>OZ024882.1:1197500-2565000 GCA_964017185.1 Rugalucina vietnamica
GATGATGATGATGATGATGATGATGATAATGATGATGATGACGATGATGATGATGATGATGATGATAAATGACCTTCAAGATGATGATGATGATGATTGTTGATGTTGATGATGACGGATCATGATGATGATGATTTTGATCGATCATGATAATGATGATGTTGGATCATGATGATCAAATGTGATGATGATGAACAATCTTGATGATGATGATGATGATGATGATGATGATGATGATGATGATGATGATGATGATGATGATGATGATGATGATGATGGTCGAAATGATCGATCATGATGTTGTTGCTGATGATAATCGGGTTTGATGATGATCGATGATAATGGTGAAATTGAAGGGAAGTGACTGGGAGTATGTTATGGGGAGGAGGTGTCAGGAGGTGGTGAAATGGAGGGGAAGTGACTGGGAGTATGTAATGGGGAGGAGTGGAAATGACAGGAATAGTGGAATGGGAGTGAAGAAATTATAGCAACATCATTTTATAATGGGATTTTGTCTGCCAAGAGAATCAGTCCAGGATGCTATGATGGAAAAAACTTAGTTTGTTTTGTTGCTTATTAATCAAGAACACAGTTATGGTCAATCGATAGATTGCCTCCTTTTTGTGGGATTTCTACCCGACATTAAGATGAGTGATATCCTAACGTCCTGCTCTATTGCTCCACCCAAATAAGCATCAAAGGTTTAGATGCATGGGAGGTCTGTTACACATAACCAGGTGCGAAGCCATCTGAGTGGTTAACCAGTACTGAGGTTGTAACAGGCAGCAGCTCTGCAGGGAGGCATCAAGCAGCTCATCTATTTCTCAATGCCCCGATGAGCGGGGGCAAAAAAGAGCAAGATTGCTACAGTAGCTCTTTTCCAAACCCTACCTGGACTGACTCAAGCCATCAGATTGGTTGACCAGTACTCAGGTTGTAACAGAAAGCAGCTCTGCAGGGAGGTATTGACAGTATTATAGTATTCTACAGAACTATAATACCACCCACAGATGTTGTTGAGTTTATATGAGATTAACCCAACTCTCAGCCACTAAATAATAAAAATTAAACTGAGACCCTTTAAGAGCAGTGAACGTATTAATGAGAAAGGGGATGGGCCATACCATGGTTTCGGCTACTTAAGCCTCTTCAGTGACCCTATAGATTTGGCAACATGGAGCCAAAGATTATGACTGTAATTTACATCGTTCAAAAGGGCAGTCGATACAAAGACCAGTAAAATCCAAATGGGGTCAAATATTTAAACGTTGGTTAGAAAATGACTCTAAACCGATAGTAATTTTCTGATAGGCTGTTTAGCACAACTGTTGAGTTTATATGAGATTAACCTAACTCTCAACAACCAAAGGCTGTTTAGCCCAACTGTCGGCATGAATACAGGTTGTACATGGTACAGTAGCAGGAATTAACCTGACCTGACTTCAAAGTTCTTGTGAAGCTGAACGAAATTCTGGAGGCACGGTCAGTTAAGGGCTAAAATTGGCTGAGCGACCATTTAAGAAGGTACAAGTAGGCAAAGATCAGGAAAAGGCGCAATCAGAAAAAGATTCCCACTCCAAAAACCGAGGTGGGAAAAAACCAAACTAACAATCAGGTACTTATACCATGAAACATATCGTAAGCCGAATGAGCAGCTATTTTCCCAATAGGTGGCCACTCAGTTACCTTAACTTAACTAAAAATATGAAAACATACATAAGGCGCCAACAGCACAAAAAATTTTAAACACCAAGACATAAAACAAAAAGAACCACTACAGAAGTATCGACTTGGAACGATCAGTAACACAAAGTTACTGGCGGGCTTAAACCGGTTTTACAGGTACCTAACCTCACCCTCAGCTTCTGCAGTGGTTCACAACATTTAGTTAGTTCTTCGGTCCTCGTGGTGAATCTCTAACTAGTCAATGAATCATCAAGAACAAACAAATAAATCATGATAAACATCCTGATGAATCAAAAACCAGGACTCACAGATTGAGTAAGCTGCCCGACGATGGAGATCCCTGGGCGCCGAATAACCTACTAACTCCGGAGCAAAAGAAAAACACCAGTTGGACCCCGGTGGGCCGAGCAACAGACAAGAAGCTCCGGCCCCAACCAACTAAAATGAATAGCTTTAAGTCGGGGCCATCATAGAGTCTGACCCCATTTGGATTTTAAGAACTCAACATCATTAACTTACTAGAATTTGTTTCCTATGTGAAAACTGATGTCTCCCCCTTTCTAAGTGCATGTCTAAAATATGCAAGCAAGAGTTATAGTTCTTGTGCATCACATATCCTGTCATACTGTTTTTAAGTGTACCAAGTTTCACTGAAATATCTCTTACGGTTTTTCGAGTTATAGAGCGGACACGAAATTGTATGGAAAATAATCAAAGGGCAATAACTCCAAAGATATGAAAGCAAGAATTATGATTCTTGCTTTATAAGTGTACCAAGTTTCATTGAAAAATCTCTAATGGTTTTTGAGTCATAGAGCGGACACAAACTTGTATGAAAAATAATCAAAGGGAAATAACTCCAAAGTTATACAAGCAACAGTTATGGTTCTTCAGCATGACACATCATCTCATCGTGCTTTATAAGTGTACCAAGTTTCATTGAAATATCTCTTATGATTTTCAAGTTATAGAGCGGACATGGCATTGTATGGAAGATAATCAAAGGGCAATAACTCCAAAGATATGAAAGCCAAAGTTATCATTCTTGTGCATGACACATTGTCTCTTCATGCTTTCTGAATGTACCAAAGTTTCATTGAAATTTCTCTTACGGTTTTCCAGTTATAGAGCGGACATGAAATTGTATGGAAAATAATCAAAGGGCAATAACTCCAGGGATATGCAAGCAAGAGTTATGGTTCTTTGGCATGACACATCATCCTAGTGTGCTTTATAAGTGTACCAAGTTTCATTGAAATATCTCTTATGGTTTTCGAGTTATGGGGAGTCTTAAATTAAGCAAGGAACATGTGCAACAAGTATTAGCTTCATTCCGCAAACAGTTTCTGATAAAAAAGTATTTGTTTTAACAAATTTACCCTTACAACTGAGGACCCAAGCAATCTATAGCTGACAATATATATATATATATATATATATATATATATATATATATATATATATATATATATATATATATATATATATATATATATATATATATATATATATATATCATCTTCTCTTAAACCGCTTAGCCAGTCAAAACCAAACTCTATATGGGGCATCGTTAGGAATGTGGAATGAAAGTTAATATAAATGGTTCAGGTCACTTGACCAAGATGCGGGGGACAATGAAAACATTTACTTGCACATAAGATTGCCTGCCCAGTATTGTATTTGAGCAAGAATAGTAGGAAACATTGACTTTATACAGACTGAATTAAACATTGAATGTGTTGTAGAGCTTCAAACAATCGCTCATAATCATGTTACAATTCTCTTTCAAACAAATATATGCATATTTTCTATGTGTATTTTTAGTGTCCGAAAAAAGAAGTGCAATTTTTTCCAACAGTCACGAAATGAAATGTTCTTCAATGCAGAGCAAAAAAATATAAAAATAAAACAAATAAATCGCCATAAAAGTACTTCCAGTGAGTTCCTAAAACAGATTGTTGCTAAATCATGTCATTACAAAAACTTGCCCACGCAAGATATAGAGAATATTTTCAGTATCAAAAATTGAAAATTTCATCAGAATTTTTTTGTAATTTTTCTTATTTCTGCCTTGGCGAGGCGGTTCTAACGAGTACCCACAATCTATGTTTTGGAGCAAAAATAAGAAAAATAGGTATACCCCTGCATACCCCACTTTTGCTGTATAAAAGTGGGGTTCAAGGGGATATATATTACACGGAAATGTTTTCCTGATGTTTGTATTTAATCTTGAAAATTTTGGCTTAGATTGGAGGTTAATGGCTTAAACTTTATCTTGTAAAAACTAGTTTAGTGAAAAATACAAAACTGTTTTGGAAAGGACTGTTGCTATGATTTTCATTCAAATGATGGTTGTTTTGTATAAATTTACAAAAAACAGAATGTTTCCCATTACGAAAACGCGCCCATGCAATATACAGAGATGTTTTCAGCTTTAAAAATTGAAAATTTTCAGCTGAAAAAATGTGATTGTTTTTGCTCAAAACATAGATTATGGGTACACGTTAGAACTGCCTCGCTGAGGCGGTTCTAACGGGCACCGCCAATCTATGTTTTGGAGCAAAAATAAGAAAAAATATGTATACCCCTGCATACCCCAGTTTTTACAATATAAAAGTGGGGTATAAGGGGGTATACACTACACGGACATGTTTTCCTGATGTTCATGAATAAACGATTTTGATTACAATAGACTAGGAGTAAGTGTGCATGAGCGTGAGCTAGGTTTCGGTGAGGTGAGGGTTAGATGTGAGGGGTGCATAGAGTTTGTAATTCAAAATCATTTACATTTTCACTATCAAAGGAGATTTCATCAAAAATGGCAAAATTCTCTTAAAACAGGGTATACACACTTAAAAATCAAATCATCATTGCAAAATCAGGCAGCAACAGTTACTGAGACTTAGTATTTCTCTTTTAAAATTTTACATAGATGCTTCGCTCACAGTCATAAATTTGCATAGGCATTTAAATGGCCAAGTCATCTGTAAAAATAAATATATAATTTTTGGAAGGATTTAAGCTAAGAGTATTTACTCTAGTTTCTTGAAAATCCAAATGATTTTTGCACTAAACTGAAGAAGCAAGAAGCAGATATCAGACATTTAATACCATTCAAAGAACTAGAAGTGACTGGTGGCAAGGAATTGCATTTTATTTTTCAGTCAGTATAAAAATGTGTGCATATATTTGCTTGAAAGTGAATTGCTGTAAAATGATTCTGAGTTATTGTTTGAATTGAAGCTTACATCATCCCGGATCCCCTCCTTAAAAAAATGATAGTGGAATGAAGCATGTACTTTGAACACGTTACTGATATTAAAAAAAAATACATAAGTTGCATTTATTTCAGTTAGATAATTGAACTCTGTAGCCGTGTCTGTAGACTCAAAGTGAGCTTTGTGGTCCATTGGGCCTCAGACTTTTCCTACTGCTCAGCAGTGACGGAAAGTTCTTTAAATGGCTGCTTCAGCTATAGTTAGCTCTCAACTTGTGTCTTGATCAAGGACACAACACAATGCCACCAGTGGGGATCGAAGCTAGAACCCATGGATTTCGAGTCCAATGCTCTACCACTACACCACCATGCTATCATCTGATCTTGCAAACTTCTAGATCACTGTTGCCTAACACCCCTGTGATGCTCGGATCGGTAATGTATGCCCCTCAGTGAAAGGGAACTGCCTTGGGTTTGCATCAGTTCCGAAAAAACAAAACAAAAACAACCCTAGCAGTGTAAAGAAAACATAAAAAGACCGCTGGAGAAATTAACAGGGCTTTTTACTAAATACAAAGCTTTTAGTATTCCTCCGAACATGTTGTTGAGTATATATGAGATTAACCCAACTCTTAGCCACCAAAGGCTGATAAGCATGAATACAGGTTGTACTGATTACATGGTCCAGTAGCAGGAATTAACCTGACCTGACTTCAAAGTTCTGGGGAAGCTGAATGAAAGTGTGGGCTTTATGGATCTTTCTACCAGGCACGGACAAGAAACATTTTGTTTTACCGATCCTGAAAAGGCAGAACGTCTTAATGAATATTTTGTATCTATATCAACAATATCTGATGATAACTGTCGCCTTCCACCCTTTGAATTTAAATGTTTAAACAAATTATCTAGGATCACATGCACTGTAGATGAAATTAAAACTTTGATTGACATTTTAAATCCGAACAAAGCTAGTGGACCAGATGGAATAAGTAATAAGATGTTAAAACCGGTGGCAAAAGAAATAGCCGTACCACTTAGTATTATTTTCAATCGATCTATTAGGGAGGGCAGATTTGCTGACAGTTGGAAATACTCTAATGTTATACCGCTTCCCAAAAAGGGAGATAACTCGGATCCATCAAACTTTCGTCCAGTTTCATTGTTAAGCGGGCTAGGCAAACTGCAAGAGCGCATTGCTTTTAAAAATATTCATAACTATTTAAATGAAAATAATCTTATTTATAAATATCAGTCTGGATTTTTACCGGGTCACTCAACTTCCTTTCAATTAGTCGATATATATCATCATATCTGTCAGGCTATCGACAACAGTCAGTTTGCTTGTATGGTATTTTGCGATGTGTCGAAAGCATTCGACCGGGTATGGCACAAAGGACTTATTTTCAAATTAAAACAACTTGGGATTGATGATAATTTACTGGAATGGATATCAGATTACTTGAATAACAGACAACAGAGAGTGGTTATAAAATCTTGTAAATCAGATTATAAAAAGACAAACGCAGGAGTGCCTCAGGGATCTGTTTTAGGACCTTTACTTTTTCTCATCTATGTTAATGATATTGCGGAATCCCTACTTAGCTTGACAAGACTTTTCGCCGATGACAGCTCTTTGTTCTACTCTGCAACAAGTATACTTGATATTGAAGGTATTATTAACTCCGACCTTCTGATTCTTTCTAACTGGGCAAAACAATGGCTTATCAATTTTAATCCGTTAAAAACTGAAGCTATCCTTTTTACTCTGAAAGAATTTGCAAAGTTTCCTAATCTAATTTTTAATAACACACTTATACAATTTGTAAACGAACATAAACATCTCGGACTTACATTAAGTCACAATGGAAAATGGAATAAACATATAGAAAACATCTTAGCGAGTGCTGCCAAGGTTATTGCAATTATGAGGAAATTAAAGTTTACTCTATCAAGAGTCGCATTAAACCAAATCTATTTCTCATACGTTCTACCAATTCTTGAATATTCTTCAATAGTATTGGATGGTTGTTCGCAACAAGATTCAGAAGCTCTCGAACGCTTGCAAAATGAAGCTGCAAGAATAGTAACCGGCCTTACTAGATCTGTAACCCTAGATAATTTATATGCAGAATGCGGATGGACTTCTCTAGCCGAACGACGTAAACAAAATAAACTGACTTTTATGTATAGATCTGTTAACCACTTAGTACCCTCCTATATATCTGATTTGATCCCGCCTGATGTAAGGGAAACAACTAATTACCCACTTAGGAATCAAAATAATATAGTCACTCCATTTTGTCGTACTGAATTATTAAAACGTTCATGTATTCCCTCTGCAGTAAATATGTGGAATTCACTGGATGATAGTTTAAGAAAAAAACCCTCATTAAATTCATTCAAATATAATATAAAAGAACAAAATTCTTCAGTGACCAAAGTACCGATCTATTTCAAATATGGTGATAGATTTCTGTCTGTTATGCATGCTCGAATCAGAAACAAATGTAGTAATTTATCACATGACTTGTTTATCAACCATTTATCACCAAATCCGTTATGTAGTTGTAACAGGGAAATTGAAAATGCAGAACATTTTTTCTTCCGTTGCCCGAAATATCTTAATGAACGTGTAATTTTATTTCGTGAAACTCGCATTCATCATCCATTGAACATTAATAAGTTATTAATTGGCGATACGAATGAATCTATCGAGACCAACAACTTAATTTTCAAAGCAGTCCACAACTTCATTAAAAATACCAAAAGATTTTCAGATACTTAACACGGTACAGCATACTTTATCATGATAACTACTGATCCGTTAGCTACGGGCTTCTTGGGAGGACACTCAACTCTCTTATTTATTTATTTATTTATTTATTTATTTATTTATTTAAATATTTATTTATTTATTTATTTATTTAATTATTTATTAACTCATCAGCTGACTACCTCACATTTCATAAGTTTGGTTATATATGTAAATTTATATCATGTGACTATATATTTGTTAATGCTATTGTTTAGGGGGAGGGCCGTAACTAATGTTGGAAGAACTTGTGGCCCAACCCCATTGCATACATGTACATGTAAAAAGTTGCAATAAAAATATGTTTAAACTTTTACCAGGCACTGTCAGTTCAGGGCTTAAATTGGTTGAGCGGCCATTAAAGAACTCACCATCATATATGAACACTTCAGAATTGCACATTGCCTTTCTCAATCTTGTAAAAAAAAAACACTGCCGCAGCCAGTAAACAGTATTTCAGTCATCTTGGACTGCAGCACCTACTTCCTGGGTAAGTACTATGGGGCTCAAGGACCTTACTGTCATTTTGTATTTTTTTCACACGGGAGGTTCTAGGATGGGCATTTTAATCTGATGGCACCAGTTCCTGATCATTGCTTACTTCTACATTTTTATGTAGATGCTTAAATTACTCAAGGAACATGTGTGACAAGTATGTATAGCTTCATTCCCCAAGGTTTCTGATAGAAAAAAAATTGTTTTAACAAATTTACCAATCAAATAAGCAATTAGGATGAAATTTATATGAAACAAAACTTGCGAAATAGTACGGTAGGCATGATACTATACGAAACGATTGGTTGGCGCATTATGTTGTGAAATTGTGCGATAGAAACGGTGCGAAGGAAACGGTGCGATAGTAACGGTGCTGTATGGTGCGATACAGCATGGAGCGATACAGTACGGTAACTATGATGCAATACGGTCTAATACACACCGTGCAATATTGTACGATGTGATATGTCGACTAGGATGCGATACGATTCAAACCTATAGTACCTTTCCTGGGTAGGCTCTCTATTATAACACACATCAGGAGGGTGAGGGGTTACCATTGATATTGTACCCTGCACTTCAGCTAGTGAGGATGGTACAGAGGTTACCTATAGTACCTGGGGCTTTGCTAAGCTTACCTACCTCAGGTGGGTAAGGGTGGGGTGTGGGGAGGGGATAGGATTGATAGTGTACCCTGCACTTCAGCTAGTGAGGATGGTACAGAGGTAACCTATAGTACCTGGGGCTTTGTCTACTATAACACCTCAGGTGGGTAAGGGTGAGGTGTGGGGAGGGGCTAGGTTTGATAGTGTACCCTAGACTGGAGCTAGTGGGGATGGTACAGTGGGGATGGTACAGAGGTTATCTATAGTACATGGAGCTTTGCTGGGCAGACTGCCTAATACATGTATCACATACCTCAGTTGAGTTAGGGTGGGATGTGGGGAGGGGTTAGAATTGATAGTGTACCCTGGACTCGAGCTAGTGGGTATGCTACAGAGGTTATCTATAGTACCTGGGGCTTTCCTGGGCAGACTGTCTACTATCACCCATCAGGTGATTTAGGGTGGGATGTGGGAAAGGGTTAGAATAGATAGTGTACCCATCACAGTCACTTGTTCACGGTATATTTTTTTACATGAACTGTACACAATCATCTCAATGCTGTGTCTGGTTTGGGTTTGAGCCCCACACTGTCCACATGTGAGACAAGCAACATTCTGCTTGTGGGTGTGCCAGGTGTTTTTTTCTCTGTTCTCCCGTTTTCCCCCACCTACTGATTAGTCCGTCTCATATGAGCTGAAATACTCTTGAAAGGGACGTAAACTGAAATGTCCTGTATGTTTCATATGAATGTCGTCCTAATCACATATTTCAACTGGTTGCCTAAGCTCTATAAAGGGTAATTTTTGGTAAAAAAATCCAAGAAATGAAGCTGAGTGCATTTTTATCATACATGTTCCTGATAGTGTTTAAGCGCTCTCAGTGACTGTGTCAAGTCAGAAGGGAGGCACCACTTCCTGGGTATTAACCAGTATTAATGGGAGCTGAAGCGTCTTTCTCAAGGACACAGCCAGACACCTTTGGTTTTGTTAGTTTTGAGGTTTTAAGTCTCAGTCAACAATTTTTCTGTCATGCCCAGGTGGACCCCATGCTTCCTGCATATTAACCAGTGCAGTGGAGAGTTAATGTGTCTTACTCAAGGACACAACATGATGCCCCAAGTGGGGATCAAATCAAGGTCCTCTCAAGAGTCATGTGCTCTATAACCAGGACGCTTAACTGACACCATTGGGGATCAAACCTGCAACCTCCAGATCCTTTCCATGTAGACTGGAAAGAAGCCTGTACTTTGTACATATGCTACTGCTATTAACTAACTTAAGCCTGGCGTCCTTTTTAAGGAACACAGGCAAATAACATAGCCCCAGATGTGACACAGCAGAACGCAGCGTCCCATCTGGGGCTATTCTGTTTGCAGAGAGAAATTTCATTGTAAAACGAGATAAAAAATAAAGATCACTCCTAACACCCCTTAAAATGAAAGTGGACTCACCCAACTGATAATGATGGGAAACTACATTCATAAAATATGGGTTAAACTACAGAAAACTGCTTTTATTCAGATAATAGAACTCAAGTTACGAGCCCTGTCTAGACTCAAGTGGGCTTTCTGGCCCGTTGGGCTTCAGACTTTTGCTACCACTCAGCAATGAAATGAATGTAGTAATATATAATAATAATATTGGCACTAACTAATAAAGCATTATAATTCAGAAATCCTCCGGGGCTATTTTATTTGCCAATGTTTTATAAATCATAAAATGACAAATAGAGGATGTATAGACTGTATTGAATGTAAAGCCTACATTTAAGGATAAATTTAAGTGTTCATAGTGTGGCAGCAAGTTCCTAATTGGTAGCTGCTTCAGCCAATGCTAACTCTGAACGTGTGTCTTACTCAAGGACACAACACAATGCCTCCAGTGGGGGGTTGAACCTAGGACCTATCCATTTTGAGTATGATGCTCTACCACTACACCACCACACTCTCAACTGATCTAGCCAACTACTTGATCAGTGTTGTCTAACGCCCCAATGATGCTCAGATTGGTAATGTAGGCCCCAGTGAGAACAGTGATTGGTTTGAGTTTCCAGATGTCGACCTGAGTCTAACCAGATGGGCCGAGAGCTTAGAAACTCCCACTAAAAATTCACATTTAGTGAAAGCAATACTTGTTTGATGGTTTGCACTTAGAAAAAATGCCATTATACTAACTTGCCGCAAATATGACAAAATACTGGCTCATTTTCAAAGTGACTAATCATTTGGAAAATTATTTTTCGTGAGAAATAGGTAAAAAACCTTTTTAGAATGTGTAAACTTATTTGAATCTAAAATGGTCACCACCTTGAAACTCAAACCAATCACAGTTCTCGCTGCGATCTAATTACCATTCCCAGCATCACTGGGTAAAGGCGTTAGACAACAGTGTAGATGAGAGGACAACCTGTTACCACAGCTGTCCAGCCAGATAAGAGGACAACCTATTACCACAGCTGTCCAGCCAGATGAGAGGACAACCTGTTTATACAGCTGTCCAGCCAGATGAGAGGACAACCTGTTACCACAGCTGTCCAGCCAGATGAGAGGACAACCTGTTACCACAGCTGTCCAGCCAGATGAGAGGACAACCTTTTACCACAGCTGTCCAGCCAGATGAGAGGACAACCTGTTACCACAGTTGTCCAGCTAGATGAGAGGACAACCTGTTACCTCTGCTGTCCAGCCAGATGAGAGGACAACCTGTTACCACAGCTGTTCAGCCAGATGAGAGGACAACCTGTTACCACAGCTGTCCAGCTAGATGAGAGGACAACCTGTTACCACAGCTGTCCATCCAGATGAGAGTACAACCTGTTACCACAGCTGTCTAGCCAGATGAGAGGACAACCTGTTACCAGAGCTGTCCAGGCAGATGAGAGGACAACCTGTTACCACAGCTGTCTAGCCAGATGAGAGGACAACCTGTTACCAGAGCTGTCCAGGCAGATGAGAGGACAACCTCTTACCTCAGCTGTCCAGCCAGATGAGAGGACAACCTGTTACCACAGCTGTCCAGCCAGATGAGAGGACAACCTGTTACCACAGCTGTCCAGCCAGATGAGAGGACAACCTGTTACAACAGCTGTCCAGCCAGATGAGAGGACAACCTGTTACCACAGCTGTTCAGCCAGATGAGAGGACAACCTGTTACCACAGCTGTCCAGCCAGATGAGAGGACAACCTGTTACCACAGCTGTTCAGCCAGATGAGAGGACAACCTGTTACCACAGCTGTCCAGCCAGATGAGAGGACAACCTGTTACCACAGCTGTTCAGCCAGATGAGAGGACAACCTGTTACCACAGCTGTCCAGCCAGATGAGAGGACAACCTGTTACCACAGCTGTCCAACCAGATGAGAGGACAACCTGATTCCACAGATGTCCAGACAGATGAGAGGACAACCTGTTACCACAGCTGTCCAGCCAGATGAGAGGACAACCTGTTACCGCAGCTGTCCAGCCTCATCCACCCACATGAAAACAGGTTCTACTGATTGCATGGTACAGTAGTAGGAGAACCCGACCTGACAATTTCAGATGAAGTTCAAAACCAACAAAAGCAATGTAGCCAAAAACAAAGATCAAATAGGATCAAGAACCAGGTGGATCCTGAAATCCAAAAGGGTATGAAATAAAGTAAAAAAAAGAAGAAAATGACAGACAAAATCCGTATGAAATGATGTGATGGCTTCATGGACTTTGAATTAAACATGCGGTGGAGGTTCGGGGATGGGGGGATGAAGAGAGAAGGCTAGAACAGTGTTCATACTATTCCTACCTTGCACTGAACCTTGGTAATGATAAGCCTCTGTCTTTCATGTAGCAAGACAATTGCTTTAATTGCTGGATTTCTTGTGTTCCATTATTTTTACCCAATTTCCTTTCGAAACTGCATTTTAGATATCACATTGTTTTGGTTTATTTGTTGATTGGATCATGCCCATGTATTTAATCCAAAAACCTTTAAAATTCAAGCAAGTTAGGGGATTTAGTACATTTAAGAACTTGAATTTAGTGTATTTTTAATTTTTTCTTATGACCTGCAGCTTGGCTGCCTTGGAGGTCTAGATTGTGGGAAGTACAAAATGATACACATTCAAATAAATTTGAAAGGAAATAATGTAATATGTTATTTTTTTATTAAAACTATATCAATTTACCTGCCTAGAATGCCTGCGAAGGCGTATGACAGTATATAAAGAAAGATATAAGTATATTGTCTGGTTACATTTGACTTTTTAAGCTCACAAGTTGAGCTTATACAATTGCCACGCTCCGGCGTCCGTCCATCGTCATCCATTCACAATTTCAAATATCTTCTCCTCTGAAACCTCTTGCCCAATCAAAGCTAAACTTCATGTGGAGCATCCTTAGGAAGGAGGGGACAAAACTTTAAATAAATGGTCAAGGTCACATCACCAAGATGGAGCTATATACATGTACATGTATATGCCCATAATATTCAAACATCTTCTCTGAAAACCGCTTGGCCAGTCAAAGCCAAATTTTTTATAGAGCATCGTTAGGAAGGGGGAATGAAAGTTAATATAAATGGTTCAGGTCGCGTGACCAAGATGGCCACCATGGCTATAAATAGCAAAACCATTTATAAATCTTATTCTTCAGAACCGGAAGACCTGTGATTTTGAAAGTATCAGTAAATGGAGCTCTACAAAGTTTGTATAAATCATGACCCTGGGATGACCTTGAACTATTTATGGCAAGGTCAGCTTAGGTCGCATATCCCAGATCTCAGGTGAGCGTTTATAGGACCATTGGTCCTCTGGTTTAACTTTGGGTTCAGTTCTCCCACACTACCGTGGAGGACAAATCGAAGGTAAAATTCCCACACATTTCCACAACTATCCCTTGCCCTCCCCCGGGACAGGGGCGGGGGGGGGGGCATGGTAACAAAATTCTGACCAGTGCATTACTCATTAATTAAACTGCAGATATTTTCCAAATATTTTATTTTTGGATACATATTGATGGTATACATCCGACAAGCCACGAAAATTACAAATCAAAAGAACTTCATTTTTCACCCCATGTTTTGCAAAGTTTCTGCAACCTTTAGTCACCAGTAAAAATGTGGAAGTAGGGTGAACTAAACTTGAATTGTGCTTGCCTTGTAATTGAATGCACTTATTGGAGACTAATGTTAGCAGCAGTAGAGGTACACAGAGCATACTGTGCCATTTTTAATCCTTGTGTGTGCTTGTTTCAAAATTGTTTGTTGATGTATAAAATGGATGTCCAAGAACTAAAACAGCTGAATAAAATGCTTGAAATGATGATAGAAATTTAGATGTTAGAGCTTCTCTCTTAGTGCTCACTACCCTATACTTTTCTTTCTTTCTTAAGTGCTCACTACCCTATACTTTTCTTTCTCTCTTAAGTGCTCACTACCCTATACTTTTCTTTCTCTCTTAAGTGCTCACTACCTTATACTTTTCTTTTTCTCTTAAGTGCTCACTACCCTATACTTTATTTTTGTTTATTCGAACAATATGGACATGCTCCACAAAGTGCAAAAATACAAGAACAAGATGAATCTACAAATATGAATTTTTAAATATGAATAAACATTTATAAATTCTGATTTTACAGACTTTTCAATTCATGGTGGTATATAGGCGGGATGGACAGGGGGCGAGGGTACGGGGAGAGAGGGGCGGGTAGCGGGGAGAGCGGGGGAGGGAAGTGGGGAGAGAGGGGGAGGGAAGCGGGGAGAGAGGGGGAGGGAAGCCGGGAGAGAGGGGGAGGGAAGTGGAGAGAGAAGGGACGGGAAGTAGGGAGAGAGGGGGAGGGAAGCATGGATTGGATACCACCCTGTCCACCCGCACTATATAGGGATATAGGGATATAGGTATATAGGGATATAGGTAGTGAAAATACAAACGCCGGAACAAATATACTAATATCGAAAAAATAATGATTCAGAATTTATAAAGGCATATAATCCATAATATATCCAGTAGAAGTTAGAATTTACGAATGCTTTAAATCCATATGTGTAGAGTCAAACTTTTTCTTGCAATTTTGCTCTATGTAGAACTTTTCTATATTGTCAAGAAAATATAAGGTAGTAAACAAGAGAGAAGCAGTTACAAATGTACTTGAAAATCACCAATGGGTTTTTTGAACAGGTCCGACACAAATTGAGCTGCACAAGCACAGAAAAAATGCTAGATGCTTGAAATTTTTTATATAAGTAGGAGATGGATTGTACTATCTGTTTAGCAAAAACAAATGCGCTGATCAGCTTCGTGATTACCGCGAAGCTGATCTGCGCCTTTGTTTTCGCATATGCAGATTGTTGGTTTTCTCATTAGACGGCTCAAATGTACTTGAAAATCACCATTTCTGCTTTTACTATTTTTCAGCTCATCAGGAAAACATGTCCGTAAAAAGTATACACCCTCAAACCCCACTTTTATGAAGACAAGAACTCCGCGGAGGTCGATATCGCACCTGCATCGGGGAGTCAATTGAACGTGAAATATAGGTCAAGGGCACCGGGTCAAGGTGCTTGAAGAGTATGTCAATGACAATTACTATGCAAGGTTTCACACTCGCAGCTATCAATGATGCAGAGAAAACAAAACTTCGAAGTAACTTTGAAGTAAAAAATTTGCAAAGTCAATGGATCGCAAAATATAGGTCAAGGACACTGGGTCAAGGTGCGTGCTTGAAGGGTATGTCATGGACAATTACTATGCAAGGTTTCACACTCTCAGCTATCAATGATGTAGAGAAAACCAAACTTTGACGTAAAAATTAACAAAGTCAATGGAACATGAAATATAGGTCAAGTGCACTGGGTCAATGTGCGTGCTTGAAGGGTATGTCAAGGGCAATTACTATGCAAGGTTTAACACTAATGACTATCACTGATGCAGCGAAAACCAAACGTTGATGTAACTTTGACGTAAAAATTAACAAAGTCAATGGACCGTGAAATATAGGTCAAGGGCACTGGGTCAAGGTGCGTGCTTGAAGGGTATGTCAAGGACAATTACTATGCAAGAGTTCACACTCATGGCTATCACTGATACAGAGAAAACCAAACTTCGACGTAAAAATAAACAAAGTCAATGGACCGTGAAATATAGGTCAAGGGCACTGGGTCAAGGTGGGTGCTTGAAGAGTATGTCAAGGACAATTACTAAGCAAGGTTTCACAGTCACAGCTATCACTAATGCAGAGAAAACAAAAACTTCGACGTAAATGTCGAACTTCGACGTAAATGTTGACGGACGGACGGTCAGACGGACGGACGGAAATTTGGACTCCTATATCGCACCCTGCCTTAAGCAGGTGCGATAAAAAAGCAGGGGTTTGCAGGGGTATTTTTTTTTCTTTTCTTTTTTATCCAAAACATAGATTGTGGGTACTCGTTAGAACCTCGGCGAGGCGGTTCTAACATGTACCCACAATCAATGTTTTGACCAAATGTATAGAAATTATATAAAACAAAAAAATCCTATGAAACTTTCATCATTTACGAAAGTGCAAAACTTGCTAATATTACATGGGAGAGTTTTCGTTATGCTTAGGTCTTGGACAATGTTTCATAAATCTACCCACACTAAAAAAACAAAAACAAAACATTATAGGATTCATAACTGGCACACAATGCTCTACTGCTGCTAAAATAACTCTCCTCATCACTGAATGTGATTTAACCTACGATTTAAGTTAGCAGATACTGCAGAAAATGTGATGAAAAAGAATCTGTTCTTTTGATTTGTAATGTTCATGGCTTGTCCAAAGTATACCATCGAAATACAAAATATTTGGGAAATATATGCACTAGGTCTAACAAGGACCACCTAGTTGGGGAGTCAGTGGGATAGCCGTGGAATTGAGCCAGGATTTTACCTTCGCTTTGTCCCCTCAGTGTAAGGGGACTGCTTTGGGTTTGCATCAGTTGTATTCGAAAAAAAAACCAGAGGACCAATGGTCCTGTAAACGCTCACCTGAGATCTGCTTCATATACCAATAAACATATTTGAATATTATGGTATTTAACCCCAGTGCATGGGGCAGATGAAGCCCTTGGGCCATTTTCTTTTTTTTTTCAGAATAAAATATTCTGTCCATTTGCCTATTTCCTGCTGATTTTCCCCTTCAAATAATATCTTAAAAGCAGATGAGCCCTTTGGGGTCCATTTTTTTCATAATCATTAAATTTCAGTCCTACTGCCCATTTCCTGCAAGACTTTTACTTAAAATGACATTTTAAAAGTTTTCCCCATTCAAATGCATTGACGACCTATGTTGACCTTGCCATAAAATAGGTCAAGGTCACCACAGGGTCATGTTTTATATATACATTGTAGTACTTGAGTCATCCATACTGCATGCAAAGTTTCGTTGAAATCGGTTCACCGGTGTTGGAGAAGAAGATATTTTAAGGGTTTTTACCATATATGGGCATGGCGGCCATCTTGGTCATGTGACCTGGATTATTTATATATACATATTGGTTCCCACTTCCTATAGATGATTCATATAAAATTTGGCTTTGATTGGCCAAGTGGTTTCAGAGAAAAAAATATTCTTTGAAAAGTGTGTATGGACGACAGACCGGCCAAGGTCAAGTGATGACCTTGACCTAAATTAATCATATACCTTCATCTAATCCATTAGTTGTTTGCATCTACCACTTTTCAGATCTCAGGCTGCAATAGTTTTCAAAAAATAGCTAATTTCCACTTTTCCCATTATAAGTCTATGGAAACTTAAAGTTACCATAGCAACCAGAGTTCTTATCCGACTGGAATAAAAAACACAAATTATGTAGAGGCTACTGTCAGGAGCATGTATATAAAGTACAGGATTCATCCACTTGACAGTTTCTGAGGAGAAGATTTTTGAACGTTTTTTTTTTTTGTTTTTGTTTTTTTTTTTTTTTTTTCAAAATTTTGCCCTTTATGGGGCCCCAGCAACCAATCAAAATAAAGGATTAGGACAAAACTCACAAGAAACGTCAAACACTACTCAATAAACATTTCTGCAAAAACAAAATTCAAATGTCTACAATTTTAGCGGAAAAATAGCCGATTTCCACTTTTCCCATAATAAATCTATGGAAACTTTAAGTTGCCATAACAACCAGAGTTCTTATCCGACTGGAATAAAAAAAACACAAATTATGTAGAGGCCACTGTCAGGAACATGTATACAAAGTATAGGCTTCATCCCCTTGACAGTTTCTGAGAAGAAGATTTTTGAATGTTTTTAGAAATTTTGCCCTATATGGGGCCCCTGCAACCATTCAAAATGAAGGATTAGGACAAAAGTCACATGGAACGTAGAGGATTAATCAATAAACCTTTCTGCAAAAACAAAATTCTAATATCTCCAACAAGACAGCAAAAACTTGCAATTCTCACTTTTTCCATTATAAGTCTATGGGAAGAATAAGTAGCCATAGCAACCAGACTCCTTATCCGATCAAAATAAAAACCACAATTATTATTTCCCTCTACCTGTAGATGGTAAATGTGTTATATGAGAACAATCGGCCCAGCGGTTTCAGAGAAGAAGATCTTTGAAATTGTGGACGACGGACGACGGACGGACGGACGCCGGAGCATGGGAATACTATAAGCTCACATGAGCCTTCGGCTCAGGTGAGCTAAAAAAAAAAAAAAAAAAAAAAAAAAAAAAACAGCATTATTCAACAAAATAAAAATTTGAAGTTCAAAAAATGTCAAAAGTTACTAGTGAATATCCTTACATGAATTTAAAATAGTTTTAATGAAAAAGAAAAAAGAAAAAAAGAAAAGTATATTGTTATCTAGACCTGCCCTCAAACTTGGCTCCTAGGCAGTCAAACTGCAACCATCAGAAAATAAAATTGAAAAATTTAATTTATTCAGACTAAAAGAAATGTAATAAAACACGTCTTAAATTAGTACTAAATCCCATTAACAATTGCATACTTTTTGTAAATTGCTTTAAGACATTTCGAATGCAAGGGGTCCATTCACTATGTATTCCTGATTAATTGGATGAAAAATAATCAAAGGGAAATAACTCCAAAGTTATACAAGCAAGAGTTATGGTTCTTCAGCATGACAGATCATCTCATCGTGCTTTATAAGTGTACCAAGTTTCATTGAAATATCTCTTATGATTGACAAGTTATAGAGCGGACATGGCATTGTATGGAAGATAATCAAAGGGCAAAAACTCCAAAGATATGAAAGCCACAGTTATCATTCTTGTGCATGACACATTGTCTCTTCATGCTTTCTGAATGTACCAAGTTTCATTGAAATTTCTCTTACGGTTTTCAAGTTATAGAGCGGACATGAAATTGTATGGAAAATAATCAAAGGGCAATAACTCCAAGGATATGCAAGCAAGAGTTATGGTTCTTTGGCATGACACATCATCCTAGTGTGCTTTATAAGTGTACCAAGTTTCATTGAAATATCTCTTATGGTTTTCGAGTTATGGGGAGTCTTAAATTAAGCAAGGAACATGTGTAATAAGTATTAGCTTCATTCCCCAAACAGTTTCTGATAAAAAGGTATTTGTTTTAACAAATTTACCCTTACAACTGAGGGGCCAAGCAATCTATAGCTGACTATATATATATAACATCATCTTCTCTTAAACCGCTTAGCCAGTCAAAACCAAACTCTATATGGGGCATCGTTAGGAATGTGGAATGAAAGTTAATATAAATGGTTCAGGTCACTTGACCAAGATGCGGGGGACAATGAAAACATTTACTTGCACATAAGATTGCCTGCCCAGTGTTGTATTTGAGCAAGAATAGTAGGAAACATTGACTTCATACAGACTGAATTAAACATTGAATGTGTTGTAGAGCTTCAAACAATCGCTCATAATCATGTTACAATTCTCTTTCAAACAAATATATGCATATTTTCTATGTGTATTTTTAGTGTCCGAAAAAAGAAGTGCATTTTTTTCCAACAGTCACGGGCTGAAATGTTCTTCAATGCAGAGCAAAAAAATATAAAAATAAAACAAATAAATCGCCAGAAAAGTACTTCCAGTGAGCTCCTAAAACAGATTGTTGCTAAATCATGTCATTACAAAAACTTGCCCACGCAAGATATAGAGAATGTTTTCAGTATCAAAAATTGAAAATTTCATCAGAAAATTTTTGTAATTTTTCTTATTTCTGCTCCAAACATAGATTGTGGGTACACGTTAGAACTGCCTTGGCGAGGCGGTTCTAACGAGTACCCACAATCTATGTTTTGGAGCAAAAATAAGAAAAATAGGTATATCCCTGCATACCCCACTTTTGCTATATAAAAGTGGGGTTCAAGGGGATATATATTACACGGAAATGTTTTCCTGATGTTTGTATTTAATCTTGAAAATTTTGGCTTAGATTGGAGGTTAATGGCTTAAACTTTATCTTGTAAAAACTAGTTTAGTGAAAAATACAAAACTGTTTTGGAAAGGACTGTTGCTATGATTTTCATTCAAATGATGATTGTTTTGTATAAATTTACAAAAATCAGAATGTTTCCCATTACGAAAACGCGCCCATGCAATATACAGAGATGTTTTCAGCTTTAAAAATTGAAAATTTTCAGCTGAAAAAATGTGATTGTTTTTGCTCAAAACATAGATTATGGGTACACGTTAGAACTGCCTCGCTGAGGCGGTTCTAACGGGCACCCACAATCTATGTTTTGGAGCAAAAATAAGAAAAAATATGTATACCCCTGCATACCCCAGTTTTACAATATAAAAGTGGGGTATAAGGGGGTATACACTACACGGACATGTTTTCCTGATGTTCATGAATAAACGATTTTGATTACAATAGACTAGGAGTAAGAGTGCGTGAGCGTGAGCTAGGTTTCGGTGAGGTGAGGGTTAGATGTGAGGGGTGCATAGAGTTTGTAATTCAAAATCATTTACATTTTCATTATCAAAGGAGATTTCATCAAAAATGGCAAAATTCTCTTAAAACAGGGTATACACACTTAAAAATCAAACCATCATTGCAAAATCAGGCAGCAACAGTTACTGAGACTTAGTATTTCTCTTTTAAAATTTTACATATATGCTTCGCTCACAGTCATAAATTTGCATAGGCATTTAAATGACCAAGTCATCTGTAAAAATAAATATATAATTTTTGGAAGGATTTAAGCTAAGAGTATTTACTCTAGTTTCTTGAAAATCCAAATGATTTTTGCACTAAACTGAAGAAGCAAGAAGCAGATATCAGACATTTAATACCATTCAAAGAACTAGAAGTGACTGGTGGCAAGGAATTGCATTTTATTTTTCAGTCAGTATAAAAATGTGTGCATATATTTGCTTGAAAGTGAATTGCTGTAAAATGATTCTGAGTTATTGTTTGAATTGAAGCTTACATCATCCCGGATCCCCTCCTTAAAAAACTGATAGTGGAATGAAGCATGTACTTTGAACACGTTACTGATATTAAAAAAAAAAATACATAAGTTGCATTTATTTCAGTTAGATAATTGAACTCTGTAGCCGTGTCTGTAGACTCAAAGTGAGCTTTGTGGTCCATTGGGCCTCAGACTTTTCCTATTGCTCAGCAGTGACGGAAAGTTCTTTAAATGGCTGCTTCAGCTATAGTTAGCTCTCAACTTGTGTCTTGATCAAGGACACAACACAATGCCACCAGTGGGGATCGAAGCTAGAACCCATGGATTTCGAGTCCAATGCTCTACCACTACACCACCATGCTATCATCTGATCTTGCAAACTTCTAGATCACTGTTGCCGAACATCCCTGTGATGCTCGGATCGGTAATGTATGCCCCTCAGTGAAAGGGAACTGCCTTGGGTTTGCATCATTTCCGAAAAAAAAAACAGCCCTAGCAGTGTAAAGAAAACATAAAAAGACCGCTGTAGAAATTAACAGGGCTTTTTACCAAATACAAAGCTTTTAGTATTCCTCCGAACATGTTGTTGAGTATATATGAGATTAACCCAACTCTTAGCCACCAAAGGCTGATAAGCATGAATACAGGTTGTACTGATTACATGGTCCAGTAGCAGGAATTAACCTGACCTGACTTCAAAGTTCTGGGGAAGCTGAATGAAAGTGTGGGCTTTATGGATCTTTCTACCAGGCACCGTCAGTTCAGGGCTTAAATTGGTTGAGCGGCCATTAAAGAACTCACCATCATATATGAACACTTCAGAATTGCACATTGCCTTTCTCAGTCTTGTAAAAAAAAAAAACACTGCCGCAGCCAGTAAACAATATTTCAGTCATCTTGGACCGCAGCACCTACTTCCTGGGTAAGTACTATCGGGCTCAAGGACCTTACTGTCATTTTGTATTTTTTTCACACGGGAGGTTCTAGGATGGGCATTATAATCTGATGGCACCAGTTCCTGATCATTGCTTACTTCTACATTTTTTATGTAGATGCTTAAATTACTCAAGGAACATGTGTAACAAGTATGTATAGCTTCATTCCCCAAGGTTTCTGATAGAAAAAAAAAATGTTTTAACAAATTTACCAATCAAATAAGCAATTAGGATGAAATTCATATGAAACAAAACTTGCGAAATAGTACGGTAGGCATGATACTATACGAAACGATTGGTTGGCGCATTATGTTGTAAAATTGTGCGATAGAAACGGTGCGAAGGAAACGGTGCGATAGTAACGGTGCTGTATGGTGCGATACAGCATGGAGCGATACAGTACGGTAACTATGATGCAATACGGTCTAATACACACCGTACAATATTGTACGATGTGATATGTCGAGTAGGATGCGATACGATTCAAACCTATAGTACCTTTGCTGGGTAGGCTCTCTATTATAACACACATCAGGAGGGTGAGGGGTTACCATTGATATTGTACCCTGCACTTCAGCTAGTGAGGATGGTACAGAGGTTACCTATAGTACCTGGGGCTTTGCTAAGCTTACCTACCTCAGGTGGGTAAGGGTGGGGTGTGGGGAGGGGATAGGATTGATAGTGTACCCTGCACTTCAGCTAGTGAGGATGGTACAGAGGTAACCTATAGTACCTGGGGCTTTGTCTACTATAACACCTCAGGTGGGTAAGGGTGAGGTGTGGGGAGGGGCTAGGTTTGATAGTGTACCCTAGACTGGAGCTAGTGGGGATGGTACAGTGGGGATGGTACAGTGGGGATGGTACAGAGGTTATCTATAGTACATGGAGCTTTGCTGGGCAGACTGCCTAATACATGTATCACTTACCTCAGTTGAGTTAGGGTGGGATGTGGGGAGGGGTTAGAATTGATAGTGTACCCTGGACTGGAGCTAGTGGGTATGCTACAGAGGTTATCTATAGTACCTGGGGCTTTCATGGGCAGACTGTCTACTATCACCCATCAGGTGATTTAGGGTGGGATGTGGGAAAGGGTTAGAATAGATAGTGTACCCATCACAGTCACTTGTTCACGGTATATTTCTTTACATAAACTGTACACAATCATCTCAATGCTGTGTCTGGTTTGGGTTTGAGCCCCACACTGTCCGCATGTGAGACAAGCAACGTTCTGCTTGTGGGTGTGCCAGGTGTTTTTTTCTCTGTTCTCCCGTTTTCCCCCACCTACTGATTAGCCCGTCTCATATGAGCTGAAATACTCTTGAAAGGACGTAAACTGAAATGTCCTGTATGTTTCATATGAATGTCGTCCTAATCACATATTTTAACTGGTTGCCTAAGCTCTATAAAGGGTAATTTTGGTAAAAAAAATCCAAGAAATGAAGCTGAGTGCATTTTTATCATGCATGTTCCTGATAGTGTTGAAGCGCTCTCAGTGACTGTGTCAAGTCAGAAGGGAGGCACCAGTTCCTGGGTATTAACCAGTATCAATGGGAGCTGAAGCGTCTTTCTCAAGGACACAGCCAGACACCTTTGGTTTTGTTTGTTTTGAGGTTTTAAGTCTCAGTCAACAATTTTTCTGTCATGCCCAGGTGGACCCCATGCTTACTGCATATTAACCAGTGCAGTGGAGAGTTAATGTGTCTTACTCAAGGACACAACATGATGCCCCAAGTGGGGATCAAATCAAGGTCCCCTCAAGAGTCATGTGCTCTATAACCAGGACGCTTAACTGACACCATTGGGGATCAAACCTGCAACCTCCAGATCCTTTCCTTGTAGACTGGAAAGAAGCCTGTACTTTGTACATATGCTACTGCTATTAACTAACTTAAGCCTGACGTCCTTTTTAAGGAACATAGGCAAATAACATAGCCCCAGATGCGACACAGCAGAACGCAGCGTCCCATCTGGGGCTATTCTGTTTGCAGAGAGAAATTTCATTGTAAAACGAGATAAAAAATAAAGATCACTCCTAACACCCCTTAAAATGAAAGTGGACTCACCCAACTGATAATGATGGGAAACTATATTCATAAAATATGGGTTAAACTACAGAAAACTGCTTTTATTCAGATAATAGAACTCAAGTTACGAGCCCTGTCTAGACTCAAGTGGGCTTTCTGGCCCGTTGGGCCTCAGACTTTTGCTACCACTCAGCAATGAAATGAATGTAGTAATATATAATAATAATATTGGCACTAACTAATAAAGCATTATAATTCAGAAATCCTCCGGGGCTATTTTATTTGCCAATGTTTTATAAATCATAAAATGACAAATAGAGGATGTATAGACTGTATTGAATGTAAAGCCTACATTTAAGGATAAATTTAAGTGTTCATAGTGTGGCAGCAAGTTCCTAATTGGTAGCTGCTTCAGCCAATGCTAACTCTGAACTTGTGTCTTACTCAAGGACACAACACAATGCCTCCAGTGGGGGGTTGAACCTAGGACCTATCCATTTTGAGTATGATGCTCTACCACTACACCACCACACTCTCAACTGATCTAGCCAACTACTTGATCAGTGTTGTCTAACGCCCCAATGATGCTCAGATTGGTAATGTAGGCCCCAGTGAGAACAGTGATTGGTTTGAGTTTCCAGATGTCGACCTGAGGCTAACCAGATGGGCCGAGAGCTTAGAAACTCCCACTAAAAATTCACATTTAGTAAAAGCAATACTTGTTTGATAGTTTGCACTTAGAAAAAATGCCATTATACCAACTTGCCGCAAATATGACAAAATACTGGCTCATTTTCAAAGTGACTAATCATTTGGAAAATTATTTTTCGTGAGAAATAGGTAAAAAACCTTTTTAGAATGTGTGAACTTATTTGAATCTAAAATGGTCACCACCTTGAAACTCAAACCAATCACAGTTCTCGCTGGGATCTACATTACCATTCCCAGCATCACTGGGTAAAGGCGTTAGACAACAGTGTAGATGAGAGGACAACCTGTTACCACAGCTGTCCAACCAGATAAGAAGACAACCTTTTACCACAGCTGTCCAGCCAGATGAGAGGACAACCTGTTTCCACAGCTGTCCAGCCAGATGAGAGGACAACCTGTTTCCACAGCTGTCCAGCCAGATGAGAGGACAACCTGTTACCACAGCTGTCAAGCCAGATGAGAGGACAACCTGTTACCACAGCTGTCTAGCTAGATGAGAGGACAACCTGTTACCACAGCTGTCCAGCCAGATGAGAGGACAACCTGTTACCAAAGCTGTCCAGCTAGATGAGAGGACAACCTGTTACCACAGCGGTCCAGCCAGATGAGAGGACAACCTGTTACCACAGCTGTCCAGCCAGATGAGAGGACAACCTGTTACCACAGCTGTCTAGCCAGATGAGGGGACAACCTGTTACCACAGCTGTCCAGGCAGATGAGAGGACAACCTGTTACCACAGCTGTCCATCCAGATGAGAGTACAACCTGTTAACACAGCTGTCTAGCCAGATGAGAGGACAACCTGTTACCACAGCTGTCCAGGCAGATGAGAGGACAACCTGTTACCACTGCTGTCCAGCCAGATGAGAGTACAACCTGTTACCACAGCTGTCCAGCCAGATGCGATGACAACCTGTTACCACAGCTGTCCAGCCAGATGCGATGACAACCTGTTACCACAGCTGTCCAGCCAGATGATAGGACAACCTGTTACCACAGCTGTCCAGCCAGATGAGAGGACAACCTGTTACCACAGCTGTCCAGCCAGATGAGAGGACAACCTGTTACCACAGCTGTCCAGCCAGATGAGAGGACAACTTGTTTCAACAGCTGTCCAGGCAGATAAGAGGACAACCTGTTACCACAGCTGTCCAGCCAGATGAGAGGACAACCTGTTACCGCAGCTGTCCAGCCTCATCCACCCACATGAAAACAGGTTCTACTGATTACATGGTACAGTAGTAGGAGAACCCGACCTGACAATTTCAGATGAAGTTCAAAACCAACAAAAGCAATGTAGCCAAAAACAAAGATCAAATAGGATCAAGAACCAGGTGGATCCTGAAATCCAAAAGGGTATGAATTAAGTAAAGGAAAAGAAGAAAATGACAGACAAAATCCGTATGAAATGATGTGATGGCTTCATGGACTTTGAATTAAACATGGGGTGGGGATGGGGGGGTGAAGAGAGAAGGCTAGAACAGTGTTCATACTATTCCTACCTTGCACTGATGCTTGGTAATGATAAGCCTCTGTCTTTCATGTAGCAAGACAATTGCTTTAATTGCTGGATTTCTTGTGTTCCATTAATTTTACCCAATTTCCTTTCGAAACTGCATTTTAGATATCACATTGTTTTGGTTTATTTGTTGATTGGATCATGCCCAAGTATTTAATCCAAAAACCTTTAAAATTCAAGCAAGTTAGGGGATTTAGTACATTTAAGAACTTGAATTTAGTGTATTTTTATTTTTTTCTTATGACCTGCAGCTTGGCTGCCTTATGGGTCTAGATTGTGGGAAGTACAAAATGATACACATTCAAATAAATTTGAAAGGAAATAATATATATGTTATTTTTTTATTAAAACTATATCAATTTACCTGCCTAGAATGCCTGCGAAGGCGTATGACAGTATATAAAGAAAGATATAAGTATATTGTCTGGTTACATTTGACTTTTTAAGCTCACCTGAGCCAAAGGCTCACAAGTTGAGCTTATAGAATGGCCACGCTCCGGCGTCCGTCCATCGTCATCCATTCACAATTTCAAATATCTTCTCCTCTGAAACCTCTTGCCCAATCAAAGCTAAACTTCATGTGGAGCATCCTTAGGAAGGAGGGGACAAAAATTTAAATAAATGGCCAAGGTCACATCACCAAGATGGAGCTATATACATGTATATGCCCATAATATTCAAACATCTTCTCTGAAAACCGCTTGGCCAGTCAAAGCCAAATTTTTGTAGAGCATCGTTAGGAAGGGGGAATGAAAGTTAATATAAATGGTTCAGGTCGCGTGACCAAGATGGCCACCATGGCTATAAATAGCAAAAACATTTATAAATCTTATTCTTCAGAACCGGAAGACCTGTGATTTTGAAAGTATCAGTGAATGGAGCTCTACAAGGTTTGTATAAATCATTACCCTGGGATGACCTTGAACTATTTATGGCAAGGTCAGCTTAGGTCGCATATCCCAGATCTCAGGTGAGCGTTTATAGGACCATTGGTCCTCTGGTTTAACTTTGGGTTCAGTTCCCCCACACTACCGTGGAGGACAAATCGAAGGTAAAATTCCCACACATTTCCACAACTATCCCTTGCCCTCCCCCGGGACAGGGGCGGGGGGCATGGTAACAAAATTCTGACCAGTGCATTACTCATTAATTAAACTGCAGATATTTTCCAAATATTTTATTTTTGGATACATATTGATGGTAAACATCCGACAAGCCACGAAAATTACAAATCAAAAGAACTTCATTTTTCACCCCATGTTTTGCAAAGTTTCTGCAAACTTTAGTCACCAGTAAAAATGTGGAAGTAGGGTGAACTAAACTTGAATCGTGCTTGCCTTGTAATTGAATGCACTTATTGGAGACTAATGTTAGCAGCAGTAGAGGTACACAAAACATACTGTGCCATTTTTAATCCTTGTGTGTGCTTGTTTCAAAATTGTTTGTTGATGTATAAAATGGATGTCCAAGAACTAAAACAGCTGAATAAAAGGCTTGAAATGATGATAGAAATTTAGATGTTAGAGCTTCTCTCTTAGTGCTCACTACCCTATACTTTTCTTTCTCTCTTAAGTGCTCACTACCCTATACTTTTCTTTCTCTCTTAAGTGCTCACTACCCTATACTTTTCTTTCACTCTTAAGTGCTCACTACCTTATACTTTTCTTTTTCTCTTAAGTGCTCACTACCCTATACTTTCTTTTTGTTTATTCGAACAATATGGACATGCTCCACAAAGTGCAAAAATACAAGAACAAGATGAATCTACAAATATGAATTTTTAAATATGAATAAACATTTATAAATTCTGATTTTACAGACTTTTCAATTCATGGTGGTATATAGGCGGGATGGACAGGGGGCGAGGGTACGGGGAGAGAGAGGCAGGTAGCGGGGAAAGCGGGGGAGGGAAGTGGGGAGAGAGGGGGAGGGAAGCGGGGAGAGAGGGAGAGGGAAGCCGGGAGAGAGGGGGAGGGAAGTGGGGAGAGAAGGGACGGGAAGGGGGAGAGAGGGGGAGGGAAGCATGGATTGGATACCACCCTGTCCACCCGCACTATATAGGTATATAGGGATATAGGTAGTGAAAATACAAACGCCGGAACAAATATACTAATATCGAAAAAATAATGATTCAGAATTTATAAAGGCATATAATCCATATTATATCCAGTAGAAGTTAGAATTTACGAATGCTTTAAATCCATATGTGTAGAGTCAAACTTTTTCTTGCAATTTTGCACTTTGTAGAACTTTTCTATATTGTCAAGAAAATATAAGGTAGTAAACAAGAGAGAAGCAGTTACAAATGTACTTGAAAATCACCAATGCGTTATTTGAACAGGTCCGACACAAATTGAGCTGCACAAGCACAGATGCTTGAAATTTTTTATATAAGTAGGAGATGGATTGTACTATCTGTTTAGCAAAAACAAATGCGCTGATCAGCTTCGTGATTACCGCGAAGCTGATCTGCGCCTTTGTTTTCGCATATGTAGATTGTTGGTTTTCTCATTAGACGGCTCAAATGTACTTGAAAATCACCATTTCTGCTTTTACTATTTTTCAGCTCATCAGGAAAACATGTCCGTAAAAAGTATACACCCTCAAACCCCACTTTTATGAAGACAAGAACTCCGCGGAGGTCGATATCGCACCTGCATCGGGGAGTCAATTGAACGTGAAATATAGGTCAAGGGCACCGGGTCAAGGTGCTTGAAGAGTATGTCAATGACAATTACTATGCAAGGGTTCACACTCGCAGCTATCAATGATGCAGAGAAAACAAAACTTCGAAGTAACTTTGAAGTAAAAATTTGCAAAGTCAATGGATCGCAAAATATAGGTCAAGGACACTGGGTCAAGGTGCGTGCTTGAAGGGTATGTCATGGACAATTACTATGCAAGGTTTCACACTCTCAGCTATCAATGATGTGGAGAAAACCAAACTTTGACGTAAAAATTAACAAAGTCAATGGACCATGAAATACAGGTCAAGTGCACTGGGTCAATGTGCGTGCTTGAAGGGTATGTCAAGGGCAATTACTATGCAAGGTTTTACACTAATGACTATCACTGATGCAGCGAAAACCAAACTTTGATGTAACTTTGACGTAAAAATTAACAAAGTCAATGGACCGTGAAATATAGGTCAAGGGCACTGGGTCAAGGTGCGTGCTTGAAGGGTATGTCAAGGACAATTACTATGCAAGAGTTCACACTCATGGCTATCACTGATGCAGAGAAAACCAAACTTCGACGTAAAAATTAACAAAGTCAATGGACCGTGAAATATAGGTCAAGGGCACTGGGTCAAGGTGGGTGCTTGAAGAGTATGTCAAGGACAATTACTATGCAAGGTTTCACAGTCACAGCTATCACTAATGCAGAGAAAACAAAAACTTCGACGTAAATGTCAAACTTCGACGTAAATGTTGACGGACGGACGGTCAGACGGACGGGCGGAAATTTGGACTCCTATATCGCACCCTGCTAGAAGCAGGTGCGATAAAAAGCGGGGGTTTGAAGGGGTATACTTTTTTTCTTTTCTTTTTTATCCAAAACGTAGATTGTGGGTACTCGTTAGAACCTCGGCGAGGCGGTTCTAACATGTACCCACAATCAATGTTTTGACCAAATGTATAGAAATTATATAAAAAAATCATATGAAACTTTCATCATTTACGAAAGTCAAAACTTGCTAATATTACATGGGAGAGTTTTCGTTATGCTTAGGTCTTGGACAATGTTTCATAAATCTACCCACACTAAAAAAACAAAAACAAAACATTATAGGATTCAAAACTGGCACACAATGCTCTACTGCTGCTAAAATAACTCTCCTCATCACTGAATGTGATTTAACCTACGATTTAAGTTAGCAGAAACTGCAGAAAATGTGGTGAAAAAGAATCTGTTCTTTTGATTTGTAATGTTCATGGCTTGTCCAATGTATACCATCGAAATACAAAATATTAGGGAAATATATGCACTAGGTCTAACAAGGACCACCTAGTTGGGGAGTCAGTGGGATAGCCGTGGAATTGAGCCAGGATTTTACCTTCGCTTTGTCCCCTCAGTGTAAGGGAACTGCCTTGGGTTTGTATCAGTTGTATTCGAAAAAAAAACCCAGAGGACCAATGGTCCTGTAAACGCTCACCTGAGATCTGCTTCATATACCAATAAACATATTTGAATATTATGGTATTTAACCCCAGTGCAGGGGCAGATGAAGCCCTTGGGCCATTTTCTTTTTTTTTTTTTTTTCAGAATAAAATATTCTGTCCATTTGCCTATTTCCTGCTGATTTTCCCCTTCAAATAATATTTTAAAAGCAGATGAGCCCTTTGGGGTCCATTTTGTTCATAATCATTAAATTTCAGTCCTACTGCCCATTTCCTGCAAGACTTTCACTTAAAATGACATTTTAAAAGATTTCCCCATTCAAATGCATTGACGACCTATGTTGACCTTGCCATAAAATAGGTCAAGGTCACCACAGGGTCATGTTTTATATATACATTGTAGTACTTGAGTCATCCATACTGCATGCAAAATTTCGTTGAAATCGGTTCACCGGTGTTGGAGAAGAAGATATTTTAAGGGTTTTTACCATATATGGGCATGGCGGCCATCTTGGTCATGTGACCTGGATTATATATATATACATATTGGTTCCCACTTCCTATAGATGATTCATATAAAATTTGGCTTTGATTGGCCAAGTGGTTTCAGAGAAAAAAATTCTTTGAAAAGTGTGTATGGACGACAGACCGGCCAAGGTCAAGTGATGACCTTGACCTAAATTAATCATATACCTTCATCTAATCCATTAGTTGTTTGCATCTACCACTTTTCAGATCTCAGGCTGCCCCAGCAACCAATCAAAATAAAGGATTAGGACAAAACTCACAAGAAACGTCAAACACTACTCAATAAACATTTCTGCAAAAACAAAATTCAAATGTCTACAATTTTAGCGGAAAAATAGCCGATTTCCACTTTTCCCATTATAAGTCTATGGAAACTTTAAGTTGCCATAACAACCAGAGTTCTTATCCGACTGGAATAATAAAACACAAATTATGTAGAGGCCACTGTCAGGAACATGTATACAAAGTATAGGCTTCATCCCCTTGACAGTTTCTGAGAAGAAGATTTTTGAATGTTTTTAGAAATTTTGCCCTATATGGGGCCCCTGCAACCATTCAAAATGAAGGATTAGGACAAAAGTCACATGAAACGTAGAGGATTAATCAATAATTAAAACATTTCTGCAAAAACAAAATGTATATCTCCAACAAGACAGCAAAAACTGGCAATTCTCACTTTTTTCCATTATAAGTCTATGGGAAGAATAAGTTGCCATAGCAACCAGCAACCAGACTCCTTATACGATCAAAACAAAAAACACAATTATTCTTTCCCCCTACCTGTAGATGGTAAATGTGTAATATGAGAACAATCGGCCCAGCGGTTTCAGAGAAGATCTTTGAAATTGTGGACGACGGACGACGGACGGACGGACGCCGGAGCATGGGTATACTATAAGCTCACATATGAGCGTTCGGCTCAGGTGAGCTAAAAAAAAACACAAAAAAATGTTTGTATTTAATCTTGAAAATTTTGGCTTAGATTGGAGGTTAATGGCTTAAACTTTATCTTGTAAAAAGGTACAAGTAGGCAAAGATCAGGAAAAGGCGCAATCAGAAAAAGATTCCCACTCCAAAAACCGAGGTGGGAAAAAACCAAACTAACAATCAGGTACTTATACCATGAAACAATCGTAAGCCGAATGGGCAGCTATTTTCCCAATAGGTGGCCATTCAGTTACCTTAACTTAACTAAAAATATGAAAACATACATAAGGCGCCAACAGCACAAAAAAATTTTAAACACCAAGACATAAAACAAAAAGAACCACCACATAAGTATCGACTTGGAACGATCAGTAACACAAAGTTACTGGCGGGCTTAAACAGGTTTTACATGGCCATAACCTCACCTTCAGCTTCTGCAGTGGTTCATAACATTTAGTTAGTTATTCGGTCCTCGTGGTGAATCTCTAACTAGTCAATGAATCATCAAGAACAAACAAATAAATCATGATAAACATCCTGATGAATCAAAAACTTGGACTCACAGACTGAGTAAGCTGCCCGACGATGGAGATCCCTGGGTGCCGGATAACCTACTAACTCCGGAGCAAAAGAAAAACACAAGTTGGACCCCGGTGGGCCAAGCAACAGACAAGAAGCTCCGGCCCCAACCAACTAAAATGAATAGCTTTATGTCGGGGCCATCATAGAGTCTGACGCCCGACCCACCGGCGTGCAATTAAAGAAGGCAGCATAGTTATCAACCATGATTGGGTTAAAAACTAAGCATGCAGACTGTCGCATAACATTCAAATTATAACCTATACGTTTGTAACGTGTTATGATTTTTCTGAACTGAAAAGAAAAATCATTAATTCCTTTAAGTTTCTTAAATTTGTAAACCAAGTCACCATAAAATTCAGGTTCCGAAAGGCCCTCACTTAAAAGCGTCTTTAACCCAACATTATATTTGGAAATCAATTCATAGTGTCTACGATAAAATTTAGAAAATGTTTTTCGAAGTTTATGATACCGATAGCCCTGTTGGAGAAGTTTTGCCGTTAAACATACATGTAGTTTAAACTAGTTTAGTGAAAAATACAAAACTGTTTTGGAAAGGACTGTTGCTATGATTTTCATTCAAATGATGGTTGTTTTGTATAAATTTAAACATAGTAAAAACTAGTTTAGTGAAAAATACAAAACTGTTTTGGAAAGGACTGTTGCTATGATTTTCATTCAAATGATGGTTGTTTTGTATAAATTTACAAAAATTAGAATGTTTCCCATTACGAAAACTCGCCCATGAAATATACAGAGATGTTTTCAGCTTTAAAAATTGAAAATTTTCAGCTGAAAAAATGTGATTGTTTGTGCTCAAAACATAGATTATGGGTACACGTTAGAACTGCCTCGCTGAGGCGGTTCTAACGGGCACCCACAATCTATGTTTTGGAGCAAAAATAAGAAAAAAATATGTATACCCCTGCACACCCCAGTTTTACAATATAAAAGTGGGGTATAAGGGGGTATACACTACACGGACATGTTTTCCTGATGTTCATGAATAAACGATTTTGATTACAATAGACTAGGAGTAAGAGTGCGTGAGCGTGAGCTAGGTTTCGGTGAGGTGAGGGTTAGATGTGAGGGGTGCATACAGTTTGTAATTCAAAATCATTTACATTTTCACTATCAAAGGAGATTTCATCAAAAATGGCCAAATTCTCTTAAAACAGGGTATACACACTTAAAAATCAAACCATCATTGCAAATCAGGCAGCAACAGTTACTGAGACTTAGTATTTCTCTTTTAAAATTTTACATATATGCTTCGCTCACAGTCATAAATTTGCATAGGCATTTAAATGGCCAAGTCATCTGTAAAAATAAATATATAGTTTTTGGAAGGATTTAAGCTAAGAGTATTTACTCTAGTTTCTTGAAAATCCAAATGATTTTTGCACTAAACTGAAGACGCAAGAAGCAGATATCAGACATTTAATACCATTCAAAGAACTAGAAGTGACTGGTGGCAAGGAATTGCAGTTTATTTTTCAGTCAGTATAAAAATGTGCGCATATCTGTGCTTGAAAGTGAATTGCTGTAAAATGATTCTGAGTTATTGTTTGAATTGAAGCTTACATCATCCCGGATCCCCTCCTTAAAAAACTGATAGTGGAATGAAGCATGTACTTTGAACACGTTACTGATATTAAAAAAATACATAAGTTGCATTTATTTCAGTTAGATAATTGAACTCTGTAGCCGTGTCTGTAGACTCAAAGTGAGCTTTGTGGTCCATTGGGCCTCAGACTTTTCCTACTGCTCAGCAGTGACGGAAAGTTCTTTAAATGGCTGCTTCAGCTATAGTTAGCTCTCAACTTGTGTCTTGATCAAGGACACAACACAATGCCACCAGTGGGGATCGAAGCTAGAACCCATGGATTTCGAGTCCAATGCTCTACCACTACACCACCATGCTATCATCTGATCTTGCAAACTTCTAGATCACTGTTGCCTAACATCCCTGTGATGCTCGGATCGGTAATGTATGCCCCTCAGTGAAAGGGAACTGCCTTGGGTTTGCATCAGTTCCGAAAAAAAAACCATCCCTAGCAGTGTAAAGAAAACATAAAAAGACCGCTGGAGAAATTAACAGGGCTTTTTACCAAATACAAAGGTTTTAGTATTCCTCCGAACATGTTGTTGAGTATATATGAGATTAACCCAACTCTTAGCCACCAAAGGCTGATAAGCATGAATACAGGTTGTACTGATTACATGGTCCAGTAGCAGGAATTAACCTGACCTGACTTCAAAGTTCTGGGGAAGCTGAATGAAAGTGTGGGCTTTATGGATCTTTCTACCAGGCACCGTCAGTTCAGGGCTTAAATTGGTTGAGCGGCCATTAAAGAACTCACCATCATATATGAACACTTCAGAATTGCACATTGCCTTTCTCAGTCTTGTAAAAAAAAACACTGCCGCAGCCAGTAAACAATATTTCAGTCATCTTGGACCGCAGTACCTACTTCCTGGGTAAGTACTATGGGGCTCAAGGACCTTACTGTCATTTTGTATTTTTTTCACACGGGAGGTTCTAGGATGGGCATTTTAATCTGGTGGCACCAGTTCCTGATCATTGCTTACTTCTACATTTTTTATGTAGATGCTTAAATTACTCAAGGAACATGTGTAACAAGTATGTATAGCTTCATTCCCCAAGGTTTCTGATAGAAAAAAAAAATGTTTTAACAAATTTACCAATCAAATAAGCAATTAGGATGAAATTCATATGAAACAAAACTTGCGAAATAGTACGGTAGGCATGATACTATACGAAACGATTGGTTGGCGCATTATGAAATTGTGCGATAGAAACGGTGCGAAGGAAACGGTGCGATAGTAACGGTGCTGTATGGTGCGATACAGCATGGAGCGATACAGTACGGTAACTATGATGCAATACGGTCTAATACACACCGTGCAATATTGTACGATGTGATATGTCGAGAAAATGCGATACGATTCAAACCTATAGTACCTTTGCTGGGTAGGCTCTCTATTTTAACACACACCAGGAGGGTGAGGGGTTACCATTGATATTGTACCCTGCACTTCAGCTAGTGAGGATGGTACAGAGGTTACCTATAGTACCTGGGGCTTTGCTAAGCTTACCTACCTCAGGTGGGTAAGGGTGGGGTGTGGGGAGGGGATAGGATTGATAGTGTACCCTGCACTTCAGCTAGTGAGGATGGTACAGAGGTAACCTATAGTACCTGGGGCTTTGTCTACTATAACACCTCAGGTGGGTAAGGGTGAGGTGTGGGGAGGGGCTAGGTTTGATAGTGTACCCTAGACTGGAGCTAGTGGGGATGGTACAGTGGGGATGGTACAGAGGTCATCTATAGTACATGGAGCTTTGCTGGGCAGACTGCCTAATAAGTACATGTATCACATACCTCAGTTGAGTTAGGGTGGGATGTGGGGAGGGGTTAGAATTGATAGTGTATCCTGGACTGGAGCTAGTGGGTATGCTACAGAGGTTATCTATAGTACCTGGGGCTTTCCTGGGCAGACTGTCTACTATCACCCATCAGGTGATTTAGGGTGGGATGTGGGAAAGGGTTAGAATAGATAGTGTACCCATCACAGTCACTTGTTCACGGTATATTTCTTTACATAAACTGTACACAATCATCTCAATGCTGTGTCTGGTTTGGGTTTGAGCCCCACACTGTCCACATGTGAGACAAGCAACGTTCTGCTTGTGGGTGTGCCAGGTGTTTTTTCTCTGTTCTCCCGTTTTCCCCCACCTACTGATTAGCCCGTCTCATATGAGCTGAAATACTCTTGAAAGGGGCGTAAACTGAAATGTCCTGTATGTTTCATATAAATGTCGTCCTAATCACATATTTTAACTGGTTGCCTAAGCTCTATAAAGGGTAATTTTTGGTAAAAAAAATCCAAGAAATGAAGCTGAGTGCATTTTTATCATACATGTTCCTGATAGTGTTTAAGCGCTCTCAGTGACTGTGTCAAGTCAGAAGGGAGGCACCAGTTCCTGGGTATTAACCAGTATTAATGGGAGCTGAAGCGTCTTTCTCAAGGACACAGCCAGACACCTTTGGTTTTGTTTGTTTTGAGGTTTTAAGCCTCAGTCAACAATTTTTCTGTCATGCCCAGGTGGACCCCATGCTTCCTGCATATTAACCAGTGCAGTGGAGAGTTAATGTGTCTTACTCAAGGACACAACATGATGCCCAAAGTGGGGATCAAATCAAGGTCCTCTCAAGAGTCATGTGCTCTATAACCAGGACGCTTAACTGACACCATTGGGGATCAAACCTGCAACCTCCAGATCCTTTCCATGTAGACTGGAAAGAAGCCTGTACTTTGTACATATGCTACTGCTATTAACTAACTTAAGCCTGGCGTCCTTTTTAAGGAACATAGGCAAATAACATAGCCCCAGATGTGACACAGCAGAACGCAGCGTCCCATCTGGGGCTATTCTGTTTGCAGAGAGAAATTTCATTGTAAAACGAGATAAAAAAATAAAGATCACTCCTAACACCCCTTAAAATGAAAGTGGACTCACCCAACTGATAATGATGGGAAACTATATTCATAAAATATGGGTTAAACTACAGAAAACTGCTTTTATTCAGATAATAGAACTCAAGTTACGAGCCCTGTCTAGACTCAAGTGGGCTTTCTGGCCCGTTGGGCCTCAGACTTTTGCTACCACTCAGCAATGAAATGAATGTAGTAATATATAATAATAAAATTGGCACTAACTAATAAAGCATTATAATTCAGAAATCCTCCGGGGCTATTTTATTTGCCAATGTTTTATAAATCATAAAATGACAAATAGAGGATGTATAGACTGTATTGAATGTAAAGCCTACATTTAAGGATAAATTTAAGTGTTCATAGTGTGGCAGCAAGTTCCTAATTGGTAGCTGCTTCAGCCAATGCTAACTCTAAACTTGTGTCTTACTCAAGGACACAACACAATGCCTCCAGTGGGGGGTTGAACCTAGGACCTATCCATTTTGAGTATGATGCTCTACCACTACACCACCACACTCTCAACTGATCTAGCCAACTACTTGATCAGTGTTGTCTAACGCCCCAATGATGCTCAGATTGGTAATGTAGGCCCCAGTGAGAACAGTGATTGGTTTGAGTTTCCAGATGTCGACCTGAGGCTAACCAGATGGGCCGAGAGCAATACTTGTTTGATGGTTTGCACTTAGAAAAAATGCCATTATACTAACTTGCCGCAAATATGACAAAATACTGGCTCATTTTCAAAGTGACTAATCATTTGGAAAATTATTTTTCGTGAGAAATAGGTAAAAAACCTTTTTAGAATGTGTAAACTTATTTGAATCTAACATGGTCACCACCTTGAAACTCAAACCAATCACAGTTCTCGCTGGGATCTACATTACCATTCCCAGCATCACTGGGTAAAGGCGTTAGACAACAGTGTAGATGAGAGGACAACCTGTTACCACAGCTGTCCAGCCAGATAAGAGGACAACCTATTACCACAGCTGTCCAGCCAGATGAGAGGACAACCTGTTTCCACAGCTGTCCAGCCAGATGAGAGGACAACCTGTTTCCACAGCTGTCCAGCCAGATGAGAGGACAACCTGTTACCACAGCTGTCAAGCCAGATGAGAGGATAACCTGTTACCACAGCTGTCTAGCTAGATGAGAGGACAACCTGTTACCACAGCTGTCCAGCCAGATGAGAGGACAACCTGTTACCAAATCTGTCCAGCTAGATGAGAGGACAACCTGTTACCACAGCGGTCCAGCCAGATGAGAGGACAACATGTTACCACAGCTGTCCAGCCAGATGAGAGGACAACCTGTTGCCACAGTTGTCCAGCTAGATGAGAGGACAACCTGTTACCTCAGCTGTCCAGCCAGATGAGGGACAACCTGTTACCACAGCTGTTCAGTCAGATGAGAGGACAACCTGTTACCACAGCTGTCCAGCCAGATGAGAGGACAACCTGTTACCACAGCTGTCCATCCAGATAAGAGTACAACCTGTTACCACAGCTGTCTAGCCAGATGAGAGGACAACCTGTTACCACAGCTGTCCAGCCAGATGAGAGGACAACCTGTTACCACAGCTGTCCAGCCAGATGAGAGGACAACCTGTTACCACAGCTGTCCAGCCAGATGAGAGGACAACCTGTTACCACAGCTGTCCAGCCAGATGAGAGGACAACCTGTTACCACAGCTGTTCAGCCAGAGGAGAGGACAACCTGTTACCACAGCTGTCCAGCCAAATGAGAGGACAACCTGTTACCACAGCTGTCTAGGCAGATGAGAGGACAGCCTGTTACCACAGCTGTCCAGCCAGATGAGAGGACAACCTGTTACCACAGCTGTCCAGCCAGATGAGAGGACAACCTGTTTCCACAGCTGTCCAGGCAGATGAGAGGACAACCTGTTACCACAGCTGTCCAGCCAGATGAGAGGACAACCTGTTACCGCAGCTGTCCAGCCTCATCCACCCACATGAAAACAGGTTCTACTGATTACATGGTACAGTAGTAGGAGAACCCGACCTGACAATTTCAGATGAAGTTCAAAACCAACAAAAGCAATGTAGCCAAAAACAAAGATCTAATGGGATCAAGAACCAGGTGGATCCTGAAATCCAAAAGGGTATGAGATAAAGTAAAAAAAAAAGAAGAAAATGTCAGACAAAATCCGTATGAAATGATGTGATGGCTTCATGGACTTTGAATTAAACATGGGGTGGAGGTTCGGGGATGGGGGGGGGGGCTGGAGAGAGAAGGCTAGAACAGTGTTCATACTATTCCTACCTTGCAGTGAACCTTGGTAATGATAAGCCTCTGTCTTTCATGTAGCAAGACAATTGCTTTAATTGCTGGATTTCTTGTGTTCCATTAATTTTACCCAATTTCCTTTCGAAACTGCATTTTAGATATCACATTGTTTTGGTTTATTTGTTGATTGGATCATGCCCATGTATTTAATCCAAAAACCTTTAAAATTCAAGCAAGCAAGGATTTAGTACATTTAAGAACTTGAATTTAGTGCATTTTTAATTTTTTCTTATGACCTGCAGCTTGGCTGCCTTGGAGGTCTAGATTGTGGGAAGTACAAAATGATACACATTCAAATAAATTTGAAAGGAAATAATATAATATGTTATTTTTTTATTAAAACTATATCAATTTACCTGCCTAGAATGCCTGCGAAGGCGTATGACAGTATATAAAGAAAGATATAAGTATATTGTCTGGTTACATTTGACTTTTTAAGCTCACCTGAGCCAAAGGCTCACAAGTTGAGCTTATAGAATGGCCACGCTCCGTCCATCGTCATCCATTCACAATTTCAAATATCTTCTCCTCTGAAACCTCTTGCCCAATCAAAGCTAAACTTCATGTGGAGCATGTATATGCCCATAATATTCAAACATCTTCCTTGAAAACCGCTTGGCCAGTCAAAGCCAAATTTTTTGTAGAGCATCGTTAGGAAGGGGGAATGAAAGTTAATATAAATGGTTCAGGTCGCGTGACCAAGATGGCCACCATGGCTATAAATAACAAAACCATTTATAAATCTTATTCTTCAGAACCGGAAGACCTGTGATTTTGAAAGTATCAGTGAATGGAGCTCTACAAGGTTTGTATAAATCACGACCCTGGGATGACCTTGAACTATTTATGGCAAGGTCAGCTTAGGTCGCATATCCCAGATCTCAGGTGATCGTTTATAGGACCATTGGTCCTCTGGTTTAAATTTGGGTTCAGTTTCTCCACACTACCGTGGAGGACAAATCAAAGGTTAAAATTCCCACACATTTCCACAACTATCCCTTGCCCTCCCCCGGGACAGGGGCGGGGGCATGGTAACAATATTCTGACCAGTGCATTACTCATTAATTAAACTTCAGATATTTTCCAAATATTTTATTTTTGGATACATATTGATGGTATACATCCGACAAGCCACGAAAATTACAAATCAAAAGAACTTCATTTTTCACCCCATGTTTTGCAAAGTTTCTGCAAACTTTAGTCACCAGTAAAAATGTGGAAGTAGGGTGAAATAAACTTGAATTGTGCTTGCCTTGTAATTGAATGCACTTATTGGAGACTAATGTTAGCAGCAGTAGAGGTACACAGAGCATACTGTGCCATTTTTAATCCTTGTGTGTGCTTGTTTCAAAATTGTTTGTTGATGTATAAAATGGATGTCCAAGAACTAAAACAGCTGAATAAAAGGCTTGAAATGATGATAGAAATTTAGATGTTAGAGCTTCTCTCTTAGTGCTCACTACCCTATACTTTTCTTTCTCTCTTAAGTGCTCACTACCCTATACTTTTCTTTCTCTCTTAAGTGCTCACTACCCTATACTTTTCTTTCTTTCTTAAGTGCTCACTACCTTATACTTTTCTTTTTCTCTTAAGTGCTCCCTACCCTATACTTTATTTTTGTTTATTCGAACAATATGGACATGCTCCACAAAGTGCAAAAATACAAGAACAAGATGAATCTACAAATATTAATTTTTAAATATGAATAAACATTTATAAATTCTGATTTTACAGACTTTTCAATTCATGGTGGTATATAGGCGGGATGGACAGGGGGCGAGGGTACGGGGAGAGAGGGGTGGGTAGCGAGGAGAGCGGGGGAGGGAAGTGGGGAGAGAGGGGGAGGGAAGCGGGGAGAGAGGGGGAGGGAAGCCGGGAGAGAGGGGGAGGGAAGTGGAGAGAGAAGGGGCGGGAAGTGCGGAGAGAGGGGGAGAGAAGCATGGATTGGATACCACCCTGTCCACCTGCACTATATAGGGATATAGGTATATAGGGATATAGGTAGTGAAAATACAAACGCCGGAACAAATATACTAATATCGAAAAAATAATGATTCAGAATTTATAAAGGCATATAATCCATATTATATCCAGTAGAAGTTAGAATTTACGAATGCTTTAAATCCATATGTGTAGAGTCAAACTTTTTCTTGCAATTTTGCACTTTGTAGAACTTTTCTATATTGTCAAGAAAATATAAGGTAGTAAACAAGAGAGAAGCAGTTACAAATGTACTTGAAAATCACCAATGCGTTTTTTGAACAGGTCCGACACAAATTGAGCTGCACAAGCACAGAAAAATACTAGATGCTTGAAATTTTTTATATAAGTAGGAGACGGATTGTACTATCTGTTTAGCAAAAACAAATGCGCTGATCAGCTTCGTGATTATGCATATGCAGATTGTTGATTTTCTCATTAGACGGCTCAAATGTACTTGAAAATCACCATTTCTGCTTTTACTATTTTTCAGCTCATCAGGAAAACATGTCCGTAAAAAGTATACACCCTCAAACCCCACTTTTATGAAGACAAGAACTCCGCGGAGGTCGATATCTCACCTGCATCGGGGAGTCAATTGAACGTGAAATATAGGTCAAGGGCACCGGGTCAAGGTGCTTGAAGAGTATGTCAATGACAATTACTATGCAAGGTTTCACACTCGCAGCTATCAATGATGCAGAGAAAACAAAACTTCGAAGTAACTTTGAAGTAAAAATTTGCAAAGTCAATGGATCGCAAAATATAGGTCAAGGACACTGGGTCAAGGTGCGTGCTTGAAGGGTATGTCATGGACAATTACTATGCAAGGTTTCACACTCTCAGCTATCAATGATGTGGAGAAAACCAAACTTTGACGTAAAAATTAACAAAGTCAATGGACCATGAAAGATAGGTCAAGTGCACTGGGTCAATGTGCGTGCTTGAAGGGTATGTCAAGGGCAATTACTATGCAAGGTTTTACACTAATGACTATCGCTGATGCAGCGAAAACCAAACTTTGATGTAACTTTGACGTAAAAATTAACAAAGTCAATGGACCGTGCAATATAGGTCAAGGGCACTGGGTCAATGTGCGTGCTTGAAGGGTATGTCAAGGACAATTACTATGCAAGAGTTCACACTCATGGCTATCACTGATGCAGAGAAAACCAAACTTCGACGTAAAAATTAACAAAGTCAATGGACCATGAAAGATAGGTCAAGTGCACTGGGTCAATGTGCGTGCTTGAAGGGTATGTCAAGGGCAATTACTATGCAAGGTTTTACACTAATGACTATCGCTGATGCAGCGAAAACCAAACTTTGATGTAACTTTGACGTAAAAATTAACAAAGTCAATGGACCGTGAAATATAGGTCAAGGGCACTGGGTCAAGGTGGGTGCTTGAAGAGTATGTCAAGGACAATTACTATGCAAGGTTTCACAGTCACAGCTATCACTAATGCAGAGAAAACAAAAACTTCGACGTAAATGTCAAACTTCGACGTAAATGTTGACGGACGGACGGTCAGACGGACGGACGGAAATTTGGACTCCTATATCGCACCCTGCTATAAGCAGGTGCGATAAAAAGCAGGGGTTTGCAGGGGTATACTTTTTTTCTTTTCTTTTTTATCCAAAACATAGATTGTGGGTACTCGTTAGAACCTCGGCGAGGCGGTTCTAACATGTACCCACAATCAATGTTTTGACCAAATGTATAGAAATTATAAAAAGAAATCCTATGAAACTTTCATCATTTACGAAAGTGCAAAACTTGCTAATATTACATGGGAGAGTTTTCGTTATGCTTAGGTCTTGGACAATGTTTCATAAATCTACCCACACTAAAAAAACAAAAACAAAACATTATAGGATTCAAAACTGGCACACAATGCTCTACTGCTGCTAAAATAACTCTCCTCATCACTGAATGTGATTTAACCTACGATTTAAGTTAGCAGAAACTGCAGAAAATGTGGTGAAAAAGAATCTGTTCTTTTGATTTGTAATGTTCATGGCTTGTCCAATGTATACCATCGAAATACAAAATATTAGGGAAATATATGCACTAGGTCTAACAAGGACCACCTAGTTGGGGAGTCAGTGGGATAGCCGTGGAATTGAGCCAGGATTTTACCTTTGCTTTGTCCCCTCAGTGTAAGGGAACTGCCTTGGGTTTGCATCAGTTGTATTCGAAAAAAAAACCAGAGGACCAATGGTCCTGTAAACGCTCACCTGAGATCTGCTTCATATACCAATAAACATATTCGAATATTATGGTATTTAACCCCAGTGCAGGGGCAGATGAAGCCCTTGGGCCATTTTCTTTTTTTTTTTTTTCAGAATAAAATATTCTGTCCATTTGCCTATTTCCTGCTGATTTTCCCCTTCATATAATATTTTAAAAGCAGATGAGCCCTTTGGGGTCCATTTTTTTCATAATCATTAAATTTCAGTCCTACTGCCCATTTCCTGCAAGACTTTCACTTAAAATGACATTTTAAAAGTTTTCCCCATTCAAATGCATTGACGACCTATGTTGACCTTGCCATAAAATAGGTCAAGGTCACCACAGGGTCATGTTTTATATATTCATTGTAGTACTTGAGTCATCCATACTGCATGCAAAGTTTCGTTGAAATCGGTTCACCGGTGTTGGAGAAGAAGATATTTTAAGGGTTTTTACCATATATGGGCATGGCGGCCATCTTGGTCATGTGACCTGGATTATTTATATATACATATTGGTTCCCACTTCCTATAGATGATTCATATAAAATTTGGCTTTGATTGGCCAAGTGGTTTCAGAGAAAAAAATTCTTTGAAAAGTGTGTATGGACGACAGACCGGCCAAGGTCAAGTGATGACCTTGACCTAAATTAATCATATACCTTCATCTAATCCATTAGTTGTTTGCATCTACCACTTTTCAGATCTCAGGCTGCAATAGTTTTCAAAAAATAGCTAATTTCCACTTTTCCCATTATAAGTCTATGGAAACTTAAAGTTACCATAGCAACCAGAGTTCTTATCCGACTGGAATAAAAAACACAAATTATGTAGAGGCTACTGTCAGGAACATGTATACAAAGTACAGGATTCATCCACTTGACAGTTTCTGAGGAGAAGATTTTTGAATGTTGTTTTCTTTTTTTTTTTTTCTTTTTTTTTTTTTTTTTTTTTTTCAAAATTTTGCCCTTTATGCCCCAGCAACCAATCAAAATAAAGGATTAGGACAAAACTCACAAGAAATGTCAAACACTACTCAATAAGCATTTCTGCAAAAACAAAATTCAAATGTCTACAATTTTAGCGGAAAAATAGCCGATTTCCACTTTTCCCATTATAAGTCTATGGAAACTTTAAGTTGCCATAACAACCAGAGTTCTTATCCGACTGGAATAAAAAAAAAACACAAATTATGTAGAGGCCACTGTCAGGAACATGTATACAAAGTATAGGCTTCATCCCCTTGACAGTTTCTGAGAAGAAGATTTTTGAATGTTTATAGAAATTTTGCCCTATATGGGGCCCCTGCAAACATTCAAAATGAAGGATTAGGACAAAAGTCACATGAAACGTAGAGGATTAATCAATAAACATTTCTGCAAAAACAAAATTCAAATATCTCCAACAAGACAGCAAAAACTGGCAATTCACATTTTTTTCCATTATAAGTCTATGGGAAGAATAAGTTGCCATAGCAACCAGACTCCTTATCCGATCAAAACAAAAAACACAATTATTCTTTCCCCCTACCTGTAGATGGTAAATGTGTAATATGAGAACAATCGGCCCAGCGGTTTCAGAGAAGAAGATCTTTGAAATTGTGGACGACGGACGGACGGACGCCGGAGCATGGGTATACTATAAGCTCACATATGAGCCTTCGGCTCAGGTGAGCTAAAAAAAAAGTTACTAGTGAATATCCTTACATGAATTTAAAATAGTTTTAATGAAAAAGAAAAAAGAAAAAAAGAAAAGTATATTGTTATCTAGACCTGCCCTCAAACTTGGCTCCTAGGCAGTCAAACTGCAACCATCAGAAAATAAAATTGAAAAATTTAATTTATTCAGACTAAAAGAAATGTAATAAAACACGTCTTAAATTAGTACTAAATCCCATTAACTTGCTTGTGTTTTCAAGGTTTTTGATAAAATATATGGGCATGATCAGTTTTGGACATTAAATTTTAAATTGCATACTTTTTGTAAATTGCTTTAAGACATTTCGAATGCAAGGGGTCCATTCACTATGTATGCCTGATTAAGAATGTGATATGTAAAATGCATTTTCGAAAAGAGGGTGTATTACAACTGTCGCCCTCTGAAATCAAACCTACCAAATCCTGAATACAGACAGAGACATAATCCACACTGGGGTAACCAGCTTAGCATTACAAAAGCTTGCCCATGTAATAAACGTATATTTCTTAGCTTTAGAAATTGAAAAATTTTAGCTGAAGAATTTTGATAATTTTCTTATGTTTGCTCAAAACATAGATTGTGGGTACATGTTAGAACCGCCTCGCCGAGGCGGTTCTAACGAGTACCCACAATCTATGTTGCCGAGGCGGTTCTAACGAGTACCCACAATCTATGTTTTAGAGCAAAAATAAGAAAAATAGGTATATCCCTACATACCCCAGTTTTGTTATATAAAAGTGGGGTTCAAGGGGTATACATTACATGGACATGTTTCCGTGATGGTGTGGGTCAATATCTGAGAAGCCGGATTTTTGCCTATGTGAAAACAAAGGCACAGATCAGATTCCCCTTTGTTTTCGCCCCATAGATAGTTATATCATAATACCACCACCGACAGTCACATGGTATATTTTACATATATACAAACTGATAAATGATCGGTGACACACGCTGCTATTCTGCCCGAAGTTGAGATGAGAAATTTGTGTTTTCTATACTAGCGTATACTCTATTGACTAATAGATAGGTACAGTCAATGAAGAAAACATTTATTGAATGAAAGTCACATAAGGAATCCAGGTTATGTCGTTTTCGCCAACGCTTCCGCCCCATGAACATATGAGCCACCTCGAGCGAAAACCAAGTGTGGTTTCTGAACAGGTTCGACACAAACCGGCCTGTACAGCTACAGAAGCAGGCTAGAAGCTTGAAATTTTGGAGTTAAGTAGAGGAGGAATTGTACCATACGAATAAAGAAAACAAAGCCCTGATTAGCTTCGCGGTAACTGTGAAGCTGATCTGCGCCTTAGTTTTTGCCTATGCAGATAGTTGGTTTTCCCATGGGGCGGCTCATATAGTACTGATTGAGGTGTTTAGAGAAAGAAATAACCGGGATTTCTGATGTTACTTTCTTTCAACAAATGTTCAATTTCTGCATTGACTACACCTACATGTATCTATCAGTCAGTAGAGTGAACAATATAGGAGAAAACTCTAAATTTCTCATCTCAACTTCGGACAGGATTGCAGTGTGTGTCACCGATAATTTATGTTTGTATGTATACAATATCATGTGATTGTCAGAAGTGTTTATACTACCATACACCTTCCGGCGCGGATATGCTAGACAGACTCTTCTGCTACCTAAAGCAAAAAATTCAAGATTCTCACTTTCTTCAATACAGCCGGTTTGTGTCAGGTCTGGTCAAGTCTGGAATTGAGCCGTGTCGCGAGAAAACTGATCTTCGGGGTTTCCGACCAGGTCTGACACAAACCGACCTGTACAGACACAGAAGCAGGCTAGAAGCTTGAAATTTCGGATTTCGAAGAGAAAGTGTACAATCCGTGTAGCAAAAACAAAGGCGCCGATCAGCAGCTGATCTGCGCCTTTGTTTTCGCATGGGCAAAAATCCAGTTTTCTCACGATGCGGCTCATATTATTCTTATAATCAACACTGTCATACACAGAGGGACAGACAAAACATTAAGTAAATCTTAACCCTACCTTTTTCATAGCACAACGGACAAGGGCCGTCTTCATATTTTTGGTCCTTCTGCTTCCCGAATATTCAGCTCACAAACAGCTATGTCAGATCCTGCAAAACAAAGCAGTCATTACGAAAACAAGCCACTATGCACCCCAGGGGGTGGCTCAGCCACAGCATTAATTAGCTCTGTACCATCCAAAAAATACCAAGACTGATGGACCACCCCAAAATAACTGTAATTTCTAGAACACCTATAAAATGTACAATATTTTCGTAAAAACTAAAACCAATGCATATTTTGTTAAAATAAAACATATATAAGTAGTCAAAATTCTAAGTGACCCCCAAAAATTATTCCCCAAAATACTTAACCAAAATATTCATATCTTCAGATTCTGAAAACCGAAATTCAAAAGTTTGACCCAACAAAAGTCAGCCTCGACTATGTAACCAAACTATTTCTGAGTTCCTCGCCCCCTCTCCCACCCAACGGGCTATGCACTTATGAACAGATTTTTTTTTCTGTAAAATTGTTAACCGTGTTGAATTATGTATTTTAGATAGCTGACAAAATAATGAAAGATATGCATTTTGGATAAACTGAGTGTAACATATCCACATTGGTCGGCAAAGAGTTTTTCCAGTACAGTAGACGAGCCTGCAACGTATAGACAACTAGTAAATCATGGCCTATATAATATCAGCAGGCTTTGTTAAATTTGCTTATTTAAAAAATATAAGTCAGGATGGAAATTAGTCCCTCACTGGCTCTGTCATAGGAGATTCAACACCTTGATTAAACACGTGGTTTTCTAGAGAAAGTATCTAAGCAAAGAGTACAATAGTTGTATGAGTCGCATGGTTTATGCTAATAAACAGATTCAGAACCTCAAATATACCATAACAAACACCGCTAAAAGAAGCTGTATTCAGATATTCAGATGTGCGAGCTTGTTTATTGCACGAAAAACTAGTTGCCTCTATGTAAAGACAGACGTATAAGCTCGTTGTCTGTACGTAAATACAATGTAAGTGATTATACAGCATAATTGTGAAAGATCTGTGTAGAGACTTGAACATTTTGACAGAAAGCCAACCATGATGGTCAAAGGACAAATTTACTATTTTAATGAAAACTTGATGATTTTGAAACATGCATTTTCTGTAGGAAAACTCCTTGGTTTCCCCTATAAATCGGTAAAATTGCATTGAGAGAAAGAAATGAGCCGCCTCATGGGAAAACCAACAATTTACATAGGCGAAAACAAAGACACAGATCAGCTTCACGGTAACCCCGAAGCTGATCAGCGCCTTTGTTCTCGCTACTCAGATAGTACAATTCCTCTTCTACTTTAATTCGAAATTTTAAGCTTCTAACTCTTTTCTGCGCTTGTACAGGCCGGTTTGTGCGGGACTTGTTCGAAAACCTTACCACATTGTTGATTTTCCAAAAGGCGGCTCAAATATTAAAAATATGCAGTAGAAAATATGTACCTGATGTTTCCCTGGCCAGCTCACGCCCGAGATAGGTTTTATAAGGAAAACGTTGACGAGGTAACTTTTACATCTTCTATATATCAGTTCAGTACAAGATGACGGCAATACCAACAATCTAGTAGCAAACAAACGAATGATGAAGCCCTGAAAATACAATAACCAATCTCTAATGATTGAGCCGCCTCGTGGGAAAACAAACAATATAAGAATCTTATATGGGGTTCTGTTCTAGATGGAAGTTTCCAACCCAAGGGATGACCGTGCTGAGCGGAACCGAGGCTCCGCCGAGGTTCCGCTCAGCACGGTCATCCCGAGGGTTGGAAACTTCCATCTAGAAAAGAACACCATATTAGATTCTTTTTCTTGCACAACAACCCCCAAAATCTGGTTTATTTCAATATATATCAAGGTTTTGCGTAATTTTTTTTTGGCGCACTTAGCCTGGGTGAGAACACCTGGGTGAGATGCAATTTTATCACCCAGGCAAAAAGTGTGGCAATTTCTGTCTGGTGTGCAAGAATGTGGTTTCCGACTAGGTCCGACACAAACTGACCTGTACAGTCATAGAAAAGAGTTAGACGCTTGAAATTTCGGATTTAAGAAGAAGAGGAATTGTACTATCCGTGTAGCGAAAACAAAGGCGCTGATCAGCTTCGCAGTTACTGCGAAGCTGATCTGCGCCTATCTATATCTATCTTCTGATACTGAGTCGATCAATTTCTGATCATCACCTCAGGTGTGGGGTGGGTGGCTAAATTTAGAATTTAGTCAGGGGAAAATAAAACATTTGGGGTGGACCATTAAAACTATTTACAAGATATAGATGAGAGGCATACTAAAACGCATGCCTCTGGGCTATGATTTAAATAGAAGCCTTAAATTCCTCAATGGTCTTAGATAGGACCACTGAAGAAGGGAGACTATTCCAAACCGGAATAGTTCTGGGGAAAAAAGAATTTTTCAGGGCATCACTATAGGCAAATGGTCTTGTGTATTGTGATTCATGTGATGCCCGAGTATGCCTTAGATTGGGTGCCGGGGTCAGGTATTTGTCTTTATCAAGAGACACTGTACCAAAGTGTATCTTGTAGAAGAAGGTTAAGGAGGACCGCTCCCTGCGAGACTCCAGGGATGGCCACTCAAGTTCGTCTAGCATTTCACCGACGCTACTGGTGTTCCTCCATCGCCTGCAGGTCCACCGGGCAGCAGTCCTCTGCACCTTCTCCACCTTCTCAATCTGAGTTTCATGATAGGGATGCCAAATAGGAGCTGCATACTCAAGTTGAGGCCGAACCAATGTTTTGTATGCAACTTCCTTAGTATACCTAGGTGCCAGTGCCAAATTGCACCGAAGAAAACCCAAAGTCTTAGTTGCCTTGCATGTAATTTCAGAAATGTGTTGACCCCAATCAAGATCATCTGTGATAGTTAAACCGAGGTATTTAGCGGACTGAACCTGTTCTAATGTTTGCTGATGCAGTGTGTAATTGAAATCTATATGCCTGCTTGGATGTAGCCGCGTCACCCTCATTGAATGACATTTGCTAACATTGAATTTCATTTGCCAATCCATTTCCCATTTGGCCAAGCTATTCAGGTCATCTTGTAAAATTTGACAATCCAATGGTGACTTGACATTTCTGTATAAAACACAATCATCAGCAAATAGCCGAACAGATGACCTGATGTTGTCAGGAAGATCATTAATGAAAATAAGAAATAGGACCGGTCCTAAGACCGATCCTTGTGGGACACCAGAAAGAACCGGGACTGGGTCTGAGGCACGGCCATCTAATACCACTTTTTGAGAGCGCTCAGAGAGCCACGAGTCGATCCACTTATGTGTAGATCCTCTAATCCCGTAGAAGTCAAGTTTGTCTAATAACCTTTTATGTGGGACCTTGTCAAAGGCCTTAGCGAAATCCATGACAATCACATCCGTCTGCCTATGGCCACGACCCACTGCTCGGTCCAGATTACTAACCAAATCATGATAAAACTGAACTAACTGGGTTTCGCAAGACCTTTGACTTCGGAACCCATGCTGACAGTCAGCAAGAATGTTTTCAAGAGCCAAGTGTTTGTTTATGTTGCTGACTATTATATGCTCTAGAGTTTAGCAACAGATACAAGTAAGCGACACCGGTCGATAATTAGCTGCATCGTATTTCTCACCTTTCTTAAATACCGGGGCTACATTTGCCTGTCGCCAATCGTCTAGTACAGCACCCTGAGCAAGCGACTCATTGAAGATATAGGTCAGTACAGGAGCAATTTCAGAACTACATTCCTTCAACACCCTAGCACTCAGGCCATCTGGCCCAGGCGCCTTATGTATATTCAAATTATTCAACAGTTTAATGACCCCATTGGGGTCAACTGTAATTTCACCCATAGCGGTGAAAGGACTTGTGCCTTTGGAGGGGATTTCATCATCTGATTCGCGAGTGAAGGCTGACTGAAACTGCCTATTACAAATATTGGCCTTATCCAAAGTGTCAGTCTTCAAGATACCATTTTCTCTAAGAGTATTGATCCCAGACGCGTCTTTCTTAAGGGACTTGACAAATGACCAAAACTTTTTTGCCTTTTCATTTTTTCGGGGACAATTGGGATCAGGGTTATCATTTTCAAAGGAGAAGATATTGGTAATATGCTTCCAATATGCATCTCTAATGCTCTTTTGAACATGTGCTCTGAACCGTTTGTAATGGTTCTTAATGTCAGGGCTGCTTGACTTGCGAGCACGAAAGTAAAGTTTATCACGTTTCCTTATCAAGCGTTTGATCGAGCTATCGATCCATGGTAAGCTATATTTTGTCTTGGTCATTTTTGATGGAATAAACCTTTCAATAGCCGAGAGAACCTCCGACTTAAAACTGACCCACATGTCATTGACTGACACCTGACTATGGTCAGTTGAAAGGAACGAATCCCTATAGCGCGCTAGATGGTCATGGAGACCGTCCATATCCGCTCGTTTATATAGGAAAATCTTACGCGGGGCCTGCTGAATCCGTTTAGCCTTTATGTCATATTCAATATAGACAATGTCATGATCTGCTTTGCCGATCGGGGGCATCCCTTTAACACGGTTAATTGGGGATGGCGAGTTAGTGCCTATGCAGATTGTTGGTTTTCCCACGAGGCGGCTCAAATTCACATGTTTGGTATTCAACTCCCCGCAGAATTACGGCACCACAATAACATTTCAATTACTGTGATCTCATAACGCTGTTCGACCATAAATACAAAAGATCTGATGCACAATATTAATATTAATTTACATGTATCTTCCATGAAAATCTCCGCTCTAACACCGTAAAACAGGCAATAATTTATAGTTTTGTCATGCCTGAGGTGATGATCAGAAATTGATCGACTCAGTATCTGAAGAAAAAAGAAATGCCGTCAAAATATTACAAATAGGCCTACACACATATCGCACTCAGGCTGAATAAATGAAAAGGTTAAAAATCTACAAAATATGAATTAAATAGTTCCCGATGCACAGAACAGTGGTCGTCTGTAAAAAAATATGAGTATATGATTCTATTTTTACGACCCTAACAAAAACATTACAAACATTTTATCTTACCGAGATATGTGATTCTTAGGGCCCAAACTCAAAGTTGTGTCGTACTCCAAACCCCACAGCAGGTTCACCCCTGGCAGCAGGAAGCCGAGGCTACCACAACAACCACAAGGCTACAACCACAACTACAAGAATACAACAACAACGACAAGGCTTCCAACTTTTCGGGACTCCGTATGACCTCCACGCTTAGCTCGTGCTGAAAGGACCACGTGGGATCCTTTTTGCTCCAGACCTACCAACTGACCGGACGTGTGTTTACCACCGACCCATCTTTGGTAAGTTTGAGCTCTACATTACTGGCGACGAGGTGAAAAATAGGTAAATATTTTGTTTGCCATCGTATTCCTTGATATATTCAGGTATTTTCGTATTTCTCTGTCGATTTTTTTCGCCAGAAATACGACTTAGCAGAATTTGTGAATATTGCTGACATTGTGTTTGCCAAGATTTAAGAGCGTTTGGAATATTTTCTTGCTTGCTGTCGGCATTATATTTAATTTCAATTGTATTTTCGACGCATATTCCGTATTTTCTTCGTCGGAACATAATTCCGAGTTTTTGTATTTGCCGAAAATTTACTGTTTCCGGTAGCGAACTTTTGGCAAAAATTTGACCCGGAAATTTAGAATTTTGCAGGTAAATTCCAATTTATTTGCATTTAGACTAGTTTTTTTCACAGAATTTCACAGTGAATATATGTATTGCATTACCGCAGTTGCGATAACAAATTTTGGAAGCTCTCTGACGGCATTTTAAATTGCATCGTCGGTGAATAAAATTGTTCAGGAAAATATTGTGTTGTTTATTTGAATCCTTTACCCATTCCATTATACAAACACTTATTGGTGACCCTATCCAGTACTCACACAATTGACACAATGTCGATTAACCTCTACAGCTGCTCACAAGCGGATCTTGAATCCCTAAACAAAGTAGGGCCTGACACTGCGGCCAAAATTATTTCACTCAGACAACAGGTAATTGCCGGAATGAAAGAACCGTTACAAGTAGAAGATTTAGCCAAAATCCGCCTGTCTGTCGAAGACTGGCAAGGATTTATTGATGAGGGCCTTTTGACAATAAACCTCCCACCTGAAGTTGACCCAGATTACAAGATGACCGGGTCATTTGACGAACATGAACCAAACCCAAAAGAAGAAAATGAAGAAACTGTAAGTTTTGAAGCAAAGGTATCGAATTCCATTACCCTCCTTGCCCAATCCCTAGGAACTTTGGACAAAACAATTTCCAGTCTGGATAAGAAATTAACAGACAAACTTGACGAAGTCACAGAATCAGTTACCACATTACAAAAACAAAATTCAGGCTTCAAATCAGACTTGGACAGTTTAAAAAGTCATGGGGTGGATATGGAGGCTAGCTTAGAAGTTCATGGTGCTTTTTTGTCGGACGTTAAAAATTTTCTATTTACCCCAGCTTCAGTTTCTACCTCCCTTCAGACATTATGGGGTTCAGGAGTGCCTACCCCATCTCATTTGCAGCCTCCAAGTTCAGTTCCTTCCACCCTGGGTAAATTGTGGGGATTTGGGATGCCTACCCCATCTCAACCTGCACATGTTGCACCTTTAACCACCTTCACCACCCAACCTGATGTTAAGCCAAAGATCACCCAACCTGATGTTAAATCAAAAATTCAACAAGCAGAGATTGAGGCCATCAAAAATGTAATTCCCCCAACCGGCATCTACAATGGGAAAGCAGGTGTGGTCAAGACAGGCGGTATAGCCACGACCACAATGACTTCACCTCTGGCCCCTCCAATGTCAACAATAGCCCCAGGCACATTGACTATGCCCCCGGCCACCGCAATGTCAACTAGCGCCCCGAGTGCAATGGCAATTCCCCCTGCTGCGGCTATGCTGACCACACTCACGCCAAGTTTGCCTGCCGCTCCCATTTCGACAACGGTGGCCACCAAAACTGCGGGGACCCCCGACGATACCGAAACAGATAAACGGGGCAGATCGCGAAACCGACGGAGACGCGGTAGACAGTCGACAGCAGACTCTGATTCTAGTTTGAGCCTCTCTCCTGCCCCTCCAAAAATGGACAGATTTTCTGGTGACCCCGCCAAGTTATCTTGGTCCGGATTTATTGCAAAATTTACACGAACATCCGAACGCAGGTGCTGGTCGGAAAGGAAAAAAATGGATCGACTGTTTGATTGCTTGACGGATAAAGCCCTTGAGTATGCGAACCGTTCACAAGCCGAAACATATGAGGCACTCAAAAGAGAACTGAGTCTGCGGTTTGACTTAAAGGACGCGCCAGTTGCTTGCCGATCAAAATTGCATGTAATCCGTCAAGATGATGAGGAATCTCTTGAAGACTTTCTTCAGAGAGTCCTCACAGTAACAATGGATGGGTTCGATAAAGCTGAAATTACCACCCTTCAGCAATTGGCCACAGAATCATTTTTGCGTGGCTGCAAGCATAAAGAGGCAGCCATGACAGTAATGAATGAAGGTGTGGGCACAATACATGATGCATGCCGTCGCGTTAAAACGATCATCGCGAATAAAAGAGCCATAGGTGGGGGAAAAGTTACCTTTCAAGAGAAAGTATTTACTGTTGATGAAGAGACACGGGTTACAAATATTGAGAAGAAGCTAAATGAAATAGCACAAACATTACAGCAGACCTCTTCTAACAGTAAATCTCCTCCACCACCACTATCCAGGTATGAACAGGGTGGCCAAAGCCAAAATTGGCAAAGACAGAGGTCACCAAGTTACTACAGGGATAGTTCCCCTAGAGGTTCATTCGGAACCGGGTCCCAGCCAAGGGCACAGTCACCTATACGCGGCACAAATCAAAATGCCCCTCGGTATAGGGACCCGTCTCCAGTTAGACAAGGATATGGCAATTATCCGTATAGGGGCGATACGCAACAGAGAAGCCCTGGTACGGATATGCCATACAGGGCTCCAGATAGATATGGGTATCCAGTACCTACACCTGGGTATCCCTACTATCCCCAGCCCCCACCTAGCTATCCCCCAGAGGGGTATTACACAACACCACCTTGGTATTATAGGGACCGAGAGGGTTTTCAAAGATCAGGTCAGTCCCCACAAAGAACTAACGGCCCACCTATGGCATATAATACTGGTCAAAGACCGCCGTATCCGCAAACAAACCGTTCGCGTAGCCCTGACCCGAAAGTCAGGAGCACGGGTTTTGATGAGTCCGTTCCAGATTTAAATGGGAGCGGACTGAGCATGCCAGCGACGAATGCTTAGTCCGACCTGATCTGAGTCGCCAAAGTGAGGTACTAGAGGTGTCCTTACCTAGTCAAAGAAATTTAACTGCTTCTGTTCAAATCATGATTCAAGGTCAATCTACGAAAGCTGTTCTAGATACCGCAGCCATGGTTACCCTGGTGAGGGATGATGTGTTAAAAACAGTTCAGAATCCAGCAGATCTGGGGCCAACTTGTGTTCTAAAAGGGATAGGCTCTGACCCTGTGCATGGTCGCATAGTACATAACGTGCCTATAACTGTTGGAATGCAAACTTTCCTGCACACTGTCTGTGTCGCCCCAGTGAAAGACACTTGCCTTCTTGGTTTAGATTTTATGGTTGCTACTGCAAGTGTCCTTGACCTTGGTAATGAAATTCTAAAAATAGACCAAGACATCATCCCGGTCAGTGTTACTATGCCTGTAGAGCAGCAATTTTCAAAGGTAACTGTTGTCAGACGTACAGTTGTTCAGCCAAATACAGTAGGATTTATCAAGGCTTCCCTAGACAATCCAATTAAGGGTCCGTACATTGTTGAAGGCTGTCCAACGAAACACACACTAGCATCAAGAATATATGGAGAGGGTAATCAGATAACCCTCAAAATTGTAAATGATTCTAACCACTTTGTTACCTTCAAAAAAGGTATGAAAATAGGTCACGCAGAATCTGCTCTAGCAATACCTAGTCAAGAAGCTTCAGAGAATTTACATGTTTTCCAGGCTGACACACAACCTCCAGCAGCTTCAGAGCAAAATGACACAGAGGACCTACCTGCTCACCTGAGACAAATGTTTTCAGATAATATTTCAAACCTTTCTGAAGACCAGAAATTGAAATTCAAAAATTTGCTTTCAGAATTTTCGGATGTTTTTGCAAAAGATGATTTTGATCTCGGTTGTTTGAACTCTGGAGTGGAGCACAAAATTCAAACTCATGACGAAATCCCTGTGGCTGATAAATTCCGGAGAACTCCACTCCAGTTCCAAAAGCAGGAGCAGGAATATATTGAAAAACTTTTAAAACAGGGTGTCATAGAACCTTCTGTGTCAGAATGGTCTGCAGCTCCGGTCCTAGTAAGAAAGAAAACTGGTGAACTTAGGTATTGCATAGACTACCGCGCCTTGAACGCAAAAACTTACAAGGACAATTTTAGCCTCCCTTTAATTGAAGACTGTCTGGACTCACTCCATGGCAAGAGCATGTTTTGCACATTGGACTTATGCAGTGGTTATTACCAAATTCCGCTGGAAATAAACAGTCGTCCGAAGACATCATTCAACACGCGATTCGGTAGCTACCAGTGGAACCGTCTTCCTATGGGTCTCTGTACAGCTGGAGCTACATTTCAAAGAGCTATGCAATTAGTGTTACGTGGTTTGAATTGGGAAGAGGTAATTGTCTACCTCGATGACATTATAGTTCTGGGAACCGATTTTGAAGGTTCATTGCAGGCCCTACGTAAGGTATTTACACGTTTTCGCCAACACAATCTAAAGATCAAAGCCAAGAAATGTAAATTTTTCAGGCATCAAGTAGAATTTTTGGGCAAATTAGTTAGTGGAGACGGCGTTTCGATCTCTCCAGATAAACTTGAAGCTGTCAAGCAATGGCCTATCCCAAGAAATGCCAAAGAGCTCCTTTCCTTTCTCGGTTTCATGAATTACCATAGGAATCACATTCGAAATTTCGCGCAGGTCTCGGCTGACCTATATAAATTGGTCCACTCCGATACTTTTAGCTGGAAGAGCAAGCATCAATCTGCTTTTGACAAATTGAAAGAGATGGCTATATCAGCCCCCATGCTATCACATCCGTCACCTGACGGGTTATTCATCTTAGATACTGACGCCAGTGATCATCAAATTGGGGGGGCCTTGTATCAAATTCAAGACGGAGTGGAAAAGCCCATCTGCTTTGCCAGTCATGTTTTACTTAAACAGCATAGAAATTACTGCACTACGCGCAAGGAATTGTTGGCCGTGGTAAAGTTCTGCCGCCAGTTTCGGCATCTATTGCTGGGACGGTTTTTCATCATTCGTTCTGACCACAACTCCCTGGTTTGGCTTACCCGATTCAAACATCTTGAGGGCCAGTTAGCACGGTTCCTTGAGGAACTGTCGCAATACAACTTCAAATTACTACATAGGAAAGGCGCAGAACATCTCAATGCTGATGCATTAAGTCGCATAAGAGACCCCTTAAGTGAATGCGACTGTTATAGAGCAGGCCAAGATTTGAGGGACCTACCATGTGGTGGGTGCCATTACTGTACGCGGGCACATAAGCAGTGGGCTCGGTTCAACGACGACGTGGATGATGTCGTTCCTCTCGCGATCCATAGCATTGAGGCTTTAGTATCTGATCAGACCTTGCCCGAGTCCCAGACTGTTTCCAATTGGATGGAGAGTCTTTCATCTCTAGAACTCAGGAGGGCTCAAATTGAAGACCAAGATATTGGTATAGTGGTTAATTGGCTTGAGCACTTGTATGAACCGTCTACACGTGAGCTGCAACTTTGTGGTCCCGAAACAAGAGCCCTGTGGCTGACCAAAGACCAGCTTAAGTTGAAGAATGGTGTTTTGTACTATTCCTGGGCAAACCGTCTCGATCGCTCTGACTGTTTAGTTGTCCCTAAAGAACTTAGACAGAGAGTATTATACTTCTGTCATGATTCTAAAGGATCAGGTCATTTGGGCCAGACAAAAACCTTAGACAGGTTGAAACAGAGGTTCTATTGGCATGGTATGTCCAGGGATAGCGACATATATGTAAAAAGTTGTGCTAACTGTAACCGGAACAAAAAGAGCAATCGTACTGCAAAAAGTGCTCAAGAACTGTATCATGCTGGATATCCGATGGAACGTGTCCATCTGGATATCCTCGGCCCAATTAACCCAAGGAGTAAATCAGGCTCGGCATATGTTTTGGTCATGGTGGACCAATTCACAAAATGGGTTGAGCTTGCAGCTTTGCCAGCCCAGAATGCAGAATTAACAGCATCAGCCTTTTTAAAACATTTTGTGGTAACTTTTGGCTGTCCCTTAGAGATACACACAGATCAAGGTAGAAACTTTGAAAGTGATTTATTCCAGTCCTTTTGTAAACTCCTTGAAATTACCAAAACCAGGACAACGCCATATCACCCGTCCAGCAATGGTCAGGTTGAAGTGTTCAACCGTGTTATTCTGCAAATGATTCGGTCATATGTTTCCAAAGGTTTAAAAGATTGGGATGAGCATCTGCCACTTATTGCCATGGCCCTTCATTCAATGAAAAACCGCTCTACAGGGTTTTCGGCCAACATGCTCATGCTGGGGAGAGAAGTGATCCAACCCATAGATCTGATCTTAGGCACACCTAGAGCCACTCCCCAAGACCCACCAACTTGGGTCGCAAACCTGACCAGTAGTCTCTCCAGTGTTCACAAATTGGCCAGAGAGAAAATCGGTGAAACTCAGCTGCGCCAGAAAAGAGACTACGACCTTAGGGTATTTGAAAAGTCCTATAATGTAGGTGATGTTGTCTATTTGAGAGACTCGTCCACCCGAATAGGTATCAGTTCCAAGGTGCGACCCCCATGGACTGGGCCATGTTTAATAACCAGAGCTCGTGCCCCTATCTATGAAATTCAGACAAGACGCAAAGTGCAATTTGTCCACCATGACCGGTTAAAACCTTGTAACGACTCATCATTTCCCCTATGGTTGCAAAGGAAGAGGCATTTATTGCTCAACACCTTGCCCATGGAGGAGGAGATGGGTCCAGAAACTGAGCTTGAAGAACATAGTCAGGATGATTTCCCTGATGGTGGGTTGTTTGATCCTGATCAAACACTCCCATACATGTGGGGAAATGATCCTGACACTACTCTGCCAAACATGTTTGAGGAAGATCCTCAACCATTTGACCCTCCTGAGAATCTGTTTTTAAGTGGCACCAATAGTTCCTCGCAAACCTTGGCAGGCGACTCAGACATGGACTCTCAGGGGAACTTCGACCCCTTTCCCCTAACAGAACCACGGACTACAAGGGCGGGCCGGAAAATCCAGGTACCAGCCCGTTACAGAGATTAAAAGGGGTATGTTTTATTAATAAATTTGACGTCCGCAAGTGAAGCAATCCGTGCTAGCTCTTTGAGTTGTAGGAACGTTTCGGTTGCCGCCGTCATGTTTTTTTTCATTCCATATTATGTTGCCCAGTTTTATGATGGTTCGTATTAGCTCTTTGAGTTTTAAAACCGTCACGAGATTGGCCAGCATCACGTCATTTTTCTTTTACGCACTGACTTCATTATCTTTTTCATATTAGCTTTGCTGTTCACTTTTGTAGTGGGTTTAATAAGCTCCTTGAGTTGTGCACCCATTGTGAAATTGGCCAGCATTACATCATTTTTTTGTATACTGACGTCATTACGCCGTTTTCATCTGGACCTTGCTATTCAATTTTGTAATGGATCAAATTAGCTCCTTGAGTTGTGCGCCCGTTGCAAAATTGGCTAGTATTACATCATTTTACATACTGACATCATCTTCAACATTACGTCATTTTTACACACTGACGTCATTATTTTCAACATGACCTCGTCTTGACATAATGACGTTATTATCTCCATTTTTATGGTGCCCTTTGCCATGTTTGCTGAGCAGTTCTGTAACGATTCAGATTAGCTCTTTGAGTTGTATAATCGCAGGATTGTCCAGCATCATGTCATTTTATGAATTGATATAGTCATTCCATTAAATTCATCTCGCCCCATGTTGCTCAATTTCATCATGATTCAAATTAGCACTTTGAGCTGTATGAACATGGTGAGAATGGCCAACAGTAAATAATTCCTTTTACATTCAGAGTCTGTATTTGCGATGACTCGTCCTTACCCATTTGAGGTTTATAGTCATCGCCAATGCTGACGCCATCGACGTCTGTGACATACTGGGTGTTGATCATTCTGGTAATGATTCAAATTAGCTCTTTGAGTTGTGTAATCATTTGCAGAATTGGTCAGCATCCCAAATCTCCACTCAGTGTTATTGCTGAGGAGCAATATATAAGTTGCTCAGGAGCAATGACATTTTATCTAAACGTCTGTTTCTGCATTGGTTCATGCTAGCTCTTTGAAGTTTTATGACTACTGCAGATTCAGGCGGCATGTCATGATTAATTTGCATCATGTGTATAGGTCAGTCCCGGTTTGGTGATGAGTTGTGTTATGCTATAAGCATGCTACAGCCGTCATTGATTCGGGTCACATAACCATTCCATATGTAAAAAATGTTCATAGATTCATGGATTGCAGAAGCTTACAAATCCCCATGAATCTAAGAAAAATGTAAAAACATTGTAAATGCCACATACAGGTGGAATGACAAAATTATTATTAGGGCAATGACTAAATGCAGCTTTTATTTTTGTTTGTTTTTATAGGAACCATGCCTCCACAGTCTAAAAAAGCCCGCTTCCAAGATAACTGCCAAGTCTGTGGGGAGGTCGACACCCACCTGTATAGGCATATGAGGAGGGCTCACTTACCCTGGTATTTGAGCCCTGCTTCTGCATGCATAGATTGCCATATGTCAGCAGGGACGATGAAAGATCTTCATAATGTTCATGGGACGCACCAGCTGTTTAATGGGGAAGCTATGATAAGGGCCTGGTTCCTACTTATGAATGGCTTATTTTTGTTCTTAAGTCAGGAGCTAGGCCTTGGCTCTCCCATTGAGCTGCTAGGTTGTGCGGCAGTGAGTGAACTCTTTCCTGGTCGTCTGCGATTCTCTGAAAATGAATTGTTCTATCTCAGAGAATTTGATTCGAGAGCTGGACTGGAGCCTGTATCACCTTCAGTGTATATGTCCGTGCCCCCTAAACGACTTATTGCCTTGACCCATCCGGAGCTAATGACACAACTCATCTCTGGGATTAATCACCAGGCAGTGACTCGGCTTAAATTTTACACTAGGTATTGTTTGGCTGATGGCTCCAGTTTGCCAGATGGTTATCCAACCCTGAAAAGGGGTATAATTGATACCCATTTCCATTTGGATAAGCTTTCGGTCAATAAATGCCTATCACTGTCGGATCTGGAACGCTCTAATTCCCTACAGATAAGATTACCATTTGCCATTGCAAATTACGTTTTTCCATCTCGATGGCATTTACTCGGTCATAGGGTTAGGGTGGACCCTAGGCTTAGGTTCACTCTTGGTGTCCACCCTCACCTTGTCACTGGGGCTGAGGTTTACTCTTTTTATAGTAGACTGGAGGATATGTTGCGCAGGTACCCAGAGGCTGTAGGAATCGGCGAAATTGGCCTTGACTTGACAACAACATGTAGGCATAGATATTGTTTCTCGGGTAGTAAATCAGCCTGCAAAACCCAAAAGATAGATGCACAAAAGCGATTCCTACGCCTTTGCCTCCAGCTTGCTAAACGGGAAAATAAGGTGGTTGTTTTGCATGTTCGGGATAATGGTTCTGGTAAGGCGGCTAGTGACGTGCTTAAACTTATCAAGGAATTGGGCATGAATAACCATCCAATTCACCGCCATTGTTTTGTTGGGGGAGAGAAAGAATATAAGGACTGGTCCACTGATCTCCCCAATTGCTATTTTAGCATATCCCCTGTTACGGTCGATTCACCCTCAACCATGCAAGCTCTCAGCACATTGGGTAATCGGAAACGATTGTTACTGGAGACTGACTCAGATTATTTGGCAGATTTTCCCTGGTCTGTATGTAAGGTTGCTGAGCAGACATCTCAGTCATTGGACATGACCATGACTGAACTAGTGGGAGTTTGCAACAAAAACGCAGCCAGGTTGTATAACTTGCCCTGGTAACTCCCACAATACATGATTCCCCACTTTTACCAGTCATTATCCTAGAAACATGCAAGGTTGGCAATCCAGAGTAGTCATGATTGGAAGTAAGATAAATTTAGGAACAATATGCTTTGATCAAAATTAGTATTCTAATTTTTGACATAATTTAGTTTCAAAAATGTTGAACCTAATTATTTTGCTGTCATGTAAGAGTGCTCAAAATGCCTATTTATAAGTCCATATAAACGTTTTCCCCATTTGATGCTTAGCTCTTTGAGTTGCCATCTTTGGGGACCTATTTTGTAGTAATTTTGTCATTAACTTTGCCTGGCAATACTAATCTTCATCTTTCTATTTTTCAGATTTGGAGATTCATCTTTCCGTAAGTCTTGCACTTTAGTCTAGATGCACTATAGATGCTAGTCGTTACTTGTTCACAGTCGTTACCAGTTCACATTCCACTTTTTAGGTATTACCAAAACTATGTGTGTACTAAACTACTAATAATTAGTATAGTCTAGTATAATTAATCATTCTTTGTTACGAAGATGTACATACTCAAATACATTAATATTCTGAAGAAAGAGCAGATTACAAGAAACATATCCATCATCTTATATAAACAGAAAATAACATAAGTACAGATGTATTATCGATTGTTGTAATATCATACATGTACATGCAACTTGGAAAAGTTTGAGATTGTAAAGTACATGCATTATGGTAATCCCTAAAAAGCTTGTTGCCATATATTTTCGTTTGCTTTATTCAAAATTATATCCCAAATTATATCCTAAATTGAGATTAGGGCTTCCAGAGCTTACTGTGATTGGCCTGCTATACACATTTATTATGCTTATTATTTTATTTATTTTTGTAAGTTCAGTTTTGTGTATGTATGCTTTCTATAATGCTTATGATGGCAATCTTTTCATGCAGAAGCTATATGTAGGCTTCAGGGAGCAACTTTGTATATTTTATTTCGTTATATGTTTGAAGCCAATATTGTTACCTGAAACTGGACACATTTTCTACTTGGGGGGTTTCGAATCTTATACTAAGATTTGCATAGCTTAAATAACTATGCATAACTTAAAAGGTATTCGTCTAGTCTTTTGGGTGTTACAAATATACCCAGACTAATTTGCAATTCGTAGTTAAATTTTAATGTCCCCAAATTGAGGTGGGCTAATTGTCCTCTACAATTTTGGGCTATTAATTTTGAATGAAGATAATTCTTAGCCATAATCGGCCAATTGTCCATTTACATATTCTGGTCGATGTCCAATGCAGTACCAAACCAGTGATAGCATGATGCTGCTAATAATGACCTCAGATCCATTTCAGGTGGCAAATTTGGTTTATGGGTTATGTAATGCAGATCCATTATTCATGTACATACATACGCATAGATCTACATAAAGTAAGGGAACTTTAGTAAAGTGAAAGCTTACAGCATCTTTTGTACATTGAAAGAATCATATATATGTCATAAAAGAAAGTTCAGGTTTAAAGTAAAACCTTCATTAAGTTTGTGCGTGTATATAAATTATATGTGAAAAGTAGAAATCATTCAGTTTCTGTTTAAATCAGCTCACTGCAATTACATTCAGTAAACATACATTTCAGTAAACACAACATTTTCATTCTTAGTCATAGCAACTAAATAATAGACTTGTTTCTAATTCCATACTACAGACTTTTTGCTAAAGTAAATATTCATTAGGACATAAAAAAGGAATAAAAAAAAAACTACAACAAAAAAAAACAACAAAAAAAACATTCAATGAACAAATCAAGATCTAGTTTGATTGCTTTTTTTGTGAAAGGGGGTGCGTGTCGTACTCCAAACCCCACAGCAGGTTCACCCCTGGCAGCAGGAAGCCGAGGCTACCACAACAACCACAAGGCTACAACCACAACTACAAGAATACAACAACAACGACAAGGCTTCCAACTTTTCGGGACTCCGTATGACCTCCACGCTTAGCTCGTGCTGAAAGGACCACGTGGGATCCTTTTTGCTCCAGACCTACCAACTGACCGGACGTGTGTTTACCACCGACCCATCTTTGGTAAGTTTGAGCTCTACATTAGTTGGAAACATCATTCTCTCTCTCACGTGTTGTTAGGTCAGCTAAGGCTGTGAAAAATGAGCATATTGTTAGAAACCTGCAGGCAACAAAAGCATTCTTTGTTAAAACCCCCAACTTCGAGCGAATGTACAAAATGCCGTGATAGCGTTCACTCAACGAAATTTGAACAAAGCCAGGGTCTCGTCATCATAAGAAACCATGTCATAAGAAACCATGTCTTCGGGATTTTCGACCAGGTCGGAAACAAAGAGACCTGTTAATTGTACGCACTGCCACAGAAGGCTCGAAAATTGGCATTTCAGATTGAAGAAGAACAGGAATTGTACTATATCCGTGTAGCTGATCTGCATCTTTGATCTCGCATATGCACTAAGTTTTCTCGTGTGGCAGCTTACTCAATTTCCCAACAAAAGGGTTTCAATTACGTTACGAAAATGGACAGTGACATGACAAAATCCATTATTTTAATATGTATGCTTTTTATAACCAATTTAAAACTTACATATTATCAAAACTCTCAGCATCTATACAATTACTGTACTCGGAAAGAAGAAGAAGAAGAAGAAGAAGAACAAGTAGTAGTAGAAGAAGAAGAACCACCATAAGAAAGTTTAATGAAACATTTTTTCGCGTTTTGGCCATATAAGGCCCTAGCCCTCGGCTACTGATCCAAGCTGAGTACTGCAATCTAGGCAAAAATTGTCCTTTATGGGGGGAAGGGGGGGGGGGGCTCACCATGGGGTTTTGAAGAGTTGCACAGAAGGACCATTTATTTTCAGAGAGCTGGAGTGCCCCAGGCGGGAAGCACTAATAAAACATTTTTAAAGGGAGCTTGGGCAAACAAAATCTTTTGGGGTTTTGGGAACAGGAAGCTGGCCCAGAGGAAAACAAAAGTGGTTGATCTGATATGTCTAGGTACAACAAACAATGTTTGTTAATGCCCAGCGGGCACATGACGTCAAAATGACATCATATCAACGTCGATGGGACGTCTGACGTCACATCGCCGTCGATATGACGTCATGTGCCTGCTGGGTGCTGGCGTCACACTGTCCCGACTTTGGTACACGAAGGCCACACGATAAACCTTTGAATTTCGCGCGATTTTCTATGAGGCGCCACAGTGGACAAAAGACTGTCTGCTTAAAGTAGGAATATGTTGAAAAAGTTCGATGGGGTTGAAATAATTATAACAAAGATTCAAAATATTCATAAACATGCCCAATTATATATGAAGGATATCCAATTAATTATAATGGTTATCCAAATGGCAATTAAGGAAGCGTGTTGAAAAAGTTTGAACTGGTTGAAATTATTCGACCATATGTCAAAATAATTAAAACTTAGATTCAAAATACTCATAAACATGCCCAATTTTCTATAAAGGGTATCCAATTAATCATAAAGGTTATCCGAATGGCAAGGACCTATGTTGAAAAAGTTTGAACTGGTTGAAATTATTAGATCATATGCCTAAAACTTTAAGAAACATGCCGAATAATATTTAAAGGCTATCCAAATAGCATAGAATAGCTAAAAATTAATACATCAGTCATTCCAAAAATAACGTGAATTCCTATGTCCCTGTGGTATTTATCACGATATATCACAAAATAAGCAAAATAATTTGAAATTTGCGATGTGTTTCATTTAACTAATACACATACTTAAAGATAAATACGCTTGTTTTGCAATAGGCAACATTTTCGAAGAAAGCCACTGACGGAACAACCCCCACATATGCAAAAACAGCATGTCCCTTTCACAGGTTTTCACGATGTTTGAGTATTTCTATCAAATAAATTATCAAAATGATGCCGTGTTTTGCCAGTAATTATTAGTTAAGATGCAATCTAAACTAAATAAGTTCAGTAAATCAATGCTTGCCTTTGTATGTGTGATTTATCACATCCGTGACATATGTCCCTCACTTTTATGTCAACTCCGTTACGGTCGATATTTTTGGCCATAATTTGGTTATTACTTATTTGTAAACAAAATTGTTGATCAGTATGTGCAGATTCTGTACTGTGGAAATAGGAAATCATATGTTAGTGAAGACTCTTACGTAGGTTTTAGTGAAAAAAATTGCTTTTAAGTGATTCCTATGTTGCGTATACTAATTTTTGGTCCACTCCGTTCATACTGTTACATACAGATAATATGCAGCAAGTCAAAATCAATGAAACGCATAGAATAATGATCATACCCAGCTGTGGTTGATGTTCAGATTCCACGATAACACTCCTGAATAAAGAAGCTCAGTCATAAAATGTTATTAAATTGTCAACTCCATTACGGTCAACTCCGTTACAAAAAGCCAAAAATGTCAACTCCGTTACAGTCAACTCCGTTACAATGAGTTTTGTAACGGAGTTGACAGACTTTACTTTAAACAGTCTGCTGACAAACACATGGCAGTTTATGAGGGATGCACATGTGATTAACAGTCAAATAAAAGTTAGTAGAGTAAAATAGATAAAAGAAATTAAATGAAACATTTACATCATTTGTTGAAAAAGCTGGTTTAGAATTGTCAACTCCGTTACAATGTCCACTCCGTTACTAAAATGTCCACTCCGTTACATGGGGTAAAATATTTAAAAAATATATAATAGCTTACTTAAAAATACAAAAATGCTTTCATTTCCTTATCTCTACTATGCAATCATTATCAAAATGTCAAAATTCCACTTTAAATTTATTTTTTGTGTGCAGCAATCACCATTTTGGACAACAAAACTGACCGAGTTTCCCTAAATATTGATAATCGTGGTTGTAAAAGTGAAAAATTTGCTTCTTAAGTAATCTGGAATTGTTTCTTTTGCATTTGTACATTAAGAAATTGTAAACTCTTATTTCCTAACAAATTGTTTTATGTATTTCATTAACATGTAGTGATTTATAGACAAGAAAATGTTCGTAACGGAGTTGACACTTGAGGGTCAAGACCATAGATAAAAATTTTTATATAGATCAAATCAATCAAGAACAATAAAACATTTGAGTTGTTTTGGTTTCTGAATGGATGTATCTAATGATATGAACCACTAGGGGCACAATTAGTTGTCATCACCTTTTATCCATTTTCATTACTCAGAATGCACGTTATTTCTGGAATGACTGACATAGATCGAAATTATTTTAAGTAGAGTGATAATTTAAAGAAGATGCGAGATATCTAGACACGCTGTTGAATTTTTGCTTGGACCGACGGAGACGGATAAATTATTAGAGACGTTCGAAAATTTACTTGAACACCGGTTTGATTTTTTGTCCATGATATCGAGAAAAAAAGACAATATAGATCTGGTTGTGGAGGATCTAACAGACATTCTTGTAACTACAGCTCAACAGTGTGCTCCTCAGCGCAAACGGAAGAAAAGTAAATGTAAGAGTAAAGGATGGAACATCGACATCTCTAATGCATGCAGAGAAAGTAAAATCATGTTTCATAAATGGAAAGCTGCAGGAAGGCCTGTTGACCCTGGGGATCAGACTTATATTGAAATGAAATGTAAGAAAAAAAGTACTACGCCAGATTCAGAGACAGCTCGCAGCCAAACATAGAAATATGCTATACAATGAGATAATGTTGTGTGCAGATGCTTCAAATACTGTAAAATGTAACACAGAAAAAAGGTTGTTTTATAAACTTATAGACAAACAAAGACAAAATGGTAAAAAGAAAGTATCATCGCTACAGTTTGAAGATAGACACCTTACAAGTGATTCAGAGATACGTGAAGGTTGGGCAAAATACTTTAAAAACATTGCAAATGCAGAAACTTCTAGTGATCATAGTGATCAAGAATATACAACTCAAATTCAACTGAACAAACTCCTGATAAAAGAACAGTGTAAAATAGAACATGGTGATGTTGATGTCCCAGAAGATTTAGTTAAAACTGTAATTTGTCAGTCCAAAAACGGAAAGGCTGCAGATATTCGTGGTTTACAGACAGAACATTTGAAGTTTGGTGGTGATGCTTTATTGGAACATGTTACAAAACTGACAAAAAGGATTATCAATACTTGTGAAATTCCGAATCTGTTTAAGCATGGACTTATAACCCCTGTACATAAAGGACATGATAAGCCAATGGATAAGCCTAATTCATATAGACGTATAACAGTAGCTAGTAATCTGGGTAGAATTGTTGAAAAAGTTCATTTGGAGCTATCTAAGGATGACATTCTTCCTAGTCAAAATCCTCTTCAACGTGGTTTTACCAGTAGAACCTCGCCATCAAATGGAAGCCTGTTGCTGACGGAGGCCATAGGTGAATCATTAGACAGGAAGCAAGAATTAAATGTAATCTTCGTTGATGCAACTCAGGCTTTTGACAGAGTCTGGCATGACTCAATGCTCGTGAAATTGTATGATGTGGGTCTCAATGGAAGAAAGTGGTTATTTCTCAACAACTGGTATGAAGACCTGACCTCGCAAGTAAAGTGGGAAGGTGATATATCCAGTTCCTTCAGTGAGACTATCGGAGTGAGGCAAGGTGGTACATGGTCCCCAACAGGATACAAATTCTTCATTAATCCACTGTTGAACATTGTAACGGACCATGACATCGGGTTCCACATTGGTACGGAGTTTTGTGGGACAGTAGCCGTAGCAGACGACCTATTATTCCTGTCGGAATCAGAGAGTGATCGCCAACTTCAGGCCAGCATACAGGAAGAATATGCTCTAAAGGAACATTATAGTATCAGTGAAACAAAAACCAAACTTATGAACTTAAACGCTAACAATGGAAACTCTAGTTATCAAGATTGCTTTCTCAATGAAAAAAGCCCTGGGTACAGCTGAAGAATATAAACACATCGGTGTTACCAGATATAGTAACCTGAAAATAGCAAATAAATGTTTAGTAGAAGAAAGAATTACATCTGCTAGGCGTTCAGCCTATGCACTCATGGGTGCTGGTTTTCATGGACATAACGAACTTAATCCAAAAGTGTCAAGGACAATTTACAACCTGTATGTATTGCCACGTTTGCTCTACGGACTTGAAACTGTGATTCTTCTCCAAAAAGACATTGATAGTTTGAACCATTTTCATAAGGATATGTTACGTCGGATACAACACTTACCACAACGTACAGCTCTACCTATTGTTTATGGTCTCGTGGGACAGTTTCCTATCGAGTTTGAATTACACAGAAGACAATTTACTCTGTTTTGTAACATATCATTAGAGAACAGTGTGTAGAGAAGAATCTTGCTCTTCGACAATTGGCAGTTAAAGATGATAATTCACACAGTTGGTTTATCATGATCAAGAAAAACCTGTACAAGTATGGTCTTCCAAGTCCCTATGAGCTACTCGAGGATCCACCGTCAAAATCTTCATGGAAAAGAATTGTGAATGATAAGTTGGAGAAATACTGGAAAGAACAACTGATAAGCGATTCACTGACAAAGACTTCTCTTCAGTTCTGGAACATTATAACTATAATGTATGCAGTCAAATCTGGGAGTCTGCTGGAAGTGACACAGTTTCAGTACATAAAGCAAACATTCATGTGAAATTGTTAAGTGGTACTTATATTCTTCAAAAGAACAAAGCTAGATTCAATCAGTATGCAGTTAGTAGTTTGTGTCCTCTCTGTGGTAAAGATTCTGAAGACCTAGTGCATTTCATGTTGAATTGTGAGAAATTGGAAGCGGTACGACGACCCTTCATCACGAAGTTACAGACTTTGCTTGCTTCTCATCATGGGAATCACTGGTGGACTCAACTCAGCGACAGAGATCGGGTACAGCTGATATTGGATAACTCTAAACTGACAGATATCGATGAGCTGGCGAGAACGCTGATCTGGGACATTTCTCGAGGGCTGTGCTATGTTTTGCATTCTACGAGGAGTGCTATCATTGACACGGTTTTAAAGTAATTACACGTAGTGTGCGGAAAGGACAGAATGAGATGTGGCTCTGCACATGAACTTTTATGTGTCCATATATTTTATGTGGTGCTGGGACTTATGTACATATGTATATACTCCAATAGTGGTTTTAATATCCGAAGAGAGATGCACACACAACGGGCTCAAACGTCATTTTATATAAAGTTTTTATAGTAAACGTTTCTGGGAAGCGGCAAGACAAGAATAGAACTTTTAAGTGTACAAGACTTTTTATAACTACGTCTTCTAGACGGTGCTCCAGGAAGTGGAGGAATATCCTATCAACATAGAACATAGACACCGTCTGAAAATAAACAACGTGGGGTTTTTGACGCCTGGCGCACACGAATAACACGAGCACCCCAACTGTTAATCGTGATTATTGATGCGACGTGGAATGTTAATGCATGCTATTATGAAGTCCCCGAAAAAATGAAAAGACAAAAAAGTTTTGGTCATTTGTCAAGTCCCTTAAGAAAGACGCATCTGGGATCAATACTCTTAGAGAAAATGGTAGGCCTATCTTGAAGACTGACACTTTGGATAAGGCTAATATTTGCAATAGGCAGTTTCAGTCAGCCTTCACTCGCGAATCAAATGATGAAATCCCCTCCAAAGGCTCAAGTCCTTTCACCGCTATGGGTGAAATTACAGTTGACCCCAAAGGGGTCATTAAACTGTTGAATAACTTGAATATACATAAGGCGCCTGGGCCAGATGGCCTGAGTGCTAGGGTGTTGAAAGAATGTAGTTCTGAAATTGCCCCTGTCCTGACCTATATCTTCAATGAGTCGCTTGCTCAGGGTGCTGTACCAGACGATTGGCGACAGGCAAATGTAGCCCCGGTATTTAAGAAAGGTGAGAAACACGACGCAGCTAATTATCGACCGGTGTTGCTTACTTGTTATCTCTGAGATAAAGCATCTTTATCTCAGGTTATCTGTTGCAAAACTCTAGAGCATATAATAGTCAGCAACATAAACAAACACTTGGCTCTTGAAAACATTCTTGCTGACTGTCAGCATGGGTTCCGAAGCCAAAGGTCTTGCGAAACCCAGTTCAGTTTTATCATGATTTGGTTAGTAATCTGGACCGAGCAGTGAGTTGTGGCCACCGGCAGACGGACGTGATTGTCATGGATTTCGCTAAGGCCTTTGACAAGGTCCCACATAAAAGGTTATTATACAAACTTGACTTCTACGGGATTAGAGGATCTACACATAAGTGGATCGACTCGAGGCTCTCTGAGCGCTCTCAAAAAGTGGTATTAGATGGCCGTGCCTCAGACCCAGTCCCGGTTCTCTCTGGTGTCCCACAAGGATCGGTCTTAGGACCGGTCCTATTTCTTATTTTCATTAATGATTTTCCTGATAACATCAGGTCATCTGTTCGGCTATTTGCTGATGATTGTGTCTTATACAGGAATATCAAGTCACCATTGGATTGTCAAATTTTACAAGATGACCTGAATAGCTTGGCCAAATGGGAAATGGATTGGCAAATGAAATTCAATGTTAGCAAATGTCATTCAATGAGGGTGACGCGGCTACATCCAAGCAGGCATATAGAATTCAATTACACACTGCATCAGCAAACATTAGAACAGGTTCAGTCCGCTAAATACATAGGTTTAACAATCACAGACGATCTTTGGTCAATTGTCGCACCAAGCAAAAAACATAACCGGGCCGGACCCGGCCAAACTCACGGAAAGTACCGAAGGTTCCGTGCCGGTCTACGGAATTTATCGGAAAATGACGACGTTTCGGTACCGGAATGTAGCTCCGGGACCGGTTCAAATAGGAAAACGGCTATCCACCTGGTACCATTTCTCGAACGGGCTACATACTATAAAATTCTGATGGGGACTTATAAATTTATCATTATTTATTGGAATAACAAATAACTACCCAAAGACACAAATCAACCCGTTCATCCAGTCGAGGTTAAGTAAACATGTACATGTATTCAATGGCGAGGTCTTACCTACGGACATTCAATTAAAGTGTGTTTCGTAGTGTGTGATAATGATTTTTCGCAGATATTTTACAGCTGTTCAAATGTAGCATAAATATTTTCTTGGCACAATTGAGCATCTAGTTTGTCGCAAAATGACATTATGTGCAGCAAAATTTTTGAAAATCGGTTGACAAATAAAAAAAGTTCAGGTCAAAAATCTTTTTTGAATAGTTTAAACATATTTTATTCAGATTCTCAAATAACATATCTACATACATTGGTTAAAGGTACATGACGAAAAGGATTAGAACGAAAGCAGGGCTTATAGAGTTCTTTTCCATGCGAACGTGAGCTGTGCTAAGTAGGCGGACTTTTACAGAATAACTTGGTATTAAGATTTGTCAATGAAAGTTCAGTATTGAAAACAAATAGAAATAAATGACCTAGAAAAAAAAAATTAAGAATGGGAATACAAGAAAAACATACAAAAATAAAGGGATGACGAAATTTGAATAGGGAATTCCTGTACAAAAATATAATGGAAGGGAGGTAAATATTTTCCCGCAAAATTTTTTAATTGTTACTATTTAATCATGATTGCTCAAAATCATTATAAAATGACACAAATGACATACCTGAGACAAAATCTTCACGATCAAGTAAAAATTCTCGAAAAATACGCATTTTCACGATCCTCCATTATCTCTCTTGCCAATGCAAATCCCTATTTAAAATTCATTTTTGTCATAAAAACTTTATTTGTTCACCGATTTTCAAAATTTTTGTAGGTCCTATTAGGAAAACTACGATCAAGATTTTGACATGGAAATATTTTTTTCTGTCGTTCCCCATACAAAAATTTTCTGCGAAAAAGCATTATCAGAGGCAAGTTTTTAGACAATAGTTTTCAACTTGAACGTATTATATTTGGGCCATTGCACCATATGCTAATATGCCTAATATGCAACAGTCTTATGCAACAGTAATTTGCAACGTGAAATACCCAGGGTTTGTTTTACAAATAAATCATGTGCATGTTAGGGCAGTGTAATGTAAATAATAACAGACTGGGGGCGGGGGAGGGGGCAAATAAACCAATTTAATAGATCTATATACTAAAACAATATGTTTGATACTTTCTTTATTTAAACTCCTAAAAGATGCGGAAAACATTCGTTTATACTTTTATTCCCTTTGCGTGACGAACACGGAAAAAAGATGATTTCTCAAACGGTCCGCATAAATAACAAGTCACAGTTAAATATACACCCGTGGCATCAGGAAACATGTCCATGCAAAGTATAACCCCTAATTGAATCCAATTTTTGTATTTTATAACTGGGATGTGAAGGGGTACTAGTGGACAATTTTTCATAATTTTCATCCAAAACATATATTGTTGGTACTCGTAAGAACCGCCTCAATGCTTTAAACAAAGCTTGCGAATATCCTTTTTTTCAATGAAAATTTAAATTTCTACAGCTCAAACTATACTGAAGGACTTTGAAAACGCCTTACTATACATCTGTTATCATTTTGCTTAAAACTGATCTGAAGTATGAACACATAATAGTGTGTCTCTTACTTAACATGATAAGCAATATTTGTTCATAAGATTCGTTTGCTAAATTGTTTGCTAATACTGTTTTCTTTTTTACGTAATGTTTTTGTTGTTTTATCAAAGAAAACCTTAGAACGGCTACATTTTTTTTTTTTTTTTTTTTTTTTTTTTTTTTTTTTTTTTTTTTTGTGAAAACAAACCATCTCCGGTGATAGCGTATTACAAGAAAACAGCAAAATAAAAATGGGGACATTCGTTCGGTAGCGTTTTTCGCTGACGTCAAGCATAAAGTGGCCAAAGCACATAGACATACGATTACAGCGCCAACAGTTATGGTCAGATTTTTACAAAAGTCCGTGCCTATTTATTATGTTTGAAAACATTCGAAATCGTTTAATTTTAAACGCAAAAAAATAAAGTCTTATTCGTAAACGTTTAAGTGACGTAATTACCACAGCTTTAGAGCAATTGAAAGAAAAACAACATCATTTGCTTGGCCTTTGGTGTTTCTTTCCAGAAATCATGCTGGACCGGAGGAATATTTTTCGTCCTCATAGTTTGTTTTTGTTGAATTTTTGGTAACGTTTGAAATCATGCTGTATGACGTCAATCACTAGCGTTGAAGTTTCCGTTTTTACTATTTGGTATGAAATTTTAGCTGACTGGTTGTACTTTTTGTTCGAAAATATTTTTGCCGAAATATCCTGTAGACATAGACATAGACATAGAAGACATAGAAACTTTATTTAACGTCGAATATGATTAACATTACAACATAAGCCCAGTAGGGTTTTTATTTCGACAAACATATGTAAAATAATTAAAAGTAACAGAGTATATCACAGCATGCTCATACATATAAACACGATTATTTACAAGATGAATCACAGATAATAGGAAGTACTTTTATATCACGGCAAGCAAATTGTTGTATTTTTTAAAATTAATATAATAATAACACATATAGTTATTTGAAATGTTTATAGAGACAAAGATGCCTGGATCCCAATGGTTACCTTTGCTCGAAAACGAAAACTTAAAATATGTGCAAGTCAAAATAAAATTAAATTTGGGGTCAGCAAGGAGACCACAAAGGGTAAGCTCCCACAGTAGCTCCTTACAGACAAGGACCAAAAAGGGGAGGAGGGAGAAATCTAAAAAAATTTAATCAAAGGAAACTGTGGGATAAAGCATCCCAGGTCTCAGCAACATGTAAAATAAGAAAATGATACATAAAAATTTAGGGTTTTAGACATAACTGAATGAAAATGGAAAGAACATAACACAAGTAAAAAAATGAACAAAGAATAAAATAAAACTGAACAAAGAATTTTCAAAATAAGAAATCAGGCAGAACAAGAAGGACACTTACAGTTGAGTCCGTCCCAGTCCCGGAGCAGCCTCCGGAACTGAGGATAAGATTCTGCCAATCTCAACTCATTTGGGAGGCTGTTCCAGATCCGGGCCGCCTCATACCGGAAGCTCCTTAAGCCGTACCTGGTACTGTTTACACGAGGGATCTGTGCCTGCTTCTCAGATCTGAAATCATAGGGAGAGGACTTAAGACTTATCAAGTCATGCAAATAGGATGGAGCTATGTTGTTGACAATTTTAAAAACTTCCCCAGCCATAAGTTTCATTCTGCTGATATGCAGAGGTAGTACTCCATTTTGTTGTAGAAGATCCGGCAGAGGAGACTCAAAATCATCACAGATGAATCTGAGGGCCCTCTCCTGGATCTTCTCCATCTTATTTGCACTTGACTGATTTCAAAAATGCCATACTATTGGACAATGATTAAAATTTGACATTATGAAAGATTTATAAATCATTAATTTGCCTTGTTTAGTTAAAAACTTTCCTATGCGCTTAAGAACAGCTAGCTGCTGAGATGCTTTAGTACAAATTTGAGATATATGGTCCTTAAAATTCAATTGAACATCTAAAGTAACACCTAGCAGAGAAACCTTGTCCTCACGTAATCTTAGTGTTACCCAGTTGAAATGATGTAATAGCATCAAAAGTTCTTTTACCAACACAAATAGCCTGAAACTTATCAGGATTTGCTTTCATGAGATTATTTTCAAACCACTGAATCAATGAAAGACTTTCCTTGACTAACACTTGATGCAGAATTTCTATTTTTTTTGTGTGTGTGAATATAAGCAAGGGTGTTATCATCTGCATAATTATACAGTGAACATTTTTCAACAATATAAAATATGTCGTTGATGAATACATTAAAACGTAAGGGGCCTAATATAGAACCCTGAGGGACCCCCTTAGTGAGGTTTTCCCAATCACTAGTGTTAGATCCCATTCTAATCTGTTGACTCCTGTCACTTAAATAACTTTCAATATGTTTCACTGCATCTTGAGACACTCCATATGCTTGAAGTTTTGCCTACAGTAAGTTATGAGGAAGACAGTCAAATAACTTGGACAAATCCATGAGTATTGCAGCAACATACTCATGTTTGTCCAAGGCACTCCGCCAGTCTTCAAGTAGGCGTAGCAGGGTAGTTTGGTATCCATAGCCTTTTCTAAAGGCTGCTAAAAAGGATTGAACATATCATCTAGATACTCAGATAACTGCTCATGTATGACTCTTTCAAAGATTTTTGAAGTAGTGGGCAGTATTTCTAAAAGAAATAATCACCGTCGCAACCATTTTAGTGAGGCGTTTTCTAAGTCCTTTAGTATATCTATGTTCATTGCATGGGTAAGTTTTCGTAATGAAACTGCGAAATTGTTTTAATTAAAAAGTGGAAAATAGTTGCGAAGAAGCTCGTGCAAACCGCATATAAGTAATAATTTATGCTTGTACAATGTGAAAAAAAAATGCTGAACTTTGTATTAAAAGTTGTATTTGCAGAAAGGGACAGCATACGCTCTGTAGAGCATTTACCGTTACATAGCAAAAACCATAACAGATGGTTGCTTCTTCGCACATGGCTTTCGTATGGTGCGACTCGGAATCAATCACCCGTCCGAACCTTACTGAGAAAGTCTCTGAAATTATTTAGCACATTTTGGCCAAATAGTTCTGTTGCTGTCAGAAAGGATTTGGTTACCGTAGTTTTAAATTAAACAAAGCTTTAACCATAATATTTCGATTACAGTAGATAATAATGATTTTCAGTCCCCATTAGAACTTATAATAGCTTTTTCCCTATTTGAACGGTCAACCGGTCCCGGAGCTACAGAATAGAATAGAATAGAATAGAATAGAATAGAATAATTTTATTGCACAAATATACTCAAGCATAGGGTTAATGGCAAACAATGTTATAATATCAATAACAATCCACAATAACATACAGGCAATCATCCGAGTCAACATTCACACACATACATACACATACATACTATACACAAATGTACCTTAATATCATTACTATTATTGATTTGGAGTGCAAGACTAAGATTTATGTGATATTACATTCTTTTATGAACTTTCCTACTGCAATTATCACTTCCATGTCGTTACTTGTTAGCAAGTTAATGAAGGTTTCTTCTGGATCAATTTTCGAAATAACATGCAGATCTTTTAACTTACAGGTATTATATAATAAAGCCCTTTGACTTTCATATTTTGCACAGTGACATAAAAAATGTTTCTCATCATCAATCGTTTTACATAATAAACATAACCTGTCTTCAATATTTTCACGTACATATCTACCCCGTTCAATTCTCAGCCTATGTGCACTTATTCTGAAGGAACTCAAACATTTTCTAATTGCTTTATCATTAATATTTTCTAGGTAATGTTCAAGGCCAAAGTTTAGTTTAATACGTCTATATGTTCGTATTTTTTCATTTTTTCATCATTTTCCATTCGTCGTTTCCAGAATGATACAAATCTTTCTTTCATCTTATTTTTTATGGAAGCCATTAAAGACAAAGAGTTAAATGTGCTTTGATTGTCCCAAACATGTGAAAATCCGAGTTCATGCGATATGTTTTTAACAAATTTTAACCAGAGACATTTATCTGGTGAGCTATTGTATTGCTCAAGATATGCTTTTGATATTAATGTTTCATTATCAGACTGTATCATATGTAACCAAAAATTTAAACAACCAGTAATAGTTGAAAGCAGTAAAGGAAAACGGCCAAGTTCACTAAAAGCTGCAAAGTTACATGCTTTAGAATGTACGCCAAGTAAATATTTACAAAACTTTGCATGTATTTTGTCATACTTTTAAATGACATTTCAAACATTTCATTCAGTGCTTTACCTTTATAACAAGGCTTATATGCACCCCAAATTTCACTACCATATAATGCAATAGGCTTAACAAGTCTTTCAAATATATTAAGAATGACTGAAGGTCTTACATCTTTATCAAAAATACTTTGCTTGATGGAAAATAATGCCCTATTTGCCTTTAAACTTAAATTTTTCTCTGCCAATGAAAATTTTCCAGTATTTGAGAAATTTACCCCAAGATATTTATATTGATTAACATATTCTATTTCATCGCCCTTAAGGTTGAATCTAAATTTATCCCTTGTGTCTCAACCATTTTTAGAAAATACCATGATTTTTGATTTATCAATATTAATAGCTAGACCTCAATTCTCACAAAATGTATTCACCCTATCAATATTGCGTTGCAATCCGATTTCTGAAGTTGAAAGTAAAACCAAATCATCAGCATATAACAGATGACTAACCCTGGAATCATGTAATATTGGTGCATCATCAGTAAATAAATCATCCCCTATATCATTTATAAATATATTAAATAATAATGGGCTCAGTACACTTCCTTGGTGAACACCTTGCTTAATAGAAATAGATTCTGATAAAACCTTCTTCCATTTAACCCGCGAAAAAGATCCATTGTACATCGATTTAAGTATACTATACATTTTCCCATTTATCCCTGCTTTCTGTAATTTTAATAACAAACCTTCATGCCAAACAGTATCAAAAGCTTTCTTGAGATCTATAAAACAAGTAAATAGTTTATTTGTTTTACCATTCTTTTGACTTTTTTGAGTGTATTTATCAACTAAAGTCTTGAGAATAAAATCTGATCCGAAGTTCGAAAGTTTTTACGAAAACCTGCCTGCTCTTTTTTAAGAAAAGATTTATGTTCTAAAAAATTAGATATTCTAGTATTCAAAACATGACAAAATAATTTTCCTAAACAGCTATTTAAGGTTATACCCCGATAATTATTTGGATCTGTACAACATCCTTGTTTGTAAATTGGTATAATGATACCTTCAGTCCACGAGACTGGAAAATGACCTTCTTTAAGGAGTTTGTTAAACACCTTAACAACAGTATGCTTTATGTATGGTATTGCCGATTTGATCATTTCATTTTTAAGCATGTCATATGCACTCGCTTTATTATTTTTTAGTTTTCTACAGGCATCTATGATTTCTTTATCTGTAATTTCATAATCTAAAGAACAATTTTGGAACGAATAATTTTCATATAGTTTTAGTTCTTCATTAATGGCACTTTGCCTGTCACTGTCAATATGGTTAGTGCTACTATGCAATAAGTCACGAAAATGTGTAAACCATTGTGAACGATTTATTTTTTCTGCCTTATCTGCAGGTAATGACTCATTTTTTAGCTCATTTATTATTTTCCAAGCTGTTTGAGGGTCGTTTTCCATAGCATTATTCGATTCCGGTACCGCAAGATCGTCATTTTCCGATAAATTCCGTAGACCCGGTCCGGAACATTCGGTATTTTCCGTAAATTTGGCCGGGTCCGACCCGATTATGTTTTTTATCGATAACCGTGCCGAGACGACCCTGTTTTCATGCTTTGGCAACTTTTTGAACGACCCTCGCGAAAAGTCATGTGACAATCTGTCATTGGAAAAATGTAAACACTTCCTATTTTCATTTGATTTTCCACGTTATTATCAACTGACATTATATGCCTTTTGTCATTTTAGATTTTTAAGTGAAGAGCTTACCGTACTTTTACAAGTTGCAAAACTCATTTCATGCAAGTCAAACTTGATATGCTTGTATTAGCGTGAAGTAGAGAATTTGATATCAGCACGTAAAATTGGACGACACTAGTATTCGGACAACAACCCGTCATACACTTCACTGTATTCACTACCCTGTGGCTCTGTTGCTCAGTGTACCCATATAAAACCCCAGGTTGCAATGTAGGACTCACAAACTGGACCAATCCCTCTTGTCTCGATAAACGATTATTTCTCCCCCATCCGAACCCCCTGGTGAAATAATGTCATTTGGCGTGTCACCAGCAAACTATTCAGAACGAACCCATTTCTCCTAGTCTGGCGGGTCAGCCGTCAAAATGAATTTATGATAACTGATTTATTATTTTGACGTCTGGCTTCAACACTATCAAAATTTCCCAAGTTCTATTAATATCTCTGCAAGCTGTTTTTAGACATTGATTTTATGGGAATTCCTAATCTGATTGGTTGATGGCTGGGTGCTGAGGTCATGCACTCTCTTAGAGCCAATCAGAAGCTCGCAGTTAGAATTGTCTCCCCTCTTGAGATGACTTTTTTGAAGAAAAACATGTCAGCCATGTTGAAGGATTCTTTTAAAAAATCATCAAAATAAACAAAATTTGGATATATTTTATAAATTTTCAAATGGAGGTTTGTTTATTATTTTGTTTTACAGTGTTTTACACCATTTGTTCTGCATAAAAACTTGTTATTCTGTAAATAATGGCTTTCACCCAAAAGTGGCTGACAGCTTGGCTTTTTGATAATGAGCAAAATGAACCACTGGGTATGATACTTCATTTTGACGGCTGACCAGTCAGACTAATTTCTCCTTATGTCGAAAGTGTTGATACGCCGTAGATACGCGAGTCGATATGTGATAGTGTGACAGCGGTTTTATGTAAGTATTTTATTAGAGAGAACTTCGAATTTGCGAGGCATCAAACTCCCAGTCATCAGGAAAACATGTCCATGAAAAGTATATCCCCTCATACCCCACTTTTATATAGCAAAACTGTTTTTTAAGGGTATACGTATTTTTCTTATCAGCTCACCTGAGCCATTAGGCTCACAAGGTGAGCTTATGGGATGGCCGTGTTCCAGCATCCGTCCGTCGTCGTCGTCGTCTGTTGTCCACCGTTTTTAAAGATCTTCATCTCTGAAACGCTTGGCCAATCAAAGCCAAATTTTATATGAAGCATCTATGGGAAGAGGGAACCAATGTGTTTATATATAGTTTAGGGCACATGACCAAGGTGCCCGCCACACCCATAAATGGTAAAAACCCTTAAAAAAATTTCCATAATATTCGAACATGTTTATTGGTATGTACAGCAGATCTCAGGTGAGCGTTTACAGGACCATTGGTCCTCTGGTTTTTGTTCCAAAACATAGATTGTGGGTACTTGTTAGACAAATTCACTGAAAATTTTCAATTTTTACAACTTAAGAAAAATCTTTATATAACATGGGCGTGTTTTCATAATGTCTCACAAGCATTTCCAAACTTACAATAATTACTTGAACATGAAATCATGTTAATGGGTTGAAGTTGTTCATAGGCACTTCATTCATTTAAGTGTAGTAAGATGACCAAATAAGGTCCTAAACTGAATCTTAGTCTTGCAACTCTTTGCTTCTTTAAGCAAATAATTGCATAAATTAAAATGTATATTTTGGTTGCTCACAACAATTGCTCCTATTAGGTGGACTGTATGTGTGATTATAATACAGGCCAACCTCATTATAATGCTATCTTTGGGGTCTATTGAAACAGACCATGTTTAAAGTGAATTTTGTTAGAAAGATGTTACTTACAATAGACATAATGTAGCAAACAAATCTGTTTGAGAGCCATGACATTTCTGTGTTATATTGAAAACTATGTTATAATGAGGCATGTTATAATGAGGTTGAAGTGTACATGTAATCTGACATTTGAGCCACTGCATGAGAAAACAAACAATTTGGGATTCTGACCAGGTCCGTTGCAAACCGGGCTGTACAGCCACAGAAGACAGCTAGAAACTTGAAACTTTGGATAAAAGTAGAAGAGGAATTGTACTATCCTTGTGGCGAAAACAAAGGCGCTGATCACCTTTACATTTTCTGCACAGCTGATCTGCATCTTTGTTTTGACTGTTGGGTTTTCTCATGCAGCGGAAGAAGTAACAAAATTTAACTATCTGCCACTTATAATGAGATAGCTAGCTCTTGTCCAATTTACTGTTTGCCTAAAACTATAGGACTTCCTGGCTGTGAGGGTTTACCTTGTTAATAAACTTGTACAAGTATGTGCCTCCTCGAAAAAACGTAACTGACCTAGTTGAGCCAAGTCATGAGGAAACCGGAGTTTTGCCTATGCGAAAACAAAGGCGCTGATCAGCTGTGCAGTTACTTTGACTTCACTACACCGATGGTATAATTCCTCCTCTACCTATACCCAAAATTTCAAGATTCTAGCTTTCTTATGTGACTGCAAAAACCTGTTTATGTCAGACCTGGTTGGAAACCCCGAAGACCAGTTTTCTCGTGTCATGGCTCAGTTCATGATCTGCATCATATAAAAACCTGCTTAATACACAAGCAGACCTATCGAGGTTCAGTGTTCTGCTTAATACACAAGCAGACGTATCGAGGTTCAGTGTTAGAACCCCTCTGGTGCCATGTTGGGTCATTGAGCCAGACACACTATCTGGTTAATACTCAGAAGCAGTGGGTTTGTTCCGACATGAATGAAAAATTATTGACTGGGACATTAAAAAAGACAAACTGTTAAAACCGAAATGATCACTCTACTGAGCCTGCACAATCGGGCAGTCATGTTTTCTGCATGTTATTGATATTGGCCTTTTAGATGCTGTATAACTTAACCATTGACCTGTGGTTACTTTATATACCATAAAAATTCTATTAAACGCCCATACTCTAATATACGCCCATCCCCCTATTTGGATGCCCCAAATGGCCATTTTATCTGCGTTTTTTTTTAATTCCTTGAACCTCTAATTAACGCCAACTTTGAAAATAATTGGTGACATCCAATAGTTTTAAGCAGTAAATTTCTAACTTTGCTCTTAAACGATATAACACACAAGTCAATATTTTTCTCTTGTAGTCCGAATAAATGGCAATTAGAAACAAAAGTCCTGTAGATCGAGGACCACCACTAATTTCAAATCCTATATATGAATGTTTGAACGTTGCCAAACAGTTTAGCCTCCAATAAATGCCCATTCCCTTCTAAAGAAAATGCATTGTTATAATAAATGCAGGGGCGTTTAATAGAATTTTTAAGGCATGTAATTGAGTGCTTATGCATTCCACATACTTAAAGATAAGTTTTCTAATGACTGTGCCCTGAGCCGCATCATGAGAAAATCAACATTTTGCATATGGGAAAACAAAGGCGCAGATCAGCTTCACAGTAACTGCGAAGCTGATCAGCGCCTTTAATGTTTTTGCTACACGAAAAGTACAATTCCTCAACTTTCTAGATCTAAAATTTCCAGCCTTTAGCCATTTTCAGTGCTTGTACAGCTTGGTTTGAGTTGAACCTGTTCGGAAACCACATTGTTGGAATTCTCATGATGCAGCTCACCCTGATAATGGGGTCTATCAGTAAACATTTGAGCCGCCTCGTGGGAAAACCAACAATTTGCATATGCGAAAACAAAGGCGCAGATCAGCTTCGCGGTAACCGCGAAGCTGATCAGCGCCTTTGTTTTCGCTACTCGGATAGCACAATTCCTCTTCTACTTAAATCCGAAATTTCAAGCTTCTAGCTCTTTTCTGTGCTTGTACAGGTCGGTTTGTGTCGGACCTGTTCGGAAACCACATTGTTGGTTTTCCCACGAGGCGGCTCATTTATCTGTTCACTAAAACAATATACCATATATGTTTTCTGGGTTGTGAAGATAAAAATGTTTTTTTAAAAGGCTAATTTTTGTAGTAAGTAACTAACATTTTCTATTCATTTTTTCTACCATCCTGTTCAACACATACATGCATGCACAGTTACAGAGAATGCCTAGAGGCTTGTAGGAACAGATTAAGAAAGTAGAAGACAAAAGTATGTGCACTCACTACAAAAGTATGTGCACTCACTGCACTGCACTCATGTTTCTTGAATCTATAGTATGATGTTTCATCGACATAAAATGATGATATGTTGTATGTATTTTCAGGTGAAACAATGAGTCTGGCAGTGACAATTTGAGTGGATATGTCTGCTGAGGCTCCATATGATGATGCCATTTCCAGGTTGAATGGTTCACAAACAAGTGCTACATCTTCAGATGGAAATAATGCAGACCCAGTCTACAGCCATGCTGTTGAATTCCAGCAAATTGACCAATCAAAATACAATGAAGGTGGCATTGACCAATCAAAAGAAAGTGAAGAAAGTGGTGACTACCTGTCGAACTACAATGAAAATGACATCATTGAGGCACTGCAAGTCTGTGAAGAAGTGGACAATGCAGTTGCTGATGAAAATGTGGACGCAACAGAAACACCAACTGGCGAGAACGACATGTCAGACCCAGTCTATCAGGATGCGGAGGACAATTGGAGCAACCAGTATGACAAGAAAAGAGATAATGGTGATATAGTTTCACATGATTATAGTAAATATGGAGGGAAGTTTGGAAGTAATGATTTCTCTAAGACTGTGTATAGAGGTTCAAAGGTTGAAGATAACGAAATGCTTAAAAACATGGACCGTGATATGCAAGAACCAATATACAGGAGAAATGGGGATGTGATTACAAACGAGGTTGTAGTCTTTGATACTGATATGGTAGATCCTGTGTACCATGATGCTAATGATCACTTCACTGATGATTTGAAAGAAGTTCAGCTCAGGCCAGCTTCAGTGGCTAGAAGAAAAAGTGGGGAGGCTGAAAATGTTTATTCGTTTGCTAAAGATACAAACAGTGTACATGTTTCTGACTTGATTAATAAAAGACACGGAATTCATGGGGAGAAATCCTTATCGGTACATGGTGATTTAACTGATTTGTCTGCCCCTGCTACAGGGTCAGCTGATCAGAATTTGGAGGGAAATGAAAATCTGTATATGTCTCTAAAAGATGTTGTAAGTGCTGAAGATATTTTAAGAGTTGAAAGCCAAAAAGAATCACAAACTGCTGCAGATAGTTCTCAAACGCAGACAAGCACTGTAATTGATGATACTTATGAATTTGTGGACTATGCTAAGCCTAAAAAGACGAAAAAGGGCCAAAGGCATGAAGCTACAGTAACAAAGAAGTCCCGTGCACAAGAATCTAAGAAAACACCAGCTTTAGCAGTGAGTGAAGGAGAAAGAAAGACAGCCAAACAGAAATCAAAGGCTTTAAAAAGATCAGGTAAAATAGTTCTCAGATTTAAATGCGTTTTTATACTGGCTTCAAGTATATATTGGCCTGACATGACTGAAACTTTGTTGCCTGGGATGTTAAACCACATAACAAGCAAACAAATCTAATTCAATGAAGGATAATGAGGAAACACTTAGACAAAAATGTCATTGAATGGTTCAAGACCTTGTTTCAGTTTTAACTCTATCTCCACAACAATAAGGATAGACAAACTATAAAATTAATGTAACTGAAACTGAAAGTTTAGAGTAAAAGTTGGGGTGAAAGTAAGTTAAGTACCGATACTTGTATCGGCCTACATGTACTTGCATTGTGATTAGCTTTTATGATTCGTCACACCATTCATACTGGCTATTTATTAAGTACATGTTGGTATGTACATGTGGCATTTTGTTCAAACAGAAGTTCTTGATGGAATAACCAAAGCTTTCATTCAGTGTCCCCAAATGACTTAGTCTCTGCAATAAATAATTAATAAAATATAATTGTTAGATCCTTTGGGAGCAGTAAAAACATTCAAAGAGAGAAAGTGGGCCATATTGTACAATTTCAGGTAATGAACCCTCATCAGTGACCCTTTACAAAACTGACAGCGAAAGTCAGACACTCATGATTGCTGCAATTTCCAGAATTTACACCAGTATAGACTAAATCAAAGACTAATATTCCCAAAGAGGCCAAATATTCAAAATTCTGTTAACATGGTGATTCTTAACGTACAATGTATTTGAAACACTCCAAATATTTTCACTGATCTCAAAGGATCAAAAGAAAAATATAATCTGCACTATGGATGATGTACGGGGAGACTTTTTAGGGCCGCCACACTGCACAACACCAGCTGCAGTAATAGCAAATAAAATATAATTGTTAGATCCTTTGGGATCAGTAAAAAGTCCATGCTTTTATACAAAATTTATTGAATGAGCATAGGCCAATTGGCCCTTGAGCACAACAATACAAATCAGAACATACAATGTAACAAAATGTAACAAATATGCAAATCGTGAAGACCAAATACTGACTGAGCATTTTAATCTCAGTATTCATTGGTTTCTTTTCAACCTGCATCTTTTATGCAAGTTATTCATAAGAAGAGTTTTTTTTTTATTTTTTGAGAATGAAAAACATATTTATTAGTCGTCTAAAAAATTTAAATGGCACATGATACTTATCTATTTTATCTGTTTCAGGCCAGCGTCCATTTGCACAACATTCTGCCTTGCAAAATCCTAAGGATGGGGGTAAGTGTATTGTTTATATATATCATTCAGCCACGTCATGAGAAAATAAACATTTTGCATATGCAAAAACAAAGGTGCAGATCAGCTTCGCAGTAACTGCGAAGCGGATCAGTGCTTTTGGTTTCGCTACACAGATAGTACAATTCCTCTACTTTCTAAATTCAGAATTTCCAGCCTCTAACCATCTTTAGTGCATGTACAGCTCAGTTTGTGTTGGACATGTTCGGCAACCCCGAAAACTGGTTTTCTTGCATGGTGGCTCATTTAATGTTTTTAATGTTCTTATCAATCCTAGAAACTGCAAGTGCATACATATGCATGTAATTTGAATGATACGATTTCAGATATGAATTATAGCCTCTTTTTGAAGAAAGTTTATCACAATAATTGACAGAAAAATAATCAATTATCAAGTTGCTGTTGGAATGAAAAATCTCAACCCTCAAGTGGTCTGGGGTTTAAACGGTATATCTTCTGGGACATGACCTCCAGCAAGACATTAAATTCTCCCAAGCCTCAGTGGCGCAGTCGTTTTGTCACTGCCCTTGTAAACCGGGGATCGCAGGTTCACACCCGAGCTTCTCCAGTCTGTCAAACGAGACTATAAACGGATGTCCTGTCTCCATATGACCTTAGCTGTTGGTGGAATGTTTAAAATGTAAAGCACAGAGGAATTGAATGCTGATACATTTAAATTTTGTTTAAATTGTTTTGTTTTGTGTTTTGTGTATATATTTGTATATTTATTATATGAGGGCCTCACGGAAGATTAGTTGTACTACTAAATGTTTTTACCCTCTATAAATAAAGACTTTACTTACTTACTTACCTACGTAATTGCAGGCTTGGTCCTTACATGACTGAAAATTGTTTACTTGGACATTCAGAATCAACCAAACTTATCACTAGCAATTGATTTTTTTGTCCTACAGCTGTTCGTGAACTTGAAGACAGTCAGAACCTCACAGACTTTGTCAGTCCCTTCAGTATCTCAGACTCGGATTCCTGCGAGAGTTTTACCGACTCGACTTTCGACAGTTACGACTCCGATTCCAGTCAGAACTCATTCCATTCTGGAGACGAAGGACCTCCAAGAAAACCCCTTCCTGAACCACCAGAGAAGAAGAAAAAGGTAATATTATTACTGTAATTGTTTAAATGAGCCACCTCATGAGAAAACCAACAATCTGCATAATAATTATGAGAAACCAAAGGCGCAGATCAGATTCACACTAACTTGGAAGCTGATCAGCACCTTTGTTTTCGCAACAAGGATAATACAATCCCTCTTTTACTTATATCCAAAATTTCAGTCATCTAGCATTCTTCTGTACTTGTACAGCTCAGTTTGTGTCGGACCTAGTCAAAAAATTGTTGGTTTTTTCATGATGCGCCTCAATTCATTGTCTGCAGGGAGCATGGTGGCATAGTGATAGAGCATCAGACTCAGAACCGAGAGGTCCTGGGTTCGATCTCGACTGGCAGCACCATGTTGTGTCCTTGAGCAAGACACATGAACGCCGCAGAGTACTGGTTATAACCCAGGAAGCAGTGGGCCAGTGCCAGGCTCCCTCCTGACTTGGCTGAAAAATTGTTGACTGGGACGTTAAATCTCAATACAAACAAAAAATCTTTGTCTGCTAGATGGCACCCATGTCTGAGTGGCTGAAGTCTTAATTGATATCATTATTTTTGGATCATCTCACTCACGATTGCATTACGAAAACATGCCCATGCAATATACAGAGATTTTTTTCTTCTGTGAAAATTTCATCAGAATTTTTTTAAATTTTTAATTATTTGACTCAAAACATTGATTGTGGGCACACGTTAGAACCTCCTCACCATGGTGGTTCTAACGAGTACCAATATATGTTTTGGATAAAAAATAATGAAAATAGGTATACCTCTGCAAACCACAGTTTTTCTATATAAAAGTGGGGTTTAAGGGGGTATGCATTTCAAGGACATGTTTTCTTGATGGGGGGGTTTGAGCCCTGCACATGGCACATGTGATACAAGTCAAGTTCTGCTTGTAAGTGTGCCATGTGTTTTCTATTGTGTTACTTGTACTTCTGTTTGCTCCCCACATAATTGTCCTGTCTCATATGAGCCGCGACGCGGGAAAACCCGTCTTCGGGAGTTCCGACCCAGTCCGATACAAACTGGCTTTTACAGTCACAGAAGCAGGCTAGCAGGGTGAAATTTCGTAATTAAGAAGAAGAGGGATTGTACTATCCTAATAGCGAAAACAAAGGCGCTGATCAGCTGTGCAGTTACTGCACAGCTTGCGGCTCATATGAACTGAAGCTGTCTTAAAAGGGACGTTAAACTGATTAAAAATATCCTTGTCCACAATTCTATGTTTAACTCTTTAAAAGCAGTTCGGGCATATAATATCAGGCCAAACATTTAAGCCGCCTCATGAGAAAACAAACAATCTGCATTATGATGCGAAAACAAAGATGCAGATCAGCTTCGCAGTAACCGCAAAGCTGATCAGCACCTTTGTTTTCGCTACACGGACAGTACACTTCCTCTTCTTCTTAAATCCGAAATTTCAATCCTCTAGCCATCTCCTGTGACTGTACAGTCTGATTTGTGTCGGACCTGTTCGGAAACCACAATGTTGGTTTTTTTTCATGAGATGGCTCATTTATCAAGCATGTTGTAGTGGTTAAGTAACTCACCTTGTAAACCAGGGACCATGATTTGATTGGCTTCACCAGTCTTTTTGGATGGGTCTTTAAACCAAAATCCATACTGTTGGTGGGATATAAAGTATTGATTCAACAATCATCGAAAAATGCTGGCTGTAAACCCATTAAGGCTTTTTGAATAGTCATGTTTCTATGTCGGATTGTATTTCGAGTGTCAGATATTTTTTAATTTGTATGGCTTGCATATATGGTACCTTAAAAACAAATGAGCCACATTATCAGAAAACAAACATTTCTACACTGATATTTTCAATCCCACTTATTAAATTCGAAATTCCAAGCTTTTAGCCGTCTTCTGTGCTTGAACAGCTCGATTTGTGTCGGGCAGGTTCGTAAATCATTTCTTGATTTCCTCATGACCTGGCTCAAATGATAATTCAATGGAAATAAACAAATTGATTTGATAACAATGGTATATGGATAAGTTAAAAAATAAGCTGTAACAATATTGTTCCGCCTTTTCACCCTGACGTGAGAAAACCTGCTTTTCGAGTTGCCTACCATTTAATTCCAGAGTCCTGCTGTGTTTTGAAACTTCTGTTAATAGAAAACTTAGAGACATTACGAAAACATGCCCACGTAAAAATGAAAATTCTCAGAAGAAAATTTTATATATTTTTCTTATTTTTGCTAAAAACATAGATTGAAGGTACACATTAGAACCGCCTTGCCGATGCGATTCTAACGAGTATCCACAAATTATGTTTTGGAGCAAAAATAAGAAAAATAGGTGTACCCCTGCATACCCCAGTTTTTCTATATAAAAGTATAAGGGGTCATATATTACACAAATATGTTATCCTGATGTACTCTTATCAAGAAGTAAGTGAACAATAAAGATGCTGATCAGATAGGCATACTTGTTCTCATAGATTCTAAAACAGTTTTGTTCACATACTCTAAAACAGTTTTTTCCCCAACTCAACATATTAGTTTTATATGTTTTAATAAGTTTTATATGTTTTAATTATTGATAAGTTCCCATTTTAATTTGATTAGTCATTTTGTTATTTCTTATAATTATATATCCATGAAATTAAATGTACTGTCAATTATAAGAATTGTGATGATGAATAATTAATTCATTGTCAACTTTGAGTATTTTTGTCCTATCCGTTAAGGGCCTATATACAGTTGGGTGAAATTATTACAGCTTGTTTTATTTCTCAGTGTTAAAACATTCTGTACAGAGTGGAAAGTTACAATGTATGTATCCTTGATGGGTAAACATTTATTTATGTTTGTTTTCATGCCTGTGAGCTAGACAGTTTATCTAAAAAATGAAACTGTTTGCAGATGAAACTAGACAATTCTAATTGAGCCACATCATGAGAAAACCAGATTTTTTGCCTATGCAAAAATAAAGACGCAGATTAACTGTGCAGTTACTGCACAGCTGATCTGTGCTCTTGTTTTCGCTACACGGATAGTACAACACGGATAGTACAATTCAGATCTGCTTCTTCCCATTTAATCCGATATTTCAAGTATGTTAAAGCAATGTTGACTGTTTTTGATACTCATTTCACTGTCCTATCTTGATGCAACTGGAATTTTAATGTTATTATAGGTTTTGGTGAAATTGTTAGAAAGTAAGTGACTGGTTTACAATTTTTGCTAGTATATAAATCAATAGAAGACTGGATGTGATAGCTCAGTCCTCATTCAGTAGCATGTCAGATTTACTGTAAATTTGGAAGTTTTCACATGACTTTTATTTCATGAATTTTCCATTTCATAGTTACTCGCAAGGTCTTAAATTCGCTAATTAGCTTCGTGTAGTCTTTATGGCTTAAAGTAATACATTATTAACGAGAACTTTGAATTTGCGAGGCAACATATTCGCAAATATTCACAAAAATTAAGCTATGGCGACCATTTCTGAACTTACAGTATATTGAAGCAGACCCATGGTTGATCTTGTATCTCCTTACATCATGATAACATGTCCGTGAAATGTATACCCCCTTAAAACCAACTTTTATATAGAAAAATTGGGGTATGCAGGGGTATACCTATTTTTCTTATGTTTGGTCCAAAACATAGATTGTGGGTACTCATTAGCAAGGTGATTCTAACGTGTACCCACAATCTATGTTTTGAGAAAAAGTAAAGAAAAAATTCTACTTAAATTTTCATTTTTTACAACTTTAAAAATCTTATGTATATTGCATCCAGGGTAAGTTTTCGTAATGTTTTTCATGAAGATTTGTTGATGAAATTATTTTGTACGTTTTTTTTTACATCTCTTCCAAAGATTAAAAAAAGCGTTTGTGATAATAAGTCTGGGTAATCTGCCTCTGAGAGGCTCGCACAGAAATAAATGAAACCGGATGTTTGGCTAGGCGACAACAAAGGCACAGATCAGCTGTGCAGTACAGCTGATCAGCGCTTTTGTTTTCACTATACAGATAGTACACATCCTCTTCTTGTTTCTTGTTAAATCCAAAATTTCAAGCTTCTAGCCTGCTTCTGTGGTTGTACAGGCTGTTTTGTGTCAGACCTGGTTGGAAACCCCAAAGACCGGTTTTCCCGCTTCGCAGCTCTAATATGAATAAGATAGCTGACTGTCCTGACATGACTATAGCTCCAGACATGACTATAGCTGTTGGTTGTTGATATAAAGCCATATATAAACAAGCAAACAAACAAACAGGAAAAAAACAAACAACAAAATATTTTTTGGCTACTGTATTGCTTGATAAGTCAATAAAAATGTTATCTTTTGGGGTGGAGATTAAATAAAGATTTAAGATGCTTTATTTCAAGGATTCTATTACTTAAATGACTGAAACAGGAAGGAATAACGTTTTCTTCCAAATTGAAGGAAATTATGTTCTTGTATTACCTAATATTTTGAAATTTGATAAATGGCATAATAGTTCCAAATCGCTTGCTTGTAGTGTTTGTTTTTCTGAGTGAAATTTCTCATTCTTCCTTCTGAATATTTTTGTTGTTGTTGTGAAAACAAAATATTTTCAAAGATATTTTTATGCTGATTTTATTTAAGTAAATCATTTTCTTGATATTGATTCAATAATAAATACAAAGCATCCCTTATTTTGCTGGTCTTATTATAATTGCATGAAATAAGCTTTGGAAAACATGTCCATGAAATGTATACTCCGTTACACCCCACTTTTATATAGTAAAACTGGGGTAAACATGGGTATACAATTTGTCAAACAGTATTAGAGGAAGATTTTACATTATCTTGGATAATCCGTAGTCATGTGATTGAAACTGTGACTGGGATTTGGACACATAGCATGCTTTTCTTCCTGTTGAATACATATGAGCTGCAACGCCAGAAAACTGGTTTTCCGACCAGGTTCGACACAAACTGGCCTGTGCAGTCACTGAAAATAGTTTGAAGCTTGAAAGTTTGGATTTAGGTAGAATAGGAATTGTACTATCCATGTAGTGAAAATGAAGGCACTGATCAGCTGTGCAGTTACTGCGAAGCTGATCTGCGCCTTTGTTTTTTGCATAGGCAAAAACGGTTTTTTCACGACGCGGCTCATTAAAAAGGAAGCTGAGTTTTGAATAAAACCATTATTACAATATATAGTAAATATAATTACTTCCCTAATGCTTCAAATCTTAAAGAAGATTTATTCATTTTTGGTAAAATCAAAATTGAAATTTAATCTGTTTCTAAACCATGACAAATGATAAGATAAAATGAATAAATAATTGGCTGCTGGATCTATTTTAATGTAGAGAAAAAGGATGCAACTAGAGAAATGATTTTGTATAATTCGTCAACAGGTTTAGTGTAATTCATCAACAGAATTATTAATGTAATACATACGTGCCGCGACTTGAGAAAACCAATCCCGAGAGATTCGAACCAGGTTCGACACAACCTGTCCTTGACAGTTGCAGAAGAAGGCTAGAAGCTTGAAATTTTGGATATTATACAGAAGGAGAGGGATTTTACTACCTATGTAGTGAAATTAAAGGTCCTGATCAGTTGTGCAGTAACACAGCTTTACTGCACAACTGATCAGCACCTTTGTTTTTGCATATGCAAAAATCTGGTTTTCTCATGGCACTGCTCGTATCTTAAAATTTAGACAGTTGCAAAAACATGCTTTAAATAGGAAAATGTTTGCCGATGGATTTTATTACATTGAGGAAAAGGATACCGTAGACCCTCAGGAATTAATTGATGAACAAATAGCAAAACTCCGTGCCGATTTGGAATATTTTCTAGAATTTGGAGATGAAAGCATCTTCGATGATCTGCCTGGGGCAGATATAGAAATTCAGGTAAGACATCAGGGCCCAGTTGTTCAAAACTAACGACGTCGTTAGTTAACGTTTCGTTAAAATTTCAAACATTAATATTACAAATACACTGTTATTTTTTGTTGAAAAAATGTGAGAATCCTTTGCAGTGCAAAGGATTCTCACATTTTATCAACAAAAAATAGCACAAATACACTGTTATTTTTTGTTGAAAAAATGTGAGAATCCTTTGCAGTGCAAAGGATTCTCACATTTTATCAACAAAAAATAGCAGTGTATTTGTTACTTTAGCTGATATTTGCTTAACAAATTTATGTCTTAACGATATCGTTAAGCTAACGATGCTTCGAACAACTGGGTCCAGTTCTCTAGAGACAACCAACACAGCTGAGAACAACTTACACAGATGAAATCAATAAGCTACAATAAGGAGTAAATTGGTCTGGGAACAGCTTGTCATGGATTATTCTGATCCATGATAAGTTGTTCCATGAAATGAATATCCCCTTAAACCCCACTTTTATATAGTCAAACTGGGGTCTGTAGGGGTATACCTATTTTTCTTATTTTTGGTCCAAAACATAGATTGTGGGTACTCGTTAGAACCGTCTTGGCAAGGCGGTTCTAACGTGTACCCATGATCTATGTTTTGAGCAAAAATATTAAAAATATCAAAATTTTTCTGCTGAAAAAATCTCTGTATATTACATGGGCAAGTTTTTGTAATGTGGGATCCCTTGTCAGTTGTTCCCACTCAAGTACATCCTACCTTACAGCCTTGTATTGATTTCATCTGCATTGGTTGTTGTTTTCAGAGACAGCCAGTGCAACTGAGAACAACTAACACAGATGAAATCAATAAGCTACAATAGGGAGTAAATGCCTGTCAGGGAACAACTTGTCATGGATTATTCTGATCCATGATAAGTTGTTCCATGAAAAGAATATCCCCTGTAAACCCCACTTTTATAACATAAAACTGGGGCCTGTAGGGGTATACCTATTTTTCTTATTTTTGGTCTAAAACATAGATTGTGGGTACTCGTTAGAACTGCCTCGGCAAGGCGGTTCTAATGTGTACCCATGAACTATGTTTTGAGCAAAAATATTAAAAATATCAAAATTTTTCTGCTGAAAAATCTCTGTATATTACATGGGCAAGTTTTTGTAATGTCGGATCCCTTGTCAGTTGTTCCCACTCAAGTACATCCTACACTACAGCCTTACATTGATTTCAGCTGCTTTGGTTGTTTTCAGAGACAGCCAATGCCGCTGAGAACAACTTATAGAGATGAAATCAATAATCAACAATAGGGAGTAAATGCCTGTCAGGGAACAGCTTGTCATGGATTCATCACGAAAACTTGCCCATGCAATATACAACAAATTTTTTCAGAAGCAAAAATTGAAAATGAAATGGAAAAAAAATGGTTATTTTTAATATTTTTGCTCAAAACATTGATTGTGTTTACACGTTAGAACAGCCTTGCCGAGGCAGTTCTAACAAGTTCCCACAATCTATGTTTTGGATCAAAAATTGAAAAATAGGTATACTCCTGCAAACCCCACCCTGCAAATCCCTGTTTCACTATATAAAAGTGGGGTTTAAGGGGGTATTTATTGCACAGTCATGTTATCCTGATGGTTCTGATTCATGGTAAGTTGTTCCCACTCAGGTACGTTTTATACTACTGCCTTATATTGATATGGTTGTTATTTGTTGCATTAGTTGTCTCTGAGTTACCTATGTGAAATATCATGTCATGAAATGACGGAAAAATTAATCACTGGAGCATTCAACCATAATTCAGTCAATCAACTTACTTAAATGAAATGAGAAGAAAATATTTTGCAAATGGCGATCAAGGAAATTTGTGTGCATTTCTGAAATGTAGGAGTTTTAGAGTTTTGATTTTAGCTCACATAAGCTAAAAGGGTGTCAGGTGAGCGCTTTCTGGACTATTGGGCCTCTTTGTTTTCTATATTGTCTGACTCAGTGTGTTCCTATATTTTCAGGGACCTCACATAAAGAACCTTATCCACGCTCACCACCACAACAATCATACTCTGGGCAAGGGAGCAGATGAGCCCACCATCCTACCGTTTGTCAGCAACACACCCCGACCCCCTCCAGCCCTGCCACACCCACCGGAGAATATGACACAGGGACAGGTAAACTTTTACAGGCCCCCCCCCCACCACATTATGAAAACATGTCCCTGTAATATACTGATTTTTCTTAAGGCAGTTCAAACGAGTACCCACAATCTATGTTTTGAGTAAAAAATACGAAAAGTAGATATACCCTTGCATACCCCAGTATAACAGTGGGGTATAAGGGGGTATATATTACACAGACTTGTTATCCTGATGATTTGGAGCTGTTAAACAAAGGGTCAGTGTCGGATTTAGAGGGGGTCCAGGGGGTTTGCTTGAGCCCCCCTCTGGAACCAAATTATTTCATTTTCATGGATTAATTTATGAAGATCTGAAAAAATGGGGAACCCCCCCCCCCCCCCCCCCCCCCCCCCCCCCCGTTGGTAACTTTGAACCCCCCTTCCAGAAATCCTGCCATCAATAAATATTAGGTGTTAACCTGAATGGCTATGTTTTAAAGCACATTTAGCATGCCACAGGGATGTTGAATGCAACAATTTAAACAAACAAAAATACCAACCATTTTTATCATCATTCAAATGTAGTCTTAAAGTTACTGATATAGTGTAGTTTTATTAGAAGGCTAATTAACTAACTAGATTCATGTTTGTTTGTAGGTAAAGCTATCTCAAGTGTTGGAGAGTCTAGCAAACAGTGAAAAATCTTATATAGAGTCACTGGAAAGATTACATAAGGTAACTCTGTGACATTACGAAAATTTGCCCATGCAATATATAGAGATTTTTTTCAGCAGTGAAAATTATAAAATTCAATGGAAAAAAATTGATGTTTTTAATATGTTTTGGTGGAAGAACCAATTTGTATACAAAAAATCCAGGTCACATGACCCCCATTGCCCCCATGCCTACATATGATAAAAACCTCAACTACTTATCATTAGTCCAGTAACTGTACTTGTTGACACTCAGGTAAGCGATCATTGTCCTTTGGGTTACTTGTTTTTGAATGTTGAATTCTCGTAGTTGACGAGCATACAATCAGTTTAGACAAGAGCTTTAGCAACAGCTCTTATTAATTCATTTAAGCCTGGCGTCCTTTTTGTAGGACATAGGCAAACAGCATAGCCCCAGATGGGGCGCCACATTTTGTGGCGCCCCATCTGGGGCTATTCCATTTGCCTAGAGGATTGTCATGGAAGAATGAGATAAAAAATTAGAATAGCTCCTGGAGCACCTAAAACTCTTGAGTGGAATCACCCAAATGATAGGAATGGGCAAATCCAATTGTCAAAAATGGGTTAATTGTATATACGAGGGGTTGTCAAAAATTACGTGGACTTTTCCCATAACTTGACAACGGTTCAGGCAAACGTATTCAAATTTCAGCTGACAATAAACTTAAATCCACTAGGTTTTGAAAGTTTGGTTGATCTAAAGTGTGTTATTAGCTGCTGGTGATGGTTTTACTTACCCCACCCTCACCATCACAGAGCACGTCAGAAATGACGTTAAGCTTGGCACTGCAGTATCGCATTTCTTTTGCGTTTTCTTCAAAACGGTTTTGCAGATCACAGCCAAACTTGTCATGTCTTTTAATTAATCCATAAGAAAACAATTTAATCTTGCTCAAAAATTACAGTGGACCGGTTGTTCACCTACGTTGTTTTGCTTAGGCATACATGTTTGCTTTTTCAGAATGTTTAAGCGATTCTGAATTTCATGCAACACAGATCAAACGGCAATATTGTATAATTCCCATTTGAAACAAATCCTAATTTCTTATTTGCTGGTAAAACTTCAAGGTCCTTTGATAAAGCATTACAAATGAAACTTGCATGCAGGTTTGAACATACAGGGCCCAAATAAATATCAGAAATTCATATCCGTCATTTAAAATATTCTAATGTCTAAATCATAATGTTAAAAGTCAGCATCAATATGCCCAGTCCAAATTTATTCTCAAATCAAGGCAATACATTAATAATTTTGTACAGATTGGCAATTTAAACCATGCTCCAATAGTGGACAAATTTTTAAAATATTTTGAGCAGTAAAAATGTAAAAATCAGTAGCCTCTAAAAAGCACATTCAGTGTGTTTGCATCGACGTCACTGACGTGATCGGAGTGCTCCATGATGGCAAAAATGGGTGTTTTCATTTCACAATAATTTTGTAACAGATGAAGGCATTGTGATGAAATTTTGCACACTGCTACATATTACATGGTTACATGTGGATTGAAAGTTTGAGTGGAATCGAGTCATATAATCATAAGTTATAAGAAAAGTCCACATAATTTTTGATAACCCCACATAGCTGTTAGTTTGAGTCCTTCTGGGGACTCTACTGCAACTAGAAGTAGCTCATACATTTATTTCCATTTTTACAGGAATACACACCAATATTTGAGAAATTCGGTCTTTTATCAAAGTCTCAAGTAAAGAAATTATTCAAGACAGTTGAGGACATTTTGAGCATCCACAAGATAGGTCAGATTGAGATGGGGGACAAGTTTAGCCAGTGGTACTCGGAACAGAAGATAGGGGCTTTATTTGGCTTTGTGAGTATACATAAAAGCTACATTAAATGTTCAAGATGCTAATATATGACTATAAATAAGTTATGATACATGTAGGGCATTTCTGGGCATACAGTATAATACTTAAATTAGGGACAAGTTTAGTCAGTGGAACTCGGAACAGAAGATAGGGGCTTTATTTGGCTTTGTGAGTATACATTAAAGCTAAATGAGCCACGACACCAGAAAACCAACATGGTGGTTTCCGACCAGGTCCGACACAAACCGAGCTGTACAAGCGCAGAGGATGGCTAGAGGCTGGAAATTTTGGATTTAGAAAATAGAGGAATTGTACTATTTGAGTAGTGAAAACAAAGTTGCTGATCAGCTGTGCAGTACATGTCTTTGTTTTTGCATAGGCAAAAACCTGGTTTTCTCGGGACCTGGCTCAACTTTTTGTTGTCTTTGAAAAATTGCTAAATGGAATGTTCAAGGACTGTCACAATAAAATACTGTAGCCTATCTCTAGAACCAAAGTGAATTTGCACAATGTAAATGCATATACATATTTTTATACCCCGCCACTTAAAAAGTGCGGGGTATTATGTTATACCCTCCAAAAAAAATTTGCGTTCGAGTGTCCGTCCGTCCGTCCGTCTGTCCGTCCGTCCGTCCGTCCGTCTGCTGTCTGTCCGTCAGCGTTTCGTTTCCGGGCTCTATCTTGAGCAGTTATTGACCGATTTTCTTCAAACTTTGTACAGGAGTTCATATCAGGAAGGAGTGGTCTGGGATTGAAGATGGGTAAATTTCGTCAAATAAGTACAGAGTTACGGCCCTTGATTTACGTTAAAATTTTCTTTCCGGGCTCTTATCTTGAGTATTTATTGACCGATTTTCTTCAAACTTTGTATAGGAGTTTATACCATGAAGGAGTGGTCGGGGATTGAAGATGGGTAAATTTCGTCAAATAAGTACAGAGTTATGGCCCTTGATTTATGTTAAAATTCTGTTTCCGGGCTCTATCTTGAGCATTTATTGACCGATTTTCTTCAAACTTTGTATAGGAGTTTATACCAGGAAGGAGAAGTGGTCTGGGATTGAAGATGGGTAAATTTCGTCAAATATGTACAGAGTTATGGCCCTTGATTTACGTTAAAATTTTGTTTCCGGTCTCTATCTTGAACATTTATTGACAGATTTTCTTCAAACTTTGTATAGGAGTTCATACCAAGAAGGAGTGGTCTGAGATTGAAGATGGGTAAATTTTGTCAAATAAGTACAGAGTTATGGCCCTGGATTTATGTTAAAATTCTGTTTCCGGGCTCTATCTTGAGCATTTATTGACTGATTTTCTTCAAAATTTGTATAGGAGTTCATACCAGAAAGGAGTGGTCTGGGATTGAAGATGGGTAAATTTCGTCAAATAAGTACAGAATTATGGCCCTTGATTTATGTTAAAATTCTGTTTCTGGGCTCTATCTTGAGCATTTATTGACCGATTTTCTTCAAAATTTGTATAGGAGTTCATACCAGGAAGGAGTGATTTGGGATCGAAGATGGGTAAATTTCGTCAAATAAATACAGAGTTATGGCCCTTGATTTACGTTAAAATTTTGTTTCCGGACTCTATCTTGAGCATTTTATTGACCGATTTTCTTCAAACTTTGTATAGGAGTTCATATCTGGAACGAGTGAATTGGGATTGAAAATGAATAAATTACGTTAATACTTTAATATTTTCTGATATTGTTATCTTAAATGAAAGTAGTTCAATAGCGATAATAAAAAGATAAGGTGAGAGTGGACAGCCCTGTCGGACTCCCCGTTTCACCGAAAAGAAGTTGGACATGTACCCATTGTTTGTAACACAACTTTTCGCATCGTTATAGAACAGGTCAATCCACCGTAAAAAATCCTCACCGAAGTTGAAATGCTGTAAACACTTTCTCAAGTACCCATGATCTAAGCTATCAAAAGCTTTTTCGAAATCTGAAAAAAATATCATACCTTCTTTATTTTCATCCTCTGCGTTGTCTATTAATTCAAAAAGTAGCCTAATATTTTCTCCTAGGCCTAAAATAAAATTGTGTTTGTTTGCAATTGCCTACCTACCCACTATTTTTCCTCCTACCCAAAAAATTTTATTGGGTCTTCTGGAGTTTTTTTTTTTTTTTTTTTTTTTTTTTTTTCTTAATGAATCTGCGCTTTGCAGCGTGGCTAAGGGCGATTTAGTAATATAATAAATTGCAGTCAACTTTTATAGGCTCTGTTTAAATTGATTAAAATTCCTGTTGGACTTGAGCACTGAGTTGCTTAATTACATTATTACATGTACATCAAACAAAATATATACTGCATATTTCCACGTGACAAAAAAAAAAAAAAAAAAAAAAAAAAAAAAAAAATCCGACCTACCTACCCACACCTTCAACCCCTGGGTAGGCAATTGCAAACAAACAATTTTTTAAGGATGGCCCTATGTATCTCCCTTTTATGAACCCTGTTTGTGAATTATCTACGATAGTTTTAATGATACTTTTAATTCGATTTGCAATGACTTTTGTAGCTATCTTGTAATCAACGCTAATGGGTCTCCAATTATCAAGGCAAGTTATGTCTTTATTTTGCTTTGGGATGAGCGTAATAATACTTTGTTTTTGGAGTTCAGTTAACGATCCTATTTGAAATGAATGATTGATTGAGTTAATATAATAATGTTTTATGTCATTCCAAAATAGCTTATAGAATTCCACCGTGATTCCATCAGAACCAGAACCAGGGCTCTTTTGGTTTTTCATATCTTTGAAGGCTTTTATGCATTCCGCTTCGGTTATAAGTCCTTCACATTGTGTTTGTTCTGCTTGATTTAATTTGGGTATTGTTTCGTCAAAAAAGTTGTATCTCGAGCTTCATGGTTCTCGCTTCGCGTAAAGAGACTTGTAGTATTTTTCTGTTTCAGTTAATATTTCCTTTTATTTGCAATCTAGAAATGAGTTTAGTTTCAGACTTTTTCTTTTCTAAGCTGGCAAAATATTTGCTATTTTTCTCATTATGTTCAATTATATTTGCTTTAGACCTCAGTATTTGTCCATTGAGTTTTATGTCTATTACCTTTTCTAATTCCCTCTGTTTGTTTTGTAGTTCTGTTTTAGTATGGTTTACTATATTTTCGTTAGGTGAAGTAGTTATTATATTGGTCAGTTTTTGTATGTCTGCCTTAAGGATGTATGACGGTCTTGTTTTCGAACTTCTGCGCACGTCACATGACTTTTGGCACGCGCCTGTATACTGGTTACCGGCAGCCAAACGTTTGCCGAATCAATGAAACGGAAACCGGCTATGGATTTCCCAATGAGCCGCCATTTGCAATCTGACAATTGATACAAATTAGAAACCAGTTGAAAACGGATTATTTCCCCCATTTGAATGGTCATCAAAACACAGACTGTTGGATATTTGGAAACTGAATGGTATGTCATTGATTTGTTACAGTATTTTGCGCAAATTACGGTGTGTGTATCAGCTGAGTACTTTTCAAAAGTCTTTTGTCACGTATTTTCGCGAACGTTATTCAATGGAAGTTTCATCTTTACGAATGGCTAATTGCTGATCAATGCAATGTATCGAGTGAAATTGGACACGGCGTGTGTTAAGTGCTTATGATTATGATTATGATTATTTACTCCAAGCGTGAGAGTGATGGGATTTCTACGGGAAACTCAAACTGTACAATTTCAGTCTATGATCTACTGTCCATACACTGTCTTTAGGAAACTACATTTTCTATATATACTTTCTATATATACTGCAGCACCCTCTCGCGAGGATTATGTGCAGGTACCTTGATATCTGGACAGAATTGTTTGAACTGATGCTTAACATCACAGTCAACAGCCAGGGTCATGTCAGGACACGCCTCAGAATATAACCACCCAACTAAGCCAGTAAGGCTTATATGTATGGCTGGTAAGACTTGAAACCACTTTTCCTTGGCAGGCTCAGACCGGAGTGGTTAACGAGTAATCAAGGCGGCCAGTCAGTAGCGAATAAGCTTTGTCTGGAGGCACAAGCAGCCCATCTATTTCTTCAGGCCCCAACGGGTAGGGGTGTTTCAGAAAAAGGTGATTTTGAAAACACAGTTTCTGACAAATGTTGTTTGGACAGTATGGGTAATAGTACCTGGAGCTCCCTGTTTCTATAGAGTTATAGATTATGCTGTTGCATAAAATGTTGCAGTTCAATATTGATTTGGCGGCCCCCGTGGCCGAGTGGTTAAGGTCGCTGACTTCAGTGCTCTTAATCATTCGATCATCTCACCGCTGTGGGTTCGCGCCTTGCTCGGGGCACGAGTCACATGTGGGACAAGCCAAGTTCTGCTTGCGGGTGTGTCAGGTGGTTTTTCCCCGGGTACTCCGGTTTTCGCCCCACCTACCGATTGATTCGTCTCGATATGAGTGAAAAAGCTTGAAAGGGACGTAAAACTGAATCAAAAAAAAGAATCAATATTGATTTTATACTTTGAATAGAACATGTATGTAGAATGGGTACAAAATTTCTAATAGCGGCTCCCGAGGCCTAGTGGTTTAGAGCACTGATATTTCATTACTGTCACCGGGCTTAATCATTCAATTACCTCACTGACATGTCTGGTGTGGGGCACATGTGAGACAAGCCAAGTAATGCCTGTGGGTGTGTCATGTGTTATTTTTCTTGGGGTTCTCGTGTTTTCGCCCCACCTACTGATTAACTCTCCCCATACATCAGGAAAACATGTCTGTGAAATGTATACCCGCTTAAACCCCACTTTTATATAGTAAAACTGGGGTATGCAGGGATATACCTATTTTTCTTATTTTCATTCCAAAACAGATTGTGGGTACTCATTAGAACCAACTTGGGGAGGTGGTTCTAACGTGTACCCACAATGTTTTGAACAAACATATTAAAATTATCAATTTTTTCTTAAGAATTTTTCAAATTTTGATGCTGAAAAAAATTCTCTGTATATTATTTTGTAATGTATGAGCTGAAATTGTCTTGAATTTTGAAAAGGATGAAATTAAACTGAATCCAAAGTATATCTATAGAATGTGACACAGCCAGGTTTTAATATGAATACAAGTTGAGTGTGTTGGAGCCATATATTATTTATTTTTCTGTTCAGTGAGCTATTTTTACTTCAGAAATTTCCTGTACAATGGTGAGGAGGTGAATAGCAAGCCAGATGAATCAACTGAACAGTTGCAGCATAATTGTACAATGAGGCAGCTAAGGTGAATAAAATTTAAAAACAGTACAATAAACAACTATTGAATTTAATAATTGTTCCATTGAATATGTAGAGAAATAATAACATGCAGAGCAGCAAACCCATCTTGACAGAAATATTGTTATTGAGACTTAACGTCCGAGTTGACAATTTTTCAGCCATGTCGGGATAGAAGAAACGCTCTTGGTTTAACCAGTACTGTAGGGAGTTAATGTGTCTTGCGCAAGGACCTGTGGGGATCGAACCCAGGACCCATTGATATGGAGTCCGAGGCTCTACCACTATTCCAGGTATTAAAGCAAATTATTTCGCAACAAGACAGAATAACCAATGCAGGCGAAATCAATTTGCAACATTGGGGAGTACATAACTGTCTAGGAACAACTTAAACCATGGGTTTGAATGCTTACTCTATGGTTAGTTGTTCCCACACAGTAACATCTATGTACATTAGTTGTTCTCAGTTGCATTGGTTGTCTCTCGATAACTGATGTGTCACAAGATTTGTCAGATTTTTGTGCATAAATCTCACTCTATTATAATTACAGCCAAAATGAGTTGCAGCCATAACAGTATCACTGCGAATGGTGCTAGAGAAGAGGTCCAGCATCTGAGGACTGGTAATTGATTTTGTTTGTTGCTTTTCATCTATCTTTTATCGTCTCAGGCAATGTAGGGACAGATATTAAGGTTAACAACATTTCTTTTCTATAGCTAGCCATCTAAAAAGACAGATTTGCCATTTTGAAAATAACAGCTTTCCTAATCTGGAAAAGTGGAGTATGCCAAATTTGAAGCCATCTTCTAATACTGCAAAGGCCTAATTCTATAAGACCTGGTCAGAAACCCTGAAGACCGATTTTCTCGCAGCGTTTAAAAATATTTAATCAAACTAGGTCGGGCATGAGAGCTTTGACCATGCCATGCATGCTTTACTGGGCCAGACACTTTCATTAACCGCAATACATTGCCAAAACTACTTATGTAAAGGATATTTCATATCTTATTGTATCTTAGCTGGTCACTGTGATACATGAATATTTTTTCGCAAAACAAAATGTGTTTACTTCATTCCATGTATCAATATTTTAGAATATCCCGTTAATGTTAGTTATAATGTGACAAAATATCATTTTCACGTTTTAATGCTGACAGGGTTGGCATGTGCAACAGGGTCAAAGCTTTTATACCTGGCCACCAGAATAGGTGTAGATGCATGTATTCATTTACAATTAGATTGCATGTGATTATTTTTTCAGAATCTGACATTGAATGGAAAGATGTGACCGACAGAGATATATTGGAGAAAGAAAACATCAACAAACTCCTGCCCTGTATATTTCACATTTGTTGTAATTAAAACAATAAAGTGAGCAAAATGAATGGCTTTTGTGATTTAAGACAGAAATTTCCACTGATTTTAGCCATTGCAGTATTGTTGGTTGGTTATGAATCCCACTCAACAGCTGAGGTCATACAGAGACGAGCTCCCTATATATCAAGTCTCATTTGAGAGGCTGAGAAGCCTGGCATCCATCCCACGATCCCTGGTTTACAAGCTGATTGGCTTTATCACTATGCCAGGGTAGGCTTCGGAGTCTTCCTATTCCAGTATTTGATGGGCATGAAAAAAAGTATCATAACCTTGGGCTGGAAACAAAGCGAAGTCTATCATTTGATCTTCTTGTGAGAAAAGATAAGAATTACCGTAGCAATGACCAGGAATTGGAAAATCGTCTGAGTATGTTTCAGATTCTATATATTTTACAAATGAGAATGAGCAAAAGGATCTCGGAAGATTTCTTTAGTGAGAATGCCCAAGAAATAATTCAAAATCTCAAGTTCCAGGCACTTAAATGAATTTTATTGCAGTCGAAAAATAAGTTTCTGCTGTATTTAGACATGTAATGATGTGGGTAAGTCAAGAAGTGACTTCTTCAAAAATTGGACAAAATCTTTGAATTTAATATAGGATCATATAGGAAATCGTAAACTTTTTTATAAGTCTGTGTTCCCCCCCTTGCCCAATCAAAATATTTTGAACACAACTGTATTTTTGTAAATGACATATTATATCAAAATGCCATGTTTGGGCAAGGGGGGGAAGGCTGTCAAAAAGCCCCAAAACCGATAAATGGGCTCAGCTCCATTATTTGTAATGTAACAAGGCTATGGAAATATACTGTGTATGTATGTTCTACCTGAATGAACAGACTATCTGTCCTATTTTAACAGGTATACACAAAGTGTACATACTACAATGCATATAAATATACTGTCCAAAGTAAGTTAATCAATTATTGATGGTTTATGTTTAATTTGAGATATGCCTCAGCGGACTTTAAATCCAACACCACATCAGCATCACACAACGATTGGTTTTACCCTTAACTGATACATGCAAGTTATTGTCAGAAGAACTTCCCTAATGTCTGAAAATGTATGGAGTCACTGTTCAGAGAAAAAGTTGCTTAATTTATTTGGCATAGCATTTTTAAGGTACAGGTATTTGCATAAGTGACGGACAGTCTTATTTAGAGTGATAATTCTGATAAAGATGATGCACCCGTTATTCATGCATAAATCATTTCTGGCCCAAAATTTAGGTTGCAATAAGCATATTGTTGTATTTTCTTGATTATCTTAGGCAAAAAATGTGTTTTCTGACAAAATATTTTTTTGAAAAAATATGACCCCCTCCCCCTTTGACACTGATTTATGCTGAGGGTATGTAACATCAAGAAGTTCCCACCATGTTGTTGCATCTTAGAAATGTTTAATTTTACAGAGAATGCAACAGATAGTGTATACAAATCAATACAGAAGCCGCTAGAAACACTCAAACTTTGGGCGGGAAACCTATTAATTCTTCCGAGATCCTTTTAAGGAGTCAGAATGGATCCAGTATTTTCTCGCTATGTGGTTATTTCCGACAGTTTGTTTTCAGGAATTCCACAAAAAAGTTTATGAAAATAAGACAACACACCCTTTCATAGAGCTCAGCAGCCTTTAGTGCTCAAGATGACCTAGGATACCCACGATCTGGTTTTCAGCGCACCTGAGCTTGCTCAGGATGTGAGCTTATAGGAAGTTACTCGAGCCGGTGTCCATCTGTCTGTAGGTCTGTCTGTTAGTCTGTATGCCTGGCCACCCTTTCAAATACATGTATGTATTTATCGCTGAAACTTGCATTTATTTTAAGATTTCACGAATTGGATAGTAAAAGTTAATGACAAGTTGATTTCCTTGTTGTTTTGACATTAAAAATGTCCAAGGTGTAATTATGGCAAAATACCTTTTTTTCATGCTATGGCTGAAAATATAAAGGGTATCTGGCATTAATTTGTTTCACTGATTCATATAGTAAATCAAAACAATAACTGTGTGTGACAATTCTTAGCATAGATTTTGGTCTTTAAAATGACCAAAATAGTTGCTTTAGGGTGAAATTATGGCAAAAAAGCACATTTTGTCATGCCCTGACCCCTTCATTTATTTGGAAACACATAATTATTGTATGTATTTTACCCAAGTGAAAAGTGAAGTTAGTAACATGATTAAGTATTACTATTTTATTGTTTATTTGAATGTTTAATAATGACCAACCATGTAAATTTATCGTAAAAATTCCAAAAAAGGGTTATAAGAACACCTTTTTCCTTGACATGACCCAAAATCTAATGGGTATCTGGCTTTTATTTTATGCCATTTCACAAACTGGAATGGGAATGTTCAACTATGATCAAGTATGACAAGTTTTTCATTCATTTTTGTGCTTAATAATGTCCAAAATTGTTGTTTTAGGGTGAAATTATGGCAAAAAGGCACTTTTTTCATGCCCTGACCTCTATATTCTTATGGATTTAGGACTTTATGTCATTATTTTCTATGTTTTTTTGTAAACAGGATGAGAAATTTAATAAGAGGACTTTATTTGATGACTTTCTCATTTTTATTCCTTTAAAATTGCCCACAATGGTAATTTTAAAACAGCAAAACACTGTTAAAAGGGTCCTTTTTTGTGTCGTGGCCTATGTATTAAGGACTATCTGTCGTTATTACTACGTATTTTGCAAAAAGGATGAAAGACTTAATAAAAGGACTTTGTTTGATGACTTTCTCATTAATTTTATTCATTTAAACTTGCCCACAATGGTAATTTTGATGGAAAATATGGCCAAAAGCCCCCTTTTATCATGCCGTGGCTTCATAAAAAGGCTGGTTACCCATGTTTTTTTCATCATATTTTTAAAGAATGTACCTTTATTGGTTGTTGTACAGAGTTTCACAAAATTGACATTATAACATGATATCTAAATTTTGATAAATGTCATAAAAATAGACATTTTCCCATAGGCACTAATGTTAAAATGTCATTTTGGGTACCTTTTCGCGTGCCCCTCCAGCACCCAAACGAATATGGGTACCTATTGATTTTTTAGGTTAATTTGTTTAACCAAGTGTTATACTTGACAAAAAAGTTCTTTTAAAAAAAATGACATTATTCAGGCAGAGACCTTCATACATCCTTAAGAGCTTCTTCGCGGATTGTTGATTCTTTCTTTTTCTTTGTTGCATATTTTATAGTTTCGTTTCGAACTGCGCCTTTAATCAATTCCCAAAGTGTGTTTGAACTGGCTTCTCTATAAATTAAAATTGTTTCATTTATTTATACTTTGTTTAACGTTTTCTTGATATAAATTGTCTAAAAGTAAACTACTATTCAATTTGAAATAACCTGGTCCTCGTTTAATGTTCAATATGTTAATCTTTAGTACTACTGGATTGTGGTCTGATTTATAGCTTATATTATGTTTAGTTGATACTATGCAATTTTTTAGATTTTGCGATATCAGAAAGTAGTCTAGTCTGCAGAATATTGGGGGTTTATGAGATTAATGCCATGTATATTGTCTCAGGTTCGGATGCATGTCACGCCAGATGTCTATCAAATCAAATGTTTCCGTTATGTGTTTTATTTTATTTCTGCATAATGTATGTGTATTTGTTCTACCGTTTCTTTTATCTAAATTTTCATTTAACACTGTGTTAAAATCACCTCCAATAATAAATGTTTTTTCTTGGTTTTCCTTCATGTATTCTTCTAGCTTGTTAAATAACGCAGTATCATCATTGTTCGGTCCATAAATATTTACAATTGTTATTTCTTTATCATTAATCAAAATATCCAAAGCCTGTAGTCTGCCATTCACAATATTAGTATGCTGCATTACTGTGTAAGAATAGTTTGTATTTAAAAGAATTCCTATCCCTTCGTTATTGTTACTGTGTCCACTGAAAAAAGCATCATTGCCCCAATCTGATTTCCATATATCATGAGTGCCGTCACCAGAATGTGTTTCCTGCAGAAGACATATTGCAAAATTATTATCTTTAAGCCAGGAAAATATTTGTTCGCGTTTTGTTTTATTGCCCAGACCTCTAACATTATAGGAGCATATAGATAAATTCATTGCGTTCATTCTTTGTGGTATTACTGATATTTGGATAACACGAAGACAGCAGAATAAAAGAAAAGTGATAAAAATGTAAAATAATAGAGGAGTTTGATAAATCCATGAAAAACAGCACAGAAAATAAAGTTGAAAGGTGAAAAGAGCAAACAGTGTTGCGATAAATTGAGTTATTTACAAGCTAGAATCTATGTTCCAAATACATAAAATGGACCTTTCTTATGAATTTTATTTGCAAGCATATACAGCTTGGTTTCAAAAATAACATACCCCTGCAATGTCGCAAAATAAATTGACCTCTTCATCTTCATCGCATCGATCATTGCTTGAGGACTGTTGACTTGGTTCGAATGAAACTTCTACATTTTGTGCATATGTTTGTGTGTGTTAAAATGGTATTAAATTTATATTGATCATGAGCAGTCCGATCGGATAGGAAGCTGTATTTGGCATATACCAAAATTCTGACAGATTTAAAGTCAAGTTTTCAAGTTTGGGCGATTGGTATGATGTATGTACTGTGACTATTGCCACTTTCAGACCTTGATGCTATTCATGGACATCTATTTTAGATACATTAAAGCTTGCACCACATTCGCTTTACATTTTAAGTACTGAAATAATGATTAAATAGACGCGTATCCATTCATTACAGGCGTGTGTTAAGGAAGCAAAACTGCTCTTACTGTCCATTTACATCTTACTTTGTTCTCTTGTGCATGGTAGTTGTTTCGTTGGAGTTTCTCTGGGATGATTTTATTATATAAACCGTCTTGATAAGATGACCAGTTACAGTATTTCAATTAAATATATTCACATACCAACAAATGTCTTTGATTAATACATTATGTTTAATAAGGTCATGGCATTACTTTAACATTGCCATAGGCATATGCGCATTGCATGGGACACAATTCCATATAAACTATCTATAAACAATCATTACGATTTACGATTATTACTGCTATTCTCAGATGCAAATTCACAAAATTGGATAACTTTGAAAAGAATTTTTGTGCTAAAAACATGCATTTGCAAGGTACTTGTATACAAGGTAGTGGGTACATTAAACTTCCACTTTCTGATTCAGTACTGTTTCGAGTGTGGTGCAAGTTTTAAGATGTCTCAAATAGGTGTCAATGCATAGCATTCAGGTCATAAAGTGGCAAAATTCACAGTACGTACACTATACCAATCACATAAACTTGAAAACTTGACTTTAAATCTGTCAGAATTTTGGTATATGCCAAAGGCAGCTTCCTGTCCAATCGGTCTGCTCATGATCAATATAAAATTGATACCATTTCAACACACATAGCCATATGCACAAAATGTAGAAGTTTCATTGGTACCAGCTTAATAACCCGCAAGCAATGATTGATTCAATGAAGTGAAGAGGTCAGTTTATTTTGCGACATTGCAGGGGTATGTTATTTTTGAAACCGAGCTGTATATATATAAACTCGTACATGAAAGATTTGGGATCGAAGATGGGTAAATTTCGTCAAATAAATACAGAGTTATGGCCCTTGATTTACGTTAAAATTTTGTTTCCGGACTCTATCTTCAGCATTTATTGACCGATTTTCTTCAAACTTTGTATAGGAGTTCATATCTGGAACGAGTGAATTGGGATTGAAAATGAATAAATTACGTTATATAAGTACAGAGTTATGGCCCATGATTTACATTAAAATTTCGTTTCTTGCCTCTGTTTTGTGCATTTATCAACCAATTTTCTTCAAACTTTGTATAAAAGTTCAAATCAGGAATTAGTGGTTTGGGATTGAAGATGGAAAAATTTCATCAAAGTATACAGAGTTATGGTCCTTCATTTATGACAAAATTTTGTTCTGCTCTTTATCTTGAGAATTTATTGACAAACATTTTTGCTAAATTAAATTTGCGTGGCGGGGTATCATGCATGCCTGCAGCGCTTTTATTTAAATGGTGGTATTCATCATGCATTTGAGCCATGTCATGAGAAAACCAACAACGTGGTTTCAAATAGGTTTTGACACAAACTGAGCTGTGCAAGCACAGAAGATGGCTGGGGGCTGGAAATTTTGGATTTAGCCGAAACTGGAGGAATTTTAATACCTGTGTAGCGAAAACGAAGTTGCTAATCAGCTTAGCAGTAACTGCAAAGCTGATCAGCGCCTTTGTTTTCGTATATTTGAAATGTTGTTTTTTCTCATGATGTGGCTCATTTTTATTATAAATGTTGGTATTATATGCTAATGGGCCGAAAGGCTTACTGCATTGTCAAATAAACTTGAAACATATAAACTTTCTTTTCTCAGTTTTCCAAGGACATGGTTATTGGTCCGTACAGTGACTATGTCAACCTATATGAATGTGTGAGTGAAATTTTCAAGGAAGCTATGACCTCCAAACCAGCCTTTACAGAAGAACTTAAGGTTTGTAATCTTTAATTTCTGTTTTCCAAATAGAGGCATTATCAGTAGGTGCATGTTCCATTCATACTGAAGGGAATTTGAGATGGACCCTTACGTCTGGCATATCTCTGTCATATAAATTTGCTAGCAAATGTCATCAAGAAAACATGTCCGTGTGATGTATACCCCCTAGAACCCCCCTTTAATATAGTAAAACTGGGGTTTAAAGGGGTATACCTCAATATATTTTAACGTTTTACCTTGTTAGACGCTAATGACCCATCAGGGTTGATGCGTTGTTAAACAACAAACAAACAAACAAAAAACTGGGGTTTAAAGGGGTATACCTATTTTTGCTCCAGAACATAGATTGTGGGTTTTAATGTTGGTAGTACAACAATAAAACTGATGAATACTGTAAATTCAATTTTTTTTGCGTGACCTTAATTTCGTGAATTTTCTATATCTGAGCTATTATTCATGAGGTCTTAAATTCGTGAGGGAACATAGATGCAGTCCTTTTAGCTTATAAAGATTCTTTGAGCCGCCTCATGGGAAAACCAACAATCTGCATAGGCGAAAACAAAGACGCAGATCAGCTTTGCGGTAACCGCGAAGCTGATACCACGAAGCTGATCAGCGCCTTTGTTTTCTCTACTCAGATAGTACAATTCCTCTTCTACTTAAATCCGAAATTTCAAACTTCTAGCTCTTTTCTGTGCTTGTACAGGCTGGTTTGTATCGGACCTGTTCGGAAACCACATTGTTGGTTTTCCCACGAGGTGGCTCCTTTATTAGTGAGAACTTTGAATTTGCGAGGCAACAGATTGGCCAAAATTAAGTTTTCGCAGACTTTTTCCGAACTTACGGTAAACAAACAAACATTCTTTGAAAATTAATAAATGGTCGCATGTGTCTTGCATGAACATTTGCCTTGACTGAAGGAAGGTGTTTGAACCAAAGGCTACCAGGTAAATAAACATGGGATTGTTATTATTTCGTTTTATTAATGATCTCATTTAATCTATTAGCTCACATTGTGAGCCTACGGCTATTAACAATCTATTGATGACAAATGGATTCGCCCATCATTATCATTTGGCAGAGTTTACATATTTTTAGGGACTTCAGGTGTGATTTTAAAATTTTCTTCCTTTTTTCGATTAAATTTAATTAAGCAAACAGAATAACCCCAGATGGGACGCCCTGTTCTGCGGCGTCACTTCTGGAGCAATGCTGTTTGCCTATGTCCCATAAAAAGGTCGCCCGACTTGTATGAGTTAAATACTCATTGAAAATAACATTAAAAATCAGCATTACAAGTCAGTAAAAACATGTCTCTTCATAAAGACACAGTGTACTTCCCATAGTACTGTTAAATGCCTAGGGGGCAGTGGCTCCATCCAGTCATGACTGAAAAATTGTTAACTTGAAATTGGACATTTAAGCACAATACAAACAACCAAATTTTCTCTTTGTTTCTTTTTCCAGGCCAAGCAGTGTGCCAGTGTGGACAGACTATCATTAGCTGGACTCATGCTGAAACCTATCCAGAGGTTTCCTCAGTTTATAATGATCATTAAGGTAATAAAGACATCACCAAGGAAGATGATGCAAAACCAAGTTTCAACAATTGAAAGTTTAATTTTAGGGTATAAAACATTTTTGAGTAGACAATCTTGCTTGTGCAGTTGAAAGCCTCTTAAATCATGATATGATTTAAGGATGTTCGCTGCTAACATTTGACATTTCGGAACTTCCGGTTTTTCTTTTCTTGAATATCATGTAAACGGTTGCAGATATTTTCCTAATATTTTATATTTAGATACATATTGATGATATACATTGAATGAGCCATAAAAATTGTCAATCTAAGAAACTTCATTTTTTCACCCCATTTTCTGCATTTTTTCTGAAAATTTTAGTTGTCAGTAAAATCTAGGGGGTAGGGTAGACTAAACTTGAATATTACACATCTTAAAATTAATTGCACTAGTTCGATGTTTTTTTTAGCAGCAGTATATGTGTACATGGACTTCTAAGTCAGTCTTTGTGTCTTTTGTGTGCTGGTTTTAAAATTTTAGGTGGTTTTATGAAATGGGCTTTTAGAAACAAAACAGCTGAAGAAAGGATGAAAATGACGATTTTCAAGTTGTTGGTTCTCTCTTATATGCTCACTACCCTATATATTTCTTTCTTTTATTCGAACAATATTACCAAGTTCTATGTTATGTGAAAATACAAGAAAAAGTTTGAATCAACAAATATGAATTTGTCACATTTCAAAATATTGATTTTTTCCAACTTTTCAAGTATGGGGGTAGGGTTGAAAAAGGAATCGTAAAATTTTGTCATCAACTTCAAGTTGCAAATTTTTCTATGCTTATGGTCCAAATTAGTCTTCGTTACGTAAATATTATGACTTTTGAAAGCATTCTAGGTGTATGTTTGTTCAAGACAGGTATGTTTCAAAGAATTAAAAATTAAATTAATTTTACCAAATTTAAAACATGGTGCTCAGAGGTCTCATTCAGAGGCCTGTAGCTTGAAAAAATGCACACTACCCTATATTTATTTTGTTTTCAAATGCCTTGTGTTGTATTTTGGAATAAAAAAAGAGTGGTTAGAAAAAAAGTTTGAATACTTTTTCATTGGCAGCGAACATCCTTAAGAGACATATCTGCTCTCGAATGTTGATTGTTGGTTAAAAATTTCCTGAATTGTCCACTTCAATTTTAATCTGATGGGCAGACCTAACAAAAAATGTATTCAAGCCAACAATAGCAAATGATGTCACCTCTTGGATAATATGGTATTGTTGACAGACTTATGTCATTGAGTTTGTTTTGTTTGTTTTTAAAGAACACACCCATAGAAATGCAGCATACAGTACATTACATGATGGATATTCGTTTAGTGATATGTTACAGGATATTCTGAAACACACACCAAAGAACCACCACGATAGAGAAAATCTGCAAGAGGGTCTGACGGGAATTGAAAACGTTGCCCACCAGTTGAACGAGGGTAAACGTCGGAGTGAGCAGCAGTTCCATGGGCAAGAGATCATCAGTAAACTGTCCACAAAGATAGCAGCAGATAAAAAGGCTTACTTGATTAGACAGGATGATGTTAAGCAGTTATCAGAGGTTGGCTTACACTTTGTCATTGAAATTGATGTGAAAATATGTATTGTAGACTTGAATTCAAAATGTTTGACTTAAAAAGTCTGAAAAATTCATTCACACTATATGGTAGATAGAATCTAAATATTTCCTATGTATATTAGGTAATTATGTCTCCCCCCGACAGGGTCGGGAGACATATTGTTTTTCCCCGTGCGTCTGTCTGTCTGTCCGTCCGTCCGTCTGTCCGTCACAAATCGTGTCCGCTCTATAACTTGAAAACCGTTAAAGATTTTTCAATGAAACTTGGTACACTTGTAAACCACGACAAGACGATGTGTCATGCACAAGAACCATAACTCTAGCTTGAGTATTTTTGGAATTATTTCCCTTTGATTATTTTCGATACAATTTCGTGTCCGCTGTATAACTTGAAAACCGTTAAAGATTTTTCAATGAAACTTGGTACACTCGTAAACCACGACAAGACGATGTGTCATGCACAAGAACCATAACTCTGGCTTGAGTATTTTTGGAGTTATTTCCCTTTGATTATTTTCAATACAATTTCGTGTCCGCTGTATAACTTGAAAACCGTTTAAGATTTTTCAATAAAACTTGGTACACTTATTGAGCATGATCAGACGATGTGTCATGCACAAGAACCATAACTCTGGCTTGAGTATTTTTGGAGTTATTTCCCTTTGATTATTTTCCATACAATTTCGTGTCCGCTTTACAACTCGAAAATCGTAAGAGTTATTTCAATGAAACTTGGTACACTTATAAAGCACAATGAGATTACGTGTCTCAAAGAACCATAACTCTTGCTTGCATATCTTTGGAGTAATTTCCCTTTGATTATTTTCCATACAATTTCGTGTCCGCCCTATAACTTGAAAACCGTAAGAGAAATTTCAGTGAAACTTGGTACATTTATAAAGCATGATGAGACGATATGTCATGCACAAGAATTATAACTCTTGCTTGCATATCTTTGGAGTTATTTCCCTTTGATTATTTTTCCATACAATTTCATGTCCTTTCTATAACTTGAAAACCATAGGAAATATTTCAATGAAACTTGGTACACTTATGAGATGATGTGTCATGCTAAAGAACCATAACTCTTGCTTGCATATCTTTGGAGTTATTTCCCTTTGATTATTTTTCATTCAATTTCCTGTCTGCTCTATAACTAAAAAACCATTAGAGATTTTTCAATGAAACATGGTACACTTATAAAGCATGATGCACAAGAATCATTACTCTTGCTTTCATATCTTTGGAGTTATTTCCCTTTGATTATTTTCCAAACACTTTCGTGCCCCCTCTATAACTTGAAAACCGTAGGAGATATTTCAATGAAACTTGGTACACTTATAAAACAGAATGACAGGATATGTGATGCACAAGAACTATAACTCTTGCTTGCATATTTTGGACATGCACATAGAAAGGGGGGAGACATCAGTTTTCACATAGAAAACAAATTCTAGTTGTGATTTGTAATGAACAGATTCAAGAAAAAAAGTGTTTTATCTCTAGTTTCTTTAGCAAAATTACAAATACACCTGAACCTCTTTAAAACACAGCTCCTTACAACATGGTTTTGGATATAACACTGACCATTGCTGGACCCCAAATGGTCATTTTGGACTATGTTTGCTATATATGTATACATTTTACTCTCATTATAACACGGACTGGTTAGCTTACACGGAAATTGACTTGGATCCAAACAATAGTGTTACAAAGAGGTTAAGGTGTATCTATCTGGCATCTATGTATGTGAAGGCTGGTTTGTGTATGACAGTCTTGGAAACCCATAGGCTTGCTCGCAGTGATACACATATTTTATGTAATTTTGTTCTAGGAGCTGGTTGGAGCCCATCAGAGCCAGTCTAAAACAAGACGTCTCTTTCTGCTGAATGACAAGCTGGTCTCTGTCAGTGTTGCACAGAGGTAGGTATATTGGACCTGGAATCAAACGAAGAATATCACAAATAAGGCCAAAAAAATAATTGAGCCGCCACATGGAAAAACCAACAATCTGCATAGGCGAAAACAAAGGCGCAGATCAGCTTCGCAGTAACTGCGAAGCTGATCAGCGCCTTTGTTTTCGCTACACGGATAGTGCAATTCCTCTACTTTATAAATCTGAAATTTCTGGCCTCTGTGCTTGTACAGGTCGGTTTGTGTCGGAACTGTTTGAAAACCACATTGTTGGTTTTCCCACGAGGCGGCTCAATTTTAGATTCTCATCCCCACCCACAGCAGTTCAAAACCCTCCAAAATCTTTTTTAAATGGATTGCCAAAAAAAAAATAAAAAATAATTTTCTATCAAAAGTCAAGATTATGCATAAATTTTCATTTACTTAATTGCTGTATGTCTTTTAATGCAAAAAGCATACAAAATTTTATAGAAACTAGACCTGGAACACACTAAATGGGTGCCCTAAAATAAAAAATAAAATCCACCCACCCTAAAATTTTCTAAAAGTTGGAAAATCTAACAACTTTCTCTTGCCTAATCTAGATTTTGGACAACTTAGTTTATGCAACCGGCATATACTTTAATTAGACTGCTCAAAAGAGTCTACAGTGTAGAATTAATTTAGAATGTTTACCGAAATTTGTATAATGTTTTATATGACGGTACTTGTTTGTGTAAACTCTTTTAAAAATTCTCATGGTAATTTTGTATTAAATGTTTCAGTTGACATCGGATAAGAAACGTTGACAGTTACAAATATTCAACAATAATGTAAAAATCGCATTCTTTTATCTTTTTATCTTACTTTTGCTTTTAACATGCAAGACATAGGATAAGCTTTAGGTAAGTTTGATTCCCTTGTGTGCTTCTTTCTTAGTTGAGTAATAATGTGTATATCCTTTAGGTCAGTTAAGTGAGTTTACACACTATAACATGTGAACGACTTTATACAATCATAACACAGTTTTGGATACAATACAGATCATTGCTGAACCCCAAATGAGCCGTGACCTGAGAATACCGGTCCCCAGGGTTTCTGACCAAGTGCGGCACAAACCAGCCTGTGCAGCTAAAGAAGCAGGCTAGAGGCTTGAAATTTTGGCAACAAGTAGAAGCGAAATTGAACTATCCGAGTAGCGAAAACAAAGGCACTGATCAGCTGTGCAGTTACTGCACAGCTGATCTGTGTCTTTGTTTTCGCATAGGCAAAAATCTGGTTTTCTCATGATGCAGCTCAAATGGTAATTTTAGGGTGACTTTGTTGTATGCCTTCACATTCTGCTCCCATTCCAACATACTGTATATATGCTCATAATAATATGGATTGGTAACATTAGGATAACATGTCCATATAATATTTACCCCCTTATTCCCCACTTTTATAATGAAAAACTGGGTTTTGCAAGGGTATACCTATCTTTCTCATTTCCATCCCAAAACACAGCTCCCAGGTTCTAACATGCACCAACAATCCATGTTCCGAGCAGAAATAAGTAAAATTTCAGTTTTTACAACTTTGGAAAAATCTGCATATTACATGGGCATGTTTTTGTCATGAAGCTTACATGGAACCAGGCTTGGACCGCAACAATAAAGAGACTGTGGTGTATTACACTATAATTATGTTTTTATTCCTCTATATATGTTTGTGCAAATCATTTTAAATTGTGCCAACCAAAGATTTCCTCATAATTTATGTAAGGTGCGAACAGGATTGCTTAGTTTTCTGTCCAGAAAAAAAAGTTTCTGTGAATTAATATAGGGATCAAACATGATTTTCCATTCATTTACATTCACTAGGTCACAAGGGGAGTGTCACATTTTCATATGCATAAAATCTTTCATTCTTATGCTCGTTTTGTGCGGAGGTCAGTTACTTTGTATTAGCACATGCTTTGCATGGAGTCTGGTAATGAGCATAAATAAACGCAGTGTATTAACAACACACACACATGAATTGTCTCATTAATACACAGCTTTTTCTTTGTTAATAAACGCCTGTTAATATCATTTGACATGGGTATTTATGCAATAATAAATGATAATAATAATAATGCTAAAAATCTTCATGTTTTGTATTGTTGAGCCTTTAATCAAAACTGTTATAGCATTTCTCCTACATTTACAAGCTTAGTTAGATTCCCTTTCTGTATGATAGTAAACAATGGATAAACAACAAATAAACATTAAAGATAAGTCCACCTCATGATTACATATTTCAGGCACAGATACTTGGGGTTACTGTTTAGACTTTTTTCAAAAGCTCATACTTGTACTTTTTTTTTCAAAACTTACAATTATATTTTTTTGTTATCTTTTTGAGCTTTTCTGCAATAGTCGTGACCTTGCAAAATAAGAAAAAAATGTCTGGAATCTATAGAAAGCAATCGAAATACTGATATGCCATCATGAAATGTAGAGAAAAAACACAAGATAAACAACTTCGCTTTTCCAAATTCTGGACCGTCACTTTGAAAAGACAAACTGATTCACTAATCCGTAACTTACAAGAATCTTATATATATCAGCATGTCCGGGAATCATTACGCTTCAAACGGACGCAGAAAGCATTTAAATATTCCCTTGCATACCCAAAAAATAGGCTGTTTAACAACGATTCTCATCGCTACCTCACTGAGGTGGCCAGAAGTAAATAATGGATGTGACTGAATTCCGGACGTACATTTTAAAACGGCGTAAACGGGTAACCAGCGATCAAACCGAAAGTAACCTCTGATTGCGTCAGACTTCATTGACCAATGTAAACAAGCGGTCCAGTCACATGGCAATTGGGATTTGATTGCGTCAGACCTGATTGACCAATGAAAACAAGCAGTCCAGTCACATGGCAAGTGGGATTTCCTTTACTGTAAACAACTGTGGCCACCTCAGTGCGGTAGCGATGAGAACTGCTGTTTAACAGCCGATTTTGTGGGTATGCAAGGGAATATTTAAATGCTTACTGCGTCCGTTTTAAGCGTAATGATTCCCAGACATGCTGATATACGTATATAAGATTCTTGTAAGTCAAAGTGACGGTCCAGAATTTGGAAAAGCGAAGTTGTTTATCTTGTGTTTTTTCTTTACATTAGTGATTGCTTATCATTATTTCTAATGCTTTTTACGTATTCTAGACATGTTTTCTAATTGGATAAGGTCAGGAATAATGCAGAAAAGCTAAATGAAGAAGAAAAAAAATACAAGTATAAGTTTTTTAAAAAAGTACAAGTATTAGCTTTTTGCAAAATCTAAACAGTAACCCCAAGTATCTGTGATTTCAGGCAATATTTGAGAGCTCTGCAAAGCTTGTACAGTGTTTGAGCCCATTTTCCATCCTCATTTTAGCACCTATCATCATGACCTTTTACATCATCATTTAAAAAACATGCAGCACAGCTCATACAAGCTGCGTCATGAGGGAATTATTGCCTATGCGAAAACAAAGACGCAGATCAGCTTCACAGTAACTATGAAGCTGATCAGCGCCTTTGTTTTTGCTACACGGATAGTACAATTCTTCTTCTTCTTATATCCAAAATTTCAAGCTTCTATAGTCTTCTTCTGTGACTGTACAGGCTGGTTTGCGTTGGACCTGGTGGGAAACCTCGAAGACTGCCGTAGTGCAGTGGTAAAGTTAGTTGTCTTGTTGATCAGGGGTCGCAGGATGGATCCCGTCCTTCTCCAATCTGTCAGTTGAGACTTCAAATCGAAGGCTCACCTCCACCAAATGAGCCGCCTTGTGGGAAAACCAACAATGTGGTTTCTGAACAGGTCCGACACAGACCGACCTGTACTGTCACAGAAAAGAGCTAATAGCTTGAAATTTAAGTAGAAGAGGAACTGTAGTATCCGAGTAGTGAAAACAAAGGCACTGATCAGCTTCGCAATTACTGCGAAGCTGATCTGCACCTTTGTTTTCGCCTTTGCAGATTGTTGGTTTTCCCATGTAGTTGCTGAAAATGACCACTAGCTGTTGGATGTCCAACTCCAAATCAAACAACCAACTGCTTATATTCGTTTTTGTTTTTCATTTACTTATGCATTATTTAAGCAAGTCTTTAATTACCTTCAGGGAACAAGATGGCCACAGTATTGAGAAATTCACCTACAAATGGAGTCAGCGACTGGAAGATTTAGAACTACAGACAACTGACATGATGCCCCACATGGCCAATAAAGTCACTGGAGTCCCAGGGATCAATCCTACTAGCATTGTGTCACCTAAATCTGGTAAGATCTGTTGAAAATGGAGGAAAATTTAAGAAAATGTTGCGGAAAATTTGAGGACCGATGGACATTAAAAGACTACAGACAACTGGTGTTATGCCCCACATGGTCATTAAAGTAACTGCATTAGGAAAGCTTGCCCATGCCATATACTGATGAGTGTTACAGTTAAAGTGATGTTCCGGCCTGCTGTGGCATGTGAAAGTAATAAATTAATAGGCTAATTAAGCCAGTTAGAGAAAAACCTTTTGGACTGTTTGATTCCTGATGCATTTGACTAGCCTTATAATCATAGGAAAAAAAAACTGGTGAATATTCACTTTAAATTTTACACGGCATGTATCTGAAGTTCATAAGTATGAGCATGATGCATAGTTATCTGTCAGGGACAAAACCTAAACAGGTTAACAAAATAATTACTGAATCATGTTATTAAAGCATTTAAAATTATCTCCCTTTCTTGAAACTCATTTAAATTATTTTGTAAAATTTGCAAGTATTACAAAATAACTTACCAGAGGTTATAAAATATTTTTTTCATGAACTTTATACCATGTGCGTACTCATTTCTAGACAATGCGTTCCAAATTTCATTGCCTGGTCATAAAGTTAATAGGTCTTTCATAGAAAATTATCCATTTACCCATGAAAATTGTACTAAGGCTACAATTGGAAAATGGTAGAAATTGGTGAATAACTTAAACAAGTTATTTTAGCAAAACTTTGAAAATTTTTATAACATGATTCAGTTATGAGTCAGTTGTTATTTTGATAACCTGTTTAGGTTTTGTTCCTGACTGGTTATTGTCAAAAATGCATGTTTCTTTTTTAATTCCAGATGGAAAGGAAGATGACCCATTCCAGTTAGCCTCAGACCTTAGTGATATGTTACATGATGTTGGTGTTCTAAACAGAATAGCACACCTGACATCTACACTCAAATGTTCATATCAGGTAATGTAATCATGGACATGAATGTGAATGTTTTGTTCATTTTTTTCTGTTTTATTCAAATGGAAAAAAAGAGGATCCATGTCAGAAAGCCTCTGATCAAAGTTGTGTACAATACACGTGGTTGTTGTTCATCACAAGTCTACTCTGAAAACAAAGCATTCTTACCAGGGCTACTTATGTTGCCTCTTATATCATGTAATAAAGTTGAGCATGTGCGTGTGAAAACCAACAATTTGGGTTCCTACCAGGTCCGACACAAACCCTGTTGTATTGTACAGTTACAGAAGGTGGTTAGAGGCTGGAAATTTTGGATTTAGAAAGTAGAGGAGTTGTACTACCTGGTAGCGAAAACAAAGGGGCTGATCCGCTTCGCAGTTACTGCGAAGCTGATATGCGCCTTTGTTTTCACCCATGCAGATTGTTGGTTTTCCATGCGGCGGCTCTGTTATGGTTAGGTCAGGTTAATTAAAGACTGTGAATAATACTTTACAGCTGAACAAAAATTTCACATTTCCCTGGGGATTAGCCATGGTGGTGGCCTCTCTGTGAACAGAGATGTCCTGGGTTTGATCCCCCACTGGGAGCACCGAGTTGAGTCCTTGATTAAGACACATTTACTTCTTATATTACTATTAACACTAATGAAGCAATGCTCTGTCCAAACATGACTGAAAAATTTGTTCACTAGGATGTTTTGCAATTACCAAACCATTTTTCCATGTATTTTCTAGGGTTTCTCTGAGGAACTTATACAGAGACTGATCACCGATCTGCAGGCTCAGATCCAGAATAAAGACTACCAACTACAGCTGCTGAACTCTAGTTCCATCATTATCAGAGATAAAGTCAAGTGAGTGTACTATTATACGGATCAAACATGATTTTCCATTTATTAACATTTGCTAGGTCCTGAGGGGAGTGATGAAAACCTCGGGCTATGCCCTCGGTTTTCAACACTTCCCATGGGACCTAAGCAAATGTTAATGAATGACAAAATCATTTTTGATCGTTATTATTGCATAAATTCTGCACAGACGAAAGAAATGATGGTGCACTATATAATTTTACAGCCTCGTCACATTTTCTTACGCGTAAAAGCTTTCATTTTTATGCTCATTCCAGGCGGACTACAGTTACTCATTATTATCATGTGCTTTGCGTGGTGCCCAGAAACAAGCATAAGTAAAAGCCATGTATCAACAGCAAGTGTGTGTGTGAATTGCAATATTAATAAACTAATAAACGGCTGTTAATATCGTGTATTAATGTAATAATTACTCTTAGTGGTTGAAAGGTAGAATGTAAGAGCAGAAAATTTTCATAAAGCCCAGTGTTGATTTGTAATGACTTAAATTAGGCATCCTTACTAGCGTAAGCCTGTTTCACATCATACGGTTTTAGGTTGTGCAATTTTGGACAACAGGCCATGCATGCCATGGACAGATCACAGAGTGTGATTCAAATAGAACCAAGCAAGACATACAGTAGCCACACAACCTTTGTGTGGTTGGATGGTTATATTTCAAGCACTTGTTGGATGTCATGACATCCTCATTTTGGGCAGCGTTGCGACATGACCTTAGCTGTTGACTGGGATGTAAAGCATCAATTCAAACAAACAAAAAACACCTTTGAATGATAATCTCAAAGTTACATGCACAGCTTTCTAAAGTGTGACAAAAAGGGACAGCAGTTCTTTATATGCCTAGAAAAATGGTTAAGTCCAGGCGTAAAATGTAGAAAAGAACTTCCATAAAACCTGAAACTGACATCTTTCATGCACACAGCTGTTTACTAGGTTATTTAGCAACAAATCAAACAATGTGTAAGCCTTTTATAGGTGTATTCATTATACATTAAGTTCAGGTAAATAAGTGGCCACCTTTAGTGAATAGCTGTTCACTTGGCTAACAGAAGGTCTCTTTATATGTGTAGCAGTGCCTTTTTTTCCACCAGGGTCTTTAGGGCGGTACTTTAGTCAAGATTGCACGAACATTGCTCACTTTTACCTTTACATACTTTCAGATCCAAGAAGTATGTGTTTGAAACTTCCAGCCCTGCAGTGAAGCAAGAGTGGTACATTGACTTCATGCTCACAAAATATGCTTTAGGTATGTCACCATTTCTAATCTCTTTAAGTTGAGCTTGAAATTATAGTAAAATTTGAACGGCCTCGTGGGAGTGGCAAAACCACACAATGTGGTTTCTGAACAGGTCAGACACAAACCTGTCTGTGCAGTAACAAAAGCATGCTTGAAGCTTGAAATTTCGGATTCAAGAAGTGTACTATCCGTGTAGCGAAAACAAAGGCGCTGATCAGCTTCGCGGTAGCTGATCTGTGTCTTTGTTTTTGCCTATGCAAATAGTTGGTTTTCTCAGGAGGCGGCTCATTTATCTTGATTTGCACTTGGTTAGTCTTTTTTCTGCTATCTGTGAATGATAAATAGAGGATATTCAAGTTTTTGTCGTGAATATGAGTTTTATTTCATTGAGTGAAGTGAAAAATTTTTATATTTCATGAGTGCCGAAGGCACGAATGAAATATATAATTTTTCACTTCACGAGATGAAATAAAACTCGTATTCACGACAAAAACTTGAATTTTCTTTTTATTATATTGCATGTTGTCATTGTAACGTTGCGCGCTAAAGCATATGACGTCATAATCTTAAATGACGTCATTACGTCAAGCCATTACGTCGCTATTGTGTGTGAACGTTCATTGCGTCAACAATAGCATAGATGATAGAATTTAGTTATGTATAAATTAGAAATGAAACGGTTGAATCGTAATTTGCGTATTCCCAAATCTTATATTTTCACATGGACGATAGACATGATCTTCACAGCAAGACAGCTTCAGGAGAAATGCCAAGAGCAGAATGTAGATCTATACATGACGTTTGTCGACCTCACCAAAGCGTTTGACACAGTAAGTCGTGATGGACTGTGGAAAATCATGGCCAAGTTTGGCTGTCCACCCAGATTCATAGCAATGGTGCGGCAATTTCATGATGGCATGCAGGCACGTGTGCAAAATGATGGAGAGTTCTCTGAACCCTTTGAGGTAACAAATGGGGTCAAACAGGGCTGTGTTATGGCACCAACACTGTTCAGCATGATGTTTTCTGCCATGCTCATGGATGCTTTTCAGGACAGTGACACTGGTTTTCCAATCAGGTACCGTTTTGATGGCAATATATTCAACCTTAGAAGGTTGCAAGCCAAAACTAAGGTGCAGACCGATGTGCTAGATGAGCTCCTCTATGCAGATGATATGGATAAGAATGCCAGCTCAGAGGCAAAAATGCAAAGAGCCATGGATCAAGTCTCACAGTCATGTGATAACTATGATCTCACAATCAGCACAAAAAAGACAGAGGTTGTACACCAGCCAGCACCTGGAAAACCGTACAATGAACCAACCATCACTGTGAATGGAGAAAAACTGAAAGTTGTTGATAAATTCACCTACCTGGGAAGCACTCTTTCCAGAGCAGTGCACATTGATGATGAGGTCACTGCAAGAATTGCAAAAGCCAGTGTGGCATTCGGAAGACTCCGTGCAAATGTCTGGGAGCGAAATGGAATCAAGCTTGACACCAAGCTGAAAGTCTACAAGGCTGTGGTACTTCCAACCCTCTTGTATGCATGTGAGACCTGGACAGTATACCAGCGTCATGCAAAGAGACTTAACCATTTCCACTTAAGCTGTTTGAGAAAGCTGTTAAAAATCAAGTGGCAAGACAAGATCCCAGACACAGAGGTCCTGAAGAAAGCAGGGATGCAAAGCATGCATACTGTCTTAAAGCTAGCACAGCTAAGGTGGACCGGCCATGTTATAAGAATGCCTGATGAGCGACTTCCAAAGAAAGTCTTCTATGGAGAACTACAAGAGGGAAAGCGCTCTCAAGGTGGCCAGAAGAAACGCTACAAAGACACCCTGAAAGCCTCTCTGAAGGATTTTGACATACCAATTGGGTCTTGGGAACAGACTGCACAGGAGCGATCAAAGTGGCGAGGTCTCATCAACAAAGGAGCAGCTCTCCATGAAAAAAAGAGAATCTGTGAAGCTGAAAGAAAGCGCAGAGAACGCAAAGCCAATACCAATGGGCCACCAGCTGATTCAATGACATTGACTTGCTCTACTTGCAACCGACAGTTTAGAGCTAGAATTGGCCTAGTCAGCCATCAAAGAACTCACCAACACACACAAACCTATTCAAGAAATAATGATGGTCTTTCTCATTAGTGAGAGACGAACCACCATTTTCACATGTGAAAATATAACTTTTTATATTTTCACATGTGAAAATATAACTTTTTTCAAATATTGGTTATATTTAATACATATTTCTCTATATTTCATCACTTGCCATATAATAAAAGTTTGCTCTGAAATTTAGAAATGGTAAGTTTTTTCTAAGAAAATGTAAAGCTTCAAATTTTAAAGTTTGTTCCTTTGAATTTAAATGAGTGTTGATTGGGATTTTAAGGGATGGCAGAATAAGCTTACTAATGATACATTTGTAATGTGAAAATCTAGATGACCCAATACAAGCCTGGTGTCTCTAGATTCTGATGATCCCATACAAGCCTGATGTCTATCTGGGACTATTCTGTTTGCTTAGATGAATTTTCACTCAGAACCCCAAGGTCATTTTTCTCTTTGTGCAACTCATATTTTATGAAAGGAATACATTTTTACACATGACAATATTTATATAAAAAATATACATCTCGCCAGAAGTTTAGCATATTCTAGTTTTATAGTGCTAAGGTTAAATGTCCTGCAAAATATTTCCAAAGCATAATGCGACTTCAAAATTCATTAATTTAAACAGCTGAAAAGGGAGGACTATACTGACAGTTTTATTCATTGGGATAAGTTCTGACCAGATATCTTGCCTCCTTTAACATGTATAAGACAAATAATTATGCTAAACTTTTGGCGAGGAGTATAGTTTAAAAAATACAATAATATAAACAAATACATTTTCAGACATATTGAACATTCCTAGCTGATATGCGCATGATGACACACCAGCTGTCAATGAAATGTCAGCATGACTGATGAGACATTTGTCATTTAATTGTCTTGAAAAAAAAAAAAACCCTTCTTTTTGCAAATGCTAAAACAAAGGTGCAGATCAGCTGTGCAGTAACTGCACTTCTGATCAGCACCTTTTTTTTAGATACATGGACACTGCAATTCCTCTTTTTTAAACCCAAAACATCAAATTTTTAGCCTTCGTCTATGTATGTTAAGGCTGGTTTGTATCAGACTAGCTCAGAACCCCAAAGACAGTTTTTGCTTTATGCAACTCGTATTATATAAAACAAATACATTTTCAGACATGGCAATACATAAATCTTAGTTTTAAAAAATACAGTTATATAAACAAAACAAATACATTTTAGACATGGGAAACATTCCGAGCTGGTACGCGCATGATGACACTCCTGCTGTCAATGAAATGTCAGCATGACTGATGTGAAATATGTCGATTAATTGTCTTGAAAAAAAAACAACAAAAACTGCTTTTTGCATATGCTAAAACAAAGTTGCAGATCAGTTGTGCAGTCACTGCACAACTGATCAGCACCTTTGTTTTCGCTACACGGTGTACTTCCTCTTAATTCTGTTTAAATATGAAATTTCAACCTTACAGCAATGATCTGTGGATTTACAGGCTAGGTCATGTCGGACCTGTTTCCTCTTGATGCGTTTCATATTACATACAATGAATATATTTCAGATATTGTAAACATTCCTAGCTGGTACGCGCATGATGACACACCAGCTGTCAATGAAATGCCAGCCTTACTGATGAGACATATGTCTGTGGACATGCAGAGAACATATAGTCGGGTAAGAATTGTTTTATTGTACACCTGGACCTCTTTATAACACAAACTGTTACAACACGGTTTTGGATATAACACTGATCTGTGTTGGACACCAATTTGACTATTTTTGCTATATGTCTATTCATTTATGAAAATTGGCTTGGACCCCACCAGTAGTGTTATAAGGAGTTTGAGGTGTACTTGAAAGCCACATTGTAATGAGGCGTGTAATAACCAGGTTGAAGTGCATTTTGTTTTCTAGGTTTATATCCTAGTTTCCAAACTTTTAGCATAAAATTACCTTGAATACAAAATGCACTTCAACCTCATAACATGCCTCATTACAATGCTGTTTTCAATACAACAGGGTCATAGCATGGCTCCCAAAATGATTATATTCCTATTTATCTATTGTAAGTAACATCATTAGAACACAGTTTCACTTATAAACAGTCTCTTTTTTGTGGACCCCAAAAATAGTGTTTTAATGAGGTTGGCCTGTATAACACGCCTCATTACAATGCAGTTTTCAATACAGCAGGGCCATGTCATGGCTCCCAAAATAATTATAATGCTATATCTATTGTAAATAACTTCATTAGAGCACAGTTTCACTTATAACTCAGCCTATTTCTATGGACCCCAAGGATAGGGTTATAATGAGGTTGACCTGTATTGACTATCAAGGCAAACACAACAAACCAGAATGGACTTCTCAAAATGATTAGAAAATGTTAAGAAAGGACTGGTGTGTTTTCTGAACACTTAAGCATGGTTTCTAGCCTCATTGAATTCAAATTGATCTTTATTAGCTCACCTGAGCCGAAGGCTCACAAGGTGAGCTTATAGGATGGCCATGATTCGGCGTCCGTCCGTCCGTCCGTCGTCCGTCGTCCACAATTTCAAAGATCTTCTTCTCTGAAACTGCTTGGCCGATCTAGTTGAAATTTTATGTGGAGCCTCCTTGGGTAGTGGCATTTCAAGTTTGATCGCGAAATTTAGGTCACATGACCAAGATGGCCGCCACGCCCATATATGGTAAAAACCGCTCAAAAATCTTCTTCTCCAGAACCAGTGGGTCGATTTCCACGAAACTTGGTATGTAGCATCGGGGACTTCAGCCCATCATAGTTTGATAAAATGATGACCTTTGGATGACCTTGACCTATTTTACGGCAAGGTCAAATTTGGAAACATAGGCTTTTACATGGGAAAAAGTGAAAACTATGGATTTTTTGAAAACTATTGCAGCCTGAGGCCTGAAAAGTGGTAGATGTAAACAACTAATGGATTAGATGAAGGTATGTGATTAATTTAGGTCAAGGTCATCTCTTGACCTTGGCCAGTCTGTCATCCATACACACTTTTCAAAGATCTTCTTCTCTGAAACTGCTTGGCCAATCAAAGTGAAATTTTTTGTGGAGCATCCATGGGTAGGGGAGACGAAAGTTTGATCGCGAAATCCAGGTCACATGACCAAGCTGGCCGCCACGCCCATATATGGTAAAAACCACTCAAAAATCTTCTTCTCCAGAACCGGCTGGCCGATTTCCACGAAACTTGGTATGTAGCATTGGGGACTTTAGCCCATCATAGTTTGATAAAATGATGACCCTTGGATGACCTTGACCTATTTTACGGCAAGGTCAAATTTGGAAACATAGGCTTTTACATGGGAAAAAGTGAAAACTATGGATTTTTTGAAAACTATTGCAGCCTGTGGCCTGAAAAGTGGTAGATGCAAACAACTAATGGAGTAGATGAAGGTATGTGATTAATTTAGGTCAAGGTAATCTCTTGACCTTGGCCAGTCTGTCATCCATACACACTTTTCAAAGATCTTCTCTGAAACTGCTTGGCCAATCAAAGTGAAATTTTATGTGGAGCATCCATGGGTAGGGGAGACGAAAGTTTGATTGCGAAATCCAGGTCACATGACCAAGATGGCCGCCACGCCCATATATGGTAAAAACCACTCAAAAATCTTCTCCAGAACCGGCTGGCCGATTTTCATGAAACTTGGTATGTAGCATTTGGGACTCCAGCCCATCATAATTTGATCAAATGATGACCATAGGATGACCTTGACCTATTTTACGGCAAGGTCAATTTTGGAAACATAGGCTTTTACATGGGAAAAGGCGAAAACAATGGATATTTTGGAAACTGTTGCAGCATGAGACCTGAAAGTTGCTAGATGCAGACAACTGATGGAGTCAATGAAGGTAAGTAATTAATGAAGGCCAAGGTCATTTGTTGACCTTGACCCAAGGTCATTTAAATATCAAAATTAAAATTATGGTTTTCTCAGAAATCACTGGGTTCGGAAACTATTGCAGCCTGAGACCTGAAACTTTGCAGATGCAGACAACTTGTGAAGTCAATAAAGGTGTGTGAGTATTCTTCAAGGTCAAGGTCATTTCATGATGACTTAATACTCCATGATCAGGCTTCAGGTGAGCGTTCTCAGGACCAATGGTCCTCTGGTTATTGCCTATTTCGTGTTTTTATGCTTTCAGATTAAATGTGCCATACCAGTATACCTGCCTGTCTCAGCCGAGGGTTGTGTCGAACACCTCTGGGTCTGCTCTAGCACCGAATCAGCCGGCCACGTCTCCATCATCTCCATTCACACGCCAAAACCAAACCTTGTGATGTCATTCAAGGCCACAGACTGTGATATTGAGGCGGTTGCCATGGTTCCCGGGTTTGCCATAGAGAGGGGGCCGTCAATATTTGAAGAGGATACGGTGTGGATCAGTACTGCAAAGTCTGAGTAAGTTGACATTCTTAAAGTTTTATCGGTTTGCTTGCAGAAATTTGCAAAAGGAAATGAAATTCTCTGAACCAGACATATCAAATTAAGTTGAACAAGTCTGTGTGTTATATTTTCATGCTTTCAAGCCTATTATAAGATTTTGGGGAGGCATGTCTCAATAAATAACAGGCGTAAAAATGATGCATTAAATGCAAATGTGAAATGTGAAAAAAATGCATCCAACTACTTAAAAATGAAAATCCAATGTTTCTACTTTTGCAGAATCTGTGTGTTTCTACTGCATGAAAATCTAGTAAAACCCCACCAAGACAGCCCAGGTAAAGTCACCAACAAACAGGAGCTGACGCAGTTTGTACACCGATTCAAACCTGAGAGTGTCGTCATCAGCATGGTGTACCAGGATGATTGTGTGTTCTGTGGCACTAGGAAAGGGACGGTGATCGTTTATGGACGGGATGACTGTAAGTTGAGGATAATGTGTTAAAATCAGTTGAAATACATGTTTATATAAGGGGAGTACAGTAGACTTTTAGTAGTGTGTAGAAATGATGGGTTTTTTTATTGAGCAAGACACAATTATGTCATTTATGTTAGAAAAAGGAAAGATTAGATGTTTCTTTATATGACTGAAAAATTGTTGACTTGGCTTGGATTTTAAGAATCAAATCAAACAATGAGAAGTTATGTCCAAATGGCTTTTCAGGTCTCAGGCTGCAACAGTAATAGTGTAGATTAAAACAGTACCCAGCAGGCACATGACGTCAAAATGATGTCGTTGCATTGACATTGTTATTACGTCATTTTGATGTTATCTGTAATAAACTGTTAGCCACAGAGTACCACAGAGAAAAAAGTAAACAAATATCAAAATGCCCGAGTATAAAACAAAAAATGAGCCACTGCATCAGAAAACCAACAATCTGCGTATGCAAAATCAAATGCGAAGACCAGCTTTGCGGTCAGCGCCTTTGTTTTCGCTGCACAGATAGAACAATCCCTCTTCTTCTTCAGTCCGAAATTTCAAGCTTCTGGCTTGCTTTTATGACTGTACAGGCTGGTTTGTATTTAGCCTGGTGGGAAACCAATTGTTGGTTTTCTCATGATGCAGCTCAAATTTATTATTCATTTTAGCGGAATATCAAACAATACCTCCCAGAGCAGGTATTTTTATACTTAACAAGTTCAAAATAAAACCTGCTGTATTTGAGTCTTGTCACTTGAAAAACTGAATATGGGATTTCTGGCATTTACTATCTGGAGTCTTGAAATTTTGAGTTTAATACATGGACAATATTGATATCATACACTCAAAATTGTGATCAGAATGTGTAGATATGTATGTTTATCTGTGCCTGCATTTGTATATATCAGTGACATGGCTCATCTAATTGCCTAGCTTTCAGTGTTAATACCTGTATATAATAATAAGTAACAGTAATGTTAATGCTTGGCAATCCTGTTTCATAATAGTAAACAATTTTAGATCCTAGACATAAAAATAAGTACATTTGCTCTTTCCATCAATGAAAAGCCTTTTGCCTATTACACTTGTCATTTTTTTATGTATTTGTGATAACTTTATTTTTTCTTTAAACTCCTTAACCACATTGTTCACAAAATTTACATTCTTCGCAAATATCTTTTTATACATGTATAAGATTAATAATTCAGTGTGAAATCATTTTTCATGTTTTCCTATCATAGCTGTCTAAGAATACCAGCAGGGCTTTTTCTGACCTTTTTGGGAAATTTTTGGTACCAATGAAATTGGGGAAAAATTGTATGATTTGGGGGGAAAAAACGACGATTTTGGGGAAAAATAATGCAATTTTTAGCAAAATTGGTAAAGTTTACCTTTAGAATTGGGATTTTTCTGCTAATTGGGAATGTTCCAGGTCAATTGGGAATTTTTCAGCCAATTGGGAAAAATGTTTGGTACCGGAAACCGGACCCAGTTTTGTATAGAGAAAAAGCTCTGACCAGTCATACTTCCAATTCATACTTGCAATGTCTAGCCGCAAACCTTGCTGCTCCCTTAACTCTTTCAGCAACCCAAGTCTTGCTCATTAATTTCACAAGATATGGTCATAAAGATATTTTATACACATACTTTAATCCTCTGATTTAGGGAAGGCAGTTTAAAGTTCACAATGAAGAATGTACACTATGCACTGGTGTATTTTACCTCCAGAATGCTTTCCCAGGAATATTGTCATAACATGGCTCAGTTGTAAAGCAGTACATCAGGGTTTGAAACCTTAAATGCTTTTCTCATTCCATTTGCAATTGTAAACCAAGCCCATCAATAATCTGGTAATTTAATTAGTGACCACTTCAAGAAATCTTAATCAAAGATGTTGTTTTTTGACTAGCCGTGTCTCTTTGGAAGAACTCTTCTATGTACGTTAAATGACACCATTAGTAAGAAAAGTCTAATGCCCACTAATTTAGGTTCTAACAAGAAAACAGATTACTAAACTTATGTTTATATAGTAAAATATACATTTAATAAAGTTGGATTTTTGTCCCTTATATATCTGAAACAAAATATTATAAAATGTTTAAATTAAATCATATTTATATTATCATTTGTAAAATTAAAACAATGTGTTCTAACAAGAAGATACTAATTACTTGTTTAGATATTTTAACAAAAATAATAGCTTGATATGTATTTAGTTTATTGGGTATACCAGTATGCATGAAAACTTCATTTTAGAGACTCTTGAAGCTAACTTAAATTTTGTTACAATAGTGTTGTGTACATATAAAGTTAGAGTACCACAAAAGTCTGATGAATACTTACAATCTCTCTGTCCTGAAGTAACTGAAAAACTGATAAGTTGGACTTAAAACCAAACTGATAGCAAATTTTGAAGTTACAAGTGAGTACTTGTGCAGTCTATAAAGCTTGTTGACTAAAGTAACTCTTTATTAAACCCAATTCACACTGGCCAAGTTCTCATCGCACGGGCCTGGCGAGGATGTGGTCAAAATGAGACAATTTCTGGTTTCCAATGTTACACCATATCCTTATTAGGTCCACACCACGTCCTTACTACGTCCTTCACGAAGTCCTCACTATGCACTCACCAAGCTCATCCCTTTTCCACTATGTCCTTGCCACATCATACAAAGACCAAACAGTTTTTACCACACGCAGCTACGCTTACAGTACGTTTTTTGTTTATGTATATTGATTATTCACCCTTGAACTAAATGAGCTGCATCATGAGAAAACCGGATTTTTGCCTATGCGAAAACAAAGATGCAGATCAGCTTCGCGGTAACCGCGAAGCTGATCAGCGCCTTTGTTTCCGATACACGGATAGTGCACTTCCTCTTCTTCTTAAATCCAAAATTTCAAGCTTCTAACCTGCTTCTGTGACTGTACAGGCCGGTTTGTGTCAGACCTGGTCGGAACCCCCGAAGACCCGTTTTCTCACGTCACGGCTCATATATGCTCAGTTCTACTGACTGCTGGTCCCCCAACCTCCTCAGCTAATAATCTGAGCCGCCTCGTGGGAAAACCAACATTGTGGTTTCCGACCAGGTCCGACACAAACTGGACTGCACAGTAACAGAAGACAGCTAGAAGCTTGAAATTTCGGATTTAAGTAGAAGAGGAACTGTACTATCCGAGTAGCGAAAACAAAAGCGCTGATCAGCTTAGCAGTTACTGCGAAGCTGATCTGCGCCTTTGTTTTCGCCTATGCAGATTGTTGGTTTTCCCATGAGGCGGCTCATATATGAGCCGCGCCGCGAGAAAACCGGATTTTTGCCTATGCGAAAACAAAGGCGCAGATCAGCTGTGCAGTAACTGCACAGCTGATCAGCGCCTGTGTTTTCGCTACACGGATAGTACAATTTCTCTTCTTCTTAAATCCGAAATTTCCAGCTTGTAGCCTTTCTCTGTGACTGTACAGGCCGGTTTGTGTCAGGCCTGGTCGGAAATCCCGAAGACCGGTTTTCTCGCGTCGCGGCTTATATGTTAATGTCCTTACTAAAGCCTTCTTTCAGCCAGGAGCCAGGGTCTAGAGTTACAATGCTTCCTTAAAGTCAACCCTATAGTTAAGGTGCCAAATTTTGTATCGATATTTCATCATTGAAATCGATAACTGTTTTTTGCAGAAATATTCAGGTATGTCAAATGAATTACATTTACAAATTAAAATCTAAAAATATGGTTTCAGTATGTTTTAAATGCATGCTTTTGCATGCTGAAATCTGTCACCTTAACTAACTAAAGACTTTCTTTAGCTTTAAGGGAGCAATGTAATTCTTGACCCAGCAAAATCTTAACCTTCTATTCCTTCTTCTGTGAAAAAGCACAAGTGCACCAAGTAAGGCATTGTGTTCTTGAAGGAGAGCAAGTTGAAAGAGTACTTCTCGGTTCATGTTTTGATTTTGAAATGCTATGATATATGAGCTGCCCCATGGAAAAACCAACAATCTGCATATGCGAAAACAAAGACGCAGATCAGCTTCGCTAAACTCTAAACAGGTTCACATCACATCCACAAAGACTATACTAGGTTTTCACTGCAGTCTTACTATGTCCTACAAGTTCATACTACGTCCTTACCACGTCCGTACCGAGTTCTAATTCCACCACGTCCTCACCACATTTCTTTTGAGCATGTTCAAAATTTGACCAAGACCACCTCCACTAAGACTTCGCCTCCTCTTTACTATGTTCCAACCAGGTCCTACAAGAGTGTACCATAACCTTATTATGTCCTTAAAATTTTAGGACGTGTAAGGACATAAGTGGAAACATGGTTTGGTGTGAACGCAGCATTAATGAGAACTTTGAATTCTGCAGGCAAGAAAATCGAAAGTATTAGCGAAAATGTAGTTCTTCTGAACATTTCCAAATTTACAATATTGCATGCAAGTGTCCATGTTTTGACCATTAATGCATTACAGATGGTGCATGGGGCTCCTCTGGCAGTCTCAGACTGTGTGATGGTTATCCTGTGAGATCTATCATTACCGTCGGGGATGGAATCTGGGCAACTTGTGGTAGCAATATCTACATAATAGCTGCGGATAGCTTGGACGAGTATAAAATACAGGTAATGGGGTGCATTGGTCATACCTTTGACAAAAAATTACTGGTAAAATATTAAAAGAATTACAGTTGTAAATAAAATAGTGTGTGGACTAAATTGATGACAAGATCTTAAAATTTAGTTAATACTGCAATTTTGAATTTTCATTAAAAATACCCCAAACCACATTGTTATTTTTTTGTCTGCTTATGTAGGGTCAGATTGACACCCAGAAAGACAGCCAGGTACGAAACACCGAGGTTCAGTGTCTCACAAAGGCTGGAGTAGGGGTGTGGGTGTCGTTTTACGGCCAGTCAAAACTTTTTCTCTACCATATGGAGAGCAAGAAGTTCCTGCAGGAGGTTGACATCACTACAGCAGTCAATAACTTCATCTCAGGTAAAGTAAATTGCAGTATTTTGATCATATGTTGCAATGTGGGCTTTGTTTTTCGAAAACTTGCCACCAGAATGCTTGGTAAAAATGTCTACCAATACTTTGCACATCAAAAACAAATAAACAGTAACACAATAAAGAAAGCATGTTTTTGTATGAACAGTCATTTTGACATGAAATACACAGCAAAAACAAACTTTTAAAACAAGAAAAGCTGATGATAAAAGCAGGCAGATATTGGAAACGCTTTGTGTGATTTTGGTTTTAATGTTCCATCACACATTTTTGGACAAAATATGTAACTTCCTATGCACTTATATAGCAAGTATGACAAATTGAACAAGTTTCTAATTTTGTAGACCACATTAATAAAATGTTTATGTCTGTACCCATATTTCAGTATACTCAGGCACCAAAGAGATGAGAAGAGATTACAAAATAACCTGCCTGGTTGCCAGTCTTGGTCTACTCTGGGTAGGAACCAGCGATGGAATTATTCTCACATATCCATTACCAAGGTTACGAGATGGTGTTCCAAAAATAAACAAGCGACCACAAGTGTCACTACATGGCCACAATGGACCAGCAAAGTTTCTTGTGCCAGTGCATTATGGGCCAGTGAATGGGGCTCCTTTAAGGAGAAAAGTGTCATCTATTATTAGAAAGTCGGACACAGACGCAGGTGTTTTACCCTCTACAGTGGAGGTAAAAAATGAAGCTGATGAAGTGTTTGTGGATCGTAGGGAAAAAACACAGGGAGATCAAAATCTTTATGAAAGTGTTAGAATGTCCAAAGGCAGCCAACATGAGTATGAATGCCATACAAATATTAAACTTGAAAGCAATTCAATTAATAATGGAACAAGCCAATTCACTATCGACAATGAACCTGAAAAAGCTCAGGCTTCAAATGATATAAAAGAAAATACTGGTATTGTATTGGAAAATGTGCAGGAAACAAGTACTACACAACAAGTTGAACTTGGTGCCTCAAACCAGGATTTACAAACTTCTGGTGAACATACATATTTTGTTCTTGAACCACAGAAGGATTCTGGAGACGATAAAAATGAGACACAGGATAAAGTTCAAAGTGAAGAAAAGAACTTGAGTGAAATTATTGAAAAACATGAAAAGGTTGTTGAAAATGGAGCCATTCCAAAGGACAACAGTAAGCAGGCTGTTCAGAAACAATTAAGTTTCAACTCAGAATTAGCAAAGAAAGTGCAAGAAAGAAAGCATGCGCGTGAACTTGAAGAACAAGCTTTTGATGAAGCTGAAGTGGACGACCTGTATGGTTTTCTAAAATCGGAAACTAAAGTTAACACAAGCAGGACTCTTAGTGCTCATAATTCAGACAATTCAGATTCTGACCATACCCGCAGCTTGCATGGTTCCTTATACAGAAGACCTAATTTCCACACTTCATTTGAAGCAAAGAAACCAAACATGAGCTCAGTGAAAAGGAGGTCAAGCGTTCGGACAGCGAAAACTGTGGAATTCGAAGAACACCAGAAACTGGAAGTCAAAGATAAGCACAAGATTGGTTCCAGCTTCAGTGGTGGGTCATCAGTGGATACCCTTAGGAAGCAGGATACCAAAACTATGTTGGTGGTGGGTGGGGGAAATGGGTATAAAGATTGGAAAAAGAGGCAAAATTACCAGTATAGAACTGATGAGGCTTGTTTAGTAGTATGGATGTACAAGGTTTAGCTTTCGCCTTATTTCATTGTTGAATTTTTGGTTGAACATGGTTTGTATAAGGGCTTATTTTTTTTTTTTTTTTTTTTTTTGTGGTAAACTACAAATAGGTCAGAGTTATGCGTTTCAAGGCATAATTTTCATGCTTAGTATACTCCAATCACTCTATTGCTGTCTCAACCCCAGTTACAATTCTTGTTCTTTAAAGCCGGTTATCAATTTCTGAAGTCCTGTTTTTGTGCATAATGAAATTTGAATATATATGCAGTTATTTTTTTATATAATTATATATATATATATAATTTCTATGATGATAGTAAACTGTTGTAATATTGGTTGTTATATCAGAAAATTATTCATGCAATATTGGCTTGATACAGATGATACTATGATTTTCAGAGTGTTTATTGGGTTCAAATGCAATAGTGTTAATTTTGTCTTTCATCAATATTTCATTTTGTTTATTGTAAACAATACATGTTTGAGTCATTGCCTTGGATATTATTTGAATTAAATCATTAGAAAACTTCTTCAGGACCTCTGCTCAGATAAGGCACAAAATGCACCGCATCATGAGAAAACCAACATTTTGCATATGCTAAAACAAAGGCGAAGATCAGCTTCCCATAACGGGGAAGCTGATCAGCGCCTTTGTTTTTGCTACACGGATAGTGTAATTCCTCTTCTATTTAAATCCAAAATTTCAAGCTTCTAGCCCTTTTCTATGACTGTACAGATTGGTTTGTGTCAGAACTGGTCAGAAATCCTGAAGACCAGTTTTCTCATGTTGCAGCTCAGTTAATCTGTGAAGCTATAGAGGCTAGCATAAGTTTCTGCTTTAGAAGCTATCAAGACTAGCAAAATACAAGGTGCAATCCTATCTCCGTAGTTATTTTGCATTTTCTTTTAAAACAGTCTTTATCATGTTGCTGTAGTGTTTATGTATAGTGTAAAAACCAAACTCATTTGTAGTTTGCCATTGTTGACAAATTATATATATTTTATATAGTGTTTCTATATTACAAATAAATTTATAAAAATAATCTAATATAATAAGACTGCTCTTGTCAGAGTTTGATGTCTTACCTATGGGCAAAGTCCATGGTAGATTTCCAACTGGATAATGGATATCTCTCCTCCTAATATCATTCCAGATACATGCTACTGTCCATATACCATCTTCCAGAAACTGCCTTTTTCAAAATCTCACTTCTGAAACACCTCCAGAAAAATATGGCCATCACATCCTTTTGCAACCCATAAGTTTTGAAAAGGGTACAATTAGGCAATGATTAGGAAATGGCGCGATCAGAAAGAAAATCCCTCTCCAAAAACCAAGGTGGGAAAAATCTAAATTGACAATTAGGTACTTATACTAAGAAAACATATTGTAAGCCGAGTGAGCAGCTATTTCCCAATAGGTGGCCAATCAGATATTGTAAGCCGAGTGAGCAGCTATTTCCCAATAGGTGGCCAATCAGTTACCCAAACCTAACTTAAAATATGAAAACACACATTAGGTGCAAACAGTACAAAAAATCAACACCAAGACATAAAACAATAAGAACCACAACAGAAGTATTGCCTTCAGATTTTTAGATTGCAAAATGGTGACATGGTCATATTTTTCTTGAGGTACAACATATTTCAAAAAGAGATTTTGAAAAAAAAATATTCTGGAAGTTAATGTATGGCTTGTAGTGGGGTCAGATGTGTAATCCTGTTGTTCCTAAACTACATGTACTTGAAACACGAGTTTTAAAATCATTCCATATGTCATATGTGATAATGTAGCCCCCTCATCAAAACGTTTTTGCACAAAAACACGCACACAAAAGTGCTTGACATCAGCCGTTCTGATTTTGTCATGTTTTCATTTGCCCCAGTTCGCTTTACAATTTGAGCTGCGACACAAGAAAACCGGTCTTCATGATTTCAGACCAGGTCGAACACAAACCGGCCTATACTTTCACAGAAGAAGGCTAGAATCTTGAAGTTTGGATATAAGTAGAAGAGGAAGTGTACTATCGGTGTAGCGTGTAGCGAAAACCAAGGTGCTGATTAGCTGTGCAGCTACTGCGCAGCTATCTTGTGCCTTTGTTTTCGCATAGGCAGAAATCTGATTTCTCATGACGAGGCTCATTTTATCTCTGATAAGTTAAGATGATAGTGTAAATTAAAACTGGTTAAAGTTCTGAAATCTCCTTCAGTTATGCAAGAAAATAATATCAGTTTCAGCCAGATATGACAGGCAAGACTAGTTGTTCATGCAATGTGGCTTACCAAATTCATTATGTAGCAAAACGTTCTTGAAAGTGAGGGAGACATGTACGATGTTATAGAAAGAAAAACAAATTGTAAAGAAAATCTCCCAGCTTCTTCTAACGCAGCAAAACACAAATATGTAGGTCAACCTTTACTGAAGTGCAGTTCATTTGCTTCTATATTTTTCATTAACAAATATTTTTTTTCTTTTTATATGGGCCAAGATATAATGACTTTTGTGTTAATATTTCAGGGGCCAGTTGTTCAAAACTTTGTTAGCTTAGTGTCATCATTAAGACCTCAACTTGTTTAGTATATGCCGACTACATAAGCAAATACATTGTTATTTTTTGTTGATAAACTTATCAACAAAAAATAACTGTGTATTTGTAATATTCATGTTTGAAATTGTGACGAATCGTTAACTAACGACATCGTTAATTTTGAACAACTGGTCCTAGGGCAAGAAATATATATATATATATGTATGAAACTGCTGATCCTGTTCGAACTGTGATGATGTAAAAAGTTAAATTTGTGTAAAAAAATACATCCTTTTCTCTGACAAATAAATTCTCTTAAAGTTCTGCTTATTCTTTGATGTTTCTGTGATCAATATATTACGAGGGTCATCCAATAAGTTCTGACAATGGTCACATCTCCCAAACGGTGTATAAATTGGGCCATGAAAATGGCTAATAGGGTTGTGGCCGTGGCCTTTTACCTTCTGGTCTTTAGTTGCCTAGCAACCATTGCAGTGGCGGCATGATGAATATTTTTCCATATGATGTTGTTGTCCATACATTTGCAGGTACATGTGAATATAACTGATACACACCTTAGTGTAATAGAATTTGTTTTATGAGGCCATTGTCAGAACTTGTGACTCTTGTAATTAGAATTTGTATAAAGCTTGCTTCGTATTTTTACCAACACTTTCTGTTATTAGCTCACCTGAGCCGAAGGCTCACAGGTGAGCTTATAGTATACCCATGCTCTGGCATCCGTCGTCTGTCGTCCACAATTTCAAAGATCTTCGCCTCTGAAAGCGCTGGGCCAATCAAAGCCAAACTTCATGTAGAGCATCCTTAGGAAAGGGGAACAAAACTTTGTTTAAATGGTCCAGGTCACATGACCAAGATGGCCACCATGGCTCAGGCTATATATAGCAAAAACCTTTAAAAATCTTCCTCTCCAGAACCAGAAGGCCTATGATTTTGAAACTTGGCATGAAGCATCAGGCAATGGAGCTCTACAAAGTTTGTATAAATCATGACCCTGGGATAACCTTGACCTTTTTTGATGGCAAGGTCAACTTAGGCTGCCCATGCATTTATTTGAATGGGAAAAATAGGAAAATGTCAATTAATGGCAAAAAACTTGCTGGACAGAATATTCATGTTTATGAAAATATTTTTGGCCCAGATGGTTGTCTGGCCCTGCCCCGGGGCTATATACATGTGTATGACCATAATATTCAAACATCTTCTCTGAAACCGCTCGGCCAGTCAAAGTCAAACTTTATGTGGAGCATTCTTAGGAAGAGTGAATGAAAGTTTGTATAAATGGTCAAGGTCACATGACCAAGATGGCTGCCATGGCTATAAATAGCAAAAACCTTTAAAAATCTTCTTCTCCAGAACCAGAAGGCCTATGATTTTGAAACTTGGCATGAAGCATCATGCAATGGAGCTCTACAACATTTATATAAATCATGACCCTGGGATGACCTTGACCTATTTTATTGCAAGGTCAACTTAGGCCGCTCATGCATTTGAATGGTGAAAATTGTTAAAATGTCATTTGAAGTGCATAACTTGCAACATATTGGCAAATGGACTGAATTTTTATTTTTCGAAAAAGACATTGACTCCAGGGGTTATTCTGACCCTGCCCTTGGGTTATACACATATTAGCATTCTAGTCAAACAAGTTTATTGGTATCTCAGGTCTCAGGTGAGTGTTTACAGGACCATTGGTCCTCTGGTTCTTATCAATCTTTGTGCAATATATATGTACTTTTTGAATCATTCCCTGTTATATCTTCATATTAATTAATGCTTTCCATTTCTTTATTTCATTGGTAGATTGCAATTATTTCAAATGAGCTGCGTTTCGAGAAAACCATGTCATCAGGGTTTTCAACCAGAGTAAACACAAATAGGATTTACAAGACATAAGATGTTTGTTTCTTTTGTGGATTAACATCCCAGTCAACTGGTAATGGAGTCATTGTTTCCTGAAAAAATATACATGAAATGTATACCCCCTCAAACCCCAATTTTATATAGTAAAACTGGGGTTTACAGGGGTGGGGTTTACAGGAGTAAAACTTTTTTCCTTCTTTTTGATCCTAAACATAGATTGTGGGTACTGGTTAGAACCGCCTCACAGAGGCTGTTCTAACATGTGCCCACAATCAATGTTTTGAGCAACAATATTAAAAGTATCAAAACCTTTTCCATTAAAATTTTCAATTTTTACAGCTGAAAAAATTCGCTATATTGCAAGGGCGTGTTTTTGTAATGTATGTATTACCCAGTACAATGGGAAGTTATTGTGTCTTGCTCAAGGATAAAGCCTAGTGTTTGTGGGAATCAAATCACCCTTCTCAGTCTGGCAGTAACACTTCTCAAGATATAAGATGGCTAGATGCTGGAAATTTTGGTTGTAGGAAGGATAGTGATTTTACTATCTGCATAGCAATAACCATGGCACCCTTTAAGCATACTCATAGGTTTTCTCATGATGTAGCTCATTTTGACTGCAGCACATGCCTACTTAAAAAAATGTATATCATTCTGTTTTCTCTACATATGTTATATTCGCATACAACTGTTAATATTTCTGCTTGAAATACTATAATTATAAAATTTTATTCACTCAAAAACAAATTTGTGTTTGATTTAATTGCCCTTTTAAATGAGATCATGTGCATGTTACTTGCAAAATTGCTGTACAGAAATGTCTGAGAATTCAAACTGCATGCTAAAAAAGATTACTACAATACGGCATACATTTCAATAATTGGACACACTGGTCATTTACACAAAAAGCCTTGTAAAGTGCACAATGTGAAGCTGGTTTTTCTGCACTTTTACCCAGTTTTGCCACTGTTATGTATTAGACAACTGGCCACTACTTTTCTGTCAATATGTCTGAGTAAAAAAAAAAAGAAGTTATACAATATTAACCCATATTTGACGAATGGATTCGCCCTTAATTATCAATTGGATGAGTCCACTTTCATTTTTAGGGGTGTTAGGAGTGATTATTATTTTTTATCTCAGTTTTCGATGAAATTTCTCTGTGAAAACAGAATAGCCCCAGATGGGACGCCGCGTTGTGCGGCGTCACATCTGGGGCTATACTGTTTGCCTATGTCCCACAAAAGGGACGCCAGACTTATATGAGTTAAAGTCTGGAAGGATAACAGAGGAAAAACCAAGACAAAAGCCAACATAGATGAAAACATTCTCTTTCTTTAGATTGTTAATAAATAAATGAGTAGTACATGTACAGTAAACAATAAATATTTGGGGATATACAGAAGTTCGTGGGCAAATGTAATGCAAAAGATTTGTCTAAAACTTCATACATAATAATTCTATGCTAGATACCCAAAATTTCATAAATGAGTAAATAGTATTCAACTGATTAATACTATCTTAGACGAGGTGACACATGTAAAATTTCAAATAATGCCGCGACATCAGTTTTCTTTTTGAATTATGCACTGGAGACACCATGCACTTGATAGTGCTAGAGACAATGAATTGTCATTTGCAGTCCACTTGGCATTGTTGAATATAGGGATCAACCATGGTTTTCAGTGTTCAAACATTCGATGGATCACGAGGAAGGTGTTTGAACACAAGGCCGCAGGCCGCGTGTTCAAACACCTTCCGAGTGATCCAGCGAATGTTTGAACACTGAAACAAACCATGGTTGATCGCTATTCTTGCATTTTTATTATCTCATGAAAATAACATTAACAACGTAAAAACTGACCGAAAACCGCGGAGCTTTTTCAACGTCGGCCATTTTGTTTCTACGAAACACATGACGTCACGTCGCATTGACCAATGACGTCGGTCAAAACCCATGTTCAAACGGCACATGAATTTCATGATTTGAACATGGGTTTCGCTGTTTGAACACAGCTTTCGACCAATCGAAAACGACTTAAAACAGCTATGCGCATAGATATCTATGCAAGAATTGTCATTTGCAGTCCAATTGGCATTGTTGAAACGCCTAACCCTATCCATTCTTGTATGAAATAGGATGATTATTCTTTTGATATAGCATAACTTTGTGCTCAATTTTCTTCATTCAAGTTACATTACTAATTCAAGATTGAAAATAAACTAAATCTTTTTACTCATACATTGGGGAGGCTGAATACGGGTAGGCATCCTTCGTAGAATCTCTAGCGCATATCATCACTTGGTACTCATTTAGAAAAATAATAACCTCAGGACGTCATTTGAAATTTAGACATGCTGCACATCGACAAACATGGCATTTGAGCCGCCTCGTGGGAAAACCAACAATGTGGTTTCCGAACAGGTCTGACACAAACCAGCCTGTACAAGCACAGAAGAAAGCTAGAAGCGTGAAATTTCGGATTTAAGTAGAAGAGGAATTGTACTATCCGAGTAGCGAAAACAAAGGCGCTGATCAGCTTCGCAGTAACTGCGAAGCTGATCTGCGCCTTTGTTTTCGCATATGCAGATTGTTGGTTTTCTCATGAGGTGGCTCATTTATAAACTGAGTGTAAATAACTCTGTTCTCCATAAATACATTTGAATGAAATTTTGAACACTTCAGAGAGATATCAAAACATTGACTCATAAATTTTCAGTGAAATCCACTGATTTTGTAAATTTTATTACATTTGTCCACAAACTTCTAGATATCCCCTCGTATATCTCAATTATGGTCTAGCACTAGACATACAATACACAGTATGACAGACAACTTGTTGTTTTAAACAAGGTTCAATTTGAACCATCTTGCTTATTTGCAAAATTACTTTTCTTGATAGACAGATGGAAAACAACAAGAATGGAAGTTCTGTTTGTTTGACGTCCCAGTCAACAGCAATGGTCATGACATGTTGGGACATTGCATCCATTTTATGGGAATTTACCCAACATCAGGATGTCATGACACTCAAAGTGGGCTTCATAAATATAACCAACTAAGTCAATAAGGCTTATATTTATGAATGGTTTGACTAAACCACTTTTCCTGGGCAGGCTCAGACAAGAGCAGTTAACCAGTAATCAGATAGTCGGTCAGTAGATTAGAAGCTTTGCCTGGAGGCACAAGCAGCCCATCTATTTCTCCTAGGTCCCAATGGGCAGGGGCCCAAGAATGGAAGTGAAAAAGTTAGCTACACATGAGCTGTGTCATGAGAAAACCAGATTTTTGCACATGCAAAAACAAAGGCGCAGATCAGCTGTGCAGTAACTGCAGAGCTGATCAGCGCCTTTGGTTTCGCCACTCGGACTGTACAATTTCTCTTTTTCCTAAATCCGAAATTTCAAGCTTCTAACCATCTTCTGTGACTGTAGAGGTCGGTTTGTGTCGGACCAGGTCGGAAACCCTGGAGACCGGGGGTTTTCTCATGTCGCGGTTCATATAGTTTCCACTAAGTTACCATTTTGTTTAAGAAATAGATCAGCTCTAGCAGTGAATTGTTGAGTAATAATTCACTGTTTGGAGGTCAGTTGTAAAGAAGATCAAATCACGAGCGCGGAGCGCGAGTGATTTATCTTCTTACAACTGACCGACAAACAGTGAATTATTACTCAACAATTCACGCACTTGAGCTGATCTATTTCGATTCTAACACACAATAAACGGAATAAATGTTGCTGAAACCGTCGATATCGTTCAGCTTTCCGCCATTGCATTGCAGATATCCCGCCAAATATTTGACTGTAATGCTGGTATTTACACACGCTTGTTACGTTTGTTGTGCGCTAAAACGACGTTTCACCGTCTAACGCTGCTTTGTGGGATAGCTGACGTCACAAATGCCGCAAAGTAACGTCACGCTTATTCGCCCAGTGAAATTGTTGCACAATATAACACGTTTTTTTACCATTGGCTATATAGGCGAGGTGTGTTAGAATAAAAATTTCTTCACTTTTTCATCTCTTTGCAACAGAAGTACCTCCTTGACAATAGTAGCCCGAGGTTATAAAACTTTTTTCATGCTCAGCTCAGCTGAGACTAAAATTTATCCTGCTCATAAATGTTAAAATGCCAACAATTGTTGGCATTTTAACATTTATGTGCAGGATAAATTACTAGTTGTTTAGTACTGAACCTGAATTTTCCACTAGTTTTGACTATTTCATCATTTATGAGCAGTTGAAATTTCATGCTCAGCTGAGCTGAGCTTGAAAAAAGTTTTATAACCTCAGGGCAAGGAGATTTTCTGACTCTCTCTTATGATGTTATTAAAGTATTAAAAAAAAAAAAATCTTTGTCAAGGTCTAACAATGTTAAGCTTACAATGTTCTCAAAATGGAGGGTAACAATAATCACATGTAAAATAATATCACAGTCAACTGTATCACAATATAAATAATTCTACCACAAGTGAGCCATGTCAGAAGAAAATCAAATTTTTGCATTGGTGAAAATAAAAGTTCAGATCAGCTGTGCAGTTACTGCACAGCTGATTAGCACCTTTGTTTTCGCTACATGGATAGTACCATGCGCGGATCCAGAAATTTTCATGAGAGGGGGTCCAACAAAAATGGTAATTTTTGGACACAGACGAGGGGGGGTCCAACCCCCAAAAAGTCCCGAAATTACCTTTTTTTAGGTAAAATTTTCAAATTCCAGGGGGGGTCCGGACCCCCGGTCCCCCCCTCTGGATCCGCGCATGAGTACAATTCTTCTTCTTAAATCCGAAATTTCAAGCTTCTAGACTGTACAGGTCAGTTTGTGTCTGACCTGGTAGGGAACACTGAATAGGGATTTTCTCGTGAAGTGGCTCAAGTAATGCTTAACACATAACACTCGATCAAAGTTAACTCAAAGTAGGTCCTCACTTTCCTCTATAATGCAGATGATGATTGCTTTGGTTGGGTTATGGCTAAATGACCTTGTCAACAATTTCTATAGAAATAAACTAAAGTTATCACTTGTATCCACATCATTTGCATGGTAGTGGAACAGAGGAGGGGTGGGGGAGGCTACTTTGACTTTTCTTTATTAAACACTGCCTTGTTGCTTGAGCTCCCCACATATGAGCCGCCCCATGGGAAAACCAACAATCTGCATAGGTGAAAACAAAGACGCAGATCAGCTTCGCGGTAACCGCGAAGCTGATCAGCGCCTTTGTTTTTTTTGCTACTCAGATAGTACAATTCCTCTTCTACTTAAATCAGAAATTTCAAGCTTCTAGCTCTTTTCTGTGCTTGTACAGGTCGGTTTGTGTCGGACCTGTTCGGAAACCACACTGTTGGTTTTCCCACGAGGCGGCTCATATGATGTGGATGCAAAGGATAACTGAGCCAATTCTAGGTCTAAAGGAACCTTTGTTTCAAGTGCACCTGGAGTCCCCTTGATGGAGAAGTTCTAATGTACATACACAACATGTGAGAACCTTTATTAAGGAGATTCAAAATGGAAGAGTACACGGCTTGGGAGCAAGAGTAAACAGGACCAGGCCCCGAGGTTATAAAACTTTTTTTATGCTCAGCTCAGTTGAGCATGAAATTTCAATTTCTCATAAATTCTGAAATATCCCAAATAAATTGAAATTTCAGGCTTAGATCACCTGAGGAGTTTCTAACGCGTACCCACAATTGTTGGCATTTTAACATTTATGAGCAGGATAAATTTTAGTCTCAGCTGAACTGAGCATGAAAAAAAGTTTTATAACCTTGGGGCCAGGTTATGTGTCTACAGTGTTTGCTTTGGTATGTCTCTGAAACTTTCAGAGAATTGATTTATAGTAAAAAGTATATGGCACATATTTTATATAATGGACGGATTAACTTTTATATTCAACACTAAGTGAATGATAACTGCATCTTGATAAATGTCACAAAATAAGACAGCTACACAGGGAAGTCTGCATTCCCATCCAGTCTGATCAAAGCCTTTCCTTACGAAAACATGCCCATGCAATACACAGAGATTTTTTTTTATATTTTTCTTATTTTTGCTCAAAACATAGACTGTGGGTACACGTTAGAACCGCCTTGCCAAGGCCGTTCTAACGAGGACCCACAATCTATGTTTTGGAGCAAAAATAGGTATACCCCTGCATACCCCAGTTTTGTTATATAAAAGTGGGGTATATATTACACGGACATGTTATCCTGATGGATTTGCATTTAAACATCTCAGCTGACAATTTTCAGTAATAATGGGATGAAGCTATTGCTTCAAGCTATCTCTTCCTATATGTTTAAATTAACAAGTACTATTGGAAGTTTATGTCTTGCTCAAGGGATTTGAGACCTGGCCCCAAGGTTATAAAACTTTTTTCATGCTCAGCTCAGCTGAGACTAAAATTTATCCTGCTCATAAATGTTAAAATGCCAACAATTGTTGGCATTTTAACATTTATTAGCAGGCTAAATTACAGGCTTTGATGATCTAATTCTGAAATTTCAATTTATTTGGGCATTTTCAGCATTTATGAGCAGTTGAAATTTTATGCTCAACTGAGCTGAGCATGAAAAGAGTTTTATAACCTCGGGACCTGGATCTGGAGTCTGAGACTTAAGCCACTACTGACTAGCCCACTGCACTACCCTAGGATATAGCTTGATCAGACTGGACAGTGAACATGCTTATAAACGATATGATTCTTGATGAATACATATGTGACAATCTACATATTATAAATCTTTACTTTTCAAATAAATAACAATTCATTAAGAAACAATGTCTGTAAAAAACCATAAGCCTGATAAAAGTTTACCCTCTTTAGATGCTAGATATGGGGACTATTTGATGATAAATGAAAGACAATTTGTTAGTTCTTCATAGGAAACTATTGTTGTTAGGCTCACTAGAAATGCCTCAGCAAGGCAATGAGCACCCACAACATAGTTTTTTTTATGAAGAAATAACCAAATTGATCCCTTAAGGATCATCAAATACACTTTTTATTTAGTTGTTTCGCCCCTCTTTGTCTTAATGACTAGGATTAATTACTACCCAGATAAAAAAAAAACATGAGCCTTTGCATGAGAAAAACACTTTGGGCTCCGACCAGGTCAGACACAAATGAGCCTATACAAGCACAGAAGTTGGCTAAAGGCTGGAAATTTCAGAAAAAAAAATATAAAGAAGAGGATTTGTACTATGTGTGTAGCGAAAACAAAGGTGCTGATCAGCTTCACATTTACTGTGAAGCTGATCAGCACCTTTGTTTTGGCACATGCAAATTGTTTGTTTTCTCATGATACGGCTCAGACATGAATGTTATGCAAATAAGCACATGCTTTTAGTCTGGATTAAGCACTTGTCCATGTAAAAAAAAACTACATGTATTTACAGGTTTTAATGCCTTTTTATGATTCACTTTAACTAATATCAAATACACGTGAACACAAAGCAACATCACAATTTCATTACGAAAACTTGACCAGGCAATATACTGAGATTTTTTTCTGCTGTAAAAATTAAAAATTTCAATATAAAAATTTTGATGTTTTTAATATTTTTGCTCAAAACATTGATTGTGGGTTCACGTTAGAACGAGTACCCACAATCTATGCTTTGGAGCAAAACTAGGCAAAATAGGTATACCCCTGGATACCCCATTTTTGTTACATTAAAGTGGGGTATAAGGGGGTATATATTACATGGACATGTTATCATGATGTGACATTCACTGTACCAATCATCTTTGTTACAAAAAGAAATTCTGTCTTTTTGTGTGTTGGAGTCCTGGCTATTTCTGTTTCTATGACAAAAACGAACAAATGAGCCACCTCGTGGGAAAACCAACAATGTGGTTTACGAACAGGTCCGACACAAACCGGCCTGTAAAGCTATAGAAGCAGTAGCGAAAACAAAGGCGCTGATCAGCTTCGCGGTTACCGCGAAGCTGATCTGCGCCTTTGTTTTCGCCTATGCAGATTGTTGGTTTTCCCATGGAGCGGCTCAAATGGATCATGTCAAGTATTAGTTGTTGTATTCTGAAAAAATGATTTTCTCAGTTTCTAAAGTAAAAATGCACAATTTCCAATAAATTCTGACAAAACTTTGATCTCCACTTAAACTATTATTTCATGTAACTGATTCACATATAAATAATTATGAAATAAACATATGACCAAGCCTGTTTTGCATGCTTCTAAATGCTATTAATAAATGCTTGCTGAATAAATTAACCAATCAAACCGAAAGATGCCGATAGAATATCAAAGACAGTCTTTAGACAGATGCCATTAACCACACTGTATTAGTGGCAATGTGGAACATATGATTTTATATAAATTTGCATTCCTGATTGCCAAAAATGACATTTTAGATTGCCAAAAAGCATGTGCTGGCAATCGAGAATGTTGAATTTACGTAAAACACTTTTATTAGCAATCTAAAACTCTTTGTATATCAAATTGGTTGTTCGCTATTGCTGCTAATTACGGTGTGTTAACTATGCTACTCTAAAGGCATTCTAGTAATTGTACATACACTTCAACCTCTTTATAACATGGTTCTTTAAGATATGGGTTGGATATAACAAGTCATTGGACCATGGACATTTTACTCTAAAATTTCTAGTCTCATCATAACACAGATAGCTAACACAGGAATTTCCAAAATGATGGCCTTAAACAGGGGTTATAAAGGGGTTGTCAGTGTGGTACATGCATATAATGGTTTCACAGCAGGTTGTAAAAGCTGTTCCTTAGAAAAATTATTTATTCTCTCTTTAAGCGTGTGCTAGTTCCTATAATCTAAGCCTATGACACCACCCTAGCAACCCGTAGCTGGGTTCGGAAATTTTTGCAAGACCTTTAGTTCTGGAATTTCCTTATAATTGCAGAATTACAGAATTCCAAAATACTTGTTTAGTTGATAAAGATTTTATTAATAAGATCGCAAAGAATTTGCAAATATTAGTGAAAATCAAGTTCTAGCCAACATTTCCGAACTTACAGTACCATTACAAAGCTCTTCCCACAGACAAAATACTGTGAATTCCAATTATTCGGAAATTTTTGTGTGAATTTTATTTCGCGATCTTTCTATTTTTGAATCATTAGTGAGTTTTTTAATTTGCAAGTGAGTACTCGTGTAGTCTGTAAGACTTATCGACTCTTTATTAGTGAGAACTTTGAATTTCGCAAATATTAGCAAAAGTTCTTGCGAATATTTCCGAATTTACAGTAACCTATTCCTTCTCCTCCAAGTATAGCACTGTTCTGTCTTTCAATTCTGTATCCTGAATACGCTGAGTAAGATCATAAAACACAACCTTCGGAGCGTTACAAGCCAAATCATATTCACTATAATCCAACAAACTACTATTTTCAGCAAAATGCAACAAAGTAACCAACTGATCAGATGGTCGGAAGAATCGTTGTATTCGCTGTCCGTCTGGTAGCTTTATTGCTAACAACAATCGTTCTTCACTATCTGTGGGTTCATTTGGCAAGTCATGCTTAACTTTTAAAGGCTTCATTTTATCCATGGCATCATTATAACTGGTATCTTTATCATCCAGCACAAGTCTATCATTATCATTACCCTCACACGGTAACCCTTGTTCAAAATTAGACACAGACTTTTCGTAAATGTCTTGCGAAAGTTCCCGAGTAAGACTTGTAAGAACGTCAACACTCGGAACCTCGTGACCCGTAAACGTTCCAGCAGTTTGTCCACTAGCACCCAGAGTATCTTCATCAGTCTCGTTACCAATGTTACCAGCAGGCCCGACTTCCTCACGAAGGACTAATTTCTCCGTCCTGGCTCCCAGCTCCTGTAGTTGGTCCCTGTCTGGGTGCCTTTGTTCACTGGTTTCCTGCTTTGGAGGGGACCGAGGGGTACTGGCCCCTATTGCTGGGAGGGGTTTGTACCGTGACAAGGATGAGGAGGGTCTACCATAGGGATCACCTGGAAAAAGGAGTACATAGAGGATCTTACACGAGTGGTCATTTCATATGAAATTTATTATTTTATCGCCTTCGAAGTGGATATATTTTCATTGAAAATTTACATTGTTGTTACAGATGTCGTCAATGATGTTGCGTATTCCCGCAAAAGTGTTATTACACGTGTGGTCATATGATTTTTATTACAAGACGTTATCCACTGGAAAACATCGACGACATATGATAAATGTCTTTATGAAAACTTGCCTACAGAAATTTTATTCAGCAGTCAAAATTTCATTTGAAAAATTTCTATATTTTCAATATTTGTGTACGAAACATAGATCAAAAACTCCTCTGTTCATATCCAAAATTTCAAGATTCTAGCTTTCTTCTGGGAGGATACAGGTTGGTCTGAGTCGGACCTGTGTGGAAACCATATTGTTGGTTTTCTCGAGTCATGGCTCATTTGATCTGAAGTCTTACCAGCTGACAGTATAGTAGCTGCATCATACTGTACAGGCTGTGACGTCTCTTGTTCATAATGCCGCTGTCGCTGCCTAGCACTCTTCTTTCTACCCGTCTTTGGTCGTGCTGACTTTGGCCGCTGAGATCGTGGGGGTCTTTAAAAGAAGTCATAGTTATCAATTTGAGGTGAATTTTAAATTTTGTTTGTTTGTATTGAGGTTTAATGTCCCAATCAACAATTTTTTGTTCATGTCACAATGGAGCCACCACTGCCTAAGTATGTAACAGTGCTAAAGGTAAAGATGACCTCGAGGATACAATGCCACACCAGTGGGGTTAGAACCCCCAATCTCTTGATGTGGAGTCCTAGCTATGCTCTAACACTAGGCCACCATACTACCCACAACCAGAGGACCAATGGTCCTGTAAACGCTCACCTGAGTCTGCTGCATATACCAATAAACATGTTTGAATATTATGGTATTTAACCCCAGTACAGGGGCTTATGCAGACCCTGGGCCGTTTTTCTTTTTTCAGAATAATCAATATTCTGTCCATTTGCCAATTTCTTGCTGGTTTTTCCCTTCAAATGACATTTTAACAGTTTTTCCCATTCAAATGCATGGGCAACCCATGTTGACCTTGTCATAAACTTGGTCAAGGTCATCACAGGGTCATGATTTATATATTTATTGTAGTACTTTAGCCATGGATGCTTTACGCCAAGTTTCGTTGAAATCAATCTATTGGTTTCAGAGAAGAAGATATTTGAAGGGTTTTTACCATATATGGGCATGGCCTCCCTCTTGGTCATGTGACCTACATTATTAATATACACATTGGTTCCCCCATCCTATAGATGCCTCACATAAAATTTGGCTTCAATTGGCCAAGTGGTTTCAGAGGAGAAGATGTTTGAATATTATGGTAATATACATGTATATTGCCCCAGGGTGTGGGCATATGAGCCCTAAAGTCCAATTTTTTTTTTCAGAATCATTAATATTTAGTCCTACTACCCATTTCCTGCAAGATTTTCACCTTAAATGACTTTTTAAAAGTTTTCCCCATTCCAATGCATTGGCGACCTATGTTGACCTTGTCGTAAAATAGGTCAAGGTCTTCACAGGGTCATGATTTATATATACATTGTAGTACTTCAGCCATTGGTGCTTCATGCCAAGTTTCTTTGAAATCGGTCCACCAGATTCGGAGAAGAAGATTTTTGAAGGGTTTTTACCATATATGGGCATGGCAGCCATCTTGGTCATGTGAACTAGATAATATTTATATATACATTAATTCCCCCATTCCATAGATGCTTCACATAAAATTTAGCTTTGATTCGCCAAGCGATTTCAGAGGAGAAGATGTTTGAATATTATGGTAATATACATGTATATTGCCCCGGGGTGGGGGCAGATGAGCCCCTGGGGTCCAATTTTTGTCAAAATCATTAATATTCAGTCCTACTGCCCATTTCCTGCAAGACTATCACTTTAATTGACATTTTAAAAGTTTTCCCTATTCAAATGCATTGGCGACCTATGTTGACCTTGCCGTAAAAAAGGTCAAGGTCATCACAGGGTCAGGATTTATATACACATTGTAGTACTTGAGCCATCGATGCTTCATGCCAAGTTTCTTTGAAATCGATCCACTGATTCTGGAGAAGAAGATTTTTGAAGGGTTTTTACCATATATGGGCATTGCGGCCATCTTGGTCATGTGACCTGGATTATTTATATGTACATTAATAACCTCTTCCTATTGATGCTTCACATAAAATTTGGCTTTGATTGGCCAAGCGGTTTCAAAGGAGATGATGTTTGAATACTATGGTAATATACATGTATATTGCCCCGGGGTGGGGGCATATGAGCCCCTGGGGTCCAATTTTTTTCAGAATCATTAATATTCAGTCCTACTGCCCATTTCCTGCAAGACTTTGACTTTAAATGACATTTTAAAAGTTTTCCCCATTCAAATGCATTGGCGACCTATGTTGACCTTGCCGTAAAACAGGTCAAGGTCATCACAGGGTCATGATTTATATATACATTGTAGTGCTTGAGCCATCGATGCTTCATGCCAAGTTTCATTGAAATCAGTCCACTGGTTCTAGAGAAGAAGATTTTTGCAGACGTTTTACCATATATGGGCATGGCGGCCATCTTGGTCATGTGACCTGGATTATTTATATATACATTAATTACCTCTTCCTATTGATGCTTCACATAATATTTGGCTTTGATTGGCCAAGCGGTTTCAGAGGAGATGATGTTTGAATATTATGGTAATATACATGTATATTGCCCCGGGGTGGGGGCATATGAGCCCCTGGGGTCCAATTTTTTTCAGAATCATTAATATTCAGTCCTACTGCCCATTTCCTGCAAGACTTTGACTTTAAATGACATTTTAAAAGTTTTCCCCATTCAAATGCATTGGCGACCTATGTTGACCTTGCCGTAAAACAGGTCAAGGTCATCACAGGGTCATGATTTATATACACATTGTAGTGCTTGAGCCATCGATGCTTCATGCCAAGTTTCGTTGAAATCAGTCCACTGGTTCCGGAGAAGAAGATTTTTGAAGGGTTTTTACCATATATGGGCAAGGCGGCCATCTTGGTCATGTGACCTGGATTATTTATGTACACATTGGTTCCCCCTTCCCATAGATGCTTCATGTAAAATTTGGCTTTGATTGGCCAAGCAGTTTCAGAGAAGAAGATCTTTGAAAATGGTGGACGACGGACGACGGACGGACGGACGACGGACGGACGGACGGACGACGGAGCATGGGTATACTATAAGCTCACCTTGTGAGCCTGAAGGCTCAGGTGAGCTAATGAGATTCAGTCATGAAGTCATATGAGCCGCTATGTGAGAAAACCGGAATGGCCCAACTGCAAAGCTGATCAGCGCCTTTGTTTTCACTACATGGATAGTACAATCCCTCTTCTTCTTACATCCAAAATTTCAAGCTTCTAGCATATTTCTGAGACTGCAAAAGCCGGTTTGTGTCAGACCTGGTCGGAAACCCCGAAGACCAGTTTTCTCATGTTGCGGCTAAAATGATTTAAAATATGATAATACCTGTGGTGAGCCTCAGGAGATCCCGAGTCTGGGTAATCCCCTGGGGTACTCCTGTAGGGACTGTCTCGTTGTGATGGGGATTCCCTGTACTGTGGACTATCCCTGTACTGTGGACTATGCCTTGTGTACTGAGGACTATGCTGAGTGTATCTTTGACTGTACCCTGAGTACTGTGGACTACCCCTGTGTGGCACCCCATGCTGAGTGTACTGTGGACTTCTTGGCATATTCTGTGGACTGTGACTGGTGTAATGTGGACTGCTACCATACTGTGGACTATCTCTGTACTGTTGACTGGTACTGTAATTTTCTGGATAATTCTGCTGATACAGTCTATTAGACTGGTACTGGAGTGGTTTTGAATATTCATGCTGTGAATATTCATGCTGTGAACCTTCATAATTTGCATATTCATGAGATGAAGCCTCAGTCTTTGAATATTCATGATGGAGGTCAGACGGCTGTATCTGTGCTTCATCTCTCTGAATAGGACTAACACTCATTACCTCCCTTGATCCCCTTCTATGCCTATCGCTCTGTGAGGGACTATGGGAGGGGCTAATAATCAAATGGTCCCTGTTTTCCGTGTGGGTGTAAACCTCCTCCAGGGGAGGGGTCCGGGGGTATGTGTCGTCATCTTGACGGAACATGTCTGTCGGCGTGTTGGTTGGAGAATTCTGAGGAATTTTAATATCACCACTAATAGTGTTGTCTGAACCGTATGACACCTGTCTGGAGTATTCATCATGGGAATATCTGCAGAATAGGTCCCGAGGTTATAAAACTTTCTTCAAGCTCAGCTCAGCTGAGCATAAAACTTCAATTGCTCATAAATGTTGAAATAGTCATAATTACTGGAAAATGCAGGTTCAAAGCTAAAACCAGAGGACCATTGGTCCTGAGAACGCTCACCTGAAGCCTGATCTTGGAGTATTAAGTCATAATGAAATGACCTTGACCTTGAATACTCACACACCTTTATTGACTTCATAAGTTGTCTGCATCTGCAAAGTTTCAGGTCTCAGGCTGCAATAGTTTCCAAACCCAGTGATTTCTGAGAAAACTATAATTTTAATTTTGATATTTAAATGACCTTGGGCCAAGGTCAAGACATGACCTTGGCCTTCATTAATCACATACCTTCATTGACTCCATTAGTTGTCTGCATCTAGCAACTTTCAGGTCTCAGGCTGCAACAGTTTGTTTTCGCCTTTTCCCATGTGAAAGCCTATGTTTCCAAAATTGACCTTGAGTAAAATAGGTCAAGGTTATCATAGGGTCATCATTTCAACAAACTATGATGGGCTGGAGTCCCAAATGCTACATACGAGGGTCATTCAATAAGTAATGCAATATTGACCATACTATTTTGTTTGAACATGTTATTAAAGTTTGATTTAGCTTTCTTGAAACATAAATTCAATTCGCCCTCTGCGAGACAGTTTAACACCTAGTCACATGCTCGACATACATGTGATACATCTGAGAAGCCAAATAGGGAGATTTACTTTTCGAAATAGGGAGAATGATTAAACAAAGAAGGAAATTCTTGATTTCAAATAGGGAGATCTGAAATTTGAAATAGGGAGATGTATAAGTTATATAGGGAAATTTTAAAGTTTCAAATAGGGAGATTTGCTGAAAAATAGGGAGATTCCTCCGAAATAGGGAGATATCACATGTATGATGCTCGACTTCCTGTTGCCTAGCAACAATAGAACACTTGGTAAAGGCACTTGGCCACGACTCTTCAAACCATTGCCATGGTGACAGGAAAACCAAATTAAATGTATTCACTTTATTTTCTTACACCGAACTTAAAATAGTTGCATTTAGTATTCAAGATAATGTAATCTGACTGATGTATTTTAAATGACAACCAATCAAAGTTGAAAAAATGACCAAAATTTATAGATCTAAGGGTGAAAATGGGGGTAGAGATACAATTTTTGCTACAATTTGATATCTAGTTTGTTTAATCGCATGTTTATACGCAAATTTGTTTCTGCCATTGACAATTTGTAAATTACTTGCTATAAAATGCAATTCTCAGAAAATATATTCAGTTGCCTAGCAACCAAAATCTATGGGAAATGCATTAACCCGAAATCGCATAGGTTCTGGCGTTGCTAAGCAACAGTTGATACGCGTGGGGCTGTATGAACATTGCAGTTGCCTAGAAAGTTCTGGCTAAGGTGACATTACACAAACATGTTAATAGATAGTTATTTTAAACACCAACAAAGACATACTAAAGCTTTATGTTTATTTCCTTGATTTTTGAAAAGTGGTTTTCGCGGCCACGACCCCTTCGCTGCCATTCTATGGTTGCTAAGCAACATAAAGTGTATGGTCCGATTTAGTTGATGTTTATTTTCCTGAATACAGATTGAATCAAACTTTCAGAAATTAAAAACATTACCTCTGTCAGATGAAAATATACAAAAATACGCTACATATTGCATTACTTATTGAATGACCTACGTACCAAGTTTCATGAAAATTGGCCTGCCGGTTCTGGAGAAGAAGATTTTTGAAAGGTTTTTACCATATATGGGCGTGGCGGCCATCTTGGTCATGTGACCTGGATTGCGCGATCAAACTTTCTTCTCCCCTACCCATGGATGCTCCACATAAAATTTCACTTTAATCTGCCATGCAGTTTCAGAGAAGATCTTTGAAAAGTGTGTATGGACAACAGACTGGCCAAGGTCAAGAGATGACCTTGACCTATACTAATCACATACCTTCATCTACTCCATTAGTTGTTTGCATCTACCACTTTTCAGGCCTCAGGCTGCAATAGTTTTCAAAAAATCTATAGTTTTCACTTCTTCCTATGTAAAAGCCTATGTTTCCAAATTTGACCTTGCCGTAAAATAATTCAAGGTCATCCAAGGGTCATCATTTTATCAAACTATGATGGGCTGAGGTCCCCAATGCTACATACAAAGTTTCGTGGAAATCGGCCCACCGGTTCTGGAGAAGAAGATTTTTGAGTGGTTTTAACCATATATGGGCGTGGCCGCCATCTTGGTCATGTGACCTGGATTTCGCGATCAAACTTTCGTCTCCCCTACCCATGGATGCTCCACATAAAATTTCACTTTGATTGGCCGCGCAGTTTCAGAGAAGAAGATCTTTGAAAACTGTGTATGGACAACAGACTGGCCAAGGTCAAGAGATGACCTTGACCTATACTAATCACATACCTTCATCTACTCCATTAGTTGTTTGCATCTACATATACCACTTTTCAGGCCTCAGGCTGCAACAGTTTTCAAAAAATTCCATAGTTTTCACTTTTTCCTATATAAAAGCCTATGTTTCCAAATTTGACCTCGCCGTAAAATAGGTCAAGGTCATCCAAGGGTCATCATTTTATCAAACTATGATGGGCTGAGGTCCTTGATGCTACATACTAAGTTTCGTGGAAATCAGCCCACCGGTTCTGGAGAAGAAGATTTTTGAGTGGTTTTTACCATATATGGGCGTGGCGGCCATCTTGGTCATGTGACCTGGATTTCGCTATCAAACTTTCGTCTCCCCTACTCATGGATGCTCCACATAAAATTTCACTTTGATTGGCCAAGCAGTTTCAGAGAAGAAGATCTTTGAAAAGTGTGTATGGACGACAGACTGGCCAAGGTCAAGAGATGACCTTGACCTACATTAATCACATAACTTCATCTACTCCATAATTTGTTTGCATCTACCACTTTTCAGGCCTCAGGCTGCAATAGTTTTCAAAATATCCATAGTTTTCACTTTTTCCCATGTAAAAGCCTATGTTTCCAAATTTGACCTTGCCGTAAAATAGGTCAAGGTCATCCAAGGGTCATCATTTTATCAAACTATGATGGGCTGAGGTCCTTGATGCTACATACCAAGTTTCGTGGAAATCGGCCCACCGGTTCTGGAGAAGAAGATTTTTGAGTGGTTTTTACCATATATGGGCGTGGCGGCCATCTTGGTCATGTGACCTGGATTTCGCGATCAAACTTGAAATGCCACTACCCAAGGAGGCTCCACATAAAATTTCAACTAGATTGGCCAAGCGGTTTCAGAGAAGAAGATCTTTGAAATTGTGGACGACGACGGACGCCGGATGACGGACGGACGGACGCCGGATCATGGCTATCCTATTAGCTCACCTTGTGAGCCTTCGGCTCAGGTGAGCTAAAAACTAGTAATTTATGAGCAGGATAAATTTTAGTCTCAGCTGAGTTGAGCATGAAAAAAGTTTTATAACCTCGGGACCTGAATGAACAATGTCATGAGAAAACAATTTTACTGACTAGTTTCAACCAAGATATAGATCTTCATCCCATCCAATACAGGCAGAAATTTGGCATTCAGCAGGTAGATGAAGGCATCACCAGTAACTCAAAAGATTCTCATATTTTTCTGATAAATGTCAGTTTATTTGGAATATTAACAAAGTATAAATTGCTAAAGAGTTTCAATATAAATATTTTTCCAACAAAATTGTCAATGTATTTGTAAAAACATATTTTGTAGATATTCTATACATACGAGCACATATTTTACAGTAAAATATATCAATGTGAATTTGTAATGCTGACATATTAAATTCTTAATAAAACAGTTAAAAAGACAGTCCTTAATTTTGAATATCTGGTAAATGACCCCTGATAAACTGGACTAATAAATCTGTAAAGGAGATACAAGTATATGGCAGCCACAAAGATTCAAAGCACCAGACTCAGTTTTATGAATACCTGTAAGACGCCTCAGGTGAAAAGCCTACTCTTGAAGCAGGCCGCCCGTAAGATTCTACATCTGGGTCAAACTGTTGTGACCTTGGCTCTCTACTTCTCCGTGACTGAGGTCTTTGCGGTGCCTCCGCTCGCCGCCGACCACGGCTGGTTTTCGGTCTCTCAGGTCTGTCCATAGATACCTGGGGCTGATTCTCTGTGTACATCTCTGAAATAGCATCATTAAACATGAGACTATATACTCTGCAATATTGTCATTTAACATTTTTTGTTGTTTTTGCTTAATTCAAAATTCAGCCAGAGAGCCACCCACCCAACTCGTTAAGTGATGATCAGAAAATGATCCACTCAGTATATGAAGATAGATCAACAAATACATGTACAGGGACATATGAGCCACGACTTCAGGGTTTCCGACCATGTCCGACACAAACCAGCCTGTGCAGCTACAGAAGGTGGATAGCTTCAAATTTCTGACTTAGGAAGAAGAGGAATTGTACTAGCCGTGTAGCGAAAACAAAGGCGCTGATCAGCTCCACAGTTTCTGCGAAGCTGATCTGCACTTTTGTTTTTGCATAGGCAAAAAAAACAAAACGGTTTTCTCATGACGCGGCTCATATCTATTATAATAATTATGCATATCAAAGTAACCCCAAGCTTACTCATAAAGAATTTTGTAGATTACAGTACAACCTCATCAAAATGCTATCTTTTGGGGTCCATAGAAACATATGTATAACAAACAGTGGGCGAAATTAGGAGTTTTCCTCACTAGCCCAAACCCTTATTTCCTTAATCATTTGCCAAAGTTTTCCAATAGCCTGACCTATATAGTTAATGGGTTTAACTGAGAAAAACTACCTAGCCCGACAACCCTTTTGCTAGTGTCGGGCTATCAGGCTATTGCTAGTTTCGATCACTGATAACAGTTATGAGTGAAACCGTGTGATAATGAGGTCACTTACTACAGACATATAAACTCCAAACGTTTATTTAAGAAACTCGAAAATCGGGCTTAAAATATATATCAGATATTTTATTGGCATATTTGGTATATGATTTTAACATGAAAAATCCTGTCTGAAACCAAAATTATCAACAAACCAGAGCATTTCCATTACTGACTAGCCTCCAGTACCTTTGAATTTGGCTACTTCTAGCATTACATTTACATGGGTGAAGCCAGTAGGACACAACAGCCACTATAATCAATGATTCAATGTATTTATAGAACAGACTCTATTTATACATGTAACTTGGTCAACCAGATATGAACATGTGCGTTAAGTCAACTATGCCATCAGATCGTGTGTAGCCTATTCTAAATAAAAAGAAAAGAGGCTATACTTTGGGTCATTCTTATTATCAAACCATCAAATGTATAATTCTTGCACAAAATATGTTTATTTGTCGCTTTTTTGATGTGTATTATTGCCCTGTGAATACAGGTGTCACCCCAAATAATGAATGATCATGCATACTGGCATGTGTGTTAACTGAAGTTTGATGCTTTGTTTCATTTCATGCTTTATGTCCCAGTCAACACCTATATAGTCATGACAGGATGTTGCCTCCTTTACTGGGACTTCTAACTAATATCAGACATGTCATGATACCCGAAAAGTATTTTTAATTATAACCTGCCAAGTAAACAGCTAAGGCTTGTAAATGAGTGGTTTGATTAGACCACTTTTCCTGGACAGGCTTATACCTTCTAAGTGGTTCACCTGTAATCAGGTGGTTATATGCTTACAAGGAAGCACTTATGTAATATATATTACGCTGCTTGGTCATAATAACATGTACCATCGGCATCAGAGTGTCATTTTATATTTATCAAATAAGTTTGTAGAACCCTGTATTTTTATCCAAGTTAATGAACTGACACTGATATCTGTGGAAAAATAATGTTGGACTATATTTTTTGCGATTGTCAGCATTCTGATTCATTATATAATTTATAAAATAAGAAAACAGAAGAATTTTGCAGATCATAGTGTACTCCGTCTCTGATGTTGCAAACTCAACCTCATTTTCATGCACAGAACCAAAATGTGGTTCTAACCATTCAAGGCAAAAGATGTGGAGTAACGCATTTGTAACCATCTCCCTTATGCCTTAGTCTATCTTTTAATTCACATAACCAGGCATTGCTAGGAGTAGTCTTTATGTTAGGTGGCATATGATATATAAGGTCAAGAAAGTCAAAGTCAAAGTTTATTTTAAGTCAGGTAGTTTAACATATATAACATTAGCTATGAATAGCTATTTACTGACCAGCGAGAGGTGTTCTGGTATCATAACCAAACATTGACATATTTGGGCTGGTACCTATACTTTCATGACAAGTGGCTAGATAAGCCATGGTAACATTGTAAGAGCCCATTTCCAGATTTTGTGATTTTCATCAATGTATGCAAGCCGAATAGTTTATTGGTGAAATGTCAAACTGACATTACCACAGAGGTTTTGTTGAAGCGCTCCACCATCCCATCAGATTGCGGGTGATATGATGTAGTGCAAGTTTTGTCAATCTAGCTCTAGAATTGGCATCCCTGATCAGAATGGATCGCCTCTGGGACACCAAAAATCATGTAAAAATATGAATCAAAATATTTGTGCCAAATACTCCAAACACCTCTACTGAGTATTACATGGAGTGCATGTTCAATATGTTCAACAGTATCGAAGTTACCTGGCCATGACGCATCAATGAGCCTGATTATCTGATGGGGTCCCATGATAATGCCTTCATGGCAGAATTGTAAGATACAGTGGCCTATACTAACCATCAGAAGGAGTGTAATCTATGTTGCCATAGGCTGATATATCAGGGTTATAATTCATGCTAGAAGGTCCTGTAGCATTGTATCTTCCATGGCGACTTACAGGTCGCACAGAGTTCGCCATATTTATTGATTAACAACAAATTTCGTTTGATTTTAATGAAAGGAATGTGGGAAACATTAATCTAGCTTCAGACAATAAATATGTGGTGTGACAATCCAGAAATTAGATGTTGAAAAAGATCGATATCTGGTTGTTTTCCTTGGAAACCATCTTGATTTATTTTTATGGCTGTCTCGATTATTTGTTTTCTGCATTCTCAAAGTGCAACGAATTACCAAAGACAGAACTCGTGTCATTTCGGCACCTTTGTCTTTCAGTGGCTAAGCCCCGCATCACCATGAGAATCGAGTCGTGCGCGTGTCGCAAGGATTCGCATTATCGTCAAACATGTCGAAAACTAGCTTCCGGTGTTGATGATTCACGTATTTTTTACTTTGGGAATTTTTTCGTAACATTTAATTTCTAAGATTTTATTTTTTGTGTCACCTGCATAATTGTGTAGCTATTTTGTTGATGCTTATTTGGATGTACATTTCTAAACGCGTTTTACCTCGGAAGAGGATATCTATCTATCTATCTATCTTCTGATACTGAGTCGATCAATTTCTGATCATCACCTCAGGTGTGGGGTGGGTGGCTAAATTTAGAATTTAGTCAGGGGAAAATAAAATATACTTTATGTATTCTATGTAATGTGACCAGCTGGATGCACTTGTGGGCACGCGCTCGGTCTCATTGGGGGCAGGAGTTCTTCACTGGTCGTGGCTAGGATTGCTCGTTATGTGTTGTACTTGTTAGTATGTTCATTTAATAAGGGTTTATTTGTAAAACGCGATTATGGCTCACCTCTTTGATATCAACTTGGGCTTTCTGTAAAATATTTTTCAAACTTTGCAAATGTAGGTGGCGGGCATTATTTATTTATCTATTATTATTATTTATTATTATTATTATTATTCTCGTATTATTATTATTAATATTATTATTATTATTATTATTATTATTATTATTATTATTATTATTATTATGTACACGTGTCATCCAATATTTAGGGTTTGCTGAGAGAGGTTGGGTGAAAGCATCCTATTTATGACGCAGGCTGTGGAGAATAAGTCCATGTAAGTTTTTTTTTTTTTTTTTTTTTTTTTTTTTTTTTTTTTTTCGATGAAGCAGTGTACCCCTCCGGCAAGTCAAGGCAACTTGTTTGTTATAGGTTTCGGCCTATGTCAACAGATTGTTAGCACCAGGCGCCTAGGACAGATTGTGAATATGTCTGCACACCGAGCAAGCTTGCTTCGGGTCTCCATCCCGGCACTCGGGCTCTTCTTCCGCATCATTCAAGTACAGATTCCGGCCGCTACACTTGGACCAGTGTTCGGTTTGGAAACTCGTTCCAATGCAATGCTTCTGTTGTGGTCCCATTTGCTTTATGTTTTGGAGTCGAATTTTGTACTGTTTGAACCTTATAAACGTACGTTTTCATATGTTTATTTATGTTCGGGTAACTGAGTGGCCGCCTATTGGGAAATAGCTGCTCACTTGACTTACGATATGTTTTCTTGGTATAAGTATGGGTACCTTGTTGTCAATTTAGTTTTCCCACCTCGGTTTTTGGAGTTGGAATTTCTTTCTGACCGTCTTTTGTCCTGATCATTGCGTACTTGTACCTTTTCACATAAATCTCCTCTAGTTGTTTTGGAGTGTTTTTGACCTTTTTTGACCGTATGATGGTCTCGGGGTGTCTGTGTCCACCGTGTAGCGAATTCAACTGTTGCCCTATGGCATGCAGGGGATGAGCCTACCAAGGCTGGACACCAGATACAACAGCAACAACAACAACAACAAGTCGCCAACGATTGGCGAAAGTAATTCTAAGTTTTGAATATGATCGAAATTTTATCTAGACAAGCTTGCTAACCTGCACTTCAATACACTTCGTGACCTCGCTCCACTTCCGCTTGGAAAACACCGATGGAAGTATTCCGTTGTGGTGAATCCAATCTTGGTGAATCTTGGTGAATCCACAATGCGAATGACCCGAAATATTCGCACAAACATGTACAAAAAGAGATAGAATAACTATCGAAAATGTTCAACGTCGTGCAACTAAGTCAGTTAGAGCCTGAAAAGTATTGTCATACCCAGAGAGACTTAGGTCGTTTTGTTTGGTGGCCACCCGAATATGATTTGGCTGGTCACTTAGCCCTCTGCATTTTATTGGTTCTGTCCAAGCTAACACTGCGACCACCTCACTTCAATAGCTGCTCATCCTGCTTTCCGTTACGTATGTTATACGTTGGTATCTATGTATTATATTTCTTAACATGATGTTTCTTATTGAATGTTTATATTTGTATATTAGAGCCACTGCAGAAGATGAGGGTGAGGTCATGAGCCTGTAAAATCTTTTTAAGCCCCCCCCCCCTCCCCCCAGTAATTTTATATTACTGATCGTTCCAATGCGATACTTCTGTTGTGGTTCTAATTGTTTTGTGTTTTGGAGTCAATTTTTGTGCTGTTTGAGCCTTATGTACGTTTTCACATTTTAGTTCAGTTCGGGTAACTGAGTGGCCGCCTATTGGGGAATAGCTGCTCACTCGGCTTACGATATGTTTTCTTGGCATAAGTACCTAAGTGTCATTTTAGTTTTTTCCCACCACTCGGTTTATGGAGTGGGAGTTTCTTTCAGATTGCGCCATTTCCTGATCATTGCCTACTTTACATAAGACAACGCGCGTTCATTACACAAGTTTATAAGATACTAGATGACATAGATAAAAATGATAAAAGCAACCTTTTCTCAGTGGCAAGATATAACCATATACGTGGTCACCCAAAGAAAATGTTTCAGGAAAAATCAAGGCTGAATGTAAGGACAAACAGTTTCAGCAACTGCGTTGTAAACATTTGGAATCAGCTCCCCGAGGACGTTCTCCTGGAAATATAAAATGACTGGGGCTTAAACCACTGCAGAATATGAGAGACTGGGTTAGGTTAGGCGCCCGTAAAATCGATTTAAGCCCCACACCCCCGGTAATTTTATATTACCGATCGTTCCAATGCGATTCTTCTGTTGTGGTTCCATTTGTTTTACGTTTTGGAGTCAAATTTTGTGCAGTTTGAACCGTATGTACGTTTTCATGATATTTTTGTTTAAGTTAGAGTAACTAAGTGGCCGCCTATTGGGAAATAGCTGCTCGATCACTCGGCTTACGATATGTTTTCTAAGTTTAAGTACCTAATAGTCAATTTAAATTTTCCCACCTCGGAATTTCTTTCTGATTGCGCCTTTTCCTGAATTTGCCTAATTGTTCCTTTTTAGGGGCGCCTAACCTCACCCTCACCTTCTGTGGTTGTTCACAACATTAAGTTAATTGCTCGGTCCTCGTGGTGAATCTCTAACTAGTAAATAAATCATCAAGGACAAACAAATAAATCATGATAACCACCCTGAAGAATCAAAAACGAGGACAACAGATTCAGTAAGCCGCCCGACGATGGAGATCACTGGGCGCCGAATAACTTACTGAAACCCGGAGCAAAAGAAAAACGCCAGTTGAACCCCGTTGGGCCAAGCAACAGACAAAAAGCTCAGGCCCAAACCAACTAAAAAGAATAGCCTTATGTCGGGGCCATCAAATACGCTTTTACGTGAGGGCCTTTCGGAAACATGGTGACTTGGTTTACAAATTTAAGAAACTTATACGAAGGAAGGATTTTTCTTTTCAGTTCAGAGAAATCATTACACGTTAGGGTATAACTTAAATGCTATGCGACAGTCTGTGTGCTCAGTTTTAACCTAATCATGGTTGAAAGATCGTAACCAAATCGCTCACTTGATCCTGTTAGATGCCAAAGCAGCGTTTGATATGGTGAACTACGAGCATCTACTCAGACGTCTCTATAGATCACATTGGTATTCAAGACAAACACTTGTCACTAATTAACAGCCTGCATCAGGAAGCAACAAGCGCTGTGAAATGGTTTGGGGAACAGTCGTCACCTTTCCGTGTGGAGAGAGGGGTCCGTTAGGGCGGAATATTCAGCGCGGATTTTTATAAAGTGCTTCTTAACCCTCTCCTAGACAGAATGCAGTACTCTGGACTTTGGGCGCGGATTGGTAACATCACATATAACGTCAGTGGATGTGCGGATGACCTGGCTGTCAACACAAACGATCGTAGGGAAGGACAGACACTTGTAAACTCCGCTACAGACTTCGCTGGCATGGAGAGATACTGTCTACAAGCAAACAAGAGTGTATGTGTAACTGTTACACTCAGAGTTAGCAAGGGAGATGCATGCTGTGACGAGCCTCTCATGATGGATGGAATAGAAATGAAAAATACTGAATCAGCTATGCACCGTGCCACCACACTTTCTAAAACAAGCGAACTGAATGTCGATGAAAATCTGAAAAAAAAAAAAAGCCAGAAGAGTTGTATACAGTCTTATGTCGAGCGGAATGCACGGACATAATGGTCTTGACCCTGAAACAAACCTGCATCTAGTAAAAACCTATGTAACACCTGTTCTGCTGTACGGACTTGAACTAGTATTACCTAACAGGACTCTAATGAACAAGCTTGAAGTTTACCAAAAGAAAATGCTTAAACAAATTTTATCACTTCCAACAAATACCCCAGATGCCGCAGTGTACATGGTGATAGGATTTCTCCCAAGCGCAGATCGACAAGAGAGTCTTATCCTTGTTTCATAATGTTACATTACAAGATGATTCTTCAGTTGAAAAACAACTTGCTAAACGCCAATTAACTGTAAAAAGTAATAAAAGTAACAATTGGTATATACATGTCAAAAAGACTTTGATGAAATATGAACTTAACGACATTCAGGATTACCTAGAAACGCCGCTTAAGAAGATTACATGGAAAAAGAAGGTGAATGGCACAATTAATAGATTCTGGGAGAAAGAGTTCAAAACGATTATTCCTTTCTATAAGAACTTGCAGTACTTAAATATTGAAAATCTAAAACTGGGACAGTTACATCCACTATTGAAAGTTAATGTATAATCATCATCACGGAACGTTATATGATTGCCAGCGAAACTGAAATTAATGTGCGGCAGTCTTGTTCTCCAAACAAATAGACAGAACAATTCGCAAGTCGATCCTACGTGTCTACTGTGTCAGAGAGATCATGAGACTCTTGAACATTACATCTTCGGGTGCTCGGCTCTGAATAGTATTAGAATACCTATACTACAACATATTAGCATCTCATATGAAAACCTAACTGGAAACATATTTCAAGAACTGGATAACACATCTAAGCTTCAGATAATCATTGATTGTTCGGTTCTCATCAACCAGAAAAAATCTAGCAAGAGAAATATCAGAATTCAGGACCTGTCTGAACTGGAATTTCACGCGAGACGACTTACGCATGCTCTCCAGATCAACAGATATAAACTACTGGATAGAGATACATCATAAAACCTCGGCAGTGTAGATCCTGATTTTATAAACTATGTATATACATGTATATTCTGTTGAAGGATTGTAACTACAACAGGTGATGGATATTTTATACTGCCCTCTACCCTGTAAATTTTGATAAAGTTTTAATAAACTGTCACTAAGAAGATTGTTATTCGCACAAGCGTGCTGTTCTCCATGAATGGAGGTCAAGATACAGAAAACAGGAAACAGGATTCCGATAACTACGCTGCCTTCTTTAATAGACTGCTCCACTGCGCATGTGTCGTATTTGAAAATCCAGGGGCGTACTTGATTTAGAAATTTTAAGAGTGATCGGGTTGCTCCGAGCAGCACGCTAAATCAAGTGAAAGTGGGCAAACGGAGTGCATTCTCATTACAAAAACAAGTGAGGAAAAGCTGTGACCAGTCAAAGTCTACACTACAACATAGCTAGTTCATTTTAAACTGAGACCCAGGGTGCGCAGCTATAGCGGATTTTCCGCTATAAGAATTCCGTTATAAATTTTCCGCTATAAGTTTTCAAAAAAAAAAAAAAAAAAACTCTGTTCCAGACGGCATATTTTTATGGGTGTAGCTAAATAGCGAAAGGAAGTTTCCTTTCGCGAAAGGAAGATTTTTGTACGAAAGGAACATTTTGTCATTATCGCCATTGATATCTAACAGTTTTTAATTGCTTTGTTATACATTTGATAATTGAATAACATCAAGTAAAATGTGTAAAATGTCACGAAAAGTTATTTGGTGCGAAAAGAGGAGCCTATAAATAAATATAGCTCACTGAATTTGGGCGACGAAAGGAAGATTTGCCTACGATAGGAACGTTTAATGCCATTACCATCATTGCTGCTTGTCAGCTTTTTTTGTCTTTAATACATTCTGTAATAAAGTAATATGAAAATATTAAGAAAATTTTGCCGAAATGGAAGACAGCAAATGAAATTTGACACGATCCGCACTGTCGAAAGGAAGATTTTGAGCTACGAAAGGAACCTTCATTGCTGCTAAGTACAGTTTTATAAAGTCAATTTAAAGTGAAGTGAATGTAGAGTTCACTGAAAATGGCGGTCGCACATTTTTAGAGGGAAATTGGATTTTTATAAAAACATGGAATTTGAAGATATTTCTTCAACCGGTTTTATACCAAAACACCTTTTAAAGATACTGACTGTCATTGAGAACGAGGAATTACGTCTATCGTGGAAGCTGATTAGAAACTCGACCAGCTTTACCCTGATTGTAAATGGTCTCGCCAGTGGCAATGGACAAACGTCGCCATCAAAGGAACCCGCTTCTGGAGGGAAAGTTGTGAGTCGGAATATCAATAGGCCTAAGCATCACCACGCTGCTGCTGATACCAGACTTGCAGAACAACCGAAGCGAAAGAAGAAGAAATCCCCAGCTCCAGTGGCCAGGGACCGTGAAAGGCGAAAGGCTTATTGGAAACATATCAAAGTTGCCAAGAAGTTGAGAGCCGAAAACCTCGCTGCCTATCACGCCCAGCTGCAAGAAACGAGGACGCTAGCCAGTCCACAGACTTCTGAGGACAGCCACCCTGAGAATACAGGGTGCATGGAACTTGTGTCAGTTGTTTCTGAGTCTCACAGACATTTGACCATTGAAAGTGGAACTGTTAAAACAGCCTGTGTTCAGTTGGATTCAAGTGAACTGTCAGCCGAGGAGGTTGAGTCTGAAAAGTCGAATAACTCGAGTTTGGACAGTGACGATGATCCTGATGCATTCGAGATGCCGGGCATTTGTACCACTTGTGGCCTAAGTCCCCCAGAGGTGACACTTCAGAAATGTTCTTTGTGCAAACTTTCGAAGTATTGCAGCAAACAGTGTCAAAAAATTAACTGGCGTGAACATAAATTTGCATGTTCGATTGTGGCAGGTCAGGGATCGTCGAAGTGATTCTGTTTATATTATAAATGTATATACAGTCAGTGTTTTAATCCCACGGATTTTAGTGAACACTTTTAACATAATTCAATTTTAATGTTGACTTTAACATGATTCTTAGCCTAAGGCATTTTTATCACCAAGTAGTGCTAATTCACCCGTTTAACCCATTGTGTGTTTTATTGGATGTCGATGTTGTGAATTTTAGAACAGTGATTGACAGTTACTGACTGTGAAACATTTTAGTGTTTTATAGACAGCTTTAAAATGACTTTTTAAGGTTTTACTCGTTTCTACGAGGTTCTCCTGACGACACTGGCTATCCGCACGACGGTCGTGCCGATAACACCGCTTATCGGCACGACCGTCGTGCGGATAAGCGGCGTTATCCGCACGACAGGGAAATCGATATCCAAATGTTAAAAATGTTTAGAAATGGATACATTTTAAGTTGATAAATATATTACACTGGCTTCAAAACTGAAACAGAATATTACACATGCAGGAATTTTTTACTTTTTAATTAACAAAATTGTAATTTTGCTGAAATTGGCTTACCTGTGAATTTACCTGTAAAAATCAGTCATGCGTATGCGTAAATGAGAAAGAAATTATGTCAATTATCGTAACCTAAATATTAAAAAAAAATGTGGTAAGGTAATCCAAAAGAATAAACAGCCTTTGATTTTAACAATGAAGTGTGGAAACATTTCAGTTACACAATTGAATAATTGCAATGATTATATTTTTTCTCCGTCTGCTGTGATTCAGTTTGCATCAGCTGGATAAATCAAATCAAACTAGTTTTCTTAGTCATAATTAACAAAAATGTTAATTTCGAATGTATTTCTATATAGCTAAAACCATAATTAATTCATTTAATGACAAATTAAAAGTTTAATGTATAAGTAAGCTTGTTAGAAAATCTTATACTGCCGTCGTGCCGATAGCCAATACCTGTAGCATTGGCTATCCGCACGACAGTCGGGCCGATAACGCCGCTTATCGGCACGACCGTCGTGCGGATAACGCCGCTCACGACCGTCGTGCGGATAGCCTCAGCCTCTCCTGACAGAGGAGGGATTTACTAACAACAACAACAACAATGCCATACAAAAGCTATTACCTATTAACTTTAAAACATGCACAAATATAGCAAACGAGTTCAAAATTTTGAAATATTATCTTCCTTTCGTGTAAAGATCTTCCTTTCACGAAAGGAACGTTCCTTTCGCTATATAGCTTTACCGGATTTTTAGAGCAGGTCACGTGACTTGCTCCGACCACACCACCTCGGAAGGCGTAGCGCTTCGTCGCGCTCCATTGCGGCTACTTGATTTAGAATCCTTATGCTCAGATCGATCGGATCAATCGGATTGGCTATATCAAGCGAACTCGCCAGATTTTGCAGGCTACCTTCTTTAATTGCATGCCGGTGGGTCGGGCGTCAGACTATGGTGTACTACGGTGTAAATAGTATGCGGGACCACACCGCAGTGACAGGAATAATCTGAATGCCCACCACCAGGTTTCCGATATTTGCGGTAAGTTGTTACACCGATTTAATTTAGGTTTAGTGAAGCATTCACACTGTGGCAAGTAAATAAAATATTGAACAAATACCTCAGCATTTCAACTTTAATAAAATATGATTGGCGATCTTGTAGCAGGAAAAGAAAAATCAAAACTCATTTTAATCGAAGGTTTGCCATATTGTTTACTTTTGCTTATCTGGCATGAGCTAAAACCATAAGTAATGGGTTTTCGTGACAATGTTTTATCCCGATACCGGTCCCGATAGCGTAATGGTTAGAGCGTCTGCTTCGGAAGCGGGAGGTCGCGGGTTCAAATCCGGGCCGCGTCATACCAAAGACGTTAAAAATGGTACCAGTGGCTACCTTGCTTGGCGCTCAGCATTCATAAGGTTAGCACTGGCTTCTCTTCTCCCCAAAAAGATGAAAAAGATAACTTCAGTGATGGAAATACAGTAAATATGTTAAGGTGATGGTTGGTGGTGGGCAGTGTAGTTCTGTCATTGTGGTTATCTCGTCGTTACTCGGTGATAACCGAGGTGCTCCCAGTGGTTGGAGGATAATACATTCAAATAATAATAATATCCCACCCATTATTTAAACAACGATCAATACGTGTGTAACGAACAGCCGAGCCAAGCCACAACAAACCCCTTCGATGGAAAACCATACTGCGCTATATAGTATACATTTACTCGCTTCACAAAGTTTCGAGTTAAACTTTCTAATTTGCATTTTACTAGCACTCCAGATCATATGGTCCCGGGTCGTTTCGCCCGTGAGTCGTTTCGCCCGTGAGTCGTTTCGCCCTGGGTCGTTTCGCCCTGGTTCGTTTCGCCCGTGAGTCGCTTCGCCCTTATTTTTCTCCCATGCCCAAATGTGTAATCTGGTGTATTATTTGTTATTTATAAGTTCAGGATATGTCTTCGGCTGATCATTCATAACTATCTTTTGGGTATATATACTAAAGGACTTTGAAAACGCCTCACTATAAATTGGTTGCGATGATGATTATTTCTTTTAGCATATACAGGATATTTCATCAAAAATAATTTCAAACAGAAAATACAATCAGCCTGTTTAAATTTCATACCAAAACAGGAACGTCAACGCCAGTGATTTCATACACTATGAGTTCAATCGTTACCAAAAATTCAACAAAAACAAATTACGAGGACGAAAAATATTCACCAGGTCCAACATGATTTCTAGAAAGAAACACAAAAAAGCCAAACAAATGCTGTCAATTGCACTAAAATTGTGATAATAACGTTACTTGAACGTTAATGAAGAAAACTTTCATTTTTGTGTGTAAAATGAAACGAATTCGAAACTTTTCAAACGCAATAATTATGCACGGACTTGCGTAAAAATTACCCTAACTTTTGGCGCTGTAATCGTATACATGTCGGTGTGTTTTGACCACTTTACGCTTGAAGTCAGCGAAAAACGCTAGCTCCTTAAACGGCATGACCGAAAGTCTTTTTTCCTTGTGCTTAAGATTGCACGCTACCATCGGAGTCATGTTTTTTTTACCATTTAACATTTCAAGAATGTCGGCCATCGGTCACCGTCAAAGACAAAGCAATTCACGCCTTTAATTGACAAACACGATTATTGTCACCTTACGTGTGATTAAAGGCGTAAACATATTAATGGATTATCGCGTTAATCAACTGCACACGTCTGTTAATGTTAAGTATTTGATTAGTTTAGCTGACTGTCGAAATACCAGAAATACCACATCTATCTATCTATCTATCTATCTATCTATCCTTCCTTCCTTCCTTTCCTCCTTCTTCCTTCCTTATTTCCTTCCTCTTTCCTTCCTTCCCTTCCCTTCCCTGCCCTTCCTTTCCCTTCCTTCCTTCCTTCCTTCCTTCCTTCCTTCCTTCCTTCCTTCCTTCCTTCCTTCCTTCCTTCCTTCCTTCCTTCCTTCTTTTCCCTTCCTTCCTTCCTTCCTTTACCTTCCTTCCTTCCTTCCTTTCCCTTCCTTCCTTCCTTCCTTCCTTCCTTCCATTATCTTTCTACAACATTAAAAGCCACATAAGTGAAAGCGCTAAAATGTTTAAATAAATGTTACATTAACTAGATAAATCAAGATACCCCTTTTAACCAAATCTATCTATCTATCTATCTATCTATCTATCTATCTATCTATCTATCTATCTATCTATCTATCTATACTTTTCCCTTCCTTCCTTCCTTCCTTCCTCTTTCTACAACATTAAAAACCACAGAAGCAGAAGCGCTAAAATATTTAATTAAATATCATATTAACAAGATACGTCAAGATACTCATTTTAACCTACCTACCTACCTACCAGCATCATCGACAACAGCAACATGAACAACAACTACTACAATAATAATAATAATGATAATAATAATAATGGGCGAAACAACCTACCTACCTACCTACCAGCATCATTGACAACAGCAATATCAACAACAACTGCTACAACAACAATAATAATAATAATAATGGGCGAAACAACCTACCTACCTACCTACCAGCATCATCGACAACAGCAATATCAACAACAGCTACTACAATAATAATAATAATAGTAATAATGGGCGAAACAACTCACGGGCGAAACGACCCACCTAACAAAGGCGAAACGACCCACCCATAAAACCAGGGCGAAACGACTCAGGGCGAAACGACCCGGCGAAACGACCCACGGACGAAACGACCCGGATTCCTCCAGATGCCAACATTGCACCAACGTATTCTTTCAAGGGAGGCTATCCCGTCACATAACTTCCCCCACAGAGAAGACTCACTTAGAGTCTTGACCTGGGAACTACATGGGTAAGGCAGCTCCGGTCCAGCACTTGTCATTATCCCACCGCTGCCACCAAATGTAACGAACAGCCAAGCCACAGCAAACCCGATCGGTGGAAAAGCATGTTCATCCACCAAGGGTGATGTACTGCGCTATATACTACATGTATACACTTGCTTCACAAAGTTTCTAGTCAAAAGATTAGCAGGTAGGGGAAAGATATTGATTTATAGAGTATCTTTAAAGTTATAGAACAAATTTGTAGGTCAAATAGGTAATCTGTCTGCGAAAAATTAATGAATGAAAACCGCATCCTGTAAGCGTGTCTACATTTGTGTCTAGGATCTACGCCACGGAATGTCGCTTTTCATTTTTGCACGGGATGTGTATCTTGCTGATGAAGTTGCAAACAAAACAGTGCATCTTTTCTACTTCAAATTTAACTACACATATAATTGATAAAAGTGCCTTATTATGAAGAAAAAGTATGATAAGAAAGTATAAATAGAAGGCAAACAAAATAGATCTTCGATAAAACATTATAAAACAAAACCATAACAATTTGAATTACTATTGGAAGAATTGGCTTTATGTAAAAAGCGAATACTTGCTTCAAGTCGACACAGCAGAGTTCACAAATACTGGTAAAATGATTACAGGACCGCATTATGAGAATTTCTGTAAAATGATAAAGCATATTCATGTAGTAGAATTTTCACAGGACTGAATGGAATTTTTACCAGACCAAATGACTTTTTACCTGACATGGTAAGATGGTCCTGTGAATTTGGGAAACACTGACACAGCTTTAAAGGAACATCTGCAGCAAAACTCCAGATGGCGGGCGGCCAAAAGGATAGCTGGAACAACTCTGACAATAAATCCAACTCTGGAAGTCTTTATACAAAACTTTCATGGTGAAATACATGATGCATTGTTTTCAATGCAGCTTCTGTTGGAAACTACACATCCCATGCAAAAACAAAAAGTGACATTCTGTAGCACAATGCCCTAGATGCAAATGTGGATCCAGTTTGGGAATGCAGTTTTCATTCAGTGATGTTTCGCAGACAGATTACCTGTTTGATCTATAAATTTATAGAACACTTGCTCTATAGATTTATAGAAACTCTATAATTTTATAGATACTCTATAAATCAATATCTTTCCCCTACCTGATAAGACAAACTTGCTGTTTTAATTGATGTCAATACATGTATGTGAAAAGGGAAGTTGATCTGAAACTAAATGGTTTACTGGTGACATGCCAAAGTGACAGTACTTCACCATGGGGTGCACCAGGAGGGAATTATCAGATTATGATTATTATGAAACATTAGGAAAACTTGCCCATGCAATATACAGAGATTTTTTCAGAGGAAAAAATTGAAATTTACAGCTGAAAAAATTTAGATTTTTTTTTTATATTTTAGCTCAAAACATACATTGTGGGCACATGTTAGAACCGCCTTGCCGAGGTGGTTCTAACGAGTACCCACAATGTATGTTTTGGATCAAAAATGAGGACATTAGGTATACCCTTACAAACCCCAGTTTTTTATATATAAAGCTAAGCTTCACAAAAGACCATACAAAGCTAGATTTATTGCAAATTCTAGCTCTTGTACTACCACTGAACTTTCTAAATTATTAACTTCCTGTCTTACTGCTATCAAATCTCATGTTATAAGATACTGTGAGACAGTGTATGAAACTTCAAATAAAAATTGGTTTTGGTCAATAAGTTACCTAAGCTTCACAAAAGACCATACAAAGCTAGATTTATTGCTAATTCTAGCTCTTGTACTACCACTGAACTTTCTAAATTATTAACTTCCTGTCTTACTGCTATCAAATCTCATGTTATAAGATACTGTGAAACAGTGTATGAAACTTCAAATAAAAATTGGTTTTGGTCAAAAAGTTACCTAAGCTTCAAAAAGACCATACAAAGCTAGATTTATTGCAAATTCTAGCTCTTGTTCTACCACTGAACTTTCTAAATTATTGACTTCCTGTCTTACTGCTATCAAATCTCATGTTATAAGATACTGTGAGACAGTGTATGAAACTTCAAATAAAAATTGGTTTTGGTCATTAAAAGATTCTGGTGAGGTGCTCAGTAAATTGAAGTGTAGAGGGTTCCGTGTGACAAGCTTGTCCACATATTATGATTTTTCTACTCTGTATACAACATTACCACATAATCTAATTAAAGAAAAACTTCTGGATTTGATAGAGTGGACCTTCAAAAGGGCATTAAAAAACTATGGTTCACTTTATTTGGCATGTAATGACAGAAAGGCTTTTTTCACTTCCTCTGACCAAAGTCGGTATACACTTTGGTCATGTCAGAATGTGTGCGACGCCTTATCCTATCTCCTTGATAATATTTATATTAGATTTGGGACCAAGTTATACAGACAAATTGTTGGAATTCCGATGGGTACAAATTGCGCACCTCTCGTAGCTGATTTATTTTTATACTGCTACGAAAGAGATTTCATGGATTCTCTTAACCATGATAATCAAGCTGATGTTGTCGAGGCTTTTAATTCCACATCTAGGTACCTCGATGACCTTTTGAACATTGACAACCCTTATTTTGAAGGTATGGTCAATCAAATTTATCCACCTGAACTTCAGTTGAACAAAGCTAATATCTCAGATACCGAAGCCCCCTTTTTAGATCTACATCTTTCTGTTGCAAATGGATTTGTTTCTTCTAAAATTTATGATAAGCGCGATGACTTTGATTTTGATATAGTAAATTTTCCTTTTTTGGTCAATAAGTTACCTAAGCTTCACAAAAGACCATACAAAGCTAGATTTATTGCTAATTCTAGCTCTTGTACTACCACTGAACTTTCTAAATTATTAACTTCCTGTCTTACTGCTATCAAATCTCATGTTATAAGTTACTGTGAAACAGTGTATGAAACTTCAAATAAAAATTGGTTTTGGTCAATAAGTTACCTAAGCTTCAAAAAGACCATACAAAGCTAGATTTATTGCAAATTCTAGCTCTTGTTCTACCACTGAACTTTCCACCTGAACTTCAGTTGAACAAAGCTAATATCTCAGATACCGAAGCCCCCTTTTTAGATCTACATCTTTCTGTTGCAAATGGATTTGTTTCTTCTAAAATTTATGATAAGCGCGATGACTTTGATTTTGATATAGTAAATTTTCCTTTTTTGGTCGATAAGTTACCTTTTTTGGATGGTGACGTTCCTCGTTGTGCTTCTTATGGTGTATACATTTCGCAACTTATTAGGTTTGCTAGGGTCTGCAATCATGTTACAGACTTCAACGCTCGAAATAAATGTTTAACGGCAAAACTTCTCCAACAGGGCTATCGGTATCATAAACTTCGAAAAACCTTTTCTAAATTTTATCGTAGACACTACGAATTGATTTCCAAATATAATGTTGGGTTAAAGACGCTTTTAAGTGAGGGCCTTTCGGAACCTGAATTTTATGGTGACTTGGTTTACAAATTTAAGAAACTTAAAGGAATAAATGATTTTTCTTTTCAGTTCAGAAAAATCATAACACGTTACAGACGTATAGGTTATAACTTGAATGTTATGCGACAGTCTGCATGCTTACTTTTTAACCCAATCATGGTTGATAACTATGCTGCCTTCTTTAATTGCACACCGGTGGGTCGGGCGTCAGACTCTATGATGGCCCCGACTTATGCTATTCATTTTAGTTGGTTGGGGCCGGAGCTTCTTGTCTGTTGCTTGGCCCACCGGGGTCCAACTGGTGTTTTTCTTTTGCTCCGGAGTTAGTAGGCTATTCGGCGCCCAGGGATCTCCATCGTCGGCAGCTTACTCAATCTGTGAGTCCTGGTTTTTGATTCATCAGGATGTTTATCATGATTTATTTGTTTGTTCTTGATGATTCATTGACTAGTTAGAGATTCACCACGAGGACCGAAGAACTAACTAAATGTTATGAACCTCTGCAGAAGCTGAGGGTGAGGTTAGGTACCTGTAAAACCGGTTTAAGCCCGCCAGTAACTTTGTGTTACTGATCGTTCCAAGTCGATACTTCTGTAGTGGTTCTTTTTGTTTTATGTCTTGGTTTTTAAAAAATTTTTGTGCTGTTGGCGCCTTATGTATGTTTTCATATTTTAAGTTAAGGTAACTGAGTGGCCACCTATTGGGAAAATAGCTGCTCATTCGGCTTACGATATGTTTCATGGTATAAGTACCTGATTGTTAGTTTGTTTTTTTCCCACCTCGGTTTTTGGAGTGGGAATCTTTTTCTGATTGCGCCTTTTCCTGATCTTTGCCTACTTGTACCTTTTTATGGGGGCTATACATTTTACAGACATGTTTTCCTGATGAAAAGGTCTCATTAGGATAATTACATTCAATTTGGGAATCATTAAAAACTGCTGTTTTATATACTGCAGTGAGTCAATTCCATTGAATTGTCAGTTGTACGTAGAATTTAATAATATGTTATTTTTATCATAAAATATGAGCCGCCCCATGGGAAAACCAACAATCTGCATAGGCGAAAACAAAGGCGCAGATCAGATTGGCGGTAACCGTGAAGCTGACCAGTGCCTTTTTTTTTTCGCTACTCGGATAGTACAATTCCTCCTCTACTTAACTCCAAAATTTCAAGCTCTAGCCTGCTTCTGTAGCTGTACAGCCCAGTTTGTGCCAGACCTGTTCGGAAACCACATTGTTGGTTTTTCCACGAGGTGGCTCATATTTTGATTTTTGTCTGATGTAATCTCCCGATATAAGACCCAATTTTACAATTTCAAGATAGAATTTTCTTGATTTGAGACTGTGGAAAGATCACATGTATGAAGCTACTGGTTTCATATAGAATTTTCCTGATTTGAGACTGTGGTAAGATCACATGTATGAAGCTACTGGTTTCATATAGAATTTTCCTGATTTGAGACTGTGGAAAGATCACATGTATGAAGCTACTGGTTTCATATAGAATTTTCCTGATTTGAGACTGTGGTAAGATCACATGTATGAAGCTACTGGTTTCATATAGAATTTTCCTGATTTGAGACTGTGGTAAGATCACATGTATGAAGCTACTGGTTTCATATAGAATTTTCCTGATTTGAGACTGTGGAAAGATCACATGTATGAAGCTACTGGTTTCATATAGAACTTTCCTGATTTGAGACTGTGGAAAAATCACATGTATGAAGCTACTGGTTTCATATAGAATTTTCCTGATTTGAGACTGTGGAAAGATCATATGTATGAAGCTGCTGGTTTCATGTAGAATTTTCCTGATTTGAGACTGTGGAAAGATCACATGTATGAAGCTACTGGTTATACCCCCGGCATATACGAAGTATATAGGGGGTATATAGTTTTTGTCTTTTCTGTAAAGATGTTTGTGTGCATGCGTGCGTGTGTGTAAACTTTTTTTCTGTCAAAGATTTGGTTATACCCCCGGCATATACGAAGTATATAGGGGGTATATAGTTTTTGTCTTTTCTGTAAAGATGTTTGTGTGCGTGTGTGTAAACTTTTTTTCTGTCAAAGATTTCTCTGGAACTGCTTGACATAGGATGATGAAATTTGGTACAAACATTGGGTATGGTAAGTTGTATTGTGTAAGAGATAATCAGCCATCTCCTGCTTATCAGTCCCTTTATTTGTCCATTTTTCTTTCTCTCTGTTTGAAATTTCTGTCACAGATTTCTCACTTTTCTCAGCTCCTTTTTATGCCAGCTTGTTCAAATTTTGTATTCATCTAGACAGTGTCCAGGTGTATTGTGTAAAAGAAAATCAGATGGCCACTATTTGTTTTTCTATTGTTTTTCCACTTTGTAGTTTTTCCATCTGTCACTCCTGTATAATGAATGGGGAAATTTCTGTCAAAAAATTTCTCAGGAACTGCTTGACATAGGTTGATGAAATTTGGTACAAACATTGGGTATGGTCAGTTTTATTGTGTAAGAGAGAATCAGCCATCTCCTGCTTATCAGTCGCATTATTTGTCCATTTTTAGCTCGACTGCACGAAGTGCATAGAGCTATTGCAGTCACCCCGGTCGTCCACGTTCCCGTTCCCGTGTGCGTTCCCGTTCCCGTGCGCGTCACACTTGCGTTAAAGTTTTCTTGAAGTCCATATCTTAGCAACCACTCAACAGAAAGCATTCATACTTGGACCATAGATACCCTGTAGGGTTAGCTTTCATTCCATGGCATTGGGCCCCTGGGTCCAGGCCAGGGGGTGGGGCTGGAGGTTAAAATCTAGAACACCTTCAAAAATGGCAATTCTTGTGTTAAAGTTTTCTAGAAGTCCATATCTTGACAACCACTCATCAGAAAGCATTGATACATGGGCCATTGACACCCTGTAGGGTCGGCTTTCATTACATGGCATCAGATCCCTGGGTCCATGCCAGGGGGTGGGGCTAGAGGTTAAAATCTAGAACACCATTAATAATAATGGCTTTTCTGTAATATAGTATTCTAGAAGTTTATATCTTGAAAACTTTTTATCAGAGGGCTTTCATACTCCGAACATAGGTATCTTGTAGGGTTGAGTTTCATTTCATGGCATCGGATCTCTGGGTCCATGCCTGGGGGGTGGGGCTAGAGGTTAAAAACTAGAACACTGTAAAAATAGAGGTACTGCTGTGTAACTTTTACAAGGAGTCCATATCTTGACAACAACTTATCATAAAGCATTCATACTTCATGCACTTTAGGTTCCATGACATCGGACCTCTGGGTCGGAGTCAGGGGGGCGGGGCTAGAGGTCAAAATCTAGAACTCCCTGAATTTTTTCTTCTTTTCATCTCTTAATAGAAACAACTTAGGAAGATGGTTCGTCATTCATCTTTTGACTTTGTGACACTGACTTGTGTGTCATGACAGTAAGACTTAGTGTCGGTTGACCTACTTTCCATGGTTCAGTGATTTTGCCTTATATCTTGACATTAAATTGATATATTTTCTTACTTTTTTCAGATTATGAGTGAGTACGACCAGGCCTTTGACCCCAATATACTTATAGGTCACTGTGACCTAATTTCACGGTTCAGTGATTTTGCCTTATATCTTGACACTCAATTAGTATATTTTCATACTTTTTTCAGATTATGAGTGAGTTTGACCATATCTTTGACCCCAATATACTTATAGGTCACTGTGACCTAATTTCACGGCTCAGTGACTTTGCCTTATATCTCAGCACTCGTGTGGTTTATGAACAAACTTCTTTCATGATAGGTTTGGGTATTACAAGACCTTTGAGCGTAAAGTGTGTGACTTTCTCGACACTCAGTTGGTATTTTTTCATACTTCTTTCTGATTATGAATGAGTATGACCAGACCTTTAACCCAAACATACTTATAGGTCACTATGACCAAATTTTATGGTTCAGTGAATTTGCTTTATATCTCAACACTGAATGGGTATATGATCATATTTCTTTCACATTATGAGTAAGTATCACTAGACCTTTGACCCTGAAATACTTATAGGTCAGTGTGACCTTATTTCACGGTTCAGTGATTTTGCGTTGTGTCTTGGCACTCAGTTGGTATATGAACACACTTCTTTCACAATATGAAGGAGACATTTAAATCTTAGGTAGTTATAGTTAACTTTCATGGTTCAGTGATTTTGCCTTATTGCAGCGTGGCAAAAAAGATGTATGAGCATAATGCTTTGGGTTAATGGTCGGGCTTGGCCTTATGTTTGACAAAGGTCAGAAGCAGTCGAGCATGATGTCCTGCGACAGCTCTTATTCTTTCTCTTTGATTGAAATTTCTGTCACAGATTTCTCAGCTCCTATTTATGCCAGCTTTTTTAAATTTTGTATACATCTAGACAGTGTCCAAGTGTATTGTGCAGTAAAATAGATAACGATGCGTACTGCGTATGTACGCACAATTTTTAGCTCTGTACGCATAAAAAACTCAGACCTGTGCGTACCATGTACGCAGTAAAAATCAGCGGTACGCTAACAGTTTTCGGTTTTAAGCGCACTCAGATAAAAATATCTTTAAGATTGTCACAAAATGACATTTTTTTCAACTAGTTTTGTCTGGCTGCTCTGTCAACAATCGAAAAGTAGTTACAATATTTATGCAGCTTTTGATCATTCCATATTACATATCATGCAATATATTATGCGTCTTCTGTATTGTCTGTTTGTGTCATGTCGGGACGGAGCCAACGCTTCCTGGGTTTAACCAGTACTGTAGGGAGTAGATGTGCCTTGCTCAAGGACACAACACGGTGACGCTTGTGGGGTTCGAACCCAGGACCTCTCGATTCGGAGTCCGATGCTCTACCACTACGCCACCGCGCTTCATAAGTATCTTTCTGTAGTTATACCATATAAGTGCTCTCCGTTCAGTACCTTAGTCAGACAAATTGTTTATCAAAGATTTATTCATGAAGTTTAATGACAGTCCGTCACTTTGGTTTATTGAATAGTCATTTTGCATCAATTTCTGGTCATTGTGTTCAATTTAAAACATGATACATCCATGTTCTACAGCCATCTAGTCTTTAATGTTTTCCTCATTTGTTTTCCTTATTATCTATGCAGGGGACAAAAGTATAGATCAACATGCCCAAATAATAGAATGACATGTACAATAATACATGTTATTACAGAATTATCAACCGGTTTACTTGAATTTTCATACTTGATTAAATGGACTTATCCATACGTGTACCTTTATCTTTAAGTTTGATTCTAAGTGAGAGGTTAGAATGAGAATCCTCAAAAATCTTGTACACAGTTGTATTGTCGGTACGCACTGAACATTTATTTTGATACGTACAGTACGCATTGTGAAAAATAATTATCTACATCACTGTTGTGTAAGAGAAAATCAGATGGCCAGTATTTGTTTTTCAGTTGTTCTTCCACTTTGTAATTTTTACATCTGTCACCCCTGTATAATGAATATGGAAATTTCTGTCAAAAATTTCTCAGGAACTGCTCAACTTAGGAAGGTGACATTTAGTACAAACATTGGGAATGATAAGTTGTATTGTTTAAGAAATAATCAGGCATCTCCTGCTTATCAGTCCCTTTATTTGTCCATTTTTCTTTCTCTCTGATCGTGTGAAATTTTATACAAATCTACACCAGAAGATACCTTGATGTTCTATCTTTGTAGAAGTGTACAGTTGGTATTCATTTGATGACTAGATGTATACCTTTTTCTGTAATCTGCTTTTTGTCTCAAAGTGGTATGACCTCTGATGGCTAACGCCGGGGGTATGTGAGCTTTGCTCACTTTTGCTATATTTTCATATAGAATTTTCCTGATAAATTGAGACTGTGGAAAGATCACATGTATGAAGTTACTGGTTTCATTTCCAGTACTTGTTAATCAAGTCATTGGCATGCTCAGATACACGGCTGTTTTTCAAATGAGCCGCCTCGTGGGAAAACCAAAAATCTGGTTTCCGAACAGGTCCGACACAAACCGACCTGTATAAGCATAGAAGATGGCTAGAGACTGGAAATTTTGGATTTTAATAGAAAGTAGAGGAATTGTACTTTTCGTTTAGAGAAAACAATGGCGCTGATCAGCTTCACGGTTACTGCGAAGCTGATCTGCGCCTTTGTTTTCGCCTATGCAGATTGTTGGTTTTCCCGTTGATCCACCTCTAACTAGTACTACATCCAAAGAGACATTGGTCTGGAATGGAACCTAGAGCTCATAAGTGACAAGCAACATGTTTTTTTTTTTTTTTTTTTTTTTTTTTTTTTTTTTTTTTTTTTCAATAACATAATGCACTAATGCACTCATCGAACAAATGTGTAACAAATTGCCCATGCAATATACAGAGATCATTTTAGCTGAAAAATATTGAACATTTCACCAAAAAAATGGTATTTTTCTTATTTTTGCTCCAAAACATAGATTGATGGTACTCGTTAGAATCTCCTTGTCGAGGCGGTTCTAACGAGTACCCACAATCTATGTTTTGGAGCAAAAATAAGAAAAATAGGTATACCCCTCAGGCCCTGCATACCCAAGTTTTGCTATACAAAAGTGGGGTTCAAGGGGGTATTATTATTCGGACATGTTTTAGTGATGGTGACACTCTGCTACTGGCACAATAATAGATCTGTATGTGGGATCCATTGTGAAATATGGCATCAAGAAGTTGAAAACAGTCGTGGGCCCACTTTTAAATAGTCTATTAAACTTTGTTCAAGTCAGAGATAATGTCAGATGTAACTCCGAGTCTCAGACCCCTCATGCTGCCCACCATGTTTATCGAAGAGAGATGAAAATTATTCAAATTAAATCTTTTAAAAGCAACGTAAATAAAAATCGTTCTGATTTTATAATTACATGTAGAGATGATGTACATTCAAGAAATATTAGTATGTCACTGTCAGCAAGGTAGACTCTTAGGTCTTAATGATTTATATTTGTGGTTCCGGTTTCCCTACCTACCCTAATTTTTAGCTCACCTGAGCCGAAGGCTCATAGGTGAGCTTATAGTATACCCATGCTCCGGCGTCCGTCCGGCGTCCGTCCGTCCGTCGTCCGTCGTCCACAATTTCAAAGATCTTCTTCTCTGAAACCGCTGGGCCGTTTGTTCTCATATTACACATACACCATCTACAGGTAGGGGGAAAGAATAATTGTGTTTTTTGTTTTGATCGGATAAGGACTGTGGTTGCTATGGCAACTTATGCTTCCCATAGACTTATAATGGAAAAAAAGTGAAAATTGCAAGTTTTTGCTGTCTTGTTGCAGATATTTGAATTTTGTTTTTGCAGAAATGTTTATTGAGTAGACCTCTACGTTTCATGTGACTTTTGTCCTAATCTTTTATTTTGATTGGTTGCAGGGGCCCCATATAGGGCAAAATTTCGAAAAACATTCAAAAATCTTCTTCTCAGAAACTGTCAAGGGGATTAAGCCTGTACTTTGTATACATGTTCCTGACAGTGGCCTCTACATAATTTGTGTTTTTTATTCCAGGCGGATAAGAACCCTGGTTGCTATGGCAACTTAAAGTTTCCATAGACTTGTAATGGGAAAAGTGGAAATTGGCTATTTTTCCGCTAAAATTGCAGACATTTGAATTTTGTTTTTGAAGAAATGTTTATTGAGTAGTCCTCTACGTTTCATGTGACTTTTGTCCTAATCCTTTATTTTGATTGGTTGCAGGGGCCCCATATAGGGCAAAATTTCGAAAAACATTCAAAAATCTTCTTCTCAGAAACTGTCAAGGGGATTAAGCCTGTACTTTGTATACATGTTCCTGACAGTGGCCTCTACATAATTTGTGTTTTTTATTCCAGGCGGATAAGAACTCTGGTTGCTATGGCAACTTAAAGTTTCCATAGACTTGTAATGGGAAAAGTGGAAATTGGCTATTTTTCCGCTAAAATTGCAGACATTTGAATTTTGTTTTGGCAGAAATGTTTATTGAGTAGTCCTCTACGTTTCTTGTGACTTATGTTTGACAAAGGTCAGAAGCAGTCCAGCATGATGTGCTGCGACAGCTCTTATTCTTTCTCTTTGATTGAAATTTCTGTCACAGATTTCTCAGCTCCTATTTATGCCAGCTTTTTTAAATTTTGTATACATCTAGACAGTGTCCAAGTGTATTGTGCAGTGAAATAGATAACGATGCATACTGCGTATGTACGCACAATTTTTAGCTCTGTACGCATAAAAAACTCAGACCTGTGCGTACCATGTACGCAGTAAAAATCAGCGGTACGCTAACAGTTTTCGGTTTTAAGCGCACTCAGATAAAAATATCTTTAAGATTGTCACAAAATGACATTTTTTTCAACTAGTTTTGTCTGGCTGCTCTGTCAACAATCGAAAAGTAGTTACAATATTTATGCAGCTTTTGATCATTCCATATTACATATCATGCAATATATTATGCGTCTTCTGTATTGTCTGTTTGTGTCATGTCGGGACGGAGCCAACGCTTCCTGGGTTTAACCAGTACTGTAGGGAGTAGATGTGCCTTGCTCAAGGACACAACACGGTGACGCTTGTGGGGTTCGAACCCAGGACCTCTCGATTCGGAGTCCGATGCTCTACCACTACGCCACCGCGCTTCATAAGTATCTTTCTGTAGTTATACCATATAAGTGCTCTCCGTTCAGTACCTTAGTCAGACAAATTGTTTATCAAAGATTTATTCATGAAGTTTAATGACAGTCCGTCACTTTGGTTTATTGAATAGTCATTTTGCATCAATTTCTGGTCATTGTGTTCAATTTAAAACATGATACATCCATGTTCTACAGCCATCTAGTCTTTAATGTTTTCCTCATTTGTTTTCCTTATTATCTATGCAGGGGACAAAAGTATAGATTAACATGCCCAAATAATAGAATGACATGTACAATAAATAATACATGTTATTACAGAATTATCAACCGGTTTACTTGAATTTTCATACTTGATTAAATGGACTTATCCATACGTGTACCTTTATCTTTAAGTTTGATTCTAAGTGAGAGGTTAAAATGAGAATCCTCAAAAATCTTGTACACAGTTGTATTGTCGGTATGCACTGAACATTTATTTTGATACGTACAGTACGCATTGTGAAAAATAATTATCTACATCACTGTTGTGTAAGAGAAAATCAGATGGCCAGTATTTTTCTTATTTTTGCTCCAAAACATAGATTGATGGTACTCGTTAGAACCTCCTTGGCGAGGCGGTTCTAACGAGTACCCACAATCTATGTTTTGGAGCAAAAATAAGAAAAATAGGTATACCCCTCAGGCCCTGCATACCCAAGTTTTGCTATACAAAAGTGGGGTTCAAGGGGGTATTATTATTCGGACATGTTTTAGTGATGGTGACACTCTGCTACTGGCACAATAATAGATCTGTATGTGGGATCCATTGTGAAATATGGCATCAAGAAGTTGAAAACAGTCGTGGGCCCACTTTTAAATAGTCTATTAAACTTTGTTCAAGTCAGAGATAATGTCAGATGTAACTCCGAGTCTCAGACCCCTCATGCTGCCCACCATGTTTATCGAAGAGAGATGAAAATTATTCAAATTAAATCTTTTAAAAGCAACGTAAATAAAAATCGTTCTGATTTTATAATTACATGTAGAGATGATGTACATTCAAGAAATATTAGTATGTCACTGTCAGCAAGGTAGACTCTTAGGTCTTAATGATTTATATTTGTGGTTCCGGTTTCCCTACCTACCCTAATTTTTAGCTCACCTGAGCCGAAGGCTCATAGGTGAGCTTATAGTATACCCATGCTCCAGCGTCCGTCCGGCGTCCGTCCGTCCGGCGTCCGTCGTCCACAATTTCAAAGATCTTCTTCTCTGAAACCGCTGGGCCGTTTGTTCTCATATTACACATACACCATCTACAGGTAGGGGGAAAGAATAATTGTGTTTTTTGTTTTGATCGGATAAGGACTGTGGTTGCTATGGCAACTTATGCTTCCCATAGACTTATAATGGAAAAAAAGTGAAAATTGCAAGTTTTTGCTGTCTTGTTGCAGATATTTGAATTTTGTTTTTGCAGAAATGTTTATTGAGTAGTCCTCTACGTTTCATGTGACTTTTGTCCTAATCTTTTATTTTGATTGGTTGCAGGGGCCCCATATAGGGCAAAATTTCGAAAAACATTCAAAAATCTTCTTCTCAGAAACTGTCAAGGGGATTAAGCCTGTACTTTGTATACATGTTCCTGACAGTGGCCTCTACATAATTTGTGTTTTTTATTCCAGGCGGATAAGAACCCTGGTTGCTATGGCAACTTAAAGTTTCCATAGACTTGTAATGGGAAAAGTGGAAATTGGCTATTTTTCCGTAGTCCTCTACCTTTCATGTGACTTTTGTCCTAATCCTTTATTTTGATTGGTTGCAGGGGCCCCATATAGGGCAAAATTTCGAAAAACATTCAAAAATCTTCTTCTCAGAAACTGTCAAGGGGATTAAGCCTGTACTTTGTATACATGTTCCTGACAGTGGCCTCTACATAATTTGTGTTTTTTATTCCAGGCGGATAAGAACTCTGGTTGCTATGGCAACTTAAAGTTTCCATAGACTTGTAATGGGAAAAGTGGAAATTGGCTATTTTTCCGCTAAAATTGCAGACATTTGAATTTTGTTTTGGCAGAAATGTTTATTGAGTAGTCCTCTACGTTTCTTGTGACTTTTGTCCTAATCCTTTATTTTGATTGGTTGCAGGGGCCCCATATAGGGCAAAATTTCGAAAAACATTCAAAAATCTTCTTCTCAGAAACTGTCAAGGGGATTAAGCCTGTACTTTGTATACATGTTCCTGATAGTGGCCTCTACATAATTTGTGTTTTTTATTCCAGGCGGATAAGATCTCTGGTTGCTATGGCAACTTAAAGTTTCCATAGACTTATAATGGGAAAAGTGGAAATTGGCTATTTTTCTGCTAAAATTGCAGACTTGCAGACATTTGAATTTGTTTTTGCAGAAATGTTTATTGAGTAGTGTTTGACGTTTCTTGTGAGTTTTGTTCTAATCCTTTATTTTGATTTATTTTGATTGGTTGCTGGGGCCCCATAAAGGGCAAAATTTTGAAAAAAAAAAAACATTCAAAAATCTTCTCCTCAGAAACTGTCAAGTGGATGAATCCTGTACTTTGTATACATGTTCCTGACAGTAGCCTCTACATAATTTGTGTTTTTTATTCCAGTCGGATAAGAACTCTGGTTGCTATGGTAACTTTAAATTTCCATAGACTTATAATGGGAAAAGTGGAAATTAGCTATTTTTTGAAAACTATTGCAGCCTCAGATCTGAAAAGTGGTAGATGCAAGCAACTAATGGATTAGATGAAGGTATATGATTAATTTAGGTCAAGGTCATCTCTTGACCTTGGCCGGTCTGTCGTCCATACACACTTTTCAAAGATTTTTTTCTCTGAAACCACTTGGGCAATCAAAGCCAAATTTTATATGAAGCATCTATAGATATGAAGTGGGAACCAATGTGTATATAAATAATCCAGGTCACATGACCAAGATGGCTGCCATGTCCATATGTGGTAAAAACCCTTAAAATATCTTCTTCTCCAGACCCGGTGAACGGATTTCAACGAAACTTTGCATGAAGTATGGATGACTCAAGTATTACAATGTATATATAAATCATGACCCTGTGGTGACCTTGACCTATTTTATGGCAAGGTCAACATAGGTCGTCAATGCATTTGAATGGGGAAAACTTTTAAAATGTCATTTAAAGTGAAAGTCTTGCAGGAAATGGGCAGTAGGACTGAATATTAATGATTCTGAAAAAAAAGGGGCTCATCTGCTTTTAAAATGTTATTTGAAGAGGAAAACCAGCAGGAAATTGGCAAATGGACAGAATATTGGTTATTGTTGAAAAGAAAATGGCCCAAGGGCTTCATCTGCCCCTGCACTGGGGTTAAATACCATAATATTCAAATATGTTTATTGGTATATGAAGCAGATCTCAGGTGAGCGTTTACAGGACCATTGGTCCTCTGGTTTCAACCTACCCTAAACATTAAGATGGTCTTTGGAGAGAAAAACAACTAAAAATAGCCACAATTTCCGATTTTGAGGCCGTTTTTTGTGTTAAATGTTTTGACTAAATTAAATAATACTCCCTACCTACCTACCTACCCTAATTTTTTGGGGCATGAAGCAGGAACCGCACATGTATTTCATTTAGGCCTTATTATAAACTTTTTATTTATTTTCAGATTCTGTTTTACAAAGCGGGAGGTCAGTTTTATTAAGTGTGATAGCCAGTCTGTGCAGAAGGTTAGTGAAAACATTACGTGGACATGTCCATACAATATTCAGATGTTCTCATTACGAATTTTGAAAACATCCCCATGTAATATAAGATTTTTCCTAAGTTGAAAAAAGTGAAAATTTTCTGCAGAAAAAATTTGATATTTTTCTTATTTTTGCTGAAAACATTGATTGTGGGTACAGGTTAGAATTGCCTCACTGAGGCGGTTCTAATGAGTACCCACAATCTATGTTTTGGATAAGAAATAAGAAAAATATGTATAACCCTGCATACTCCAGTTTTGCAATATAAGGGTGGGGTATAAGTGGGTATATATTACACGGACATGTTATCCTGATGTACAGCTGTTAAAATTAAAAGTTTCCAGTTGAAAATGTTGATAGTTTTCCAATTTTCGTTCAAAACAGATTAAACGGGGTAATGAACACTTGATATTGTGGATTTTGAAAGTTGAGGCATTGTTCTGTCTATGTAGTGCGAACAAAGGCATGTTTGTTAATTGTACGACATGGTTCATTTTGTGATATCTTTAACCCATATTTGACGAATGGATTCGCCCATCTTCGTCAATTGGATGAGTTCACTTTCATTTTTAGGGGTGTTAGGAGTGATTTTTATTTTTTATCTCATTTTTCAATGAAATTTCTCTGTGCAAACAGAATAGCCCAAGATGGGACGCCGCGTTCTGCGGCGTCACATCTGGGGCTATACTGTTTGCCTATGTCCCACAAAAGGGAAGCCAGGCTTATATGAGTTAAAATTGATCGGTTGAAATGTGATACATTACGAAAACATTTCCATACAGATTTTTCTTCAGTTGTAAAAATTGAAAATTTTCAGTAGCTTTTTTTTTAAATATTTTTCTTATGTTTGCTCAAAACATGGATTGTGGGTACCCACAATCTACCTTTTGGAGCAAAAATAGGTATACCCCTCCATACCCCAGTTCTGCTATACAAAAGTCGGGTTTAAAGGGGTATACAATTCACAGACTTGTTTTCCTGATGTTATTTATATTGTATGCATTTCATATGCAATATTGGTGTTTGTTTACTGTAAGTATTTTAAAAGAATAATACTATGTTCAGACAGCAGTCAATATCCTGATATTTTACCTTTCTATTGTAACAGGGCAGAAAAAGTCCATGTAATATGTTATGACAGAGACCCAGGCTATGTCCACGAGGTGGTACCACAGGAGCTGTCTAAAAGGTATACGGTCATACATGTATATGAGCCTTCGCACGAGAAAACCAACAATTTTCGTTCCCAACCAGGTCAGACACAAACCTGCCTGTGCACACAGAAGCTGGCTAGAATCTTGAAATTTTGGAGTTATGAAGAAGAGGGATTGTAGTATATGTGTAGCAGAAACAAAGGTGCTGATCAGCTGTGCAGTTACTGCACAGTTGATCTGTGTGTTTGTTTTCTTTGGTTTTCTTATGTGGTGGCTCAAATTATATGTCTTCCTCAGTTAAATATGAGCCACTCCATGGGAAAACCAACAATCTACATAGGCAAAATCAAAGGGGCAGATCAGCTTCGCAGTAACTGAGAAGCTGATCAGTGCCTTTGTTTTTGCTACACGGATAGTACAATTTCTCTACTTTATAAATCCAAAATTTCCAGCCTCTAGCCATCTTCTGTGACTGTACAGCCTGTTTTGTGTCAGACCTGTTCGGAATCCCTAATTGTTGATTTTCTGATGTGGCGACTAATATGTGTATGTTGTGTAACATTTCAACCTATCTATTACCAAAATTTTGGGATCATTCAGGCAATGAAATTTTAAGACAGATGAGCAATAACTCGGACAACAGTGTGGATTCAGACAAGTTTTAGTCTTGTTTTACCCGCAATATAGCGCCAGCTAAAACACAGCCATAGCTGAAAACACAGCCATAGCTTAAAACACAGCCATAGCTAAAAACACAACCATAGCTTAAAGACACAACCATAGCTGGAAAAAAAAACATAGCTAAAAAGACACAACCATAGATTAAAAACACAGCCATGGCTAAAAAACACAACCATAGATTAAAGACACAACCGTAGATTAGACACAACCACAGCTAAAACGACAACCATCGATTAAAGACACAGCCGCAGCTAAAAAGACACAACCATAGCTAAAAAGTCAAAACCATAGCTAAAAAGACACAACCATAGCTAAAAAGTCATAACCATAGCTAAAAAGACACAACCATAGCTAAAAAGACACAACCATAGCTTAGACACAACTATAGATTAAAGACACAACCACAGCTAAAAAGACACAACCATAGCTAAAAAGTCAAAACCAAAGCTAAAAAGTCAAAACCATAGCTAAAAAGACACAACCATAGCTAAAAAGACACAACCATAGCTTAGACCAACCGGAGCTAAAAAGACACAACCATAGATTAAAGACACAACCGCAGCTAAAAAGACTCAACCATAGCTAAAAAGTCAAAACTATAGCTAAAAAGACACAACCATAGCTAAAAAGACACAACCATATCTAAAAAGACACGACCATAGCTAAAAAGTCAAAACTATAGCTAAAAAGACACAACTATAGCTAAAAAGACACAACCATAGTTAAAAAGACACAACCATAGCTGAAAAGATACAACCATAGCTAAAAAGACACAACCATAGCTAAAAAGATACAACCGTAGCTACTGACCTGGGCATTGCTATATTGCATGTCATTGTGATGTCATCCCAGACGCCCAATGTCAGAAAACCCACAAAAAAAGGATAAGACATCACAACATCACCAAAGCTGTTTACTTAAACTTTTAAGGCCTTGTCACACATAAGAGAAAAATCTCTCTATGTAAACTTGCGTTTACTGGCGAAAAATAGTTTTCGTTTGCTAGGTTTATTGTTTTATGTCCCAGTCATCACCTATGGTCATGTTGTGACATTAGCTGTTGAAAGGGATGTGAAGCAATAAATCAAACAATTATGAATGCCTTTTTGATATAAAACGCAAGTCTGCGTCGATGGTTTTTCGCTTGGTTGTGACGAGTCCTTAAGCAACAAGACAATGCTTTCTGACAGGTATGAACAAGAAGAACAAGAACTTTATTTACCTCGTCATAGGTTAGTGGAGGTCGAGGTCATCCTACCACTAACCTTACAAACTTATTTAATAATATCTGCAGTAGGTCAATTCTGACCCATGAGCAAATAATAAATATAAAATATGCGAAACAGAGGCGCCATGGCGGACAGTGTGCAAATATTAATACCTGATATACAACATTTGACAAAGACTATAATTTCATAATATGACAATATTTGCAAAATATAAATCATTTGATATATATGTATGTTACGTCAACAATACTGCATTTACTTAATATGTGCTAGTCTAGGCATTAACAAAGCTGGACTGAACAATGACCTTATTTCAAAATAAGGACATTATACAGTCTACAGCCGATTATAGACACCATAGCTCTCATGTAAACCCGGACATCGTCTTGCCGAAACGAAACACAAGACGACGTATAGGTTACATTAGAGAAAAAACTTAGTCTAGTTAATTCATCTCCAAATAACATCATGCATTTACATATATAACATCGTATACTTTAAGAGAAAAAAAAACCCACAAAAACATGACGAATACATTATAAACATTATTAGTTTCTACGCAAGAAAAGCTCTGTACGCTTTTCGAAACATTTGTGAATATAGTTTCCTAATTTATTAAGTGTTCCTTTATTTGATGACTGGAACAATTCAATCAGTTTAAACATACTATATCTACGTCTAAAATAAGGTTTGATAAAAAGACATCTTTCATCATCATACAAAGAACATTCGAAAATAAAATGAAACTCATCTTCTAAAATATTACAATGGAAACATACACGATTTTCTCTTGGAGTAGAGTGTGGTCTTTTCCAACGACCAGATTCAATATGTAGTCTATGTGAAGATAACCTAATTTTTGATAAAGCGTTTCGAAATTTTTTATTAACTACCTTTTCTAGGTATGGTTGAAATCCAAAAACACATATTTCCCTATAAAATGATGCTCTGCTGGATTTGTTTAACCTTTCATGCCAACTTTGAATAAAGTGATCTTTTACCCTTTGCTTAAAAACTGACAGAAAATTATTCACATCCCCAACCCCTTGTGCTTCCCAGACATGAAAGAAACCGAGATTAGAAAGTGTATTCTTAACAAAAGCTGCCCAATTTTTGGCGTTAGGTCTTTCATCAATATCGTTCAACATTAACCTATATATGACTTTTGTATTTTTCCTGTCACTAGCTTGAAGTATTTTAAACCAGTATTTAATGATAATATATAGTCTTCGTGAATAATAATCAATTCTTCCGAATTCGCCATAAATAAAATCATTCTGTGTTGAAGTTTTAACTCCAAGTAATTGTTTACAAAACATCATATGCGTCCTTTCAATTTGTTTTGCTTGACAAAACCCCCATATTTCACTGCCATAATTTAAAACTGGTGTAACTAATTTATCAAATAATTCTAGTCTGTGTTTTGGCGTAATATTAGTAAAATTATAAAGTAACCTATTAAGCTTATAAATGGCTTTCATACCTTGACCAGCTAGGGTTTCTTGGCATGCAGAAAAAGACCCACCCGTAGTAAAAACCATACCCAGGTACGAAAATTTACTTACAATTTCTAATTCTATATTGTTATAATAAAATTTCATATCTCTTGGCAGTATACCCCCTGTGCGAAAAATCATTATTTTGGTTTTAATTGTGTTGACAACTAATCGATTTCTGAGACAATACTCTGATAAGATATCTAAATTTCTTTGCAATTCTTGAGCAGTATTTGCGAATATAACAATGTCATCAGCATATAATAATAAAAAAATCTTGAGCATACCTATATCTATCCCAGTACTGCCTTTAAGATAAAATTCATCCTCTAAATCATTGAGATACATCGCGAAAAGAAATGGAGATAAACATTCTCCTTGACGTACGCCAAGCTCGCAACTGAAACCTGTACTGATATTACAGTCTAGTTTTACTCGTGATTTAATCTGTTTATACATTGACATTACTACATTTAAGATCTTACCCCTCACTCCCAGTTTAATTAATTTGTACCATAGAATATCGCGAACAACATAATCAAACGCTTTTGTAAAATCTACAAAGGCGCAAAATAATTTCTCACCTGTATTTATAGTATGGCTTATTAACCCATGAAGAACAAATAAATTATCTATTGTACTCATACTCTCTCTGAAACCGGCTTGTGCCTCTATATAAACATAATATTCCTCCGCCCATTCAGTCAACCTGTTATTTAAAATTCTACTGAAAAGTTTACCCACTATACTTAATAAAGTAATACCCCTAAAATTGTTTACATCATCAAGTTTTCCTTTTTTATGCAATGGTACTATGAAACCTTCACTCCATGATTCCGGGAAGTATCCGATATTTAATATTTTATTAAATAGACTATACAAATATGGTAAAAGAGTATTTGATCCGTGTACGAAAAATTCATTCAAAAACTTGTCTGGTCCACCACTACGCCCATTTTTTAACTGACCGATCGCTTTACGTATTTCTTCAACAGTTATATTAACATTAAGTTCATCAAACATAATTTGTGTTTCTGAATTTAAAAATCGCTCATTGAAAAATAATATATCTTCATCGGGTTGAAAAAATCGATCTTCGGGGTTATTTACCGCCCTGAAATAGTTTTCAAAAACATCAATGGATATATTTTTCGATTTCGGCTGGGAAATGGAACTTTTCAATAGTTTCCAGTAGTCTTTTGCATTTTTAACTTTAGCATTGAGCAATTTGAAGCTTTTTTGTCTATCTCTTTCAAAATTGAATTTCCTAACGGCATTTTTATACTCGGTTCGTGCTTTGACCATGTTTTTTCTATTAGCAGTACTTTTATCTTTACGAAATATATTCAAAAATTGAAAAAATGATTTTCTTTTTTCAGAGCAATAATTATCAAATGTATACGGTTCAGGCTTTTCTTGCGTATTGCCTGGTGTTTTTACTTTCTTTGTTTTAGTAAATAATGGGTCACAAACTGAATGCATTAGTTCGGAAAAGTCTGAGATAGAAGCATCGATATCATTTGCGCAAGCAGCATCATCAACAATATCAATCAATGAAGTCAATCGTTCCTGAAATTGCTCTGTCGATATGCTATTAATATACTCTTCCTTGTGGTTATTATTCCATTTGTAATAAGAGTATGACGACTGATCATTACATTCATGTGACTCATGACGTTCGACATTAGAAATAAGAGAGAATTCTATCAAGCAATGATCCGAAACAATATTCGGGTCATGTACATAAAAAGAATTAAAATCTGATAATAATTCAGGATTTACAATACAGTAATCAACGAGACTGCTGCCTCTGCTACTCACGAAAGTGAAAGAACCAATATCTTTATCTTCACAGACACGCCCATTTGCTACACGAAGCCCAGTTTGCTTAAGCAATTCCAACAGTAGTCGGCCATTTTGGTTTGTGACTTGATCCTGCGATTTTCGTGGTATACTTTGGTCAGGAATATAATCATCTGGCAAAGCAAATACATGTGTAGCAAAGTCATCAGCGACGTAGTCACAGTCCTGTCCTATTCTGCTATTTAAATCTCCAACCAATATAATGTTACAAGCATCATTCGTAATGTGTTTTATATGTGTGATATTTTGTAATATATCATCAAAAATATTTGATTCAATAATACCCTGTCTACTAGAATTTGATGGTGGTATATAACAAAGACACAAATAAACATCGTTTACAAAATCAAAAATGCTATGGTTCAATTTTAACCATATATGTGTATCATTAACTTTGTTGAACAGTATATCATCTGAAGCGAACTCGTTTCTAACATATATGATTATTCCCCCTGAATTGCGAGTGCATGATATATTATTCAGTTGTCTATGTAGTTCATAATGCGTAAACCCGTCAACATCAAAACACTGAGACGGATCACCCCAAACCTCAGTCAAGCAGATTATATCATTATTTTGAAAAATAGTTCGGAGTTCACTTGTGTTTAATTTATTGAGACGTTTCGTTATTAAACCCTGTACGTTTAGAAGCGCAAATCGAATGTTTTTACATGTATTCATATGTTTTCTCACATTGTCACAACTATTTGGTACAGACTTATTCTCAAAATTGACACTGTCCTGTCTGTCCTAGACTTTATTTTGAGTGCTTAATGGTTCACTGCTCGACGATGAATTAAGTTTGTCCTTTTGTTTATTTTGCTGTGCCTTTGCTGCACCCGTAGTACTCTTGTCACGTGGTTTTACACTACGTGAACGACTGCGATTGTTTACATTCCGCGGCCTTCCACGTGAATCATGCCTGCCCACTGACTCTGAACGGTCACGTGTGCCATCATCACTATGGCTGACAGACACAGACGCGTGTTGTCTGGCGAATGACAATGTTTGTTTAGGCTTTGTGATTGTCCCCGGATTATTTTGTGCTTGAGCTGGATTAGAATAGTCTTTCTGGAAGGATTGGGATAATATGGATGGTGACATCTGCTGAGAATCGTCTGATCGGGTGGCACTATTTGGTAAGTTCATTTGTGTATCCGGTTGATTGACACTAGAGGCTGGTCTAGGTGGGCGGGGCGATCGCCATCCGAGTGACGTAGTCATGTTTGGTTGTAAGATTGTACTACGCATGTTTACATTTTGAAGACGGGGCATAAATAAAGTCTGTTGTAGCGATGGTGGGGGTGGGGGTAGGGGTGGTGGCATTAACGACATATGAGTTTGAGGTAAATAAGCCAGTCCCGGATAATTATCACAGTTGACGCCACTAGGCTGTAGAGGCATGCTTGGTGGAGGCACGTTTGGATTTACTTGCGCGCTTGGTATACTAGGTATTGTTGTTTCCGGTAATAGCAACTCATCTTGAGTAATGTAACGAAAGTCACCGCCACACACGGAAGCTTTAACAAACGTGTCCCAATGAGGAAATGCGTCCTGCACTATCTGCCCATTTTTGACAATCTTGGCCGGGTATTTAAGTTGTATATTGTCCGAAGCGCTAGCTAAGTTTCGTAATCGTTTCACTTCAGGCCATAATTGTTTTCTTGCACTAGCTATTTCTGGAGGATAGTCCCTATCGATAGAGTACGGTGTGTTTTTCAGGCGCCTAGCTTCATTCATAACCATATCCGCCTCGGTATAGTGACTGAAAGTACACAAAATAGGTCGTTTCTGTATTCTCCGCCCCCTATTGTCATTCTGACCTATCCTCCTTGCATACATAATGAATAGGTCTTCATCGTCAAAACACAGATAATCATGGAGAAAATCTCGCAAGATCGTAGAAATACGTACACCATCCCTCTCAAGTTCTTCCAAACCATATATAATAATATTGCAGCTTCGTTGTTTAGTGTCTAGGTCAAGATATTTGTATGCTAAGAGATGAGTCCTGAATGTATTGACATCCACATGGTTGACCGTTTTGTCAAGTCGATTACACGTTTGATTTAATCTCGATTGCATGGAGCGCATCTCATTTTGTGAAGCTTCAATACGTGTCAGTTTTTCGAACATCGCAAACTGCCTTTCATCACTCGACATCTTTTCAAAGTTAGTAAAGTCCACACTACCTGTTTCACGCCGCTTTCGTTTACTTGGATTATTGGCATCAGCTCCTGCATACCCCACCCGCTCTGCTAGCGGTGAGGACGAGTTTACTGTATCCAAAGTTTCCATGTTTTCCTGACTCAGATTCTCGCTTTCGCGTTCTAAACTGACACTGCGACTCATAGTTTCATTTATTATCAAGAAAGAACACAGATCCCGGCACCAAACACTCAGAACTAAGAACAAATATGAAATCAACATTGAGCGCGATTTTCACTGTCCGCCATATTGTTAAATTATATGAGAGAGCAGTCATCATGCAATATTCATGTTTTGGTCTACTATTTCAGATTAATTGTCCATGATGGGTTCCATGATGTTCTTGGTTGGAACAATCCTGAAAATCTCAGCGTCAACACAGATCTTGTACAGTACTTAGAGAATAAACCAGGTTGTCATAGCAACCACAATGTTGCCATAGTGATAGATTCCCTCAGTCCCATGATGCTACACAGATCTGCTCCATATACATGTGGGGTTATCTCAAAATTGAGCTCATCAAAATTGCACAGTAAGTTGTAATACATGTATTAGTTTTGTAGTATAATTATGTCTTATTTTTTCACAATATACATAACAGCATTTTATTAAATAGCTCTGTTAATCGTAGAAAAAACACAAAATGTTCTAATATACTAGTTGACCTCTTTATTTTGCTGTCTTTGGAGTCTATAGGAACAGATTGTGTAATCAGTAAAACCTTATGATAATGTGAATAAAATCTAAATGTTAGATCCTTTAATATCAGTGAAAGGGAGAAAGTATGGGCCACATTGCACTATTTCAGGTAATGAACCCTCATCAGTGACCCATATACAAAAGCCAGATAAGTCCATTACAATGGTCTTACATGAATTGCAAAATAATCATTTTGAGAGCTATGTCAGACATGGCTGGTTATGTTGATAATGCATTATAGTGAGCTGTTACAAGGTTGAACTGTATAAATAATTATCAATTTTTCAGCAGCAGACATGGAGCAGGTTGTATGTCTTATCCATGGTGATCTCCATGACAACCATAGCCTCACTCTGGTGGAGCACCTAGCAACCACTGTTGTCAAGGTGATGCCGTCTGCTCTAGATCATTTTCTCATGGCAACCAACATACTGCATAAAAGGATATCAGGAAAAATCATTAAAGCGGTGAGTATGTTCGAGTTTTGTCTCGGGTTGATGGAAGTCCCATGAAATGGAGGCAATATCCTGACATGGCCATATGTAGCAAATCAAACTTGGTTTTTAGCTACAAATTTCAGTTTAGGGATTTGATCATTTATAAAGTGAAAGCATGGCATTTACTGCTGTTAAGCAGTGTTTGTACCTACATGAATACTACTAGCTGAATTTCTCACAACTTGTTTTTCTTCTGTCTTAAATTTCATTGTCCGTCTTTGGATTTAAACGAAGACTTATGCTCAACTTCAAATCAATCTGCTTGACCATAGAAATGGGTTCAAAGAAAGAAGTGTGACAGCACCATTTGCATGTATTTGTAGAGTTACACACTAACAGTAAACTTTGTTGACAGTTAGCAATTAAAATTGTGCTCGAAGAAACACCCACCATATTTATACAGTGACATCTGATGGAAGTGCATTTGTCCAGCGCATGCGGTTTACATTACTAGTAATGAAATATAAGGAACTGTGCACTTGGGTTGCACATCAAGTGCACATAGGATGTCAACTTTAGATCAGACCATACTGTAGCAACAAAAGTCAAACTCTGGAGTATTTTAATAGAATTGACCATAGAATAAGCCCTACTGTAGAATGTTTTATCAGCTGAATATTTTTTTATACCCCCCGCAAAACGAAGTTTTAGGGGGGTATACTGTTTTCAGTCTGTCCGTGATTCCGTGATTCCGTCATTCCGTCAACATTTTGACATCTTTGCTGAATAACTTAAGTAGTTTTTGCCCGATGTTCTTTAAATTTTCAACACACCTGCACCATAAGACAACACATGTGTGGTATGAATTTATATACCCCCCGCAAAACGAAGTTTTAGGGGGGTATACTGTTTTCAGTCTGTCCGTAATTCCGTGATTCCGTGATTCCGTCATTCCGTCATTCCGTCAACATTTTGACATCTTTGCTGAATAACTTAAGTAGTTTTTGCCCGATGTTCTTTAAATTTTCAACACACCTGCACCATAAGACAACACATGTGTGGTATGAATTTAGGGGCCAAAGGGTCAGTTTTGCAAGAGTTATGGGACTTTTTAAACCTATACATAGAATGTTTGCCATAGTGCTAATAGTGCATACTTTGTGAAATCAACTCCTCCTACAGCTTTCAATATTCTCTTTTGATACTTTGTAGATATGTGCCAGAGATATTGAAGATATGCATGAAGAAGTATTATGCTGAAAAAATGAATTTTGACAAATTTACAGCATTTTGAACTTAGCCAATTTTCGATAATTGCCATATTCAATAATGGTTGGTAGTGCATAGTTTGTGAAATCAACTCCTCCTAGGGCTTTCAGTATTTCTTTTCAATACTTTGCAGACATGTTCCACACATATTGAAGATGTGCATGAAGAATTATAATGCTGAAAAAATAATTTTTGACAAATTTACAGCATTTTTCAACATAGCCATTTTTTGACCATTGCTTATATACAAAAATGGTTGGTAGTGCACATTTTGTGAAATCAACTCCTCCAAGGGCTTTCAGTATTTCTTTTTGATACTTTGCAGACATCTTCCTCACATATTGAAGATGTGCATGAAGAATTATAATACTGAAAAAATAATTTTTGACAAATTTACAGCCATTTTTTGACCATTGCTTATATACAATGATGGTTTGTGAAATCAACTCCTCCTAGGGCTTTCAGTATTTCTTTTCAATACTTTGCAGACATGTTCCACACACATTGAAGATGTGCATGAATAATTATAATACTGAAAAAGTGATATTTGACAAATTTACATCATTTTTCAACATAGCCATTTCTTGACCATTGCTTATATACAATAATGGTTGGTAGTGCATACTTTGTGAAATCAACTCCTCCTAGGGCTTTCAATGTTTCTTTTAGATTCTTTGTAGATTTGTTCCAGATATATTTTAGATGTGCATGAATAATCTTCATGCTGAAAGTTTAATTTTTGACAAACTTACAGCTTTTATTTAACTAAGCCAATTTTTACCATTTCTCATGATAAACAATGATCATAGTGCATACAGTGAAATCAACCTCAAGCTTTCAATATATTCTTTTAATATCTTATAGATGTGACTGGCATACTGGGGATGTACATGAAGGATTATAATGCTGAAAAGATATCTTTGACAAATTTTCTGCATGTTTGACTTAAGAAGTTATTGGCCAGCTTCAGATAATTTTGCGGGGGGTATACTGAAAGCCTTGCTTGCAGCCAATTTCTAGTTTCTTTTAGTATTGTATTAAGAAAGAACAAAAAATTTAAATTGAAGTTCAACACCAGAACAGAAAGAGTTACCTTATTTTTATTCTCACATTTGTTTCAGAAAGAACATTTCAACCTAAGTGAGACGTATGAGATACAGGATGTTACTGAAATTAAGACTGTTGAGGAAACTACCATTAATACAGACACAGGACAGGTACTTATTCTTTCAGCATATGATGTCACTTATGTTCTTTGAAGAACGTCATGTTATGACCTAGTGCTACAGGGTACTTAATGTTATGGTGACATCCTTATGTGGCAACAATTAATGTCAATTATTGTATCACTGTCAGAAATAATGTCAGCCATGAATGAAATAAAGAATCTTACATCATGGTTATTTCAAATGAAATTTGAGCCGCATCATGAGAAAACCGAATTTACACCTATGCGAAAACAAAGGCGCAGATCAGCTTCGCAGTTACTGCGAAGCTGATCAGCGCCTTTGTTTTCGCTACACGGATAGTACAATTTCTCATCTTCTCAAATCTGAAATTTCAAGCTTCTAGCCAGTTTGCAAGACTGCAGACTGGTTTGTGTCAGACCTGGTCGAAAACCCCAAAGACCGGTTTTCTGGTGTCCCGGCTCATTTATGAAACTTGTTTCTTGTAATTGTTACCTATTATGGATGTCCGAACTAAGTAGTTCCACACGCCTGATGGCGTTACCTCTTCCTCTGCAGGAGGGCAATGGCAATTCTTTTATACTAATTGTAATGTCTATAATGAATGAATATTTATGAGATTCACCTATTAATTGCAGGTGGACCCAACATCAAACTTAACATTTAACCTTACTCTTAGTGATAAAGAGAAGGAGGCAAGAAGTCAGGTCAAGTTGCCGTATACTTATGATAAAGACAGGTACCTTTAATCTATACTCTATAAACACATAGAGACTTGTAAGGACTAACCCATTTGCTTGTTATATCATACTTGTATTTCATAAGAAGAAATAACACACACGCACACGCACACGCACACACACACACACAAACTATTGTGGGCAAAAACAAACAAAATATTAAATATTTTCAATTGAAAATTAGCATTTTTGTCAGTTGTAAAAACTGTTAAATGCATAAGCATGTTTTCGTAATGTGGCCCATTTGTTTTCCAGGCAAGACGACACCCTGAACAAGTCTGTCGGAGAAGGCAAGATATTCTATCAGCCTGATGAAGCTGATGACTTTGATGAGGAAGATCCAGATGATGACCTTGACATTTGACCTTGTGACCTTGACGTGACCTTGGAGAAATTACATGTTGACCTGTCACCATGTCACCGTGACCTTGTAACCTTGAAGCAGATCCAATATGACACTTCATTTGACCATGACATGTGGCATTGAAGAGGTTCCATATGTTGATCTGTGACATAGATCTGTGACCAAGAACAGGATTGAAATGATGATTTTGTGACTGATTTTTGAAGACCATAAAATACACAGATGAATGAACTTGACTGTTGACCTACAAATTGATACATGACCTTGCGGTAGATCATAATGATGGCCTTGATATTGACATTACATGTCCTGGAAGGGGATCCAGACTGATGGACATTTGATGTACTGGTTTGAATCTTTGATACAAAGGTTTCATAGGATGACCAATCATGACCTTGACATTTGACCTTATGTCAGACCTTACGATGCTGATCTGCCCCTTGGTTTTTGCATATGCAAAATGTTGGTTTTTCTCATGATGCAGCTGAAATATTTTCTACCTCACATATTAGACTGGGTTGAGGTTAACACCATTTCACTTGACAGGGCCTATGCAAAGCAAAGTCTGTAGGATTGGGTCCTATCATTATAGGAGCCGCTACGCGAGAAAACCAGTCTTCCGGGTTTTCAACAAGGTCTGACAAGAACCGGCCTGTACAGTCACAGAAGATAGCTAGAAGCTTGAAAATTCTGAATTAGGAAGAAGATGGATTGTACTATTTGAGTAGCGAAAACAAAGGCGCTGATCAGCTTCGCAGATAATGCGAAGCTGATCTGCGCCTTTGTTTTCGCATATGCAATCATCCCATTTTCTCACAACGTGGCTAACAGAAGACTACCATATCTCAAATTTCTTGTTTTTATGAGCCGCCTTGTGGGAAAACCAACAATGTGGTTTCCAAACAGGCCTGACATAAACCGGCCTGTGCAGTCACTGAAAAGAGCTAGAAGCTTGAAATTTCGGATTTAAGTAGAAGAGGAATTGTACTATCCGAGTAGCGAAAACAAAGTCGCTGATCAGCTTCGCGGTTACCGCGAAGCTGATCTGCGCCTTTGTTTTCGCCTATGCAGATTGTTGGTTTTCTCACGAGGTGGCTCATTTTCATGACCACTGCAACTAAAACCATGAAATGACAAACATAGCTTTGCTGCAAGCAGCTGACTATGGTCATTATAAGTGTTTTGTCATAACATTACGAAAACTTGCCCATGCAGTATACAGAGAATCATTTCAGCATTAAAAATTGAAAATTGCATTGGAAAAATTTTGATATTTTTAATATTTTCCCTCAAGACGTTGATTGTGGGTACAAGTTAACGAGTTCCCACAATCTTTGTTTTAGAGCAAAAATAAAAGTAGGTATACCCCTTCTAACCCCAGTTTTGCTATATAAAAGTGGGGTATGAGGGGGTGTACTTTTCAGGGACATGTTTTCTTGATGAAACAGGGTGTCCGCGGTCAGGGAAGAAGTCAGGGAAAAAATATATTTTAAAAGTCTGGCAATTGTCAGGGAATTTTGACATTCATCAGGGAATTTTGCATTTTCAGCTAAAAGTCAGGGAATTTTGAGGTGATAGGTGTATAAATTGCAAAAGATAAGAATAATGGCTAAGACATTTTCTTTATGCTTGGATTCGTAATTTAATTGAATAAGCAGTAAGAAAATTATGTTTCATAGAAAATTATGTTTCATTAATGATAAAGCATTATTTATTTTAGTTTTAGATTATTCTTTTGCCGGTGGAGAAACCGAACAGAGTGGTGCCCTGCGTCTCCCCAGATGCAAGAAAATTACATGCAAAATACACAAACTTGAGTCTGACAGGAAATTTTAATGTGAGTCAGGGAAAACTCAGGGAATTTTACTGTGCTCAAATTGTGGACACCCTGTAAAAAGACTTCTTATTGCAAGATTGAAAATTTGTCGAAATACATGATGTACATGTACATGAATAATGAATATATTCTAATAGCATATTTTCACAAAGAAAAGATAACACAGCTACCAAACCTTAGTGTTACCGCTGGTTAACATAACAAAATCATGTCCTTCCATTTCCACTTGTGAGGAGCAAGAAAAGGTGAACAAAACATACACCTCAGATACCAAGAGTTTAAAAAAAAAGTGTGCCGGTGTCAGATTTAAATCCCATGACTGTTTGAATGATGGGATGCAAGCCCATGTGATTGATAATGAGCAAGAGAAAGTGCAGCAGTCTAATGTGCAATGAATAATTATTATTTCCATACTTTTTTTAAAACAAGAAAAACATTTATGAGTTTCAAGCTTAGATGTCTCATCAGAGTTGCAAACTTTACCAGGAACAATTTGAGCCGCCTCATGGGAAAACCAACAATCTGCATAGGCGAAAACAAAGACGCAGATCAGCTGATCAGCGCCTTTGTTTTTCGCTACTCGGATAGTAGAATTCCTCCTCTACTTAACTCCAAAAGTTCAAGCTTCTAGCCTGCTTCTGTAGCTGTACAGGCCGGTTTGAGCCGGACCTGTTCGGAAAACAACTTTGTTGGTTTTCCCTCGAGGCGGCTCATTTTATACTGATGAAACTTCCCTGGTTAGTGGAAAGGAAAGATTGTTGACAGCCATGCTAAAAATCTCCAGAATCAGTAGGCCATTTTGATGAAATTTGGCATGTAGTCTTTGGCTTGTGTCCATCATGTCTATTTGTACATATACTTAAGGAATAAAGAAACGCAACAAATACTTTGGGTTACTAAAAACATGCTCTGTAATGCAAGTTTGTGGTATAACTGAGCTTCTTATATGAACACAATATCTAAACGTCAAATTGCAACAGGTTGAGCCACAATGTCGGTTACGTATGCTTAATGGAATACGCGTAACCACACTGACCTACAGTAGCACACCCTGTAACCATGATCAGTAAATGTCAAATTTGAAATAAAACCCAATATTTTGTTTCCAAAAACCCTAAAAGTGATTGCAGATGTAATCATTGATAAGTTGGTAACATTTGGGTATGTTATGCGACGTTTAACGTCACCAACGTCAATCGAAAAAATGAGTCAAAATCCAGTAAAATTTCCTTCGGCATGCATTATATTCTATAAAATGGTTATTTACGTAAACATTATGACATTTGTACTTCAGACGTCACTAAAACGTCCATTATAACGTCAAAATCAAACATCCTGCATTTTAAAGACTCTCATTATGTTTTTCAAATTTTCTGATTTAAAGAATGATCAATTGCCAAACGTTTGATTACAGTGCGTAAATCTAGTGTTTACTCAAAACATTTAATCCGTTTCGCTCCTTTACATAACGTGATATTCTGATTAACAAACGTCAAAACAAACGCTCCGATGATCCATTTCTACGGTACCTGAGACGTCACTGTTGATTAGAAAGCACGTCGTGTCGTATGTTGGTTCGATATATACCGTTTAGGTACAAATAGGCAAAATCGAATAATTTAAATGACGTTAATAACTCATTTTTCGTTATTGTAAACTTCAGCTTTCCGTTAACAAGATTTAACGCAACATGGGACGGCACCTAAGTATACAATGATCCTAGTCTTTATTGCACATTATCAAGTCGACGTCACGTAGCCCACATGCAAAGAATTAGTCATCTTCCCCTTCGCCCCGACGTTTACGTCACAATTTGCGTTTTTCATAGTTTTTGACGTTTTGTCGTTAATTTTGTCAATAAAATGACGTTTTCTCATTTCATCACGTGCAAAAAGCAGACAGTAGGTCATTTCATAAAAGGATTTTATCAAAATGTCAAATACATACGTAAAAGTTGAAATTTAGTGTGTTGCGTATTTTAATTCCTTAAGTATATTAATGACTCTGGAATGACCCTCAGTCCCTGACTTTTTAGCTCACCTGAGCCTAAGGCTGATGGGACTGGGGAGCTTATAGTATGGTACTCGAGCCGGCGTCCATCCATCTGTGCCTTGCACATTTTCAAAGATCTTCTCTGAAATTGCTTAGCCAATCAAAGCCAAATTTCATAGGAAGTAAATTTGTGCTCAAAAGTCCAGGACAAACAAATGTAGCTAATGTAAATACATTTTGCAACAAAACGCATTTAAAATGGATGTCAATCAGACAATCTTTGTTTGTCCAAGATTAAAGGCCTAGGGAATTTAAGGCCTGATTTCGGCCTCATGTGTTGGTAAAAAATTAAACTTTGGAATTTTGAGGAGAGAAGTATTGCAAATAGCAGGTATAGGTTCCTGCTTATAAATTCTAGCACAACTATCACATTCAAATTACACATGTTGCCATGGCAACGCTCCCAAAAGCAGAGAAATACCACTTTTTGCAATTTTGGGTCTATTTTTCACCATTCAACATCATTTTCAACTACCGGCCCATGCTACGAACAATTTCTTATTATGAAGTAATTATGACGTATCATCCAGAGATATTGTATGCTAAGTATCATTTTGTTCGTCGTGTGGGCTGGCACTTAAAAATTAAAAAATGTGTTCAGAAATAGTCAAAAATAGACCAAAATGTGCTCTATGGTTTTTCTGGGCATTGCCATGGCAACGCTTGTAGGATAAATGAAGTACTTGTTCTTGCTTTTATTAGAGGAGACATATGACTGTTTTAAGGAATAGTTTTCTCACCTAAATTCCAAAATTTATTTTTTAGCAAAATCTGAGGCCAAAATCAGGCGTTAAATGCCCTAGTCCTTTACATGAAGGAGGAGCATAATGCAAATCGTATGAAGCGCAACGCGGCAAAATGCACCTTCGGACATTCTGGCTTTACTGGTAGAAAACTGCACAAATGGGCTACCGAATAAATGTGTTTTAAAATATATTAACTTTCAGTATTTGGAGTTATCTGCAAATAGTATGCTTATTTTTCTTAAATTTATTGTCTAGCGGTAACCATAGCAACCCCATTTTCACAAAAATAGATAAAATAATTTCCACAGAATGCGTGTAAGGATTGTATGTTTCTATCTAAACAATAAGTTCTAGTAAATGCTTAAACAACTTCAAGCAAATGCATCGATTTTTGTAGGCACTATCTCGACAAATTGTCCGAAGGTACATTTTCTCATGTGGCCCATATTTGGCTAGTTAGTAGATGGTAATATTTACATTTTAATTGCAATCGCCCTAGATGACCGTATCTTTCGTGATGTTCTTCATTTCCCAATATTTACATTTTTATTGCAATCGCCCTAGATGAAAGTTTCTTTCTTGATGTTTTTCATTTCCAAATGAAAACATTATGTCACGTGGTCTAGAGGCCACGCCTATGGGCGGGTCGACGTAAAAACTCACCCAGTGACGTTGTTTGTTTACTTTTCTTGTCGTGACGTTGGTCGCCTATCGCCATGACGTTAGGCGCGAAAATTTGACGTTTTGGCTGTTCCAAAATTACGTTAAGTCGAATTTAATGTCAAATAACATGAAAATGAGCGGTGATATGCGCAATTAAAAATCTGATACTTGATTGATAATATAAAATGTAAATATAAGTATTGAAATTCAGATTTTAGCTTTCGCTGGATGATGAAAAACATAAGCTGTTTTAATGTCTCCGAGAAGCCCTTCGGGCTTCACAGACATTAAAACAGCCTAATGTTTTTCATCATCCAGTGAAAGCTAACTTAAATGAAAAACATTAAGTCACGTGATCTAGAAGCCACACCTATGGGCGGGGCGACGTCAAACCCAGCCAGTGACTTTGTTTATTCTTGTTGTGACGTCGGTCGCGTATCGCCATGACGTTAAGCGCGAAAATTAGACGTTTTGGCTGTTCCAAAATTACGTCAAGTCGTATTTAATCTCAAATAACATGAAAATGAGCGATGCTATGTGCAATTAAAAATCTGATACTTGTTTGATAATATAAAATGTAAATATAAGTATTGAAATTCAGATTTTAGCTTTCACTGGATGATGAAAAACAGTTGTTTTAATGTCTCCGAGAAGCCCTTCGGGCTTCACAGACATTAAAACAGCCTAATGTTTTTCATCATCCAGTGAAAGCTAAAATCTGAATTTCAATCCTTAAGAAAATCCACAAATCATTGGAAAACCAACAATCTGCATAGGCGAAAACAAAGGCGCAGATCAGCTTCGCAGTTACCGCCTTTGTTTTCGCTACACAGTACACTTCCTCTTCTTCTTAAATCCAAAATTTCAAGCTTCTAGTCTGCTTCTGTGACTGTACAGCCCGATTGTGTCGGACCTGGTTGGAAACCACATTGTTGGTTTTCCCACGAGGCGGCTCAAATCATCTATGTAGTGAATGTTGGGTATCAGATGGTGCGTTTCTAAATTGTTTCAGTATACACAAACTTCAATAACCGAGATCCTTTAAGTGCAGTGAACATATTAATGAGAAAGGGGATGGGCGGCCATGGGCCATACCGCGGTTTCCGCTACTTAAGCCTCTTCAGTGAAGCTGATGAGTAGCAATGGCCGGCCGGCCATTACTACTTTGTCACGATTTTCGACCGGCCATTACTACTTTGTCACGATTTTCGAATATGGTAGCCTAGATGACACTGGCTATCCGCACGACGGTCGTGCCGATAACACCACATATCGGCACGACCGTCGTGCGGATAATCCGTTATCCGCACGACAGGGAAATCGATATCCAAATGTTAAAAATGTCTAGAAATGGATACATTTTATGTTGATAAATATATTACACTGGCTTCAAAACTGAAACAGAATATTACACATGCAGGATTTTTTTTTACTTTTTAATTAACAAAATTGTAATTTTGCTGAAATTGGCTTACCTGTGAATTTACCTGTAAAAATCAGTCATGCGTATGCGTAAATGAGAAAGAAATTATGACAAAGATTTTATTCAAGAATCCAGTAGGCAATAAAGCCCATGAGGATACAACGTATATACAAACATATATACATATGATAGCAATATAATGGCGAAGACAGCACAATAATAACAGTAATATGAACATTTCAAAACCGGTGTAACTATAAATCTGATCTAGAAATCTAAATAGTACAAATTACTTTCCATGTGAAATGAATGTATTTATATCGCAACGGAGAAGGTGTTTAACGCTCTTAAATACGTTGCTCCAAATATTGTAACTGGCATTGTTACAATGCACAATAGCATGCGTAAGTTTATGTACATGTATATTTTATTTCAATAACATGTTATAGATTCATTGTTTTTATAATAACAGAGACATGACACTGAAAAATTGATGCTCCACGCTTAGCTATCACAATAATGGAATCTATATTGAGCTTCAGAAAGTAGCTAAGGAGTTTCGCCAAGGAGTCTGTCCAAAGCGAGACGATTTAAAGTCCAGGCTCATCAACATGAAAAGGTTTGTGTCTAGCAACAGAAAAATCACAAATAACTAAGCTTATTGTGGTTACACACCCATATAAATATGTATACATGTACATGGCAAAATAAAAGATTTAGAGTAATGATTGTTAAAATTAAACAAAATGGGTATGAACAATCATATTTACATATTTACATTATGTCAATTATCGTAACCTAAATATTAAAAAAAAATGTGATAATCCAAAAGAATAAACAGCCTTTGATTTTAACAATGAAGTGTGGAAACATTTCAGTTACACAATTAAATAATTGCAATGATTATATTTTTTCTCTGTCTGCTGTGATTCAGTTTGCATCAGCTGGATAAATCAAATCAAACTAGTTTTCTTAGTCATAATTAACAAAAATGTTAATTTCGAATGTATTTCTATATAGCTAAAACCATAATTTATTTATTTAATGACAAATTAATAGTTTAATGCATTCGTAAGCTTGTAAGAAAATCTTATACTCCCGTCGTGCCGATAGCCAATACCTGTAGCATTGGCTATCCGCACGACGGTCGGGCCGATAACGCCGCTTATCGGCACGACCGTCGTGCGGATAACTTCGCTTATCGGCACGACCGTCGTGCAGATAGCCTCAGCCAACCTAGATAAACATTTTTATTTATGAAGCAAATAAACTTGTTTTTATTTATGAAACAAAATAAACAATGAGATATGCTAAAACGAACCGTATAAATTAACCCATATTTGACGAATGGATTTTCCCATCATTATCAGTTGGGCGAGTCCACTTTCATTTTTAGGAGCGTTAGGAGTGATTTTTAATTTTTATCCAATTTTTCGTTCTGCGGCTTCACATCTGGGGCTATTCTGTTTGCCTATGTCCCATAAAAGGGACGCCAGAGTTCAGTCAAATCAACATTGTCAACTTTATCCACCTTTACATACTAGTAGGTCATGGCACAATTGATCGGGTCGGCGTGACGTCATAGGTCATTCGTACGAGGTGAATTACTCGGTGTTTATCGCTGTAACCTTACTGAATTAAAAGCAGAAAATATGAAAACAAAATAAAAATATTAATAAAAGCTTTGCATGTATTTTTCGATCTTCACAATTTCTTCAACTCAATGTATGAACCCTGTTATGTTTCTGGCAAATTATGATTTTATAAGCGTCTAAAAATGATTAAATCACAACGATATTGACCGAGTTATACCCCCAACCGAATGAGCGAAGAGGCGGGAAAGGTGCAGTTCCGGTAACCAATATTGAGTTTTCCTCACGAAAGAGTAGCTTGCCGACCAGGTCAATATTTTTTCAACGCAGTTTCCGCCATTTCGGGACGTAATCATCCCCATTCGGCTTCCCATCCTCGAAGTCATATGGTATCACACCTGAAAGTCTTTGCGCTTCTTCCGACCTTGCAACCTCCGGAACTTCTTTCGGATAGTCAATGCCATCCCTTGCTCTGCAGGTCCACGGTTTCAGTCCGGCAGACGACCAGTGTGACGTCATTTTGGCGCATGCGTAGGCTTCTTGGCGTTTCTTGATATCTTCCTCTGACGCCCAGATTGCGGGCGTCATTGAAACAAAGATGGTATATCGCCATCTTCCAGGATGCTTTCGGTTCTTCAGCGGTCTAGCGTTTGCGTGAATAAGCCTCGAATCCCATATTGCCATTCCACCTTTTGGTACCGCTACCCTCTCAATGTTAGTGCATCCTGATTGTTTGTAATATTCCACATCGACCTCCATTAGATTGTAATATCCCTCCGGTTCGGCAGATTCCGCGGCATGAGGATGGTCCTCATAAAACTGGTCGTGAAGTTTATGCGAACCCTCCAAGACGTGGAACGTCCAGTCGTCTTGACATTGTTCCTCGAGGTAAAGCGCCCCCTGGTAGGCATGAAGACCAACACGGGATGCAATCTGGTCTGTATGGAGCCAATGCCTCCCTGGGATTTGAAATTGCTCTTTTCCGTCTTCCGGTGGACGTCCAATGCAGATCGCGTCAAAACTTGTCAGTAGTTTCTCCGTTTTCCAAAGCTGTGCAAAAACCTTTTTCGTTTTTAGCCTCATTTCCCACGTGGGCGCTAAATGGCCCGAATTGCCCTCATCCAGAATACCACTGAAATTATCGGGCCAGGCGCCATCTTTAAACTGCGACAGCCATTCATGGTACTGACGTATTGCGGCGTCACATTCTTCTGGCGTCACGACGTCAGCGACCACGGTATATCCCTTCTGTGATAACTCGTCGTAATGTTGATCTGTTAACATTCTGAAATAAAACAAAAAAAGGTCATGTTTGATGTTTATATCTTTGGTCAAAGCCTGTTAGACTTGATCACTCTTGTTAATCGACGGACCATTTTGAAAAATCGCGACGACAGGAACTTTGCATAAATGCAGTGGTACATTCACGCTCATCAAACAGCATTAAGTTCCGAGATTTTCTTCCATTAATATTCATGACTAACATTATAAAGGGTTTCGTTTTGAATACGAACACCTCATTCAAATGCGGAAGGAAATTGTCTTAAGCTAGGCTTACATGTATTTTACAATTTCTTAATAATTTCATTTAAAAATCTTACATGTATAAAGTATATATTCCTTGCTTTTTTATAATAAATCCTGTATATTTTTTGCTAAATCGAGTATACTTTAATCTAAAGATATGATTTAAGTATTATATGGCCAAATTATGTGTCATTAATTTTTAAAAGATTTAGTAACCTTTTAGCTGACTGACCTACAGATATTGAATGCTATATTTATACATGACAGAAAATATGAAACGCCATGATCGCAGTGTTCATGTAATATATTAAATTAAAGTGTTGTTTTATATAACTCCAAATAATCTAAAATGAATAAGACAAGACAAATTTTATTGAAAGTCGGAGTGTATAACAGTATAACACTAGCTATGTATAGCTACTTAGCAAAATCCTAAATCCGGAAACTCTTTGTAATGGTCGCCGGCGTCGCGGAATATCTGTACATTTCTATGAACGACGAGATCATCAGTATCTTCATTTAAGGATTGAAATTCAGATTATAGCTTTCACTGGATGATGAAAAACATTAGGCTGTTTTAATGAGATATAGATTAATACAAAGACATATTTCGAAGCTGAACTCAAAAAGAGACATATATGATACAGAGATTAGAAATTGTTATTGAATATTGTAATTTTCCTCCGCTGTATCTGTCGCTTAGGTAGACAGGTAAATCAGCGAAAAAAAAAAAAAATAATAAAAATAAAAAATAACGGCCGCTGAAACTGGGCAGAAATTCGGTATATTAGCAAAAATAAATTGTTTTAATTTTCTTTGTTAAGTTCGTCATTATCTATATAATAGTAGAAATAGTTATTTTTGTTAGAGCTTCGAATTTCCAACTAAAAGATACAATACACACCCGGTATCTTTAAAAAAAAAAAAAAAAAAAAAAAAAAAAAAAAAAAAAAAAAAGAATAAAAAAAAACGTCATTATATTTGTCTTTACATTGATCAGGAAAACATGTCCGTGAAATGTACACCCCCTTAAACCCCACCTTTATATAGAAAAACTGGGGTTCTTGCATGGGTATACCTATTTTTATTTCTTATTTTTGATCCAAAACATACATTGTCGGGAGGTTCTAATTTGTACCCACATTGTACGATCTTGTACGTATTAAGCAAAAATATTTTTAAAAAAAGTCAAAAGTTTCCAATGATTTTTTCATTTTTTTTTTTTTCTGAAAAAAATCTCTGTATATTGTGGTTGTATCCTATGCTCTGACTCAAACAACAAGAGTCTGAAAACCACATGCGGAACATCTGGCTGTCCAATGCAATGAACATATCGACCTATGTCATGCATTAACGGCTTCCCATAACGCTTAAGCGGAATACTCGGATTTTGTCGAAAAAATATTTGGCGGGAAAATCCGAATAATGTTTACAAATGGCCGCTAAGAGCTAAATTTGAAAGTTCGATTCACTTCAGCGATTTTTAACTGTACATTGTATTGTCAATCAATAATTACTGTGTATTATGATTAGTCGCTTTCTGTCCTTATTCAATATCGGAATGAGGGCCTACAAAATTCAAGATGTGAAGAGGGAAGTGCGAATAGGTGTGACAGCCAAAAACTTTGATGAGCTGGTTGAAAAAGGATGCAACAAATTAAAGGTATGTATGAGCCGGGTCATGATAAAATCTGAGGTTTTTGGTGTGGCATTGTCAGTTTGACGTTTCTCCAGTAAACTATTCTGATTCTGAGAAAAAGTGGATGATCAGTTTCAGGCTTCCGACTTTTTCCCAGACATGGCCCCGAGGTTATAAAAGATATTTCAAGCTCAACTCATATCTATCTTCTGGGTGGACGGAAAAAAAGTCACAGGAAAAAAAGTCACGGAAAAAAAGTCACGGAAAAAAAGTCACAGGAAATAAAGTCACAGGAAAAAAAGTCACAATAATAAAAGACCAAATGAAAATACATGTATCTGTACATAAATATAGTAGGACATGTTTTTCATGTTAAAAGAAAGCAATGACGAGGAAATGTCATAATCAGAATCAAAACATGCCCTTAGAATGGGAGACATAGAATGGATGAGAATCCACCCAATACGAGGAGCATGGTGGCACTATGGTAGAGTTTCAGGCCATAGTGCCATAGAACTTTGTTTGAAACAAACTGTTGCCATGCAGTGTCCTTGAGCAAGCAGTTTTAAGCTACCAAATAACTGGTCAAGTACCGAGGAAGTAGCAGCTCAGTCCCGGCATGACCGAACATTGTTAAGTGGAACATAAAAATGCTAAAAACATCAATCAAAACAAAACATAAAGTGATAATAATGGTAATAATAAAAAAAAATATGTTTATTCCTCACCAAAAGTTGAGACAGAGCATAATTCTTTTTTTGTGACTTTTTTTCCTGTGACTTTTTTTCCTACCCAAATCTGTGACTTTTTTTCCGTGACTTTTTTTCCTGTGACTTTTTTTCCTACATTCATCTTCTGATACTGAGTCGATCAATTTCTGACCATCACCTCAGGTGTGGGGTGGGTGGCTAAATTTAGAATTTAGTCAAGGGAAAATAAAACATTTGGGGTGGACCATTTCAACAGCTCATAAATGCTGAAATAGTCATAATTAGTGGATAATTCAGGTTCATACTTCAAAATCTGGTAATTCATCCTGCACATAAATGTTATAATGCCAACGCCAACAATTGTTGGCATTTTAACATTTATGAGTGGGACAAGGCCGTCGTCGGCGGTCCGGTCTGGCCGGACCACTTTTTTGGCCGAAAATGGTTTCGGCCGGACCAATTTTCGATTATTCGGCCGAAAAATGTGTTACCGTTTTTGACTTTTTTTAAATGTGATGACCCAGTCTTAAGTAATTAATTGATATTAAACGTACTCGGTCAATCTGCCCGAGGGTGTGAAAGACGGTCGTTATAAAAACGATCATGAAAAAGACACTTGCAACAGGTATTGTCATTATTGGATTGTCACGGATTATAGTTTGAAGTGAACGTGCATCAAAATCAAACATAATTTCACAATAAACCAATCAATGTTTATAATTAAATCAACAACATGCTCATTCATAGATGCAAAAATCGTTTACGTATAAAATTTTCGTAAACAATATTTTCTTCATAATTCATAATTTGTTAAACGTGCATGTTATTCTTCTATCATGGATAAACCGCCGGTTCCTAATCAACCGACTTCAGCGTTCCTCCGGCAAGGCAAATACTGTGAATAGGAGCTTTCAGGCTTCATGGTTTTCGACCAGGACATGGCTTCATCATAATGAAACCTATAAAATAAGCTGCGCTTCAAGGGCAAAAATTGTTCCAAAGTGCATTAAAATCGTCTATACGGACGCTCGGAAATATAAAATTTTCTGCTCCAACCCCCCCCCCCCCCCCCCCTACTCGTGCGTTCGGCACTCGGCACGGTAAAATGTCTTTGATGTTTCATGGCCGGACCACTTTCCAAAAGCCGACGACGGCCCTGTGGGATAAATTTCAAGCTCAGCTGAGTTGAGCATGAACAAAGTTTTATAACCTCAGTGCATGGAGTAGACTGGTGCAGTGGTGGAAAGTACTACTGGTCTCAGAGGTCCCAGGTTCGATCCTCAGCTGGGGCGCCCTCATGCAGCTGGGGCGCCTTTATTTGGTTTTTCATATGTTACTATTAATATCTCAATTTTGATTTTTCTGCCATAAGACCACTTTTGTCAATTTGTGATATCTTTGCCCGTATTGTATATAGCATGGACATGAGTTCCTAATGTCTAGGACATCTTTTTGTTTTCAGATTGACCCAGGTTCTGTGACAGTGGTACTAGAGGATGATGGGACGGTCATTGACAGTGATGCATTCTTCAAGAAATTGCCAGCTCAGACGGTGTTAGTATTTTTGAAGAAAGGGGAGAGGTGGGGAGGTGGTAAGTTATTGTAGACCAGTTGGATGAAAATACTTCCATAACACAAGGTCACTGATTTTCTGCTCTTGTAATTAATGATCTAATGTTCAGTGTAACACTGTTAATGTTTTATTTTAAGGTAGAACTGATAGACAAATTGTGTGAAAATGCCACCCTCCTACCATTACGAAAACTTGCCTATGCAATAAACAGAGATTTTTTTTAGCTTTAAAATTGAAAATTTTCAGCTGAAAAATGTTTATATTTTTTTCTTAGTTTTGGTCAAAACATAGATTGTGGGTACTCGTTAGAACCAGGCGGTTCTAACATGTACCCACAATCTATGTTTTGAGCAAAAATAAGAAAAATATCAAATTTTTTCTGATGAAAATTTTCATTTTTTACAACTTTTAAAATCTCTGTATATTGCATGGGCATGTTTTCATAATGCTCCTCCATCCCATAAACATAGCCAGCAGTTGTAATGATTATGATCTGTAATGAAATCGTTCATATCTTTTAGCTTTTTCATTGCGGAAACTTGCCCATGCAATATACAGAGATTTTTAAAGTTGTAAATAATGAAAATTTTCAGTAAAGTTTTGCTATTTTTCTTATTTTTGCTCAAAACATAGATTGTGGGTACACGTTAGAACCGCCTCGGCGGTACCCTGCATACCCCAGTTTTGCTGTTTAAAAGTGGGGTTCAAGGGGTATGCTTTACACGGACATGTTTTCCTGATGTGGGGGTTTGAACTCCACTGACACCAGTCTCTTCAAAAGCAAGACACTTTCTCCTCAGAATACTTAGTTGAGTCATAGTACATTGCACTACATGCACTGGTTAATACTCAGAAAGTCTTCAAGGGATGGCTGTATAACTACATGGTTCAAAAAAAAGTTGAAAGGGGTGTTAAGCCATGCAAAAATAAGAAAAAATATAATTTTTTACAGCCAAAAATTTGCAAACTTTGTTTTTTAATATGTTAATACCTGTTTCAGCTGGTTCCTTGATACACGATGCTTTGAATAAACTTTACACGGCCACCAAGAAGAACGAGATAGCAGGTCAGATTCGCGAGTTACTGACGGAAGAAGATGCGCCAGAGAAAGTTCACATCATATCTCAGTATCTGGAAATATTTGACCTTGACATTGAAGCAGAGTACCGGTACGAGAATGAAGACTGGTTTGAAGGTACATGTACCTACTTGTAGTTCAGAACCTGGGGCCAGTTGTTCAAAATTAACGACATCATTAGTTAACGATTTGTTGAAATTTCAAACATAAATATTACAAATTTATACACTTTTATTTTTTGTTGATAAAATGTTAGTGTGAGAATCCTTTGCATTGTGAGAATCCTTTGCATTGCAAAGGATTCTCACATTTTATCAACAAAAAATAACATTGTATTTGCTTTGGAAGTTGATATATAGTTAACAAATTTAGGGCTTAATGACAGTGTTAAGCTTACAAAGTTTTGAACAAATGGCCCCTGGTTGTCTAATATTACGCATGTAAAGGAAGTTGTTGGTTAGCATTTCATTTAAGTTTAAAAAAAAAAACGTTGTTCATGGAAGTTGTGTATCTTTTCCAGGTCATTTGGAGGCGGGCAATTCTAACGAGTACCCACAATTTATGTTTTGGATCAAAAATAAGAAAAATTTTATACCTTAGTACACCCCAGATTAACCATAAAATATTGGGGCTCAAGCATCATGAAAACATGTCCGTGTAATGTATACCCCCTTGAACCCCACTTTTATATAGCAAAACTGGGGTATGCAGGGGTATACCTATTTTTCTTATTTTTGCTCCAAAACATAGATTGTGGGTACTCGTTAGAACTGCCTCGGCGAGGCGGTTCTAACGTGTACCCACAATCTATGTTTTGAGCAAAAATAAGAAAAGTATTTTTAAAAATTCCAATGAAATTTTCAATTTTTTCGGGTGAAAAAAAATCTCTGTATATTGCATGGATAAGTTTTCATAATGTGGGTACACTTTTCATGGGGATGTTTCCTGATGTATCTTTCAGGTTTGAATAAAAAGTACAAGACCAAGAATGAAGTGTTGCGACATAACGCTCAGACCAGAGTCAGGAGTTACTTTAATAGTGTAAGTACAGAATTGCAAACCATTACAAAAATTTGCCCTTGCAGTATACAGAGATTTGTTTCAGAAGCAAAAAATTGAAAATTTCATTGGAAAAAAAAGAGAAGATATTTTTAAGTTATTTTCACTTGAGGCAGTTCTAACAAGTGGCCACAGTCTATGTTTTGGGTCAAAAAAGAAAGAAAAATCTGTAAACCCCTGTAAACCCGTTTTACTTTAAAAAAGTACAAGACCAAGAAAGAAGTGTTGTGGCATAATGCTCAGACAATGATCAGGAGTTATTTTAATAGCGTATGTTCAGAATTACAAACATAGAAGACTCTGAACAGATTACTCTGCAAGAGCAGTCTGAACTACAGGCTAGCCTCATTATAATGCTATCTTTGGGGTCCATAGAAACAGACCGTGTTATAAATGAACTGTGTTATATTATATTATAGGGTTATTGCACTGATATCGGTGAATATTGTCCCGAGTTGGGATATCGAAGGACGCGAGCTTGCGAGCGTCCGTAGATATCCCAACAAGGGACAATATTCACCGATATCAGTGCGATAACCCTTTTATTATGTAGCTATAAATATCTGCTTCTCATATTTGATGTTTTATTGAGAGTTTGCCTTGCAAAATTGAAATATCTACACAAAGGCTGTGATAATATCCAAAAGTGATATCATTTTTGCACTAGTGCAATATCAAATGATATCATTTTTGCACTGTTACTTTTCGGAAGCACATTTTGCAATTGAATCAATATTGCTGACATTTTGTTTTCTTTTTTCAGATTAAATTGCTTAAATCTGAAAGTGACAAACTTGAGCTGACGTTTCGGCCTAGTATGACGTCATTTTCCATGCGACGTCAGATGAAGGTTGACGCCAAAATTTTACAATTTTTCACGATGACCCTCAAGTCAAAAATTTGGCATTGTTTTATAAGAAGAATTTTTCGCTTTTAAAAAAGTGTGCAATATCAAGTTAGTGTGCAGATATCGTCTGATATCTGCACACTTATTACTCGGCTTTTATCCCTAAGTTTTAATCATTTGATATTTATACAGGTCAACCTCATTATAACGCTATCTTTGGGGTCCATGAAAACAGACCGTGTTATAAGTGAACCGTGTTATAATGAGGTTATTTACAATAGACATATAGCAAAATAATCATTTTGGGAGCCATGACATGACCGTGTTATACTGAAAACCGCACTATAGTGAGGCGTGTTATAACGAGGTTGAACTGTAGCTATATAATAAAATCAATTTGGGAGCCATGACAAGGCGGTGTTATATTGAAAACCGCCTCGCCGAGATGGTTCTAACGAGTACCTACAATCTATGTTTTAGAGTAAAAATAAGAAAAATAGGTATACCATTTACCCCTGCATACCCATGATGTTTTACCGGTACTATATAAAAGTGGGGTTTAAGGGGGTATTCATTGCATAGACATGTTTTCCTGATGTCACATCAATTTTCACAACTTAAGGAAGACCTGTATATTACATGGGTGTGTTTTCGTTATCACATCCTGCAGGCTAAAGACCAGATTGAGAAAGACGGTGAAGGAGAACAGAAAGAACTACTTCTAGAAGTTCTTGACCAACTCTCGCAGAAACTCAAGAAAAATGACTTCCACGGCAGCTATTTTGACAGGCTCGCCAAGCCCTCGGACAGACTCTGTGATAAAGCGGGCTGGTTTCAGTGTGAGGGGCCGTTTGATAGCAAACAGTGCGATAAATATCACACCATTAATCCATATGCATCAAAAGGTTACAGGCAGTTGTTTGGGCTTTGGAATCTAGATCATATGTAAGTTTAATAACCTTTACCATTACAAGAATACACATGCGCAAATATACAAATTTTTCTGAAGCTGAAAAAAAAATGAAAAATTTCAGTTGAAAACTTTTGATACTTTTCTTATTGTCACCAGAAACATTGATTGAGGTACTTGTAAGGAGCACCCGCAATCTATGTTTTGGTTAAAAAAAAAAAAGAAAAGTTGAATACCCCTGTAAACCCCGATGGGGTATTTATAAGGGGATATCAGTACCTTAATTAGGCTGCGTATTTGCGTAATTACCCAATTAAAATATGAAAAAACGCAATTAATAACGATCTGGTAGCGTAAGAAAACGCAAAAGAAATCGCCGATACGCAATACCGGAAAAATCTATTGCGTACCGGTTTTTATCGGTGTGCGCTGCACAACGGCTTACACCATCTACATTAAACAAAAATGTCATTGGACATGCGCAAATCGATCGATTGGAAGCCATTTCTTTTTTTTGTTGGTTGACTGCGATTTTAGTTAATTCTCTCAACCAATCAATGTTTCCCTTTTATTTTATGCTATGCAAAAGCAAAAGTAGAAGAAAATATAAGGAAAGTACACCTCGAACATCATTTTTACCAAATTGTTTTCCATTTTACCCAATGGATTGAAAATAGAGTGCGTAACAGAATTGAACTTACCCAATTAAAATTCCAGATACGCAATTGAATGAAAAAGGGGTGCGTAAATACCCTATAGGCTAAAAAATTAATTAAGGTACTGGGATATATATTTCACGGATGTTTTCATGACGACTTGTCTGACTTTTTATCTACCAGGATTTTGAGAAATAGATAAAAAGGAGAAATGGAGTTTTGCTTTATTTTTTTTTCTGAACTTTAGAAGGAAGAAGTAAAAATTGAAATATTGGACAAGGTTTATAAATATTTGTAGGTTACAAAAACCTGGCTTGAAACATTATTTCATAATGAAAATCAATTTATTTCGGGGAGCAATTTGGCTGTCAACTTAGACTATACAAATATCTGTATATTCAGCCGATTGCAGATTTTTGCATGTATGGTATATGACTTGAGCATATCTAAGACAAATTGAGTCACCAATGTTACTGTGAGTTTCTGAATATGTTTATTTTATTGTATGTGCTGCGATGCGAGAAAAACTGGTCTTTGTGTTTTCCGACCTGGTCAGACTCAAACCAGTCTGTACAGTCAAAGAAGAAAGCTAGAATCTTGAAATTTTGGGTATAGGTAGAGGAGAAAGTATACTATCCGTGTAGCGAAAACAAAGGTGCTGATCAGCTGTGCCTTTGTTTTCGTAAAGGCAAAAATTTGGTTCTCTCATGACAAGACTCATATGTTTTAAGAGTAAAGCTGATGAGACTTTTCTTATCTATTTTTAGTATCGAAAAGTCAAGGGAGGTGATTCCTACTCTACTACAAGCTGCCAAACACAAACAGAAGCACCAAGAACTCAACTGGGACCATGTGTATAAATTATTGTTTACCAGAAATAATCTCAAACTGGTACAAGTGGGCTGCCATAAAAAAGCCGCAAGATCTCAAACATGTAATCTCGAAGATTTTCTCACGAGCTGAAACAGTTTCTGTTATTTATGAGAATGAAAAATATTGGCAGCAATTTAGTAACAGAGCCTAGAGCTTCAAGCATGTCCCTTTCAATGTTTGTTTTGATTAACTGGGATCATGTTTATACACTATTTTTTACCAGAAATAATCTCAAGCACGTACAAGTTGGCTGTCATTAAAGGCTGCAAGATCTCATACATGTAATCTCAAAGATTTTCTCACCAGCTGAATCAGTTTTTGTCTGTTTATTTTTGAGAATAAAAAATATAGGCAGCTATTTAGTAACAGAGCCTAGTGCTTCATGTTTGTTTTAACTGGGACCATGTGTATAAACTCTTGTTTAACAGAAATAATCTCAAGCTCGTACAAGTGGGCTGTCATAAAAAGGCTGCAAGATCTCAAACATGTAATCTCGAAGATTTTCTCATGGGCTGAAATAGTTTCTGTTTGTTTTTGATATTAACAGATATAGGCAGCTATTTAGTAACATAGCCTAGTGCTTCAAACATGTTGCTTTCAATGGTCTTTTTGATTGATTGGGATCATGTTTATAAACTATTGTTTACCAGAAATAATCTGAAGCTCGTACAAGTGGGCTGCCATAAAAAAGCCGCAAGATCTCAAACATGTAATCTCGAAGATTTTCTCACGGGCTGAAACAGTTTGTTATTTATGAGAATGAAAAATATAGGCAGCTATTTAGTAACAGAGCCTAGTGCTTCAAGCATGTCCATTTCAATATTCTGCATATTAACTCTTTTTACAATCATTTGAACCGTGTCATGAGAAAAACAACAATGTTGTTTCCGAACAGGCTCAACACAAACTGAGCTGAACAAGCCCTGAAGATTGCTAGAAGCTTGACACGGCTTATTTATCTATATTCGTCTTGTTGACTTATACAATTGTTACTTGAACATTCCATGTTACTTGAACATTCCATGATCTTCTATGAAATGAAGTATGTTTCTTAAATTGTTTATACATTTTCTTTGATATATTGTATATAATCTAGAGGATTTTTTTATTTTTACATGAAAATTTCTACATAGTGCTATAAATGAGCCGCAACAAGAGAAAACCAGTCTTCGGGGTTTCCGACCAGGTCTGACATAAATTGGCCTGTACAGTCACAGAAACAGGCTGAAAGCTTGAAAATTCGGATTTAGGAAGAAGAGGGATTGTACTATCCACGTAGCGAAAACAAAGGCGCTGATCAGCTTCGCAGTTACTGCGAAGCTGATCTGCGCCATTGTTTTCGCATAGGCAAAGATCCGGTTTTCTCATGACGTTGCTCAAATGTACATATATAAGAACTGTTATTGATAAATATTAAGTTTATATGTTAAGCAAGTTGTGGTGAAAAGGAAAATAATTGATTTTGGATAATTGTGCCATTCTATTGTGTTCAAAAGTTGTTTTTCTTTGATGAAATAATACTACAGAGTTTGAGACCTGATGATATAAATTCGCCTGCTTGCAGACTTGAAATATGCACCAGTCATTTTTAGCTCACTTTGGCCAAAAGCTTACAAGAGGAAATCAAGTGAGCTACAGGACCATTGGTCCTCTTTTTGAATATGCATCCCCCAGCTTTAAATCAGGGGCATGATGGGGATCTTGTTTGGACGTATGCAGTCTGCTGCAGTTTGGGGCACTATATTTCTGATTTTCCATAAAGCTTTACTATGTATGAAGTATAATGTCAAGCAGAAGCAAACCTGTGCTGGTGATCAGTGTTAATGTTTTGACGTCATCAATATTACAGTGCTAAATGATTCTACTGAGCTATCTGCTATCAGATATGAACTTATATTGTCGAACCTCTGGCAACATTAACTCGTATAAGCCAGGTATCCTTTTTATGGGACATAGGGAAACAGTATAGCCCCAAGATGTGACGCCACAGAATGTGGCGTCCCATCTTGGGCTATTCTGTTTGCTAAGAGGATTTTCATCAAAAATTTATATGAAAATTTAAAATTACTCCTGATACCCCTAAAAATGAAAGTAGACTCACCCAAATGATAATGATTGGAAAATCCATTTGTCAAAAATTGGTTAAAGGCTGAGGTTAATACAGTGCAAATAAGCTGCCTATTTGAAGTGACTATAGTCAGTCTATATGCAGACGGGCAGTTTTGTGCTCATCAGGAAAACATGTCCGTGCATTGAATACCCCTTAAACCCCACTTATATACAGTCAAACCTCTATTAAAGCGCCACCTTTGGGAGTAAGCTAAGCTGGCTGTTATACACAGGTGGCTGTCTTATCAAGGTTCAGTCAGAGCAGTTGTCATGTAGAAAATATTCTTACTGTCACAAGAAAAATCCTTTCTAAGGAAGGACTACCTGTATGTGTTTCATAAGTTGACATCATTTCATGCTTCGTTACACAAAAATATATACAATGCCTCATGGGTATTAACTGAATTGATTTTTTCTGCTAATTAACTGTTTTAAATACAATAATGAATAATAATTGTCCAATTAACAGCTTGTAAATGGGAAATTTGACTTTAGGCAAGTATGATGTGGCTGTCTTATAGAGAGTTATAAGCATTTTGGGATTGATTTTACTGGCTGCTGGTTGTCTTGTGGAGGTGGCTGTCTAAAGCAGAGATAAAATATAGTGAAAATGATTGGGAATGTTTCAGACTGGCTCTCTTATGCAGGTATATAAAGGTGGCTGATTCAGCAGGTTCAACTGTATAGTAAAACGGGTGTGCAGGCGTATACCTATTTCCCTTATTTCTGATCCAAAACATAGATTGGGGGTACTCGTTAGAATCGCCTCGGTGAGGCGGATCTAATGGTACCCACAATCACAAAAAAATCATTTTTTTTTTCTGATGAAATTTTCAATTTTTACAGAAGAAAAAAATTCCCTGTATATTGCATGGGTGTGTTTTGGTAATGCTTTGTTGTCAGAATGTTTCTGACAAGGTAGTTACTTTTTATATTACAGCAATATTTTTAATATGCATATTTTTTAAATTTTCTTTATTCTGTTTTTGATAATAAAACTCTTTGTCTTTATATTTTGAATTTCTTTCTTCTTCCCATCTAGTAGTAAAGGCCACCTGAAAATAACAAAATGCAAAATTCCTGAATCATAGGAATTTCATGAGATTTTCTGGTGACGAAGTTGATTATAAACTAAAAACAGCCTTTTAAATCAATTTTTATTTAATAAGGAAAATAAAATATACAATATACATCACAGAACAACAGTAATAGACATTATATGAGAAACTTTATGCAATAACTTATCATTATATTACAAATATCAATCCATCATTTTGGTTCTCATTTTTCTTTTGTAATTTTAAATCAATGCTCGATAAAGCTCTGAAGGAGAATCAGCTTGCTAACTGCATCATTCTCTTTAATAAATTCTACAGTTTTAGGAGAACGAAGTTAATACATTATTCATGAAAGAAACCATAATATTATGAGCTGCTGCACTAGAAAAACAACAATCTGCATGTGCGAAAACAAAGTAATTGCACAGCTGATCAGCACCTTTGTTTTTGCTACACAGTATAATCCAAAATTTTCGAGCTTCCAGCTTGCTTCTGACTGTTCAGGCGCTTGTGTCGAACCTGATGGTCAACCCAAATTGTAGAGCTGAATCTGAATCTGAATAGTTTACTGGTGACACGCCAAATGACATTATTTCACCAGGGGGTTCGGATGGGGAAGAAAGTAGTCCCTTGAACGTACGGTGAAGTGAACTTGGACACACAGTCATCAGACATTTCAGCAGAGGAGATAAGTGAATCAGGGAGATCATTCCAGTCCCTGATAGTCTGTGGAAAGAAACTACTTTTGTACGCTTCTTTACTAGCTGAAGGTATCTGAAAAGCCAAAGAGTGTTGATTTCTACAACGCCTATTCTTTGGGATAAGGTCATCTGTTGGTATTCTGGCTTTACCCTTTAGACCTTTGTATAGCAACTAGGAGCATGACTGGCATTTTAGGTCAACTGAAATGGGAACCTCTTAAGAAAAGGAGGAAGGATAGTAGAAACATAATTTCCCGTCACAAACCTTGCCGCCCGATTTTGGATCTTTTCCAGTTCTTCCTGGAGGCCATGAGTGCAGTGGCTCGTATGATTTGGCTAATTACACACACTCTGTACGCACATTCCCGTTTAAAACACGACTTAGCTTATATAAGCACCCAAAAATCCCACATGGCTTGGCTTTTAAGCACCAAAATAGCCATATGGCTTGGATTATAAACAGCCACAGGGTTTTGCTTTTAGGCACCCAAAGAACCACATGGCTTGGCTTTTAAAGCTCCCAGTGTTATGAGCTAACTTGGAATATTGTCAATCTTAAGATTTGCATGTCTCCAACTTGGAATTCCAAGTTGGAGTAGTCAATCTTGAGATTGGCTATTGTCAAATATGTTGTTAACCAACTTGGAATAATTGACCAACTTGGAATTCCATTACGTTTAATAAATAAAGTAAATAAAAATACTGATGATGATGACGACGATAATGGTGAATAAATGAATAAATAGATAAAAATAAATAAATAAATGATATGATGTGATTGTGCACATTTATGTTGAGTTAAGCATGCACCTTTCATACCTTTTATAACGATGCTTAATTATGATAATCATCTTTATATTGTAGATGGATAAAATATCTATCACGAATGCCAGTCTTCCGTACGGCCCTCCATTAAATACTCTAACATGGATTACCATTCGATTTTTTATTGTCTAGACTATTTTTCGTTTGAAACCCGTACGTATCTCGTATTTCAATAGATTTTTACTAGAGCTCAGGTAAATTTACGGAAGCGTTCCGATAATATCCGATATTGGCCGGCGATATTCGAATATCTTTCGGCTAATCTGTACAGGTAATGTCAATGCCTGGGGACAGTTGCCTTATCGATATGAAACAGTTATTGATTGATTATAGCTTGACCACGAAAAATTGGCGGTGTTATGGTTATATTGTTTGTCAACATATAGCTTTTTATAGTTCGCCGTTAATCATAGGTGTTTTCCAATCAATTCACCGATTATTTACGGTAATGTATTGGCGTGTTGTTCACAAGTCCTGCGGTCTAACCATTACACCAAATTATAGTGCGGATCCTACCAATATTGTGAAATTATTTATCAAATATCATGCTTCACGAATTCCAATTTACCGATCAATAGTTGTCTAAATACGCACAAAGGATTCCGTATACGTCATTAAATTTATTAATACACATCGATAACCAAAATATTTACCAAACACCCAGCCATGTTATGATGGTCAAGCTAGCTTGACCACGAAAAATTGGCGGTGTTATGGTTATATTGTTTGTCAACATATAGCTTTTTATAGTTCGCCGTTAATCATAGGTGTTTTCCAATCAATTCACCGATTATTTACGGTAATGTATTGGCGTGTTGTTCACAAGTCCTGCGGTCTAACCATTACACCAAATTATAGTGCGGATCCTACCAATATTGTGAAATTATTTATCAAATATCATGCTTCACGAATTCCAATTTACCGATCAATAGTTGTCTAAATACGCACAAAGGATTCCGTATACGTCATTAAATTTATTAATACACATCGATAACCAAAATATTTACCAAACACCCAGCCATGTTATGATGGTCAAGCTATACGCCAAATGCAGCCGTAAATGGTGATACTGGATGGGAAACCGTTTACCAAAAACAGTGGAAAGTTGTCGTAAATCAGTGGTGTAGAATTCGACGCATGGACGTAAACAGGCTTAATTATAAAGTTTATCAGTGGTCGGTCAATCATAATAACTCACGTCATAAAAATTGGGCTGGTTATGTAAAGGATATGTTTACACAAGTTGGTTTCAGCTATTTGTTTGAAGCATCGTCAGAATCTTTAAGTAAAAGATTTATCCAAGATTCCATTAATACACACCTTAAAACACAGTTTAATGTCGACTGGAAAAGCGATTTAGAAAGAGAAAACGCTCGACGAGGGAACGGTAGGAATAAATTAAGAACTTATAGGCAATTTAAAAGTGAATACTGCAAAGAAAATTATGTTGGTATTATCATGCCAAAAAGTCATCGAAGTTCATATGCGAAATTTAGAATGGGTGTTGCGCCACTCAGGTTGGAAACGGGAAGGTATGAACATCTAGCGGAAGACAGACGGGTTTGTTTCAACTGTCCTACCAGTGTAGAATCCGAAGAACACGTCATAATGGATTGTCCACTCTACTCGGACTTGAGAAATACATTATTTTCAAAACTATTGCAACATATCCCTGACTTTGACGATAAATCCAAACACGAAAAATTTATGTGTATTCTCAGCTGTGACATCATAGCCAAATAACGGCTGTCAAGTGTCTAAATGGTATGGTCGCACATGGTCAAAGACACTGCATAAATACTGATTAAATGTTATCAAATACATAAAATCACCATTTGCATTTGCTTAACAACGATCAAAATTGGTGTACAACAAAAAATCAGCAGTTCTGTACCCTAAGTGTTTTAGTATATTTCCGCTGATCAGTCAGTTGCTGAATTCAGCAGAAAATTAAGCGTTTTAGTCTGTCCCCATATTGGGGCCATCAACATGACACCTATGTATTTTGCTTAATGTTTTGATAGTACGAAAGGTGATGGTCTTGTGGCAGAACACCTTTAATTTGAAGCTGTGAATTTTCGCGGTAGCCAAAGAATAGCACGCACGTACATGTATATTGCTTCAAGATGACCACCTATGTTTATTTGGCCTTAGGTTTTGATAACTTACGAATCATGATGGTCTTGTGGCATCAAGATGACACCTATGTAATTTGCATAATGATTTGATAGTAAGAAGGTTTCAGAATCAGAATAGTTTATACTGGTGAAACTTCAAATTGTCAATACCACACCAATGTGTGGGGGTTAACGTCCAAGCCAACAATTTTCAGTCATGTTGTGATGTAGTTACCGCGTAGGTTTAAAATTGTTCGTTGTTGCAATGTACATGCATCATGTTTCGACAAAACATTAAACTAATCAAGTCAAGTCAAAATACCTTTATTCTCTCAAAGTCGTATGGCATGCGAGGAAATACAAAATACATATCATCAGTACAAGACGGAATACAAACTATAAAGAAACAATAACAAAGGAACAGCATTATAGCTCGACACTGACATACCCAGTCCATTTCTTCATAAAGTAGAAAAAAGAAAAAGAAATCAGTTTTGTGATTTTTGTTTCTTGTGACTTTTTTCCCTACCCAAAACAGTGATTTCTACGTGACTGTTTTTCCTGTGACCTCCTCCCCCCCCCTCCCTACATTCCTAAAATCAGCTACGCTGCGTTCTCTAGCATACTTAGTTTTCCCATGACGCGCCTATTTTTAAAGACTAAATGCGAAATTTATTTATTTATTTATTTATTTATACAATATTTTCAGAGGATAACTTTTAGCTATACAGCCAGTCTACCAAGTACCCCTCTATAACACTAAAAACATGTATATACAAATATTTCCAAACATTTACAAAATACGTATATAAGAAAAAAAAGTACAAGTAGGCAAAGATCAGGAAAAGGTGCAATCAGAAAAAGACTCCCACTCCAAAAACCAAGGTGGGAAAAAACCAAACTAACAATCAGGTACTTATACCATGAAAACATTTCGTAAGCCGAATGAGCAGCTATTTTCCCAATAGGTGGCCACTCAGTTACCTTAACTTAACTAAAAATATGCAAACACACATAAGGCGCCAACAGCACAAAAATATTTTAAACACCAAGACATAAAACAAAAAGAACCACCACAGAAGTATCGACTTGGAACGAACAGTAACACAAAGTAAACTTAATCCTGTAAGAAAACTTAATCCTGTAAGTAAGAAAACTTAATCCTGTGGGATGCATTTAAACGTGAAATAAACGATAGATAAGATATTAAACTTGGACTATCGTTAAATTTTAAAATAGAATATGCTTACATGAATTAAAATACGATTAAATTTACAACACTCGTTTATTTTTACAAGACACTGACAGCTCAAATAATTCATGAAATATTTTAATAAGTATCACTTTAATTATTGCGCGATGCTCAAATTCTTTTGGTTTAACTCCCAAATCTTAAATAAAAATTGCTTAAAAGGTAACTCTATTTTGCTTCATTTTGTCGTAAATATTTTATATAAACATTGTGATTATCAATAATTCAAGAAAATGACTAGTCTGTATAATAATATAACTTCTGCCTCTTTTCGCTGCATTTTGCCTCTTTTCGCACCTTTTCGCCATCTAGTCCCACCCATATTACCTGGCTTGATAAAATCGACCATTAAGTCACGCGTCCGTTGTATATTGCACCTATGACAGTGTCTATTGCTATTTCAGTAGCAATTCTGTAGCAATATGGTAATTACCTCGTCACTGCGAGATAAGACAGGGACAATTTTATTACCTATGTGCTTTCTTTAAAAGGCGTCTTTAATTTTGCTTTGAAAAAGGTAATAATAGTATCGAATCAATAAAATTGTCAACTGAATATTTGTGAAGTTAAATGACAGCACAATGTTAGTCCAATCGCATGCATATCGTTATTCTTAGTCGTCAAGAAATAATCCATAAATAACATAATATCGAAAAATGTTAATCCAAGATAATATTTATTTATTTATTTATTTATTTATTTATTTATTTATTTATTTATTTATTTTATTTATTTATTTATTTATTTATTTATTTTTATTTATTTATTTATTTATTTATTTATTTATCTTCGTTCATTGATACTGTCAATCTCAAGATAGCCATTCGCCAACTTGGAATTCCAAGTTAGTCAATTATTCCAAGTTAGTTAACAACACCAGTCGCCACATAACCCAGCTTATAAGCACCCTAAACAACCATGTGCCTCAGCTTACAAACACCAAGGACCCTATAGCAAACACCAAAAGTAGCTAGTCTTGCAAGCAAACCAATTTGGGAGAGATCTATTGAATACAACAAGGAGCCTTGGTATACTAAAGTAGCCATGGCTTAGATTTTAGTCGGCAAAAGTCTGCCTGTAAAACAGTCAAAGTAGTCACTAAACTTGGCTTGTTTACACCTTAAGTAGTAGCCACTTCACTTGAATTTAGAGCACTTTGGGTACATGTAGCTATTTGGTGGCTTAATTTTATAAGCATGGCTCAGCTTATAAGCCCTTAAAGTAGCCATAATACTTGTTGGGTTATAAGCCCCCAATTTATGACAGAATAATACTTCATTCAGCTTAGAAGCACGCAAAGTTGGGACGACTGTTTAAAATCTCCAAAAAGTAGACGCTGGACCAAACTAACAAACTCCCAAAGAAGCTACTTACTCAGCTTGTAAACCCATTAAATCTCAACATGATTCAGCTTATAAGCCCTAAAAGTGTAATTCCATCTCATAAGCCTCAAAAAGTTGGAAGATATCTCTTGAAGTATCCAGTGGACAATTAAAAGAACCTTCCCCTAATGTCCATGAGGCTTGGATTAGAGCCCCCCACCCCCATATTAGCCAAACGAACAGCTTATAAGCCACCAAAAGTTTCATCTTTCCTCTCCGGTTGTTGATGCACAAGTTCCTCGTCCAGTTTGGTCAGAGTGTTGGTTGAAATGTCGGCCTCTCCCTCATAGCTGACCATCTGATCATAGCTGGTAGCTCGCCTCTCACGGCTATTGTGTATCCCGTAGGCAAAGTACAGAATCAGCCCTGCAATTAATTAATGTTGAGTATTATTTATTATGGGTTACAATCTACTCCTTTAGTGGTCGTTTTCGTATTCTAATTATTTTTTGATTTGTTGCTGCTTTACATGCATGATGAGTCCATATTTCTCCGTTAAAAGCATCTAAAATATTCAAATATGCATTGATTTTGCTGTTTCATAAGCATCACTCATATTTCAGAAAGAAACTCCAGATGTTGTTTGATAGAAGTTAACATAGGCAATCTCCATGTCGATATCATGCTCAAGGTCCACCCATTGCACCAACAAAGCAAATAATTAAGCTTAATTGTCTAGTTCAATGTTGGCATGAGTTTTGGCATAACAAATAGGCGCAAACCATTATGTTGCAACAAATTACATACACACACATCATCTGGACACTTATCAGCTGCTCATAGGCTTTTTTGTTCGCAGCAGCTTCAACCTCAATATAACGCGTCTCACTACATTGCGGTTTTCAATATAACACGGCTATGTCATTGCTCCCAAGTTATTATTATATGAGCCTTTGCATGAGAAAACCAACAATTTGGGTTTCCGACCAGGTCCAACACAAACCAGCCTGTACAGTCACAGAATAAAGGTAGAAGCTTAAAACTTTGGATGTAAGTAGATAAGGAATTGTACTATCAGTGTGGAGAAAACAAAGGTGCTGATCAGCTTCGCAGTTACTGCGAAGCTGATCTGCGCCTATGTTTTCGCATATACAAATTGTTGGTTTTCTCACGCACAGGCTCATATGTATATATTTACATTTTTATTGCAATCGCCCTAAATGAAAGTATCTTTCTTGATGTTCTTCATTTCCCAATGGAAAACATTAAGTCTCGTGATCTAGATGCCACGCCTATGGGCGGGGCGACGTCAAAGCCCATCCAGTGACGTTGTTTGTTTACTCTTGATGTCGTGACGTTGGTCGCGTATCGCCATGACGTTAGGCGCGAAAATTTGACGTTTTGGCTGTTCCAAAATTACGTTAAATGGGATTTAATGTCAAATAACATGAAAATGAATGGTGATATGCGCAATTAAAAATCTGATACTTGATTGATAATATAAAATGTAAATATAAGTAATGAAATTCAGATTTTAGCTTTCACTGGATGATGAAAAACATTAGCCTAATGTTTTTCAGCTAAAATCTGAATTTCATTCCTTAAATAGTAAGTAACCTCATTATTACACGGTTTCACTTGTAACACGGTCTGCTTCTATGGATTAAAGATAGCGTTATTTAAGAAATGAATTTCATTTTTCTGGTGTTCATGGAGCTATGAACCGCAGTGGGTCGCGTGCAAAGTGAATGAACCCCGAAGGGGTTCATGTAAGCTTTGCTAGCGACCCACTGCGGTTCATAGCTCCATGAACAACAGAAAAATTAAACTCATTGCTTATATTTACATTCATTTCTCTCTGTCGCTTGTTGAAAAATCACCAAGGCGGTCACATTTACCAGCAAACAGAGAATCTACACACAGTGTGTGTTCAAACAGCGGAACGGCGTCGACGTTTACAACGTCCAATCAGATTGGCGAGATTCATGTTTTTTGACGTCAAGTTTGGATTACGTCACGTCGCGTGACACAATGTTGTTCATGGAAGTATGAACACAGATGAACATCTAATGGTTCATCTAAGGAGGTTTTAGGAAAATGTAAATATAATGAGGTTGACGTGTGCATATATAACGAGTTACGAAACTTGTGTGCAGTAAATACACTATCTTTGCGTACACGTTCAAAGTGTAGCATAATTAACTTAAGGAACTAAAATTGTAAGTGTTGCAGAATTGCTAACATGATTACGTGGGAACAGCAAAAATCAGAACAGTCAGACAGTTTACAATAGTTCAATTAAGTCAGCATTCCCTCGGGGATTTTCCATTTACTTGTGAACACGAAATTAGCAACTTGTTCCGTTTCAACCGGAAAATGTTCAAATTTTCATTAAAATGTCATACATTTCCTTTTAAGAAAAACAAGGACGGTGTACATACTTTAGCTAGAAAAAGAACGGGAAGGATTATAAAAAATATACATTAAACTGCACCGTATACGTACAAGTTTGTCATTAAAATCTGCATGAAAAAAGGAAATGTATGGAACTTTCTCCTCAATGCTATTAAAACACTTTCCCTTTGTAACTCGAGAGTAATTTTTGATCTCTCATTTCATTTGTTTGCAAATTTTCTAGTGTTTATTGTGGTTTAAATGATTTTCGGACCGGCTGCTTGGTATACCTGGTCCGGAGGTTACAAAACTCAGTGAGCATAAATCTAAACTGCTCATAAATACTGAAATGGCCCAAATAAAAGAAATTTCATGTTAAGCTCACGTTATATTGAAATTCGCATGACTGAAGATGTACTGTATTGAAATTCGTGTAATAAGTGTGTTATAACGAGGTTGAGTTGTTCTGTTCACCTACCGACATTCATCCATATAACAAGCCGTATCCATTTCAGATAACAGTTTTATCATCAGGATGATGTTACACATGATGCTGATGGGGGGATAAGGGGGGGGGGGGGGCAAATCGTGTTATAGCGGGGCCTGTTATAACTAGATTGAGTTGTATTGTTCCCCTGTTGTATTGTTCCCCTACCGATAGTCATCCATATGACAAGTCTTACCCACGTCAGATAACTCAGTTTCATCATAAGGGCGATATTACACATAGTGCTGAGTGCGGGGATAAGGGCGACAAATCGTGTTATAGCGAGGCGCGTTATAAAAGGATTGAGTTATATTGTTCACCTACCGACAGTCATCCATATGACAAGTCTTATCCACGTCAGATAACTCAAGTTTCATCATCAAGGGCGATATTACACATAGTGCTGAGGGCGGGGATAAGGGCGACAAATCGTGTTATAGCGAGGCGCGTTATAAAAGGATTGAGTTATATTGTTCACCTACCGACAGTCATCCATATGACAAGTCTTATCCACGTCAGATAACTCAAGTTTCATCATCAAGGGCGATATTACACATAGTGCTGAGGGCGGGGATAAGGGCAACAAATCGTGTTACAGCGAGGCGCGTTATAAAAGGATTGAGTTATATTGTTCACCTACCGACAGTCATCCATATGACAAGTCTTATCCACGTCAGATAACTCAAGTTTCATCATCAGGGCGATGTTACACATGATACTGAGGGCGGGGATAAGGGGGACAAATCGTGTTATAGCGAGGCGCGTTATAAAAGGATTGAGTTATATTGTTCACCTACCGACAGTCATCCATATGACAAGTCTTATCCACGTCAGATAACTCAAGTTTCATCATCAGGGCGATGTTACACATGATGCTGAGGGCGGGGATAAGGGGGACAAATCGTGTTATAGCGAGGCGTGTTATAACGAGATTGAGTTGTATTGTTCACCTACCGACAGTCATCCATATGACAAGTCTAATCCACGTCAGATAACTCAGTTTCATCATCAGGGCGATGTTACACATGATGCTGAGGGCGGGAATAAGGGGGACAAACGGTATCTGAAAAAAAAAAATATGTTACTCTCATTACAAAAACATGCTCATGCATTACAGCTTTTTTCAGCTGTAAAAATAGAAATCATGTTTGCTAAAAACATTGATCGTGTGTTAGAACCGCCTCGACAAGGCGGTTCAAACGAGTGCCCAAAGTCTATGTTCTAGACCAAAATTTAAAATAAGAAAAAATTGTATACCCCTATAAACCCCTATAATATACATGTAGATTAGTTAAGAACTTCAAATGAAGCAATGCAAAGATTCCTACATATAAAGGGCAGGGCTACCGTTTTGTGACTCTTAACATGACAAACAACGCGTGTCTTCCTACGTTTACTTGCCAAATGGTCGTCATAGCAAATTTTGGTATGATAACTATGCTGCCTTCTTTAATTGCACGCCGGTGGGTAGGGCGTCAGACTCTATGATGGCCCCGACATAAAGCTATTCATTTTAGTTGGTTGGGGCCGGAGCTTCTTGTCTGTTGCTTGGCCCACCGGGGTCCAACTGGTGTTTTTCTTTTGCTCCGGAGTTAGTAGGTTATTCGGCGCCCAGGGATCTCCATCGTCGGGCAGCTTACTCAGTCTGTGAGTCCTGGTTTTTGATTCATCAGGATGTTTATCATGATTTATTTGTTTGTTCTTGATGATTCATTGACTAGTTAGAGATTCACTACGAGGACCAAATAACTAACTAAATGTTATGAACCACCGCAGAAGCTGAGGGTGAGGTTATGGCCATGTAAAACCGGTTTAAGCCCGCCAGTAACTTTGTGTTACTGATCGTTCCAAGTCGATACTTCTGTGGTGGTTCTTTTTGTTTTATGTCTTGGTGTATAAATTTTTTTTGTGCTGTTGGCGCCTTATGTATGTTTTCATATTTTTAGTTAAGTTAAGGTAACTGAGTGGCCACCTATTGGGAAAATAGCTGCTCATTCGGCTTACGATATGTTTCATGGTATAAGTACCTGATTGTTAGTTTGGTTTTTTCCCACCTCGGTTTTTAGAGTGGGAATCTTTTTCTGATTGCGCCTTTTCCTGATCTTTGCCTACTTGTACCTTTTGGTATAAATCTGGTAATGAATATGCTAGCCAAACGAATTTTGCTTAGAATCGCATTTAATAATGTGCAGCAGACCATTCTATTGGATTCCTATAATAAGCTTACTAGCACTTTCTTGACATTTTGAATGAGTACATCTCGGATCCTTTCCGGAAATCTATTAGACCATCTTATCGTATTTAAGCCTCCACATAACAAAAAAGTCAACAGTTTGACACGCGTATGCGCGTTCTTAACTCACTTAAGCCTGGCGTCCCTTTTATGGGACATAGGCAAACAGAATAGCCCCAGATGTGACGCCGCAGAACGCGCGTCCCATCTGAGGCTATTATGTTTGCTTTTAAAGGAATTTCATCGAAAAATTGATTAAACATTCAAAATCACTCCTGATGCCCCTTAAAATGAAAGTGAACTCACCATAATGATAATGATGGGAGAATCTATTCGCCAAATATGGGTTAAATTAGATGATTATATTCAGAAAACTCTGATAGCTCACCTGGAATGTTAGAAAAGCGTCATTCTTTTCATGTGCCACCATGACCAGATAGGATAACACTACTAGACCAGCGAAGATAATCACCAATATGATAGTCCACCAGGTTCCATTACTCAGGTACGAGAATCCGAAAATAAGAGTCGCATTTAAACAAATTATCCCAATAAACAGCAGAAAGGTCGCCAGCATAACCGCATTTCCTGGCTCGAAAGATTTCAAAACTGGCAAAGATCGCAAATTTTGTTTCAATCGTCCAAAATCGTCTTGGCTTTTTGATCGGTTTATGATTGAGGATTCTTCCGTCGCAGTGCTCTTTACTTCCGGTCCCACCATTTCCTCTTCCGGTTTTAATTTGAACTGGCATTTATAAACAGGTAGATATCTTAGAACAATAACACAAGCAGAGACGATGGTATACGCTGTTAACGTTCCTATGGACATAAATTCTACAAGCGTAGTGATTTCAAAGAAGAACGCCATGAATGCGGAAAGTAGTCCAAAAACAAAGATGGCGACGACCGGCGTTTGAAAACGAGGATAAACGTATGCTAGAGATCGGAACAAGAGCCCATCCTGTGCCATGGCGTACACTGCCCTAGGGAGAGCATAGGCACTCCCGAGCAAAGATGTTGTGATTCCAAACAATGTACCGACAGCTACAACATATTTTGCCCAGTTAATGCCTCTGGTGGCGAATGCAACCGGAAACGCCGCGGAGGGATCGACGGTATAGTATGGCACGATCAAAGTTAGTGATGTTGTTGCAAGAATATAAATTATAGAGACGATAATGAGTGACGTCACGGTTGCAATGGGAATGGACTTTTCTGGATTCTTGGCCTCTTCACCCGAAACTGCGATTCCCTCAAAGCCGATATAAGCGTAGAAACAGGTGGCTGCGCCAGCGAGAGAGCCGCCAAATCCATAAGGAAAGAAACCACCATCTCTGTCCCAATTCTTGCTGTCGGCGAACGCGAAACCGGCACAAATAAGGAATAAAATGACTGCAGTATTGAACACTGTGAACACACTATTGACGTGGACGGTGAACTTGGCCCCCGTTGCAATGAGCAAGAAGATCAGCACCGTTATTGTGAAGGCTATGAAGTCTGGATAGTCCGACACCCACTGGCTGTCATGACTGAGGTAGCCAACGGTATGCAAGGTACTGTTCTTTATTGCACCGTTGAAAAGAGAATCGAGCGCGCCGCTCCATGCACGCGCTACTGAAGCAGCGCCGAGAAGGTGTTCTAGAACCACGTTCCATCCAATCACAAAGCCCCAGACTTCTCCAATGGCGACGTAGGTGTACGCGTAGGCGGAGCCAGCCTTTGGAACTCGTGCCCCAAACTCAGCATAGCACAGTGCGGACAAAATGGCGGCTATTCCGGCGAACATGTAAGACAGTATGGCAGCAGGTCCAGCAAGATCTCGGACAACAGTTCCTATAATGACCATGATAATAAAATAACAGCGACATCTGAATACAGATCACAAATGCAATTCATGAATTGACGGTTATGGTGCATATCCATGTTTGTAAATCGATTGCGAGATAGTGGCCATTTTTAACGCCACCTTTGTTTTCCCGTTTATAATTTGTTTGTTTATTTGTTTGAATTGATGCTTTACGTCCCATTCAACAGCAATGGTCATGTTGGGACGTTGCCTCCATTTTATGAGACCCAACATTAGGATGGCATGACACTCAAGCAAACCAATATGGCTTATTATATGGATGGTTTGACTAAACCACTTTTCCTGGGAAGGCTCAGACTGGAGCGGTTAACCAGTAATCAGACTGTCGGTCAGTAGTTTAGAAGCTTTGCCTAAAGGCACAAGCAGCCCATCTATTTCTCATAAGACTTTTATATCTGTACAAAGCGGTGTTCGTTATACGTAAAACTACTCGCCGTTTATTAAATTTCATGGTTTTGCCTACCTGTTAAGACATATATCCCAGCACCAATCATCTGTCCTATCCCAAGAAGGGTCATATCAAAAGTATTGAGACATTTCTTAAGAGGGGTGTCATGAAAGTCCTCGGTGATTGTTTTCTTTCTGTTAACATTCTCCCAGAGCTGCACGGCCGCCTCCTTCACCTTTCCCGCCATTGCTACTGCTGAAAATGAAAAGAAAGTAAATCATAAAATAGTCGAACATTTAAAAATAAACGTAAAACCTAGACCGGGAGTGTGTTCAATCGCAAAATGAAAGCATCGCAAGCCTGGCCCGATTTTGATTAGCTCTAATCCTAAAAACATGTCTCTCATCAGTTAGTCTTAAATTCTTAAATTTGCAGATAGTCTTATTCTGGTGGCTTTGTTTTAAACATTGGATCAAAGGAAGAATTTGTCAATAGAAAGAAACAATTACTACATGTATCGCAATATTCACATTTTCAAACATAATCATGTTTCAGACTGTAGCCAGTCTAGGTCCGATTATGGCACTTGTTTGTGGCTATGTTTTCGCAAAATGTCCGTATGTCGGTTTATGGCGAATGAATAAACCTATTGCATACACGAGCTTTAAAAACGCACGTTCTCAAATGAACAAGGAGAGATTTCTGGCAACATTCCCATTGTAAACGTGCCTGTCAACGTTTTATACCTAATTGGACCATACATCTATTTCTAGAAATGACAATTAAGAATCTCGAATGTCTTCACATTCATGTTCGGATCGATGAAATAGTAGTCACTGAATGGCACTAAATGACAGATAATCTAGAACTATGGAGCCAAAATGCTTGGATATTACATACGAATGTGACTTAATGTAACGATAAAATGCGCATTTGGAATAAATGGACTACATGTATTTTGTCAATTATGAATAGAATCAACTTAAACATGCCAATCACGACTTCGAACCAGACTAACACGTTGGTTGATTTACCATGCTCGTTGTGCATCGCTCCGAGTCTTGAAGGAAACGTAATGGAATTGAGCCGCGTCATGAGAAAACCGGATTCTGGCCTATATATATGCGAAAACAAAGGCGCAGATCAGCATCGCAGTAACTGCGAAGCTGATCAGCGCCTTTGTTTTCGCTACACGGATAGTACAATTCCTCTACTTTCTTAATCCCAGATTTCTAGCCTCTATCCATCTTCTGTGATTGTACTGCTCGGTTTGTGTCAGACCAGGTGTGTGGCATGAGAAGCCCGGTCTCCCCTATGGCACATGTATCGTAACCATGTCAACTGTAAGGCATAAAAGGCAAGACGAAAACCAAGCTCTACTCAAAAATGCTCGACTCCAAAATTCCCAAGCATTCAATGCAGGCTGAAATTAAACTGCTATGTTCTATAGTGCCATGGGCATGACATTTTTCAATAAATGCAGTAATTGTTGTAATTAGCATCAATTGTATTGCTACAACACATAGCTATTTCATTATTGCTTCATAAACAACGTACCATATGGTACTTTACAATTTCAGAGAGTTTCAACTTATCGTCTGCTAACAAAAACATTCCAGAAGACAAAATGCATTCCGTTATTATGCACAGTACCACAACAGAGAGTATTGATAGAATATGTACATGTGTATACATTTTCAATGAACGTACCATATTTGGAATCAAACATACCTGACATTGTTTATATGACCGCTGAATTTTATAAATCCAAATCCGATAATTAAGACTGGTCTTCAAGACTTGGCAGTTCCAGGCAGGAAGCAATCGATTTGCTGCGCGCGCAGAGATTATAGCACTGACAAACAATTGGCGCGCGTAATGAGACCAGCGCTAATCATTGCAGACGACAGTTTTAAGCAGCGTTCTTGGGAATTATTGACTTTGTCGTCTGGGACAAGTGACAGTTTACATTAACTCGCTTATCAAAATAACTGCAGATTTTGACAACAGTGCTCAAGTAGGTACAAAACATTTTTCCCATGTAGTAGGAATTTTTTTAATATAAAACCCTCCCAGGGTTTTGGGGATTCAGGGAGAAGGGCTATTTATTTTCAGGGATTTGGGGAGAAGTGTCATTTATTTTCAGGGATTTGGGGAGAAAGCATAAATTTTTGGGGTTTTAGGGTTCAGGCAGCAGGGGGTTGAGGAAAAACATTTTAGGGAGCTGGGGAGAAAGGTCATTTTTCTTTCAGGGAGCAGGGAGCAAAGACCCCCTCTGGGGGGCCTCGTCAATGGGTCTTGTCCACGAAGAGAACAAAAATGTACTTTTTGACAAAAATAAAATGTTGTCATGGAGGCTTCAGTCGACATTACTAGTAGCCTACACTGTATACTAACATACCTGGTAGGTAGACCAGCAACAACTACTATATCTCCTGTACCAGTTCGTGTTGTTTCCGAGTTTCAGGGGCTTATCTCATTTTTCCTAAAAAAAATCAAATGAAATGTAGTAGCTAAAAATAAACTTTCATTGATAACATGAGCAACGAATAAAACCATGCTTTTGTACGCAACTTTTTGTCTTCAGTGCGCTTATCAGCATGGTTATTCATACTGTCTTTCCAGGGCATTTTATGGTTCGCATCCTAGGTCAAGAAATACGCGAAAGACACGTCAAGGCTGGTATTATGCAAATCAAAAGGTGTCAAAGGACATATGAAAAGGTTTCAAAGGAAAACAAGACAAATTTTCTGGCTGTGAGACTTATGTTATCTGTTTATGGCGGTCGGGATGACAACAGTTATAAATAGTCGGCCGTGCTTAATTTCTACGATAACTCATGATGGCATGTTTTGTTAATGCTCGGCATCCAGGCTAGAATCATTCCTTGGGATACTACAAACAACATAGGGCCGGATGCTACAGCGTGAATTTGCGTTTTAAGGTCACAGTAAGGTTAAATGTCAACTAAGTGCATTTTGTAAGAAAAATAATACTTAATTTCATAATATGTATTTTTATGTTTCGAAAATGTTATAAAATAAATAAAAACAACTGCCAGTTTATATGGAATGACCCAGAGGCTTGCCATAAGGATTAATTTGACACATGGGTTCGATACACAGGAAGGTCAGAGGTCAAACTGGTGCAAATATGCTGAAAATGCTTACAAATACAACCACTTCTTTTCTTTATCTTAATTTGCTAATTTAATTATGAGTGAAACAGTTGTAAATGGACATAGTGTTATGCAGAGGGCTAAAATGTAATTTTCCTTTGTTTAAAGTATTAAACATGCCGTATTTGTGCTAATAAAGCACCCCAGGCTAAATCGCATTGTGTCAATATAAAATAAAATGCTACAACTAATCTTGATTATAAACCTGATCCTGTAAAGTTGCTATGACTTTTTAATGCACTTCTGATATTATTTTATAATTCTAGCTTGTGACATGAACATTCTAATAACTGTCCATATTGTCCTCAACAATGAACACATTTGCATGTTGTAAAATAACATTGTGTCCACGCCCACCTGGGATTCAAACGAATTGGCTGTACTTACAAAAATACTCATATCAAACCAATAATATGCTCTAAACTACTATGATTGGCCTGACAGTAATACTTAACATAAATACCTAATATTCAAATCATTGAACTTGCTAATTCATGAATATTAATGCTACAAAACATAAGAAATTTGAGAAAATCATAAAAAAATCGGGGGTATACGTACAAACATCACTTACCCCAAGGCTGTCTATAAACCTAGAATGTTGAAAGTGGTATAGAGGTATAAAATGAATGCTATGGAAAAGATATATCACCCATGCGTCTGGAATATTAATGAAAACTTTTGGAATAGGAGAGAAAAAAGAAAACCTTATACGGGTAAACCTATAAAATGCCGTGTATCTCGGCAACCAAAACCACTAAAGTGCTGAAAATGGCATCAAATGATTGCTAGGGTTATATTATACCATTTTAACTATACAAAAATATATAAAATATATAAGCCATTGGATTTTTATTTTCATGAACGTTAATAATACCTTCAGACATTGGAGTAAAATCGGGACGAATTAATGTGGTGTACATGTGAAAGCAAATGTAGTTGGCTACTGATAGACCTAGAGTGCTGAAATTGGTATCAGCTGAGTGCTAGGACAATGTTTTATAATTTTGTAATCAGATATATAAATATTTTGATATTTTTGTGGTATTAATATTAAAAACATGCTTAAATTAGAGAAAAATCTCCGAATAATGAAGGGCTATACCATTAAGATTGCATATATCTCGGGTCTCGACTACCAATAGCTGTGGCATCATATAATTGATAGGACAATACTTTATTGATATAGATTCAGATTGTAAAGCATACTTGTTGGCAACCAAGATGATATAAGCAATTTTCTTGGAGCACAATCTTCAATTTTGCTGTAATTTTCATTATTTTGATCGTATCTTACATACGGGTCAGCTTAGATCAGATGAAATTTTAAATTTACTAAGTGTTATGCGGTTGTGTAATGAAAACGTCAACACTAATATACATGTACTTAAGTTGACTTGCAGGATGTCAATATCAATTAATTCTCACTGGCCTAAAAAAATCATGTTGATTGGACAAGTCATTTTTTCACAGTATAATTTTATATAGCCAAAAATACCCCCAAAACAGGTGTTATACTGTCTCACTTGAAAATTGCTTCTTTTCATGGGTATAGGGATTGAAACTGACACTTTATGTGTATATAAAATATTTTGTGGCTAGTAAGCAATCATATCCTGTTTATTCTGCTGTTTATTTGAATGGGCTACGACTATTTGTTTTTGAGTTATGCCATGATTACTAAAGCTGATGACATGTGCCAAACTGAGGTATTTTAAAGTGAGAAAGGAGTGACATGCCTGATAAGTCAGACTGTTACATCCAATACTACTTTCAATGGGTTATAAACAATATTTGGAATACCTAATCAGTAAAAATAACCAGTAGTGTGGCTTACTTTTATTGCTGGATATAAATTTATATCCCAAAATACTGAGGACAATGTAACGATAAAGTGTCCTGTCCGTAACCCATACATTATATCTATGACATCTTATACTTCTGGAAGTTGAAAACCACATTGGGGGATGGAGTCTTCAGAACTAATAATTGTCATGAGAAAAATATTATACCAACGCCAATGACAATGTAGAATTATGGAAATTATATTTCGGTCAAAAATGTCCTGTCCGTAGAGAAAAAATCGACAACAAAAAGCGTAAAATTTCTTAAACCAATAAACCCAGAGCCATCAAATTTCACATGAAGCATACTTTTATCACGACAAAACTTTTATTAGAATATAGGGTGGAACGGACTTAAACTCTTGTTACCATGGCAACGGATAGGTCCCATAGGGTTATAATGGTGAAAACAATGCTTTCTTATTTTCTAGCTAGCATTTAATCTTATTCTGTCCAAACTTATTTGTAACCAGGGTATACACATCAGCTTTAATTATATTACGTTTCGGCCAAATCTGATTCCTAAATAAAACGTTAGCTCCCTTTTCTTAAATTTTCATGATTTTTGAAGATGATATAGTGTTTTGGATATAACGGAATTCTGTGGCATAGAATGATAAAAAGGTATATGTTTTCCGAAACTGTATGACCAACAGATTTTGGAAAAAGTGGAATAACGCCAAGGGTACAACTTTGACAAAAAACCTCCGAAAACAGGTGAAACAAAAATTTGCCTCTGATCGTAGCTGAGACGATAGTATTTACAATATTCAATATAATATGATTTATCTAAAAGACTATATGGCAATAGTACATTGTTATAGCAATTATACGTATACCAGTTTCAGGGCTCTCAGGGCATTTGCAGCCGAGATATAAGTAATTTTGTTGGTATTCCCACTTCATTTTTGATGATTGTTTTCTAATTCATAAAGTCCTCATTCATGTCCATACAAAAAATACCTTATGATTTATATATCTGATTACATGATTATAGAACATTGTCCTTGCAATCATTTGATTCCAATTACAGTCTTAGCAATCATTTGATTCCAAAAAACAACACTCTAGGTCTATCAGTAACCAAGATACATGTGTTTTACATGGTTTCCTTCTTAATTCTTCCGCATTTTTTACTCCAATTTCTAACGCTTTTATCAATGGTCATGAAATAAAATCCAGTGGCTTACATATTTTAGATTAAGTGCTTTAATATTACCTAAGCAACCATCTGATATCACTTTTAGGACCTTAGAGCTTTTGGTTGCCGAGATACAAGTCATTTTGTACATTTACCTGTTTACTTTGTTTCATTTTTTTTGTCTCATACTAAATTTTCTAAGATTTTCATTAATATTCATGAGATTGAAGATCAGAGTACTCTTTTATCAGACTTCAGGTTGATTAGAAACATTGTCATAACATTCATTTGATACCTCTTTCAGTATCCTAGATTAATTCACAGCCCTTGAACAAGTGATTTTGTATGTATACTCAATACCTTATCTTATTTTCTTCATTAATATTCATGAATAAGTAAGTTAAATTATTTGAATATTATGTTTTTATGTTAAATTGCTATGTCAATGCATTACTATCAGACCAATCAAAATATCTGAAAGCATATTCTTGGTGGGATGTGAGTTTGTTAGTACGTTCATCCCATACTTTAGAATCACGTTATAGGGAGTGGGCGTGGAAACCATGTACTTTCACATCATGCAAATGTGCTCATTGTTGAGGACAACACTATTCTATGGCATTTAGGTCCCTCGGGCCAAACTGGCAGCATGAGAATTGTCCTAAAGTGCAAGGAATATCTTATATAACCTACCTAAAATCCTTAAATGGCAATAGATTTTCCCTTGCTTTCCCCGGATGTTCAACATTTTAATCAATATTCATGAATATGCAAATGAGACTATTATCATATATGCCCATGACATCAATATTTTTTCATTATACTGTATTACTGGTGCAGTAGCAAAGTGTGATAATGATAATTTAGGATTAAAATTAGTTTATTCATGGATATATAACCATTTTAAATCACTTTTAATGTGTTCATTAAAATTCATGAATATGAAAATTAGTTAATTTGCAGTACTTACCACGCGATTAAAGGCCTATGCCTCAGCGTTAACCCGAGACCATATTCAGAGGTCTAGGACTAGTAACAGCAAAACTGTGATCAATTTTGTAGGTACACCCTCATGCTAATGAATCACGTTAACAGTTGCCATGGAAATAATGCATTTTTTTCAAAATGCAATTGAGTTTATCCTGTACGACAAAAACTCTTTGCATTTCAGGGGTCCCAATGAACGATTTGGCACCCATGAAAATTGTCCTGGGGTGCAAGTTAGGTCAAATTAGTCCTCGGGTCATTTTGATTTGCAATCATCGGAATTGGAACGTTTTATACGTCAGCAATGCAAATTGTTTTAAATCTAGCATTTAAAGCGTTCTATATACGTCGGTGCGGCTAGGTGTTGTTATTACTAGGAAAGATTATTGTTACTTCTAAATAGCATTTAAATGTGTAAAGAAAAATGGATCTGAAATTCATGACTACAAATATTACTACAAACATTGTGCAAGCTATTCTGAAATGATTTTGGCAAAATCTGTACTTGTATCTATCCCATAATAGGAAGTATATTCCTCAAATTGTTCTGTTTATTATTTCTATTACTGCATGGCTGGTTTTGAGCATATTAAGCATAGTTAGACACTGATAAAAATAATATTTATGACAAATTAGATTATAAAACAGAGATTTTAAAACCGAAATGCACCTAGTTGACCTTTGACCTTACCATGACCTTAATTCGAAGATTCAGACGCGGCATCCGGCCTGGGACACTTTGCCATACCCCAAAGAACATTTCTAGCATGGATGCCGAGCATTAACAAAAAATGCCATCAAAACTTTTTTCTAGAGGCCCTAGAAATTATAGCAGGTAGTCTCAAAAGGCAAAAGATAAGATATTGCCGGTCGAAGAGTTTCTATAAGCAATGGATACGTAGCTTCCGTCGCTGTTCATTGAAAAGCCTTAGATCTTGGGCTACCTGCTAAGGGCTGGCTAAAACGACAGATTCTCCGATATTTGCATATATGCCATTCTGTTGCCACACTTTGGTTTATTGTCACGATGTTATTATCCTTTCTTGAGGGATTTGGTCACGCACTTTTTCCATTATCATCATTATGGACACCATTCACAGACTAAATAGGGTTTCCTAAATATTTCTGAGAAACCCGAAGAACGAGAATAAGCCTAAAACTGCATGCGTTATAACAAAAGCCATCAACAAATTAGTATTTACAGCCTTTATAATAGTATGCTCTGAAGTTTGCTTCAAAAACCTTGGTGACTTAAGCCTAGGTTACATTTGCCCTACGATAAACTTGCGATGATCGTACAATGCCATTTTTTTTTTTTTTTTTTTTTTGCATTTTCGTGCGGTCTCCGCAGGGTGACCCTACGATGCCCCTACGATTCTACGGCTTCCTACGGCTTCCTACGATCTCCGTAGCCTCTACGATTTATTAGTAGTCTGCACTTTTACAAATTTTAAAAATCGTAAGACCGTAGCCCGTAGACACGTCGTAGGTAGCATCATCGTACGGGCGCCTTACGGAAACCCTGCGATGATCGTGCGGTCACCGCACGGTTTTATGATAATTTGGGGACTAAAATAATAAGATAATCGTAGAACTTTTGGGTGATCGTGCGGCATCCGTACGGTTATATCACAAGTTTATTAAAATCGTACGGACACCTAACATCGTACGGCTATCGTAGGGAGACCGCAAGAAATCGTAAGGACTCCTCGCGGCCATCGCACGGGCTCCGTACGATTTCAACTTAAAGTGTGCGGAGACCCGATCTCCAAACAGTTCCGACTCAGGACATCGAAGAAAGCTAGAACAAGAAATCGAACGATGCCCATATGAATTGTAAACACCTACGTCGTAGCCCATGATCACATTCGATTTTTAGCTCACCTGAGCCGAAGGCTCACAAGGTGAGCTTATAGGATGGCCATGATCCGGCGTCCGTCCGTCCGTCGTCCGTCGTCCGTCCGTCGGCGTCCACAATTTCAAAGATCTTCTTCTCTGAAACCGCTTGGCCGATCTTGTTGAAATTTTATGTGGAGCCTCCTTGGGTAGTGGCATTTCAAGTTTGATCGCGAAATCTAGGTCGCATGACCAAGATGGCCGCCACGCCCATATATGGTAAAAACCACTCAAAAATCTTCTTCTCCAGAACCGGTGGGCCGATTTCCACGAAACTTGGTATGTAGCATTGGGAACCTCAGCCCATCATAGTTTGATAAAATGATGACCCTTGGCTGACCTTGACCTATTTTACGGCAAGGTCAAATTTGGAAACATATGCTTTTACATAGTAAAAAAGTGAAAACTATGGAATTTTTTTAAATCTGTTGCAGCCTGAGGCCTGAAAAGTGGTAGATGCAAACAACTAATGGAGTAGATGAAGGTATGTGATTAATATTGGTCAAGGTCATCTCTTGACCTTGGCCAGTCTGTTGTCCATACAAACTTTTCAAAGATCTTCTTCTCTGAAACTGCTTGGTCAATCAAAGTGAAATTTTATGTGGAGCATCCATGGGTAGGGGAGACGAAAGTTTGATCGCGAAATTCAGGTCACATTGACCAAGATGGCTGCCACGCCCATATATGGTAAAAACCACTCAAAAATCTTCTTCTCCAGAAACGGTGGGCCCATTTCCACGAAACTTGGTATGTAGCATTGAGGACCTCAGCCTATCGTAGTTTGATAAAATGATGACCCTTGGATGACCTTGACCTATTTTACGGCAAGGTCAAATTTGGAAACATAGGCTTTTACATAGGAAAAAGTGAAAACTATGGATATTTTGAAAACTATTGCAGCCTGAGGCCTGAAAATTGGTAGATGCAAACAACTAATGGAGTAGATGAAGGTATGTGATTAATATAGGTCAAGGTCATCTCTTGACCTTGGCCAGTCTGTTGTCCTTACACACTTTTCAAAGATCTTCTTCTCTGAAACTGCTTGGCCAATCAAAGTGAAATTTTATGTGGAGCATCCATGTGTAGGGGAGACGAAAGTTTGATCGCGAAATCCAGGTCACATGACCAAGATGGCCGCCATGCCCATATATGGTAAAAACCACTCAAAAATCTTCTTCTCCAGAACCGGTGGGCCGATTTCCACGAAACTTGGTATGTAGCATTGGGGACCTCAGCCCATCATAGTTTGATAAAATGATGACCCTTGGATGACCTTGACCTATTTTACGGCAAGGTCAAATTTGGAAACATAGGCTTTTACATAGGAAGAAGTGAAAACTATGGATTTTTTGAAAACTATTGCAGCCTGAGGCCTGAAAAGTGGTAGATGCAAACAACTAATGGAGTAGATGAAGGTATGTGAATAATATAGGTCAAGGTCATCTCTTGACATTGACCAGTCTGTTGTCCATACACACTTTTCAAAGATCTTCTTCTCTGAAACTGCTAGGCCAATCAAAGTGAAATTTTATGTGGAGCATCCATGGGTAAGGGAGACGAAAGTTTTTTTAGCGAAATCCAGGTCACATGACCAAGATGGCCGCCACGCCCATATATGGTAAAAACCACTCAAAAATCTTCTTCTCCAGAACCTGCAGGCCAATTTTCAGGAAACTTGGTATGTAGCATTTGGGACTCCAGCCCATCATAGTTTGTTGAAATGATGACCCTATGATGACCTTGACCTATTTACAGCAAGGTCAATTTTGGAAACATAGGCTTTTACATTGGAAAAGGCGAAAACAAACTGTTGCAGCCTGAGACCTGAAAGTTGCTAGATGCAAACAACTAATGGAGTCAATGAAGGTAAGTAATTAATGAAGGCCAAGGTCATGTCTTGACCTTGGCCCAAGGTCATTTAAATATCAAAATTAAAATTATGGTTTTCTCAGAAATCACTGGGTTTGGAAACTATTGCAGCCTGAGACCTGAAACTTTGCAGATGCAGACAACTTATGAAGTCAATAAAGGTGTGTGAGTATTCAAGGTCAAGGTCATTTCATTATGACTTAATACTCCAAGATCAGGCTTCAGGTGAGCGTTCTCAGGACCAATGGTCCTCTGGTTAAAAAATCGTAGGGAAATCGCGGACCGAAAAATCGTACAATGACCGAGGCAAATGTAACCTATTAGGCATGACCCCTTGCGGCCTCCCTACGATCACTGTACGATTTTTGTTCCCAAATTATCATAAAAAAATCGTGCGGTGACCGCTCGATTATCGCAGGGTATCCGTACGGTGCACGTATGATGCCCTATATACGACGTGTCTACGGTCTAGGGTCTTACGATTTTAAAATTTGTAATAGTGCAGACTATTACAAGATCGTAGAGGCTACGGAGATCGTAGGAAGTCGTAGAATCGTAGGGACATTGTAAGGTCACCCTGCGAAGGCCGCACGAAAATGCAAAAACTGACATCGTACGATCATCGCAAGCTAATCGTACGCCAAATGTTACCAAGGCATCAGTCAGAAGTCCAAGGGACTCCGTACGATACCCACTAACAGTCTGTGGAGACCCTACGACTACCGTGCGCCCTCCTTGCGTTTTGTATCAAAACGTATAGGGACTCCGTACAGACAACGCACGGGATCCGTACGATATCTACGTACTATCTGCGGAGACAGAATCAGAATAGTTTACTGGTGACACGCCAAATGACATTATTTCACCAGGAGGTTCGGATGGGGGGGGGAATTAGTCCCTTGAACGCACGAGTGAAGCGAACTTGGACACACAATCATCTGACATTTCAGCAGTAGAAAACAGAGAGTCAGGGAGGTCATTCCAGTCCCTGATAGTCTGGGGAAAGAAACTACATTTATAGGCCTCTATACTAGCAGATGGAAGCTGAAATGCCTTGGAGTGGCTATTTCTACAACGCCTAGTCTTTGGGATAAGGTCATCTGTCTAGGTATTCTGGCTTTACCCTTCAGACCTTTGTATAGTAATATAAGTCGATTATCCGTCCTCCTTTTCTTGAGAGATTCCCATCTGAGTTGTTCAAGAATGCCAGTCATACTACCTTCCTCGAAAGTATAATTCCTAGTTACAAATCTAGCGGCACGATTCTGAACCTTCTCCAATTCCTCCTGGAGGCATTTAGTATGAGGATCCCAAACAGAACTTCCATATTCCAGGACTGGGCGCACCAGTCCTTTATAAGCTGCTTCTTTAACATCTTGGGGGCAAGAAAATAAGTTTCTCCTCAAGAATCCAAGTGTTCTGTTGGCTTTAGTACAGATATTATTGATATGGGTATTCCACTTGAGGTCATTTGTAATTGTTACACCTAGATATTTAATGCTATCAACATTTTCCAAAACCGTTCCCTCGAGGGTGTACGAGGCCTCATACGACTGCCGTACGATCGCCTTGCGTTTTTGTATAAGAGCGTCGACAAATGGCAGATCAAAACATCGCACGATGCCTGTATGAATTGTTAACACATACGTCGTAGCCCACGATCTCCTACGATGTCTAAAAATCGTACAGAAAATCGCAGACCGAAAAATCGTACGATGATCGGGGCAAATGTAACCTAGGCTTAAAACATATGGTAGAGAAAATTTATCAAATGACATGAAATGAATAATGGCAATACAACAAACGATTTTGATACGTTTAAACGTTTTAAAATAAAAACATACGGTACCTTCTTTTGTCCATGTTTTTTATGTTCAGATTACCAGCTCAGATTGATTTCCAATATGTAGATCTAATGTCAGTCGGACACACCATTTACAGTTGCAGTGAGTTGTCACGACATATTATTATGTTTTATATATCAATATCAGCATTTATAAAACTTTTACACATATTTTACCTTTATATCCGGATGTATAAGCTCGGCAAATAGGTCACTGTATGGGCGTTACCTTATGAATACGTTATTGGGTATGGTCTACTTTTGACCTAGGTAAAAGCTAAAGGTATACAGTTGAAAGACTCAACTCACATGTTGTCCGTTAGAATGAAAATCCGAGTTTGTCTAGTTTACTGGATTGGACAAAATAGGTAGCTGATCTTTAACGGTAAAATATGTGACAGCGCTCTAGGCTGACTGAATTCGACTTTTCTATTATCTCCCTACTTGAACAGATGGACTAGCCGACCACTCCCAGATATGAATATTAAAGGTGCCGCCCATACAGTGGCCCATTTGCCGAGCTTTTTTTTTTATATATATACTAGTATATATATAGGAGCTTCCTCGTGAGAAAACCAACAATCTGCATAGGCGAAAACAAAGGCGCAGATCAGCTTCGCGGTAACCGCGAAGCTGTTCAGCGCCTTTGTTTTCGCTACTCGGATAGTGCAATTCCTCTTCTACTTAAATCCGAAATTTCAAGCTGCTAGCATTTCTGTGCTTGTACAGGCCGGTTTGTGTCAGACCTGTTCGGAAACCATATTGTTGGTTTTCCCACGAGGTATGAAAATATAAAAGCATTTAATCGTGTCGACAGTTTGTTTTTAATAGCTGTTGCGTGACAAATGTTGTATAGTCAAATGATGGTCAATGATAACTTTCCTGTTATTATGCGAGTCTTGATATGGCAGTATAGCTCGGCAAATAGGTCACTGTATGGGCGTTATCTTATGAATACGTTATTGGGTATGGTCTACTTTTGACCTAGGTGAAAGCTAAAGGTATACAGTTGAAAGACTCAACTCACATGTTGTCCGTTAGAATGAAAATCCGAGTTTGTCTAGTTTACTGGATTGGACAAAATAGGTAGCTGATCTTTAACGGTAAAATATGTGACAGCGCTCTAGGTAGTCTGGCGGGTCAGCCGTCAAATGAATTTTTGATAACTGATTTATCAATGAACCACTGGGTATGATACTTCATTTTGACGGCTGACCAGTGAGAACGCTCTAGGCTGACTGAATTCGACTTTTCTATTATCTCCCTACTTGAACAGATGGACTAACCGACCACGCCCAGATATGAATATTAAAGTTGCCGCCCATACAGTGGCCCATTTGCCGAGCTATATAGGAGCTTCCTCGTGAGAAAACCAACAATCTGCAGAGGCGAAAACAAAGGCGCAGATCAGCTTCGCGGTAACCCCGAAGCTGTTCAGCGCCTTTGTTTTCGCTACTCGGATAGTGCAATTCCTCTCCGAAATTTCAAGCTGCTAGCTATTTTCTGTGCTTGTACAGGCCGGTTTGTGTCAGACCTGTTCGGAAACCATATTGTTGGTTTTCCCACGAGGTGGCTCATAGGTATGAAATATAAAATCATTTAACCGTGTCGACAGTTTGTTTTAATAGCTGTTGCGTGACAAATGAGCCGCCTCGTGGGAAAACCAACAATGTGGTTTCCGACCAGGTCCGACACAAACCGACCTGTACAAGCACAGAAAAGAGCTAGAAGCTTGAAATTTAGGATTTAAGTAGAAGAGCAATTGTACTATCCGAGTAGCGAAAACAAAGGCGCTGATCAGCTTCGCAGTTATTGCGAAGCTGATCTGCGCCTTTGTTTTCGCATATGCAAATTGTTGGTTTTCTCATGAGACGGCTCAAATGTTGTATAGTCAAATGATGGTCAATGATAACTTTCCTGTTATCATGCGAGTCTTGATATGGAAGTACGTTCTCCCATGAGTGCATTCCAAGTAGTAGTTATACCAACTTTTCTAACAATGACTTGTTTATGTGAAATACCTTGTATGTTGTTAATTCAGCAAAGAGAATAAATTTTTTGTCTGTCTGCCTGCCTGCCTGTCGTATGACCGTCCGTCGTCCGCCTGCCTGTCTGTCTGTCGTCTGTCTATCCGCTCGCCTGCCGGCCTGTCTGTCTGTCTGCCTGTGTCGTTCTGTCTGTCCGTCCGTCGCCCGTCGTATGTCTGCCTGTCTGTCTGCCTGTCTGTCTGTCTGTCTGTCTGTCTGTCTGTCTGTCTGCCTGTCCGTCCGTCCGTCCGTCCGTCCGTCCGTCCGTCCGTCCGTCCGCCTGCCTGTCTGTCTATCTGTGTCTGTTTGTCTGTCTGTATGCCTGTCTATCTGTCTGTCTGTTCGTGCGTCCGCCTGTCTGTCTGTCTATCTGTCTGTTTGTCTACCTGTCTGTCTGTCTGCCTGCATGCTTGCCTGCCTGTCTGTCTGCCTATCCGTCCGTTCGTCCGCCCGTTCGTCCGTCCGTCTGTCTGTCTGTGGGCGTGACTGCTTACCTGTCTGTCTGTCTGTCTGTCTGTCTGTCTGTCTATCTGTCTGTCTGTATGGTCTGTCCGTCTGTTTCCAACATAGTTTTTTAGGGCGAGACTGTGAGTCTGATTGCACCAGTTCCTGATTATTGCCATCTTTGAAGTTTTTTTTTTTTTTTTTTTTTTTTTTTTTTTTTTTTTTTCATGATTTATAACTACATATTGATTATATAATTGAGATGCGCGCTCCCCACAGTACTAGTTTAGATAAAAAAAATTCCGGATATACGCATGCACTGTAGACGAATACGCATTGAGTGTTCTTCTTCCTTATTTTTTAAATGATGCAGGATTCATTTATCTGTATTATCAATAGGAAACACATTGAGCCACGACACACGAGAACAGAAAACCAGCGCGTCTTGCACTCACTGTTGTCTTGGTCAGTGTTTCTCCGTAAGCCTGAGCATGAAATAAGCATGAAATAAGAAACACCCATGGCCCTCCATCGGGGTTATATTCAGCATCTTTAAGTTGCAAATTTAGATAGATCGGACGAATTGCGTAACACATCCCATGGCAATGGTCATGTAATGCGCAAGCTCATGTTAAGGGTCTTACTGTCATAAGCCGGATCAGAGCCCTCTACTTCTGAAACGTTTGTTGTGTATGTCTCAATGATCTATCAGCCAATATGACTATTTATAATTGAGCCGCGTCATGAGAAAACCAACAATGTAGTTTCTGAACAGGTCCGACACAAACCGAGCTGCACAAGCACAGAAGATGGCTAGAGACGAGAAAATATGGATTAAGAAAGTATAGGAATTGTTCTATCCACCCGGGACTATCCGTGTAGAGAAAACAAAGGCGCCTTTCGCATATGCAGAATGCTGGTTTTCAAATGACGCGGCTCATTAATTCTAGTTTAGCGAGACGTGTGAGAAAACATAAAATATGAGGAAAACATACCATATTGCTTAAAAAGTTCAAATAGCTGGAATCATACTACCTGAAAATGGATTTTTGTATAAGAGTCATCTTTAGTTTATTTTTGTGTTTATTGATAAATTGTAAGTTAATTTGACTTCGTCTATATTATTTTTTTTTTTCCTAATAAAATCATTTTTCTTACTGTTTCACCTGATCCTGATCCTGAGGAAAATAGTACCATGACGAATTTAAAGAACAAAGACAGGAACAGTATGTTTTATTTTGACAAATGATCAGCATTTATTACGTATGGGGTTTGGGCCTCCGACCATTGGGTCCTAAAGAAATAGATGGGCTGCTTGGGCCTCCATGCAAAGCTTCTCCATCTGATTACTGGTTAACCGCTCAGGCCTGAGCCTGCCCAAGAAAAGTGGTTCATGTCAAACTATCCATACATATAAGCCTTGTTGGTTTAGTTGGGTGGTTATATTCGAAGCACTTTTTGGATGTCATGACATCCTCATTTTGGGTAAAAGTCCCATAAAATGGAGGCAGCGTCCCGGCATAACCATTAGCTGTTGATTGCGACGTTTTTAAGCATCAATTCAAACAAACGTATGGGGTTCGATGCTAATTAGTACATAGAAGTTACCACGCACAATATTAAGGTATTAATACATGTACTGCATGCAGCTGCTTGTTAATTTCCTAATACAAAATGTTTCATCAGGAAAACATGTCCGTGTAATGGATACCCCCTTGAACCCCACTTTATATAGCAAAACTGGGGTATGCAGGGGTTTACCTGTTTTTCTTATTTTTGCCCCAGAGCATAGATTGTGGATACTCGTTAGAACCGCCACTAATTTTTTTTTTTTTTTTTTTTTTTTTTTTTTTTTAACTTTAAAAAATTCTGTATATTGCAACATTGCAAGGGCAAGTTTTCGCAGTCTGAAAATTTTAATAAGTTTTTAGTACCGATTTTCAGGCAGATCCATCAGCGTTAGCTGTGATACTCAGACTGCACAGAAACTGCTACCACCACGTGTTCGTCGAGATTTGGCAAACAAAACTGTCACCTCAAACGTTCACGGAAGTGATATTTCAAACAGTACCTTGGATTTAGCTGCAAATATCAGTGTAACAGATAAGGATACACACGAACACAACTTTCTCAGTACAATTCAGACACCAGAAAGCCAAATCACAAGTTTGGATCAAAAGTCTGAAAATTACACTCATATCAATACAGGTGATATGAAAAGCACAGAAATTACAACCTTGACAAATGATACCAGAGAATCTGAAAACGTCGATAAAGGCTTAAAAAGTCGTAATATTACAGTCACACCAACACCCAATAGCCCCGTCATTGAAGTGATTAAACAAACGGAAAACACAGAAAATACTGAATCTTTAACAACAAAAGGTGAAAGCATAGAAATTATATCCTCGTCAAATCATATTGGGGACCCTGGAAATGTCGACGAAAATAGTCATAATATTACAATGGCACCAATACCCAATAGCTTCGTCGCTGATGTGACTAAACAAGCGATAGACACTGAAAATACTGAGCCTTTAACAATAGAAATGAAAGAAGCTTTAACAACGGAAATGAAAGAAGCTTTAACAACAGAAATTAAAGAAGCTTTAACAACGGAAATGAAAGAAGCTTTAACAACAGAAATGGAAGCAGATGAAGGTCATTTTAACATAGAATCTACAACAATTGCATTTTCAAACCCTACTATAAATGGTAGTGAAAAACATAAAGATACTGTTGACATTGAACCTATAGACCAGTTACCGACAGAACAAGATGCTCCAAATATTGTAGATGAACTTGAGGGAAATGAAGATATTCTTGAAAATTCTACCACGAAAGCTAATTTCACTGAGTCAATAAAATATAGACCAACGACAACAACATATGATAAACAGGCTGCTTTAGATAACACGACAACAAAAATGCAAGTTGAACATGGTAAAGTCGGAGAAAATTCACATCTTCTGACAAGTTCCGTTGAGAAATCCGTTGTCAAAGATGACTATGTCGCTGGCAAAAGAACTGCATTGTCTAGTGGCAAGGACACAATAGCAAATCTAAAAGACGAAACTATCGAAAGTAATACGACTAGCTCGATTGATTTATTTGTAAATAATACGTCTGATTTTAGTACCACACTAACGACAATTTATCCTGCATCGAAAAAGCCGGAACCCGGAGTAAAGACTACAATAAGGGATACTAATACTGTGGTTTCTACATCTGACAGTGATCTGAAGACATCTTTGGATAACACAAACAAAACCACAGAAGTGACTTCACAAAGTGTAACTTCAAATATGAAATCAGAAACGCCGTATCATAAGCCAGAGGTGACTACGGCCAATATCAGTGTAACCAAAACAGATGTCACAGCCAGAATAAATGAAGTAACAACAAAGAAAACAGCGGAAGCAGTCACTGAAGAGAACGACAGAACAACTGGTTCGAAACCGTTAGCACCAACGACAGAAAATGGAAGAGGGGCAACAGATAGAGTTGACAATGTAGTTAAGCCAGGTAAAGCAAACATACTACATGAAAATTGTGTTAAGTTACCAACTTGTGTCAGTACCGGTCGGAAACCCAAATTGTTAGTTTTCTCATGCAAAGGCTCGAGAAATATTTTCTTCTTCTTTTGCACTTTTACATGCAGCCAACCGTTGCATGAATGGATTATCCTTGTTATGTTCAGAGCGTTTAATTAAAGTTTTGTTGCTGCAAAGAAATTCGGTATAGAAACTGTTGTTTCATTAATATGAAATTTTTACTGACTTTAAAAAACGTCGAGCCTGTCTTCATACAACCATCTAAAACTTTGATGAAAGAAAGATCACATCTAAAATCAAAGACAGAAAGGACCATTTTAGCAAGCGTTTTTCATGATGATACAAATGCCGATATGGCTTAATTGAAATACTCTGGTTAATAATTTCATGTTCAACAGAATCCATGTTTGGGAAGTATGGTCTGGCTATGTTTATTGCTGCATGTGCTGTGATTCTTTGCCTTGTGTTTGTGATCATATACATGTGCATAGCACTGAATAAGAAACGGAAACGAAAAGAAGAGGATTTTATGGTCGGAAACAGCGTTCCAAAATTAAGAATGCTGGAGGTAAGTTTGTAGCGACCCCTTGATGTCACATTACGAAAACAGGCTGATGCAATAAACAGAGATTTTAAAGTTGTAAATCAAGAAAATTTCATCAGAAAAACATTTAATATTTCTAATAATTTGATAATAAAACGTTGATTGTTGTACACGTTAGATCTGCCTCGCCTGTTCTGGACGGAATATTTCCGTCGGCGTTCCTTTCCTGAAGTGAAGCTAGGTCACGAAGTGTATCGGAGTGCAGGTTAGCCAGCTGATCTACCCCTGTCCACCCCAAGATTACTAAATAAAAGTGGGGTGTAAGGAGGTATTTATTGTTTTCATGGTGTTATTCAATCAGCGCTACTGCCATCCTGCTAGTTTTGACATTTTATCAGAAATGGAGTCATGCTGTTAAGTTTTTTCATCCTTTTATGCTGTCATGCTTTTAGCTTTACTTTACCGAATTCATGTCATTCATTAATCTGTTTTAGCGGTTTTAGCTTCGCTTTTGTGAAATTCTTATTTCAAAGATTCACATGAAATGAGTCCTCATAATACTGCAATGATGTTTTGTATTAATTATGTGGATCTTAACTATGCATTTCAACAATTATAGTCAGTTTAAAAACGTTTATATATAATTCCACTCAAGACATGTCTTTGACGCTCATAGTTTTAGAGTAGGTGGGTGCTCATTTGCTCAATGATTGCAGGTGAGAAACTCTTCGTTACCCGGTGATCTGAAGTCGGGAAAGGCCGGCTACAAGGATGATCTACCAACATACTCTCTGGATTATGAGAAACACGTGCAAGAAAAGATTGAAGAACACAGAAAACTGGTCCAAACCAAAAGGTATGCAAAATATCCCAGTTTCACTCACGTTCTTCATCTTGACAATCGTCAGTCGATTGAAAGGTTAATAAAATTTTTACGCAAAACGTCATATCCAATTATTGTTGTGCACAAAACATACGCCTAGATCTATGTGTTCATTATGAAGCTTACATTTTTTAACTCTATTTTCCAACATTGTCTGCCGATCACAGGCTTTTCAAGTTACTAAATGTAGATCTATTCTATTTTGTGTCTTTTCGGGCCATTTGCAGTCAGAATCCTACACTACCCGGTGCTGAACCTACGCCACTAGCGGGAGTATCAAGCTTCATGATAGAAAGAAAACCGAGTGGTGCGTCCGTGGCCAAACGTCCGAGCCAGAAATCACGGTCCGGGTCTCAGTCTGGTCCCACTTCACCGTCCACACCAACGTATCCCGAAGGGAAGCCATTGCTGGACAAGGGAGATGATCCTGTGGTGTTTAATTTTGGTACAGTAAATTTTCACGATATTTGACTTCAATTCAATTGCGCACTTTAAATTATCAATGCTCGACTTTGGTCTTTGAGACGAAGAATACAATCTTATTAAAGTTATTCCCTGTAAGCCCAACTTCTTAACGCTGCCATATTATTTTTTCAGTGTTTGGATCGGATAGTGCTGAATCATTTTCAAACAGCTTAATTTTTAATCAAATGCACGTTTTTTAACTGACTGTAAAAAGGCGTTTCCATTTGACTGTACAGAGTTCCAGAAGTCATTCTAAACATGTAAAAAGACGAGTTATCGACATTTTTTTTTCAGCAAAGAAGCCTGGTGCCGCGACAGCTGCAAGGGAAGCCCAGGCGGCTAGAAGAGGAAGTGCGCCAAATGTCAGAAACAAAATGAAATCTGTGACAAAGTCAAAAGATGATTATTTTGGAGTAAATGTTTAAGAAAATGTGACACATTAAGGTGTTTCTATTCGCAACTGTAAAGTGTGTCTCCTAGTGTCTTATAACGTTTTCTTTTCGCAGATAATTCGCAACTCGCTAAAAATAAAAGCACTATTTTCTTGGCACAATTTAGCATTTAGTTTTTTTTCGCAAAATGTGCGGCTTATTTTTTGAAAATTAGTTATCAGATAGAAAAAAAAAGTTCTGGTCAAAAACATTTTAAATATGGATTTTTCTATAAAAAAAATCATGGGACGTTGTAAATATCTTCTCGCAATTGATCAAAACCATTATTAAATGACACAAATGATAAAAATGACACAAATGGCTTACCTGAGCCCAAATCTTCACAATCAAGTAAAAATCTTCGAAAAGTATTGATCTTCATTATCATCCATTACCTCCCTTGCCAATGCAAAATCCATATTCAAAATTAATTTTGGCCACAAAAACTTCAATCTGCAGATCGATTTTCAGTTTTTTGCAGGTGCTATTAGGACAAAATTATTTCAAATTTTTGACATAGACGTAGTTTTCCTATCGTCTTCCACACAAAATATTTCTGCGAAAAAAACATCAGAGGCAAGGGGGTTTTTTTTGCTGTATACCATGCTTGTAAACTGATTTGATGGTGTTCCTTTATTGTCCCTTATCTTATAAAGTTAAGACAGTATTTGTTTTACACCAGTTACCCGGAAACCTTTAAAATGGAACTTATTTACTGGTTTACTGGATGTTGGCATGGTGGTGGAAACCGCGGAAACCTCGAAAAATGACAACAACCCACCAACATTTTGGTGGAAACCGCGAAAAACCCGGGAAAACCCACCTACAATGGACAGGCGACCTCGACCAGGACCCTTATCTTATAGACATGTAACACTTGATAATTTGGTCTTCAAATGCAGAGATGTTATGAGTTAACTTAATGTAAATTGTTGTATATAAGTAAATAAAACCGAAAGCATGGATTATAGTGCCGTTTTGCTTTTAGTAGCATTATACCTTGTTAGCTATGTTGAAGGTACGTGAAATTTATATTTATTTTTACGGAAAACGATGTCTCCAAAGGACACAAAAGTATTGAGGACCAAACATAACGTGTGTATGAAACCCAAATATAATTAAATGTACTATTGTTTGGTTTAAACAATATTTCATTAAAATAAAGCGTTTGAATGGACGAACACAAACAAACTAGACAGCTGAAGTTCGATGAATAAGATACTTTCAAACGAGCCTGTGCATGAGAAAACCAACAATTTGGGTTTCTGACAGGTCCGACACAAACCAGCCTATAGTCAAAGAAGACAACTTCAGATTTAAGAAGAAGAGACATTGTACTATCTGTGTAGCGAAAACAAAGGCGCTGATCAGCTTCGCGGTTACCGCGAAGCTGATCTGCGTCTTTGTTTTCGCATATGCAGATTGTTGGTTTTCTCATGAGGCGGCTCATTAATGGTATTATTATTTTGTGTGGTTACAACATTATACAATTATTGACTTCAATTTCGGTAGATATAAAGATTTATCTACCTGAAAAAGTTATATTCACCGAGGACGCAGGCCTCGGTGAATATCTCTTTTTTCAGGTAGATAAATAGAGGATATTTGCTTTTTTGAGGTGAATACCAAATATATTTCATCGAGTGAGTTGAAAACATCAGAATTTTCACGAGTGCGCAGCACGAGTGAAAATTTTTATGTTTTCAACTCACGAGATGAAATATATTTGGTATTCACCGAAAAAAAGCAAATTTTCTTTTTATTTTATACAATACACGGGCATTTTCCAATTCACAAGGCAGGCGGTGAAAATGCAAAAACCAAAAATTTTTGAAAACACAAATAATTTTGGTACCACATTGTTCCTTACGTTCCAACTAAGAAAATGAATACCCACACTTTATGTTTTCGTTCATAAATAACGGAGTTATAGGCGTTTGAATTTCTGAAGTGAGACACATTTAATGGCGTCAAGTAAATGGAAACGTCAGAAGTAATCCAAAATCTACAGTGAAGATATAGGCTGATATCAGTCACTAGTGACTTTTGATATCAGTGAGATTTGATATCAGTGAAATTTCATATCAATGAAAATACCAATTTTATCAAGTTTTGATATACATTGGATTTCACTGTAAAGTATAAAATAAAACCTTATATCTACCGAAATTGAAGTCAATAACTGTTTTGTTATACAGTACAACCTCATTATAACGCTATTATAACCTCATTATAACGCTATTATAACCTCATTATAACGCATCGGTATAATCAGAAGTAAAAACACGGACTGTAACATATATATTAGTAAAATTGTACCACGAGGAGATACCGACGTTTCGGCTTTTAACTGTTCGATCACGTGCGTTGTAGACCACTGGGAAGCACATCGAGTGAAGTGTATTGATGGCTCCTATGACTTGTTCTTTGGGCAAAATCAGCTGCCCTCGACCCGATATTTCACTGAGGACGGGATCCATCTCTCATATTCTGGTACGAAGAGGCTGTTGGACGCCTGGAATAGACACGTAACTATCGTAGAAGATTTCGGGTTTTGCGTGTTTAAATCCAAGTACCAGAAAACATCTAGACCGGAAGGCAGTACCGGCAATTATCACCATAACAGATTCTCGCCAGGGTTACCAGGGACAACGAAGGGGCAACACTCGCCGATGTTACGGATGTTCTATGCCAGGACATGTCTTAGAGGAATGCTGGCATACGCAATAGGACATTGGCACAATAGCCACTGATATACAGAACGATTTTAATTTGTTACATGATACCAATCAGTTTGAACTTTTAAATCATTTGTGTACTACATGTAATTTACATCAGTGTTTTTGTTCTGGAAACAATTTAGGGATCGTCAAAGTAAGTCAAGACTGTGAACTATCGAGTATTTCTGAATTGAACAGCAGTGTGTACGATCATGTTATTGTACCGAATATCACAGAATATGAGCAAAGTTTACACTCAATCGTATATGGACAATCCAGTCCGTGCACGGTACACACTGTTTCATTACATTCAACTAATGATCAACATTGTCACCCTGTTAACTTGACTTTATGTAGTAAAGGGATAAATATGGGCCATCTTAATATCCAAGGTACTTGTGGCGAAAAACTTGGAAAATTTTCTGAAATACAAGCTCTGTTAACCTCGCCAGAAAACTATAATTTACATGTTTTTGGCCTAAGTGAAACGAAATTGAAGGCTCATAAACTAAACAGTGTTTTCCAAATTAATGGGTTTCAAACTCCTTTTCGTAAGGATAATTGTAGTAATGGTGGCGGAGGTTTAATTGTTTATGTACGAAATAGTATAAATGCCAGACGAAGAGAAGACTTAGAAACAAATGATATTCCGTGTTTAATGTTAGAAATTTCACCAACAAATAGTAGGCCATTTTTGGTTGGTAATATGTATAGACCACCCAACGCAACTGTTGATTTTAATGATAGGTTTGAGGATTTCATAGATGTGATTAACCAAGAAGATAAAGAACTATTTCTTCTTGGTGATTTTAATAAAAAAGTGTTAAATGAAGTTATTGATAGGAATTGGGGTAATTTTACGACCTCTCTGGGTCTATCACAGCTTGTTAGCGAACCTACACGTGTAACAAAGGATTCCGCAACACTAATCGATCACATCTATACTAATTCTGAGGAAAATATTCAATGTGTTAATGTGAAAAAACTTTGTTTAAGTGATCATTATGCTGTCTTTTGTAATAGAAAATGTAATTCCGTCGTTGGTAAAAATGCACACCAAGTCATAAATTACAGATCTTTTAAAAATTTGGCGAAGCAAATTTTCTGATTGATTTAAGCCTTGTTCCTTGGGAAATGATTCAAAGTTTTGACACAGTAGATGATATGGTCTCTGTCTGGAATACTCTATTTTTAGAAACACTCAATAAGCATGCTCCTGTGAAAAGTCACAGAATAAAAAAGAAACACCAACCTGATTGGTTAACGCCTGAAATATTAGATGCAATGAAAGAACGAAATAAATATAAAATAAATGGTCACATTGAGATGTATAAAATATTAAGAAATACAGTATCATGTTTAATTGAAAAATCTAAAAAAGAATCATATCAAACCAAGATTGAAGACGGACAAACTGACCCTAAAACAATATGGAAACTTTTTAAGGAACTTGGAGCCAATCGTAAAGGTGGTAATGATGGTCCAAATTTAAATATCAATGTAGGTGATCGTGTAGTAACGGACGAAAGTGATATGACAGAAGTGTTTAACTCATATTTTGTCAATGTTGCTTCAAACCTAAAGGAGCCAATTGTGCCATCAAATTTCGAGGTTCTAAATGAATACGTCAATTCGAAAATCCCAAATGATACGGAATTTATAATTGCCCCGACAAATGATACTTATGTAAGGAATTTTCTTTCCCTGTTAAATACTAACAAATCCACCGGAATTGATAATATTGGACCAAAAATCTTGAAACTTTCAGCTAATGTTATAACACCAAGCATAACCTTCATAGTAAATAAAAGTATTAAATCTGGTGAATTTCCAAATGCCTGGAAAGAAGCAAAAGTCAAACCTCTTTTCAAGTCCGTGCTAAAAGTGATGTAAATAATTATCGACCCATATCTATTCTACCTACAATATCTAAACTTATTGAAAAGTGGGTGAACAATCAGTTTTTAGAATACTTGAACACTTTGGATCTTTTGCATAAATCCCAGAGTGGTTTCCGGCCAAAATATTCAACTGAATCTGCACTGATCCAAATGGTTGATTCCTGGTTAGAGGCAATAAATTCCGGAAAACTTATAGGCTGCGTCTTAGTAGATTTCAGAAAAGCGTTTGATTTAGTCGATCATAAAATACTTTTGAAAAAATTAAAATATTATAAGTGTCACGAAACATGCCTTAAATGGTTTGAGTCATATTTAACAAGTAGAACCCAGCGTGTTTCTTTAGGTAGTCATTTGTCCGATCCTGCCTACGTCACATGTGGCGTACCACAGGGTTCAATACTAGGACCATTACTATTTTTGATTTTCATTAATGATTTGCCTTTAGCGCTTAAACAATCAGCTGCTGTTGATCTTTATGCAGATGATACTATATTCTATGACTTTCAAACAAACATTGATCAACTTCAATCTAACCTTCAGCTGACACTTAATTCACTTCAAGATTGGTGTCGACAAAATGGGATGGTAATTAATACAGAAAAAACTAAGGTAATGCTAATAACGACTAGGCAAAAGAGACAACGTTTACAAAAATCAGTTTTATCTTTGCGTTACAGTGATATTGATATAAGAATGTCAACCTGTGATAAAATACTAGGTGTTTGTGTAGATGAAAATCTACTATGGAATGATCAGTTTCACCACATATCAAAGAAGCTCGCATCATATTTATGGCTTTTAAGCAAGATACGGTCTTATTTGTCACCAAGCCACAGACTTTTATTCTACAATGCTTATATAAAACCACACATTGAGTATTGCAGTATTATATGGAGTAACACGTCAAATAGTAATATAAATAAGATAAACAAATTACAAAGACGAGCATGCAAACTTATCTTATCACAAGAATACAGTGGACTTGAAGAGTCATTGAAACGTCTTAATATTTTGTCATTTGACCAGTCTGTTTTTCTTAACAAGGCTAAGATTATGTATAAGGTCCATAACAATATTGCACCCAGTTATTTGCAGGAATTATTCCATATGAGAGACATAAATCTTAACAACACCGTCTCAAGTTTAAGATCAGTTGCGCAACATAATTATATTGTACCTCAACCAAAATGTAACTTATTCAAAGGCAGTCTTACCTTCTCTGGCGTAATTGTTTGGAATAGTATAATTCCGGTAGAAATAAAAATGTCGCCGACATTAGATAACTTTGTAAAGAGATGCACTATATGGCTTAAAGATTAAACTAATCTTAAATATTTTAATGAGTCACCTCCGCTGCCATTAATTCTCTCTCTCTCTCTCTCTCTCTCGCTCTCTCTCTCTCTCTCTGTCTGTCTGTCTGTCTGTCTTGTTAATTGTATGATGTTTCATTTACATGTAACCATGACATTTTGTATTTTGCTTGTATGTATTGCTTGTATGTATTATGTTTTGAGGGCCCCAAGGAAGATTGGTGCTAAACCAATTGGGTTACCCTCTCTAAATAAAGTATTTACTTACTTACTTACTTACTTACTTACTATCTTTGGGGTCCATAAATGCAGACCGTGTTATAAGTGAAACCGTGTTATAATGAGGTTACATACTATAGACATATAGTAAAATAATCAATTTGGGATCCATGACATGACCGTGTTATAATGAAAACCGCATTATAATGAGGCGCGTTATAATGAGGTTGAAGTGTATGACTTTTCAATTATTTTAAGGTTTAATTTATATTTTCATTAAAACAAATAAATAAACAAAATCACAACAAATGTTAAAGCAGGCTCTAGATAATGAGAAGCTATTGATTATGATTGAACGATGATTTTGTTAGTTCTTAATGAAACTATGTTATGGCTACTCATAGGAATCACCACGGTTAGGCAATTCAATTCAATTCTTTATTATACACTAGGTCATCACAGGGTTAACAACAAGTGAATCAAATAATTTCAAAGCAATTTTCATCATGATATCATGGCAAAAGCCAAAGAGAAAGATGGAGAAAAAGATAGAAAAAGAAAAAGGAGCACAACAGGCGTTGTGAAAAGAATGTATGTAAAGCAAAAAAAAAACAGGTTATCTAATTTTGCATGTGTACTGTAGAGGCGGATCTAATTGTCTATTGTAACTGTGACAGACATTTGACACAGTAGGGGTCAAAAATCGTGCACATCGTGCTGCACTTTAGCTATGCGGTTACAACTAGGACAGACATGCAGACTATAAATAGAATTAAATGGAAAAATTCCAATAAGTACCAACAGCATAGGTTCTTATGAAAAATAAACAAAATTATCCTTTAATTATAACCAAATACACCTCATTATCTAGTGCTTTGTTTACCTGTAATAGTGTGTTACTGCAAAGCATTTAGATTTCATGCACTGAACTGAGTTCAGGCTATTTATAGCTAACTGGCAGGTTTTATGCACATCCATCAAATCATGTCAATTTCATTTAGCCCATGCTTATTTCATGGCGATGCTATTTTTGGATACTCAGAAAGTCAATGTAATGTTTGGAGGTTAATAGGTAAAGAAAAACTGTCAAAATTAATAACCTCGAGTAACTGGTTTGATCTGTTTTGTATCAATTTAGCCTTGTTTTCAAGCAAAATAGGATTTATTAAAACTGAATGAGCCAATCAGGCGACAGGATTTTCTTCAGTCATATAACAAAACACGTTGTTGCCAATATCACGGTAATATCTTATCCTTCACAAGTAACATAGGTAGATCCATTTCGTGGATACACACTTGATGTTTAAACCCCTAATTCTTTGTTGCAGTTATAGAGAGCTGTCCGAATGGTTTCGTATCCCATGGCAACTCTTGTTATTTGTTCAGTCATGAGACGGCGACATGGGCAGACGCTGTGGTAGGACGGAACTTTGAATATACATTGTTATATACCTAATGTATCGCTACAATAGAAACTGGCCGTGTTGTAACGGACAACACTTTCTGCTGTTTTAAGCGTCGTAGGGCATTAATACCATTAATGCCCTGAGATGACGTCATAGCAGGGCAATAATAGTATTAATGCCCTGAGATGGCATGATAGCAGGGCAATAATGGTGTAATTGCCCTAGGGCAATAATGGTGTTATTGCCCTGAGACTATGACAAATACCTGTTTACATGTTACATGTATAGGCACTGGCATGTGTTCATTTTATCTGAATTTAACTTGACATGTGTATGTACGTTTCAGATGTATATTTCATCTAAATTTATGGTGTCACTTTGATGCTAATCACTGACAAATCAATGGCTGTGTGATTGTCGTTATGCGCAATTTCAAAGTTAAAATTGCTTCTCTTTTACACAGGATATGAAATTCTGAATAAATAAATAAATAAATAAATAAATAAATAAATTGTGCGTGTACCGAAGGAACGGTATATAACAATGACGATATAACATTCTTTTCCACGTGCATTAACGTTTGCCAAGCCCAAGGGCAATAATGTGTTGCAGCCCGAACCGCTACGCGGTTCGGGCTGCAACACATTATTGCCCTTGGGCTTGGCAAACGTTAATGCACGGAAAAGAATGTTTTATCCTCTTATTACAAAAACTTGCCCATGCAATATATAGATAACTTTTTTCGAGGCAAAAATTGAAAATTTCCTTGGAAAAATTTTGATGTTATTAATAATTTTATCCAAAACATTGATTGTGGGTGCACTTAAGAACCGCCTCACTGAGGCTGTTCTAACGAGTGCCCACAATCTGTGTTTTGGATCAACAATAAGAAAAATTGGTATACAAACCCCATTTTCACTATATAAAAGTGGGGTTTAAGGGGGTAATTATTGCACAGACATGTTATCCTGATGGTTGGTTGATAAAGTTTGAGTATTTATATAATAGATTTAAATGTAAGCAATAGCCAGAATCTGGTAAGATAAGAGGCAAAATAGAAAAAAAAAAACACGTGGAATGAGTTGGAATCGAATTTGACGTCGCAAATCACATCTTATATTCTACGCAAAGGTCCATGGTGAAAGGCACGAATAAGTAAAATACTTAGTGGTCATGGGTATCTTTAAATACTGATAATTGGCGGCCATGGACATCATTATTTGGGTGATTTGGTGAAATCTTACCTTTATTTAAATGGATGTCGAACACGTTTTTCGCGTTTAAGAGCAGTGAACACATTAATGAGAAAGGGGGTACGTATTTCTCAAAGACGTATGATTCTTTGTTTCAATATGTACCACTGCCTCCATCTACTGGAAAGGTCGGGGATTGTTACGTTTCAGTTTTCAGTGCTCTGCTATTAGCCCCACCCCAAAAACGACATACTGGAGGTCAAAACTATGCTTTTTGTCCTGCCCTTTGGCATTGCAACTCTCATTGGGATACGGATATTCATGTCAAAACCACGTCATTTCACCTGCACTGCGGAGCCAATCAAAACGTCATTGTCCTACACTTTAACCGGGATATACGCCCCCACCCTTTCCTGTAGGTGTGGTCCAGGGTTACAAATGACTGGTGCATTGTATGAACGTGATTTTCTGTGCCATTTCGTGAACGATAAACACACTTATATAGCCCATACTATCTCCCTTTGAATGTTTTACTGCCTCCAAAGGATCAAACCATTATATTTTATTATTTTCTTCCAGCTGACATGCCAACTGCTCGACAGTCACTTGGCTGAAATTGAAGATTCCATTGAAAACGAATATCTCAAGAACGTTGTCAAGGGACGCAGTGGTATTGACGAGCTTTACTCTAACAAGACCCCAAATAAATTGCGAGTCTGGTGCAAAAGTCTATAGCGCCTGCTACAGCAAGTCACAACACAAAGTCTAGTGTTGAGGAATAAATCACTGGATGAACGAGGCTCAGAATGAGAGGCAGTCATATGTTGCTTCATTGAAAATCAATCACAATTATTTCATTCGACCAGAAAGCGTTGCAATGTCAACGTCCAGTCAAAAGAATCATACACAATTGCCACATTCACCTTTACATGTGCATCCCACTTTGAACTATTTTGAAAAATACCGACTCACGCAACATCAACATTCGCAGTCCTTTTTGAGAACACCCCTTCACGGCTAACAAACCTTTAAATGCGTAACCGCGGTTAAGAAAAGAAATCCGATTCACGTCCTTCCGGTTTCACATCAGATGACCAACAAAAGGTAAACAAACTTTTGCAGCTCGGTTTTCCAAGTAAAATATTTCGATTCGAAGACAGACATTATAATTCTCAATGTTATTTTATCAGTTAGACATTACTAAATTTGGACCCCAAAGGAGTTCCAGGAACTTTTCTTTATAATCATGATTTTTATTCCCTTCCCCCAAAACACGTGTTGGGATTGCATTGTACACGATGAAAATGTGGGTCAGTCGCAGGGATATTTTTAGATATCCGCTCATTACGCCCATATTAACGGAAAGCAATACCGCGCGCAGATGATTTTAGCATTGTGTGAGGTCTGTTGACAGTTTCGTTGCCTCTGGCCACTGCATTCTATGCATATGTGGTCAAAAGCTGTGTCAACATTTCGGTTACGAATTTAATCATTAGAATGATAGCAATATAATCAACATAAAACACATGTATTGAAGTTTTTGTTTTTTTTAATGGTTTACGCTGAAGTTTTAATTGTCACATTCTCTTGTCCTCTCTTAATAGGTGCTAACTCAAATTGGCGTGTTTGTGATATTTGCAGTGAAAATGTTTGATATAAAATAATACAAACTGACTATGCAATACATGTAATACAATAATTCACATGCATGATATTCCTGTTCATGAAGACGATTTTACAGCATTCTGTATACTTTAATTTGCCTGTTTCCTGCTTTTATGTCATTCAAAACGCTTTACAGAGAAAATTAAATGCCACAACTTGAACCGGTATAGGTTTTCAAACGTATCTTGAAATATAGCCTTCATATTTTAATGATTAAATGCGTAACCATCTTTTCATTCCCTTCAAATCAGTAATGCCAGGCACTAACACAACGAAATACTGGCACAGACATCAGTTGCAATTTATTTAATAGCGACGCTCCTGCGTCGCTCTTATGGTAGAACGTGGTAAAAATGTTCAGTTCTATTCTGCTTTTCTGTACATTGAAAGAAAAAAAATCTTTCGTCAACCGGAACCGGAATTGTTATTTTTGACGTCATCGTGACGTTGAAACACGCGCTGCTGCATTATACTAATTGAACAATTAACTCCCCATATAGTTTTACGTCGCCGTCACGTTTCAACACACGCTGCATTATACTAATTGATAAACTAACTTTCCATAATGGTAATGGTCGGAAATGGTCACCAGGGTGAGGAAGCTGTCATATACTCGTATGTAGCTTATTTTAAAATTATCTGCGCAATGGGAGTAGAGTGTCGCGACAAAGGTAGTGCCTTATTTAAGAAATAGATTAGCTGTAGCAGTGAATTGTTGAGTAATATATCACTATTTAGAGGTCAGTTGTAAAGCAGAGCAAATCACGAGCGCGCAGCGCGAGTGATTTATCTGCGTACAACTGACCGACAAACAGTGAAATATTACTCAATAATTCACGCACTAGAGCTGATCTATTTCGATTCAAATACACAATAAACGGAATGAAATCATTTTAAACCTTCTGTTTCTTTAACTTTTCCGCCATTGAACTGAAGAAATCCCGCTAAACTTTTGACTGTACCGCAAATGTTTACATATGTTTGTTACGTTTTGAAAGCGTTGAAATGACGTTACACCGTCTAACGTCAAGGTAACGTGACTTATGGGATAGCTGACGTCATGACTTAATCAAAATGGCGTCAAAACGGCGCAAAGTAACGTCACACTAATCCGCCCAGTGATATAGATATCAATATATCACTGCACTTAACCATTGGCTTCTATAGGCAGGGTGTGTTAGAATATAGGGATCAACCATGGTTTTCAGTGTTCCAACATTTGATGGATCACGAGGAAGGTGTTTGAACACAAGGCCGCAGGCCGCGTGTTCAAACACCTTCCGAGTGATCCAGCGAATGTTTGAACACTGAAACGAACCATCGCTAATCTTGCATTTTCACTCTAATCCACTTAAGGATGTTCGCTGCTAACATTTGACATTTCGGAACTTCCGGTTTTTCTTTTGTTGAATATCTCGTAAACGGTTGCAGATATTTTAATAATATTTTATATTTGGATACATATTGATGATATGCATTGAATGAGTCATGGAAATTGTCAATCTAAGAAACTTCATTTTTTCACCCCATTTTCTGCAACATTTCCGAAAATTTTATTTGTCAGTAAAATTTAGGGGGTTGGGTAGATTAAACTTGAATATTACACATCTTCAAATTAATTGCACTAGTTCGATGTTTATTTTAGCTGCAGTATATGTGTACATGGTCTTCTAAGTCAGTCTTTGGGTCTTGGGTGTGCTGGTTATAAAATTTTAGGTGGTTTTATGGCATGGGCTTTAAGAAACAAAACAGCCGAAAAAAGGCTGAAAATGGCGATTTTCAAGTTGTCGGTTCTCTCTTATATGCACACTACCCTATATATTTCTTTCTTTTATTCGAACAATATTACCAAGTTCTATGTTGTGTGAAAATACAAGAAAAAGTTTGAATCAACAAATATGGGTTTGGCACATTTCAAAATATTGCTATTTTCCGACTTTTCAAGTATGGGGGTAGGGTTGGAAAAGGAATCGTAAAATTTTGTCATCCACTTCAAGTTGCAAAATTTTCTTTGCTTTTGGTCCAAAATAGTCTGCGATACGTAAATACTGTGACTTTTGAAAGCATTCTAAGTATATGATGTTCAAGACAGGTATGTTTCAAAGAATTAAAAATTAAATTAATTTTACTAAATTTAAAACCTGGTGCTCAGAGGTCTCATTCAGAGGCATGTAGCTTGAAAAAATGCACACTACCCTATATTTATTTTGTTATCAAATGTCTTGTATTGTATTTTGGAATCAAAAAAGAGGGGTTAGAAAAAAAGTTTGAATACTTTTTCATTGGCAGCGAACATCCTTAAAATCTCATGAAAATAACATTAACAACGTAAAAACTGACCGAAAACCGCGGAGCTTCTTCAACGTCGGCCATTTTGTTTCTACGAAACACATGACGTCACGTCGCATTGACCAATGACGTCGGCCAAAACCCATGTTCAAACGGCACGTGAATTTCATGATTTGAACATGGGCTTTGCTGTTTGACCACAGCTTTCGACCAATCGAAAACGACTTCAAACAGCTATGCGCATAGATATCTATGCAAGAATTCAAGAGATTTTAAGTGGATCAGAGTGAAAATGCAAGAATAGCGATCAACCATGGTTTGTTTCAGTGTTCAAACATTCGCTGGATCACTCGGAAGGTGTTTGAACACGCGGCCTGCGGCCTTGTGTTCAAACACCTTCCTCGTGATCCATCGAATGTTTGAACACTGAAAACCATGGTTATTTAACAGGCCTAGAAAAATCCACACGTCCGCTCGTATTTACGAGTGAAAGTTCGATACGGGCGAGTGGAAATTTACCCTGACTCGCCCGACAGGACGAGTAGCATTTTCGGGACTGACTCGAGGCAGTAAATGTCCGTAAATGCAAAATCAGCTGAAGATTTCGTTTCTGATTGTCAACCGGATGTTTGCACTACGTCACTAGTCCGCAGTAAATGAAATTCAATAAAATCCGGTACATGGTCCAAATACCGGAAAGCATTGGTCATTTTATTCACGGCGCGCCGTACTATCGAGACTTAAGACGTCCCGGGTTTTATCTCCATTTGATAAAATGGCTTACACCAAAAGTCAAATAATCGAGCATTTCCATTTTGATATCGAAAGTAGACAAAATGTTGCAGCAGGGCGACATTAGTTTTTGATAATTTTTGTCTCTTTTGAAATCCAGATTTTAAGGACGAGTGCACGAGCAGTAAGGACGAGTGAAAATTGTACATAACTCGCCCCACAGGACGAGTAGGTCCTCAGAAAAATTTCTAGGCCTGCTGGTTGATCCCTATATTATATATTTGTAAATTTGTCGTGGAACAATCACTAAAATTTGACATTTACCAGCAAATTGTCCATATTTTCAGTTGTATTTCGCCGACTTTGGCCGTGTTGTAACACCAGGTTCGAAGAAGGGAATAAATAATTCGAAGACCATCAAATTATTTTGCGAGCTATTTCGGTGCTGACTTACAATAGTAAATAAGTGACAAAATAGCATTCATAGATAATCGATATATTTCTGTACTAAAATATAATCATCAATCGATCCTAGTAGTGTATGTTTTGTTTACATTTTCTTGGTCTTCATATGCGGAACCGGAAGGGCGTGAATCGGATTTTCTTTCTTAACCGGCGGTTACGTATTTAAAGGTTTGTTAGCCGTGCCCTTATGATTTATTTCTACAACTAGGTGAGGGATGGTACATTGGTGCCACTGACAAAGCCGTGGAAGGCGAGTTTGTATGGATGAACAGTAAAATAGCATTTGCTAGCCAGCAGACGTTCACAGATTGGTACCCCAGCGAACCTGCGAATGGTCATCAGGACGAGGGATGTTTGGTGCTGTGGAGGCAGTATGGATACCGATGGGGTGACATCACATGTGAATATAGGGGGCACTACATCTGTGAAACGTGAGGATATCCCAGCAGGCACATGACGTCATAATGACGTCAGATCGACGTCGCATCGACGTTGATGACGTCATTATGACGTCATGTGCCCGCTGATATATATGGCATGCCGTTTACAAGTCACAACACAAAGTCTAGTGTTGAGGAATAAATCACTGGATGAACGAGGCTCAGAATGAGAAAAGTATTCCCAAAGGCAGTCATATGTCAATGTATAATCAATTGAAAATCAATGTATTTGCAAATATATACATCAGGAACACATGTTTGTACAATAAATATCCCCTTAAACCCCACTTTTGTATAGTAAAACTGGGGTATGCAGGGTTATACATATTTTGCTTATTTTTTGTCCAAAACATAGATTTTGGGTACTCGTTAGAACCGCCTCATAACGGTACCAAAACGTACAGCAGAGAAGGGTGCATTTATTGGAAAAGGTCCCTCAGGACCTTTTCCACAGTGTTTACTTTGAATATGAAGAAAATTGTACCCATGATCGACTGCTCTCTCTCAATTACGCGTTTTGTCACATAAAGCGCTAAATAAAAACTAGTGAACCCGTCTATGTTGACTAGACAGTTCACCGCAAACAATTTAATTTATCCATTGTTGACACTCCCTGTCAAAAAGCGTTAAATATCTAGCAAGCAGTCTCGATCGTGGCGACTTCTTATCATAGCGCATCTAAGTTAAGATCGTGGATACCCTGATGAGGGGTACATAAACTATAGGAACTCTAGATGGTTGACTTTTAGTTCATCACATCGGACCCATGGGTCTCTCTCCGGTAGTGTCGCTGCAAGTCAAAATTCAGAACTCTGTCACAAATTGACTGCACTGCAAAATGGTTTTCTACACTGTGACATATCGACATATTTGATTGTAATCGTGTTCTCTTTAGAATTAGCTTTGATTCTGTAAAATCAGAAATTTTAGTCAATGCCTTGAGTGACAGATACACACACTGATCAAGCGTTGATGATATTTATACGAAACTGAAACGTATGGGAATCGAAATTAATGACAAACCAGAGAATCAACAACACTGAAATCTGGAGCAAAAGGAAGCTCTTATATCAAACAGTGACTGCTGCTGACCTTTTCATTGGTTTCTTTTTAAAGAAGCCAACTTGTTGATTGAATATCTTTTATTTTACAGACTGACGTAACCATTATTCATAAGATAAAAAAGATATAAAGTAAAAAGAACATAATCAACATTTGCGAATACCCATTTCACAGTTCACACTTATTTTTATATGTAGAAAATGAAACTTCCATATTGACAAAGCTATTCACCATGTTGATGCGCCCTTGTTCTTCAGGCAACTCTCAGACGGACAAACCGGAGCACCTGCGGTAGTCGGATAAGCCATGGCTTTCTCTGTTTATATATTGAGGAGTAATGAAGAATCTGAGGCTGTGATAGCTGAGATTTCTTGTCATTTTCTTTCATCAGGAAAACATGTCAGTGAAATAAATACCCCTTATATCCCACTTTTATATAGTAAAACTGGGGTATGCAGGGGTGTTTTTCTTATTTTTGCTCCACTAAACAAAGATTGTGGGTACTCGTTAGAACCGCCTCGCCGAGGCGGTTCTAACGTGTACCCACAATCTATGTTTTGAGCAAAATTAAGAAAAATATCAAAATTTTCCACTGAAAATTTTTATTTTTTACAACTTTAAAAATCTCTGTATTTTGCACGGGCATGTTTTCGTAATGAAACATTTTCGTACTTCTAACGTCTGTGTCATGAATTATTTTATCATATTGAAAACACCAAGTTACCATAGCCACGGAATTCCCACTCTAAAAACTGAGAAGGGAAACACTCAGGTACTTAACCATAGCAACGGAATTCCCACTCTAAAACTGAGAAGGGAAACACTAAGGTACTTATACTAAGAAAACATATCGTAAACCGAATGAGCAGCTATTTCCCAATAGGCGGTCCCTCAGTTACCTAAACTTTACTAAAATATGAAAACGTACATGAGGTGCAAACAACACAAAATGTAACATCAAAACATAAACAATTAGAACCACTACAGAAGGGTCAGCAATATAAAATTACTTGGAGGAAGGGAGCTTAAATAAGTTTTACAGGCGCCCAACCTCACCCTCTGTATGTATTTTAAGCTTGAAGGACCGAGACTAGGGGTATTTTTCCAACAATCACACTCTCTGGACCACCTGTGTCTGGACCACCTGTGATACAGATTAAGTTTTGGCGATTATAAGTTAAGGAAGAGAAAAAGCACCAATACTTGAAGTCTTTATGTGAGTGTCTCGCTGCTATGTAATGAAACTTATCAATGAAAGAAAAGTAACTATGGCATACGGTTTCAAATATTTTTCCAAACTGTATTCATTTGGCATCTGCGTGAACCTGTCCAAATAAGTCCCGCCTTGTGATTTTTGTTACATTTTCTTACTCCCAGGCCCTTATCTAGATAGTGGTCTTTTAAAAATGCTTGAGAATTTTGTTTTTAAAGTCAGATGCTATATATGAGCTTTTATTATAAAATATAGAGCAGATAAGTAAATGCATGCTCAACATGGTAAATGGTACAGTTTTGTTCTTCACAGCATTATACCTTGTATGCTATGTTAAAGGTACGTATCTTTTTTATTTACACCTGAAAGCGAAGTCTCGAAAAATTCTAATAACTGTTGTGCTTTGACACTTGAAAGTTTATTTGACGTAGAATGGTTTAACAGGGATGAGAGGATTTGATTTGCTAGGCTGTTTGATACCTCTGCTGACCACGTGAGTGCTGGTTAACCACTTGGAAGGCAGAATGGCAGGCATGTCCCAAGTGCTTGCCTTAAGATTTGCTTAGAGCTAAGCAAGGATGGCATTGGTACTAGTGCCATTCTAACGCTTTGGCATGGCGTGGTCGGGGCGCAAACCAACGACTTGAATCGCTGCTCAAGCTGCTCCCACATTGTGATTGCAGAGAGTATCATGGTTTCCAGAGTCGATCTTCAAATAAAGACTTCCGTTTCAGATCAATCATTTTTCGAAAGTTAGAGAATATAATATTTGTTTTAAATTGTATAAGCTGCCAATCTCTTTGTTGCAGTTATAGAGAGTTGTCCGAATGGTTTTGTATCCCATGGAAACTCGTGTTATTTGTTCAGCCATGAGACGGCGACATGGGCTGACGCTGTGGTAAGACGGAATTTGAAATAATGTTTTATAAGAGAAACTTTGCAATTTAAAGCGAAAAGCAGTCGCTTAACATCATCGCCTTGATATTTAAATCAGCTCTTGGAGCCTGAGTAATATATCAAAGCAATCGTCGTGACAGTAGTGACAAAAATCAAAATCGACTCTGACGAATCCAATGCTGTCGAACACAGGTAGGTAAAAATAAGTTCTGCGTTTTCTTTAATAAGCAATCCCCCACATTGGAATACACATACAGGTTCGTTTCATAAGTTTAGTACATAGCGATTTGTTTCATATGTAATGGCATAGCAGTATCGGTACTTGAAGCTTGGTCAATTTTTATTGGGTGTTTGCAGATTTGAACGGACTTCGCGAAGTCAATCCTTATACATAGAAATATTCACTGATTGTAACACTTTAGAGTTTGATAGATTTATAAATATATAATAATAGCACATAAAATAACTTCAGTGACACAGATGTCAATGTCAACATTGATTTCTCACACTACATGAAAGTTTGAACTAAAAATTTATAATTAACATAAAATGACAGAGCGTCCATTAGACTACAACTATAAAGGGCCTGTCAAACACTTACGAGTTGAAGATTTGGTCTACCCTATGTGCAGTTGAGGTTATCGCTTGCAATCTTACATCCTACGAGACTGTCTTACCTTGTTTGGACTGTCTTTTCGCAATTTGTACCCCAGTACCTTTTCTAGCAGCTACCTTGGGATCAAATATTTAAATGCAACTGTTTGACCAGTGTTATTTGTAAATACAACCGATTGTTTGTGTTATTATGTATCAAACGCTGACTGAATGTATACTATGGTGTACCACGGCTAGTAGGGTACAATATTTCAAGCTTCAATAAACTTCAATAAACACCGGGTAGACCAAATACTATGTTAGGTGCAGTCTAACGGGTCATATGCCAATGTAACAATATAATCTGTTTTTGGTTAAAACTTTCCTGAAATGTATGAAATCAATGTTAAATAAAAAATAAGTGTTAGATCCTTTGGAAGCAGTAAAAATACAAAGCTAGAAGATGGGCCATATTGTACAATTTCGGGTAATGAACCTTCATCAGTGACCCTTTATAAAACTGGCAGCGAAAGCCAGACATTTCGCTGCAATTTCAAGAATTTACATCTGTGTAGTCTAAATCAAAGACTCAAATTCCCAAAGGGGCCAAAAAATCAAAATACTGTGAAGAAGATGATTCTTAACATATAAAAATTGAAATACTTTAAAGTTGATATTTGTATCCCAGAAGTTATGATATTTTGCTTGTCATTTTAATGTGTGACTATTTATAAATTAATCAATCAAAATCTAAAATGTTACAATCAGTGAATAGTTATACACATGTATGTATTAGATTTGACACAGCGAAATCCGTTCAAATCTGCAAACACTCAATAAAGTTTGGCCAAGATTCAAGTACTGGTACTGCTATGCCATTATTTATGAAACAAATTGCTATGTACTAAACTTATGAAACGGACCTGTATTTTCTATTGGGACACAATTGTATTCTTTCAGCTAACATGCAAAATGCTTGTAACTTGGTGGAGATTGAAGATTCCATTGAAAACGATTATCTCAAGAATGTGGTTAAGGGACTGAGCGGTAAGTGATGAGCTTTCCATTGATCCTGAAATGGCAATAACAAGATGCCCGAGGATTAACAAACCACAGCAAGACTTTATCTACGAAGTTTGGTTTTGTTTTTGTTTCAATAAGTATAAAACTTTAACACTTTCGTAATTCCCATACTACCACCAAACAATTAAACGTATACGCTATATTCAAAAGTTACTTCAATTTTGCTGCGATGCTACTTCTGTGGTTGCTAAGCAACCAAAGAAAGCACGGTGAATGACCTTGCCCACGACACAGTTTTGTCGATATGAACTGCTACATGTACTTACTTTCCCTGATGGGGGAAATTGGTATTATCTACAACTAGGTGATGGTTGGTATATTGGTGCAACCGACAAAGCCGTGGAAGGTGAGTTTGTGTGGATGAACAGTAAAAGACCCTTTAAGAACCACCAGACATTCAAGGACTGGTACCCCGGTGAACCTGCACGATGGGTGTTTGGTTATATGGAAAGGGCATGGATATCAATGGGGTGACATCACATGCGAATACAGAGGGTACTACATATGTGAAACGTAAGGGCATATTGATTTTTTTTGCAATTGTTGAACATGTACATTAATACAAATCATTAGCTAGCATCACTTTTTGTAGCTCTATGACAGTGTAATATTTGGCAAGGCACAGATCTATAGGATTTCTTTCATCTAGAAATTTTGTTGGCTTAAATCATGAACGTTATCTAAAATATTGCAGTTGTGTTTGAAAGTTACTAAGCTGGCATAAAACACCTTTAAAGTCTTGTCGTTCATGATAAACGTACTGCTGCATGCGTTTTACTACTTTTCTCACGCGCATTTATAAGCAACACTAAATGAATAGCATATTCTGTAATTATTTTAGAAAGCGCATTCGTACCGATGATATTTTGTAAAGGTCGCCAACAATGGTGCTTTTTTCTTTAGGCAACTCTCGGGTGGACATACCGGAAGTCCTGCCGTAGTCGGGTGACTGAACATAGGAACAGACCGAGACGCTGGATACTTTATTTTTATTTATTCGAATAAATATTTCATACCTCTTACCTCTGTTATAATCATGTATCCAATCATGAATTGCTTTCTCACTAGTATAGAAATCACAATTAAGTTTGAAATCATATTGATTCCAGTTGCATTGAATATCTTTGTTTTATTCACTTTTCTAATGTTTGCCAACTGGTGTTTTTCTTTTGCTCCGGAGTTAGTAGGTTATTCGGCGCCCAGGGATCTCCATCGTCGGGCAGCTTACTCAATCTGTGAGTCCTGGGTTTTGATTCATCAGGATGTTTATCGTGATTTATTTGTTTGTTCTTGATGATGCGATTCACCACGAGGACCGAAGAACTAACTAAATGTTATGAACCACTGCAGAAGCTGAGGGTGAGGTTATGGCTATGTAAAACCGGTTTAAGCCCGCCAGTAACTTTGTGTTACTGATCGTTCCAAGGCGATACTTCTGTGGTGGTTCTTTTTGTTTTATGTCTTGGTGTTTAAATTTTTGTGCTGTTGGCTCCTTATGTATGTTTTCATATTTTCAGTTAAGTTTAGGTAACTGAGTGGCCACCTATTGGGAAAATAGCTGCTCATTCAGCTTACGATATGTTTTCATGGTATAAGTACCTGATTGTTAATTTAGTTTTTTCCCACCTCGGTTTTTGGAGTGGGAATCTTTTTCTGATAGCGCCTTTTCCTGACCTTTGCCTACTTGTACTTTTTTGTCTTCACAAATGCACAAAACACGCAACACACAACCACAACACTTTCCAATAACACATTCTAATGAAACACGAAGTCTTGTTTGAAATAGTTTACCAAAAAATGACATTCGACACATTGGCAGGAAAGGTATGAAAATGTACATGTTATAATAAGCAACGATCAGGAACAGAAATTCCCACCCAAAACACTGAGGCGATAAAAACTAAATAAACAATCAGGTACCAACACAAAGAGAACACATCGTAAGCCGATGGAGCAGCTATTTCCCAGTATACTCAGGCAGCCAAGGTGACATCACTTGCTGTTGTTGGTTTGAATGCATTTTGGATAGCTCTTACCTTCCAAAAGAAGGTCTAGGTGGAGTGCTCTGGAGATTCTTTTGGCGCGATGGTTTAACCAGCTGGTACTTGGAGGTACTATTGTCAGCAATGTTTAGAACACAATACATGGATTTGCATTATATACTTGTTAATTTAGTTAATTTCAAGTTATCATATGCAATCCTGCTGCTATTGCAGGTCTTCTGGTTGCAGCATCAGAAACATATAAAGTTGCTTTTTGCCAAATGATCTATTGTGTCATGACAGCGTTGAAATACCCCACCCACTTATATGTATTTTGCACCCGGGATAAAGTTTATCTACCAGTTTCTCATGGAATCCACACTGTCATTTGAATCTTCAAAGTGCAAAAACAAATTGATGTCAATATTCAATTATTTGGGCTATTTGTAAATGAATGGTTACCATGGCAACCTGCAATATGATTCTCGAGAATGGACATGTATCTCAGCTGCTTCTTGTCCTTAACTAATGAACTTGGCTCTTCTTCTTGTTTACATATTTTATTTTAATGCATTTTATATCGTTTGTAAGCAAAAGAATAAAATGAAGCCAAGTTTAACTCAAAAGGTCAAGATTTTTCAAATGTATGGCAAGTATTCACACAGAAGTATGCCTCGTTTTGTTGTATATGCACAGATGTATGCCTCTTTTTGGAAAAAAAGTAACAGAATGCTCTATGATTCATGATTTTAGAAGCCAATAGTTTGTTTCGCATTTGTGATGGTCATACCGTGTTTATGGTTATTTTGAAATGTATTTTTCACATCATACCATTTACTCTTCTGCAACTACCTGATGGCCTAAACCAGAAAAGGCTTGTACCAAACAAGATGTAATCTTTGAAGAAATAAAAAAAATACTGATTTGTGTGTAAATGTTAAACAAAACATTGCATCTCATTATATATTTTGGCCATTCTTGGGTATCCTTGTTCTTTATCTGATAACATTATGCTTGAGAATAATGTTTTCAATGGCATGTGTTATAACTAGCTTTTCACACACGTAAATTCTCAAATAAAAGCAAATAGGAAAACCGAAAGCATGGATAAGTGTGCAGCTTTGCTTTTCATTGCATTTTACCTTGTAAGCAATGTTACAGGTACGTGAAAATTATTTATGAATGTATGAATGGAAGCTGGCCGAACCTTAATATGGATCAAAATAAGCAAGCTAGTAACTATTTAGCTGACCCGTTCGTAGACTCAGTGACCACAGTCACACATAATAGATGGATGGACGCACGTGGGGCTTATTTTAAAAGGTGGTATAATTTGCACCAAGAGAAGATAGAACATAAGATTTATTATGAACCCTGAATATAAAGTACCTTTTTATTACAGATAGTATATTCCCAAATTCGACCTTTAATTGAAAGACCTCGGTTTCATACAATTTATTTCTCGATTGATAATCCAAGTGTTAGGGAATCTATCACTGCTTTACTGTCATTCTCTTTGTTGCAGTTATAGAAAGCTGTCCGAATGGTTTCGTATCCCATGGCAACTCTTGTTATTTGTTCAGTCATGAGACGGCGACATGGGCAGACGCTGTGGTAAGACGGAATTGGAAATTATGTTTGATAAAAGAAACTTTGCAATTAAATAAAGCAGTCGCTTAACATCAGTGGGTGATATATATATCATTCTAACACACCTAGCCTATATAGCCAATGGTAAAAAAACGTGTTATATTGTGCAACAATTTCACTGGGCGAATAAGCGTGACGTTACTTTGCGGCATTTGTGACGTCAGCTATCCCACAAAGCAGCGTTAGACGGTGAAACGTCGTTTTGGCGCACAACAAACGTAATTAGTGTGTGTAAATACCAGTATTACAGTCAATCTGCAATGCAATGGCGGAAAGCTGAACGATATCGACGGTTTCAGCAACATTTACTCCGTATATTGTGTGTTAGAATCGAAATAGATCACTTCAAGTGCGTGAATTGTTGAGTAATAATTCACTGTTTGTCGGTCAGTTGTAAGAAGATAAATCACTCGCGCTACGCGCTCGTGATTTGATCTTCTTTACAACTGACCTCCAAACAGTGAATTATTACTCAGCAATTCACTGCTAGAGCTGATCTATTTCTTAAGTGCAATCGTCGTGGGCAGTAGTGACAGAAACCAAAATCGACTCTGACGAATCCAGTGCTGTCAAACATGAGGTAGTAAAAATAAGTTTGATTTGCTTATGGGTATATCATAATCACTTCTTTATTTTTCATGATAATTACTGTCATGGCATACATGTATTTAATACTTAATCGTTGCCGTGAAACGTTCATCGCGTACTTTCAACATTATATAACAATATGTACACGAGTGATTTCTTCATATACCCTTTTTTTTTATAAACAATCAATCTCCCAAATTGGAATACATAATAATTTTTATTTGGACAAAATTGTATTCTTTCAGCTAACATGCCAAATGCTTGACAGTAATTTGGTGGAGATTGAAGATTCTACTGAAAACGAATATCTCAAGAACGTTGTAAAGGGGCTGGGTGGTAGGTGACGAGCTTTGCATTTAATTTAGTAACTGATGTGGTAATAAATGGGTAAATAGTCTCAATGCCTCACAACCGGGGGTCATTAGTACCGATACTTACAATGGGAAATAATCTCTGAAACTGCAAGGCCAAGCGCGTTTATATTTTGTGTATAGCAATGTATAGTAATCCTCGTTATAAATCCTGCCAACCGTGTCTCTTGGGTCCATACAGGCCACACCCTGAGGGCGTCATTGCCTGCCATATAGGTTTATAATTGGAAATACATTGAAAAAAATCTTCTTCTCTGAAACCACAGGACCCAAAACTTCTACTTTTAGTATGCAGCAATGTTACGTGGCGCTTTACATAAAAAAAATCCTGCCAATCATATCCCTAGGGATAACAATGGCTCCAAACCGGGGTCATCATGAGCCTCCATATTCTTGCAATGGAAATGAAAAAAAAAAAAAAAAAAAAAAAACACACACACACACATAAAGGTATATTTTTCTACAACACCATGAGACCTAGAGCGTTTATATTTTGTATGTAGCACTACATAGCACTCCTCTTTATACATAATGTCAATCCTGCCCCTGAGGTTCATTTAGCCAGGGCTCCGTGCTATCATTGTCTGTCAGACCGAGCAAATCTCTCTGGTGAGCTACGTACAGGATCATTGTTCCTCTTGCATTCTAGGGAGTTGGTACATTGGTGCTACGGATAAGGCTGTAGAAGGCGAGTTTGTGTGGATGAACAGTAAAAGAACGTTATCTAGCCAGCAGACATTCAAAGACTGGCATCCCGGTGAACCTGGGAACGCGAATCATGATGAGGGATGTGTGGGGTTATTTCAACATCTTGGTTATCGTTGGGGAGACGATACATGTGAACATAGAGGGAACTACATCTGTGAAACGTAAGAGCATACTAGTAATTGTTCGTATTGTTGACTGAACATGAGCATTTTACTCAATTTAGCATCACTTTTTATAGAGTACAGTCACGGTAATGTTCTGAAAAACACAGGTATAAGTTTTCTTTCATCTAGTAATTTGTTGGCTTAAGTTATGAACGTTGTCTAAACTACGACTTGGAAAAAAAAAAAAAAAAAAAAAAAAAAAAAAATATTTAACATTTCAGTTGTTTGAAATTTACTAAGCTTTGAAAATAACCAGGCAGAAAACACATTTTAAGTCTTGTCGTTTCATGATAAACGTACTGCTGCATGCGTTTTACTATCTTTCTCACGCATATTATAAGCGTCATTAAAAGCAAATTCTGTAATTTTTTTAGACAGCGCATTCGTACCGCTGACATTTTGTAAAGCTCACCATTAATAGTGCTCTTTTTCTTTAGGCAACTCTCGGGTGGACAAACCGGAAGTCCTGCCGTAGTCGGGTGACTGAAGAGCCATAGCTGTGAATAATAACAAACTTAGACGCTAGATGTTTTGATTTATTCGAATAAACATTCCATGCCTTAATTATGTCTCCCCCCGACAGGGTCGGGAGACATATTGTTTTTCCCCGTGCGTCTGTCCGTCCGTCTGTCTGTCTGTCTGTCCGTCCGTCCGTCTGTCCGTCACAAATCGTGTCCGCTCTTTAACTTGAAAACCGTTAAAGATTTTTCAATGAAACTTGGTACACTTGTAAACCACGACGAGACGAAGTGTCATGCACAAGAACCATAACTCTAGCTTGAGTATTTTTGGAGTTATTTCCCTTTGATTATTTTCGATACAATTTCGTGTCCGCTGTATAACTTGAAAACCGTTAAAGATTTTTCAATGAAACTTGGTACACTTGTAGACCACGACGAGACGATGTGTCATGCACAAGAACCATATCTGGCTTGAGTATTTTTGGAGTTATTTCCCATTGATTATTTTCGATACAATTTCGTGTCCGCTGTATAACTTGAAAACCGTTTAAGATTTTTCAATAAAACTTGGTACACTTATTGAGCATGATCAGTCAATGTGTCATGCACAAGAACCATAACTCTGGCTTGAGTATTTTATGAGTTATTTCCCTTTGATTATTTTTCATACAATTTCGTGTCCGCTTTATAACTCGAAAATCGTAAGAGTTATTTCAAAAATAACTTGGTACACTTATAAAGCACAATGAGATTACGTGTCGTGCTAAAGAACCATAACTCTTGCTTGCATATCTTTGGAGTAATTTCCCTTTGATTATTTTCCATACAATTTCGTGTCCACCATATAACTTTAAAACCGTAAGAGAAATTTCAGTGAAACTTGGTAGACTTATAAAGCATGATGAGACGATGTGTCATGCACAAGAATTATAACTCTTGCTTTCATATCTTTGGAGTTATTTCCCTTTGATTATTTTTCCATACAATTTCATGCCCACTCTATAACTTGAAAACCATAAGAAATATTTCAATGAAACTTGGTACACTTATAAAGCACGATGAGATGATGTGTCATGCTAAAGAACCATAACTCTTGCTTGCATATCTTTGGAGTTATTTCCCTTTGATTATTTTTCATTCAATTTCGTGTCTGCTCTATAATTCAAAAACCATCAGAGATTTTTCAATGAAACATGGTACACTTATAAAGCATGATGCACAAGAATCATTACTCTTGTTTTCATATCTTTGGAGTTATTTCCCTTTGATTATTTTCCAAACACTTTCGTGCCCCCTCTATAACTTGAAAACCGTAAGAGATATTTCAATGAAAACTTGGTACACTTATAAAACAGAATGACAGGATATGTGATGCACAAGAACTATATCTCTTGCTTGCATATTTTGGACATGCACATAGAAAGGGGGGAGACATCAGTTTTCACATAGAAAACAAATTCTAGTTACCTCTGTTATAGTTTTATCCAATCATGAAAAGTTAGAAAATTATAGTGATTCCAATTCAATGATTATCTTTGCTTTGCTCTGCTAATCATTTTTTCAAAAACAAATATTTCCTTACATGTGCCAGGAAAGTGTATATTACAGTTCCCTGCATGTGCACACAACACGAAACACACAATGATCCACAATCACACCACTTTCCAGTAATACATTTTAATAAACACGAAGTCTTACTTAACCCATTTAAGCCTGGCGTCCCTTTTATGGGACATAGGCAAACAGAATATCCCCAGATGTGACGTCCCATCTGGGGCTATTCTGTTTGCTAACAGGATTTTCATCAGAAATTATTTGAAAATTGAAAATCACTCCTGATGCCCCTAAAAAATGAAAGTAGACTCACCCAAATGATAATAATGGAAAAATCCATTCATCAAATACCCACACATTGGCTGGAAAGAGATTTAAAAGTAATATAGTAGGATGCAATAAAAAGAAATTCCCACAACAAAAACCGAGGCGGAAAAAACACGTAATAGACAAGCAGGTACCAACACAAAGAGAACATATCGTAAGCCGAGAAAGCAGCTGTTTCACAAACGTGACCACTCAGTTACCCGAACTTAACTGAATGTATGAACACATACATAAGGTGAAAACAGCACAAAAATCAACACCAAAACAAAAAACAATTAGAACCACGACAGAAATATCGCATTGGAACGATCAGTAATCTAAACATTCCTTTGGGGGTTGCTTAAACCGGCTGGGTACACAACCTTTCCCTCAGCTTCCGCAGTGGTTAACAACATTTTGTAAGTTGTTTTGGTCCTCGTAGTGAATCCTATGATTCATCAAGGACAAACAAATAAATTATGATTAACGTCATGATGAATCAAAAACGAGGACACACATATGCAATAAGCTGCCTGGTGACATGAGATCCCTGGCCGCCTAACAACAACAGAAAATCCGGAAAAAAGCACAAGTTGAACCCAGTTCTAGTTTTTATAGAATTCTATATATTGACAACCGATTGATGTGGACAGTGTTCTTAGTTGGAACGTTGGTATCATGTAGGGTTGGATTTCATTTGGCAACGGATCCCTGGATCCATGTCCGGTGGGCCGAGCAGCAGACAAGAAGCTCCGGGCCCAGCCAACTAAAATAAATAGCTTTTAGTCGAGGACATCATAGAGTCTGACGCCCGACCCACCGGTGTGCGATTAAAGAAGGAAACATAATAACCAACCGTGATTGGGTTACAAACTAAGCATGCAGACTGCCGCATCACAATTTAAGTTATATATACTACTCAAAATTTGATAAGCATCAAAGTATTATTTTCCATACATCACAGTGTAAAACACCTCTGGTTTGACCCAAATTTAATGAAATCCCCAAAGAGCAAGAATGACAGTCTCATTTGTTTTGTGTTAGAGAATGTCTCGAAGCTACCGACTAAAAGAAATTTGAAACCAGAAATGTCCTACCGAAGTCCATACAACAGTTCTTCTAAAATTTGAATTTTGACAAAAACAGTGGTTCTTTGGAAAATTGGCCCAAACATGATCATTACAAGCTAGCTTTTATCCTGCACTGCACACATCTGTTAGAATGCACTTCAGACTGACTTCCATAGAGAAATCAATTTTAATTCGAATTTTTGCGCTCCTGTGGACTTTTAGAAAAATGCCATTATTTCAGGACTTTAAGAAAAATGCAAAGATGGCTCAGTAGACTCTGGTAGGACATTTCCTGTTTCAAATTTCTTGCAGCCAGAAACTTGAAGGCATTATCTAAGAAAAATTGAATGAGAACGACATTTTGGTTCTTGGGCATTGTCATTACTTTTGGGTCAAACTCGGGGTGTTTTGTATTGTGTTGTATTTAAAATAAATACTTGATGCTTATCAAATTTGAGTAGTATATCTTAAACGTTAATAACGATTTTCTAAGCTGAAAAGAAAACTGATTTTCTATAAGTTTCTTAAAGTGACAAAATCCTAGGATAAACTTGTACAGCTCGGTTTATGTCGGACCTGTTCGGAAACCACATTGTTGGTTTTCCCACGTGCAGGCTCAATAAATGGCGAAAATGTTTATCGCTGCTTGTGCGGTTATTCTATGCCTCGTTTTGGTGATCATAAACATTTCAATGGGTTAGAAACGATTTTATGTTCAGACGCAGAATGTTACAGGTAAGCTACGAAAAAGGTAATAGGATGCTCTATGGTTAATGAGTTTAGAAGCTGTTTCGCATTTGTGATGGTCATATCTTATTTATGGTTATTAATGAAATGTTTTGTTTTGTTTTTTCAAATCATACCATTTACTTTTCCGCAACGACTTTTTCTTAAACTCAGCATTCCAACTATGTTCAATTTAGAAATGTTTATGAACGAGTAAATTTCCTGTCATTCTTTCAGAATGTAACAATTTATTTTCTCAATATTTACAGGTAAGATATTCTTCGTTACCCGACGGCCTAAACCAGGAAAGGCTGGTACCAAACAAGATGTAATCTGTGACTTAATAAGAAAAACTAATTTGGATGTGAATGTTTAACAAAGTATTACATCTCGATTATTTATATTGACCTTGTTCCTTATCTGAAAACATTAATATGCTTGAAAATTATGGTTTTAAGAGCATGTGTTATAACCAGCTTTTCACTCACGTAAATTGTCAGATATGAGCAAACAGGAAGAACGAAAGCATGGATAACTTTGCAGTTTTCCTTTTCCTTGCATTATACCTTGTAAGCAATGTTGCAGGTACGTGAAAATTATTTATGAACGGAAGATTGTTGACTGACCGAAGTTAAGGATATAAGAAAATGATGCATCAGGAAATCATGTCCGTGCAATGTATACCCCCTTGAACCCCATTTTTATATAGTAAAACTGGGGTATGCAGGGGTATACCTATTTTTCTTATTTTTGCTCCAAAACATAGATTGTGGGTACTCGTTAGAACCGCCTCGGCGAGGCGGCGAGGCGGTTCTAACGAGTACCCACAATCTATGTTTTGAGCAAAAATAAGAAAAATATCAAAAATTTTCAGCTGAAAATTTTCAATTTTTAAAGCTAAAAAAATCTCTGTTTATTGCATGGGCATGTTTTCGTAATGGAAGTACAATAGGTATGTTAAGGTTGTGATTGGTGGTGGGTAAAGTAGTTCTATCGTTGGGGTGGTGATGGATGTGAAGGTAATCATGTCCTTACTCGGGGCTAAACGAGGTACATCCAGCCGTTGGAGCATTACACATTCAAAATAAATAAATAAATCATCAACTGGGCATTACATTTTCTGGTGCGCCTCCCAGTCTGAATCTGAATAGTTCACTGGTGACACGCCAAATGACATTATTTCACCAGGGGGTTCGGATGGGGGAGAAATTAGTCCCTTGAACGCACGAGTGAAGCGAACTTGGACACACAGTCATCAGACATTTCAGCAGAGGAGATAAGTGAATCAGGGAGGTCATTCCAGTCCCTGATAGTCTGTGGAAAGAAACTACTTTTGTACGCTTCTTTGCTAGCTGAAGGTATCTGAAAAGCAAAAGAGTGTTGATTTCTACAACGCCTATTCTTTGGGATAAGGTCATCTGTGGGTATTCTGGCTTTACCCTTTAGACCTTTGTATAGCAATATAAGTCTACTATCCTTCCTCCTTTTCTTAAGAGATTCCCATTTCAGTTGACCTAAAATGCCAGTCATGCTCCCAGTTTCAAAAACATAATTTCCCGTCACAAACCTTGCCGCACGATTTTGTACCTTTTCCTGTTCTTCCTGGAGGCCATGAGTGTGAGGGTCCCAAACTGAGCTTCCATATTCCAAGACTGGCCGCACCAGTCCTTTATAAGCTGCTTCTTTCACATCTGGGGGACAAGAATACAAATTTCTCCTTAAGAATCCGAGAGTTCTGTTAGCCTTTGTACAAACATTGGAAATATGAGTATTCCATTTCAAATCATTTGTGATAGTTACACCCAGGTATTTTATGCTTTCAACGTTTTCCAGTACAGTGCCCTAAAGGGTGTAGTTAGCCTGTATCTTACTAGACCGTTTATTTGTCAGCTGCATCATGTTGCATTTGACGGGTTGAAATCTCATTCCCCATTTCCTAGCCCAACTGCCTAAACGATCAATGTCTCTCTGAAGTTTCAACGTATCCTCTTCATTCTTGATTTCACGATAGCAAACACAATCATCAGCAAAGAGTCTTATTTCAGACTCAATGTCTGCTGAGATGTCATTTATATACAAGGAAAACAGCAAGGGGCCGAGAACGGTGCTCTGAGGGACACCCGACACAACTGGAGCCCAATCCGATTTAATACCATTAACCACTACCCTTTGTTGCCGGAAACAAAGGAAAGCATTTATCCAATTCAGTGTTGTTCCACCTATTCCATAGCTAAACAATTTGCTTTTAAGGAGTTCATGGGGAGGAGTATCAAAAACCTTTTCAAAATCGAGTATAAAAGTGTCGACCTGGCCTTTTTTGTCTAAGATTTTGGCCCAGTCATTTATCACTGTAGTCAACTGAGTTTCACAGCTATGCCATTTCCTAAATGCGTGTTGCCTGTCCGACAAGAGTTCATGTTCATCAAGATGGGCCATAATATTTGAGCATACAATATGTTCAAGAAGCTTACAAGGAATGCATGTCAAAGAAACAGGGCGGTAATTGCGGGCAAGTGACCTGTCGCCCTTCTTAAACAAGGGGCAAATATTAGCAAGAGACCATTCTTTAGGAATTTCACCTGTATCAATTGACTGCTGGAAGAGATGGGCGAATACTGGCCCTAATTCCACAGCCAGTTCCTTTAGGACTCTGGGATGAAGCTCATCAGGCCCTAAGGCTTTAGACGGGTTTAGACCTTTGAGAAGTTTGGTCACCCCTTCCTTTGTGACCACAATATCATGCATGAATGGGGCAGATCTATCCATAAGAGGGACTTGTTTGTATTCACTTTTAGTGAAAACATCCGAGAACTGACCATTAAATTCTTCCGCCTTCTCAAATTCGGATTGTGCAATTCCACTTCCATTTCTCTTTTTCAACGGGGGAATACCTTGGGTATCTTTTTTCTGACTGTTTATGTACCTGTAAAAATCTCTAGGATTAGCCTTAACATCTCCTACCAAGTTGTTCACGTAAAGATCATGCTGCTTCTTGATATCATCTTTGATCTCTTTCCGTAAAGATTCAAATTTAGATCTAAATTTTGCACTACCAGTCATTTTAGCTTTTGCATGAGTTGCATTTTTTCTGCGAATCTTCCTCCTTATTTCAAGTGTTATCCAAGGGACAGAGGAAACTGATCGACTAGTTTTTGAGGGGATATGTTTATCTGCCGATTCCTGAATAAACGATGTAATGAGATTGAAATTTTCCTGGACCGACCGAGTATCTGAGTAACCGTTGAAGTATCTTTCCTTTGCAAATTTAAATGTTTCTGCTCTCATAGATTCATAATCACCTTTCTGATAACGATACACTTTTCTCCTAGGTTTCTTTATTGGGGGGATAGCAATTTTCAAAGTGCCAGAAACAATGTCATGATCACTGAGCTTATCCGGGGAATGAATGTCTGCAAACTGACCAGGAAGAGAGGTCAAAATTAAATCCAAAGTATTTCTTTCTCTGGTGGGGAAATTGACTAATTGTTCCAAACCGTGGTCATTCATGATATCTATCAAAATCTGACCCTCCGTCTGACTCATTGATGACCCATATTTGCTGAGTCTGTCCGGCCATACAATATCTCTAAAGTTGAAATCACCTAAAACGTGAATTAAGGGGGGTTTGTTGCCTTTATTAATATTTTTGATTTTGTCAAGCTGTTCTCTAAATAAATTGTCAAACTTTTCCAGGGAATTCAATAAGTCATTTCCATTGTCCGATACTGGTAAACGGCGTTTTCCGGCGTTTTTCGGTCATTAGGTGATTTCCGGTCTTTCTAGTAACCGCCAGCGAGCCACAAAGTGAGTTTTCTTATTTACAAAAAGTTTGACCCAAACTGACTCTGAGTCATTGTCCAATTCTGTGAGGGGCATGTGTGGGATGCCCTTGTGCACAAGAAGCATAACACCACCACCATTTAAGGTTCTATCCTTTCTGTACACGCTGTATGGAAAAGATTCCGGAAATAATTCAGACGTTAATATGGAATTGTCGATTTTTGTCTCCTGAATCGCCAAAATCTGAGATTGGTGAAAATCAATGAAGGCCAACAACTCAAGTTTTTTGCCTCTTATACTGTTTATGTTGATACTGGAAAATTTCAGACCACTAATAAAACTGTTCAATCATTAAAGAATCCCAGATTTAATGTTATTTTGTGCTACATATCATAATATGTATCATGATCAGACTCTAGCTCAATTTTACTGAACCATATAAGCAATGTCCCTACGTCAGGCGCGAAATAGCCAGATTCAGAATTTACACGGTATCTGAGCAAATAGATCCTGACATGCGGTATACTCGGCTTTAATCGTAAATTTAAGTCAATAATTTCCTGATTTTAATCAAATTATCTTAAATATATCGATGTTAGCCGCATAATGACTATTTTTAACTTCTACATATTTGACAGAAATGGCACATGTCTCTATTATAAAGATTGGAGTAGAAAGAAACAGTCTGGAATGCCAAAAGAGGAGGTGGTGTAACTTATACAAGTAGAAGCTTTTTTAAAATCTTAGTCTGTATATTGTACCAGTGCTATGTACATGTTCTATATGGTTCTATATGGAAGTGACTAACTTTCAATGCAATCATTCCAGTTGACTATTGTATGCTAAATTTATTACTCCGGGTTTTAAATTAAGTTATCGTGTTTCGACACCAAATTTAACATATTTTACTCTTTTTGATTCTGACTCCAACTTTTCGAATGTCTTTAAATAATAAAAAAAAAGACCTAACATTTTAGCACAGGCACCATCTTTTCTCCCTTTTCTTGCATCCTTGTTTTCGTGTGTGTGTGCAAGATTAATTTATTTTCAACAAATGAACAATGTCATAGTCCTAATTAAGGATGTTAAGAAATAATGTCATTTGGCGTGTCACCAGTATGGCAGTAAACTATTCAGAAGAATTATTGGAAGAAAAATGTAACAACAAATGAACAATGTCATAGTCCTAATTAAGGATGTTAAGAAATAATGTCATTTGGCGTGTCACCAGTAAACTATTCAGAATTATTGGAAGAAAAATTTGTTTTGTGAATACTTTCAGGAGTTCAAGTTGATGTATGGCATGATATTCTCTATCAAGTCCTTTGTCAGCAGAATCACACCAGTTGATATGTATCCTTTACTTTCTAGAAATTGCTAACCAGAATGGATAGACCATGGATACTCATAGTTTTCAGTTCCTCCTACGTGATCAGTTCTTGTCAATTATTAATATTAACTGAAGTGTTTTTAATAGTCAGGCTTTTATTTTTTTATTTAAATAAAATAAATGAAAGTGGTAGGTAATGTAGGTTTAGCTCATTCTGTTGTTTCAGACATCTTGACAAGAGGCTAGCATTTGCCATTGCCTATATGATTATTGATATACCTCAACCTCTTTACAACACTATTGTTGGGGTCCAAGACAATTTCCACGTTAGCTATCCAATCCATGTTATAATGAGAGTAAAATATATAGATATAATATTATAGCAAAATTAGACCATTAGGGGTCCACAATTGGTCCATGTTAAATCCAAAATTGTGCTGTAACGAACCATGTTATAATGAGGTCTGTATTACCAAAAATCTCCATATTAAATATTTCGAATCTTTTCTGGAGTAAGTGCTTGATCTGAGATCGAATCGTTTGCAACAAAAGGACATTTTGTTATTATCAGAGATAAAAGAAACCTGACAGCCATTTATAAGTAGCCCAAAACTTCAGTTGTCAAACAGTAAACAACATATACATGTACTTAAGGCTGTACTAGTTTTGACATAAGGTCCTTAACTTGTTTAGAAAAGATGGATTCACCAACTTCAAGACAAGTAAATACAAGCTACATTTCTATGAAACGCCTAGTGGCTTGAAGTTTATCATGAATACAGACCTGAGTGTAGGCAATACACAGACAGTTCTTCACGATATATATAAATCTGTAAGTATTCTTGCCGAGAAAAATTTTAATATTTATTTGCAGGATATATACATGTACATGGTTTTGATGATTTTAATCACAAACTTTTATTGTTTGCATTTCTTAATTGAGTACAGCACAAACAAGTCTTTTTGAGAGTGAATTGGTCTAGGGATAGAGTGTAAGTCGAACCTGGTCGGAAACCCTGAAGACTGGTTTTTCTTGCGACACGGCTCATATTATAATGACTGAAAAATTGTTGACTAGGACATGGACTTATGATCAAGCAATCAACCAACCCCAAAAAAGGCTTAGAACAAAAGCTACAATTTTTAGCTCACCTGAGCCGAAGGCTCACAGGTGAGCTTATAGTATACCCATGCTCCGGCGTCCGTCGGTCGTCCGTCTGTCTGTCGTTCACAATTTCAAAGATCTTCTCCTCTGAAACCGCTTGGCCAATCAAAGCCAAACTTCATGTGGAGCATCCTTAGGAAGGGGAAATGAAAGTTTATATAAATGGTCCAGGTCACATGGCCATGGCTATAAATAGCAAAAACCTTTAAAAATCTTCTTCTCCAGAACCAGTGGGCCGATTTCCACGAAACTTGGTATGTAGCATCGGGGACGCGAGCCCATCATAGTTTATATAAATCATGACCCTAGGATGACCTTGACCTATTTTACTGCAAGGTCAACTTAGGTCGCCAATGCATTTGAATGGGAAAAAATGGTAAAATGCTATTTAATGGGTAAAACTTACTGGGAATAGGCAAATGGACAGAAGATTAATGTAAATGGAAAATTTTAGCCCCTGGGGGGTTGTCTGCCCCTGCCTCGGGGCTATATACATGTATATGACCATAATATTCAAACATCTTCTTCTCTGAAACTGCTAGGCCAATCAAAGCCAAACTTCATGTGGAGCATCCTTGGGACGGGGGAATGAAAGTTTATATAAGTGGTCAAGGTCACATGACCAAGATGGCCGCCATGGTTATAAATAGCAAAAACGTTTAAAAATCTTCTTCTTCAGAACCAGAAGGCCTATGATTTTGAAACTTGGTGTGAAGCATCTGGGAATGGAGCTCTACAAAGTTTTTATAAATCATGACCCTGTGATGACCTTGACCTATTTTACGGCAAGGTCAACTTAGGTCTCCCATGCATTGGAATGGGAAAAAATAGGAAAATGTAATTAAATGGCAGAAAACTTGCTAGAAATGAGCAAATGGATAGAAGATTTATGTTTAAGAAAATATTTTGGGCCCAGGGGGTTGTCTGCCCCTGCCCCGGAGCTATATATATGTATATGACCATAATATTGAAACATCTTCTTCTCTGAAACCGCTAGGCTAATCAAAGCCAAACTTTTTGTGGAGCATCCTTAGGAAGAGGGAATGAAAGTTTATATAAATGGTCAAGGTCACATGACCAAGATGGCCGCCATGGCTATAAATAACAAAAACGTTTAAAAATCTTCTTCTTCAGAACCAGAAGGCCTATGATTTTGAAACTTGGTATGAAGCATCTGGGAATGGAGCTCTACAAAGTTTATATAAATCATGACCCTGGGATGACCTTGACCTATTTTACGGCAAGGTCAACTTAGGTCGCCCATGCATTTGAATGGGAAAAAATAGGAAAATGTCATGTAATGGCAGACAACTTGCTAGGAATGAGCAAATGAACAGAAGATTTATGCTTATGAAAGTATTTTAGGCCCTGGGGTTGTCTGCCCCTGCCCCGGAGCTATATACATGTAGATGACCATAATATTCAAACAGTTTTTTCTCAGAAACTGCTTAGCCAATCAAAGCCAAACTTTATGTGGTGCATCCTTAGGAAGAGGAAATGAAAGTTTATATAAATGGTCAAGGTCACATGACCAAGATGGCCGCCATGGCTATAAATAGCAAAAAAAATTTAAAAATCTTCTTCTTCAGAACCAGAAGGCCTATTACTATGATTTTGAAACTTGGCATAAAGCATTCAGGAACGGATATCTACAAAATTTGTATAAATCATGACACTGGGATGACATTGACTTATTTCATGGCAAGGTCAACTTAGCTCGCCCATGCATTTGAATGGAGAAAATTGTTAAATGTCATCTGATAGACAAAACTTGCAGTTAATTGGCAAATGGACTGAATTTTTATGATTTGAAAAAGACATTGACTCCAGGAGTTATTCTGACCCTGCCCTAGGGTTATATACATGCATTGTACCATTCTAGTCTAACAAGTTTATTGATACATGTATATAGCTCAGGTCTCAGTCTCAGGTGAGCGTTGACAGGACCATTGGTCCTCTGGTTTTTAAGATGTATAGCCTGAATGATAATTGTAATTGTTTTTTTAAAAAACAATTGGGCTAAAAGTGAGATAAATAAAACAACAACAAAAAATATGATACTGTTCAATGTGTATGTTTTCATTATGTTCAAACTTTTGTGATAATTCTGCATTATGTCTTTACAGATCTACGTAGAATATGTAGTGAAAAATCCACTATGTGTATTGGGCGAGCCTGTGCAAAGTGACTTATTCAAATCCAAGCTAGATGAATACATTCAAGCATTGCATTTCTTTGCAAAACCTGTATGACAACAGCAAAGTATTTGACATGAAATAGTTAGAACATCGTATTTGGAGAGCTCAGTGTTAGCTATATTGTCTGTTATTATGTGAGCCGCGACACAAGAAAACTGGTCTTCAGGTTTTCAACCAGGTCTGATACAAACCCACCTATACAGTCACAGAAGCAGGCTAGAAGCTTGAAATTTTGTATTTAAAAAAAAGAGAAATTGTACTATCCGTGTAGGGAAAACAAAGGCACTGATCAGCTTCGCAGTTACTGCGAAGCTGGTCTGTGCCTTTGTTTTTGCATAGACAAAAATCCGGTTTTCTCATAACGGGGCTCATTTGACATGAAAGAAGTTACCAGTTGAGTTATAGTTGTAGGCTGTGGTTATATAACTTTTTTTCATGCTCATTTTAGCTGAGCATTTAATTTAAACTGCTCATAAATACTGAAATAGTCTAAATTAATTGAAATTTTTGGTTCAGACAATCAAAGTCAGTAATTTGTCCTGCTAATAAATGTTAAAATGCCAACAATTTGAGCAGGATTAATTTTAGTCTCAGCCGAGCTGAGCATGATAAAGTTTTATAACCTTGGGGCCAGGTCGGTGACAGACGATTGTAAGATACTTGAACATTTTATAGAGGAATAATAGAGTGAATTTTTAAAACAAAATAAAAATACACTGTTCAGCGGTTTGCGAAAAATGAATGTCTACTAGTAGTTGTATGTGTAGGACAATAAAATAATTTAAGTACGGAAATTTTCGCCTGACTTTCATTTTGCGAATTTTCGATTTCCGAATTACAAGCGAGTCTTTGAATTCGCGAACTAGTATGGTACTTGTGCAGTCTACAAAGCTTATAGTAAATTATTATTATCAAGAACTTTATTTTCGCGAGGCAACAAATTAGCGAATATTAGAGAAAATTAAGTTCTCGCGAAAATTTCCGGATTTACAGTAATAAAAAAAAAAACACGTCAGATTATTGCTTATAGAATCTACATTTTAATCACTGGCTACATTTTCGAAATTAACAATTATATACCATAACACATAGAAAGGTGTGAGACTCTTCAGGTTTTTGGCAAATTTCAGCTTTTTTGATCAATATTTGAGCCACCGCATGAGAAAACCTACAAGGTGCATATGCGAAAAAAGGTGCAACACAGATAGTATGATTCTTCTTAAATCCAAAATCTCAAGCTTCTAGCCTGCTTCTGTGACTGTACGGACTGGTTTGTGTCGTACCCAGTCGGAAACCAAATTGTTGTTTTTCTCATGCAAAGGCTCATTTAAGATTTCTAATTGTTACAGAGTCAGTCTGATTTGTCCAGGTTTGTTGTTGTTGACATAGGGTATAGGGGATTTCAGCTTTGTTTTCGCCAAAATTGATTCTCACCCCTCATTATACACAACATATTATTTAGCTACACTTCAGCTACACTTAAAACTGAATATTAACACATGCATGTTGTGTTTTCTCAAATGATATACATGTATTAAAATTGTACTTGAAGATGAGCTACAAGTACCCATACCCATCTTATCTTATCTTATTAAAATTGTACTTGAAGATGAGCTACAAGTACCCATACCCATACACATTTTTTTTTCTTAACTGTCTATTATCACTGTTGTTTATTTAATTCTCAAAGATAATTTTTATTTTATGTATCATGCTATCATTAATGATAATTATAAAGTATAATAAATTACCATTTTCATTCTAATTGGTGCACAGTGAGCTTAACTTTTCAAAATAATGTAAAGTTAAGTATTAAACAAAATAGCATTCTAATAAGCACACACTACGAATCAAAACAACACACTAACTGATGAAAAAACATGTCCAATTAATCAATGATGATGTCATTTAAGTATTCCAACCGTTTCAAAGTTGTGTTTGACCATGTAAGATTGAGTATCAATGTGAATACTTTTTTCATCTTAAGCATGTTTTTTTTTGTGTGTGTGTGTGTGTGTGTGTTTGGAAACGACCAGGGTGTGCACTTATTAGAGCATGTGCACTAATAAGAACGAATATGGTAGTGCAGATAAAATGCTATACATTTTAGAATCTAATTGTAGGGCATCTTATAACTGTTGCAAGGCTCAAGACCACTTGTGAGTTACATGTCATAATTTTCATTTTTCTTATTGCAAAGACTTAAAGTGCAATATTTGTTTGACATCTGCTAATTGACTCACTTTTGTAACGTGCATTTCACATTTGAGCCGCCTCATGGGAAAACCAACAATCTGCATAGGCAAAAACAAAGGCCCAGATCAGCTTCGCAGTAACCTTTGTTTTCGCTACTCGAATAGTACAATGCCTCCTCTACCTAACTTCAAAATTTCAAGCTTCTAGCCTGCTTCTGTGCTTGTACAGACCGGTTTGTGTCGGTCCTGTTCGGAAACTACATTGTTGGTTTTCCCATGAAGCTGCTCATTTGTGTCACAGATTATGACTTTGATGCTGGAAAATATATTTGCCAAAACAATGCCTTTATATTGTTTAAAATGTGTCCTATGACATATATCTATATCACAGTACTATAATTGGCTTGCTGGCACAAGAGCTAGTTTGGGAGCAGGATTGAAAACAGCATTTTGGACACCCAACTCTGACATTGGGGGCCCTGGCTACCCTTCTCATCCTCTTTCAATCCTGATGAGACTTGCCACATACTTTCATATAACATATATCGTGATTTGCCCTAGGTGTATATAAACAATCTTCAAGAAATAATAACCATTAATATACCATGACTATCCAAAGTCTTTTTCCCAGATTTGCACCATTTCAAAAAATATTCAAATACTACTCTTTCATAGAACCTGTCACTATCTTAGGATACATAAAAAGGTACAAGTAGGCAACGATCAGGAAAAGGCGCAATCAGAAAAAAAGATTCCCACTCCAAAAACCGAGGTGGGAAAAAAAACAAACTAACGATCAGGTACTTATACCATGAAAACATATCGTATGCCGAATGAGCAGCTATTTTCCCAATAGGTGGCCACTCAGTTTACCTTAACTAAAAAATATGAAAACATACATAAGGCATCAACAGCACATAAAAATGACATAAAACAAAAAGAACCACCAAAGAAGTAAAACCAATTAAATATAAAATGCTGATCTAAATTTTCAGACACAATATGATTTTTTTTGCCTATAATTGTTGTTTAAGATTTTGCAACTGTGAACCAGTTTTCGGACAGTACTCGTATCTGGACAAAAATGGAAATTGTTTCTTGTACAAGAAAGAATCAATAAATACGTTTTTTTTTTTAACATGCTTATTTTTTTTTGCCTTTAACTCCAATTTAGATTTTACAATAATCTCAATCACTGTACCAGTTTCCGGACGGTGGTATTTGGACAAAAGATGAAAATTTATGTTGTGCCAGGAAGAATCAATAAAATGACCACAGAAGATGGGCAGAGGCTGAAAATTTTGGATTTAAAAACTCATTATGAAAACTTGCCCATACAATAAACAGAGATTTTTTGAGCTTTACAAATTGAAAATTTTCAACTGAAAAATTTTGATATTTTTCTTATTTTTGCTCAAAACATAGATTGTGGGTTCTAACGAGTACCCACAATCTGTTTTGGAGCAAAAATAAAAAAAATAGGTATACCCCTGTATACCCCAGTTTTACAATATAAAAGTGGGGTTCGAGGGGGTATACATTACATGTTTTCCTTATGAGAGGAATTGTACTATTCATGTGGCGAAAACAAAGGCGCTGATCAGCTTTGCCTATTGCTGCATTACGTTCCTTGGACACACAGGCTAATAGATTTTACGATAGAAATCATCAAATGTATGACGCTGCACTGTTAACAAGATGTTATACTCAGCATGCTCTTCGTCCATTTATCGATTCCGAATCTAATCACATTAGAAGTTTTATTAAAATTCCTTTCATCAATAAAGGAATTGACTTTATTGATTTACCAAGCATATTCCAGGATAAATCAGTGATACAGTCTATACCTACCTACTTCCAAAATTCAGAACCTCCTATTATTTGTTACAAATATAACAAACCAATCAGAAATACTATTTTTAATTTCAATAAACTTGTTTCTGATCTTGATATCCATGCTAATACTCCTAAGTCTTGAGATTGTAAAGATTCAAAATATGTTTATCAACCAGCTGGACATATAGTTACTGGAAATTTAAAAATAATTTCGGATTCTAGAATTCGCAAAATTGTTTCTAAAGGTCCGAAATATAGATTCCCTTCCTACATTAATTTCGACAAATGTAGAGAGGAGATTGCATCTGCATTAAATGATTTCGGTAATCGATGGTGTAAACGAGAGGGTGTTGAGGATAATGCTCTTAAAGAATGGAAAAGAAGTATCTTCGCTATCGTGGATAAACGTATTAAGTGTTATTCACAAAATACTAATCTTTTACCTCCTAAACCCAAATCGTCATTTAGGCATTTGAAGCAGGGTATCCAAGAATTTCATAGAAAGTATGTCTTGGTTCCGGCAGATAAAGCCGCAATAAAGATAAACTTTTTAAAAGAATAAAGCATGCTGCTTTAAAAAGATTGGAGTAATGGGAAACAACGCTGAAAATTTCATATTGATTCCACCATCCGTCCAGATTTGCCAAATGATTATAAAAGACAGGTATTTTCTATGAAATGTTACACTCCTGAGATTTTTGACTGGTGTTATAAATCAAAATTTACAACAATTATGAATGCAAAGAGTAATGTTGAACCACCTTAACATATTTGATAGATGTAAAATTGATGTTTTTCATATAGAAAACATAATAAATGCTCCAAATTATTGTTGTTGTTTTAAATAGTGTCTAGAATTATTTGCGATATTGTAAATTGTTCATGTCTTGGACAAAATACCTCATAATTCACAACCAAATTGTAATAAAATTGTAATTAACCAATTAAGCTTAAAACCATAACAAAACATTTAACTCTTAATAACATCAACTATAAGCAAAATGACTAGAACATACACATGGAGAAAATAACAAAAAGCGTTACACTCCTGAGAATTTGGGTACTTACATAAATCTGGGTTTGTTTCATTTTTATCACAAAATTGCTTCCAGGAAATATATGTAGTCAATTTTATTAATAAAAAATCATTGAAACAGTATAAGAACAGTTGCATACTTTGGCCACAACAATTATGTATCACTTCCTTTGCTGATATAATATTTAAAATTTCCGATAATTTCCAATCAGCAGGCTAAATCAGTTAAACTACTGAATTAAATGCAATTAAAAATATTCCTTAGGACAGTAACAATAGAAGCAAACCACAAAGATTTTAATTAACAAGTAACTATTTGGAAAAAACAAGCCCAAATTCAATCTTCTTTACAAAATGTTTATAATGTTACACTCCTGAGCATTGTAAGTTGCTTCTCATAAAACATAGTTGTAGCCTTCTGGCAACCTGTATGCGTTTAGCACAAAATCTGGTCAGTAAAGATATATATAGCATTAGAATTGTAAACATTTTTTAACAAGATTGGTTGTTTATTAGCTCACCTGAGCCGTTAGGCTCACAAGGTGAGCTTATAGGATGGCCATGATCCGGCGTCCGTCCGTCATCCGTCCGTCCGTCCACAATTTCAAAGATCTTCTTCTCTGAAACCGCTTGGCCAACCAAAGCCAAATTTTATATGAAGCATCTATAGGAAGGGGGAACCAATGTGTATATAAGAAATCCAGGTCACATGACCAAGATGGCCGCCATGCCAAACCCTTCAAAAATCTTCTTCTCCAGAACCGGTGGACTGATTTCAAGGAAACTTGGCATGAAGCATTGATGGCTCAAGCACTACAATGTGTATATAAATCATGACCCTGTGATGACCTTGACTTATTTTACGGCAAGGTCAACATAGGTGGGGAAAACTTTTAAAATGCCATTCATTTAAAGTGAAAGTCTTGCAGGAAATGGGCAGTAGGACTGAATATTAATGATTCTGAAAAAAATTGGACCCCAGGGGTTCATATGCCCCCACCCCGGGGCAATATATATGTATATTACCATAATATTCAAACATCATCTCCTCTGAAACCGCTTGGCCAATCAAAGCCAAATTTTATGTGAAGCATCAATAGGAAGGGGTTATCAATGTATATATAAATAATCCAGGTCACATGATTAAGATGGCCGCGATGCCCATATATGGTAAAAACCCTTCAAAAATCTTCTTCTCTAGAACAGGTGGATCGATTTCAACGAAACTTGGCATGAAGCATTGATGGCTTAAGCACTACAATGTATATATAAATCATGACCCTGTGATGACCTTGACTTATTTTACGGCAAGGTCAACATAGGTCGCCAATGCATTTGAATGTCATTTAAAGTGAAAGTCTTGCAGGAAATGGGCAGTAGGACTGAATATTAATGATTTTGAAAAAATTGGACCCCAGGGGCTCATATGCCCCCACCCCGGGGCAATATACATGTATATTACCATAATTTTCAAACATCATCTCCTCTGAAACCGCTTGGCCAATCAAAGCCAAATTTTATGTGAAGCATCAATAGGAAGGGGTAATCAATGTGTATATAAATAATCCAGGTCACATGACCAAGATGGCCGCGATGCCCATATATGGTAAAAACCCTTCAAAAATCTTCTTCTCCAGAACAGGTGGATCGATTTCAAAGAAACTTGGCATGAAGCATCGATGGCTGAAGAACTACAATGTGCATATAAATCATGACCCTGTGATGACCTTGACCTTTTTTTTACGGCAAGGTCAACATAGGTCGCCAATGCATTTGAATATGGAAAACTTTTAAAATGTCATTTAAAGTGAAAGTCTTGCAGGAAATGGGCAGTAGGACTGAATATTAATGATTCTGAAAAAAAAATTGGACCCCAGGGGCTCATCTGCCCCCACCCCGGGGCAATATACATGTATATTACCATAATATTCAAACATCTTCTCCTCTGAAACCGCTTGGCAAATCAAAGCCAAATTGTATGTGAAGCATCTATGGAATGGGGGAATTAATGGATATATAAATTATCTAGTTCACGTTACCAAGATGGCTGCAATGCCCATATATGGTAAAAACCCTTCAAAAATCTTCTCCGAATTTTGAGGACCGATTTCAAAGAAACTTGGTATGAAGCACCAATGGCTGAAGTACTACAATGTATATATAAATCATGACCCTGTGGTGACCTTGACCTATTTTACGACAAGGTCAACATAGTTCGCCAATGCATTGGAATGGGGAAAACTTTTAAAAAGTCATTTGAGGTGAAAATCTTGCAGGAAATGGGTAGTAGGACTAAATATTAATGATTCTGAAAAAAAATGGACCTAAGGGCTCATATGTCCACACCCTGGGGCAATATACATGTATATTACCATAATATTCAAACATCTTCTCCTCTAAAACCACTTGGCCAATTGAAGCCAGATTTTATGTGAAGCATCTATAGGATGGGGGAACCAATGTGTATATTAATAATCTAAGTCACATGACCAAGATGGCCACCATACCCATATATGGTAAAAACCCTTCAAATATCTTCTTCTCTGAAACCAATAGATTGATTTTAATGAAACTTGGCGTGAAGCATCCAAGGACAGAATATTGATTAGTCTGAAAAAAGAAAACGACCCCAAGGGCTTCATCTGCCCCTGCACTGGGGTTAAATACCATAATATTCAAACATGTTTATTGGTATATGCAGCAGACTCAGGTGAGCGTTTACAGGACCATTGGTCCTCTGGTTTTATTATTAGGATGCTTTGTCAAAACATATATTTTCTTAAGAATTCCAAGTTGTTCATGAAATCTTTTGTAAATTGCTCTAATTATCACACCTTCTTCTATTTCTCAATGACTGCCTGATTCCAGGCAGTCTTACTTTAAGCTTCCCCATGACAGACTTCACTGATTCACAACCTATCAATCTAAACTGGTTAGTATGATGATAGATGCACTGATGCATTTTTCTCAGGAGTGTAACACTTAATACTATGCTTCAAATAACAGGTTTATCTATTTAGAAAATGTGAAATATCTTAAAGTTAGCTACTGTTAAATTAACCATAAGATAGTATACTTCCTTGAGAAAATTCATCATGATTTCTAAAAGTTGTTAGTCACACCTGGCAGAGCAGGCATTTTGGAGTTTATTTAAAAATGACACAAAATTGTGAAAAACAGTAAACCATTGAGTTGTTAAAACTTAAAAATGCCTTAAAAAGTTGAAACAATCAACACTTTTTGGAAATCAGTTGTTTATTTTAACTTTGGACAAGACATGTTAAGCACAGTGTTAAAATTTCAACTGATGAAAATTCTCTAAAAAAGGTGTTACACTCCTGAGAAAACAAAATCTGTTCTGAGAAGAACAGTTGCTGCATCAGACTGCAATTGTTTCAGCTGGTATTTAAATGCACTCTGAGGATGCCTTCTTGAAAAATAAAACAGAACAATAAAATACCACCTCATGCAAGAATTATGATATCCTAAGCACAAAATGTTACACTCCTGAGATTAGAGGGTTGTCGGTCTCAGAAGCATCTGGACACAAATAAAAGTGTTGCTAGTTTGAATACACATCTTTTATAAGTTTTCCTAATGTTGGTAGAATTGGATAAACCTTTACACATGTATACAGGATATAAATAGAAACCACCAGCCACTGCAACAGTACAAGGTATTGATTTTTGGGGCAAGGTAAATTTTAAAGGGACTGTTTCTAATTCGGTGCACTTAAGTTATACCAATTGATAATGAAATCTATTGGATAATGTACTTTGCAGCTGGGACATTGAATTTTCCAATCTGAGAGAAATTTATGGAATAGTACCCCCCAGTGCAATGGTGTAGGTCTCTGAAATTTGGCATGCAAAATTTCCGTCACACTAAAAGTGTTACACTCCTGAGGTTTTTGGGTAGTTTTTGTGGCGTCAAATTTTTATCTCTTTATCAATTTTAGTGAAATTTTACATGTGTCATCTGGACATCAAAACACATCTTTCAGATATGTTAAATCATTTATAACATGTAAAATGTGATCATAGGATTCAAAATAGTAAAAGGCTTCATTTTTTTTTGAACATGCCCAGGGCCCACAGCTTTGATATTTTGTATGTGGCAATGGCTAATGGTCCTCTACATAAATTGTGCCAATCATTTCCCCGGGGTCAAATTTGGCCACGCCCTGGGGGTCGATAGTCTCCATAGACCTACAATAGGAAAAACTAAAAAAATCTTCTTCTCTGAAACCACTAGGCCCACATCTTTGATATTTGGTATGTAGCAATGGCTAATGGTCCTCTACATAAATTGTGCCATTCATGCCCCTGGGGTCAAATTTGGCTACGCCCCGGGGGTTGATAGTCTCCATAGACTTACTATGGGAAAAAAATTAAAAAATCTTCTTCTCTGAAACCACTAGGCCCACGGCTTTGATATTTGGTATGTAGCAATGGCTAATGGTCCTCTACATAAATTATGCCATTCATGCCCCTGGGTACAAATTTGGCCAGGTCCCGGAGGTTGATAGTCTCAATAGACTTGCTATGGGAAAAAAATTCAAAAATCTTCTTCTCTGAAACCACAGGGCACACAGCTTTGATATTTTGTATGTGGCAATGGCTAATGGTCCTCTACATAAATTGTGCCAGCCATGCCCCTGGGGTCAAATTTGGCCACGCCCCGGGGGTAGATAGTCTCCATAGACTTACAATGGGAAAAATTAACAAAAATCTTCTTCTCTGAAACCAAAAGGCCCAGAGCTTCTATATTTTGTATGTAGCAATGTTTGGTAGTCCCCATTATAAATTGTGCCAGTCATGCCCCTGGGTCAAATTTGGCTATGCCCCGGGGGGTCAATAGTGTCCATGCATAGACTTTCATTGGTCGATTCTCAATTAATTTAAATCTCATGAGCTTACAATGTGATAATCTCTCAGGTGAGCTACAGGACCAATGGTCCTCTAGTATCACTTCCTCTGATCAAAGTCGGTATACACTTTGGTCATGTCAGAATGTGTGCGACGCCTTATCCTATCTCCTTGATAATATTTATATTAGATTTGGGACCAAGTTATACAGACAAATTGTTGGAATTCCGATGGGTACAAATTGCGCACCTCTCGTAGCTGATTTATTAGCTCACCTGAGCCGAAGGCTCATAGGTGAGCTTTTAGTATACCCATGCTCCGTCGTCTGTCCGTCCGTCCGTCGTCCGTCCGTCCGTCGTCCACAATTTCAAAGATCTTCTTCTCTGAAACCGCTGGTTCTCATATTACACATACACCATCTACAGGTAGGGGGAAAGAATAGTTGTGTTTTTTGTTTTGATCGGATAAGGACTCTGGTTACTATGGTAACTTATGCTTCCCATAGACTTATAATGGAAAAAAGTGAAAATTGCCAGTTTTTGCTGTCTTGTTGGAGATATTTGAATTTTGTTTTTGCAGAAATGTTTATTGAGTAGTCCTCTACGTTTCATGTGACTTTTGTCCTAATCCTTTATTTTGATTGGTTGCAGGGGCCCCATATAGGGCAAAATTTCGAAAAACATTCAAAAATCTTCTTCTCAGAAACTGTCAAGGGGATGAAGCCTATACTTTGTATACATGTTCCTGACAGTGGCCTCTACATAATTTGTGTTTTTTATTCCAGGCGGATAAGAACTCTGGTTGCTATGGCAACTTAAAGTTTCCATAGACTTATAATGGGAAAAGTGGAAATCGGCTATTTTTCCGCTCAAATTGCAGACATTTGAATTTTGTTTTTGCAGAAATGTTTATTGAGTAGTCTTTGACGTTTCTTGTGAGTTTTGTCCTAATCCTTTATTTTGATTGGTTGCTGGGGCCCCATAAAGGGCAAAATTTTGAAAAAAAAAAAAAAAAAAAAAAAAAAACATTCAAAAATCTTCTCCTCAGAAACTGTCAAGTGGATGAATCCTGTACTTTGTATACATGTTCCTGACAGTAGCCTCTACATAATTTGTGTTTTTTATTCCAGTCGGATAAGAACTCTGGTTGCTATGGTAACTTTAAGTTTCCATAGAATTATAATGGGAAAAGTGGAAATTAGCTATTTTTTGAAAACTATTGCAACCTGAGATCTTAAAAGTGGTAGATGCAAACAACTAATGGATTAGATGAAGGTATATGATTAATTTAGGTCAAGGTCATCTCTTGACCTTGGCCGGTCTGTCGTCCATACACACTTTTCAAAGATTTTTTTCTCTGAAACCACGTGGCCAATCAAAGCCAAATTTTATATGAAGCATCTACAGGAAGTAAAATAATCCAGGTCACATGACCAAGATGGCCGCCATGCCCATATATGGTAAAAACCCTTAAAATATCTTCTTCTCCAGAACCGGTGAACCGATTTCAACGAAACTTTGCATGAAGTATGGATGACTCAAGTACTACAATGTATATATAAAACATGACCCTGTGGTGACCTTGACTTATTTTATGGCAAGGTCAACATAGGTCGTCAATGCATTTGAATGGGGAAACCTTTTAAAATGTCATTTTAAGTGAAAGTCTTGCAGGAAATGGGCAGTAGGACTGAAATTTAATGATTCTGAAAAAAAATGGACCCCAGGGGCTCATCTGCTTTTAAAATGTTATTTGAAGGGGAAAATCAGCAGGAAATTGGCAAATGGACAGAATATTGATTATTCTGAAAAAAGAAAATGGCTCAAGGGCTTCATCTGCCCCTGCACTGGGGTTAAATACCATAATATTCAAATATGTTTATTGGTCCTCTGGTTTTTATACTGCTACGAAAGAGATTTCATAGATTCTCTTAACCATGATAATCAAGCTGATGTTATCGAGGCTTTTAATTCCACATCTAGGTACCTCGATGACCTTTTGAACATTGACAACCCTTATTTTGAAGGTATGGTCAATCAAATTTATCCCCCTGAACTTCAGTTGAACAAAGCTAATATCTCAGATACCGAAGCCCCCTTTTTAGATCTACATCTTTCTGTTGCAAATGGATTTGTTTCTTCTAAATTTTATGATAAGCGCGATGACTTTGATTTTGATATAGTAAATTTTCCTTTTTTGGATGGTGACGTTCCTCGTCGTGCTTCTTATGGTGTATACATTTCGCAACTTATTAGGTTTGCTAGAGTCTGTAATCATGTTACAGACTTCAACGCTCGAAATAAATGTTTAACGGCAAAACTTCTCCAACAGGGCTATCGGTATCATAAACTTCGAAAAACCTTTTCTAAGAAATTTTATCGTAGACACTATGAATTGATTTCCAAATATAATTTTGGGTTAAAGACGCTTTTAAGTGAGGGCCTTTCGGAACCTGAATTTTATGGTGACTTGGTTTACAAATTGAAGAAACTTAAAGGAATAAATGATTTTTCTTTTCAGTTCAGAAAAATCATAACACGTTACAGACGTATAGGTTATAACTTGAATGTTATGCGACAGTCTGCATACTTAGTTTTTAACCCAATCATGGTTGATAACTATGCTGCCTTCTTTAATTGCACGCCGGTGGGTCGGGCGTCAGACTCTATGATGGTCCCGACTTTTAAAAGCTATTCATTTTAGTTGGTTGGGGCCGGAGCTTCTTGTCTGTTGCTTGGCCCACCGGGGTCCAACTGGTGTTTTTCTTTTGCTCCGGAGTTAGTAGGTTATTCGGCGCCCAGGGATCTCCATCGTCGGGCAGCTTACTCAATCTGTGAGTCCTGGTTTTTGATTCATCAGGATGTTTATCATGATTTATTTGTTTGTTCTTGAGGATTCATTGACTAGTTAGAGATTCACCACGAGGACCGAAGAACTAACTAAATGTTATGAACCACTGCAGAAGCTGAGGGTGAGGTTAGGTACCTGTAAATCGGTTTAAGCCCGCCAGTAACTTTGTGTTACTGATCGTTCCAAGTCAATACTTCTGCGGTGGTTCTTTTTGTTTTATGTCTTGGTGTTTAAAATTTTTTGTGCTGTTGGCGCCTTATGTATGTTTTCATATTTTTAGTTAAGTTAAGGTAACTGAGTGGCCACCTATTGGGAAAATAGCTGCTCATTCGGCTTACGATATGTTTCATGGTATAAGTACCTGATTGTTGGTTTGGTTTTTTTCCCACCTCGGTTTTTGGAGTGGGAATCTTTTTCTGATTGCGCTTTTTCCTGATCTTTGCCTACTTGTACCTTTTTGCAGTTGATCTGCGGCTTTGTTTTCTCATGATACAGCTCAAATAATTCAGAAACATTTTCAAAACTAATCTTTGGATTTAATGGTATGAAAAACATTTTGCAGACAAATATAAACATAGATGAAGCACATTATTATACCAGTGGAATCAATAAAATAATTCAGAAATATTTTCAACACTAACCTTTGGATTCAATGGTATGAAACTGAACATTTTACAGACATATGAGCCGCCTCATGGGAAAACCAACAATCTGCATAGGCGAAAACAAAGACGCAGATCAGCTTCGCGGTAACCGCGAAGCTGATCAGCGCCTTTGTTTTCGCTACTCGGATAGTACAATTCCTCTTCTACTTAAATCCGAAATTTCTAGCTTCTAGCTCTTTTCTGTGCTTGTACAGGCCGGTTTATGTCAGACCTGTTCAAAAACCACATTGTTGGTTTTCCCACGAGGCGGCTCATATATAAACATTGATGAAGCATATAATATAAGAGACTGATCCACGCACATATTCAGAGTGAGTAATTTGTGATGCCAGGGTCCCCATCAGAAAAAACATGTCCGTGAAATGAATACCCCCTTATACCCACTGGGGTTTACAGGGGTATTCCTATTTTTCTTATTTTGATCCAAAACAAAGTTAGTGGGTTATAACTGCCTCGAGAGGCCCACAATCAATGTTTTAAGCAAATATATAAAAAACGTCAAACATTTTTCTGATGAAATTTTCAATTTTTACAGCTAAAAGTAATCTCTATATATTGCATAGTGAAATTTTCGTAATGTTAATCATAATGTCACCATGAAAAAAAAGATAGTGGTCTATGTTAAATACTGAAATGTTCCTAAAATTAGACTGGCATGGACTCAGATCAGACGTCTTCGGAGGGACAGACTGATCTGTGTCTACAATGATTGCAATTCCCTGCTTGCAACCTTTAAACCAACTCTAATCTATTTGGCAGTCAAATATGCAGTTGACTATGATAAAAGTTTCCTTTTAAAAGGCATGTTTGCCCAGTATCAAAAATAGAATAGAACATTTTACTAGAAAAATAAACGATAATAGCCCAAATAGCAAATACAAACATGATGAAATCCTAGACATCTTTTGAGCTTCCTCATGAAATGTCCTCGAATACAGTGTTCTTTTTCTATCCATCACAGATGTGTCGTTTATAGTAACTGCAGTCTTTGATTTTCACGCTCTATAGGCCGCAGCATCGTGAGAAATCCTGCATTGTTTTTTTCAAATGCAAAAACATATACTGCGCGGTATCTGCATGGTTAATTATCACATTGTTTTCGCTTCACAGGTAATATAAGCAATCTTTTTAAATTAGAACATCAAGAAAACATTTCCATGAAATGTTATCCCCCTTGAACCCCACTTTTATATAGAAAAATGGGGTTTTCAGGGGTATGTCGATTTTTTTTTTTGTTTTTGCTCCAAAACATAGATTGTGGGTACTCGTTAAAACCGCCTCGAGGCGGTTCTAACGTGTACTCGCTATCCATGTTTTGAGCAAATATAAGAAAAAAATCAACATTTTTCCACTGAAAATTTTCAATAATTACAACTTTGAAAAAATCTGTATATCACATGGACATGTTTTCGTAATGGATGGAAGTATGTCAAGTATGATTGCTTCAAACGAGAATCTACTATCGCTGTAGAACTAAAGAGACAGGATAATAATTGAAGGGGTGAGTGCAACAAGGTACCTAAGTCACATTTTGGCCAAAAATGAGTTAACCACTTAGTCATGCAGAAAAATGGTTTCTCCACCTATTTAACTCCCTTTGACCATAGAAAACAGACAGGGAATGATTTTAAAAGCATTTTTAAAAAAATACAAAGGGCCTAACTCCATTTTGGATGATTAATGCAACAACGGTCCTAACTCCACAAGATTTTTATTGCCATTCTTTTGGCAAAACAATAAACTAACAGCATTAATTCTGCACAAATATATCATGACTGTTGGAAATATATGATAAAACAGATTTTCAACGGAATGTTATGATTTTAAGATGCTCTAAATGAAAAACAAAAATACAAGATGGTGTTAGGACCCTTGTTGCATAAACATGTTTATAAAATAGCTCCTAGCCCGCTTAATAAGTTGCCACTACACTTTTAGGCAACTCTACATGCTAACTTTAAGCTGTCCAGTTAATATCGGGCTATTTATTACAACATGTATAGCAACATTTTCTGTATAAATGCCATTTTTCAGTTTTATAAGATATGGACTTAGGTCCCTTGTTGCATGTACAAAACTGCTAAAATTCAGTTTTTTCTAATTTTATTTCTTTAAAAATGATGATATTGTCACAACATCACTTAAAATTAGTGTTTTACATCAAAGGTTACCAATTTGTAAAAGAAAAATCCAGTATTTCACATTTATGAAAGAAAAATAGTTTTTCGCGTTTTTCTCAAAATAATGGAAAATGGACTTAGGTACCTTGTTGCACTGACCCCTTCAATTATAGCAAAACAGAGTGAAGTAAAAATAAATGTCGTTTATAGTAACTGCAGTCTTTGATTTCACAAATGTAAAACGCAGGGTTTCAAAATGGAACATGTATAAACTCAATCAATCAAGAATTACGATCACAAATTAAAGTTAGAATAGTCTACGTCTCTCGAACAGCAAAAAATATGTGAAAAAGAAACGCATAAAACATCTGCAATAAATTTTGGTCTGATCGCAAGAAAGTAACTTGCGTAGCTTCCGTCAAAACTAGTCATTGGGCTTGTATGTTTGTACCGGCAACAACATTCCGCAAAATTATACCTCTGAATAGAAAACGATGTATCGATAAGCATCAATTGGCGTATCGAATCTCGCATAAATTTACGTTTAGTTGCTTCGAAAATGCAAAAAGTCACTTTTATCGGGGTGTTGCTTAAATTTGAATTAAATTTTATACAAAGCATTGCAACCCGATTCTGTAACTGATATGGGCAGAAATTCATTCAGAACTATTCAGTTGGAAAGAAAGTTATAATGTCCCATACAATATATACTGAACAGAAAAAAAAGAAACGCAACAACAGGCCACCGAGGATTTTCGAGTTTATGGGTAAAACGTTGATAATTTCAGGTCTGTTGCTGTATGATTCCAATTCATGGGATATTAGGTTATATCATGCAAAAAACTGATTTTCATTTCGATAAAAATTGAATGAGAATTTTTTTTCGTCTTAATAATGCAAATCGGGAAAGCTTTGCTCTGCGCATGCGCACACTTTTGAAACTCCAAATCATCAAGCTGCACCCTAATAAAAATTCATGAAAAAGAAAAAAAGTTCCACGACACACAAGCTCGTAATTAAAGCCATCAAAATCCCTATATGTTTAATTGAAAGGGGGATAATTTCAATTTTACTCCTTTTATTTCTTTAGTGTGTGAGTTATCTGCTGAGTGGTACATGGTGATTTTGAATGGGGGCTTATAGCGGATTTAAATCATACAATTGTTTTAATGCTTGCGCATGCGCACTGTGTGGTTCATTACTTTCAGCATGCCCACGGTCGGCATCGCATAACTCCGTAAATACTCATCAAAATGAAAATCGGTTTCTTGCATTCGGAAGCCCGACATCTAGTGCAGAAGTAGAAAATGCAATGATTTCTGTTTGTATCATAGTTTGCTTAAAAACAATATTCTCTGTTAACAGACAATGTCTGTAATATCGGTTTTAACAGCAAAAAGTCTTTTATCTTCTCTGGGATCTCTACACAAGAAACATATTTGTGTATCTGGCGTCTGGGATAATGGCTTCTCAAAACATCTCGACAGCTCAACTTTAATGCCCTAGGAGTCCGCAAACACTGTTCCAGATATTCAGAAACATGACAACTAGGTGGCATTCGTTCGATGTGATAAGGCTCCCGAGTTTCTTCTCTTCGTTGATTTAATTCATATTTAACCTTAACCAACTCATTTTCTGGGAAAAGCACCGTTTCTACATCAGCTAATGAGTATTTGAACCCGGCTTCAATCAATAGCGGAACCGTATAGAAAAATGGCGACGCCCTAACACATGAATCCATAACGTATATGCCCTTATATTTTTTACTATCTGTGCGTTCTTCTTTGGTGATTATGTCTGAATCAGATTCCCAGGGATATGACTTTTTTATTTGGTGCTGATACCGTTTTAGACATAACGACACTGCTGAATCATTTAGTGCTAGGGCCACATTTTCATACAGAAGTAATTCCAATATTTCTCTGAAAACCCTGTTAAATTCTTCATCCTTGTTTAAAATGTGCATTAGTACAGTATTTCCACGAGGATATACCTTACGCTCATCGTCTTTAAAATTTGGCGGAAACATTTGGTCAATGTCTGCCCCACAATCAATCAAAGTCCTAACTACAGACACATCAAAAGAACGAAGATCGTGCATACACATGTATAATTGAAGTGGCGTCAAGCCCGGACACAGGTCCCAATAACCATAATAACCAGAACCAACAATAGCACCAAAAGGAGCATTGACGATTCTTTGAATATCTGGAATTTGTTTCATGACGCTCCCGATATGATGTCCGGAAAGGGTATATTTCTTCAGAAGCATAAAGAGATTGACAAAAATCTGAGTTTCAGAAATAGATTCTGTATAGAGATTTTGACACTCGTTTGCAGACAATAGTTCTAGAACATCGTGCCTTTGGAAAGCACGGCATGTTTCAAACAATGGTTTTCTGTAATGTCTATACTTCTCGGAACAGAGTAAAGCATCGTATAGCCGCTGGATTGATTTATTGAAAAAAATGTCCCGTACGTTGTATATAACAGCTAATTCTACAATTTCCCAAAATTTCATTAGCCTTCTATCGTAACTTCCACAGCCTAAACATCTCGCTTTCAAACTAGTACATGCGCAATCACTCGGCGGTTTTGGAAAAACGTTCTCATCCGATAATATTGGGTCCAGCATTTCGGTTAAATTGTACTTGAATAAACTTTCGTATATCCTGGTCCCATACCCATCATGTATGTATTTCCGACATAAGTCACACAGTAGCATCTTCACAATGGCTGTATGCCCCTTTATGATGCAAACCTCAAGTATTGAACTATTTGTTATTTGGAATATATTTTGTTCCTTTTCAGCTACATGCAAGACATTTTGGATGCATGTATTACTATAATACCAGTTTATGTTTACACCGAGGTATAAATGTTTTGGGGGCATCATCTGGACCACTTTATCGTTGCCTTTCAATGCTGCAACTCCATCTGGGTCCATGTAAAACAGCCCACTTTTAAAACTGCACGATTTCAATTCTATCTCTCCTTCCACTTTTAATAATTCTCGCAACAAAGTCTCAGACCCGAGGGCAGCCGAGATGTGAAAGACATTAACCATTGTTTCTGAAAGAGGCACTTTCTTAGTAGCTCTAGCAGCGTGTTGGCACCTTCCGTCCTTAATAGCCTGTACCAGCGGCTCACACTTTTCCCAATCAATATCACCACTTTCTGCTATGTATGAAAAATATTCATGATCATAGGCACATCTACAGCAACAATAGGAAGCTCCGTCATTGTAGAAAACAGTCTTAAACCGAAATTCATAGCCAAGTTTTGTCTCCTCGGGAAGAGTTTTTGTCGTCAAAATGTGTCTGAATAAATCAGCGCTATCCATCACAATTGAACATGTATAAATTCAATCAATCAAGAATTACGATCACAAATTAAAATGAAAATAGTCTACGTCTCTCGAACAGCAAACAAATATGTGAAAACGAAACGCATAAAATTTGGTCTGATCGCGAGAAAGTGACTTGCATAGCTTCCGCCAAAACTAGTCATGTAATGGGCTTATATGTTTGTACCAACAACATACCGCAAAATTATACCTCTAAATAGAAAACGATGTATCGATAAGCATTGCCATATCGCATAAATTTACGTTAAGTTGCTTCGAAAATGCAAAACGTTACTTTTATCGGGGTGTTGCTTAAAGTTCAAATAACATTTTATACACAATACTGCAACTGAGGTGGGTAAAAATGCATTCAGAGTTATTCAGTTGGAAAGAAAGTTATAATGTCCCATCTACATCTCTTCCTCATTTAAGTAAATAGTTGCTACCTGAACATGAAAAATAGCATGTATATCATTTTAGTAAGGGTCTCTATATGGATCATCAGGATAACATGTGCATGAATTGTATATCCCATCACACCCTACTGTTCTACATTTCTACATTTTCCTTATCGTCCCCTACTCCTCGAGTACGCGGTTCTAACATGTAATCACAATCTATTAATTGAGCAAAAATATCGATTTTTTTTAGACTGAAATGTTTCAATTTTAAAGGATTTTTTTTTTCAATTTTAGCCCCCTATAAAAATATATTTACTGCATAGCAATGGTTGTGTAATGTAAGGCAAAAAGTCCCAAAAAGCCTAAAATCTAGCGGTCAGTTTTTAAACACACATAATATAAGCAAAAGTTTAAACTGTAGTATTGGGTTTATATGTAAATTATATAAAACAGATTTGGCAGCGTTCTCAAATCGCCTATTCTCAGAATAGACTGCCAACTCCGAAATTACCCTGTCGCATGTGATTTAATCAACACTTAGAGTTAATCAACAATGATTTGTAAACCCAAAACTTACACTAGAGTAAACAGAATAGAACATTTTACTAGAAAAAAAAAATAAACGATTATAACCAAAATAGCAAGTACCAAAATGATGAAATCCTAGACATCTTTTGAGTTTTCTCATGGAATGTTCTCGAATGCAGTTCTACCGTTCTATTTCTAGCCATCACACCATTGAGGGATAGGGCCACGCTGTATAGGCCGTCGCATCGTGCGAAATACTGATCCTGCATTTTACAAATGCAAAAACAAATACTGTGTCACCACTTGTATCACATTGTATTCGCTTCACAGGTAATAAGCAATTAGAACATCAGGAATGAAATGTTATACCCCTTGAACCCCACTTTTCAAGGGTATGTCGATTTTTCTTATTTTTGCACCAAAACATAGATTGTGGGTACTTGTTAGAACCGCCTCATTTCTAACGTGTACCCACAATCTATGTTTTGAGCAAAAATAAGAAAAATATCAATATTTTTCCACTGAACATTTTCAATAATTACAACTTTGAAAAAAGCTGTATATCACATAATGGATGGAAGTATGTCAAGTATGATTTACGAATTCGTATGCTTCAAAAGAGAATCTACTATCGCTGTAGAACTAAAAAGACAGGATAATAATTATAGCAAAACAGAGTGAAGTAAATCTTTGATTTCACAAATGTAAAACGCAGGGTTTCTCACGATGCGGCCAATATAACGAGGCTGCTGACTAGTACATGCATTTTAAAATCATTCAGTGATTGTGTTTATGTCTTGTTGCATTGCATAGAATAAAAAGTCATTTGTGTGTTCTGTAACGAGACACAAAAAGAACATATGAAAGCGAATTTGCGTGGCGAAAACTATGACTCAAACACGCACCTACATAATATTAGTAAATACTACAATTAATATTCTCTGTCAACAGACAATGTCTGTAGTATCGGTTTTAACAGCAAAGAGTCTTTTATCTTCTCTGGAATCTCAACACAAGAAACATATTTGTGTATCTGGCGTCTGGGATAATGGCTTCTCTAAACATCTCGACATCTCAACTTTAATGCCCTAGGCGTCCGCAAACACTGTTCCAGATATTCAGATACATGACAACTAGGTGGCATTCGTTCGATGTGATAAGGCCTTCGAGTTTCTTCTCTTAGTTGATTTAATTCATCTTTAACCTTAACCAACTCATTTTCTGGGAAAAGCACCGTTTCTACATCAGCTAATGAGTATTTGAACCCGGCTTCAATCAAAAGCGGAACCGTATAGAAAAATGGCGACGCCCTAACACATGAATCCATAACGTATATGCCCTTATGTTTTCTACTATCCGTGCGTTCTTCTATGGTAATTATGTCTGAATCAGATTCCCAATCTGACGGTTCTATTTGGTAATGATACCATTTTAGACATAACGACACTGCTGAATCATTTAATGCTACGGCCACATTTTCATACAGAAGTAATTCCAATATTTCTCTGAAAACCCTGTTAAATTCTACTTCCTTGTTTAAAATGTGCATTAGTACAGTATTTCCACGAGGATATACCTTACGCTCATCGTCTTTAAAATTTGGCGGAAACATTTGGTCAATGTCTGCCCCACAATCAATCAAAGTTCTAACTACAGACACATCATAATGACGTTTGTACCTACAAATGTATGACTGAAGCGGTGTCAAGCCCGGACACAGGTCCCAATAACCATAGCAACCAGAACCAACAATAGCACCAAAAGGAGCATTGCCGATTCTTTGAATATCTGGAATTTGTTTCATGACGCTCCTGATATGATTTCCGGAAAGGGTATATTTCTTCAGAAGTAGATAGAGATTGATAAAAATCTGAGTTTCAGAAATAGATTCTGTATAGAGATTTTGACACTCGTTTGAGACAATAGTTCTAGAAAATCTTGCCTTTGGAAAGCACGGCATGATTCAAACAATGGTTTTCTGTAATGCCTATACTTCTGGGAACAGAGTAAAGCATCGTATAGCCGCTGGATTGATGTATTGAAAACAATGTCCCGTACGTTGTATATAACAGCTAATTCTGCAATTTCCCAAAATTTCATTAGCCTAATATCGTAATCTTTACTTAGCCCAATATCGTAATCTTTACAACCTAAACATCTCGCTTTCAAACTAGTACATGCGCAATTACACGGCGGTGTTGTAAAAATCTTCTCATCCGATAATATTGGTTCTAGCATTTCGGTTAACTTGTACTTGAATAGATATTCGTATATCCTCGTCCATTCACCAGGACACGTGTATATGTATTTTCGATATATAAGTCACACAGTATTTAGCATCTTCACAATGGCTATATGCCCCTTTATGATGCATACCTTAAATACTGAACTAATTGTTACTTGGATAATATTATGTTCCTTTTCAACTGCATACAAGATATTTCGGGTGCATGTACTAAACAAGTAGCCCAAGGGCAACGATCGCTCACCTGAGAGTCAACAAGTACAGTCACTGGACAAAAAGGTCTTTTTTTTTCTTTGAAAATCTGATCAAAATTGAAGATGCTGGAGTGGTCACAACACTTAAAATTGATTTTTCAAACATTCAAGGGCAGCTAACTCCGCAGTACTGGGTCGAATCTTATGGTTATCCTTGTTTCTTCCAAAAATGAAGAAGATCCGATCAAAATTGAAGGCTCTAGAGTGGCCACAATACAAAATACTGATTTTTCAAACACTAAAGGGCAGCTAACTCCGCAGTCAGAGGTCAGATCTGGCGGAAATTCAAACTTATCCGAGATATTGTAGTTATCCTTGTTACCTGCAAGAATGAAGAAGATCCATTGAAAAACAAAGATGCTAGAGTGGCCAAAACACAAAATATGGATTTTTCAAACACTCAAGGACAGATAACTCTGCAGTCAGAGTTCGGATCTGGTTGAAATTCGAACTCATCCCATCCGAGATATAATGGTTGTCTTTGTTACCGGCAAGAATGAAGAAGATCCAATGAAAAATAAAGGCGATAGAGTGGCCACAACATTTTTCCCTTTATAAGTCTATGGGGATTTTTCCAAACGCTCAAGGGCAGCTAACTCTGCAATCTGAGGTCGAACCTGGCCGAAATTCGAACTCATCCGAGAGGTTATGGTTGTCCTTGTTACCTGCAAGTATGAAGAAGATCCAAGCAAAAATGAAGTTGCTAGAGTGGCCACAACATTTTCCCCATTATAACTCAATGTGAGATATCTGTTGCCATGGAAACCAGAGTTCTGATCCCACCTGGCCCAAAACCTAATGCAATCTTCCCCCCTCCTCAGTGATGCTTCAGATAAAATTTAATTGCGATTGGCCTTGTAGTCTTAGAGATATTCAAGATTGAAAGTGTGAACGCATGGACGGACCCACGGACGCACCCACGGACGCCGGCTCGACTACCATACTATAAGCTCACCTTGTGAGCCTTCGGCTCAAGTGAGCTAAAAAAAAACCTCCTTTAGATGTTTTGAGGGCGTTTCATCTTCAAACAGCATCTGGACAACTTTAACGTTGCCTCTCAATGCTGCAAATCTATGTGGGAAAACGCAAAACAGCTCACTTTTAATACTGTTCTATCTCTTCTTCCACTTTTGACAATAGATCTGGTAACAAAGTCTCAGACCCGAGGGCAGCCGAGATGTGAAAGACATTAACCATTGTTTCTGAAAGAGGCACTTTCTTAGTAGCTCTAGCAGCGTGTTGGCACCTTCCGTCCTTAATAGCCTGTACAAGTGTGTCACACTTTTCCCAATCAATATCACCACTCTCTGATATGTATGAAAAATTTTCATGATCATAGGCACATCTACAGCAACAATAGGAAGCTCCATCATTGTAGAATACAGTCTTAAACCGAAATTCATAGCCAAGTTTTGTCTCCTCGGGAAGAGTTTTTGTAGTCAAAATGTGTCTGAATAAATCAGCGCTATCCATCACAATTGAACATGTATAAACTCAATCAACCAAGAATTACGATCACAAATTAAAGTGAAAATAGTCTACGTCTCTCGAACAGCAAACAAATTCTGTATGTGAAAAAGAAACGCATAAAACATGCAATACATTTTGGTCTGATCGCAAGAAAGTGACTTGCGTAGCTCTCGTCAAAACTAGTCATGTAATGGGCTTATATGTTTGTACCAAAACATACCGCAAAATTATGTTCTGTCGTAAGTTTTGTACGTCAGAATCTTAAATTTGGATTGTTCGAATGTTTAAGAATAAACAATAAACAAAGTTCAGAGATTAATTTCTTTATGGAAATCCACAAATAATAGCAATTTTAAAACAAGTAAAACACATATTATTTGAAGTTCTAAATAGTTTCTCTTCGCTGGCTATCCAACTTTTAGTATCAATTACATATATAACAAAGTTCTTAATTTTGAATTGTCTTTCGGAAATCCGATTTGGGGTTCAGTCCGTGATATTCCACTTGCGATCCAAAATCTAACTGACTCTTATCCTATAGACATAGTACAGAGCCTATGGAGACAAAACTATGATTAAATGGGTTGACGAAAATTAAAACAATATGAGTTAAATTTTTGTTTACTTTTGTTTAAACAACACTTTTAGACCAATCAATGAGCATCTCATTTAAATATTAAAATCAGCTGGTTTCCAGCTTACATATATTATCAATATTAGAAATACTGGTAGATTTACAAAGGTACCTTTTTCATGGCCAATACAGGAAGTGTCACAAGAGTACAAAGCTGTGTCGCAACAAAACTTATCTTAATGAACATTACTTTTTGTACAGTTACAGTAAGACAAAGACATTGATCACCTGCTCAGTTGTAACAAGCTGATCTGGATCTTACGGTCTATAGGATAAAACAAATATTCAACTGATTGTTTCTTCAAGTGCTGTGTTTTGGGAATTAACCATATGGATTAATTCCGTAAAGGTCCTGATGAAAGGTCATTGAAACTATGGATTAAAATCAGTTGATTATCTATAACTTCTTTCTCTCTCGCCTTTTCTCTCTCAGTCTTTCGCTTCAAAATTAACCAATCAAACGGTCGCTTGTAAAATATACTGACCAATCACTAATTTTCTCTCAGAAATCAGACAACCTAATCAGTTTGGGGTAATTTTGATGTTGCAAAAACTGATGTAATCTTATATTTATGTGATTTTCCTTGTTACTAAGACACTTTTATGGCTATTGTGTTAGCCACTATATGCAATTTTCTTTAATCAAAACGTCCACTTCATGGAGAATAATTTTATTACTGCCCAATATAAATGCGTAACGCGACATCATGTATCGTATCAAAGATGTATGCTTAATATATCAACGTGCAAATTTATAGCTCTTCTTAAATTATATTGCACAATATTGGTCAAAATATAGTACCTCGCCCCTAGCGAGTGCAGTAACATTGTAAACTATCGTTTGCTAAATCAAATACCCAAATTATCCATAAAAGTAAATGTGTCTTTGTTACTTTATACAATTGTCAACTAATGCCTTTGTTGCTAAACGTTACTGCGAATCGCATGCAAATAATTTTATACTTCTAAACATACGTATCTCACATTTAAAACATGTTTAAAAACGTAAACTTACATGACATTAAAATACGAAAAAATGTCACGCATGACAATTATACCTCTGAATAGAAAACGATGTATCGATAAGCATTGCCGTACCGCATCTCGCATAAATTTACGTTTAGTTGCTTCGAAAATGCATAAGGTTATTTTTATCGGGGTGTTGCTTAAATTTTAAACTACATTTTATACAAAATACTGCAACTGACGCGGGTAACAATGCATTCAGAGTTATTCAGTTGGAAAGAAAGTCATAATGCCCCATCCAATGTAGATGACATCTTATACATCTCTTCCTCATTAAGTAAATAGTTGCTACCTGAACATGAAAAATAGCATGTATATCATTTTAGTAAGGATCTCTATGGTTCATCAGGATAACCTGTGCATGAATTGTATATCCCATCACACTTTACTTTTCTACATTTCTACATTTTCCTTATCGTCCCCTACTCCTCGAGTACGCGGTTCTAACATGTAATCACAATCTATTAATTGAGCAAAAATATCGATTTTTTTAAACTGAAATGTTTCAATTTTAAAGGATTTTTTTTTTTTTTCAATTTTAGCCCCCTATAAAAATATATTTACTGCATAGCAATGTTTGTGTAATGTAAGGCAAAAAAGTCCACAAAAGCCTAAAATCTAGGGGTCAGTTTTCAAAACACACAAAATATATTTACTGCATAGCAATGTTTGTGTAATGTAAGGCAAAAACGTCCCTAAAAGGGTCAGTTTTTAAACACATAATACATGTATAAGCAAAAGTTTAAACTGTAGTATTGGGTTTATAATCGCCTATTCTCAGAATAGACTGCCAACTCCGAAATTACCCTGTCGCATGTGATTTAATCAACTCTTAGAGTTAATCAAGAATGATTTGTAAACCCAAAACTTACCCTGGAATAAACAGAATAGAACATTTTACTAGAAAAATAAACGATAAAAGCCAAAATAGCAAGTACCAAAATGATGAAATCCTAGACATCTTTTGAGTTTTCTCATGAAATGTTCTCGAATGCAGTTCTACGGTTCTATTTCTAGCCATCACACCATTGAGGGATAGGGCCACGCTGTATAGGCCGTCGCATCGTGCGAAATACTGATCCTGCATTTTACAAATGCAAAAAACAAATACTGTGCGGTCACATTGTATTCGCTTCACAGGTAATAAGCAATTAGAACATCAGGAATGAAATGTTATACCCCTTGAACCCCACTTTTCAGGGGTATGTCGATTTTTCTTATTTTTTCCAAAACATAGATTGTGGGTACTTGTTAGAAGCTGAGGGTGAGGTTATGGCCATGTAAAATCGATTTAAACCCGCCAGTAACTTTGTGTTACTGATCGTTTCAAGTCGATACTTCTGTGGTGGTTCTTTTTAGTTCATGTCTTGGTGTTTAAATTATTTTGTGCTGTTGGCGCCTTATGTTTGTTTTCATATTTTTAGTTAAGTTAAGGTAACTGAGTGGCCACCTATTGGGAAAATAGCTGCTCATTCGGCTTACGAAATGTTTTATGGTATAAGTGCCTAATTGTTACTTTGGTTTTTTTCCCACCTCGGTTTTTGGAGTGGGAATCTTTCTCTGATTGCGCCTTTTCCTGATCTTTGCCTACTTGTACCTTCTCATTTCTAACGTGTACCCACAATCTATGTTTTGAGCAAAAATAAGAAAAATATCAATATTTTTCTACTGAACATTTTCAATAATTACAACTTTGAAAAAATCTGTATATCACATAATGGATGGAAGTATGTCAAGTATGATTAACGAATTCGTATGCTTCAAACGAGAATCTACTATCGCTGTAGAACTAAAAAGACAGGATAATAATTATAGCAAAACAGAGTGAAGTAAATCTTTGATTTCACAAATGTAAAACGCAGGGTTTCTCACGATGCGGCCCATATAACGAGGCTGCTGACTAGTACATGCATTTTAAAATCATTCAGTGATTGTGTTTATGTCTTGTTGCATTGCATAGAATAAAAAGTCGTTTGTATGTTGTGTAACGAGACACAAAAAGAACATATGAAAGCGAATTTGCGTGGCGAAAACTATGACTCAAACACGCACCTACATAATATTAGTAAATATTACAATTAATATTCTCTGTCAACAGACAATGTCTGTAGTATCGGTTTTAACAGCAAAAAGTCTTTTATCTTCTCTGAAATCTCTACACAAGAAACATATTTGTGTATCTGCCGTCTGGGATAATGGCTTCTCAAAACATCTCGACATCTCAACTTTAATGCCCTAGGAGTCCGCAAACACTGTTCCAGATATTCAGATACATGACAACTAGGTGCCATTCGTTCGATGTGATAAGGCCTTCGAGTTTCTTCTCTTAGTTGATTTAATTCATCTTTAACCTTAACCAACTCATTTTCTGGGAAAAGCACCGTTTCTACATCAGCTAATGAGTATTTGAACCCGGCTTCAATCAAAAGCGGAACCGTATAGAAAAATGGCGACGCCCTAACACATGAATCCATAACGTATATGCCCTTATGTTTTCTACTATCCGTGCGTTCTTCTATGGTAATTATGTCTGAATCAGATTCCCAATCTGACGGTTCTATTTGGTAATGGTACCGTTTTAGACATAACGACACTGCTGAATCATTTAATGCTACGGCCACATTTTCATACAGAAGTAATTCCAATATTTCTCTGAAAACCCTGTTAAATTCTTCTTCCTTGTTTAAAATGTGCATTAGTACAGTATTTCCACGAGGATATACCTTACGCTCATCGTCTTTAAAATTTGGCGGAAACATTTGGTCAATGTCTGCCCCACAATCAATCAAAGTCCTAACTACAGACACATCAAAAAAACGAAGATCGTGAATACACATGTATGATTGAAGTGGCGTCAAGCCCGGACACAGGTCCCAATAACCATAATAACCAGAACCAACAATAGCACCAAAAGGAGCATTGACGATTCTTTCAATATCTGGAATTTGTTTCATGACGCTCCCGATATGATGTCCGGAAAGGGTATATTTCTTCAGAAGCATAAAGAGATTGACAAAAATCTGAGTTTCAGAAATAGATTCTGTATACAGATTTTGACACTCGTTTGCAGACAATAGTTCTAAAACATCGTGCCTTTGGAAAGCACGACATGTTTCAAACAATGGTTTTCTGTAATGTCTATACTTCTCGGAACAGAGTAAAGCATCGTATAGCCGCTGGATTGATTTATTGAAAAAAATGTCCCGTACGTTGTATATAACACCTAATTCTACAATTTCCCAAAATTCCATTAGCCTTCTATCGTAACTTCCACAGCCTAAACATCTCGCTTTCAAACTAGTACATGCGCAATCACTCGGCGGTTTTGGAAAAACGTTCTCATCCGATAATATTGGGTCCAGCATTTCGGTTAAATTGTACTTGAATAAACTTTCGTATATCCTGGTCCCATACCCATCATGTATGTATTTCCGACATAAGTCACACAGTAGCATCTTCACAATGGCTGTATGCCCCTTTATGATGCAAACCTCAAGTATTGAACTATTTGTTATTTGGAATATATTTTGTTCCTTTTCAGCTACATGCAAGACATTTTGGATGCATGTATTACTATAATACCAGTTTATGTTTACTGGGTATAAATGTTTTGGGGGCATCATCTGGACCACTTTATCGTTGCCTCTCAATGCTGCAACTCCATCTGGGTCCATGTAAAACAGCCCACTTTTAATGCTGCGCGATTTCAATTCTATCTCTCCTTCCACTTTTAATAATTCTCGCAACAAAGTCTCAGACCCGAGGGCAGCCGAGATGTGAAAGACATTAACCATTGTTTCTGAAAGAGGCACTTTCTTTGTAGCTCTAGCAGCGTGTTGGCACCTTCCGTCCTTAATAGCCTGTACCAGTGGCTCACACTTTTCCCAATCAATATCACCACTCTCTGATATGTATGAAAAATATTCATGATCATAGGCACATCTACAGCAACAATAGGAAGCTCCGTCATTGTAGAAAACAGTCTTAAACCGAAATTCATAGCCAAGTTTTGTCTCCTCGGGAAGAGTTTTTGTCGTCAAAATGTGTCTGAATAAATCAGCGCTATCCATCACAATTGAACATGTATAAATTCAATCAATCAAGAATTACGATCACAAATTAAAATGAAAATAGTCTACGTCTCTCGAACAGCAAACAAATATGTGAAAACGAAACGCATAAAATTTGGTCTGATCGCGAGAAAGTGACTTGCATAGCTTCCACCAAAACTAGTCATGTAATGGGCTAATATGTTTGTACCAACAACATACCGCAAAATTATACCTCTAAACAGAAAACGATGTATCGATAAGCATTGCCATATCGCATAAATTTACGTTTTTAAAGTTGCTTCGAAAATGCAAAACGTTAATTTTATCGGGGTGTTGCTTAAAGTTCAAATAACATTTTATACACAATACTGCAACTGAGGTAGGTAAAATGCATTCAGAGTTATTCAATTGGAAAGAAAGTTATAATGTCCTATACAATATAGATGTCATCTTATACATCTCTTCCTCATCTAATTTTGGACATGAAACACATCAAGAAAACATGTCTGTGCAATGTATACCCCCTTAAACCCCACTTTTATATAGTAAAACTGGGGTATGCAGGGGTATACCTATTTTTCTTATTTTTGCTCCAAAACATAGATTGTGGGTACTCGTTAGAACTGCCTCACTGAGGCGGTTCTAACGTGTACCCACAATCTATGTTTTGAGCAAAAATTATTCCGATGAAATTTTCAATTTTTATAGCTGAAAAAATTATCTGTATATTGCATGGACAAGTTTTCGTTACAGTAGTTAAGGATCTCTATGGATCATCAGGATAACATGTCCATGAATTGTATATCCCATCACACTTAACTTTTCTACATTTCTACATTTTCCTTATCGTCCCCTACTCCTCGAGTAGGCGGTTCTAACATGTAATCACAATCTATTAATTGAGCAAAAATATATATATTTTTTTTAAACTGAAATGTTTCAATTTTAAAGGATTTTCTTTTTCAATTTTAGCCCCCTATAAAAATATATTTACTGCATAGCAATGTTTGTGTAATGTAAGGCAAAAAAGTCCCTAAAAGCCTAAAATCTAGGGGTCAGTTTTCAAAACACACAAAATATAGTTACTGCATAGCAATGTTTGTGTAATGTAAGGCAAAAATGTCCCTAAAAAGGTCAGTTTTTAAACACATAATATAAGCAAAAGTTTAAACTGTAGTATTGAGTTTATAATCGCCTTTTCTCAGAATAGACCCAAATCTTACCCTGGAATGAACAGAATAGAACATTTTACTAGAAAAATAAACGATAAAAGCCAAAATAGCAAGTACCAAAATGATGAAATCCTAGACATCTTTTGAGTTTTCTCATGAAATGTTCTCAAATACAGTTCTACCGTTCTATTTCTAGCCATCACACCATTGAGGGATAGAGCCACGCTGTATAGGCCGTCGCATCGTGCGAAATACTGATCCTGCATTTTACAAATGCAAAAACAAATACTGTGCGGCCACATTGTATTCGCTTCACAGGTAATAAGCAATTAGAACATCAGGAATGAAATGTTATACCCCTTGAACCCCACTTTTCAGGGGTATGTCGATTTTTAGCTCACCTGAGCCGAAGGCTCACAAGGTGAGCTTATAGGATGGCCATGATCCGGCGTCCGTCCGTCCGTCGTCCGTCATCGTCCACAATTTCAAAGATCTTCTTCTCTGAAACCGCTTGGCCGATCTAGTTGAAATTTTATGTGGAGCCTCCTTGGGTAGTGGCATTTCAAGTTTGATCGTGAAATCCAGGTCACATGACCAAGATGGCCGCCACTCCCATATATGGTAAAAACCCTTCAAAAATCTTCTTCTCCAGAACCGGTGGGCGGATTTTCACGAAACTTGGTATGTAGCATTGGGGACTTCAGCCCATCATAGTTTGATAAAATGATGACCCTTGGATGACCTTGACCTATTTTACGGCAAGGTCAAATTTGGAAACATAGGCTTTTACATGGGAAAAAGTGAAAACTATGGATTTTTTGAAAACTATTGCAGCCTGAGGCCTGAAAAGTGGTAGATGCAAACAACTAATGGAGTAGATGAAGGTATGTGATTAATATAGGTCAAGGTCATCTCTTGACCTTGGCCAGTCTGTTGTCCATACACACTTTTCAAAGACCTTCTTCTCTGAAACTGCTTGGCCAACCAAAGTGAAATTTTATGCGGAGCATCCATGGGTAGGGGAGACAAAAGTTTGGTCGCGAAATCCAGGTCACATGACCAAGATGGCCGCCACGCCCATATATGGTAAAACCACTCAAAAATCTTCTTCTCCAGAACCGGTGGGCCGATTTCCACGAAACTTGGTTTGTAGCATTGAGGACCTCAGCCCATCATAGTTTGATAAAATGATGACCCTTTGATGACCTTGACCTATTTTACGGCAAGGTCAAATTTGGAAACATAGGCTTTTACATGGGATAAAGTGAAAACTATGGATTTTTTGAAAACTATTGCAGCCTGAGGCCTGAAAAGTGGTAGATGCAAACAACTAATGGAGTGGATGAAGGTATGTGATTAATATAGGTCAAGGTCATCTCTTGACCTTGGCCAGTCTGTTGTCCATACACACTTTACAAAGATCTTCTTCTCTGAAACTGCTTGACCAATCAAAGTAAAATTTTATGTGGAGCATCCATGGGTAGGGGAGAAGAACGTTTGATAGCGAAATCCAGGTCACATGACCAAGATGGCCGCCACGCCTGTATATGGTAAAAACCACTCAAAAATCTTCTTTTCCAGAACCGGCTGGCCCATTTCCATGAAACTTGGTATGTAGCATCAAAGACCTCAGCCCATCATAGTTTGATAAAATGATGACCCTTGGATGACCTTGACCTATTTTACGGCAAGGTCAAATTTGGAAACATAGGCTTTTACATAGGAAAAAGTGAAAACTATGGAATTTTTTGAAAACTGTTGCAGCCTGAGGCCTGAAAAGTGGTAGATGCAAACAACTAATGGAGTAGATAAATAGAATCCATCATGGGTGTCCAGTGGAGATAGGAAAATCCCAACCCGAGGGTCCACCCGTTCCAGTGGGAAACGAGGCTCGCCAAGTTTCCCACTGGAACGGTGGACCCGAGGGTTGGGATTTTCCTTTCTCCACTGAACACCCATGATCGAATCTTTTTCTTACATACTCCGATTTTATCATTTTACCGGCAACGTAACCTGGTACCGTGCTTTAACCCTTGTGACGTTGTGCATATTACGGATGTGACGTCAAATGTAAATAAATCGCTGTCAAAGTCAATAGACATGTAGTTTTTATTTGTTTTTATTTTAAAACGAGCGTGATTCAAGAATACTCGCTGTGAAAAACATCACTTTTGTCTAGTTTTGGTGAACGCCATTGCTGCAAGCAGTAGAAACGATCGAATTATATCGAGTGCTTTTCTTATGCATGAGCAACCAAACCAGCAGTGTAAGATCGATTTATCTACCACCACTAAGATACCGGAATTTTTCTATCTTTATGATAGAGATATGTAAGAAAAAGGTATGTGATTAATATAGGTCAAGGTCATCTCTTCACCTTGGCATACACACTTTTCAAAGATCTTCTTCTCTGAAACTGCTTGGCCAATCAAAGTGAAATTTTATGTGGAGCATCCATGGGTAGGGGAGAAGAAAGTTTGATCGCGAAATCTAGGTCACATGACCAAGATGGCCGCCACGCCCATATATGGTAAAAATCACTCAAAACTCTTCTTCTCCAGAACCGGCTGGCCGATTTCCACGAAACTTGGTATGTAGCATTGAGGACCTCAGCCCATCATAGTTTGAAAAAAAGATGATGACCCTTGGATGACCTTGACCTATTTTACGGCAAGGTCAAATTTGGAAACATAGGCTTTTACATAGGAAAAAGTGAAAACTATGGATTTTTTGAAAACTATTGCAGCCTGAGGCCTGAAAAGTGGTAGATGCAAACAACTAATGGAGTAGATGAAGGTATGTGATTAATATAGGTCAAGGTCATCTCTTGACCTTGGCCAGTCTGTTGTCCATACACACTTTTCAAAGATCTTCTTCTCAAAAACTGTGCGGCCAATCAAAGTGAAATTTTATGTGGAGCATCCATGGGTAGGGGAGACGAAAGTTTGATCGCGAAATCCAGGTCACATGACCAAGATGGCCGCCAGGCCCATATATGGTTAAAACCACTCAAAAATCTTCTTCTCCAGAACCGGTGGGCCGATTTCCACGAAACTTTGTATGTAGCATTGGGGACGTCAGCCCATCATAGGTTTATAAAATGATGACCCTTGGATGACCTTGACCTATTTTACGGCAAGGTCAAATTTGGAAACATAGGCTTTTACATAGGAAAAAGTGAAAACTATGGATTTTTTGAAAACTATTGCAGCCTGAGGCCTGAAAAGTGGTAGATGCAAACAACTAATGGAGTAGATGAAGGTATGTGATTAATATAGGTCAAGGTCATCTCTTGACCTTGGCCAGTCTGTTGTCCAAACACAGTTTTCAAAGATCTTCTTCTCAGAAACTGTGCGGCCAATCAAAGTGAAATTTTATGTGGAGCATCCATGGGTAGGGGAGACGAAAGTTTGATCGCGAAATCCAGGTCACATGACCAAGATGGCCGCTACGCCCATATATGGTAAAAACCACTCAAAAATCTTCTTCTCCAGAACCGGTGGGCCGATTTCCACGAAACTTGGTATGTAGCATCGGGGACCTCAGCCCATCATAGTTTGATAAAATGATGACTTTTGGATGACCTTGAATTATTTTACAGCAAGGTCAAATTTGGAAACATAGGCTTTTACATAGGAAGAAGTGAAAACTATGGATTTTTTGAAAACTATTACAGCCTGAGGCCTGAAAAGTGGTAGATGCAAACGACTAATGGAGTAGATGAAGGTATGTGATTAATATAGGTCAAGGTCATCTCTTGACCTTGGCCAGTCTGTTGTCCATACACACTTTTCAAAGATCTTCTTCTCTGAAACTGCTTGGCAAATCAAATTGAAATTTTATGTGGAGCATCCATGGGTAGGGGAGACGAAAGTTTGATCGCGAAATCCAGGTCATATGACCAAGATGGCCGCCACGCCCATATATGGTAAAAACCTTTCAAAAATCTTCTCCAGAACCGGCAGGCCAATTTTCATGAAACTTGGTATGTAGCATTTGGGACTCCAGCCCATCATAGTTTTTTGAAATGATGACCCTATGATGACCTTGACCTATTTAACGGCAAGGTCAATTTTGGAAACATAGGCTTTCACATGGGAAAAGGCGAAAACAAACTGTTGCAGCCTGAGACCTGAAAGTTGCTAGATGCAGACAACTAATGGAGTCAATGAAGGTAAGTAATTAATGAAGGCCAAGGTCATGTCTTGACCTTGGCCCAAGGTCATTTAAATATCAAAATTAAAATCATGGTTTTCTCAGAAATCACTGGGCTTGGAAACTATTGCAGCCTGAGACCTAAAACTTTGCAGATGCAGACAACTTATGAAGTCAATAAAGGTGTGTGAGTATTCAAGGTCAAGGTCATTTCATGATGACCTAATACTTCAAGATCAGGCTGCAGGTGAGCGTTCTCAGGACCAATGGTCCTCTGGTTCTTATTTTTGCACCAAAACATAGATTGTGGGTACTTACTTGTTAGAACTGCCTCATTTCTAACGTGTACCCACAATCTATATTTTGAGCAAAAATAAGAAAAATATCAATATTTTTCCACTGAACATTTTCAATAATTACAACTTTGAAAAAATCTGTATATCACATAATGGATGGAAGTATGTCAAGTATGATTTACGAATTCGTATGCTTCAAACGAGAATCTACTATAGCTGTAGAACTAAAAAGACAGGATAATAATTATACGAGTAGCAAAACAGAGTGAAGTAAATCTTTGATTTCACAAATGTAAAACGCAGGGTTTCTCACAATGCGGCCAATATAACGAGGCTGCAGACTAGTACATGCATTTTAAAATCATTCAATGATTGTGTTTATGTCTTGTTGCATTCCATAGACTAAAAAGTCATTTGTGTGTTCTGTAACGAGACACAAAAAGAACATATGAAAGCGAATTTGAGTGGCGAAAACTATAACTCAAACACGCACCTACATAATATTAGTAAATATTACAATTAATATTCTCTGTCAACAGACAATGTCTGTAGTATCGGTTTTAACAGCAAAAAGTCTTTTATCTTCTCTGAAATCTCTACACAAGAAACATATTTGTGTATCTGGCGTCTGGGATAATGGCTTCTCTAAACATCTCGACATCTCAACTTTAATGCCCTAGGCGTCCGCAAGATACATGACAACTAGGTGGCATTCGTTCGATGTGATAAGGCCTTCGAGTTTCTTCTCTTAGTTGATTTAATTCATATTTAACCTTAACCAACTCATTTTCTGGGAAAAGCACCGTTTCTACATCAGCTAATGAGTATTTGAACCCGGCTTCAATCAAAAGCGGAACCGTATAGAAAAATTACGACGCCCTAATCCATAACGTATATGCCCTTATGTTTTCTACTATCCGTGCGTTCTTCTATGGTAATTATGTCTGAATCAGATTCCCAATCTGACGCTTGTATTTGGTAATGATACAGTTTTAGACATAACGACACTGCTGAATCATTTAATGCTACGGCCACATTTTCATACAGAAGTAATTCCAATATTTCTCTGAAAACCTTGTTAAATTCTATGTCCTCGTTTAAAATATGCATTAGTACAGTATTTCCACGAGGATATACCTTACGCTCATCGTCTTTAAAATTTGGCGGAAACATTTGGTCAATGTCTGCCCCACAATCAATCAAAGTCCTAACTACAGACACATCAAAAGAATGAAGATCGTACATACACATGTATGACTGAAGCGGTGTCAAGCCCGGACACAGGTCCCAATAACCATAATAACCAGAACCAACAATAGCACCAAAAGGAGCATTGACGATTCTTTGAATATCTGGAATTTGTTTCATGTGTGACGAAATGAGAGCTGCATGCAAGCCAAACTAGGCAAACTTACCGTCTATGATGGTCACACCTAGTCTCCCGAATGAAGCCCTCTGTGTGTATTGTATTTTCATTCAGAAATTGCTTGAAATGTCTTTATATGCAATGTATTTCCTTGTTTTCGTATTGAAATTCACAACTTCATGGAGGCCGCCATGTTTCAATCAGATCGATAAACGCTTGCAATCAAACGCCTCACTCAATGAATTGATAATGGACGGAACCATTTTATATGAGGAAAACAAGACATGTTTTCCAAAGATTTAATTCTTTGAAATATGAAAATGCAAGAAGCATTTAGCAGAATATCATGTATGAATACGAATCATTTACTTTCTTGTAGATTTAAGGTAAAGAAACCTCCAATTATCATACTTATCAGATTTATGAGTTCAACCTGTTCCCCTAGATGGCTAATGGTACAGCCCAAATATGGGTATAAAAGCGAGCGAAAATTGAGAATTGCCGTCTTGCTGTCCAGTTATTCAGACGGTGCAGATCGAATTAGCAGAAGGCAGTAGTGATTGTCAACTGGAGAAAGCTTCGTGGCACGAACTGAGGGCAGTGTTGGGTTTCTAAGGGATCATTGCGATACCTTGAGACCAAAGCACCAAAGCATTGCTTAAGTTCATCATAGTGCTGAGCACACCTGAGGCCTATACGGTTTAAAGGACCATTGCGGTACTTGAACCAGCTGGTCTCAGACAAACTCTTGGGAAGCTCCAGAGACATATTGGCTATAGAGAGATAGCCTATTGGCTATAGAGAGATAGCCATATAGACGTTTAGGCTATAGGATAGCCTTGCAACTAGGAGTTGCAAACCGTAGAGTTGTGGGAAGGTTTGACTTGGATAGTCTTTGAGCAGCAAGTGGTCTGGGAGGTTTCAGACCATCTCAGTTGAGAACAGCTTGAACTCGTATATATGTTTTCTGGTGATTTTTCTGTTATTCTTTTATTGCTCAATGAAATCCTAATCAAGATTGTAGACAAAGTAGTCTAGTTTTTGTTGTACAATAGTTTATGCATAACCAATCATTTGACAATCAGTCCTGTGGAAAATTTATATAGTGTTTTAATTTGTTGCCTTTGTGGATAGTACCGCTCGGAACATTACCAAAACGTTATACAGTGGTGGCAGCGGTGGGATATTTGATAAACTAACATTATCACGAATCCAAGCTTAAATCTAAGAAATATGGACGATCAGGATAGTCCAGGAAGGCTTCAAGCCTCTGTGATGATGATTGAAAAGCGGCTGGAAGTCATGAGGAAAAAGAGTGAGGCCAGCTTGCTTCAGAACGAAATTTTCTCTTTGGAAAGCGAGCTGCGTCAGCTGGAGCTGCAACATGAGGATGCAGAGATGCGAGAACAGACTAGTGAGCAAAGGCCGAGAAGGGTTCTGCCAGAAATACCCAGAGGTAGAAGAGCTCACATAGGCACTGAGGAACCACCCCAGCTGAACCTGTATGATGACAGTAGCATAGGGGGCACTTATACCCCATTGCCAAGACCACAACCAGGGACTGCAAATGTGCAGGAGGCAGGACATATGCCCATCACCTCGACTCCAAATGTAGCTCAGCCAAGCTCACAAGCAAGTGGAAGCGTAAAAGTGAAACCAGCTACGTTTGACGGCACAGGCTCTTGGCTAGACTACCGGGCTCACTTTGATGCAGTGGCAGAAATAAATAGATGGAGCCAGACGGAGAAAGGCTTATACTTGGCTGTTTCATTGCGAGGACAAGCCCAGGGCGTGTTCGGGAACCTCTCAACACAGTCCAAAGACTATGATAAGCTGGTGCAAGCGTTGGTGCAGCGATTTGCTCCACCAAACCAGCCAGAACTGTATAGAATACAGTTAAGAGAAAGAAGACAGACTGCATCAGAGACATTGTCAGCATTAGGCCAGGACATAAGAAGATTGGCAAACTTGGCATACCCGACTGCACCAATCGATGTACGGGATACCCTGGCCAAGGAGCAATTTATTGACGCTCTGCATAGTTCTGACATGAGGTTGCGAGTGAAACAAGCCAGACCAAGTGATTTAAATGATGCAGTTCGCCATGCTGTCGAACTCGAGGCTTACAATAGGGCTGAGAAGAGAAAAACTGAGGGTGAGGGATATTTGCGCTCAACCAATGCCATGGAGCAGAAGACTAGCACCGATTCAGTCGGACAGTCAAAGTGATAAGTTTGAAGCTTTGACAAACACACTTCAGCTGATCCAGAAGGAGCTGAAATCACTGAAGGCACAGAAATCAGATTACAGGGATGGTGGATCAAAGGGTGATCGGAGACCTTATCAGAGACCCCAACCATACCCACGCACACAAATCTCGTCTGAGAGACAGACCTGGAAACGAAGATGTTTTAAATGTGGTTCAGAAGATCATATAGCAAGAGACTGTGAGCAGAACCAAGCAAAATCGGGAAATCAGCAGCAGGACAAGGACAAGGGTTCTGGGAAGAGTGCCAAGGTGTCTGGCATACACAACTCTGGGTTGTTTGTTTCAGCGCTTGTGAACGGCTAGCCAATCAGTTGCCTCCTGGATACTGGAGCTACCTTGACCATCATATCTACAAAGGTCTGGGAAACATTGGACCGTTCAAAACTGACTCTGACCGCATTTGATCAAAACATTTCTACCGCATCAGGGAGTCCAATAGAAGTGACAGGAAAGAAAAGGGTTCAACTTAAAGTAGCAGATTACTTGTGCTATCTGGATGTGGTAATAGCAAATATAGACAATGAGCTGATATTGGGTCTTCATTTCTTGAAGAAGATGAATTGTAAAATAGATGTTGCAAAGGAAACTCTGGATATACAAGACCGATCAGTAAAATTGGACAGCTTCGGCTATATTGGATGCAGTAGAATCATTGCCAGAGAAATGATCCAAATACCACCTCGGTCAGAGAAAATAATCCAAGGGAAGATGGTTGAGTCCACCCTGGAAAATGGTAGATTATGCATGATTGAGCCATCAGATAATTTCCTCAAGAAGGGAAAAGCTATGGTTGCTAAAACCTTGGCATACAGTCAGAACACAGTACCAGTACGGCTTATGAATGTTTCTGATGAAACATGCAGCATATACCCTGGGACAAACATAGCCAATGCATGTTCTGTCACGGAGGTACAAAAAGTAAGGAGCAAGGCTACACCAGTTGGAAAAGCAGTTCCAGATCATCTGGCTGATTTATACCAGAGAACGGTCGAAGGCATGAGCAGTAGTCAACAGAAACGAGTTGCTCACTTGCTCAACAAGTACTCATCAGTGTTTTCTGAAACTGATGATGATATTGGACGAACCGGGGTTTTCAAGCATCGAATACAAACAGGTGATGCACAGCCCATCAAACAGCCACTAAGAAGGGTTCCATATCATATGCAGAAAGAGATGGACGAGCAAATCGACAATATGTTGCAGAATGATGTCATCACACCCTCAAAGAGTCCATGGGCCAGTGGCATTGTACTAGTAAAGAAAAAGGATGGAAGCAAACGCTTTTGTGTCGATTATCGCAGATTGAATGATGTCACGATAAAGGACGCTTACCCACTGCCCAGGATAGACGAATCCTTAGATCAGCTAGCAGGATCATGTTTGTTTTCTTGTTTGGACATGAATTCCGGATATTGGCAAGTGGAGCTTGATCAAGAAGACAGAAAGAAAACAGCATTCATCAGTAGAAAAGGTTTGTTCGAGTTCAAAGTTTTGCCATTCGGGCTCTGTAATGCGTCAGCGACATTCGAGAGGCTGGTTGAAATAGTGCTAGCTGGACTGCATTGGGAAACATGCTTAGTGTACCTTGACGACATCATAGTCTGTGGGAGGACGTTCGATGACATGGTGAAAAATCTTGATGATGTTCTGGCAAGGTTACAAGAAGCTGGATTAAAATTAAAAGCCAGGAAGTGTCAGCTGTTTGCCAAAAGGGTAGAATTTCTCGGACATGTAATCTCAGAAGAAGGTATCAGCACAGACCCAAAGAAGACCGAATGTGTTCGTAACTGGCCAGTGCCAACGAATGTGAAAGAAGTGAGATCTTTTCTAGGGTTCTGTAGCTATTATCGGCGGTTCATTTTCCGGTTCTCCGAGATAGCCAAACCTCTCCATAGTGAGGGTCGAGATGTAAGAAATATTGCTCCCGTGCGATTTTTGTGCTAAAATTGATATTTTTGCTTTAAATGATTGTTTATGGGTTATTTTGTTGAAAAATTATGGGGTTCAATTTTTTCGACCCCTTGACCCAATTTTGTGGGCTTTTTCTTAAGACTACGCCCATTTTACGATTTTTCTGCACTGCAGACAAAAATAAAGCTGTTTCTGAATGATAACTTTACTTTTGTGTGGTATGTTGCATCGAATGTATTATTTTGTGGCTTATGTAATGCCAAAGAACCAATTTATTACAGTTGTTGTTTATATTTTCTTCATTTTCTTCAAATTGAAAGTGGGTGGGGTAATTTAATGGGGAAATTCAATGGAATAATTCGTTCTGTTCGTTTACATTTACTGGCAGACTAAAAACCGACATTGAATCAGATGAACAAATATAAAAAAAGTTGCACATGTTATTGTTTAAGAAGAAACCTACTATTTCATTTTTATACGAGGGGCATTCAATAAGTAGTGCGAACTCACGTGCATTTTTCCACTGACATGTCGGAGAATATTCTTATATCTTGATTTACAAAGCTATAAATAAATATTTAAGAGTGTGTGCAGTGCTATATTAGCTGTATATACAGATAATCACGAGGGCCGTTCAATAAGTAATGCGAATGCATACGAAGGAAAGTGAAACAGACCAAAACAGAACAAGCGCTCAACCGTTGAAAACGCCATCCTAAGTGCAGTTGCTTTAAGTATTAAGTTACTTGTTTCGTTCTTATGAGTCATCATCACGGTCAATGTTAAACGAATAAATCACAATTTAAGGTCTTGGCGAAGCACATATTAACAGGCATGGATCTAAATTACCTGAATGGACTTCCGGAATGGACATTTCGTACATGTTTATGTGTCCTGGGGTACTTTTCATTTCTTTTGGAAAGACAAGGTGATCTCGAATTTGACCAGAACGCATTCAGACCGAGAAAATAAATGATTAAAACTCCTTGCTGTAGCAGAAACCTTCGTGATCTCTATTTATCACGAACCATGAATAAGATATAAATGTTTGATCCTTTGGAAGCAGTAAAAACATCAAAGGGAGATAGTATATTGCGCAATTTCGGGTACTAAACCCTCATCAGTAGCCCTTTTTAAACCGACAACAAAAGCCAGACTATTGAACTGCAATTTCGAAAATTTACACGAGAAGTCTAAATAAAAGACATATTCCTTAACGGGGTCGAATAATTTAAACATTGATTAGAAGTATGTTTCTAAACGTGAAACCTCTGAAATAATATACATGTAACAGAGTAATAACTCCCACCCAATATTGTACTATCATAATCGTAGCAGACTACGTTTCGGTCAACTTCGGAGAACAATTCTCCAGTACTAGTAAGATATTCCGGTGTTGAAATCTGACTGGTCAGTATCAGCGTCCAAAATAAAGGGTGTTGTATGAGAACAAAGAGGAACACTTGATGACGACTATGCTTCTTAATCTCCTTAATTTCAAAGTAATAAGTTGCTAAATACAATTGGCAATACATGTACAATACGGAGAGAATGAGTTGGAATGAGTGGGAGAGGGTGCTAGAGAGGTCAACAATGTAGTTTGCTTTGTTTGATTCGATGGTTAGCGTCACATTTACAGCTATGGTCATGCCTAGAGGTTGTTTGCGACTGAATGGGTATATTTGGATTGCCTTCCAGCATCAGGGCTTTAAGAAATTGATGGGTCACGAAATGTCTCCCGCACAGAGCTGCTAAATACCTGACCACATGAGCAATTATTAACATCTTAGAGGGTCTATATGCCACGGTCCAATAACATTGGTTATGTAATACTGATCGGTATTGAAGGGAAATGGTGTGCCATTTCACCCAAATGTCGAAAGGAAGTTTCGTGAAAACTGCGACAAAGACCACCGATGCCTGTCACATAACTTGACCCGGATTTGAAACCGGACCGCGGCGGTGACAAGTACCTTTAATATCAAATATGTTATCCAAGCCCCGACATATTTCTGCCAGTAATCTAGACATATTACTTTAATGCAATATTACAAATCAAATGTTTGTAATAAATTGAATGAGACAACAAATTGTGCAAATTGTGTGACCACAGAAATACACACAGGGCACACCTCTTTGCATCAAAACGACACTATTTATGTGTTGTTGTTTGTTTGAGTTGATGCTTAACGTCCAAACCAACAGCTTTAGTCATGTTGGGATGTTGCCGCTTTCATGTTATAGGGCTTTACCCAAAATGAGGATGTCATGACAACCAAAAAGTGTTTAAAATATAACCACCCAACTAAGCCACTAAGGCTTATGTATGTATGATTTTACTTGAACCACTTTTCCTAGGCAGCATAGGCCAGTAAGCAGATGGTCAGTCATTACCGTAGAAGCTTTGTCTGGAGGCAAACGCAGCCCATCTATTTCTTTAGGCCCAAATAGGCTGATGCCCATATCCCACCCGACCACCCTTTGCATAGATATTTGACCTTTCAGATGCATATTATGGAAAGTACAAAGGTGTTTGCAGAGTTATTACCGATGTCGATGTAAGTAGCTATACCCTGCAATACATTGCTATTTATCACTTACAGTTATTAATTATGGACGTCTTTGCTGCTTTCAGCTAACAAGGTGACTCTAATGCCTAGTCTGGCCTATTTTTGTCATATTGTATGGCGTTTAAATCATTGTCGGATGTTATTAACGACTCTTTATTCAATAAAATGCATGGACTTTCGGTTTATCCATAATTTGAAACTATCATACAATTATTAAAATCACAACAATATCGCGCTTACATGGCACTATTTAATTCACCAGAAGTGCATTACATGTACAGTGCAATGCGCAAAATTACATCTGTATCTATACTACTTTTTAACGACCCTTGTGTATAATATGTATAGACACTGCGTAGACACCATCAAATAGTGACACCATCAAATAGTGCAATAGTGGCGGCCCCCGTGGCCGAGTGGTTAAGGTCGCTGACTTCAGTGCTCTTGATCATTCGATCATCTCACCGATGTGGGTTCGCGCCTCGCTCGGGGCACGAGTCACATGTGGGACAAGCCAAGTTCTGCTTGCGGGTGTGTCAGGTGGTTTTTCCCCGGGTACTCCGGTTTTCGCCCCACCTACCGATTGATCCGTCTCGATATGAGTGAAAAAGCTTGAAAGGGACGTAAAACTGAATAAAAAAAAAAAAAAAAAAAAAAAAAAAAAAAAAAAAAAAAAAAAACATGCAATAGCTTTATCCTAACGAATTTAGCTTATTATATTTAGAAAAAGAGTGAAAGGGCATATAATTCTAACGTAGAAGAAATTGCATGCCAATTCGCATTACTTCTTGAATGGCCCTCGTATATAGTCAATTATTGGCACCGCAAAGATAATACCATGTTTACAACTGTTTATTACATAATATTCATCTGCTTGATGTGTTTTTGTTTTCTTTCAGTGTCATTATACGCCGGTGATAGAGTATTGTTAATTTAAATACTTATTTCCCCCATTAAATTACTCCACCCACTATGTTTTAGAGATATATATTGTGCCTACATCGCCAATACCTATCATAAAATGTGTTTTTATTGTTACATAGCCTACTAAAGGGGATCTCAGGTGCAAAATACAAGGTAAAAAGGCTAGATTTAGTAGCAGAAACAACACAACAAGTGTCAACAGCGTAATTTATGGGCAAAAATGGGCGTGGCCTAGAAAAAGAGCCCACAGAATAGGCTCGAAGAGTCGGAAAAATTGAACCCCATCATTTTTCATAATAATAACACACAAACAATCATTCAAAGCAAAAAAATCAATTTTAGCACAAAAATCGCACGGATATACATCTCGACCCTCACTACCACAAATTAACAGAAAAGGGGTCAAGATTTAAATGGACAGAAGAATGCCAAGACGCATTTCTTCAGCTAAAGAATAAATTGATAAGTGCTCCCATCTTGGCTCACCCTGACTTCAGTAAGAGCTTTATTCTGGACGTAGATGCTTGTGACCAGAGCATAGGAGCCGTGATCTCGCAGAAGATTGATGGAGAGGAACATGCTATTGCGTATGCAAGCAGAACACTCTCCAAGACAGAACGTCGATATTGTGTTACCAGGAAGGAGTTGCTGGCACTGGTAACGTTCGTCAAGCATTTCAAGCATTACTTGTATGGACAAAAATTCCTTGTGAGAACAGATCACAGCTCTTTGAAATGGCTGATGAATTTCAAAAATCCAGAAGGACAAATTGCTCGCTGGATAGAGACTCTTTCCTCCTATGATATGAAGGTCGAACACAGACCCGGAAGGTTACATAATAACGCCGATGGGGTCAGTAGGATCCCGTGCCATCAATGCAGTAAGAGTGACAAAGTAAGTGAACATGCCTTAAATGTTGTTGGAACTTCTGAACAGGACAGGCCTGATTTGAAGTCGTTGCAGGAAGGAGATAGAGATATTTGTTTAATCAGAGGCTGGTTAGAGAGAGGAGAAAAACCAGGCTCAGCAGACATAGCGCGGGAAAGCTATGTTGTAAAAACATTGGTAGGTCAATGGGAAAGACTTGAGATACACAATGAGTTAGTGGTACGAAAAAATGAGGTTCAGGACACAGGCATGATAAACTGGCAGGCAATAGTGCCACAGTCACAGAGAAGACTTGTGCTTAGATTGTCACACGACGTTCCTTCGTCAGGCCACCTCGGCATCAAGAAAACTTTGAGCAAAGTTAGACAGAATTACTACTGGCCGGGACTAGAACAAGATGTAAAGATATATGTAACAGGGTGTGAAATTTGCCAAAAAGGGAAGGACCCTATTCCAACAAAAAGGGCACCCATGAAAGTTGCCAGAAGTGGATATCCTATGGAAAGGATAGCAGTAGACATACTGGGCGAACTTCCAGTAACGGAAAGGGGCAACAAATACGTCCTTGTGGTCTCAGATTATTTTAGTAAATGGACAGAGTGTTACCCCATGAGCAATATGGAGGCGTCAACGGTAGCAAGATTGTTGGTTGAACAACTATTTACAAGATTTGGAGTACCAGACGAATTACATTCGGACCAGGGGCGCCAGTTCGAAAGCAAATTATTTGCAGAGATGTGTGACTTGTTGCAAATTGACAAGACACGCACAACTCCCTATCACCCGTAGTCCGATGGCATGGTTGAAAGGTTTAATAAAACCTTGTGTTCAATGCTTCGGGCTTACATAAATGAGAACCACTCAAATTGGGATCTGCTCCTACCATATGTGACAATGGCATATAGGGCTACAGAGCATGAAAGCACAGGGACCAGTCCTAACATGATTATGCTTGGTCACAACACAAGAACCCCCTTGGATCTCATTTATCAAATGCCTCCAAATGTAAAGCCAGTACCAGCTAATGAATGGGTCTGGGATCTTTAGGATAGACTAGAATCTGTCCACGCTTTTGTCAGAGAGAACACTGGAATGACGATTCTGAGACAGAAGAAGACACATGACAAAAGAGTGTCTATGGGAAACTTTAACACTGATGACAGGGTGTATGTACTGTTTCCTGTCAAGAAACCAGGAGAGACAGTCAAATTCAAACAATTTTGGAAAGGTCCATTTCAGGTTGTTGAAAAGCTTTCAGATGTACTGTTGAACATCAATTGTGGCAGAAATGGAACCTTACAAGTTATTCACGTCAACAGAGTTCGAAAGGCAAGAAAACAAACATTGATAGGAGAATCAGAAGAAAGAGGAGTGCCTGAACCGGTTGACCAAGAATCGGACAGGTATGATTCTCCAGATGAGCAGATGGATAGAGCTGAAACCTCAGATGAGGAAGAACCTTTTGTTGAGACAAGACACAAGCGTGTTGTCAGGAAACCTCGATGGATGAGAGATTATATTTCTGAGTTCTAGAGACAGAACATTTATGAATAAGGACAGAGTAATCATGTGTAGATAATTGATTATGCCAAAGAAGGCAATTTACAGAATGCATAAAAAAAAGAAGAAAAATAGAAGAAAAAAAATCTTTTGTTGTTGTGCATGCGGGGACGCATGTAATCGGAGGCGTGGGTAGTGTGACGAAAGGAGAGCTGCATGCAAGCCAAACTAGGCAAACTTACCGTCTATGATGGTCACACCTAGTCTCCCGAATGAAGCCCTCTGTATTTATTGTATATTCATTCAGAAATTGCTTGAAATGTCTTTATATGCAATGTATTTCCTTGTTTTCGTATTGAAATTCACAACTTCATGGAGGCCGCCATGTTTCAATCAGATCGATAAACGCTTGCAATCAAACGCCTCACTCAATGAATTGATAATGGACGGAACCATTTTATATGAGGAAAACAAGACATGTTTTCCAAAGATTTAATTCTTTGAAATATGAAAATGCAAGAAGCATTTAGCAGAATATCATGTATGAATACGAATCATTTACTTTCTTGTAGATTTAAGGTAAAGAAACCTCCAATTATCATACTTATCAGATTTATGAGTTCAACCTGTTCCCCTAGATGGCTAATGGTACAGCCCAAATATGGGTATAAAAGCGAGCGAAAATTGAGAATTGCTGTCTTGCTGTCCAGTTATTCAGACGGTGCAGATCGAATTAGCAGAAGGCAGTAGTGATTGTCAACTGGAGAAAGCTTCGTGGCACGAACTGAAGGCAGTGTTAGGTTTCTAAGGGATCATTGCGATACCTGGAGACCAAAGCATTGCTTAAGTTCATCATAGTGCTGAGCACACCTGAGGCCTATACGGTTTAAAGGACCATTGCGGTACTTGAACCAGCTGGTCTCAGACAAACTCTTGGGAAGCTCCAGAGACATATTGGCTATAGAGAGATAGCCTATTGGCTATAGAGAGATAGCCATATAGACGTTTAGGCTATAGGATAGCCTTGCAACTAGGAGTTGCAAACCGTAGAGTTGTGGGAAGGTTTGACTTGGATAGTCTTTGAGCAGCAAGTGGTCTGGGAGGTTTCAGACCATCTCAGTTGAGAACAGCTTGAACTCGTATATATGTTTTCTGGTGATTATTCTGTTATTCTTTTATTGCTCAATGAAATCCTAATCAAGATTGTAGACAAAGTAGTCTAGTTTTTGTTGTACAATAGTTTATGCATAACCAATCATTTGACAATCAGTCCTGTGGAAAATTTATATAGTGTTTTAATTTGTTGCCTTTGTGGATAGTACCGCTCGGAACATTACCAAAACGTTACACATGACGCTCCCGATATGATGTCCGGAAAGGGTATATTTCTTCAGAAGCATAAAGAGATTGACAAAAATCTGAGTTTCAGAAATAGGTTCTGTATAGAGATTTTGACACTCGTTTGCAGACAATAGTTCTAGAAAATTGCCCTTGGAAAGCACGGCATGATTCAAACAATGGTTTTCTGTAATGCCTATACTTCTCGGAACAGAGTAAAGCATCGTATAGCCGCTGGATTGATTTATTGAAAACAAATGTCCCGTACGTTGTATATAACAGCTAATTCTGCAATTTCCTAAAATTTCATTAGCCTATTATCGTATTTCTTACAACCTAAACATCTCGCTTTCAAACTAGTACATGCGCAATGACACGAAGTGTTGGAAAAATCTTCTCATCCGATAATATTGGGTCTAGCATTTCGGTTAAATTGTAATTGAATAAATATTCGTATATCCTCGTCCATTCACCAGGACACGTGTATATGTATTTTCGATATATATCACACAGTAGCATCTTCACAATGGCTATATGCCCCTTTATGATGCATACCTCAAGTACTGAACTAATTGTTACTTGGATAATATTATGTTCCTTTTCAACTGCATACAAGATATTTCGGGTGCATGTACTAAAAAAATCATCGATTAGATGTTTTGAGGGCGTTTCATCTTCAAACAGCATCTGAACAACCATTACGAAAACATGCCCATGCAATATATAGAGTTTTTTTTTTTCAGTTGTAAAAATTGAAGATTTTGTTGGAAAAATCTTGATATTTTTCTTATTTTTGCTCAAAACATAGATTGCGCCGAGGCGGTTCTCACGAGTACCCACAATCTATGTTTTGGAGCAAAAATAAGAAAAATAGATATACCCCTGCGAACCCCAGTTTTGCTATATAAAAGTGGGGTTTGATGGGGGGTAAACATTTCACGGACATGTTTTCCTGATGTTTAACGTTGCCTGTCAATGCTGCAAGTCTATGTGGGAAAATGCGAAACAGCTCACTTTTAATACTGCCCGATTCTATCTCTTCTTCCACTTTTGACAATAATTCTGGCAACAAAGTCTCAGACCCAAGGGCAGCTGAGATGTGAAAGACATTAACCATTGTTTCTGAAAGAGGCACTTTCTTAGTAGCTCTAGCAGCGTGTTGGCACCTTCCGTCCTTAATAGCCTGTACCAGTGTGTCACACTTTTCCCAATCAATATCACCACTTTCTGCTATGTATGAAAAATATTCATGATCATAGGCACATCTACAGCAACAATAGGAAGCTCCATCATTGTAGAATACAGTCTTAAACCGAAATTCATAGCCAAGTTTTGTCTTCTCGGGAAGAGTTTTTGTAGTCAAAATGTGTCTGAATAAATCAGCGCTATCCATCACAATTGAACATGTATAAATTCAATCAATCAAGAATTACGATCACAAATTAAAATGAAAATAGTCTACGTCTCTCGAACAGCAAACAAATGTGTGAAAAAGAAACGCATAAAACATGCAATAAATTTTGGTCTGATCGCAAGAAAGTTACTTGCGTAGCTTTCGTCAAAACTAGTCGTGTAATGGGCTATATGTTAGTACGAAATAATACCTCTAAATAGAAAACGATGTTGCCGTATCGCATCTCGCATAAATTAACGTTTAGTTGCTTCGCAAATGCAAAAGGTTATTTTTATCGGGGTGTTGCTTAAATTTTAAATTACATTTTATACAAAATACTGCAACTGACGTGGGTAACAATGCATTCAGAGTTATTCAGTTGGAAAGAAAGTAATATTAAAATGTCTCATACAATATAGATGTCTTAATAAATATCTCTTCAGTAAATATTACGAAAACTTGCCCAGAAATTATTTTGGTTATTTTCACTGGAAAATTTTTGATATTTTTCTTTTATTGCTCAAAACATAGATCATGGGTACACGTTAGAACCGCGGGTGCTTCTAATGAATACCCACAATCTATGTTTTGGACCAAAAATAAGGAAAAAAAAGATATACCCCTGCATACACCAGTTTTACTACATAAATGTATGCTTTAAGCGGGCATACATTTCGTGGACATTTTCCTGATGTGCTACCTCGACATGAAAAAATAGCATGTTTTATAAATTTTAGTAAGGATCTCTATGGATCATCAGGTTAACATGTCCTTGAATAATTGTTATATCCCATCACGCCCTACATTTTCTACATTTCTACATTTTCTACACCCTACTTTTCTACATTTCTACATATTGGGAAAATGGCTTCCCATTCGGCTTTCTTTTTTTTTTTACTTAGTATGTATACCTGACTGTTAATTTATTTTTTCCCACCTCGGTTTTTGGAGTGGGAATTTCTTTCTGATTGCGCCATTTCCTGATCTTTGCCTTCTTTAATTTTTTCCTTATCGTGAGTAGTAATGGATGGCACTATAGACCAATTTTCTGAAAAATTATAGTTTAGTATTTTATGCTTTAGCTGTCCATTATCGTGCACTATGATCTCCTGCGGTAATGAATTAAGTCCTTTTTTACTATCACACAGAAATGAGCCACCTCATGAGAAAACCAACAATCTGCATAGGCGAAAACAAAGACGCAGATCAGCTTTGCGGTAACCGCGAAGCTGATTCTTAAATACGAAATTTCAAGCATCTAGCTGTGTTCTGTGCTTTTACAGACCGGTTTATGTCCGACCTGTTCGGAAACCACATTGTCGGTTTTCCAACGTGGGGGCTCAAATCTTTTCTACGACGGTTCCACTGTGCACTGGTCTTCTCTGACACAGCTCTCTTCTGGCTTTCTGAGTAACTGAGTGGCCGCCTATTGGGGAATAGCTGCTCACTTGGCTTTCGATATGTTTTCTTGGTATACGTACCCAAGTGTCATTTTAGTTTTTTCCCACCCCTCGGTTTATGGAGTGGGAACATCTTTCTGATTGCACCATTTCCTGATCATTGCCTACTTGTACCTTTTTCTGAGGTGTCGTAAGCCGATTGAGCAGCTATTCCCCTATTGTTACACCTGTTTAGCATTGATGCTTGTTTCTTGAGAGCAACTTACTTACCCTTGTTGCTGGCATGACATGCTGGGTGTTTCAATAATTATATAAATATTGCTTTATAGCATAACAGTCAACTGCCTCCAAAAAGGAAGAACCTTTGCATTGATGGGTTGGTTATTACATGTATGTGTTGCTAATTTTGTGGACCATTCATTTATTTAGTGACTGATCAGGTTTTACAATTAAATGTCATTATAAACACAGGACCATTAAGTACCTCATAACTTTTATTCACATCAGAAACTCTTATATGCCGCATACAACAGATATCAGAATCTTCAAGTAAAACTATTGCAAGGATCAAATTTCAATAATGCGATACGAATTACAAAGGGTGGTAATTCTAATGGAATGGAAAATACAAGCAGGCAAAGATCAGGGAAAGGCACAATCAAAAAAAGATTCCCACTCCAAAAACCGAGGTGGGAAAAAACTAAATTAACAATCAGGTACTTATACCATGAAAACATATCGTAAGCCGAATGAGCAGCTATTTTCCCAATAGGTGGCCACTCAGTTACCTAAACTTAACTAGAAATATGAAAAAAAAGTACAAGCAGGCGAAGATCAGGAAAAGGCGCAATCAGAAAAAGACTCCCACTCCAAAAACCAAGGTGGGAAAAAACCAAACTAACAATCAGGTACTTATACCACGAAAACATTTCGTAAGCCGAATGAGCAGCTATTTTCCCAATAGGTGGCCACTCAGTTACCTTAATTAAACTAAAAATATGCAAACATACATAAGGCGCCAACAGCACAAAAATATTTTAAACACCAAGACATAAAACAAAAAGAACCACCACAGAAGTATCGACTTGGAACGGTCAGTAACACAAAGTTACTGGCGGGTTTAAATCGATTTTACACGGCCGTAACCTCACCCTCAGCTTCTGCTAGTAAGGGTGCCAGCCATCAGAAAAATGGTGATAGGTGGTCGGAGAGTAGCAAAAATTTCATTCATACCCTCTGGCAGAGGACCCCACTGGAAGCTTGAAAACCAATGTTTGGTCAATTTTAAGTCTTGCAAAAGTGTTGAAATTAATGGATGTATACCGCAACACATGACATTCTAAAACACGGTATTCTAGGATGGGGGTGTACATACGAAACAGCTCATATTGCAACTAATACTTATCATAGACCAATGAATATACTATCCTAATACAGCTTAGATACTGTCCTTTTATTCAGTAATAAGAAATGACAATAAGTTCACGTGCATTATTCATACATATTCATGAAATATCAAATATAAGGGATATCAATAATTTCAACTCCAAATTTAAACTATTTACAGACCCATTCCATAATTCTGGATAATAATTTGACTAAAGTTATAGCTCAATGATGCAATTTCACAATTTCTTTAATGAAATAGGGCTACACATCACAACTGTATTTTCATGAATATTAATGAAAAAATGTATCCTTGTATAAACAACAATATAAAAAAGAATGGGGCCTACCTACAAAAATGCTCATATCTGAGCATTCAGTTGTTCTAAAGATGACTAAAATTGAAACCACAGTAATGCATGGATATAGAGCTGTCGTATTGGTTGTCAATAATGCAGTTATTTACCAGTACCTTGTATATTTGTGATGAATATATTTAATGGTACATATCAATAAAATCACAAAAATCATGAAAACCCATAATAAAGCTCACTTCAGGCCCAAACTATCACCGTGACACACTGTATTTGCACCAGTGATGCCATTGGCAACTTTACAGATATCAAAGGCCTGATATTAGAATCATCTCATTTGCATATTCATGATTATTATTTATAAAAACATAAGAAAATTTGAGAAAAACCTTAAAAACTTAAAGAGTAAACTAACTAAATCAGATGTATCTGACATTTGAATTGACATAGGGTGCTGAAAGTGGTATTAAATGAATGCTTAAACTATGAACTATTGCCTTATAGTCATAAGTATATGAATCTTTTGATTTTCACTTTCAAGAATATTAATGTTAGGGTGAGAATATTGGATACTAAAAAAACACAGAAAAGTTAAAATGGTACACCTTCAAAATGCTTTGGCAATATACCGTAACTGTGTAATCTACTTTTCTGATCTAATTTATCTTCAATAGTAATGAAAACTTCAAAGTACGTAAGAGAAAAAGTTTAAAAATTGAAGGGATATACCAACTAAATCACTGATATCTCAGATATCCATTGCCTTTGAATGTTGAAATTGACATCAAAGGGTAGCTAGGACAATGTATTATTGCTGTATGGTCTCTTATACAAATCCTTTGATATTAAGTAAAACATCGATACAAATAGAAAATGACAGACTAAAGGGGGTCCATCAACAAAAAACACTTGTATTTTGGTTGCTTAGGTATATCTGGCAACTTGACAATAGAATATTCTAATAGCAATCAGCTGATGCAATTTTGAGCTCTCAAAGGTCATTGCCAGCAGAGAAATAAACGATTGTGTTGGTTTACCCCCTTCGGATTTCCGCATTTTTTCTCTAATTTCTGAAGTTCTCATTAAAGTTCATGAATTGTTCTGTGGTGTTTTTATTTTTAATTTTCAAAAATATAATCATGAAGATTATATTTCTATAATGCTAGAAGGCAACAGTACATTGCATTAATCATTAGTTGATACCACTATAAGCAATCTGGGTCTATAAATAGTAAATCTACAAAACATTGTTATTTTGTAGGTATATCCTTTATTTTTCAAACTTTTCTGTGATTTCTTAAGTTTTTATTCATATTCATGAGTATGCAAATTAAATGATTTGCTTATTAGATATTTAGGTAAAAGTGATGTGCCCATGGATGCCTTTGATGAAGATTAGTTTGAGATTACTACAATTGGTCGGAATATTTATTTGTTTTGTTCAGTGTGAAGTTATCGTCTCTGCTCTACATATTTCAGCATTAGAAAGGCACTATTTGAATAGCCATTATTGTATAAATAGATTCCTGGGCATGACTTTTAGAACAAAATAAGTAATATCTATTGTTTTATTTTACATTAAAGACTTAAGAATACTCATAAAAACATAAAGTATTCGCCTTGATTTAAAATATTACACCTAGACAATGGGCTTGTTACATGCGTTACATTATTCAGTAAGATCACTGAGACTAGTTTCTTGGTAACAATCGTAACAGTTGTTCTGAGCTTTGGTATACAACTATCAAGACTGCATCAAAATCATAAGATATATCCACCATTCCGAAGAATTAACATGTTATAGATAAATAGTAATGCATCCTTTGGCATATTAGACTGGGGGTTAGACTGCTGAATACTTAATTTAAGACGATACATATAAGACAGGAAAAAAACATTGTGTGTCATTTGAACATGGTAATAGAAATAAATATCTTGTTTATGGCAAAATGCATAGAACACCCACAAAAGTGAATGATGTCACCTAAAATTTTCTGTTTTTCAAAGGATATTTCAATTTACATTACATGTACACATTACAGTCAGTGGAGGTCAGAAGTTTGTTTAAACAACTTTAATACGTAGCATAGGCATGCAGAATGCAGACTTTAAGAGTAACTTCAGTAAAGTGAAAAAATGCTGTCATTTTTTCTGTAGATCAAACAGTCATATCATATTTTTATTTTTACCAGTAATATATGCACCAGCCTGTTACATGATAATGCACCGATGCTCAGAGTGGAAATATCTCTTATGCGACCAAGCTTGAGTTTTCTTTAAGATAAAGTCTTTTAAATTGTCCAAAGACTGTACTCAACAGCTGTCCCAGCAAAAACTGACTAACAAAAATGAAATTGTGAAGCTATTTCTTTGTTGGGAGCCTTACCTATTTACAAATTATCTTCTGTTACATACGTTACATGTCACAAAAAGCTAAATAATAGTCAATCACATAAATTTTGTAAAACAATATTTTGCTAGCTTTATTGTTGTAGATATTGGCTTTAAGGTTTTTTTTAAAATGAATTTTCAATTTCACGTGTCACTATAGAATGACGCAAATACAGGGATTTATTCTGTTTATAATGTTACACTATGGACAATTATTTACACTGTGAGGATCTATAGCTTTCCATAATCTTAAAATATTCTATTACTTTTTAAAGTTTCATGCAGAACCAAACAATTAGGCAAAGTGAAACATATTAACAAAAAGACTATAATTTTACAATTCAAAATAAAAATATTAGATATATCTGAAAAATGGCGTAGTTACGCCCTTAAAGCGTAACGTATGTAATGTTATTTTTGTCTTAAAACGTTAAATTGAGTCTCACTAGCAATTATATGTAATTACTGGCAGCTGCAATGAAAAAAAAATTGTATGAACATGAAAATAGGCAACATACTGATGGTTTGGGAATCTGCTGGCTGTCCTAGAAGTCACTGATCAAATAAGCTAGGGTATGTCAGTTTCACCAACAATAAAAGTACTTTTGCAAGACCGAAACAAATTAAAACATTGGTTTTCATACTTCCCAAAGACAGTACTAAACAACTATACAAAAGAAATTTTTACTAAACAGGTGGCCACCTAAAGTGCTTTTTTGGTGGCTTTTTCCCATCTGGCACCTTTACTATGCATAAGGCGCCAACAACACAAAAATTTTAAACACCAAGACATAAAACAAAAAGAACCACCACAGAAGTATTGCCTTGGAACGATCAGTAACACAAAGTTACTGGCGGTCTTAAACCGGTTTTACATGGCCATAACCTTAATCTCTTATTTTTGATATGTACTCCCTGTATATATGGTAATGTGGAATCCATTAATTTTGTTTGTTTGATTACATCCAAGTCAACACAGCTATGGCCATGTCGAGACATTGCCTCCATTTATGGGAAAATCCATTTCATCTGTACTTTGACATAATTGATAAATTTGCAGATAATTATACAATTATGACTGATTATTAGTTTCAGTATCAGGAAGACATAGTTTCAGTCTTTTTTTTTTTTTTTGTTATCAGGAAGACATACATATAATTTCTTGACAAAGAAATGCAGTCGTTCTGTTTCAGAGCGAAGTTTCAGCGCGAAAGTGTCCATAATGCAGAAAAACAAAAAACAAGTAGCCCAAGGGCAACGATCGCTCACCTGAGAATCAACAAGTACAGTCACTGGACAAAGTGAATTTCTTTCCTTTTTTTACCCTAAATGGGTATGACGGCCATCTTGGTAATGTTTCAGGTCTATGGCTGCAATAGTTACCATAGGATCATTGGTCCTGTAAACGCTTACCTGAGACCTAGTTGTCACTTTTCCCCATGTTTCCATGTTTGCCTATGTTTCCAAAATTGACCTTGCCGTAAAATAGGTCAAGGTCATCCTAGGGTCATCATTTTATCAAACTATGATGGGCTGGAGTCCCTAATGCTACATACCAAGTTTCGTGAAAAATCGGCCTGCCGGTTCTGGAGAAGAAGATTTTTGAGTGGTTTTTAATCATATATGGGCGCGGCGGCCATCTTGGTCATGTGACCTAGATTTCGGGATAAAACTTTCGTCCCCACTACCCATGGATGTTTCACATAAAATTTCAGTTTGATTGGCCATGCGGTTTCAGAGAAGAAGATCTTTGAAAAGTGTGTATAGACGACAGATCGGCCAAGGTCAAGAGATGACCTTGACCTAATCTAATCACATACTTTCATTAGTTGTTTTGCATCTACCACTTTTCAGGTCTCAGGCTGCAATACTCGTAGTTATCAAAAAATCCCTTATTTTCACCTTTTCTCATGTAAAAGCCTATGTTTCCAAAATTGACCTTGAAGTAAAATAGGTCAAGGTCATCCTTAGGTCATTATTTGGAGAAGAAGATTTTTGAGTGGTTTTTACCATATATGGGCGTGGCGGCCATCTTGGTCATTTGACCCAGATTTCGTGATCAAATTTTCGTCCCCACTTCCCAGGGATGCTCCACATAAAATTTCACTTTGATTGGCCAAGCGGTTTCAGAGAAGAAGATCTTTGAAAAGTGTGTATGGATGACAGACCCTTCAAGGTCAAGAGATGACCTTGGCCTAAATTAATCACATACCTTCATCTACTCCATTAGTTGTTTGCATCTACCACTTTTCAGGTCTCAGGCTGCAATAGTTTTTTTTTTTTTAAAAATGCAATTTTCCGTTTTTCGTCTTATTAGTCAATGGAAACTTTAAGTTGCCATATCAACCAAAGTAGTGGGACAAGGACAATAAAAACACAAACTCTGTAGAGGCTAATATCATAAGCATGTATACAAAGTTTCAGCTTCATCCGCCTTACAGCTTCTGAGAAGAAAATTTTTGAATATTTTTTCGAAAATTTACCCTTTACGTTGCTATAGCAACCAAACGAATACAGCGATTTTGACCAAAGTTGCCAAAAACGGGGAAGACTACTCAATAAACATTTAAAACAAAATTTCAATTTCCTCAATGAAACGGCAGAAATTGCAAATTTCCACTTTTTGCCTTATAAGTCAATGGAAACTTCAAGTTACCATAGCAACCAAAGTAGTTGGACAAAGACAATAAAAAACACAAACTTTGTACAGGCTAATGTCATAAGCATGTATGCTAAATTTCAGCTTCATCCCCCATACGGCTTCTGAGAAGAAGATTTTTGAATATTTTTTTTTCGAAAATTTACCCTTTATGTTGCTATAGCAATTAACCAAACGAATAAACACGGGGACCCAACTGTTAACCGTGATTATTGATGCGACGTGGAATGTTAATGCATGCTATTATGAAGTTTCGTATGCGTCGGCGAGTTCGTTACGAATGCGACGTTCCACATCCTCTGTCCTTGGACGGTAAGTACCACATGTTTTGTTCTTGTGAAAATAAACAAAGCCGAGTTTACAAAATCGGCGTCCACTATGATCTGCAAAAATCTTCTATGTTCCCACCTGGAGTCAATTGGAATACTTACGGCACTTGTGTTTTTCAGGTAATGGTTTATAAAGTTGACAGGTAGATACAAGATTGCCATGAAAACTCATTACATTCTAAAAGTCATTTTGTTTTTCTAATTCTTGACCGTAAACTAAGAAGTATAACACAGTCTTGTGGTGTCTTTATTGAAGTATGTATCCAAATGGCTTTGTAAATGCACACTTATTTACTGAGCGTGAAAAACAGTAAGATAAGCATCTCTTGTATGCATCGTAGATTTTGTTAAAATTTAATATGCGACACAGAAATGCATCGTGGAAGATTGAGACCCGTGAATCAGTAAAATAAAAAAGCAAATATGGAGACAGTGATGCATTTACTTCAATTAATAGTTTCTAGATACATGTTAAAGGGATCAACCATGTTTTTTATACTGTATTAACATTTGCAGAGGCTGGAGAAAGTTGTTTTAGCCTGAGGCCGAGGGTTCAAAGGGCTCCCGAAAGACTCCCGAAAGACTCTTCTAACTGCAATAAAATAACCATAGTTGATCGCTGTTCTTGTACAACACATCATTCCCATGGAAAACTGACTGACAACCGCACCTAAACCCTCACAAATCCCTTTAATTCTTTTGTTTTCTCTCCCCCCCCCCCCACCCCCGCTTATCAAAAATGCATGGAGCCACCGATATTAAATGATCAAATATTATCTGGTTAAGCCTTAGTGGTCATTTAATGTTAGAAAACATATTACATATGTCACTGATATGTCCGAAAATGGTTTGCTGTTTCGAGGCAAGAAGTCACTCGAATGTTGACAAAGCTATATCAGAAAACCGCTCTGTGACCTCATTCAAAATAAAAGTGGCACATGCTTTGCCTACTTGTACCTTTTTTTGAAGCTCGCTCAACAAAGTACATGTAACTTACAAGGAAACAATACACCATGCAATATTGCGCTTGATAAAAGCACAAATTATGCCTTTGCATTGACGTAAATAATTTTTGTAAGAGCACAACAAAATGCTAATTCTTCCATGACTCATTCTAGTAGTACGTACCTTCATCTTCGATGCATACAAAAGATGCTTATCTTACTGTTTTTCACGCTTAGTAGATAAAGGTGCATTTACAAAGCCATTTTGATACATATTTCAATAAAGACACCCATAGGACTGTGTTATACTTCTTAGTTTACGACCAAGAATTAGAAAAAACAAAAGGACTTAAAGAATGTAATGTGTATTCGTGGCAATCTTGCATCTACCTGTCAACTTTATAAACCATTAGCTGAAAAACACAAGTGCCGTAAGTATTCCAATTGACTGCAAGTGGGAATATAGAAGAATTTTGAAGATCATAGTGGACGCCGATTTTGTAAACTCGGCTTTGTTTATTTTCACGAGAGCAAAACATGTGGTACTAACCGTCCAAGGACAGAGGATGTGGAACGTCGCATTCGTAACGAATTCGCCGACGCATACGAAACTTCATAATGGCATGCATTAACATTCCACGTCGCATCAATAATCACGATTAACAGTTGGGTCCCCGTGATAAAGTGATTTTTACAAAAGTTGCCTTAAACGTGAAAGACTACTCAATAAACATTTATGTAAAAACAAGATTCAAATGTCCCCAGCTTGACAACGGAAAATGCCAATTTCCACTTTTCTCCATTCAAGTCAATGGAAACTTCAAGTTGCCATAGCAACCAAATATTCACCCCACCTGTAGATGCTATATGTGAAATATGAAAAGATTCGGCCTGGCAGCTTCAGAGGAGAAGTCGTTTGAAAATTTTGACGACGACGCAGGGACGACGGCTCGACTACCATACTATAAGTTCACCTTGTGAGCCTTCGTCTCAGGTGAGCTAAAAACCAGTACACTTTGCACACAATGGCATTTGACCCCTGGCCTAAATAGTCATTTGCATATCTGCAGACCGGCCTAGCTGTCTTACTCAGATTGGAGAAGCAAAATTATATTGATTACATTAATTGTTAATCCAGCACCCAGTGTCTGACAAAGTTAAGACTGAGTCGTCTTCACTATCAGTACTTTTAGTACTTTGATTATCATTTTCACTAATTTGGTGTGATAGAGCAAGCAAATTATCATTAAAGATAAATTTTGCATAATTACTCATTACAATTACCCCATATCAGCTTTCCTTGTGAGCTTTCAATCATACATATAATAAAATATTAAGAAATTTAGAAATTTTGCACTCCATGACCTTTGACCTCTGAACTGTCCTACATAATCAATTGCAAATATGTAGACAGTCCTCACGCTGTTCCTTAGACATTGGGCAAGCAGAATATCCTTGTCTACATCCATTAACAAGCCGGCCTCCCTAGTCTCAAAATTTCAGATTGGATTCCTTGACAAATATGTTACTTTCATTCAATAAATGTTCAATTTCTGCATTGACTGCATCTATCTATCAGGCAATAGAGTAAATGCTATAGGAGAAAACTCGAAAATCTCATCTTATTTTCGGACAGAATTTGATTGTGCGACACCCATTCCGTACCACGTGTTTCTCAGCTGTGTATTAGTGAATATCGAATTACAATATTCACTATCAATTGACAATTGTCTGTAGTATCGGTTTTAACAGCAAAAAGTCTTTTGTCTTCGTTGGGATCTCTACACTGGAAACATATCTGTGTATCTGGCGTCTGGGATAATGGCTTCTCAAAACGTCTCGACATCTCAACTTTAATGCCCTAGGCGTCCGCATACACTGTTCCAGATATTCAGATACATAACAACTAGGTACCATTCGTTTGATGTGATAAGGCTCCCGAGTTTCTTCTCTTCGTTGATTTAATTCATATTTAACCTTAACCAACTCATTTTCTGGGAAAAGCACCGTTTCTACATCAGCTAATGAGTATTTGAACCCGGCTTCAATCAATAGCGGAACCGTACAGAAAAATGGCGACGCCCTAACACATGAATCCATAACGTATATGCCCTTATATATTTTACTATCTGTGCGTTCTTCTATGGTAATTATGTCTGAATTAGATTCCCACAAGGGATCTGACTTTTTTATTTGGTACTGATACCGTTTTAGACATAACGACACTGCTGAATCATTTAGTGCTACGGCCACATTTTCATACAGAAGTAATTCCAATATTTCTCTGTCAACCCTGTTAAATTTTACTTCCTTGTTTAAAATGTGCATTAGTACTGTATTTCCACGAGGATATACCTTACGCTCATCGTCTTTAAAATTTGGCGGAAACATTTGGTCAATGTCTGCCCCACAATCAATCAAAGTCCTAACTACAGACACATCAAAAGAACGAAGATCGTGCATACACATGTATGATTGAAGTGGCGTCAAGCCCGGACACAGGTCCCAATAACCATAATAACCAGAACCAACAATAGCACCAAAAGGAGCATTGACGATTCTTTGAATATCTGGAATTTGTTTCATGACGCTCCCGATATGATGTCCGGAAAGGGTATATTTCTTCAGAAGCATAAAGAGATTGACAAAAATCTGAGTTTCAGAAATAGATTCTGTATAGAGATTTTGACACTCGTTTGCAGACAATAGTTCTAGAACATCGTGCCTTTGGAAAGCACGGCATGTTTCAAACAATGGTTTTCTGTAATGTCTATACTTCTCGGAACAGAGTAAAGCATCGTATAGCCGCTGGATTGATTTATTGAAAAAAATGTCCCGTACGTTGTATATAACAGCTAATTCTACAATTTCCCAAAATTTCATTAGCCTTCTATCGTAACTTCCACAGCCTAAACATCTCGCTTTCAAACTAGTACATGCGCAATCACTCGGCGGTTTTGGAAAAACGTTCTCATCCGATAATATTGGGTCCAGCATTTCGGTTAAATTGTACTTGAATTAACTTTCGTATATCCTGGTCCCATACCCATCATGTATGTATTTCCGACATAAGTCACAGAGTAGCATCTTCACAATGGCTGTATGCCCCTTTATGATGCAAACCTCAAGTATTGAACTATTTGTTATTTGGAATATATTTTGTTCCTTTTCAGCTACATGCAAGACATTTTGGATGCATGTATTACTATAATACCAGTTTATGTTTACTGGGTATAAATGTTTTGGGGGCATCATCTGGACCACTTTATCGTTGCCTCTCAATGCTGCAACTCCATCTGGGTCCATGTAAAACAGCCCACTTTTAATACTGCGCGATTTCAATTCTATCTCTCCTTCCACTTTTAATAATTCTCGCAACAAAGTCTCAGACCCGAGGGCAGCCGAGATGTGAAAGACATTAACCATTGTTTCTGAAAGAGGCACTTTCTTAGTAGCTCTAGCAGCGTGTTGGCACCTTCCGTCCTTAATAGCCTGTACCAGTGGCTCACACTTTTCCCAATCAATATCACCACTCTCTGATATGTATGAAAAATATTCATGATCATAGGCACATCTACAGCAACAATAGGAAGCTCCGTCATTGTAGAAAACAGTCTTAAACCGAAATTCATAGCCAAGTTTTGTCTCCTCGGGAAGAGTTTTTGTAGTCAAAATGTGTCTGAATAAATCGGCGCTATCCATCACAATTGAACATGTATAAATTCAATCAATCAAGAATTACGATCACAAATTAAAATGAAAATAGTCTACGTCTCTCGAACAGCAAACAAATATGTGAAAACGAAACGCATAAAATTTGGTCTGATTGCGAGAAAGTGACTTGCATAGCTTCCGCCAAAACTAGTCATGTAATGGGCTAATATGTTTGTACCAACAACATACCGCAAAATTATACCTCTAAATAGAAAACGATGTATCGATAAGCATTGCCATATCGCATAAATTTACGTTAAGTTGCTTCGAAAATGCAAAACGTTAATTTTATCGGGGTGTTGCTTAAAGTTCAAATAACATTTTATACACAATACTGGAACTGAGGTGGGTAAAAATGCATTAAGAGTTATTCAGTTGGAAAGAAAGTTATAATGTCCCATCTAAATCTCTTCCTCATTTAAGTAAATAGTTGCTACCTTAACGTGAAAAATAGCATGTATATCATTTTAGTAAGGATCTCTATGGATCATATGGATCATCAGGATAACATGTCCATGCATGAATTGTATATCCAATCACACCCTTCTGTTCTACATTTCTATATTTTCTTTATCGTCCCCTACTCCTCGAGTAGGCGGTTCTAACATGTAATCACAATCTATTAATTGAGCAAAAATATCGATTTTTTTTTTTTTTAACTGAAATGTTTCAATTTTAAAGGATTTTTTTTTTTCAATTTTAGCCACCTATAAAAATATATTTACTGCATAGCAATGTTTGTGTAATGTAAGGCAAAAGAGTCCCAAAAAGCCTAAAATCTAGCGGTCAGTTTTTAAACACACATAATATAAGCAAAAGTTTAAACTGTAGTATTGGGTTTATATGTAAATTATATAAAACAGATATGGCAGCGTTCTCAAATCGCCTATTCTCAGAATAGACTGCCAACTCCGAAATTACCCTGTCGCATGTGATTTAATCAACACTTAGAGTTAATCAACAATGATTTGTAAACCCAAAACTTACCCTAGAGTAAACAGAATAGAACATTTTACTAGAAAAAAATAAACGATTATAGCCAAAATAGCAAGTACCAAAATGATGAAATCCTAGACATCTTTTGAGTTTTCTCATGAAATGTTCTCGAATGCAGTTCTACCGTTCTATTTCTAGTCATCACACCATTGAGGGATAGGGCCACGCTGTATAGGCCGTCGCATCGTGCGAAATACTGATCCTGCATTTTACAAATGCAAAAACAAATACTGTGCGGCCACATTGTATTCGCTTCACAGGTAATAAGCAATTAGAACATCAGGAATGAAATGTTATACCCCTTGAACCCCACTTTTCAGGGGTATGTCGATTTTTCTTATTTTTGCACCAAAACATAGATTGTGGGTACTTACTTGTTAGAACCGCCTCATTTCTAACGTGTACCCACAATCTATATTTTGAGCAAAAATAAGAAAAATATCAATATTTTTCCACTGAACATTTTCAATAATTACAACTTTGAAAAAATCTGTATATCACATAATGGATGGAAGTATGTCAAGTATGATTTACGAATTCGTATGCTTCAAACGAGAATCTACTATCGCTGTAGAACTAAAAAGACAGGGTAATATACACGTAGCAAAACAGAGTGAAGTAAATCTTTGATTTCACAAATGTAAGACGCAGGGTTTCTCACGATGCGGCCAATATAACGAGGCTGCAGACTAGTACATGCATTTTAAAATCTTTCAATGATTGTGTTTATGTCTTGTTGCATTGCATAGACTAAAAAGTCATTTGTGTGTTCTGTAACGAGAAACAAAAAGAACATATGAAAGCGAATTTGGGTGGCGAAAACTATGACTCAAACACGCACCTACATAATATTAGTAAATATTACAATTAATATTCTCTGTCAACAGACAATGTCTGTAGTATCGGTTTTAACAGCAAAAAGTCTTTTATCTTCTCTGGAATCTCTTCACAAGAAACATATTTGTGTATCTGGCGTCTGGGATAATGGCTTCTCAAAACATCCCGACATCTCAACTTTAATGCCCTAGGCGTCCGCAAACACTGTTCCAGATATTCAGATACATGACAACTAGGTGGCATTCGTTCGATGTGATAAGGCCTTCGACTTTCATCTCTTAGTTGATTTAATTCATATTTAACCTTAACCAACTCATTTTCTGGGAAAAGCACCGTTTCTACATCAGCTAATGAGTATTTGAACCCGGCTTCAATCAAAAGCGGAACCGTATAGAAAAATGGCGTCGCCCTAACACATGAATCCATAACGTATATGCCCTTATGTTTTCTACTATCCGTGCGTTCTTCTATGGTAATTATGTCTGAATCAGATTCCCAATCTGACGGTTCTATTTGGTAATGGTACCGTTTTAGACATAACGACACTGCTGAATCATTTAATGCTACGGCCACATTTTCATACAGAAGTAATTCCAACATTTCTCTGAAAACCTTGTTAAATTCTATGTCCTCGTTTAAAATGTGCATTAGTACAGTATTTCCACGAGGATATACACAACGCTCATCGTCTTTAAAATTTGGCGGAAACATTTGGTCAATGTCTGCCCCACAATCAATCAATGTTCTAACTACAGACACATCATAATGACGTTCGTACCTACAAATGTATGACTGAAGCGGTGTCAAGCCCGGACACAGGTCCCAATAACCATAACAACCAGAACCAACAATAGCACCAAAAGGAGCATTGACAATTCTTTGAATATCTGGAATTTGTTTCATGACGCTCCCGATATGATGTCCGGAAAGGGTATATTTCTTCAGAAGCATAAAGAGATTGACAAAAATCTGAGTTTCAGAAATAGATTCTGTATAGAGATTTTGACACTCGTTTGCAGACAATAGTTCTAGAAAATCTTGCCTTTGGAAAGCACGGCATGATTCAAACAATGGTTTTCTGTAATGCCTATACTTCTCGGAACAGAGTAAAGCATCGTATAGCCGCTGGATTGATTTATTGAAAAAAATGTCCCGTACGTTGTATATAACAGCTAATTCTGCAATTTCCCAAAATTTCATTAGCCTATTATCGTATTTCTTACAACCTAAACATCTCGCTTTCAAACTACTACATGCGCAATGACACGGCGGTGTTGGAAAAATCTTCTCATCCGATAATATTGGGTCTAGCATTTCGGTTAAATTGTTCTTGAATAAATATTCGTATATCCTCGTCCATTCACCAGGACACGTGTATTTTCGATATAAGTCACACAGTAGCATCTTCACAATGGCTATATGCCCCTTTATGATGCATACCTCAAGTACTGAACTAATTGTTAGTTGGATAATATTATGTTCCTTTTCAACTGCATACAAGATATTTCGGGTGCATGTATTAAAAAAATCCTCGTTTAGATGTTTTGAGGGCGTTCCATCTTTAAACAGCATCTGGACAACTTTAACGTTGCCTCTCATTGCTGCAAGTCTATGTGGGAAAACGCGAAACAGCTCACTTTTAATACTGCCCGATTCCAATTCTATCTCTTCTTCCACTTTTGACAATAATTTTGGCAACAAAGTCTCAGACCCAAGGGCAGCTGAGATGTGAAAGACATTAACCACTGTTTCTGAAAGATGTTCTTTCTTAGTAGCTCTAGCAGCGTGTTGGCACCTTCCGTCCTTAATAGCCTGTACCAGTGTGTCACACTTTTCCCAATCAATATCACCACTCTCTGATATGTATGAAAAATATTCATGATCATAGGCACATCTACAGCAACAATAGGAAGCTCCATCATTGTAGAATACAGTCTTAAACCGAAATTCATAGCCAAGTTTTGTCTCCTCGGGAAGAGTTTTTGTAGTCAAAATGTGTCTGAATAAATCAGCGCTATCCATCACAATTGAACATGTATAAACTCAATCAATCAAGAATTACGATCACAAATTAAAGTGCAAATAGTCTACGTCTCTCGAACAGCAAACAAATTCTGTATGTGAAAAACCGTATAAAACATATGCAATAAATTTTGGCAAGATCGCAAGAATGTGACTAGCGTAGCTTCCGTCAAAACTAGTCATGTCAGAATGGGCTTATATGTTTGTACCAACAACATACCGCAAAATCATACCTCTGAATAGAAAACGATGTATCGATAAGCATTGCCTTAACACATCTCGCATTCATTTACGTTTAGTTGCTTCGAAAATGCAAAAGGTTACTTTTATCGGGTTGTTGCTTAAATTTTAAATTACATTTTATACAAAGACATTGCAACCCGATACTGCAACAATGCATTCAGAATTATTCAGTTGGAAAGAAAGTTATTATGCCCCATACAATATAGATGTCATCTTATACATCTCTTCCTTATCTAAGTTTGGACATGAAACACACCAAGAAAACATGTCTGTGCAATGTACACCCCCTTAAACCCCACTTTTATATAGTAAAACTGGGGTATGCAGGGGTATACCTATTTTTCGTATTTTTGCTCCAAAACATAGATTGTGGGTACTCGTTAGAACCGCCTCACCGAGGCGGTTCTAACGTGTACCCACAATCTATGTTTTGAGCAAAAAATATTCCGATGGAATTTTCAATTTTTATAGCTGAAAAAATTATCTGTATATTGCATGGACAAGTTTTCGTAACAGTAGTTAAGGATCTCTATGGATCATCAGGATAACATGTCCATGAATTGTATATCCCATCACACCCTACTTTTCTACATTTTCTACTCAATCTATGAGTCCTGTTTTTTTATTCATCAGGATGTTTATCGTGATTTATTTGTTTGTTCTTGATGATTCATTGACTAGTTAGTGATTCACCACGAGGACCGAAGAACTAACTAAATGTTATGAACACTGCAGAAGCTGAGGGTGAGGTTATGGCCATGTAAAACCGGTTTAAGCCCGCCAGTAACTTTGTGTCACTTATCGTTCCAAGGCGATACTTCTGTGGTGGTTCTTATTGTTTTATGTCTTGGTGTTAAAAATGTTTGTGCTGTTGGCGCCTTATGTATGTTTTCATATATTTTAGTTAAGTATAGGTAACTGAGTGGCCACCTATTGGGAAAATAGCTGCTCAATCGGCTTACGATATGTTGTTATGGTATAAGTACCTGATAGTTTGGTTTTTCCCACCTCGGTTTTTGGAGTGGGAATCTTTTTCTGATTGCGCCTTTTCCTGATCTTTGCCTACTTGTACCTTTCTACACCCTACTTTTTTACATTTCTCTACATATTGTGAAAATGGCTGCCCATTCGGCTTACAATGTTTTCGTACGTATACGTACCTAAGTGTCATCAAAGTTTAGTTTTTTCCCACCCCTCGGTTTATGAAGTGGGAATATCATTCTGATTGTGCCATTTCCTGATCATTGCATACTTGTACCCTTTTCTGAGTTGTCTGCAGTACTTGCTGACTCTTTTGCCTTTGTTCCTTCTTCTCTGGCCTTAAGCTGGTCATATATCTCAGTAGCACAAGCACTAGAACTAGCACCTCTAGCACCGAAACAACCAGCAATGCAAATCATTTTTGGCGCTATAACCGGCATAGGCTCAGTGCTTTTTTTAAACAGTCGCCCCTTCTCATTTTCCCATTTCCGTTGATCACATTCCAAACTTATCTCTGGGTCCTTGTCCCATTCTTCTTGGTGATCCTGCTGCACAGTGACAAACCTGGCGGACTTCTGCTTGTCTGGCCAAGCATTTGTTGAAGATTGCTTAGAATGCTTCACCTTGATGTGCTTCACCATTGTTCTTGAACACAGCGTCACACAAATCGCACTGTATCCTATTCATGGCGAACTCCACGACATGCTGTGTAAAAGTATCTTTGCTGACGAGTTCATTTCAGAAAGTACACACTCTGTGCTTCCTCTCTCTAATCTTCAGATTTAGCCCTGACCTGCAAAAAGAAATGAGCCACCACATGGGAAAACCAACAATCTGCATAGGCGAAAACAAAGGCACAGATCAGCTTCGCAGTAACTGCGAAGCTGATCAGCGCATTTGTTTTCGCTACTCGGATAGTACAATTCCTCTTCTACTTAAATCCGAAATTTCAAGCTAATAGCTCTTTTCTGTGCTTGTACAGGTCGGTTTGTGTCGGGCCTGTTCGGAAACCACATTGTTGGTTTTCCCACGAGGCGGCTCAAATAATACAATCTTTAGTCCAAGCAGGATTTCGTCTTACTCTTTTTGGATTATCTACCATGTTTGGTCTTCATCGTCCAGTAATTATTCATCCTCTATGTCGATTTCTTCAGCCTCATTTTCATCTTCACCTGTCAATACCTGTTTTCTAGCTTTCCGCATTCTATCACAATAAACGACTGACAAGGATCCAGAGCGACCACAGTTGACTTTGTATAAAACTCCAGAAAGCTTTGTACCAACCTGAAATGGACCCCTCCAGTATCCCGTGAATTTTGAAGAACATCATATCCTTCTAAATAGGAAAAAATGACATGCACACCTTCTCCAGATTCAAAGACTTCATAAGAAATCTTCTTATCCCTGCATCTTCTGGCGATTCATCGATTCGCCCGTGTATTGCCGTACAAACCTATGAGCAGCTTCTAGTCTTTCTTTCAGCTCCCAAACCCACTTACTTGTTGGTATCGTCTTGATTGCTGGAGACATCTCAAACATTATATCAAGAGTTGTTACTGTGTCTCTTCCTAGCGTTAATATGTTTTGGGCCATAACTGTTGTTTCGTGCTCAGTTGCCCTGTATGCCATCATGACATAAGGTATTTGTTCATCCGAGCTCCTGTGATTTTCACCAACAAACATACTGAAAAGGTACAAGTAGGCAAAGATCAGGAAAAGGCGCAATCAGAAAAGATTCCCACTCCAAAAACCGAGGTAGGAAAAAAAAACAAACTAACAATCAGGTACTTATACCATGAAACATATCGTAAGCCGAATGAGCAGCTATTTTCCCAATAGGTGGCCACTCAGTTACCTTAACTTAACTAAAAATATGAAAACATACATAAGGCGTCAACAGCACAAACAATTTTTAAACACCAAGACATAAAACAAAAAGAACCACGTACCACAGAAGTATCGACTTGGAACGATCAGTAACACAAAGTTACTGGCGGGCTTAAACCAGTTTTACAGGTGCCTAACCTCACCTCACCTAACCTGATCATCTTAACCAGTGTCCCGTTGAAACGTTCCACCATACCATCCGACTGAGGATGGTATGGTGTTGTTCTTGTCTCTTCTATCTGCAACAGAAACAGATGGAAAAAAACTCATTAAAATAAACGTATGCTGGTTCACCCTATAATCGGTGTACTAAGCGTTTTTGGCACTGCTAAGACACAGAGTTTAATCATATAATCTATATGTGTCTTCAAAATCATGAAGTCAACATAAGGCATGTAAAACAATAGAAAAGTAACCGATGTCGGATTGCTAGTGAATTTGGTCAAGCAGAGTATGTCTCGTCCATTTTGTTTCATAGAAATGAAAACCTAACGTTAACCGGTGTATTTATATATGCTTGGGTATTTTTCTTAGCGATGTACATTTTGTTTAAATAAAAACCACAAAAGGGAAGGAAAAGATAGCCAGAAATTATGAAATAAGTGAATGTTCCCTCTCTTATATATAAAATAGAGTTCTGCTTCAAAGTAAGTGGTATGTTGCATTTTCCCGCGTTTTTCTGTCTTCACCAGAAGAAAGAGGGGGTGGAGGAGAATATGGGTCAGCCACACGTTACTCTTTTTCTCCCAAAGCTATAATAAAATCCTTAAATACTTACTACTCATCCTTGGTTTTATCAAACACATTCACGACCCTCTCTGCATTCGCTTTCATTATTTTATTTTGAATAAGAAGCTCCTACACAATTTATCTTTTTCTCGCATTTGAAAAACATGACGATAATAATGTAGTAAATGTTAGTGATTTATAAATGCACACAAATCACTTGACGAGCAAAACGAATATAAATAATTAAACGCGAACATCCGAAAAATATATATTTCAAATTGAAGTACACTATGTTTGTTATCATTCTTACAATGGCAATGCAATGATAGTTTGTGGTTTCTAAAAGTGTCAAAACCAGGAAAATGCACACATTTCGAGAGAGCACGTGATTGTGAGAAGACTTCACGACAAAGATGGTAAGTAATAGTATGTTGACACTCAACAACGCTCCGTGTCTATTGCCTGAAAAAAATTACAACCGTGAACAGAGAGACGTATAAAATATAGCCCATTAACGTTTTACACCGGTTAACGGTATACACCGGTTAACGGGTGAGTCACCATATTTGAAACGATTTTAAAGGGTAAAATTTGAGATTTACTTGACATCGCAGACCGTTCATCAACAAAACGGGGCGGTGGGATCTTCGTACTTGTGCATGAACACTTCATTTGTACTGAACAGCCTGAATTTCATACTGACTGTGAACTACTCTGGGTTCGACTACAGGTGACGGGGTCCCATCCACTCTACATTGGGGCTTATTACAAACCTAAGGAAGATGACCTTGAAAGCTTGGTGCAACTGAGAAAATCACTTGACTTAGTTGGAAAGAGAAGGGGTAATATCTGGCTCCTGGGTGATTTTAACCTTCCAGGGCTCTTGTGGCCTGACAACACTCCAGTTCTTAGACCTGGCTGCTCAGCCAGTACAGTTTATGACTACTTCCTAGACCTTGTCAATGACTTTGGACTCTGCCAACTAGTAACCCAACCTACACGCGGAGGCAACATACTTGACCTCTTTTTAACCTCAAACCAGACCCTAGTGGATGAGGTGAGATGTTCACCTGGTCTAAGTGACCATGACATGGTCACTGCCACAGGCTTCCTAAAACCTTCTCTTCAAAAGCAATTGCCTAGAAAGGTACATTTGTTTCGCAAAGCAGACTGGCCTAAGTTGAAATCATTAATGGAGTCCTACCAACAAAGTTTCCTCTCCAGTCATGAAGGTAAGTCTGTTGAAGACTTATGGAGCTCTTTCACTTCCACGCTTACCAGGTACATGGATGAGTGCATCCCTTCTATTTAAAACTATAGGGTGCAAGTCTTCGCTTCCCTGGATAACGCAAGAAATCAAGCGCCTTATAAGGAAGCGGGACAAACTCTATGCATCCTTCAAAAGAACCCAGGACCAAGCCATAAGGAAGAGCTTCATAACCATAAGGCAGCAAATCAAGAGTAGGATTAAAGCTTCTTATCTTGAGTACCTTGAGGGCCTTCTTGGATTGCGGGATGAGGAGTCAAGATGTGACAGCAAGAAACTCTTCTCCTTTTTAGGAAAATCCAAGGAGGACCAGCGCGGAATTTCTTCCCTCACCCATGACAATGAACTAATTACTGACAACACCAAAAAGGCTAACGTCCTAAACAGTCAATTTCAGTCTGTGTTTACCAACCGCTCACCCCTTAGCTTAGCACGACTAGCAAACATGAAGGTCCAGTCCTTGGTTGACTGTGGTAAGCTAAGCCCAGGTCATCATTACCAGGGCAGTCAAGACACAGTACCCATTATGCAAGAGTTTCAGATCTCGATAGGTGGCATTATAAAACTCCTAAGCAATCTAAAACCAGGTAAAGCTGCTGGTCCCGACAAGATCAGACCTTTGATACTAAAGGAACTTAGAAACGAGATTGCCCCAATTATAAAGGTTATCTTTGAGAGATCAGTTGAAACTGGGAAACTTCCTATAGATTGGTGCCGAGCTTATGTAACGCCAGTATTCAAAAAAGGTGACAAATCACAGGCTGTAAATTACCGACCGATATCCCTTACTTGTATCCTTTGCAAGGTCCTTGAACATATCATGGCCTCCCAAATAGTTAAGCATATGAATGAACATAGTCTCTTGTATGACCTCCAACACGGCTTTCGTGAAAAGAGGTCATGCGAGACCCAACTGACAATGCTTGTCGAGGACCTTGCCAGGGGTGCTAGTGGGGGAAAGCAAACAGACCTAATTCTTCTTGATTTCTCAAAGGCCTTTGACAAGGTAAATCATTCTAAATTGATATGGAAACTACACCAATATGGTATTAGATCTAATATCCTGCACTGGGTTCAAGCCTTCCTTAGTAACAGATCTCAGTCTGTAGTTGTTGGAGGTGAGGAATCGGATGCGGTGCCAGTTTGCTCTGGTGTACCCCAGGGCTCTGTTCTTGGGCCGATCCTGTTCCTCATCTACATCAACGACCTACCCGACTCAATAACCTCTAAAGTACGGCTGTTCGCCGATGATACAGCCCTTTATCTGACTATTGAGGGTGAGAATGACAGTGCAGCCCTACAACACGACCTTGACAAACTGTCTGTGTGGGAACAGGACTGGGACATGGAGTTCAACCCCTCGAAGTGCCAGGTTATACAGGTGACAGGGTCCAGGAAACCTATAAATGCAAATTACAGTCTTCATGGCCAGGTCCTGGAAACTGTGACCTGTGCAAGATATCTGGGGGTTGATATCTCCAGTGACCTGTCCTGGAACTCCCACATAGACAGGATTACCGGCAAAGCAACTAAAACCCTGAATTTTGTCCGAAGAAACATCAGAACAAAACATCCCGGCGTGAGAGAGATGGCATATAATACACTTGTCAGGCCGCAGCTGGAATACGCTGCTGCCGTATGGGATCCTCATACAAAAGACAAGTCTAAACAGGTTGAAAAGGTGCAGCGTAGAGCTGCAAGATGGGTTTCCTGCAACTATGTAAGATTGGCCAGTGTATCGGATATGCTTGAAACTTTGGGTTGGCGCAGTTTACAGCAGCGACGGGCTGATGCGCGTCTTTGCCTTTTTTACAAGATTATTCACGGCCTTGTAGCAATACCTCTCCCTGATTATGTCCAACCAAATACCCGTATCTCTAGATACTGCCATTCCATGACATTCCGACAACTGCAAACATCTAGGGATTATTATAAGTATTCTTTCTTCCCCCTTGCAGTTGTCCAGTGGAATGCCCTGCCTGAATCTGTTGCATTCCTGCCTAGCCTTGAAGCTTTCAAGGCGGCAGTTTGCATGCTACAGCATTCTAGACCCTAGACCCTGAGTAGTTTGTTTTTAACCTGCTTTTAATTTCATCTAAACTATCATAACCTATCATCTTTCATCCACTTCACTGTCATCTTTTATTCTAACACTATCAACTTTGCTTTTATCTTTTTATATTAATTTTCTGTAACTCAGGCTAGCGCACCTGCCTAGAATGTCCGTGAGGGCGTATGGCAGTATATAGAGAAAGAATTAGTCATGAAAAGTTTGGTCCCGAATTGGGCCCGGGGTGGTCCTGGGCTGACTTTCTCCTATATTATGAGATTTCTTCAAGGATGTTTTCATTTTAGTATTCTTTGACATGTTAACACATGGCAAAACATAAAGGTAGTTGTATATGAAGCGATTATAATGGGGAAAAACACACGATAAAAATATCGGACATCGTCAATAGACTCAATACCGCAAAAAACTGGTCCCGGGTCTAAATTTTAGATGGGGTCCTATATTTTGATCAAAATTTCAAAAAAACGATTTTTTTCGGGAAAAAAACAATAGTAAATGTAAGTCTTTTAAAATCATCATCATTTTCATTCATACATGCCTTAACATCACCCATTTTTCATCATTTCTAGCTGTTTCCCGACAGCGCCTCCCAGTTATAGTCAGCAATCGACTGTTGGGAGTATCAAGTAGAAGTAGAAAAGATGATGTACATCATTGAAAAGACCCTCTAAACTACACATAGTCCAATTTTTATCTTAGGTGTTGCACGCAAAATGACTTTTAGATGACCGTAAAAAAATTGGTTCCGGCTTTTGGTCCCGGGTCCCGGGCGTTGGTCCGGGTTTTACTCCTTCCCAGAATTTATTTGCAGTTGCAGTTATAATAAGCATACCAAGAGTTATCCCTAATAAAAACGTACTGATAACGCTGTTGCAACACACTCTGTCAGTGTCAACCTGGCTGCGGGTAAGTTTAAACTGGTTCAGAATATTCGAACTGCCTAACTGCAAACTGTTTTTGCTGAATAATTTCACGACAATGGACAAAATCCAAGACGGTATAGGGACCGGTCCTTTTCTTGATTTTCATTTCATTGTAGTTGTAGAAAAAGAACATATCGATTTCATATTCACTACATTGACTGGCCATCCCTGGAGGACCGCAGGCTAAAGTCTTCCTTAACTTCCTTAACTCCGGTACAGCGTCTCTTGCCAGAGATAAATATCTGACCCCGGCACCCAGACTAAGATACACCAGGGCATCTCATGATTCACAGTATGGTGGAACCTAAATTCGGGGCAATTCGAAATTCGGGGAAATTTATGTTTCTCACATTTTCTCTTTCTATGTGAAGTGTTTCGAGTCGTTTTCAACCCCAGCTGAAACATAGATGCACTTCAGACCCGTTATAACGCGCTGGTTGCATGCGCGTTATAAGTGAGTCGCATTATACAAATCTAAAGGTTCTGGGTCATTTCGGCCCATAACCATTTCGGCCCATGACCATTTCGGCCAATAACCATTTCGGCCCATAACCATTTCGGTCCATAATCTTTATTCCGATGAATATAAAGGGAATTTTATTGTTACCTAGATGCAATATCCTTGATTTTAGTACTAATTTGATAATATTTGAGCTTGATGACGACATTCCTGCGATTTTGGTCATTTTGGGTCTTATGGAGGTACGAGATTTAAGGCCGCTGATGTCAATTCTTTTCAATGATGCACACTGGGGATCGTTAGGTATTTCACTATTTTTGTTTTAAAATTATCTTGGTGCTTTTTATCTATGATTATAGAAATCTCTCATAAACCCCAATGGAATTAGAAACTGTTAAAACAAAATTTCAATCCTTTGACTCCATATGACACTAAATGGCAGGGATAAACTTTTCTTTTAAAAGAGACAAGATCTGCAAATAAAAACAATAAAAACTGATATAAACTCCTAATCGATTCATTTATCCATTAAACTATACAAATAACAAACATCTGAACAAATACAAATACGGGATAACAGTAGTATGCTTATGGGCCGAAATGGTTATGGGCTGAAATGGTCATGGGCCGAAATTGTCATGGGCCGAAATGGTTATGGGCCGAAATGACCAGTTACCAATCTACCGAGTTGGACCAGGCTGGTCGCAGTTTCTGTAGTTTTTGGTGGGTGGGGAAAAGCGCTTATACCGCGTGTTTATTGGCTTAACCGAGCAGTTTTTCGCAGAGTCCTTTTAAAATGGAATAAACAAAAGTGAAACCTTGCTTGTTCCGACATTTTAATCTGATAAAAATGATCTACAACGATAAAATTTGTTTATTTACAATGTATGATTGAATGTGAAAAGCGTCCATGACACCGCGCTTACGTTGATGTTGTTGTATCGTATAGAGTTCCGCCTTTGACTTATTGGCACACTCGGATAACGTGGACAAGTTTTTGCTGATACCTTATTTATAATTATTTTAATTCGCCGTTCTTGATCGAGAAAGTAGAAATGCATTTTCTGATCGGATAAAATTATACAAGATTTAGGTGTCCCAATGCTTAGACAATCTTTGGTTTGCGTCGCCGTCGAAAATGAGCAACGTTGCGTAACAGGTGTCATCAATAGCCTACAGCAACCTGTGTATACGGTCTCGTTACAGTCTATCGATAATCCCCTAGCGCGTTTGGCTTATTTTCACAACTTTTATTGCTAATCTTAAGAAAACAATGTGTCATTCACGCTTCGCGAGCGGTGGATTGTGTCAGTCTAAAAATTACTGAAATGGCAATTATCACTAGTGAATATACACGCAGCCGACACCATTTGTAAGCACATGATGCTTTCTATTAGAAAACGCTATATTTAGTTTTAAATGTGCAAAAGATAATTTACATTGATTGTTCTCATTGTACCATAAAGAGAAACTGTAAGAAAATCGCACCTTGGCAAACGCCTATGTTTTTTTTTCTCTCAAGTACCATAAAGAGAAACTGAAAGAAAACTGAACCTTGCCGAATTCCCTGCAAACGATCTTTTTAACAGTGAATTCATCCGCACATAAATGCCTCTAACTGTAATACAATAAGGGAATATATAAGACTAAAATGGCGCCTTCGTGTCGCCGCGATTTTTTATTTTTTTTCAAAAGTGGGTGGGCGAAATTTTGGGATCCAAGGTGCCCTCGCGTTCTATCCAACACCGCATTAATATAAGGCGCGGTATAGCGGGTCTGTCCTGTATTTGCTATTTGCACTTTAAAATGATATGAAAGTTTTATCTGAACAACAATTTTGTACAAGTCCGCAAGCATTTATATTCGAGCACCCATTTTTTCAATGATGAAGAAATGGGAATTCTCAATAAAATATAGTCCCTAATATTAAATTTAACTCAAATACAAACCAGACAGGATAGATAATTTCAAGTACCATGTGTGCTTTGGGGATATCCAGCTCTACAAAATGCTGAAACTCTGGCTGTTCTGGCACCTTTGGACATTTTTAATTTGAACTTTGTTTACTACTTCACGGGTGGTAAACAGGGGAACTAGCTCCGAAAAGAGTCAGCGGGATTTGGTTCCCTCGGCACATCCGAGCTAGCCCTCTCGGTTGGAAACTGGTAAACAGCGGTATGTCTCGAAGCATTTAATCATTATTTATTTCTTTATTATTGATCTAGTGAAAAATCCGGCAATGCAGTGCAGTTAAGAAATAATTTAGCTCCATTCGCTGCCAGGTTTGGTCATTGAAATATGCGCGGTTCGAACACAACTTTGACACGCCTGTAGCACACTCTGAGATTTTCGGCTCAGTGCGCTACAGGCGTGTCAAAGTTGTGTTCGAACCGTGCATATTTCAATGACCAAACCTGGCAGCGAAAGGAGCTAAATTATTTCTTAACTGCACTGCATTGCCGGATTTTTCACTAGATCACTAATAAAGAAATAAATAATGATTAAATGCTTCGATACATACCTTTGTTTACCGGTTTCCAACCGAGAGGGCTAGCTCGGATGTGCCGAGGGAACCAAATCCCGCTGACTCTTATTGGAGCTAGTTCCCCTGTTTACCACCCGTGTACTTACTACACCGAATTTAGAAAGGACTTTTGGTCAGGCTGAAAATCCTACCTGAGCAATTGTATTCAAGGATACTTACATTGATGCATGAAAGTGATCAATTTCTCAATTATGCATTAGCAAAGCATATGTCAGTGCTCATGTGCAAGAACTGTTTTTAACCGAGATTTAAAAGAAAGCTGTACTTTGCAACTAAACATTAACTACACCGAATTTCGAAGGTACCATCATACACAATGTACAAGGTCCTATTGTGATGCCCTGAAGAATTCATTATTCCCAAGGGCTATTCCATTGTGGTATAGTCTTCCTTCTTCAGTGGTCGCATCTAAGACCACGGAAGAATTTAAGGCTCTTATTTAAACCAAGGGTCCAGAGCAGGGTTTTCCCTGGCGCACAAAACAGACATTTTGACCCCTTCATAACGAAAACTTGCCCATGCAATAAACAGAGATTATTTTTAGTTGTAAAAATTGAAAAATTTCACCAGAAAATTTTTTATATTTTTCTTATTTTTGCTCATAACATAGATTGTGGGTACACGTTAGAACCGCATTGCCGAGTACCCACATTCTATGTTTTGGAGCAAAAATAAGAAAAAATAGGTATACCCCTGCAAACCCCAGTTTTACTATATAAAAGTGGGGTTTAAGGGGGTATATATTGCACAGACACATTTTCCTGATGTTTGTCTAGAGAGGGGACATACCAGAGGGGACAGGTATGTCCCCCAAAATTCTAAAATATTTCATTAGTACACATGTCCCCTAAGGTTCCGTTCACAATTTCGTACTTTTGAGGTGGTCCAAAAATTTCAATATTAAGGGGTAGGGCATGAAATGGGGCTGTAAATTATCATCTTCCAATAATTTACCAACATCTACCCCTAAATCGGATCAGTCATGCCTCAAACATGTGAAAAATACTGATTTTCTATTTTTTTACTCGTAAAAACCGGGATTATCTACGGATCCCCAGTCAAAACCTGTGACGCTCTCCACAGTCGACTTTGCAAGGGCTGTCTTTGTTCACAAATAGCGAAAAAAGTAGATGGATGGCACATATCACTGCTCATTGTGACCCTGGATGGTTTCTCTAAGTATTTGCATAAGATTTGTGAGGCTTGCATTTGCACAGAAAACGCATGAGTGCCTAGGCTTTGTGCATATTTTACGAAAATTCACTAGTCTGAAATAGGGGGTAGGGAACAATTTCCCCAATACAGGTAGGGAGATTGTTAGTGCAAGGCGATTTAAATGATATTATTTTGTTGTTAGATATATGATTTAATGTGAGAAATCTGACTGTTCTCCGGATGGGACAGAACTATTTCCAAGTTTGGCGGATCTGGCTAAATTAACTGAAAAATGTTCTAAAAACTGTAGACTGCTACCTAAAATCTCAACATTTGGTCCAAATGTCCCTCGGGTGCCGCCATTAGTGGGGCATTGGTCCCCTAAATTAAAACTCTGAGGGAATACCCTGGTCCAGAGGCATATGTTTTAGTATGCCTCTGTCTAGCTTCTTGTAAATAGTTTTAATGGCCCATCCCAAATGTTTTCCCCCTGTTTTGCTAATTTCTAAATTTAGCCACCCACCCCACACCTGAGGTGATGATCAGAAATTGATCGACTCAGTATCTCTGGTTGGGGCCTAGGAGAAATAGATGGGCTGCTTGTGTCTCCAGGCAAAGCTTCTTAACTACTGACCCACCATCTGATTACTGGTTAACTGCTCAAGTCTGAGCCTGCCCAGGAAAAGTGGTTTAGTCAAACCATCCATACATATAAGCCTTTTTGGTTTGCTTGGGTGGTTATATTTATGAAGCACATTTTGAGTGTCATGACATCCTAATGTTGGGTAAAAGTCCCATTAAATGGAGGCAACGTTCGGACATGGCCATTGCTGTTGACTTGGACGTAAAGCATCAAGAATTCAAACAAACAAACAGTACCGGTGTAACAGGCCGGAATTCACCCCCAGTCAGTTTTTTCCCCGGGGAAAAAATGGGCCGGCCCATTCTTTCCCCGGGGAAAAAACTGACTAGTCAGTTTTTCCCCACCCAGTCAGTTTTTTCCCCCCATGTAAATTTTTTGTAATCAGTACTTTGAAGAGCTGATCTTTTGCGAAACTTAATAAGTCACTTCATAATGTATATTTGCACAATTTCTTTTATGTTTTACACATTCTTTAGTAATTGTTGAGTAGTTGGGATTGGGCCTGTAGGATTTCACATCATACCCAAATTCAGTAAATTATATCACTCAGCTTAAGCTAAAAACATAAACAGAATCTATGCCACTTTAGTATGTAGATGAGCACAAAATATTTTATCGACTCAACTACAATGATCCATATGGGGGTGGGGAAAGAATGGGCCGGCCCGTTTCTTCCCCGGGAAAAAAACTGACTAGTCAATTCTTTCCCCCCCCTATAATTACGAATCCATAAACTTGTAATAACCACTCCTATTTCGAGCTTCTCTGCATATTTTAGAATTATTTTCTTAGTTGAAAAGCTGGTCTTTGAATATTTCAATGCTTTGACTTAGGAATTATGAAGATTGATATGTTAAGGTAGGGGGGAAAGAATGGGCCAGCCTATTCTTTCCCCCCTATACATACAAATTCATCAGCTTGTAATAACCACTCTATTTCGAGCTACCCTGCATATTTTAGAATTAGTTTCTTAATAACAAAGTTGTTTTGCTTTGACTTTGGATACATCAAATTTTAGATGTTAAGGTATGGGGGGGGGGGGGGGGAAGAATGGGCCGGCCTATTCTTTTCCCCCTATGAATACAAATTTGTAAGCTTTAGCTACCCTGCATGTTTTAGAATAAGTTTCTAAGTAATAAAGATTGTCTTTGAATTTTTTAATACTTTGACTTGGGAATCATGAAAATTGAGATGTTAAGGTAGGGGGGAAAGAATGGGCCGGCCTATTTCTTCCCCGGGGAAAAAACTGACTAGTCAATTCTTTCCCCCATACAATAACAAATCCATAAACTTGTAATAACCTCTCCTACTTTGAGCTTCTCTGTATATTTTAGAATTATTTGCTTAGTTATAAAGCTGCTCTTTGAATATTTTAATGCTTTGACTTAGGAATCATGAAGATTGATATGTTAAGGTAGGGGGGAAAGAATGGGCCGGCCTATTCTTTCCCCCCTATACATACAAATTCATCAGCTTGTAATAACCACTCTATTTCGAGCTACCCTGCATATTTTTAGAATTAGTTTCTTAGTAACAAAGTTGGTCTGCTTTGACTTTAGATACATAATATTTGAGATGTTAAGGTATGGGCAGAGGGGAAAGAATGGGCCGGCCTATTCTTTACCCACTATGAATACAAATTTGTAAGCTTGAGCTACAATGCATGTTTTAGAATTAGTTTCTAAGTAATAAAATTTGTCTTTGAATGTTTTAATATCTTGACTTTGGAACCTGCATGAAAATTAATATGTTAAGGTAGGGGGTAAAGAATGGGCCGGCCCATTTCTTCCCCGGGGAAAGAACTGACTAGTCAATTCTTTCCCCCCTATAATTACAAATCCTTAAACTTGAAATAACCACTCCTATTTCGAGCTTCTCTGCATATTTTAGAATTATTTTCTTGGTTATAAAGCTGGTCTTTGAATATTTCAATGCTTTGACTTACGAATCATGAAGATTGATATGTTAAGGTAGGGGGGAAAGAATAGGCCGGCCCATTCTTTCCCCCCTCCCCACACATACAAGTTTTGATGAACCTTAAGAAAAGGCCTGAATTAAAAAATTGTTTGTTTGTCCTTTACCTACCCAGAATTTTAATCTTGGGTAGGTAGGTAGGGAAATCGATATATTATATTTTTCTTTCTGTAAAAAATATGTAATTAACTTTCAACAGTTTAGTGTAGTATAAATTGGCCTTTATTTTACCTGAAATACGACTTGTACATGTAAGAATGGCAAGTATAAATCGAATGAATAGATATTTCACATACATTGCACAAATTTTCCAGGAAAGGCATTTAATCAACAACTTGTAAACAAGCATTTGAATAGTTTAATAAAACCCAAGTCGTACATTTCAGCCATAAAAAAATAAAAATATTTTTCCTCACAAAATTGCAATATAATTTTTTGAGTAGGGGGCTAAATTGTGGGTAGGTAGGTAAAGGACAAACAAATAAAATTTTATTTTCAGCCAAATGCATTTACATATTCAAAAACAGCATTGTTACTAAGAAAGTAATTCTAATATATGCAGTGTAGCTGAAAATTAGAGTGGTTATTACAAGCTTATGACTTTGTATCTATAGGGGGGGGAAAGAATAGGCCGGCCCATTCTTTCCCCCCTCCCCACATATACAAGTTTTGATTAACCTTGAGAAGAAGCATTTACATATTCAAAACCAGCATTGTAACTAAGAAAGGAATTCTAAAATACGCAGAGTAGCTTGAAATTAGAGTGGTTATTACAAGCTTCTGACTTTGTATCTATAGGGGGGAAAGAATAGGCCGGCCCATTCTTTTCCCCTCCTCCCAACAAATACAAGTTTTGAGGAACCTTAAGAAAAAGCATTTACATATTCAAAAACAGCATTGTTACTAAGAAAGTAATTCTAACATATGGAGAGTAACTCGAAATTAGAATGGTTATTACAAGCTTATGACTTTGTATCTACAGGTGGAAAGAATAGGCCTGCCCATTCTTCCCCCCGCCCCCTCCCCACACATACAAGTTTTGATGAACCTTAAAAAAAAGCATTTGCATATTCAAAACCAGCATTGTTACTAAGAAAGTAATTCTAAAATATGCAGTGTAGCTCGAAATTAGAGTGGTTATTACAAGCTTAAGACTTCGTATCTATAGGGGGGAAAGAATAGGCCGGCCCATTCTTTCCCCCCCTCCCAACACATACAAGTTTTGAGGAACCTTAAGAAAAAGCATTTACATATTCAAAAACAGCATTGTTACTAAGAAAGTAATTCTAAAATATGCAATGTAGCTGGAAATTAGAGTTGTTATAACAAGCTTATGACTTTGTACCTATAGGGGGGAAAGAAAAGGCCGGCCCATTCTTTCCCCCCCTCCCCACACATACAAGTTTTGATGAACCTTAAATAAAAGCATTTACATATTCAAAACCAGCATTGTAACTAAGAAAGTAATTCTAAAATATGCAAAGTAGCTGGAAATTAGAGTGCTTATTACAAGCTTATGACTCTGTATCTATAGGGGGGAAAGAATAGGCCGGCCCATTCTCTCCCCCCCCCCCCCCCCCCCTCCCAACACATACAAGTTTTGATGAACCTTAAGAAAGAGCATTTACATATTCAAAACCAGCATTGTTACTAAGAAAGTAATTCTAAAATATGCAGTGTAGCTGGAAATTAGAGTTGTTATTACAAGCTTAAGACTTTGTATCTATAGGGGGAAAGAATAGGCCGGCCCATTCTTCCCCCCCCCCCCTCCCAACACATACAAGTTTTGAGGAACCTTAAGAAAAAGCATTTACATAAAACAGCATTGTTACTAAGAAAGTAATTCTAACATATGCAGTGTAGCTCGAAATTAGAGTGGTTATTACAAGCTTAAGACTTTGTATCTATAGGGGGGAAAGAATAGGCCGGCCCATTCTTTCCCCCCCTCCCAACACATACAAGTTTCGAGGAACCTTAAGAAAAAGCATTTACATAAAACAGCATTGTTACTAAGAAAGTAATTCTAACATATGGAGAGTAGCTCGAAATTAGAGTGGTTATTACAAGCTTATGACTTTGTATCTATAGCGGGAAAAGAATAGGCCGACCCATTCTTCCCCCCGCCCCTCCCCACACATACAAGTTTTGATGAACTTTAAGAAAAAGCATTTACATATTCAAAACCAGCATTGTTACTAAGAAAGTAATTCTAAAATATGCAGTGTAGCTGGAAATTAGAGTTGTTATTACAAGCTTATGACTTTGTACCTATAGGGGGGAAAGAATAGGCCGGCCCATTCTTCCCCCCCCCCCCCTCCCCACACATAAAAGTTTTGATGAACCTTAAATAAAAGCATTTACATATTCAAAACCAGCATTGTTACTAAGAAAGTAATTCTAAAATATGCAGAGTAGCTCAAAATTAGAGTGGTTATTACAAGCTTAAGACTTTGTGTATCTATAGGGGGGAAAGAATAGGCCGGCCCATTCTTTCCCCCTCTCCCAACACATACAAGTTTTGATGAACCTTAAGAAAAAGCATTTACATATTCAAAACCAGCATTGTAACTAAGAAAGTAATTCTAAAATATGCAGAGTAGCTCGAAATTAGAGTGGTTATTACAAGCTTATGACTTTGTATCTACAGCGGGAAAAGAATAGGCCGGCCCATTCTTCCCCCCGCCCCTCCCCACACATACAAGTTTTGATGAACCTTAAAAAAAAGCATTTACATATTCAAAACCAGCATTGTTACTAAGAAAGTAATTCTAAAATATGCAGTGTAGCTGGAAATTAGAGTTGTTATTACAAGCTTATGACTTTGTACCTATAAGGGGGAAAGAATAGGCCAGCCCATTCTCCCCCCCCCCCCCTTCCCACACATACAAGTTTTGATGAACCTTAAAAAAAAAACATTTACATATTCAAAACCAGCATTGTTACTAAGAAAGTAATTCTAAAATATGCAGAGTAGCTCAAAATTAGAGTGGTTATTACAAGCTTAAGACTTTGTATCTATAGGGGGGAAAGATTAGGCCGGCCCATTCTTTCCCCCCCTCCCAACAAATACAAGTTTTGAGGAACCTTAAGAAAAAGCATTTACATATTCAAAAACAGCATTGTTACTAAGAAAGTAATTCTAACATATGGAGAGTAGCTCGAAATTAGAGTGGTTATTACAAGCTTATGACTTTGTATCTATAGGGGGGAAAGAATAGGCCGGCCCATTCTTCCCCCCCCCCCCCTCCCAACACATACAAGCTTTGATGAACCTTAAGAAAAAGCATTTACATATTCAAAACCAGCATTGTTACTAAGAAAGTAATTCTAAAATATGCAGTGTAGCTCAAAATTAGAGTGGTTATTACAAGCTTAAGACTTTGTATCTATAGGGGGGAAAGAATAGGCCGGCCCATTCTTTCCCCCCCCCCCCCTCCCAACACATACAAGTTTTGATGAACCTTAAGAAAAAGCATTTACATATTCAAAACCAGCATTTTTACTAAGAAAGTAATTCTAAAATATGAAGTGTAGTTCCAAATTAGAGTGGTTATTACAAGCTTAAAGTATCAGTCACACCAGGCGAACGGACGTCAAACGGGTTAAGTTCGTTGGTGTCCGTTGGCATTCGTTCCTTATCCGGTGAACCCGTTCCGTGTCCGTTGATGTCCGTTTTACCCGTTGGTGTCCGTTGACAAGTTTTGAGCATGTTCAAAACTTGGAACGGGTTCCAACGGGTTAGACCGGATAAATGAATCCGTTGGGCGTCCGTTGGTTGTCCGTTAGCTGTGCGTTGGTATCCGGTTTGCCCGGTACTTATCCGTTCTACATTCGGTAGTCATCGGGTAGATACCCGTTCGCGTCAGGTCGAAAGTGGTGGCCAACGGACGACTTACGGACATGTAACGGTTAAAACGGTCTGGAACGGACGGGGACCGTTTGCTAAACGGACAACAACGGACAGGGAACGTTCAAGTAACGAATATAAGCTCTGTTTCATGTGATCGAACCAATTACCTCAATCTTAAAAGATGCGACTTGCCCAATCCTACACTCATTTTATTTCTATCACTTTGTGTGTTAGGACATTCAGGAATATTGAATATTAGTTGAATAAAATATTAGTGCAATGGACTGTCGTGTAAGAGCCGGCCTTGAGTGCCAAGCAGCGCTGATCCAGGCTGAGATAGACCTGCTTGGGGTCAGTATTGATGAGCATGAACTGGCCAGTCAGGGTAATCTTGAAGAGACGAAGGCGGCGATGGTGGTGTAGAGCCTGGTTAAGCCCAGAAAGGAGAAGACACTTTGGTCTCTATGACCAACTAATGACAGAACTTCGGCGGGAGGACCAGAAAGCCTTCGTCAACTTTCTAAGGATATCACCCGAAATGTTTGACAAAATCCTCGAGAGAGTGGGTCCGAGAATAACGAGACAGCGAACCCATTACAGGGATCCACTCCATCCCGGGCTTAAGCTGGCCATCACATTACGACGCGGCTGAGGGGAGGGCACTACGGCCTTCTTTCGCCCTCGTCCCTTTCCCTTTGTAGGTGTTCTTTTCGACTTGCCTTTTGGTGGCATCGTGACGTTATGAGCACAATTTTTCTTGCCTGAGTATTTATACCCGTTTCATCCATCACGTGACCGTTTAAACACGTTCGTTAAACGTTAGAAGACCGTTTTGCCCGTTTCTCGTGCGGTTCATGTTCGTTTCGTCCGGTATACATCCGTTCCTCATCCGGTAATATCCGTTAGTTAAACGTTCCTTGTCCGTTCTGTCTGTTGGTTAACCGTTCCTTGTCCGTTACAAATGCGGTTCTCGTCCGGTTTACACGTTCCTGAAATCTTCCGCGATTGTCTTCACCGCCCTCGAGACGACTTTTGGGAACGGATATCAACGGACAAGTATTTTTGCATATTTTCTGTCCGTTCGGCATCCGTTCGGCATCCGTTGGAACCCGTTCTCTGGTCTGACTGATCCTTTAGACTTTGTATCTATAGGGGGGAAAGAATAGGCCGGCCCACAGGAATAATTTTGGAAGGGGCCATGGGCAAAATTGCCCTTTAATTTTCAAAATGGCCCCTTCGTTTTGAAATAATGGGCCGGTTTTATAATGTAAGGAGATAGGCGATAATGATTCTAGCTGAGCATATTCAGCAAAATGGCCCCTTACATTTTCAAGCCAACAATATCCCTGGGCCCATTCTTTCCCCCCCTCCCCACACATACAAGTTTTGACAAACCTTAAATAAAAACATTTACATATTCAAAACCAGCATTGTAACTAAGACAGTAATTCTAAAATATGCATAGTAGCTCGAAATTAAGAGTGGTTATTACAAGCTTATGACTCTGTATCTATAGGGGGGAAAGAATAGGCCGGCCCATTCTTCCCCCCATCCCCACACATACAAGTTTTGATGAACCTTAAATAAAAACATTTACATATTCAAAACCAGCATTGTTTTAGAAAGTAATTCTAAAATATGCAGAGTAGCTCAAAATTAGAGTGGTTATTACAAGCTTATGAACTTTTATTATTAGGGGGGAAAGAATGGGCCGGCCTATTCTTTCCCCCCACCACCTATCTTTCAATTGTAAAATCTCATATGGTCATGTCAGCTTAAAATATGTTTTTAAGTTATACCAGCTATTTCCACTTATAAATTATGTTTTAAAAAAAATAAAAATATGGGGGGAAAAAACTGACCGGGTGGGGAAAGAACTGACTAGTCAGTTTTTTCCCCCGGGGAAAGAATTGACTAGTCAGTTTTTTCCCCGGGGAAAAAACGGGCTGGCCCATTCTTTCCCCGGGGAAAAAACTGACTGGGGAAAAACTGACCGTCACACCTGTACCGGTATCTGAAGAAAGGAAGAAAGATGTTGTGCCAATAGCGCCGCTTATCAGCACGACAGCGGCGATATCTGCACGACAGGGAAATCGATAATTCAAATGTTAAAAATGTTAAGAAAAACAGGTTAAGTTGATAAATATTATGCATTTGTTTCAAAACTGTAACTGAATATTACCAAGGCAAGAAATTTTACTTTTTAATCAGTTGCATGTAAACACAACTATTATTTTGCTTAAATTGGCTTATCTATCTATCTCTATATACAATGTACTGCCACAAGCCCTTGCGGACATTCTAGGCAGGTCTGCACAACCTCTGTTAGTATCAGACAGAAAAAGGAAAGGTAAAGAAAAATTTAAAAGCATTTAAGGGGAGGATAAAAACAGATACCATGGTCTTTGCTTTCTATCGTAAGGTACAGGGCTGTATCATCAGCAAACAAACGCACCTGGGAGGAGACTTCATTAGGCAATTCATTGATGTAGATGAGGAAAAGAATAGGTCCCAGGACAGAACCCTAGGGTACACCTGAGGATTGATACAGGTTCTGATTCCTCCCCTTCAATTACTACCTGTTGGGCTGTGCAGTTACAGTGGCTTTGCCTCGGTCAATATTGGTAGTCTCTGTTGGATATCACATCATATTCAATGACTCAATAGTCATTGCATAGTTGTGTTTATTACCCAACCCACTATATACAGAGTAATTGCATATTTTTCGCTATATAATGAGTTGGTCTCTGACCGGTCCATAGTTTTGGATATAACATGGGACTATACCATGGCCTGGTACCCAGCTCAAAAGATGTCAGAGCTATAGCAATGTTTCACTATGTCACAGGTTGGCCCCAACTACCCATACCGGGACCGGTCCATAGTTTTGGATATAACATAGGACTATACCATGGCCTGGTACCCAGCTCAAAAAGATGATATATAATAGGCCTGGTACCCAGCTCAAAAGATGTCAGAGCTATAGCAATGTTTCACTGTATCACAGGTTGGCCTCAACTGCGCATGCCTGAACCGGTCCATAGTTTTGGATATAACATGGAACTATACCATGACCTGGTGCCCAGCTCACAAGATGAGGAGTAAGCTGCTAGATATAATAGAAGAACCAAATCAGAGAATAGATTGGTGATAATTGAAAATGCGATCGACGAATGTGGATCTAAAATACACTGAACAGTGTTTTTGATAGCAAATTATCAACCTCCTCATTAATAGCAGTGTATCTTTTAAAGATGCTAGAAATCCAATTTAATTTTGAACTGATATGGAGAGTCAAGACGAATATCCATGGCATCTACTAGATATATTATTGTTGGATAATAAAACAGTTATTTCATGGCTGTTTGGTGAATAGTCGAAACCATTGCCCCTCGGTGCCTCGGATGACCATGGTGGACTATTGCCCTCGGCCTTCGGCCTCGGGCAATAGTCCACCATGGTCATCCTCATCACCTCCGGGCAATAGTTTTGACTATTCACCAAACCACCATGAAATAACTGTTTATTATCTAACCTTTATATATGCTCATACTTTTAGGTGAAAACAATCATGGTCTGATTACATTACAAAAACACACCCATGCAATATATTTTTTCAGAAGAAAAAATTGAAAATTTCGTTGGAAAAATTTTGATTTTTATAATATTTTTGCTCAAAACATACATTGTGGATACACGTCAGAACCGCTTGAGGCGGTTCTAACGAGTACCCACAATGTATGTTTTGGATCAAAAATAAGAAAATAAGGTTTACCCCTGCAAACCCCAGTTTTTCTTTATAAAAGTGGGGTTTTATTTCACAGACATGCTTTCCTCATGTATTTTTAGGTGAAAACATGGCGGGATTAGACAAAATGGCAGGACTGAACCCTCCAACATTGTCTCCAGAGGCGGAACATCCGACTGTCTGTCCACTCTGCTTAAAGAACCAGTCCAAGTACACCTGTCCCAGGTGTAACACCCGTTATTGCTCGGTAGACTGCTACAAGTCAGTGAAACATAAAGATTGTTCTGAGATGTTCTACAAAGATTGCTTCATGGCAGGTAAGGCCAGAGAAAATGAATTCCCACCCACCCCTATTCAAAACCCTTCAAAATCATTTTTTGTTTTGGTCAGAATGAAAAGTCAGTGTATAAATTTCTTTTACTTAATTGCCTGAGTGTCTTTTAATGCAAAAATCATGTAAAATTTTAAAGAAATGAGGCCTTGTAGACAGTCAAGTGGGTGTCCTAGGCTAAAATTAAAAATAAAATCCACCCGCCCACCCCAAAATTTTCAGAAATTTGGATGAATATCTAATAACTAATTTTCTCTGGCCTAATAGTGTTACAAGACTGAAGTAGCTTAGAAGTTAGATTTTGAAGGTAAAAAACAAATCTGGTTGGCAGAACATATCAACAAAGACAGTCATTTTTTCTTTTAATATTAAGCCATAATTAAATGAATTTTATGTTATCCTCCGAAAATATAGAGATTATTAATATTAATGTTTGAACAATATTTGAGAGGCTGCATGGGGAAACCAACAATCTACATATGCGAAAACTAAGATGCAGATCAGCTTCGCAGTAACTGCAAAGCTGATCAGCGCCTTTGTTTTCGCTACACGGATAGTACAATCCCTCTTCTTCTTAAATCAGAAATTTCAAGTTTCTAGCCTGCTTCTGTGTCTGTACAGGCCGGTTTGTGCCAAGTTGTTGGTTTTTTCATGCACAGGCTCATTGTTTTCAGGTCTCAAAGAGTGCAATGCAGGAGCAGATGAAAAGAGAAAAATGATGGACATTTTATCAAGACTGGAGAAAGAAACAGCAGAAGATGAAGAAACTGCTATTGCTGATGATGATGCTGATGATCTACATGAAAGACTACAAGATCTGGATCTAGAGAGAGATGCAGACAAAATTTGGTGTAGACTTACAGATAAGGTGAGTTTTTATAATGAAAGATTATGGTGATAATGATCTATACTCAGTACATAAAGAAACTCAAAAGGTATATTTTCTGTCATAACTTGTACAGTTTTAAAGATAACTATTTCAAATTTACAGAATACGAAGAATGACATGTCTCCTACCCGCAGACTAAATTCCATAGTTTTTCAAACACGGAAACATTATGTTTTTCGGCGTCAATAAAGAGTACCCATAAACAAAAAGTCGCAAGAATTTGTGCTGATAAATACTCTTGTTTTACCACTTTAAAAACCTCCTCTGTTCATGTTTTTTGCCTTAAACCGATAATTTCTGATTGCCTTTCATTAGAATTGACTTTGTGAGAACTATCTTTGGCTGCTATAGTCAACAACATGAATAAGTGGCCGAAATGCTCAAAACTATGGTCAATCTGGCACACTTTAAAAATTTGTGTCATAAGTAAAAATTAGGCTTGGCTGCAAATGATAAAAGTAAACACTTCTTTTAGAAGAATAATACTGTCAAAAAAAAAAAAAAAGCTATATACTGTTCATAAAATGTAACGCACCTTACAATTTGACCAAAATTGGCAAACTTTTAAAACGTCTAAAAAATTAATTCGGGGGACTAGCCAATTGCAAATTACGTTAAATTGGCATTGAATACTGAAGTAAAGTTTCATGCTATCAAATTCTAAATCCTTGTCTTAACATTGATTTTATAACCAAGAGAAATTGTTTTCAATGAACCGGAAGTTCTGAAAAACGACCAGAAATTTTAACCGAGGGTAAGCTTTAAGAGAGTCACATTTATGTTAACTAACATTATTTAATCGAAATAAGGATATCATTTACCGAAAAGGAGACCAAAATGCCAAATTTCGAAAGAGCATGTTATTTTTCATAAAAAGCGTTTTTAAAAATCCAAGCAAAATTTTTCTTTAAATGAAATTCAATTATTTTAGTGTTTTTATGATTTGCTGGACCACAATGATCATACTCAAAGCAAATTTTTGGAGAAAAAATGTTGATTTCACAAGTTTTCACCTAAAAATTACACCCGCTTTAAAATCGCAACGAAACTCAGTTGTGAAACTCATATGAATGGCAACTCCTTTATTAATAGAATCACTTAAACTTTTAAAATGTATTATACTTATGCGAAAAAAATAAAAATAAAAACTTTGTGTTTCTTTTTGCACTGAGTATATACATGTATGAAAGATATACATGTAGAAAAAGGCGCTGATAGAATTTGGTCTAGGCTTAGAGTTCTCATTTTTATTGACAACGATGATGTAATGATGATGATTTTGATGATGATTTGATGATGATGATGATGATGATGATGATGATGATGATGATGATGATGATGATGATGATGGTCTGTTTGAAAATTTACAAGATCTCGATCTAGAGAGAGACATAGACAAAATTGGGTAAATACCTCAAACTAGAGAAGAACAGATATACTGTTAAAATTCTATTAAACGCCCACATTCTAATAAACACCCATCCCCCTATATAGATGCCAAAAATGACCATTTTATCTGTGAGTTTTGAAATTCCAGAAACCTAACATAAAACAGAAATACCCTTTCTCTTGTTGACCATATAAATGGTAAAACATGACATATCCAGACACTTACTTGGAGCAAAATTCCTGTCTGGGTCATATCAAGACCCACCAATCATTTCAGTTCCAATATATGATTTCTTGATTATTGTCCTACAGCGTAGCCTCCAATAAACGCCCACCCCCATTTATTGTAAAAGCATTGTTTTGAATAAACGCCCAGAAGTTTAGTAGATTTTTTATGGTACTTGTAAGCAAAATATGGTCTTATAATTGACAGTAACAGTTGAAGGGATAATTAACTACTAAGGTCAAGGCTATCCAAGAAAAGCATGATGTACTGCATACTGTGCTTGTATATTGTTCTTATTTAGATTAAAGTCTATTGTAATTGTTCTTACAGGAAAGAGAAGAGTTCGAGTCAATGGTTAAAGATGGTCGCCTCGGTAACCTGGTAGAGATTTGGCGGCCATGGTGGATTCCATCAGACCTGAAACTAGTAACACCTGTGGACGGCACAGAATCATCACCTGACGACATTGATTCATCGGCTAATGAAACACCCTCTGTTAAATCTGACATTGTTCCAATATCAAACCTGCTGAGAAGGGTAATGCCTTCAGTAGACGTCAAATACAATGTCATCAGTGTTCTGTATTCATACGCCTTTATATGTCGTCTGCATAATGGTGATCAGGTGAAGAATCTGCTGGAAAGTATGTCAGATATGCTTGACCTCTGTGATGTTTTAGGTCAAGGTCACAACTGTTCCTCAGTCGGAGAGGCTATTCAGTCTTGTATGACAAAACTGCTGTCGGGAAAATTAGACATAGAATCGACTCAAGAGTTTAATGTTTCTGTTATTAAGGATGTTGTCTGTTTGGTTGCTGTCACAGACACCGATAATCCATTTCGGAATGTTATGATGGCATTGTCAGATATTTACGACATATTTAAGAAAGCTAGTAAACAAATATCAAAACAGCTTAAAAGTGCAAATAAGGATGCACTGAGAAAGACCTTAACCAACAAAAAATCAAAGTTATTCCATTGTGTAAAGAAGATAGAATTTCTGTTGAGTTGGGCACAGACTTATGGGATGGCATTAAATGGACTGGTTCCAGAATTAGATCTAGAATATAGCAGACTGCAGAATGAAATAGAGACTGTGACACAGTCTAGGAAACAGTTGGAGGAAGCATGGGGTGGAAAAAGGCCAAAGAAAAAAACTCTGATACAGGAATTAAATTGAAGCTTAGACTGACCAATAAGATTCGAGCAAGTGCATCAGAAAGCCAACAATCTGCATATGCGAAAACAAAGACGCAGATCAGCTGTGCAGTAACTGCACAGCTGATCAGGGCCTTTGTTTTTCGCTCTATAGATAGTACAATGCTTCATCTTACTAAATCGGAAATTTCATGCTCCTATTTTCTGTGTCTGTACAGGTGGGTTTGTGTCAACCCTGATCAGAAAACCAGATTGTTGGTTTTCTCATGTGTTGGTATCTTTTGAACTTTCAGCGTAGCTTTGTGGCCTGTCTACCATTTTCAAACTTACATTTCCAAAAGTGCTATGAAGATCCAGGCTAATTTCACTATGAAAACACAAGCAAATTAGGAATAAAAGACAGAATAAAAGTGCTATTCGTACCTTATGCATGTTTTCATATATTTAAGTTCGGGTAACTGAGTGGCTGCCTAATGGGAAATAGCTGCTCACTCCGCTTATGATTTGTTCCCTTAGTATAAATACCTTATTGTCAATTTAGTATTTTCCCACCTTGGTTTCTGGATTGGGAATTTCTTTCTGATTGCACCATCTGGGATCGTTGCCCTACTTTTACCTGATTGCACCATCTGGGATCGTTGCCCTACTTTTACCATTTTACTAATCAACCGTCTTTGGTATTTATTACCCAGTCTAAAGTGGCTCAGTATTTTTTTCTGGATAACATTGCTGTTCCAGAAGCACATGTGGCATAGTGGTTAAGCCACGTTGTCGTTAAGCCCTCAAAAAAAAAAATAACAGTGTATTTGATTTTGAAGTTGATATGTAGTTGAAAAATGTGAGAATCCTTTGCAAGGCAAAGGTTTTTCACATTTTTTCAACAAAAAATAACAGTGTATTTGTAATATTCACAGTCACCGAAGCCGGTTAGAAGCTTGAAATTTTGGGTTTAGGAAGAAGAGGAATAGTACTGTGAGAGTAGAGATTACAAAGGCGCTGATCAGCTGTGCAGTTACCGCACAGCTGATCTGTGTCTTTGTTTTCGCATAGGCAAAAAGAAAAAAAGAAAAAAGAAAAAAAAAATAAATAAATAAAACGTTTTTGATGTGGCTAATATTCTGGTTTCATTTAAGGATGTTTGCTGCCAATGAAAAAGTATTCAAACTTTTTTTCTAACCACTCTTTTTTGATTCCAAAATACAATACAAGACATTTGAAAACAAAATGAATATAGGGTAGTGTGCTTTTTTTTCAAGCTACAGGCCTCTGAATGAGACCTCTGAACACCATACTTAAAATTTAGTAAAATTAATTTAATTTTTAATTCTTTGAAACATACCCGTCTTGAACAAAAATACACCCAGAAAGCTTTCAAAAGTCGTAATATTTACGTAATGCAGACTATTTTGGACCAAAGGCATAGAAAAGTTTGCAACTTGAAGTGGATGACAAAATTTTACGAGTCGTTTTCCAACCCTACCCCCATACTGGAAAAGTTGGAAAAAAGCAATATTTTGAAATGTGCCAAACCCATATTTGTGGATTCAAACTTTTTCTTGTATTTTCACACAACATAGACCTTGGTAATATTGTTCGAATAAAACAAAGAAATATATATGGTAGTGTGCATATAAGAGAGAACCAACCACTCGAAAATCGCCATTTTAAGCCTTTTTTCGGCTGTTTTATTTCTTAAAGCCCATTTCATAAAACCACCCAAAATTTTAAAACTAGCACACCAAATACAGAAAGACTGACTTAGAAGACCATGTACACATATACTGCTGCTAAAATAAACATAGAACTAGTGCAATTTATTTGAAAATGTAAAATATGTAAGTTTAATCTACCCTACCCCCTAAATTTTACTGACAACTAAAATTTTCTGAAAAAGTGCAGAAAATGGGGTGAAAAGATGAAGTTCCTTAGATTGACAATTTTCATAGCTCATTCAATGCATATCATCAATATGTATCCAGATATAAAATATTAGGAAAATATCTGCAACCGTTTACGAGATATTCAACAAAATAAAAACCGGAAGTTCCGAAATGTCAAATGTTGGCAGCGAACATCCTTAAGAAATGAATTTCATTTTTCTGATGTTCATGGAGCTACAAACCACAGTGGATTGCATGCAAAGTGAATTAACCCCGAAGGGGTACATGTAAGCTTTGCTAGTGACCCACTGCGGTTCATGAACATCAGAAAAATTGAACTCATTGCTTATATTATATTCATTTCTCTCTATGGCTTGTTGAAAAATTATCAATGCAATCACATTTAGAAGCAAATAGAGAATGTACACACAGTGTGTTCAAACAGCAGAATGACATCAATGACATTCTGGTGAGAGCCATGTTTTTTTTACATCAACTCTAGTTTGGATCATGTGACGTCGCGTGACACGATGTTGTTCATGGAACTATGAACCACATTTCAATTCTATAGATTCATTACGACTTTGCATCAGAAATGTAAATATACAGTAATGAAGAATGAGTCGCGTCATGAGAAAACCAACATTCTGCATATGCGAAAGCAAAGGCGCAGATCAGCTTCTCAGTAACTGCAAAGCTGATCAGCGCCTTTATTTTCGCTACACAGATAGTAGAATTCCCCTACTTTCTAATCCAAAATTTCCAGCCTCTAGCTATCCTCTGTGCTTTTGCAGCTCAGTTTGTGTTAGACATATTTCGAAACCACATTGTTGGTTTTCTTGTGTCGTGGCTGAAATGTCAAGGTCACGTGAAAATGAAATCTGAAACCAGACACAGATGGATATGAATCATTACGAAAACACGCCCATGCAATATAGAGTTTTAAAAAGCAAAAATTGAAAATTTCATTAGAAATTTTTTTTTCATTCTTTTAAATATTTGCACTCAAAACATGTTGTACCCACAATGTATGTTTTGGATCAAAAATAAGAAAATTAGGTTTATCCCTGCAAACCTTAGTTTTTCTATATAAAAGGAAGTATACATTTCATGGACATGTTTTTGTGATGATTTATGGCTTCAGGGTTTTTGAACAGGTATTACACAAATCAAGCTGCATAAATACAAACTCCTAGATGCTTGTAGTTTTTACTTTTATTGTGTACAGGAAGAGATGGATTGAATATGTACCCATACAACCTATGAATCTAGCTTGTTGGGATAGCCTTGAAAAAAATTATTCGTTAAAAACCTCAGCAAAGGGCATGTGTAATACCGGTAATGTGGAATTTATTACCAGTTTTACTCCAATATCATTGCCATTTTTTGACATCATGCGACATGGACAGGGTTAAGAAGCCACCCCCAAGACACTGTTCAGACTGAGACTGGACCTGTTTTATGGTTTAACGTTCCAGACAACAGTTTTTCAGTCATGTTTGGACAAGGCCTCCTTTTTCTGGTTATTAACCAATACTGATCTATGGTGAGTTGCTCAAGGACACAACCAAATGCCAGTTTCAACCCAGGACGTTTTAATGGGATGCTCTACCTTTAAGCCACTATACCCATCAGATCATTTGGCAATGGTAGTCACGGTAGTGGATAAGCTACTTGCCCTTGCAACCAGAGTTTGTAATTTTGATCCCCGGCAGGTACATGCCTGTCATGGTGTTGGACTTATGATTATCCTGTCTTAATCCATGTTGACAAATGGATTTTCCCACTATTATATTTGGGTGAGTCCACTATCATTTAATGGGACATCAGGAGTGATTTTGGATTTTTCGATGAAATTCCTCTAAGCAAACAAAGAATAGCCCTAGATGTGACGCCATGTTCTGAGGCATCACATCTGGGGCTATACTGTTTGCTATGTCCCATACAAGGGATGCTAGGTTTAAACACCAACAGTGTGTCGAGGTGTAATTAATAACAAGGACTAACACTAGTCTTATGATTTTTAATTCACTGACTTTCCAAGTAGCAATATCAAATTTGGAGAATCAAGAAAAAAGTAACAAAAGCATTGTTTTACTCAAACATTCCAAGAAAAATAAACATAGAAAGAAATAAAAGCGCTGCAGGCATGCATGATACCCCGCCACGCAAATTTAATTTAGCAAAAATGTTTGTCAATAAATTCTCAAGATAAAGAGCAGAACAAAATTTTGTCATAAATGAAGGACCATAACTCTGTATACATTGATGAAATTTACCCATCTTCAATCCCAAACCACTACTTCCTGATTTGAACTTTCATACAAAGTTTGAAGAAAATTGGTTGATAAATGCACAAAACAGAGGCAGGAAACGAAATTTTAATGTAAATCATGGGCCATAACTCTGTACTTATTTAACAAAATTTATTCATTTTCAATCCCAAACCACTCCTTCCTGATATGAACTCCTATACAAAGTTTGAAGAAAATCGGTCAATAAATGCTCAAAATAGAGTCAGGAAACAAAATTTTGATGTAAATCAAGGGCCATAACTCTGTACTTATTTGACAAAATTTATCCATCTTCAATCCCAAATCACTCCTTCCTGGTATGAACTCCTATACAAAGTTTGAAGAAAATCGGTCAATAAATGCTCAAGATAGAGCCCGGAAACAAATTTACGTATATCAAGGGCCATAACTCTGTACTTATTTGACAAAATTTACCCATCTTCAATCCCAGACCACTCCTTCCTGGTATGAACTCCTATACAAAGTTTGAACAAAATTGGTCAATAAATGCTCAAGATAGAGCCCGGAAACAAAATTTTAACGTAAATCAAGGGCCATAACTCTGTACATATTTGACGAAATTTACCCATCTTCAATCCCAGGCCACTCCTTCCTGGTATGAACTCCTATACAAAGTTTGAAGAAAATCGGTCAATAAATGCTCAAGATAGAGCCCGAAAACAAAATTTTAACGTAAATCAAGGGCCATAACTCTGTACTTATTTGACAAAATTTACCCATCTTCAATCCCAGACCACTCCTTGGTATGAACACCTGTACAAAGTTTGAAGAAAATCTGTCAATAAATGCTCAAGATAGAGCCCGGAAACAAAATTTTAACGTAAATCAAGGGCCATAACTCTGTACATATTTGACGAAATTTATCCATCTTCAATCCCAGACCACTCCTTCCTGATTATGAACTCCTATACAAAGTTTGAAGAAAATCGGTCAATAAATGCCCAAGATAGAGCCCGGAAACAAAATTTTAACGTAAATCAAGGGCCATAACTCTGTACTTATTTGACGAAATTTACCCATCTTCAATCCCAGACCACTCCTTCATTGTATGAACTCCTATACAAAGTTTGAAGAAAATCTGTCAATAAATACTCCAGATAGAGCCCGGAAACAAAATTTTAATGTAAATCAAGGGCCATAACTCTGTACTTATTTGAAGAAATTTACCCATCTTCAATCCCAAACCACTCCTTCCTGATATTAATTCCTATACAAAGTTTGAAGAAAATCGGTCAATAAAAGCTCAAGATAGAGCCCGGAAAAGAAACGCTGACGGACGGACGGACAGACAGACGGACACTCGAACGCAAATTTTTTTTGGAGGGTATAACATAATACCCCGCACTTTTTTAAGTGGTGGGGTATAAAAATTCAGTGACAGGAATATTCTGAATTTTTTCCTCATACCGTATGAGCCACCACATGGGAAAACCAACAGTCTGCATAGGCGAAAACAAAGGCGCAGATCAGCTTCGCGAAGCTGATCAGAGCTTCGCGAAGCTGATCAGCGCCTTTGTTTTCGCTACTCTGATAGTAAAATTCCTCTCCTACTTAAATCCGACATTTCAAGCTTCTAGCTCTTTTCTGTGCTTGCACAGGTCGGTTTGTGTCAAGACCTGTTCGGAAACCAGATTGTTGGTTTTCCCATGAGGCGGCTCATATTTTGTGCTGTATTCTGGGAATAAGTTCTTTTTCTGTCAGTGAGCACCCAGATCGAGTTGCTTAACAAGAGGGCTTCAAATTTGTTTGTAGTTTGTGCTAGTCCCCATTCAACAATGTTAAAATGACAAGAACTACTGTCCATTCACGATCTTCCAGAAACTGCCTTTATCAAAATCACACTTTTCTGAAATATCTCAAGAAAAATATAACCGTGTCACCATTTTGCATTCCAAAAGTCTTAAAAAGTGCCGCAAAACTTTTGAAAATCTGTTCACAAATGAAAATTTTATGCTAGAAAATAATTTTGTATCTATAGGGCTTTTTCCACTGAGAAATTGTAAGCAACGGAAGAATCAGCCCAGATCATGTCAGTGCCTATGTTTTGCTATGTACTATGTAGTTCTTTTTCTAATTCCAAAACTTGGTCAGAATTCTGAAGTCAGTTTTAAGTATTACATGTATTTCTCACAATATGCCTCATCAAAGACTACTAGTAATAAAGTAAGCTTAGAATATAATACATAATATACATACATATAACTACATGGAGACATGAAAAATAACACAAAAAGAGTTGAATCTGTCACAAATATTTTTTCTATGTACTTGTACAATATAATGAGCCGTGACGCAAGAAAACCAGTCTCCGGGGATTTCCAACCAGGTCCAACACAAATCGGCCTGTACAACCACAGAAGCAGGCTAGAGTCTAGAGACTTGAAATTTTGAATTTAAGGAGAGGAATTGTACTAATCCTGCAGTGGAAACAGAGATGCTGATCAGATTGCAGTACTGTAAAGGCAAAATCCAGTTTTCTTATGACACGGCTCATATAATCTTTTCAATTTTCTTACATAATTTGGCAACCTGCTTTTCATGGTTGGGGTTAATCAACAATTTAAAAAAAAAATCGCTTTTGGAATAAAAAAAAAAGACGACAAAACATTAAAATAAACAGCTACAAAGAAAGGTTTGAAAGAAAGGAAGGAAAAAAGCACATGAAATAAAACATGACTAAATTTTACATTATGTACAGTTATTTACAGCAATGTCTTTTCAAATGAGCCGCCTCATGGGAAAACCAACAATCTGCATAGGCGAAAACAAAGACGCAGATCAGCTTCGCGGTAACCGCGAAGCTGATCAGCGCCTTTGTTTTCGCTACTCGGATAGTACAATTCCTCCTCTACTTACCTCCAAAATTTCAAGCTTCTTGCTCTTTTCTGTGCTTGTACAGGTCGGTTTGTGTCGGACCTGGTCGGAAACCACATTGTTGGTTTTCCCACGAGTCGGCTCAAATTATGATACTACTTCAGGAATGGGTTTAGCTCCGAATATCATGGTAGTTTTGCTCATTTAGCCGAAACAGAGGAGAAACTGTGAACTGCCAACATTCTTAGCAAAATCCTGTTTAAAATTGTGAAACTCAAAAAGTCCTCGCATCCAGCAAATTTTGATAGAGATCTTTGGCTATAAAATCAGGATGAACAGTATTTCCAAATCTAGCCAAAAAGATAACTCCTACTAGTCAATTATCCATTATGTACCAAAGTTTACCAAAGTTTAAATCAAAGAGTTTAAGTATTATCAAAAGTAGTAGTAAACAAATTTGAGAGTGAAGTCATATGAGCCGCATCATAAGAAAACCTGATTTTAGCCTATGCAAAAACAAAAAGCGCAGATCAGCTTCGCAGTAACTGCGAAGCTGATCATTGCCTTTGTTTTCACTACATGGATGTTACAATTCTTCTTCTGAAATCCAAAATTTCCAGCCTGTAGTAAGCATATCTTCTATGCTTGGTTTGTGTCAAACCTCATCGGAAACAATCTTGTTGGTTTTCTCTTGGTGCGGCTCACATTAAAACCAGTAATAGCAAGTATATGCAAGTTTCAAAGAAAAAAGTTCACAGAACTTGTGTTTCAGTATGTCGGCACATTTAACAACCAGCCACTATGACAGATCAGGGAAAAACACAGAGCAGCCTGTACATCTACCCAGTTTAACCAACTTTCATTGTCCACATGAAATGAGCCACATCATGAGAAATCCAACAATCTGCATATGCGAAAACAAAGGTGCAGACCAGCTTCGCGGTAACCGGAACCCAAATTGTTGGTTTTCTCACGCACAGGCACATTTAGGATCATCTGCAGATCTAGTTGGTCTGTGGTTCACCGCCTCTTACTTCTTAAACTTCTAGTGACAGTTTTGTGCACATCCTCTGGGGATTTCTAGAATACAAGGAGAATTTTCATTAAAATCATCTGATTATGACATTATATAAGCCGTGACCCGAGAAAACCGGGCTTCAGGGTTTCCGACCAAGCCTGACACAAGCCTGTCTGTGCAGCTACAGAAGATGGCTAGAGGCTGGAAATTTTGGATTTAGAAAGTAGAGGAATTGTACTGAATTGCAGTGAAAAGAAAGGCATTGATCAGCTTTGCAGTTTCTGCGAAGCTGATCTGCGCATTTGTTTTTGCCCAGGCAAAAATCCGGTTTTCTCATGACGCGGCACATATCAAGTTTTAGAATATGTAACTTATAACTGAGCTACTGCATGAGAAAACCAACTACTTGTATCAGTGTCTTTGATTCTGCTACACAGATAGTACAATCCCTCTTTGGCGGCCCCCGTGGCCGAGAGGTTAAGGTCGCTGACCAGTGCTCTTAATCATTCGATCATCTCACCGCTGTGGGTTTGCGCCTCGCTCGGGGCACGAGTCACATGTGGGACAAGCCAAGTTCTGCTTGCGGGTGTGTTAGGTGGTTTTTCCCCGGGTACTCCGGTTTTCGCCCCACCTACCGATTGATTCGTCTCGATATGAGTGTAAAAGCTTGAAAGGGACGTAAAACTGAATAAAAAAAAACAAAAAAACAATCCCTCTTCTTCGTAAACCCGAAATTTCAAGCTTCTAGCTTACTTCTGTGAATGTACAGACCAGTTTGTGTCGGACTGGTCGGAAACCAAAACTGTTGGTTTTCTCATGCGAAGGCACAACCTATTATAGAAGTTTATTGTGTAAATCTACTATTGTTTTGAAAGAGAGAGAGATGTTTTATTTAAAAGTCCTTATAATTTTCTGTTCCAGTCTTAGTTTTATATTAAAGCACACTTTCCTCCGAGTTTATTTTGTATTGAGATTTAACATCAAAGTCAACAATTTTTCAGTCATGTCGGGATGGAAACCACTTTTTGGGTATTAACCAGTACTGTGTAGAATTAAGGTCAGGGTGAAGTAAAAAACGCCACGATGAAATTTTCTTATTTTTTGCATATCGATGTATTTAATGCTTCCCCATCGGAATATGCAAAAATATTCCTTGACTACCGGATTAGTTTTTGAGCTACAGGCTATCCAAAAACACCATTTTTGCCGTTGAACTCAATGGGGAAAAGGGAAATAGATGTCGGATTTCGCACATAAACATATTTTTCTCCTAAATTGCACGATGAAGTTTTTTTAAAAACTGATATTATCTGCGTGAATCAGTTTGGAACAGGTTGCTTGAAAAAAAGTCCTTGACAACCAGGCTCGTTTTCGTGCTATTGGAGGTTTTGATACTATGGTAGTGCGTTTTTCGGTATTTTGCGCGACGTAACGTAACGTCGTGGCGCGAACACGCATTTCATTTCAGTGTGCGACTGACGCAAGATCTACAATAAATGACTTTTACGGCAGAAATTCTCATTTTCTGTGTTTTGGTAAAAATTTGTCGCAGTCTTTAAGGGAAGAAAAATGTAAAATTCGTACTAAATGACGTAAAAGCTACAGCTTTCTCCGGTTCAAAAAGACGCGACATAAGAGCGTCCATTCTTGTTCCGCTGGCGTCACAAAGCAATGTCACACGTAATGCTCACAACGACGTTTTACTTCACCCCGACCTTAATGTATCCTGCTCAAGGACATTGAACCCAGGACCTCTCTATTTGAGTACAGCAGGCCACCGTGCTCCACCCAATTCTGAGTGCTTAGGCAAGCTGCCTTATTTCAATCATGGAACTCTTCATGCCATCTATAAACTAAGTTGAGTTATAGAATATTTACATCAAAGTAAAAAATGTGAAAACAAAGCCGCAGATCAGCTGTGCAATCGAAAGCAAAGCTGCAGATCAGCTGTGCAGTAAATGCACAGCTGATCAGCACCTTTGTTCTCGCTACAGGGATAGTACAATTCCTCTTCTACTTAAATCCAAAATTTCAAATTTCTAGCCTGCTTCTGCGACTGTACAGGCCGGTTTGTGTCAGACCTGGTCGGAAAATCAAATTGTTGGTTTTCCTATGCAAAGGTACATACCACAAACTCCCCTTTGAACTCCATTGGCTCAGAGATGTAAGTATCATCCTTGTACAGCTTATGTCGCCCTCGCCCCCTGCCCGCGGGCTTCTTCTCCGGCACCTCTAGGCTGCTCGGGGTTGCCAGGTTTTCTTTGGAGTCTGAGCGAGACTTTTTATCACAGTGGCTGGTGTCTTTGTCTTTTGTTGGGGAAGATTTGGGGCTGAATGCCTCGGCAATGTTGTCTAATATTTTCTTGCCTGAAGAAATAGTAATGTAAATCCAGAAATGTTCGTGAGAACTTATTTTTTCGCTAATATTCGCGAATTTGTCACGAATATAAAGTTCTCGCTAATAAAGAATTACAATAAGCTTTATAGACTGCGCGAGTACTTGTTTGCAAATTCAAAGACTCGCTAATAATTCGGAAATCGATAATTCACGAAATCAAAGTCACACAAAAGTTTCCAAACTTACAGTATATCGGATATGAAGCTGATGTGAAATTCATAGCACGAGCATCTTAAAGAGAGCTGATTCATTAAAAAGCATGCCTAAAGCATATTGCCATGCTTTACATGGTAATGAAGATGAGAACCAATGCAGTTCTGCTGTGATTCATCTTTGTTGCCTTCTTGTTCTTCAGTCCCTCTGACAGCGGCCCCGGTGGTCGAGTGGTTAATTGTGCTTATATTTCATTACCGCACTTCCAGTCATCTCACTGCTGTGTCTGGGCACGTGAGACAAGCAAAGTTCTGTTTGCAGGTGTGTCAGGTGTTTTTTTCTAGGGGTTATCCCTTTTTTGCCCCACCTATTGACTGAATAAAAAAAGTCCCCCTGATGTACTCAACATCTTAGTGTTTTGGTCAAAACCCTAAAACTTACTGCCTTTCGCCAATGGTGACTCTCTGAATGACTCCAATATACGACTTCTCGCGGAGCGTTTAGAACTTCTCTGTGGTCGTGATGATGTGGTCTCTTCAACCTGTAAATATGAGCGGCATCATGAGAAAACCAACATTTTGCTTAAGCAAAAACAAAGGCAGATAAAGTCTTCATAGTAACGCGATAACTGCGAAGCTGATAAGCACATTTGTTTTTGCTACGCGGACAGTACGATTACTCTTCTTTCTTTTTTTTTCTTTTTTTTTTCTCTTCTTCTTAAATCAGACAGACCTGGTTTTAAACCCAAATCGTTTGTTTATGTATTAAGAACATGAATGTGAATGCTTGATGCTCAACCAACTAATATGTGCCTAGAATGACGTCATCAATCTAACAATATTGTGTCAAAGACCATTATAACTAAAGATTCTTTATTGAGTGGAAGAATGTATCTACTTAAAACAAAATATTCAATGCCTGCCAAAGAGAGCCCAAAGTACAATATACTTATCATATGAGCCGCGACGCAAGAATACCAGATTTTCGCCTATGCGAAAACAAAGGGGCAGATCAGCTTCGCAGTAACTGCTAAGCTGATCAGTGCCTCTGTTTTCGCTACATGGATAGTACCATTCCTCTACTTTCTAAATCTGAAATTTCAGGCTTCTAGCCATCTTCTGTAAATGCATAGGCGGGTTTGTGTCAGACCTGGTCAGAAATCCCGAAGACCGGTTTTCTTGCCTCTCAGCTCATATAAGCCTTTTTTCTGAATCATCAGTTGAGCGTCACTTGTGCCCTCGATCATTGAAACTAAGTAACAATAAAACATGTCATCTTGGTTTCACATTAAGCTGGCTATTCAGCAAAAGAAAATGGTTGGAGATTTGAAAGAGAGGGATTTAACATGTATGTTATAGCAAAAATAAAAGCATCAATCTTCTAAGGCAATGGTCAGAAATTAATTGATTCACTTGGTACAGTCAAAATGAGCTTCAACTTACAGCAGAGAGGTCCATAGTGGAACCATTCTTTTTCCTTGTCCGCCGCAAAGTCTTGGCTGCCACAGTGGGCGTGGCGTCAACCTGTAGGTGGGATGATGGATCATCACTCTCAGACATCACCGAGGTATCTGTACTGACTCGCTTTGGAGGAATCGGGGGCTGAAATGGGATGTTTTATTATTAGACAAGGATTTAAAGTTTTTGATTATTGTCTAACGTCCCAGTCCACAAATCTAGTAATGTGCAGATAGAGCCACCGCTTCCCTGATATTAACCAGTACATGTACTATCAGGGGCTAAAAAAGTATCAGTATCACCTCTCACTGTAGGTCCTGTACACTACCAGATGAGCCACATCGTGAGAAAACAGGATTTTAGCCTATGCGAAAACAAAGGCGCAGATCAGCTGTGCAGTAATTGCAAAGCTGATCAGCACCTTTGTTTTCGCTACATGGATAGTACAATTTCTCTCCTTCTTAAATCCGAAATTTCAGACCTCTAGCCATATATGACTGCACAGTCTGGTTTGTGTCGGACCTGGTCAGAAACACCTAAGACCGGTTTTCTTGCGACGAGTATACATGTACGCAGTGCTCCCTCAAACATAATACATTAGATAGTAAAGTAATAACACACATGCAAGATCTTCCATCAGCATGCTTCATCTTTGAAAATTACATGTATTTCCTTTCATCAAATCAGTCATTCGCTGAAACTCAGTTCTGCTACTTATCATTTGGTTTTGTCTATTTTTCTATTTAATACTTAGAGATGAACAATTAGCAAAATTTGAACACTAAAACCGTTTCGGTATTTGATGGTTTGTTCGTAATTATGTTTTACGCTAATGACAAAGAGCTTAAATTAGGTTGAAACCTGGGCTAGCAAAGAGGATGCAACAATTTAGCTTAAACGAGTCACTGTGATAATTGCATCAGACTAACCAGTTCATCTTCCCTGTGCGTTGGACTCCGTTTCCGGCCCCGCCGGCTCGATCCCCTCTTGGAGGTACTCGTAGGTGCTTCGCTGTGGCCTGCTGAGCCTGGAGTGGCTCTAGCCCTAGAGTTTGTCCTCCTGGGTGGGGATTTGAACACAGAGTCAGAGTCTTCAGTGCTGGGCTGGATCTGGGGTGGGTCCGGACGGGCTGGTCGCCCTCTCGAGTTTGTGCTCGACACAACATTGTTTTCTGGTGATAGAGGGGTCATGGCTTCTCTGTAGCTACCCTAGTGAGGCAACAGCACAAAATCATCATTTAATGGCGGTGATAAAAATATTGAGAAGTCTGATATAGGTGCTTGTTTGATTTCAACTGAAACTACAAGAAAATAAAAGCATTTACAAACATTTCAACTTTAATAGTCAATAAGTCAATAAACTCAGGCTAAAATTTCATAATACCTAAGACACAGAATCATTGTACGTTATTTTATAGTGGATATAAACTGGTCCTAATAGCTCCTGCGGTAGAACATGCTCTTCAGCATCAGGAAGTTGCAGGTTTAAACCTCAATTATACCATACCAAATGTGCTAAGAGATGCAAATGCTTGCCTTGCTTGGCACTCAATATTAAAGGCAGGCAGTGGCTTCTCTGCGCATTAAAACTCAGATATTGATAAATGAGTGTGACACAGTATGTGTATCTATAGTTTACCTTCCTGACCGGGGACCGGTGGGCTCGGTCTACACTGGTTCCCTCATCTACTGGTTCCTGTTTCACGAGATGGCCTCCTACATTCTTATCTGTGGAGTGGGAATCATTCTTTTCCCTCTCCTCCTGCCAGCTCTGTGTAATACAAATTTTGATTGGTTGAGCATGTTTAAGTGGAATGTAAAACAGATTTTGATTGGTTAATTAAGCATAGACAAAATACATCATATAACAGTTCATCAACCATGGCTTTAAGTCATGCTGAATACCAAGCACCAAGCCAAGTATGATTATTAGCTAAATTTTGAGCAACCAAATTCAACCAAAAACAAGCATAAGTATGATGGTGTGTGAGCATAATGTAAAAAAAAAAAAAATAGGGCATTTCTTTCGTTTTCGAAGTGTTTTGGTGAATTCATGCAATAATAATAATAAACACAATTTAGTCGTTTATAAACATTCACAAGGTTCTTCAGTTTTCAGTACTTCCCTTGGTGACTGTTAATGAATGGTAAATCATATTTGATCCCTACATTTATAGTTCATAAACACTGACCAATATCAATACCACTGAGCATCTGTACCTTGTCTTTGGGCCATTACGAAAACACGTCCATGTAATTTACCAGTGGCGGATTTAGAAGGGGTTCGCCTGAACCCACTTCTGTGACCAAATTATTTTATTTTACAGGGGAAATTTGAGAAACTAAAGCTGAAAGTATGAAAATGAACCCTCCTTTATACACTTGGAACCCCCTCTCCTGAAATCCTGGATCCGTCCCTGTTTACATCTTGTTCTTATGTTGTAAAAATTGAAAATTTCCACTATTTTTTTTTATATATATATATATATTTTTCTCATTTTTGCTCAAAACATAGATTATGAGTACATGTTAGAACTGCCTTGCCGGGGCTTACGGGGGTATACATTTCAAAGATATGTTTTCCTGACGTATTCACCACAAATGTAGGTTAAACACACCTTTGTAAGCATCTCTTCCTTGTCTTTTAGCTGCTTGATTTGATCTTTGTATTGTTTGATTTCGACATCTTTCTTCTTCAAGATGGCCTCCAGCCCCGACACCAGTTTGTCCCTCTCTTCACGGAAATCCTAAATACAACAATGGTTAGTTATAGTACAAAGATAAAAATAAAACTTGTAAATTGTACTGTGCAGCACATAAAACAAGGTAACTACACTGATACTGTGGAATATTTATGAGAAACCGTTTTCTAAATTTTCTTTAGTAGGAGGTACACAACCCTTTCGGGAAGGGCTGTAATTAATGCTGATAGAATGTGTGGCAATAATATTTTACTTGTACATTTATATGTTTAAAATTTTAATTGTATCAGACATGGCATTATAATAGCAAGTGTGGTAAAATAGTTAATGAAGAGGTAATCTAATTGAATTTCGTGCTCAAACACTCTGAGGATAAATACCTTTAATGTCTTTTCATGGCCATGTCTTTCCTCTACTGCTACTTTCAAAGTCTCCTTCGTCACGTGAAACTTGGATTTTATATCCTTCAATTCGGCATGAAGCTCCTGAGTGAAATAGAATATAATATGTTGATAACATGAGAAAACTTAAAACTGCTTTTGTTTTTTTTTTTATTCGGTTTAACTTCCCTTTCAAGATTATTTCAGCTCATATGAGACGGGCCAATCAGTAGGAGGGGCGAAAACGGGAGTACCCCCAGAAAAAAACACCTGACACACCTGCAAGCAGAACTTGGCTTGTTTCACATATGCCCCTTATGGGGCTCGAACCCACACCAGACACAGCGGTGAGATGATCAAATGGTTAAGCAGGGTAATGAAATATTAGCACTCTTAACCACTTGGCCATGGGGGCCACCCAAAACTGTTTTTGTTGTTGAATGACGCTAGACTGATGGCTAGGAAAGAGCCAATCATCTTGCTTTTCATACATGTTGCTTAATTTATGTTGTGTCTTGTGTTGTCATTTCTTTCCCGCCTAGCCCTCCAAGGTTATACAACCTTTTTCATGCTCAGCTCAGCGAAGGCTAAAACTTATCCTGCTCATAAGTGTTAAAATGCCAGCAAATTGTAACATTTATTAGGATAAATTACAGGCTTTGGTGATATAAACCTGAAACTTCAATTTATATGGGCTATTTCTATCTACCTTATTCTTGTGTTGAAGGTCATGAATCTGCTTCTCCAGATCATGCTTCAGATTTTCAAGTCTTGTCTCGGCATGTTTGTCTGAACCTTGAGCCCTGAGGTCCTCGCACTCCTTTCTCGCAGCTGAGAAACAAGAAGATTATCCAATATTTGAGTCGCCTCGTGGGGAAACCGACAATGTGGTTTCCGAACAGGTCCAACACAAACCAGGCTGTACAGTCACAGAAGCAGGCTAGATGCTTGAAATTTCGGATTTAAGAAGAAGAGGAAGTGTACTATCCGTGTAGCGAAAACAAAGGCGCTGATCAGCTTCGCGGTCACCGCGAAGCTGATCTGCGTCTTTGTTTTCGCATATGCAGATTGTTGGTTTTCCCATGGGGTGGCTCATTTACTTAATTTCATATGAAAGCTATTATCCAGCTCACCCTTGAACACCTTAAATAAATTGCATAGGAAACTGTCATAATCACGAGATTCGTTTTATCATTATTTTGAATGAATCATGTTGTTACATGTGTGATTTTACATTTTTTATGACATTTAGATAATAAAGGAATAATAGTGTCATCATATGATAAAGGTGAAACAAAATCACACAGCAATGCCAAAGTATTTTCGTTTCATAAAAGCGAAGCAAATTATTTATCAAAAGTAACCTCTTACTTTTGTGGGGCGGACTGGTACAGTTAGTAGCAGTTAGCAGGGGTCCCTAGTTCGATCCTCGTCAGGGGTGTCGTCTGTTGTGACCTTGAGCAAATCACATTTCCATAGCTCAATATGTATATTTGTATTATATGTTCTTAGTCGCAATAAAGAGCTCTACAGAGCTTATGTTGATTGTCAATATACGTATGTGACTTTAGATAAAGAGTATTATTATTATTACTCAAGAGCAACAGTTATCTACCTGTCAATGATTTCTCCATTTCCCTTAGTTCCTTGTTGTTTTCTGCCAACGCCCTATCACTCCTTTCTTTTTCCTCTATAACTCGCTGCAGCCTGTGCTCTACATCTGCTAAATTCCTATTGGTCCTTTCTTTATCTTCTCCCCGCCTCTCTGCTCTGTGTTGCTCCTCCCTCAAAAGCTTATTGGCTCTTTCCCTGTCAATCTCTGCCATCTCAAACTTTTGCTCCACCTCTTTAAGCATTTGATTGGTCCTTTCCCTATCATCCTCCGCCCTCTCAAGCCTATGCTCCACCTCCTTAAGCATTTGATTGGCTCTCTCCCTGTCATCTACAGCCTTTTGCAGCTTAAGCTCCGCCTCATCTAGTTGTTTCTTCAACAGATCTCTTTCAGCTTCAGTTCTGGCAGCATTCTTGGCTTCCTCAAGATGCTCATGCTGGTTTGTTTCTTTAGTGAGGATGACAGTCTGGTATTTGTCCAGCAAAGATTGGTATTCTGTAGAAAAATAACTAATACAAGTAAGCCTCATTGCTAGAAAACATGACCCATTTTCTCGCTTTGAATGTTCTACTGCTTCCAAAGGATCTAACAATTATTTTTATTTGCTATTACTGCAGCTGGTGTTGTGCCATGTGGCGGCCCTAAAAAGTCACCCCGTACATCATCCATAGTGCAGATTATATTTTTCTTTTGATCCTTTGGTATCAGTGAATATATTTGGAGTAGTTCGAATATATTTTATGTTAAGATTCATCTTCTTAACAATATTTTGTTTATTTGGCCCCTTTGGGAATATGAGTCTTTGATTTTGACTACACAGATGTAAATTCTTGAAATTGCAGCAACAATGTCTGGCTTTCGCTGCCAGTTTTTAAAGGGTCACTGATGAGGGTTCAGTACCCGAAATTGTACAAAATGACCCATTTTCTCGCTTTAAATGTTCTACTGCTTCCAAAGGATCTAACAATTATTTTTATTTGTTTTCAAACCAGACATGACCTAAAAAAAAAAAAAGGCGGTTCCTTCACACCTTTCTTTCCCAAAAAGTATGGACCCTTCCAACTAGGAATAAGATGTGTGAAAGGTCCTGGGAAAAATGCATTAATTTTTAAAACAAGAATTTAATTGAGGCTTGTGCACTCACATCACATTGACAATTCAGTTGCAACCAATTCCAAACAGTCTATGAACATGAATGGAAGTCTTTTGATGTCTTTTCATTTAAATTGCTATGTCCCAATGCATCTTCTTTCATTCGAGATTATCTGCCATGGTTGGAAAGGTCCGGTTGGCAGCTTCTATAATTAGCACAGCTATTCAATCAATAGTTCAGTCTGGGTTCAAACCCCATCGGGGACGCAGGATTTTTTCAAGTTAAGCATCTTCTCTTGTTTCAAATTTTCATGTTCGTAAGAAAATGAAACATGTTTTAAAAGTATCTCTAAATTAAATATGTAAAATATGTAGAGCAACTAAAAATAGGAAGCTCATGCATACCTTGTTTGCCACTGTTTAATTCCTCCTCTTTCTTATTGATATAGTCTTCCTGCATCTGGAGCATGTTTTCTTGCTCTCCCAACGTTTCCTTTAGTAACGCTATAGTCTCGTCTTTAGACTTGGCATCTGGCAATATAAATATGAGCCATCTCGTGATAAAAACCAACGAGGTTTCCGAGCAGGTCTGACAAAAATCAGGTTGTACAGTCACAGAAGCAGGCTAGAGGCTTGAAATTTCGTATTTAAGAGGAAGTGTAGTATCCGTGTAGCGAAATCATAGGCGCTGATCAGCTTTGCAGTTACTGCGAAGCTGATCTGTGTCTTTGTTTTCACTCATATGATACAATTCTTTGTCATGCTTAACACAATATGCATCTGTAAATACTTCCACAGCCGGTTTTCTAGTTCCCAAATCAGCAAAGCTGATGCCTTGCCTGATCAACACTCGATAAATACAACCATTTTTATTAATGTTTTGGTTTGGCTGTCGCGCTACACCCCAGTCAGTAATTTTTCCCCATGTCAGAACAGATCCTGGGCCTTCTGAGCCTAAGGACACTACATAGTAGGTATTGGATCCAGGACCTCTCACTCAAGGAGTCCACTAGGACAGAATGCTCACAATTATCCCAAAAACCTTCAATTTTAAGCCTTTTAAGCTTTCCCACAATACCTTGCTTCAGACTGGTCATAGTTCCCAGCTCTGTGTCCAGCTTCTGCCTCAGTTCATCAATCAGTATTTTATTACAATCAATATGGTCCTCTTTCTGTATGATGTCTCGTTCAAGGTCGCTGATTTTGTCTTGGTACCTTTGACGTTCCTCGTCATTGAGTTTACTCCCTTCAAGCTTGTTCCTCTGTGAAAACATACAGATAAATCTGTATTACAAGTATCATGTTAAAATCAATATTGTAATCTTTTTGTATGATGTCTAACTCAAGGTCGCTGATTTTGTCTTGGAACCTTTGGTGTTCCTCGTCATTGAGTTTACTCCCTTCAAGCTTGTTCCTCTGTTGAGAAAGATGTGAATAAGCCATCAAACAATTATACACGTCATTTGAGCCGCATTATGAGAAAACCAACAATCTGCATATGCGAAAACAAAGACACAGATCAGCCTCGTGGTAACCGTGAAGCTGATTAGCACCTTCATTTTCACTACAAGGACAGTACAATTCCTCTACTTTCTAAATTCAAAAGTTCCAGCCTCTATCCATCTTCTGTGCTTGTAGCGCTCAATTTGTGTTGAACCTGTTCGGAAACCACATTACTGGTTTTCCCACGAGGTAGCTCATTTGTAATCATGGCTCCTGAACACCTACAAAGTGGGCAATTTCTTATCCCGCAGTGCTTTGTCTTTTGGATCCTTACCTATGAGGGACTTACTAATTAATCTCTCAGCTTGACTTTTAGTGTTTTAACTGTTACTGGTTGTTTAAAAAAACATTAAGTCGATCAATTTCTGATCATTACCTCAGGAGCTATGGAAATGTGACTTGCTCAAGGCCACAACAAATGGCGTCGTGTCTGAGGATCAAACATGAACCTGGGACCTCTGGGACCAGAGTCCTGCATTCTACCACTGCACCAGTCCGCTATGTTGAATAGATTGAATATGTACATGACGTGCAGCATGAAGGCTGAGCATCCCACCTTAACCAGTGTGCACAAAATTTGTGAAACAGGACCAACAGTCTGACAAACTCTGGGAGGTATTTTGACCAAACATATTTTTACACGCTCAACATGTAGACACTGGCTTTGCCAAAATTTTTTACAGGACTTTTGGTCCAGTGTGGCAAAATTTTTGTCTGACCAAGGCCACATTGTGTCTGACATGTCAGATGGTCAGACAGACTTTTCTGAACATTGCTTTTTTGTTTGTCCTTTTTTGAGGTTTGACATCCCGGTCAACAATTTTCCAGTCATGTCGGGATGGTCTGAACACTGCTTACCTCCAAAACAGCAACTTTCTCTTTCATATCTTGAAGCTCTTGTGTTTTCTGTTGGAGGTCATTCTCTATGGCGGTAAACTTGTGTGACCACTCTTCAATGGTGACCTTGGCCTTGTTCAGTTGTTCATGCAAGGCATGCTCTCTTTCTCGACTCTGTTGACATAAAGTTATGCATTTGTGTTAAGATTTAATGTCCAAGTCAATTTTTCAGTCATGTTGGGATGGAACCACTGCAGTAATTCTAAGGAATTAGAATCTTAAGTTACTTTGTCTTAGGTTTTGCTTTCTCATTAAAGCATTAACTTCTCTGCATGATTTGAATTTTCATAAATTTTAAATGTGTGTATGCACCAGTCATTTGTAACCATGCATCCCCCTCCCCCACCTATGGGAAAGGGTTGGAGATAGCCAAGTGCAGGACAATTATAGTCCCGGCAGTGCAGGGTAAATGACAAGGTTTTGATACTAAGATCCTTACCCCAGGGAGATTTTCTATTGCGAACAGCAGGGAAAAGAGCTTACTTTTGACCTCCATTTTGTCCCCTTAGGGTGGCATCAGGAAAAGTAATAATCCCCGCCCTTCCCCATAGGTGGAGGAGCCGTGGTAACAAATGACTAGTGCATTACAACAACTGATTATAATCTTACAATACCTTGCTAAGCTCGACTTTTGTACTAGGACTGCTGATGGACTGTCTGGGATCAGCCTGCGCCACTGCTGCGATACTCCTCTGACAAGCCTCCGTCTCAGCCATAGCTTCATATCTCTGTCTCTCTTCTTCAAGGTTTTTCTCCAATCTCTCCACTGTGCCTTGCAGCTGTGTCACTTCTTTAATCAGGCTTCTGTTGTTACCCTCCACTTCTTGTAGTTTTGCTGTAGTCCTGTTCAGTTTTTGTTGTAGTACTGATTCTGCTACACTAGAACTATGACTGGTACCTAGCACTGATTGTTTTAGCTCACTGTTAGTTTCGGAGTCTTTCAGTTTCTTTTCTAATGTGCTGATGGTAAATCTAGCCTCAATCAATGCATTGTCAACTTCTATTTTCTCCTTTCTTAATTTTCTGATCCCAGTTTGCGGGCTGAAACAATTCTGCTCATTCATTTCATTAATGATTTTCTGATATTCTTCAATTTTCAGCTTTGCCGAATCGTACATGGCCTGAAGTTCACTAATATTCAGATTTTTATCATTTTCACTGTCAACATTGCTTTCTTTTTCACCATGAGATTCATGCAGCTTTTCAAGCTTTTTAACTTCCTCTGTTAGTATTTGGCACTGATTTTCTTCATTCTTCAGGACACCTTTCAGATCTAGTAGTTCGGTTTTAAGACTACTGCACTTTTCTTCCAACTCTGTGTTTTCATTTTGTACTCCTAGCAATCTGTTTCTTTCACTTTTCAATTCTTTAACCTCATCTTTCAATTCTTTAATTTCAGACTTTAAGTCTTCAATTATAAGTGTCGTTTTCTTTAGCTCTTTTTCTTTCTCACTGTTGATTTCATTAATTTCAGTGTCCTTCTGTGACTTTAATTCTTTCACCTGTTCATTCAGTCTGAGTTTAAGACTGTCAATTTCTTCATTTAATTTTGCAGCAGTTTGCTCATGAGATGCCTTAATATTTGCCAAGTCTGTTTTCAGTGTCTGATTTTCTTCCCCCATAGTTTTAATAGCTTCTTTCTTTGTCTCAACCAGCCTATGCACTTCTGTCTTCATTTCAGAGACAGCTGCTAGTTTGTCATCGCAGTCTGCATGAATATCTTGAATCTGTTGTTCCAAAACTCTTATTTTATTTTCACTTCTATCTAAAACAGATCTCATAGTATCAATTTGGTTCCTTTGATCCGCAATTGTCTGCCTTGCTTCATCTAAGTCTCTTTGAGTTTCTTGCCCTCCAGAGACTTTTTCACTCAGCTTATCTAGTTCTTCTTCAAGTTCCCTAATTTTAGTCTTAGCTTCATTAAGCTCACTGTCTTTGGCATTCAATTCATCTTGGAACTTCTTACTGAATTCATTCTCTTTCTTCAGTGTGTTTGCCTCACTTCTTTTGTTTTCCAATTCAAGTAACGCTTCTTCCAGCTCACCTTTCAAGTTGTGATGAAGTGTTTTATGTGTATGAACTGCTGATTTCAATTCAGCTATTTCACATAAGGCATCTGCCAACTTCCCTTCATCTACATTATTAGAGTCAATTTGTTGCTTTAATTCATTATACACTTGTTTCAGCTCTTTCAGTTCTCTTGTTTTACTTTCAAGCACTATTTCTAGTTCATTATTCTTTTCTAACACACATTTCACTTTACCTTCTGAAATTCTTAGTTCTTTTTCAGCATGCTCAACCATAGTTGACTTTTCAAGAAGCTGATCATTCAAAGATACAGTTTGTTTCTCAAGCTCATCACATTTTTCTTTACTTGAAGATAGCAACACTTTCACTTCTTCTGCTTTTGCATTCATATCACATAATTCCTTGTTGACATTATCTACTCTCTCTTTCTGTTCTGTTATAGCATGAGTCCTTTTCTCAACTGTACCCTCTAATTCCTGAATTTCCTCACTTTTTGTCTTTAATTCATTTTCCAAGAAAGCTATTCTAGCTGTCATACACTCTAATTCTGCTGTTCTACATTCCATTTCTTTGTCCTTGTTGCATATTTCCACTTCCTTATCTACAACAGCTGATTCCAAATCTCTAAAACTTTCCTCCAAAGTTTCTTTATCTTTCATTTGTTCTGTCAAGCAACTTAATTTGCTTTCAAGTTCCTTGATTTTAATATTTTGTGAATCTAAAAGAGCTTTTTGAGAATTAATCGTCTCAGAATCGCTGCCTATAGCATTTCTGTGTTGCACTATACCATTATTTTTCTTGATATCATTTTGTTGTTCCAGAAGCCGAGCCTCCAATTCATGAATTCTGTGCTTTAATCTCTTGATTTCTTCCAAGTTTTGGTCTTCTATTTCTTTCTCATCTAACACAGCACTTAAATTATCAGACAACATCACAAGCTCCTCTTCTTTCTCACTCAAAGCAGATTTTAACACTGCAACTTGCTCTTCAAGGCCACTGATTTCTTTCTTACAAAGATTCAAACTATCTATTTCTTCCTTTTGTTTCTTTGTTTCACTGATCAACTCATTAATCTTATCCTCCTTGCCTTTCAGCAAGGTTTGCAGTTTGAGTATTTCTTCATTTAGTCCTTCCATTTCAGTAAGCTTATCATCTTTTACTTTGAGAGTCTCTTTAAATTTTGCAAGCTCAGCTTCCAGCAGTTTCATGTTTCTGCTCGTTTCTTCCTCAGATTTCTTCAAAATTACTGTCTCCTCTGGTGAATTTAATTGCTTGTCATTATTCTCTTTCAGTTTTTTCTTAAGTTCTGATATTTCAGTTTCCTTCATGTTTATCACAGCATCTTTTTCTGCATTGATTCTTTTCAGTTTTGCCATTTCATTCATTGCTACAGCCAGTTCCTCTCCAGTCTGCGTCAGCTCACTGCCCTTTTCTTTGATTTTATTACTGAATTCCTCTTTGAGCTCCTCATTATTTGCCTCTTTTTCATCAACGGTAAATCTTAGCATTGAATATTTACGCTTTGCTTCCTTTAGAAGCTCTTCTTCAGCTTTGAAACCAGCTTTCAGTTTTGTAACTTTGTCATTTAGCATGTCAATTTCCATATCTTTCATTTGAAGTTCATATTCCAATCTCTGTATTTCAGCCTTATCATTCCCTGCTTGATCAGCTGTTTTCAATGCAGCAGAAGACTTTGGGGATAATAGCTGCAATTCAGCTTCCTTACACTGAAAATCATTTGTTGTTTTGTTCACCATATCTTTCAACTCTGAATTTAGCACTTCCAATTCTTCTTCTTTGTGTTCATGTTTTTCAAGTTCAGTTTCCTTCTCTTCGACCCTTTGTTTCAATTCATTCACTTGCATTTCCAATTGTTTTTGCTGATTCTCCATATCACATATTGTCTTAGTTTTCAATTTAAGCTGTTCAGTTAGATCATCAATCATATCTGTTTTATTATCCTTTCCTAGTCTATTTTCAAGCTCCTGAATTCTGTCTTCAGCAGATTTGGTCTTTTCATCTGCAGCAGTCAATTTATTTTCCAAGTCCTCAACAGCGGTTCTTGAAACATGCAAGGCATGTTCCAGTTCCGAAACACTGGCAATGTTTTTGTTCATTTCTGACTGAAGACCTACAATCTGCTCTTGAAAATCTTGTGAAAAGTCTAGCCTCTGACCTTTTGGAGTTGACGATTTGGGAGAAAATATGTGTCCGGCTTTGATATCTGGGGATCTTAGTGAATGTCCTGGGGATTTGGTTGGGGATTTTGCCAGCTGTGTCTTAAAATGGAATATCTGAGACCTAAGATTGCTGATCTCTGCCGTGAAGCCATGGATAAGAGCTTCCTGGCTCTTTGCATGTTCGTCTTTGTCCAGCTCATATTTTTCTTTTAGTTGCGCGATTTCTTCCTCTCTTTCACTTGCGGCCTTTTCGAAGAACTTGGCTTTGTTCTCAAACTTGTGGAGATTACCTGAAAATATTTTTGTTACATCTGACAAAGTCCTTACATGTAAATGGATTTTATCTGAAAATGACACAGATTTTGTTTGTATCCTTTGACTCCCATTCAACAATTTTTCAGTCATGTTGGAATGAAGTCACTGCTTCCTGGTTATAAGCCAGTACTATGGGTAGTTAAAGTGTCTTGCTCAAGGACACAACCCGCTGCTGGTCGGATCCCGACCTCCTGTTCAGCAGCCCCACATACTAACCACTAGGACACTGCGCTTCAGAAAAATGAAAATAAGCATTCACACTTTTTCAAGCACTTTCGTTTTGATTTGGTCTTCATGTCGGTGAACATACATCATTTACTTTTGAGCGAAGCAGCTGAGGTTAGTCCAACACAAATATTAGAGAGAAAACACAAACACAGATGAAAAGAAAATAAAACCTTCTGTTTGCAGGATTTGAAGTACAATACCTTTCCGGTTACACTATCAACTTCAGTTATATTTGAGCCTGTGCATGAAAAAACCAACAATTTGGTTTCTGGCCACAAACCGGCCTGTACAGTCATAGAAGCAGCCTAGAAACTTGAAATTTCGGATTTAAGAAAAGGAATTGTACTGTCTGTGTAGTGAAAACAAAGGCACTGATCAGCCTCAGGGTTACCGCGAAGCTGGTCTGCGCCTATCTTTTCGCCTAAGCATTTTGTTGGTTTTCTTATGCAGTGGCTCATTTTTCTATGTATGAATTATTTTTGGTTCTGTTTAATGGCTGAGATGGCATGGTGGAGATAGCTTTACCATAGGCAACAACTAAATGTTGTGAACCACTGCAGAGGGTGTGGTTAGGGCCCTGTAAAATCGATTTATATTACTAATCATTCCAAGAAGATACTTCTGTGGTGGTTCTTTTTGTTTTATGTCTTGTGTTTAAAATTTTTTATGTGCTGTTGGCGCCTTATGTATGTTTTCATATTTTTAATTAAGGTAACTGAGTGGCCACCTATTGGGAAAATAGCTGCTCATTCGGCTTATGATATGTTTCATAGTATAAGTACCTGATTGTTAGTTTGGTTTTTTCCCATCTCGGTTTTTGGAGTGGGAATCTCTTTCTGATTGCGCCTTTTCCTGATCTTTGCCTACTTGTACCTTTTTCTGTTGTGGTTCTATTTGTTTTATGTTTTGGAGTTGATTTTTTGTGCTGTTTGAACCTTATGTACATTTTCATAGTTTTAGTTAAGTTCGGGTATCTGAGTGGCCGCCTATTGGGAAATAGCTGCTCACTCAGCTTACAATGTGTTCTCTGGGTTTGGGTGCCTAATTGCCAATTTTGTTTTTTCTCGCCTCGGTTTTTGGAGTGGGAATTTCTGATTGCTCCTTTTCTTGATCATTGCCTACCTGTACCTTTTTAGTTAAAGGCGCAATCAGAAAAAGATTCCCACTCCAAAAAAACGGGGTGGGAAAAAACCAAACTAACAATGTTTGGGTAACTGAGTGGCAGCCTATTGGGAAATAGCTGCTCACTGGGCTTACGATATGTTTTCTAAGTACCTAATTGTCAATTTAGTCTTTTCCCACCTCAGTTTTTGGAGTCAACATTGGAATATCATGACACACGAAAGGAGCTCATAAATATATAACCACCAAAGTACACAAATAGGGCTTATATGTATGTGGTTTGACATGACCACTTTACCTGGTCAGGCTCAGACTTTCTAAGCCGTAAATAACCAGTAATCAGATGGTTAGTCAGGTGATAAGCTTTGCCTGAAACCCATCTATTTCTTGTAGTCCAAACTGGCTGGGGCTCTTTCTAAGGTGAACGTGTTGATAAGTATTTTCCTATAGATGAATTGAGCCGCATCGAGAGAAAACCGGATTTTTGCCTGTGCAAAAACAAAGGCGCAGATCAGCTTTGCAGTAACTGCCAAGCTGATCAGCGCCTTTGATTTCGCTACACAGATGGTACAATTTCTCTACTTCTTCAACCCTAAATTTCAAGATTCTAGCTTTCTTCTGTGACTGTACAGACTGGTTTGTGTTGGACCTGGTCGGAACCCCTGAAGACCGGTTTTCTCGTGTTACGGCTCAATTGGTAGTTGTTCCATGTACCATTTGTGCTTATGTTTGTATTTTTAAATGTTTACTTTTTAATAGGACCAAGTCTCTCTGATCATTTGCTTGATGCCATTCTCAATGCTTTGAACATCTCAATACTTTGAACATCTGACCAAGTCTTATGTTTTAACATTTTTCTTAAATTTGCTAGACTGAGAAAAAATTGTTTATATCAAGGTATAATGTCCATGTCACCAATATTTCAGTCATGTCATGACCGAGCCACCACTTCCTTGGCATTAATCAGTACTCTGGGGAGTTAATGTGTCGTGCTCAAGGACCAAACAAGACACCCCAAGTGGGGATCCAACCCAAGACGTCTCGATTCAGTCTGATGCTATACCACCAGGCCATCACGCTTCCAGAAAAGAATTTAAATCGAGATTTGAACCGAACCTTTTGTCATTAAATCACAGCAGATTTAGTGCGAAGATTTGGGCACCACAAAATAAATTTAAGCACTCCAGTAAAAGTTTTTGCTGACTCTTGCAAGACATTTCTGCTGTGATTTATCTTTGTCTATTTAGTATTTATTTTGTCTGCTTGTGTTGTGTTTGCCATTCTTGTGTTCAGCTGTCTGCTGATGCTAGCCAGATGGCTACCTTGTTGGGAAAGAGTCATCTTGCTTTTCATGTCTTGTTAAATTTTCATGTCTTGTTAAATTTTCATGTCTTGTTGATGTCTTGCCCGTCTGGCGGCTGGGTTGGGTTTTCAAATGTAATATTTGTTTGAGTAGGTGCTTTACATCCATGGGCGACAGCTAAGGTTAAGTCCGAACGGTTTATTATCCGATCTACACTGGTCCTAGGCAAGACTGCCGAAGCAGTTTACTAGTTGTGTGTGCATATTTTCACCACTAACTGACTCATATGATTCTTGAATCAGCAAAAATGAAGAATGATCATAAATTATATTTTCAGGATAAAATCTTCATGAAAGAAATTTGCTCTGCATGAGGATCTAGCATGGGTCAACTTTGTTGCTTAAAACAATCTATCAATCAAGCTATCAAATTCTGGACTTTCAGCATACTCTCTGTTAAGAGCATAGAATTTTGTTGTCATTTGGCCCAAAAGATTCTTTTTACTTTTTTCAAGTGAAAAAGTGTTACCTCCCTTTCACTGCTATATGGAAAATCTGCCAGCATGCTTTTATTTACCAACGTAAAGCCATACAACACACGGACACTCACCTGAAACGAGAAAGTCAGGTGCAAAAATAAGTCAAGATATCAACAATATGGAGGCAAGTTTCATGCAAATGAGCACACTTTTTTCCATTATTTTCTGACATTTTAAAGAATTTTCTTTGTTAAAAGTTAAAAATTGAGAAAAACAGACTGACGCACTATTTAATATTCTCCTATGCAATTTAGGATACATGTTACTTGTGAAAGTTTGTATAAATATTCCTGAATTGTATGGCTAGTATACAAACAAAAGCATGCTGGATTTTACGAGGTTGAATTCAAGAAAGACCCTGAAGAACAATTACTGAACCACATCATGAGAAAACCGGATTTTGCCTATGCGAAAACAAAGGCGCAGATCAGCTTCGCGGTGACCGCGAAGCTGATCAGCGCCTTTGTTTTCGCTACACAGATAGTAAAATCCCTGTCTTCTTAAATCCAAAATTTCGAGCTTCTAGCCTGCTTCTATGACTGTACAGGCTGGTTTTTGTCTGACCTGGTCAGAAACCCAAATTGTTGGTTTTCTCACGGGAAGGCTCATATGGCTTTTTTGAATTCATTCCACATCTATCGCCAAAGTATCTGGAATAACAATGTGTACAGCACAAATGGATTGAAGAAAATTAATAACAATCATTTTAAAAATACAATTTATTCCATAATTTATGTCCATTAAGACTAAGAAAGGTAGATAAAGATGAAAGCATAAAACATGAAAACAAATTTTAAAATGTTTTGAAAACAAGCAAAAATAAAAGTTCAAGCAAAAATAAAAGAAGCGTTCATCAACATAATTTATAATAGTTTTTGGAGCCCATTAGGGAAAATACCAACATTTCTAGTGACCAAAGAAGGCAGGAAAACATAAAATCATCTCTTGTGTAATCATAAGATATGTATCGTATCTGTATCAAGTTGAATTACTGTCATGAAGTATTTACAACTCCTGGTCAGTTTACCAGAATTAATTGTCCATTATTTTCTTTATATAATAAAACCCCTAACGTTTAAATTTGTTATATTTTTCACACAGTAGCCTCCAGCTGAAAATTACAATGCCGCCAAATCAAAGCCAATGTGAGATAAGTTTCGAGTGACAACACACACTGTTGTTGGTTGGGTGTTGTACATGTGGAGATGGGACCTTGGTTTTGAGTCTCATCCTGGGATCGAACCCACAGACCCTGTTTTACAAGGTGAGTTGCTCAACCACCTCTACGCCACAATGGCTTCTACACAGAATGTTTATATAACTGGCCCTGAGGTTATAAAAATATTTTCATGCTCAACTCAGCTGAGCCTGAAATTTACACTGTTCATAAATACTAAAATAGCCAAAATAAACTGAATTTTCTGGTTTAGATCAAGACTAATTTATCCTGTTGATAAATGTTAAAATGCCAACAATTGTTGGCATTTTAACATTTATGAGCAGGTTAAATTTTAGTCTGAGCTGAGCATGAAAAAAGTTCTATCACCTCGGGACCTGGACATAGTCCATTGGTATAAATAAAGAAAATATTCAAGATAAGGTACTTTTACCATAATTGTTTGTCCATGACAGTCAACAGCAACAAATATGAGCCGCATCATGAGGAAAACAGATTTTGCCTTTGCGAAAACAAAGACGCAGATCAGCTGTGCCGTAACTTTTGTTTTCGCTACATGGATAGTACAATTCCTATTCTTCCTAAATCTGAAATTTCAAGCTTCTAGCCATCTTCTGTAGCTGCACAGACCGATGTGTGTTGGACCTGGTCGGAAACCCCGGTTTTCTCGTATCGCGGCTCATATTTTGAACATATGGCCTATATTACCTATGTGAGCATGCATCTTCATTATAGTGACTCTTTACTTACTCCCCAATTACCTATTCCATATTACTTTTTTTGCATTTCAAAAATTTACATTCAATTTGTTTTTCTTTTTTTTTTGTCTCAGTGCTTTAAATCATACACTTATAGATATGCGAAAACAAAGACGCAGATCAGCTTCACGGTAACCGCGAAGCTGATCAGCGCCTTCGTTTTTGCTATATGGATAGTACAATTCCTCTATTTTCTAAATCTAAAACCAGACCTGGGTTAATCTTATTCGTTAATCACGATTACTTTTATTCGATTGAAATTTTTTTCAATCAAAAATTATTCTGTAATCGTAGATTTTTACGATTGAAATTATTCTTATTCTTATTCGATTACTTTTCAAAATTGCCTGTAATCGTGATTAATTTAACGAATAAATTATGATTGATTTTGAAATTTTCAAAAAAAAAAAAAAAAGGAGTCTTGAGAAGTATGGTAAAAGATAAAACCTAATGAAGTATGTTCCCTGCAGGAAAAAATGTAAAAATCCAAAGGTTTCATTGACATGGGCACATAATAAAATTATTCATGCATACTGATCAACAAATTTAACATTATTATATTTTTTCTTGTCATCTTGGTATTTTTTGATCCAAAATTTTCCAAATAAATTCAGAACTCCTCTTAGAACACTCCCTTTTTTGCTTACATTTCTTCGACCTCACCAAGCTTTTAAACATAATTATGTTAGAAGCATATAGAAACAGTTTTGAAACCTATTGCAAAAGTTTAAACCTACTGTTACCTGGTTAAACTTAAAATCACACCTTTACTGATTAACTAATAAACAGGTGCCATATGGGTTGTGTTGTCAAAACACCCTAGAACAAGTTAGTGGCAATATACAAAGGATTAACAGAATCAATGTCTCTCTACCTATAGAGAGACTATGACAGAATGAACATTTTGAGAGTCATATTATAAAAATTTATGTCAAAATAACTGCAGCATTCAGATCTAGTAACATTTTTTTTGGTACAATTTGGAGTTGCTACCCAAATTATAAACATACACACAGCATCATGAGACCTAAAATTATGTTTATGATTCACTGTTTTGTAATGTCTAAAATCTTAAGATAAAGTGCCCATTTCACCAAGAGGATTCCTATATGCCAACATAATAACATATGTAGTCAAAATCATAACTGCGTAATTCAAGACTGGCTAGATTATAAATGCTAAACTAATCGATTGATTATTCGATTACTTTTGCAAATCAATTGTAATTGTAATCGATTACATTCAGGAAAAAAATATTTTTAATCGTAATCGTTAATCGTAAGATTGAAAGTAATTGTAATCGTTAGTGATTAAGTTTGAAAGTAATCGATAACAGGTCTGTCTAAAACTTTAGGCTTCCAGCTATCTTCTGTGCTTGTACAGCTCAGTTTGTGTCACACTGTTGGTTTTCTCATGAAGCTGCTCAAATGTCTTTACTGAAGAAAAGATCAACCTGATTCCTCAGTGTTGTCATTCACACAACATCAGTGTTGCTCTTAAACCAATAAATACAACTGTATAAAAAATACATGTTCTGTACATATTTAAAACACCAGTGTGCATGGTTACTGAACAAGCACAAAAAATATGTCACAAGTTCAAGCATTCAAATTGATCAGCTTAAAAATTATGAGCCATGTCAAAAACACCTACTTTTAATTAAACTGTGTAGCTAATCAGCATCTTTTGTTTGCCTACAGAAATGATATGAGCCTTAACGCCAGAAAACCGGTCTTCGGGGTTTCCGACCAGGTCTGACACAAACCGGCCTGTACAGTTTCAGAAAAAGTCTAGTAGATTGAAATTTTGGTTTTAAGAAGAAGAGAAATTGTACTATCAGTGTAGCGAAAACAAAGGCGCTGATCAGCTTCGCAGTTACTGCGAAGCTGATCTGCGCCTTTGTTTTCGCACAGGCAAAAATCCGGTTTTCTCACGATGCGGCTCATATAGTACATGATGAACAAATACCACTATATATCAAAATCAAAAATGTCAAGCTGCTAGCCATCATCTATGGTGTACTGTAATCCAGTTTGTGTCTGACATGGTGTAAACTCCAGTTTTCTAATGATGGATTTCTTAATTTTTTTCATGCAGAACTGATCATTTGCAGACCACAATGACACATATCTGATACAACACATTTGGCTATCTTGGTATGACCCAATCACAAGTGAGCCGCATCTTGAGAAAACCGGATTTTTGCCTATGCGAAAACAAAGGCACAGATCAGCTTCGCAGTAACTGCGAAGCCGATCAGCACCTTTGTTCTCGCTGCACGGATAGTACAATTCCTCCTCTACATATATCCAAAATTTCAAGAGTCTAGCTTTCTTCTGAGAATGCACAGGCCTGTTTGTGTCAGACCGGGACGGAAACCCCGAAGACCGGTTTTCTCCCATCACGGCTCAATTAGCAACTTAACTCCCCTATCACCGGTCTAACATCGCCTTGTTCTAAGATTATACTGCGGTCTCTTACTAGCCGACGACCTCCTCAACTTAGCCTTTCCTTTTCCTTTACCACCTAACACCTTCCTGCGTTTGCTCGTATTCAAGTCCGTTTTCTCACTTTCTTTGTCCGCACACTTCCTTTTCCCGCCGCGGATTTTCCTGTCTTTACCGTTCTCGGCCTGTTGACTAGACTGTCCGTAGAAATTTTCCTTGTCCATACGAAGAGATCTACGCGGTACTGCTTTTACTTTCATACATTCTCGCCCATGAGTTGGATCCTTCACTGGAGAATTTTTCAACCTTAACATGCTTGATTTAGTGTGCTTGAATATAAGCTTGTTTTTAAGAGGAGTTAAAACTATCTGCAGGACTCGACTATCGTCTAATGGCCGATGAATTTCGTAATCTAATTTGTTATTCATCATGTTCTTGAAATTCACAGAATTACATTTTCTTTGCTGGTTATTCAGCGTCAGCGGCATGGATTTCTCTGAGCCTGGAGACTCTGAATTACCCTGCCCTCCATCTTCGTAACTGTCACTCGTGCCCGCCGTATATTCCAACAGAGAACTCTGATTGAACGAGACAGTATTACCACTTTTCCTTTGTGGACTTTCAAGCACCTCGGATATGCATTTATCTATACTGTGCCGCAACTGAATAATCTCGGACTCCGCGTCCGAGAAATTCTCCAAATCCGTGTCCAATCCAACACCTGAGCTATCATGATGCACAGAGAAAGTTCTGTGGATTTCCTCAGTTTTCGAATTATCAATATTTTCCCCATTTCCATGCTTCTCCTCGATATCAGCAGACAATTCAAGCTTTGAGATGGACCGTCTGAATTTATCTAAGTGCGACAAATTCTTAGTGGGCGTACTTTTATCACAGACTTGCGAACCACTCTTTGGTGGCGTTTCTACAACGATATCTAGGTCGGGTGGCGTACCTTGTAATTCTCGGATCTGCGATTGTAGACTGGACACACACTCTTCCCGCTTGCTGAGCGACTGGTCTGCTGTCTCCATGGCGACACGGCTGTCAGTCGCAGCCTGTTCCAATGCTTTGACAGCCTCACTCTGAAAATTTATTTGCGTATTCAAATCAATCATGAGATTCAAGTTAAGAATTCCGATGATATGGTAAACATAGCAATCACGTAAAAGGTTTTTTCAAATGCCCATTAGCAACTTCAAGAGCAATGTTCATAAAACTTGACTTTTGGTCAGACAATCTCTGGTTTGGGTTGGAGCTTAAATGTCCAATGTCAACAGCTTAAAGTTATATCAGGACAGTCAGTTTATCTTAGCCACGCATCTCTTGGTCATGCCTCCCACAGGCAGGTTATTAGTACCTGGTGCACATTTCTTTCACCACTAACTAACAAATGCTCTTCTTGAATCACTGGCAGAGGAAGTTCAGGGTTAGAAATAAGCAGTTGCCCACTTGCCCGTGACGGGTCAAATTTGGTGGGGCAACCTGATCTTACTGAAAGGTTGCCCCCAGGACAACCTGGAATTTTCCAAGAAGTGTTTGATCTCTTCATTCTTAGATTTCAAAGCAATGACAATTGGACTGTACCTTTGAATTCATGCATAAACATGATAAATAATCTTCATTTAGTAACATTTATATGACATTTCTATGGTGGCAAGTTCAAACCATGGGGGGCAATTTCAGCTTGATTGCAGGTTGCCCCCCCCCCCCCCCCCCCCCCCCCCCCCCCCCCCCCCCCGGACAAGCTGCTTCCCGGGTCTTATTTCTAACACTGAAGTTTGGTTGTAGAAATAATTTCTTGACAAAATCTTCATGAAAGAAGTGTTTTGGACAAAAGGATGAATTGCTGGTCCACTTCATTAGGGAGCTGACAAGCTACCCATGAAACTATAGCACCCAGTTAGTCACAATTAAGATTATCGAGACATTTAGATGTAGAAAACTTTCAAAACTAACCTGAGACTCCAGTTTTTGTTCATACTCCTGTACGAGGTCTTTCAGCTTCTGTAGCTCTGTCTCCCGCTGCTCGAACGTCTCGCCGGCCTCCGTCAACATGTCATTCAGCTCGGAGATTTCTTTGTCCTACACATGTAGCAGCAGAATAGATATAATACATGATGACAGCTACAGTTCAACCTCACTATACAGTGCGCCTCACTATAATGTGGTTTTCATTATGACACAGTCATGTCATGGCTCCCAAATTGGTAACATTGCTATATGTATACAGTATTAAAGTGACCTCATTATAACAGGGTTTATCTTATAACACAGTCTGCTTCTATGGAACCTAAAGATATCATCATAATGAGGTTGGCCTGTAGATTTGCCACATTTTGTTTTGTGGTTTAACGTCCCAGACAACAATTTTTCAGTCATGTCAGGATGAAGCTGCAGCTTCCTGGGTATGTAGCAGAACCATGGGGAGTAAGTGTGTCTTGCTCAAGGTAACAACCCAGTGCAAGTGCGACTCAAACCCCCCACTCCCTATATCCAAAGTGTGACACATCACTCCGCTTCTGCATACCCCCTATATGAGCCGCGTCATGAGAAAACTGGATTTCTATGCAAAAACAAAAGCCCTGATCAGCTGTGCAGTGACTGCACAGCTGATCAGGGCTTTTGCTTTTGCTACATGGATAGTACAATTCCTTTTCTTCCCAATTCTGAAATTTCAAGCTTCTAGCCATCTTTTAAGCTGCACAGGTCAGTTTGTGTCAGACCTGGTCGGAAACCCCAAAGACCTGTTTTCTCGCATCGAGGCTCATATAATGTATTATACAGGTAGATTTGAATTTTAGCAAGATCAATATGTAGAGAAATATAACTCATATATGAGCAAAAGGCACATAAATTGCAAGCAATAAAGCTGGAGACTTGCATAGCAATCTTATTACACGAAAATGCTAAGTATTGACATGGTTAAAGTCTGTCTGCTAAATGCTTGATATGGGGTTTGTTTGTAAGTTCCTGGTCAACAGCTAATCTATGGTCATATTGAGACAATCAATCATTCTAACAATTGTTCCAGAGCAAGCAACCATGAAGCAGTTTACTACCAGATTTTGGCCTGTGCGAAAACAAACAGTAACTGCACAGCTGATCAGCACCTTTGTTTTTTATGCTACTTGGATAGTATGATCCCTCTTCTTTATAAATCTGAAATTTCAAGCTTCCAGCCATCTTCTGTGGGTGTACAGGCCGATATGTGTCTGACCTAGTCGGAAATCCTGAAGACAAGTGTTCTTGCATCGTGGCTCAAATGCTGCTGATCATTATCTAACCTGTTCCTTGACTTTGTCCCTGGACTGTGTGAGCTGCTGTGTCATGTTCTCAATCAGAGCATCCTTGTCGCTGTCGTCATCTCTCTCCTTAGCCTGTCGGAGAAACCAGGAAATTAAACCTTAAGCCAGCAACAAACTCACAAGTAAGAGCTATTGGTTAAGCCTCGCCCACTTCTTAAGTGAAATCATAGCAACTCGCAGAGAACTTGTCTTATGTGGGCAAATGTCTTACATAAGTCTACCCAACTTGTAGCTTGTCATGGAAAGGCTACAGGAATTTCAAAGGGTTTGAAACTCCCGTAGCGATTCACAGGTTAACAGTGGGCAAAGCATTAGTTATTTTGATCTTGTAGCTTATCGTACAGAACATGTAATTATGTTATGCATTCTTGGCTTCTTACCAATGAGTTGCTACGATACTGAAAGTGACTTCTTGCAAGTTACGACATCTCGCAAGTTTACCACAACATTCATATGAGTATCCGCAAGTTTCCATGCCTTATATCATAGGGATGTAGTGTAGAGCCCAAATTTATGAACTGTAACATAATTTAACTATTCTGTGCTCATAATTGCCATTCTGATTTTATGACAGGCCAGTGGTAGGGTTTCAATCTTCAAACTTCAGATTTTTTAACTTGGGAGCTTACACTCTCTCACTAGATAAGCATGATCTCCATTACGCATAAAACTAAAAAGGAAACTGAGCTAGTCTAGCTCATTTGCAACTTAGCCACCATAAAACTATGCAATTACCTTTTCCAGCAGGCCTTCCAGTTCTGTAATTTTCTCTTCATAACCTGACATCTGACTCTGAAGATTTTCAATGTATGTTGTGTTCTTGGAACTCTGCAACAATAGGCTCATTTGATGACTTATTCAATATGTACAAATTTAACTTATTTCGATGGGTATTCGTTTGACAACCTATCTCAATAGGAATTCATTTGACAACTTATTTCATAATTTCAATCGAAATTCATTTGACAACTTATTCCAATATGTGCTTATTTGAAAATTTATTGTAGAAGGTATTCACTTGTCAATTTATTTCAATAGGTATTCACTTGACAACTTATTTCAGTAGGTATTCACTTGACAACTTATTTCAATAGGTGCTCATTTGACAACTTATCAATAGGTGCTCATTTGACAACTTATCAATAGGTGCTCATTTGACAACTTATCAATAGGTGCTCATTTGACAACTTATCAATAGGTGCTCATTTGACAACTTTTTTCAAAAGGTGCTCTTTTGACAACTTATTTCAAAAGGTGCTCATTTGACAACTTATTTCAAAAGGTGCTCATTTGACAACTTATTTCAAAAGGTGCTCATTTGACAACTTATTTCAAAAGGTGCTCATTTGACAACTTATTTCAAAAGGTGCTCATTTGACAACTTATTTCAAAAGGTGCTCATTTGACAACTTATTTCAAAAGGTGCTCATTTGACAACTTATTTCAAAAGGTGCTCATTTGACAACTTATTTCAAAAGGTGCTCATTTGACAACTTATCAATAGGTGCTCATTTGACAACTTATCAATAGGTGCTCATTTGACAACTTATCAATAGGTGCACATTTGACAACTTATCAATAGGTGCTCATTTGACAACTGATCAATAGGTGCTCATTTGACAACTGATCAATAGGTGCTCATTTGACAACTGATCAATAGGTGCTCATTTGACAACTGATCAATAGGTGCTCATTTGACAACTTATCAATAGGTGCTCATTTGACAACTTATCAATAGGTGCTCATTTGACAACTTATCAATAGGTGCTCATTTGACAACTTATCAATAGGTGCTCATTTGACAACTTATCAATAGGTGCTATAGGTGCTAATTTGACAACTTATCAATAGGTGCTAATTTGACAACTTATCAATAGGTGCTCATTTGACAACTTATCAATAGGTGCTCATTTGACAACTTATCAATAGGTGCTCATTTGACAACTTATCAATAGGTGCTCATTTGACAACTGATCAATAGGTGCTCATTTGACAACTAATTCAAGTTCAAGCTCAATGGGTTTGGATGTAAACCATCATTTGAGCCACCTCGTGGGAAAACCAACAATGTGGTTTCCGAACAGGTCCGACACAAACCGGCCTGTACAGTAACAGAAGCAGGCTAGAAGCTTGAAATTTTGGAGTTAAGTAGAGGAGGAATTGTACTATTCGAGTAGCGAAAACAAAGGGGCTGATCAGCTTCGCGGTTACCGCGAAGCTGATCTGCGCCTTTGTTTTCGCCAGTGCAGATTGTTGGTTTTTCCATGAGGCGGCTCATTTCAAATCTTGAGACTTATGAATGCAACCTATTTCATAACCTCATGCTCATCTTGTTATTATGATTCATCTTACCAACTCTTTCTGTAACTCGTCATTCACTTTCTGTGAGTCCGCCAGTTGTTTCTCGAGATTGGTCTTGTCTTTTTCTGCTTTTTCTTGGCTCTCTGTCAGTTTCTGGACTTTTTCTTCAAGACTGGAGACTTTCTCTTGTAGCGTTTTGATTTCATTGTCTCGTTCCTGCAAAAGTGATATACAAGTGTTATCAAGATTAATCATTGACTTCTGCGTGGCCACCAGCTGTTAAGCCACAGTGGTCTTGTCTTTGTCTGTTTTCTCTTCACTCACTGTCAGTTTCTGGACTTTGCCTTTAAGACCAGAGACTTTCACTTGACGTCTTGATTTCATTGTCCCTTTTCTGCAGAAATTTAAGACCAAATCTTGAATGCAAGCCTTGTACTTTGCTGTACATAAAAGTGGACAGGCTCCAATACCAGTGTTTACAAAACAACTGATAAGGGTCCTGATTTTGTTTAGTCTGCTTTTTACAACAACCCGATCTTTGTTCATAATTCTGTCTGCCATCATGTACACGTTCCCGTAAAAGTATTATCTATTTAAGTTGTACCTGAACTTTGACTTTTTCTTGGTGTAACAACACGCTTGACACCCATTCATCGTCGTCGTCCGTCATACTTTCCGGCACATCTTTCTTGGACAGTTTCGATTTCACGAGAAGTTCAAGACGTTTCTCTGCCAGGTTGTCCTGCATCTCTTCTCGTAGACGCATCTCCTCGCTGCAGGTGGACAAATATTATTATTTAAGCATACACTGGTATCACATAGAACTTACATGCATGTACTTTTGAAGCCATGCAATAATAAGGCCATTCCCCTGAGATGTGTTGTTAATACATAGCTTTTATGTATGATTGTTACAGGGCGCTACTCAGAAATTGATGTCACTGCGTAATATGCATTCAAAAATGTTATTTTCGTGACGTCATGATGACGTTAATGTTTGCCCCAAAAGCAGCATTTTTAGAACTTTATTTAAGTTAATGTCAATTTCCATCCGTCATTTTAAGCGCATTAATTTTTTACAAATCTTGTTTGTTTTTTTTTTTTTCAAATTTTTACGTTATTCTGATTTTTAAACATTTCATATTACCTGTATTCCTGCTCTATTTCTATGAACTGTTTCTGAAACTCCTGTACTATCTCAGCCCTCAGCTTTGACTCCATCTTAATGGCCTTCTTCTTCTCTTTGGAAAGCTCTTCTTGTAAATCTTCTATGATCACAATCAGCTCCTACAATGATATTGGAACGATTTTGCTTTTCAAAAATATTTCTCCAATGTGGGTTGCAAATTCCAACGGCAGACTATACAATCAAATAAAGGTTGTTTTGTTAGTCAAAAACCCACCCAACTAAATGATTTAGAACCATACAATTCTTTGACTGGCCATCCTCGGGCTGTTTTCCTTTATTTTATCTTTATTATTTTTTTTTCAGGGCGAGACCAGTACTATAGGAAGTTGTTTTTGTGGTTTTGTGGTCCGCTGTTTACTTTATTTAGGCACCATTCTTTCACCAGTAACAGACAACTTCTAAGAGCAGGGTAGGAGTAACATATTTATCCATAAAATACATGTACGCAAAATGGGTAGGGACCATCCCTTTGTAACTGCACACACTTGTCTACAATAAATATCATGTGGATCATAGCTACAAACCACTATACTGAACACACAATAATATGTAACAGGGGTAAAGTAAGCCCTTAAGAATTAGTATGATAAATCTTGGCACCTACATCAATATTTTCCTGTGTATAGATCTTCTCTTCAAGGTCTTCGTCTTCATCTTCGGGTAACTGTACATTCTCTGCCTCAGTCTGGTTAGCTAGACCTGATGTTCCTAGGAAAACATTTTGAGATTATTTCACAATTCTCAGTTCAAATGTACACCCCTATGGGCGGTTTGTCTTCATATTACTTCAGGATGAATACCAGTGACCAATTTGACATGGCATGTACTAGCCAGGTATGGAACCTCCTGATTGTAAAGTAGACTACTGCTCATCAAAGCATGTTATTTATTTGTTCCCCCATTACAAAATCCCTGACATTTTAACATGCACGAGTTGTAATACTGACAAAATGAAATATCAGAACAAAGTCCTGACTTCTTCAATTGCCAAATCTACAGATTAGGACTTTTTATCAGTCTTTAGGTGCACCTTAAATTTCATGAAGAATACTGGCTCCTTAGTCTTTCATTTTTTTTTATATCTATTAATCTACTAGTTTCCCTGGTCTGTGACTTACTTGCAGGAGTTGCCCACATAATAGATGCCCGTGGAATAGGATTAGGTGAAGCTGTGATAACTGGCAACTTTGGCTTGATAAACACAGGCTTCTGAACAACTACAACCTGGTAAAACAGATAATAGGATTAGGTGAAGCTGCGATCACTGGCAACTTTGGCTTGATAAACACCGGCTTCTGAACGACTACAACCTGGTAAAACAGATAATAGGATTAGGTGAAGCTGCGATCACTGGCAACTTTGGCTTGATAAACACCGGCTTCTGGACGACTACAACCTGGTAAAACAGATAATAGGATTAGGTGAAGCTGCGATCACTGGCAACTTTGGCTTGATAAACACCGGCTTCTGAACGACTACAACCTGGTAAAACAGATAATAGGATTAGGTGAAGCTGTGATCACTGGCAACTTTGGCTTGATAAACACTGGCTTCTGAACGACTACAACCTGGTAAAACAGATAATAGGATTGGGTGAAGCTGCCATCACTGGCAACTTTGGCTTGATAAACAGTGGCTTCTGAACGACTACAACCTGGTAAAACAGATAATAGGATTAGGTGAAGCTGCGATCACTGGCAACTTTGGCTTGATAAACACTGGCTTCTGAACGACTACAACCTGGTAAAACAGATAATAGGATTAGGTGGAGCTGCGATCACTGGCAACTTTGGCTTGATAAACACCGGCTTCTGGACGACTACAACCTGGTAAAACAGATAATAGGATTGGGTGAAGCTGCGATCACTGGCAACTTTGGCTTGATAAACACTGGCTTCTGAACGACTACAACCTGGTAAAACAGAAAATAGGATTAGGTGAAGCTGCGATCACTGGCAACTTTGGCTTGATAAACACCGGCTTCTGAACGACTACAACCTGGTAAAACAGATAATAGGATTGGGTGAAGCTGCGATCACTGGCAACTTTGGCTTGATAGACACTGGCTTCTGAACGACTACAACCTGGTAAAACAGATAATAGCATTAGGGGAAGCTGCAATCACTGGCAACTTTGGCTTGATAAACACCGGCTTCTGAACGACTACAACCTGGTAAAACAGATAATAGGATTGGGTGAAGCTGCGATCACTGGCAACTTTGGCTTGATAAACACTGGCTTCTGAACGACTACAACCTGGTAAAACAGATAAAAGGATTAGGTGAAGCTGCGATCACTGGCACTTTTGGCTTGATAAACACTGGCTTCTGAACGACTACAACCTGGTAAAACAGATAATAGGATTAGGTGAAGCTGCGATCACTGGCAACTTTGGCTTGATAAACACCGGCTTCTGGACGACTACAACCTGGTAAAACAGATAATAGGATTGGGTGAAGCTGCCATCACTGGCAACTTTGGCTTGATAAACACTGGCTTCTGAACGACTACAACCTGGTAAAACAGAAAATAGGATTAGGTGAAGCTGCGATCACTGGCAACTTTGGCTTGATAAACACCGGCTTCTGAACGACTACAACCTGGTAAAACAGATAATAGGATTAGGTGAAGCTGCGATCACTGGCAACTTTGGCTTGATAAACACCGGCTTCTGAACGACTACAACCTGGTAAAACAGATAATAGGATTAGGTGAAGCTGTGATTACTGGCAACTTTGGCTTGATAAACACCGGCTTCTGAATGACTACAACCTGGTAAAACAGATAATAGGATTAGGTGAAGCTGCGATCACTGGCAACTTTGGCTTGATAAACACAGGCTTCTGAACGACTACAATCTGGTAAAACAGATAATAGGATTAGGTGAAGCTGTGATTACTGGCAACTTTGGCTTGATAAACACCGGCTTCTGAACGACTACAACCTGGTAAAACAGATAATAGGATTGGGTGAAGCTGCGATCACTGGCAACTTTGGCTTGATAAACACCGGCTTCTGAACGACTACAACCTGGTAAAACAGATAATTAATAGGATTAGGTGAAGCTGCGATCACTGGCAACTTTGGCTTGATAAACACCGGCTTCTGAACAACTACAACCTGGTAAAACAGATAATAGGATTAGGTGAAGCTGTGATTACTGGCAACTTTGGCTTGATAAACACCGCCTTCTGAACGACTACAACCTGGTAAAACAGATAATAGGATTAGGTGAAGCTGCGATCACTGGCAACTTTGGCTTGATAAACACCGGCTTCTGAACGACTACAACCTGGTAAAACAGATAATAGGATTGGGTGAAGCTGCAATCACTGGCAACTTTAGCTTGATAAACACCGGCTTCTGAACGACTACAACCTGGTAAAACAGATAATAGGATTAGGTGAAGCTGCAATCACTGGCAACTTTGGCTTGATAAACACTGGCTTCTGAACGACTACAACCTGGTAAAACAGATAATAGGATTGGGTGAAGCTGCAATCACTTTCAACTTTGGCTTGATAAACACCGGCTTCTGAACGACTACAACCTGGTAAAACAGATAATAGAATTAGGTGAAGCTGCGATTACTGGCAACTTTGGCTTGATAAACACCGGCTTCTGAACGACTACAACCTGGTAAAATATGAAAGCCTCAAACATTGAAAGCACTCATTGCTGCAACAATTTACTCCCAGATTTTTCAAACATAGTTTGAATGGGTTGCCTAGTTGATGCTTTATGTCGACAATAAGGTCATGTCAGGGCAGTCAATTATCTTGACTGTACTGTCTTTGTAAAGTCTCTTGAAAATCTTGCGCTATACACTGACAATATTTCATGAATTCAGCTGATCTTGGCTTCGCTTACAAGTAAAAGAAATGACTCGAAAATATGCAGATAGAATATTAAACAAAACAGTTAAATTTCTGAGCAAAATTTCAAGATGAATTTCTTTTTTTTGGCAATGGGAAATGGGTTCAGAGTTCGGCCTGAAATTTCGGCAAAGAGACCCATGTATTACCTGACTGGCAATAGCGGAGAACTTGAACACATGCAGTGTCTCGTCGAACATACTGGCACATTGGTTCACATTGACAATCATCGCGGCCTTCCCTTGACCTACAAAGAAGTTCTGGAACAGTCTCGTCAGCTTGCTGTCTCGGAATGGCACTATTCTTGGGTTGTCTCTGAAAATTTAGGGAGGTTAAAATTATTTGAGCCTTTGCATGAGAATACAAACAATTTGGGTTTCCGACCATGTCTTGTACAGTCACATAAGCAGGCTAGAAGCTTGAAATTTAAGGAGGGATTTTACTATCTGTGTAGCGAAAACAGATGCTGATCAGCTACATGTAGTTACTTTGTTTTTGACTATGCATGTTGTTGGTTTTCTTACGTGGCAGCTCAATTATTTAAGATAAAGAGTTGTGTCAGTCAGTGGTAGCGGATAGATGACGAAATGCGTATCTTTGCGTCCAGTGGCTAGAAAGTTTTTTTCCCTCTCATTACATGATTATTATATGAACTTGATAACAGCCAATGCCTAATGCAAAGAAAAAGAAGCAGATCAATGTGCAGTGTGGTAGCCACTAGACACCCTAAACTAGAAATTTCAAGGCTCCAGCCAGCAAAGTTTGTATCTGGCTGGTGACCCTTAAGTCAAACACTCAGGGCTAGTCGTAACCACACATATAACATCCTTGTGTCACATTAGCTAACAGACTGGAGAATCACTTACTTGTGTTGCTGGTTAAACTTGAGGGTTTCTATACAGCGCCCCAGGGTGAGTAGGGAGGTGTTGATGTTTCCTGCCTCCTTCAGTCGATCACCGGTTGTCTGGGATTTTGTGTATCTCTCCGACCCCGCTAGATCACATAGTGATAACCTAAAGGCAGATAATGTCCAATGAAAAAGTATCCATGACCTTCAAAACTAATTATGTCTTGCTATTAATAACATAAAACTTCAGAGACATAAGATAACTGGCCATTATTAAGCAAATGCATAGTCAAATATGTCTTCAATGGTGAGTAGGTAGCCTTTGTGCATTTCACTATTTTGGGTCCGTTACACTGCCATAGTACTTTGTGTGTATAATTGATACATTCTCTAGGTACGCTTCTATGCGACTGATTCATATATTATCTGCAATTGGCTATTTTAATCATGGCAGACAAGGCTTGTGCATTCTCGATTCAAAAAAAAATTATTACTTACATGCTAACTCTTGCCACTTGTGGACAGTTTTTGTCGACTACTCGCAAGATCTTGATGTTAAATATGCAATGACTGAAAGAAACACATATAAGAGAATATACGAGCTGCATCATATTCTACTTAAATCCAAATTTTCGAGCTTCTAGCCCTTTTCAGTGACTGTACAGACCAGTTTGTGTCAGACCTGGTCGGAAACCCAAATTGATGGTTTTCTCAAGCAAAGGCTCATATTGCTTTGACCAACAGTGCATTGATTTTAATTCAAATAACATAATAAGATCCCTTATGGTTAAGTTACCACTTCACTAGTCAGCCCTACACTCTATTCATTATTAAATACTTTGGATTAGCGGGTGGATATCGTGAAACCAGTATGTTTTTTTTAAATTGTTTGGATTTTACTGGATTACTCTATGAGGAGCTAATGTGACATGCTCAAGGACACAATCAGTGCCTGTGGGGTTAGAACCCATCAGAACTCTGGATCTGGAGTCAAACTAGGTTGGGGAGGGGGGTGGGGGGTGACTATTAAATCACTCGAAGTGCTCAGCAAAAGCCTACCTTCTAGATGAGCTCTGGTTCAGCTTGGTGCAGGCTGTTCTGAGGTTTCTCTGTCCTATCGTCATCAGTTTATACGCCTCGTCGGCAGAGTTCACGTTGATCTCTTTCAAACCTACAGAAAAAGACAACACTAATGTAATTTAAGCCTTTGCAATCGATCTCTTTCAAACCTATACAAAAAGATACCATTGATATAATTTGAGCCTTTGCTTGAGAAAACCAACAATTTGGGTTTCCATCTATGTCTGACAGACACAAACCGACCAGTTCAGTCACAGAATTCTGTATTTAAGAATACAGTTTTACGTATTTTCTTTCCCACCTGGTGTCTATGTTGGGACTTTAAATTTAATTGCATCGATTCGATTCCTGGTCCCTCTATTCTTACTTTACCTTATTGTACTATCCAGGGTATTCAAAATGGAATAAAATAGAAGGCTCATTTAGAGAAGTAGACGGCAATGTTCGGGCCGAAGGCCCGAATTTCGCGCCATAGGCGCGAAGCGAGTGCCGAAGGCACGAGAGGGGGGAGAGCACGAGAGGGGGGAAGTTTCCCCCCTCTCGTTGGGGGGGGTCCGGGGGGCCTCCCCCTGGAAATTTTTGAATTCTAGAGTGCACGAGAAGCTATTTTAGGGCCTCTTGAGGTCTTTTTTAAGCATTAAGTTTAATGAAAATTTTATCATTTTTTATATTTTCACATCACTTTACTACTTGTAGCCAGTGTACATATGTTGGGATTAATGAACACAAGTTGTTACAAGTCCATTCAATTTCCTTTTATTTGAGTTTCACAGCACTACTTTATCACAATTCCACAATTTTGGCAGGTGAGCTGTCGTATATACGGTAATGTATATCGCGATCTGCCCTCCAACATTCCATGTAAATCGTGACGAATATTAAGTTATCTAAGTACAAGTTTTCTATTGACCACACGTGAAAACGGTCCGCCCGTGTATAGCTCGATTGTAATCTCAGACGCATCAAAAGATCGTCGAGTCTACTTTGTAGCACCCGGATGGACCATTCAGGTTGTAGAGGTACAAATAATTACTGTGCGTGCAACTGAAGAGTAACGGAAAACGTGTGACATTTTGCATTGATTTACCTTTCACATGCTAATACGTAGACTGGTCGATCTTTTGACCCGCCTAAGTGTCATCAAGCATGTTCACGTGATTAGAATTGCATTGTCAATCTTTTAAATCAGTAACACCAGTTTGTCTATGTGAACCAACAGGGTCCAAGTGTTAATAAAAGCTGTACACGTGGCTTAGAAGGCGAGGGCTCTACTTGCAGGGTTTCAGACTGCCAGACAACGTGCAATCCTACATAGTTGTTTTTCAAATTTAATACCTTGGCATATACGACCTGGATGATAATCCTTTGGCTATGCGTTGGATCAAGCGTGTTCTTGTCTTTTTTAAAAACAAGGTAAGACTTAAACTGTTGGCCGGTTATAAACACCAGCTTAAAACCACCACCACCACCACCACCACCACCACCAACAACAACAACAACAACAACACCATGATAATCAACAACAACAACAACAACAACAGCCATTGGTGCTTCCATGAACTGTAAAATGATGTAAATAAAGCTCTTTGTGTATACACATTCTAACACGGTTATCGTCTTACTCGTGGAACCTAAACGTCACAATAATTGGGAGTGTAAGTAACTGGACAACAATGACAGTTTGCGTTGTACAAAACAAAGGTGAGGAAATCAGAGGGCTTTCCGTTGCATTAACCTAACGTTAGCAGCATTGGTTGGCCCAAGATAAAACCTCAAAACCAGTGTCAGGTACGCAGCGTCATTAAACTAAAACCCATTTTTCTTGCCCCAACAACATATGACTGAAATATTTTGACAAGGACGTTAAAACACAAACCAAACCCAAACAAAGAAAAAATAAATCCAGACCTAGCCCATTGAGAGTTAGGTATTCTAAAGTCACTAAATTTGACACAATCTCTTTCTCATTAATATGTTCACTGCTCTTAAAGGATTTCAGTTTTATTTTTTATTGTAGACAACAACAATCGCGTTGTACAAAACAAAGGCGAGGAAATCAGAGGACTTTCCGTTGCATTAACCTAACGTTAGCAGCATTGGTTGGCCCAAGATTAAACCTCAAAACCTGTGTCACGTACGCAGCGTCAAACAACTAGAACTGTATTACCTTAAGAAAACTTTTCCTGACCCGACATGTCTGAAATATTTTTGACAAGGATGTTAAACCAAAAACCAAGCATAAGCAATAAATCCAGATCTAGCCGAACCCATATGGATGCAAGTAATTGTATACAACAATGACAATTGCGTTGTACAAAACAAAGGTGAGGGAATCGGAGAGCCTTCCGTTGCATTAACCTAACGTTAGCAGCATTGGTTGGCCCAAGATTAAACCTCAAAACCTTTGTCACGTACGCAGCGTCATACATCTCAAAATTCACATTTCCTGTCCCAACATGACTGAAATTATTTGACTGGAACGCTAAATCACAAACCAAACCCACACGAAGAAACAATAAACATAATCTGCTTCGTCAAAGTCAAAGTTCTATTCCGCTTAATCGTCGATATCGCTCTCAAAGGCAGAGTCGTCGTCAGAAATGTTATCAAGACCTGCGGCTGATGCGGCAACTCCGAGTTCATACTGATCTTGAAGAACCTCAACGTCAACGGCATCCCCTTCTCCCTCATTATCGCTAGCAGCGAAAGGCATTTCATCCACAGTGGCACGTTCAATATCAGTATGACTCGCAGCTGTCGGACGAGCTTGTCCAGACACAGACACAGTTACCTTCTTTTTTGCCAGTTTCTTTCTCGGCTTGGTGGTGAGCCACATATGCACGGCATTGGACACCAATTTCTTAGTGTCCTCAGTCTCTGTTGGGCCATTAATGGAGGCGTGCATTAAAGCGTTGAGGGTGTCATTGTGCAGCCGGTTTCTTGACTTTGTTTTAGTTAGTTTCAATATGCTGGCACCCCTTTCAGGCCAAGCATTACTGCAAGGTAGTGTCAGGCCAATTTCAGCAATGGTGAGCAGCTCAGTGAAAAGACTGCGATGGAACAAGCTGTCATTTTTAAGCAGATAGGACATAAGGTATGTACTCTTTCTGCATCCTTCTGGGTATTGAAGGGGTTTGCTGGCAAGAAAGAACTTTACCTGCGACCACTGGCACAGCAACTTATTTACGCGTGTAATGGCATTCGGAAAAAAATGTTCTCCAAGAATAGTAACCAGATCATTACCATAATTGTTGTAATGCTCACTGTCAGAGGCTGGCATCATGGACGCATCAAATACAGAAAACGACGAAATGACAGCAGGTGACCCTCCCAACCTATCTTTCATATTTTGGCATAATGAGTCAACATACTTACCTAGCAGGCTTTCCAGCTCTTTACCGGCCGCTTTGTTCATGCACAGTTCATCAGACAAACTTGTGTAAGAGTCTATGTCGGCTTGCAGTTTCTGCAAAGGCTCCTGTGTCATACTTACCTTCTTCAACGACTCAATGGCACTCATGGTTGCAGGAACAACCATCGAGAAGTGAAATTGGTCTGCTTGGAACTGTTTTGAAAGCCTGCTTAGGATTGGTAAAACTGACTTGAGAATATACAGAATACCTAGAAATTTGACAGCTTTCATTTTAGAAAGAAGTCCGACAGCTGTGGCATCATCCAGTTTTTGCAGAGTCAAAAGAAGTGCCTCGTAATCTTTCACAGCAGCTTCTACGGAGGCATCAAAACTCAGCCACCTTGTTTGGCAGGCTTTTTTCAGCCTACCAGACAAGATTGTTAAGTGCTTTTCATCTGGAGATCGTGCTTCTCTCAGAGCAAGCTGAGTTTTGAGGAAAGCGGCCATCTTCTTGGGAGAGTTCTGAAAGTAATACCACAACTGTCGGAGGACATCTTCTACACCTTTGATGGGCTTGAGGTCACTGCTACTGTCTGTTGAGGCCAGTGCCAGGCGATGACAAACACAGTGCAGATTCAGAAGCTTTGGGTTGATTTTGCGCAACTTTGCAGCAACGCCGTTTTGTTTGCCAACCATGACACTTGCCCCATCAGTTGCTAACCCCATAAACTTAGCAGTGTCCAGTCCGCATTCCTGTAGCTGTCCGACAACCAGCTGCGATATGGCGTCGGCATTACAACTCTCAAATTCCTCCAAGACATTCTGAGCTGACAGAAATGCGGTCTGCACAGTACCAGTTGTTTTGTTCCAGAATTGGACAAACGTCACCAATTGAGACGTAACAGAAATGTCTGTTACTTCGTCAATAAGTAACCCGTAAGACTGGGCTTCGCGGACTTGTACCAGTATGTCCTCTTTGACAGAGTTGCCTACAGTCAGAAAAATTTGTTTGACTGAGTCTGGTGCCCTGTGGTTAAAGTGTTTGAAGTCAACCACACCTATGTATGTTTGCATTAGGTTTACAAATCCTATAAATTTTCTCATGGCAATATACTCTTTCATTAGAAAGAAGGCCAGAGAAAAGGCTTTCTCAAGAACACTCGTTTTAACTTCCTCTTTCTCAACATGAACTTTATGAAAAATTGAAGTTTTCTGTATTAAATTTGTTTGGATGGAAGCACCATGGCTCTTTGATGTTATATGAGTCTTCAAGGCATCTTCCTTGAAGCGGACGCATGGTGTTTCCGCAAAGGTTTGAGATTTGTTTTGTGGGTTTGTGGCATTGTATTTTTTACAAAGTATGCAAAAGAACCCTTGCCCCTCAACATACACAATTGACCAATATTTTTGGCTCAATAAATCATGTCTGAACTTGTTTGGTTTTATGTTTGCTTTTTTCTTTGAGTCATCAATGGCATTTAGCCTTTGCTTTTCAGCTTGGCTAACTGACTCGCACTTTCCGCCGCAAAGGTGGTAACTATGACATTTTTCATCTCTCCACATCTGTTGAATTGCTTCGGTCACATCTTGAGCTGGCCAGATTTTATCTGTAAAAAGATACGGGCCAAAAGATAGCCACCCGACATCTGTAGTAAGCAAAAAGCACATGTCCAACATTTCAACAATTAATTTGCGACCGAAAAGGCAGTTACTGGCCAGTTTTAATACAGTCTAGATCTCCAGTATTCAGCAGTAGTGTTAAAATATCGATAGAGATGTTGGGGATTCGAACCCCACCGACGCCAGGTTTGTCATTGAGCAAGACGCGTTAATTCCCCCGACACGACGAAACAGTTGTTGACTGGATTGCTGAACACACGCTGACCAATTTGTGCATGCCAAATTTGAAGACAATTGCAAACATTAGAAGAAGTGATCATTAACATTCCGATGGGATTTGAAACGTTATGTTTGATTGCTGAAAACTGTTCCAAAAGAAACAAATGTTGTGTGGCCAGGTCAGCCTAACAAGACGACTTACATATACTACGCGAAATCTATGCTGCATAACACATCATGTTCATATTTAAATGATCGCTTGAAAATGAATGAATGAATGAATGAATGAATGAATGAATGAATGAATGAATGAACGAATGAATGAAATATCAATATAAGCACAACTAACAACTTTCGGAATATACCTGCGCTAGGGGTATTATCTGAGATATCACATGCTGCAGCAGGTGATTTGTTCTCTTTGCAATTATCTTGCGTAACCGTGGTTGCTGAAATATATTATTTTATACGTGGCCATCTCCCTCTTCCAAACTTGACTTCAAGCACACAACAAAATCACATCTGGATTTGGAAGCATATTCATGATTTCAAAAAGATTTAATTTCTTACAGTTACAGGTTAACGTAACGCTTTTACGATTGAAGCAAAGCATACACCATTTTAAAACATAGGTAAATATTTTAAAATACAAATAGAACATGTTTTAAAATTACAATTAAATAATGGTTGACAGCCAAATGCCTCGTCGTTTGACGTAGTACTAGACATGGTTTTTAAAATTGCGAAAATAAGAATTTTTGTTTTGTTTATTGCTTCAAACAGCTAACGTCCCGACACGACCATAACCGTTGACTGTGACGTAAGGCAATAAATAAAGCAAACAAAATCCCTTTTTCTCAATTTAATGCAAGTGTCTGCGTCGGCAGAGTGTGCGTCATTATGTGTGACGATGCCTTTATGTCAAAATGTGAGGATCATTTGAAATATATAGAGGATATTTGCTTTTTTGAGGTGAATACCAAATATATTTCATCGAGTGAGTCGAAAACATCAGAATTTTCACGAGTGCGCAGCACGAGTGAAAATTTTTATGTTTTCAACTCACGAGATGAAATATATTTGGTATTCGCCGAAAAAAAAAGCAAATTTTTATTTTTATTTTATACAATACACGGGCATTTTCCAATTCACAAGGCAGGCGGTGAAAATTAAAAAACCAAAATTTTTTGAAAACACAAATAATTTTAGGTACCACATTGTTTCTTACGTTCTAACTAAGAAAATGAATACCCACACTTTAAGTTTTCGTTCATACTGAATAACGGAGTTATAGGCGTTTGAATTTCTGAAGTGAGACACATTTAATGACGTCAAGTAAATGGAAACTTCAGAAGTAATCCAAAATCTACAGTGACGATATAGGCTGATATCAGTCACTAGTGACTTTTGATATCAGTGAGATTTGATATCAGTGAAATTTCATATCAATGAAAATACCAATTTTATCAAGTTTTGATATACATTGGTTTTCACTGTAAAGTATAAAATAAAAAAGTATAGAAAATTGAAATACAACCAAGTAAATCTACCTGATGATGATGATGATGATGATGATGATGATGATGATGATGGATTAAGATGATCGGTTGATGGCTCTTTGTTGGTATTATTTCCATGGTCTTCCCTGTCTAAAGTAGCTGGTTCTGATGCTGTAAACATTTTCAGGGCGAAGGGTTTGTCAAAACTGTCACAAGAACACTGAGTCAACAGTGTTTAGCACTTAAATCTGGAGTGTTTGGAGACAGATTTAACTTTTCATTTCGTTCGCTATGTGTTCAGTATGACACTTCATAAGAAAACCTGAATTAATGTTATGAAATTTGCAAACCACCAATCTAATCACTTTGGTTTGAGTCTCTCTTACCTGGGCGGTAATGCCGATTTACAGTCGGTGCGTTGTAACATGATCGCTTGCATGAACTCTTGATAAGCACATGCGAACAAAGCTAACGGACAAAGCAGTTGCTATGAGTGTGAAGGGCAAACAAACCCAGAGATCCAACAAGTATGCGTAGGGTGCCACCCTTTTTGATCGATTCTCAATTACAAGAACAAGATGGGCTTTTATAATAGAGAACACAGTCATTGACAGTGATGTTAAATCATTTTTTTATTACATTTAAACCGGGGATTTATAATGATTAAATTGCAAATGTCGTTAAAGAATTTAAATATAGCTTCTATTCATGAAAATATCCATTCAAAGCAGTCTGTTCAACGAACATATATGAGCCGCCGCATGAGAAAACCAACAACTTGCATATGCGAAAACAAAAGCGAACATCAGCTGTGCTGTGTAGTTGCACAGCTGATCAGCGCCTTTGTTTTCGCTACACGGATAGTACCATTCCTCTGCTACTTAGGCATATATCTAAAATTTCAAGCTTCTAGAACGCTCTTCTGTGACAGACCGGTCTGTGTCGGACCTGGTTGGAAGACCATATTGTTGGCTTTCTTAAAGATGTCAGCCGACACGTTCAAAGAAATCACACTTTATATTATGAAGACACGCCTTTGCAAGTCGTTCTTTTACAGCTTTTGATTTTATTTTTATTATTATAAGAAGGCCAAAAATGCAGGCTGTAAATGTTCACATGATGCAAATGTTCACGTGTGGTGTGATAGGACATGCATTACGGGGGCGTAAAATCCCGGTAAATCGCCAAATCAATGTATAATACAAAACTTGATATAGCAACACATCTTACAGTCTGAATTATCAGTGGTCGATATCAGTCCTTGACGTTCAGTAAGCTCTAGATCGTCGTTTGCTGAAACAGTTTACAAAACATATCTGAACAGAAAATTAAATACAATGATTTAATATTTAACTGAATAAATAATTATGCAATAATTCAATGCTAAATTTGTAATCCTTTATATTAGCTTCATCACTTTGTGTTCAATCAGATACGTGATGATTCCTCTTGACATTCTGCAGCTAACTGCACAACTGAAGTCTGAAACGAAACCATGTTCAGATAAAAATACATGTATATATAAAAAATAAAAATAGATCTATATCAGTGATGTATTGGCAATTTAAGATACAAGTTAGGTCATAAGCCTACACTCGCAAAATAATTACCTTTAACAGGGGTGGGGCAAAGGGATTTCCATGCAATACAAGTCAAAACAACGATTTCTGTTCCCAAAAGGGAGAGTGGACCTTATTTTAAAAAGTGCAAGGAAGTATTCGTGATAAAAAAGGATAATAAAAAAAGAAAACATCCACGCATCAGAGAAAAAAGATAGCCTTTCCTATACATGCTATAATAACGGTAATATGTTGCTGTCGAAATGTGGAATAAATTCTGCATATTTTTATTTAAAAATAAAATACAAACGCGGATATTGTACATGTTTTGGTAGTGATAAAATGTGTATGCGGAGAGTATGGAGTATACTTATTCAAAATTCTAGGGTTACATTTTTGCTTTTTGAGCCACGAATCCATAAAAGTTGTCGACGGTTTCGTTGCAGACCGCTTCATCTTGGCGCCGTGTAGCTCAAACGCTTGCAGTGTCTCTTACCTGTACTTGATGTCGTCGTATCGGATATCCAGCCTTAACAGGCACACCTCGTGTACAGAACCGAAATCATTAATTTGTAGAACAAAAACCGATGATAAAATTTATGTACGGCATATACGTAAATCGTTATAATAGATATTAAAAATATCCCATACACCAGGACTTCGTATAATATCGGTTGCGAAAAATGTAGGGTACGGCGGTGAGAGCGGAATGAGAAAGTAGCAAACCACAAGGCGTATATCAGAACCTCAAAGGGAAATACTTTATTCCGGTTTTTTATCGAATAATGTTGAAAATACATGTAACCCGCACTGGCCACATGTGAGACAAGACCAAGTTCTGCTTGCGGGTGTGTCAGGGTTTTTTTTTTTTCTCGGTGTTCTCCCGTTTTAGCCCACCTACTGATTGGCCCGTCTCATATGAGCTGAAAATATCTTGAAAGGACCGTAAAACTTAATTCAAAAAAAAGAGAAAAAAATACATGTTATAACAATCGAAATACATGTACAACAAATTTAAACTTCAAGAATCAACTTATCAACGGAACACACCCGGTTCCGTCGTAAGGTTTTAACCGTCCTCTTACATAAAAAATCGCGAAACAAAATAGGCCTATGAATACAAAATATTGATCAAACTTTGAGGAAAATCCATAAGAACAAAAACGCCGAAGAGTAAGAAAAGAAAAATATTCGATGGCGACTTATCATAAAAAAACGTAGATCTGTCATCGTCTTCCGCGAATTGCACACGACCCGCATCGTAGGATTATTGTCGTGGTAGATGACACGTGCACGTGTCGGTTAGTTATTGAGCAGACGAACAGGCTACGATACTGGTATTTTTCCGCGAAATTGGTGTTTGCTCAAGTTTGACAAACAAACGCCATCTTTCGAGTGCTAGATCTAATTATTAAATAATAATCAGATAATTGCCAAAGGCAAACAGATAACCGTTCCGCAATGGCGAATAAACACGCCGTTTGGCTTGGAATGGAATGCAAACATATATATTAGGGAAAAATACGGCAAACAAGTTTTCTCCTTTGATTTATTACTTTTTTTTTTCTTTTTCTTTATTTTTCTATCTTTCTATCTTTTTTTTTTTTTTTTTTTTGAAAAAGTAGCCGGCGCGTATGGCGCGAGTAGCCGGCGCTGCGCGCCGGGAGCCGCCTTGTTTTGAATACCCTGACTATCTGGGTTTATACTATCTGTGTAGCAAAGACAAAGGTGATGATCAGCTTTGCAGTTACTGTACAGCTGATCTGCGTCTTTGTTTTCCTCTATGCATATCGTTGTTTTTTTTTATGCGGCGGCTCATTTATATTTTACAGAACAGACATCTACGTCTGACAATTCAGTTGTAAACTTTAACAGTACAGTACAACCTCATTATAACGCTATGTTTGGGGTCCAAAGAAACAGACCGTGTTATATGTGAACCGTGTTATAATGAGGTTATTTACTAGATGTAGTAATTTGGGAGCCATGTCATGGCCGTGTTATATTGGAAACCGTGTTATAACGAGACGTGTTATAATGAGGTTGGACTGTACCTTTGATATAGGGGCTGCCGTTCTTGTCTTCGCTCAGCTTCAGACAAGTTCTCCGGGCATTCTTCTTCTTGGGTATCGGCTCCAGTAGGTCGTAGATCTGCTCGTTGTATATCTCCCCAAAGCTGACCCAGACCGAGAACTTGATGTTGCCCTGGTCCTGAACATTCACTATGGCCTCTTCCCGAACTCGGCTGTCCAGCTCCGCGTATAGCTTGCTAGCACTCTCTATGGACTCTAGAATAAGAAAATGACAATTAAGTTACAACATTTGGGCATTAAAACTTATGGGCTGCAGTAATTATAAATGGCCTTTTTTTTAATCACAAATGTTTGGTTCCATAATACCTATTCCATCAATGTATGATCATGTATTAAGGATGTTCGCTGCTAACATTTGACATTTCGGAACTTCCGGTTTTTCTTTTCTTGAATATCTCGTAAACGGTTGCAGATATTTTCCTAATATTTTATATTTAGATACATATTGATGATATGCATTGAATGAGCCATGAAAATTGTCAGTCTACGAAACTTCATTTTTTCACCCCATTTTCTGCAACTTTTCAGAAAATTTTAGTTGTCAGTAAAATTTAGGGGGTAGGGTAGATTAAACTTGAATATTACACATCTTAAAATTAATTGCGCTAGTTCGATGTTTATTTTAGCAGCAGTATATGTGTACATGGTCTTCTAAGTCAGTCTTTGTGTCTTTAGTGTGCTGGTTTTAAAATTTTTAGGTGGTTTTATGAAATGGGCTTTTAGAAACAAAACAGCCGAAGAAAGGCTGAAAATGGCGATTTTCAGGTTGTTGGTTCTCTCTTATATGCTCACTACCCTATATATTTCTTTCTTTTATTCGAACAATATTACCAAGTTCTATGTTGTGTGAAAATACAAGAAAAAGTTTGAATCAACAAATATGAATTTGGCACATTTCAAAATATTGATTTTTTCCAATTTTTCAAGTATGGGGGTAGGGTTGAAAAAGGAATCGTAAAATTTTGTCATCCACTCCAAGTTGCAAATTTTTCTATGCTTTTAGTCCAAAATAGTCTGCGTTACGTAAATATTATGACTTTTGAAAGCATTCTAGGTGCATGTTTGTTCAAGACAGGTATGTTTCAAAGAATTAAAAATTAAATTAATTTTACCAAATTTGAAACATGGTGCTCAGAGGTCTCATTCAGAGGCCTGTAGCTTGAAAAAATGCACACTACCCTATATTTATTTTGTTTTCAAATGTCTTGTGTTTTATTTTGGAATCAAAAAAGAGTGGTTAGAAAAAAAGTTTGAATACTTTTTCATTGGCAGCGAACATCCTTAAATTGGAACTAGAAAGAGCTGCTCTGACAATCACCTCATTACTTTATTTGATTTGAGCCGCCTCATGGGAAAACCAACAATTTGCATAGGCGAAAACAAAGACGCAGATCAGCTGATCAGCCCCTTTGTTTTCGCTACACGGATAGTACAATCCCTCTACTTCCTAAATACTGTGCAGTCCGGTTTGTGTCGGACCTGTTCGGAAACCACATTGTTGGTTTTCCCACGAAGCGGCTCATTTCTTGGTCTCAAATGTGTATTTGATGGTCAATGCTGATAATATTTAACTCGAGCTGATACCCGAGAAAACCGGTCTTCAGGGTTTCCGACCAGGTCAGACACTAACAGACCTATGCACCAACAGAAGAAAGCGAAATTTTTGGTATACGTAGGAGGAATTGTACTATCAGTGTAGCTAAAAGAAAGGCGTTGATCAGCTGTGCAGTAAAGCGCCTTTGTTTTTGCATAGGCATAAATCCGGTTTTCTCATGACGCGGCTCAATTTTCCCTAAACTCATTTACCTCAAAAATGGGTTCACCCACTTACCTTTGCAGTCCATACTCGAGATATTGGAGCTCTCGGAGCAGGTTGTCGTGTTCGTTGCCACAGAGATATCAGAGGCATCGTCGCCCAGCAGACTCATCACATCCATATCCTGACAAACAAATAAGCAGTGTTGTGACAAAGCCTACTTTTTTGACTGTTACAAAACAAAGGGTATTGGCCTTGGCTTAATACTGAAAGGGTGATTTCGAGAAAAATTCTCATCTAGACACATTATCTCCTACCTTATTATAAAAAGTTGAGATACCAGAAAGTTTAGATCTGATTTGTAAAATCCTGAAACCTGTCAAAAAATAAGTCATCAGGAAAATTAAAGCAATAGAACCTTACATCATCGAGACTTAATTTCAAGACTTTTTCTTTGATTTTCCTCTCCCGAAGTTCTTCATCCTCGCTCAGCTTCTGCACACCAAGAAACAGCTTGGGTTTCAGGTTCATGGGTTCCCACTGCCGGCCATGGATACTGTTGAACAATACATCAAGGGCTCGCGGCAAGATGCCAGCATCCTTGGGATTACCTGCAACAATTAAGAAAGAGATTATAAAATTAAACAGTTTTATCAACGCAAGAAAAGGAATCAGTCAAGCAAAACAACAGTGTATATTTTTTAATAAATGACAATGGATCATTTCTCAAATACATGTATATCACAATATCAAAGTTTTCTTACAAAACTGATAAAACTGAATGAATTCTAAGATATTAAAGCTGGACTTCCATGCAGGCCAGGCCCTAAGATTATAAAACTTTTTTCAAGCTCAACTTTGCCAATTGATTTTAAAATTGAAAATTATTGATTAAGATATGTACCTTGAATGGTGTAAGTTTTCCCCGAACTGGTGACACCATATGAAAACACCAGACAATTTTGTCCGTCTATAAAATCTTTCACAAGGCCCAACATTGTGTCATTGAAGAACTCTTTCTGCGTCGTGTCCTCTTTGAAGATGTGAGAGAATGTGTACTTGGCTATGGACTTGGTCACACCTCTTGTAGCATTCTTGTAGGTGTGTGAATCTTTTGGCGGGTGAGTCGACACAACATGGTCATTTTCTACAGCTAAACAGTCCTGTGAAAGTCAATATATATGAGCTGCCACATAAGAAAACCAACAACATCCAAAGGCGAAAACAAAGGTGCAGATCAGCTGAGCAGTAACTGCACAGTTGATCAGCACCTTTGTTTTTGCTACACCGACAGTACAATTACTCTTTGTAAATCCTAAATTTCAAGCTTCCAGTCTGCTTCTGTGACTGTGCAAATGGCAAAATGTTTGGAGAAACTGAAGATTCTAAATGCATTTTTGTTGTTCATTGATCTTCTGAAAAAAACTTTTGGCTAAATAGCAATCAACATGCAATTTTCTCCTTTCCATACCTGTTTCTCACTTCTGTTTATCTCCTCGGCAGAGAACGGTCTGATACGGAGATACACCTTCATGTGCTGGTCAGGCGGGGGATCCAGACTTGGCCGCACAAACTCGTCCACCAGCTTGCGTTTCAGGGGCATGTTTGATATAGAATGTGGCTCATCTTCCTGGGAATCTGAGTCCTCGATCTCCATGTTGTCATGGTTACCCAGAATGTCCACGGTGATTCGATTGCAGTTTCTGTTCGACATCTCTTAATGGCTTGTTCTTTGAAATCCTACAACAAATTAAATGTATTTATGTTAAACACTTCAAACCCATTGTAACGTGCCTCATTATAATGCGATTTCAGCCATGGCTCCCAAATTGACCTCGATGAATTTGAGCCGCATCGTGAGAAAACCGGATTTTTGCCTATGCGAAAACAAAGGCGCAGATCAGCTTCGCGGTCACCGCGAAGCTGATCAGCGCCTTTATTTTCCCTACACGGATAGTATAATTTCTCTTCTTCTTAAATCCGAAATTTCAAGCTTCTAGCTTGCTTCTGTGACTGTACAGGCCGATTTATGTCGGACGTGGTCGGAAACCCCGAAGACCGGTTTTCTCGCGTCGAGGCTCATTTGATCTGACAAGGACGACTTACTACAGTAACTTTAGATGCAGCAGTGAATCATCAGGGCTTTTGCTCACCTTTGGGGGAATTTTTATACCAATGAAATTGGGGAAAAATAAGCATGTGTTTTTGCTATATTGGGAAAAATTAGTGCAATTTTTAGCAACTAAAGTGGGAAAAGGGCTTAATTTTTTCTGCTAAATTGGGAAAAAATAGCCTGATTTTTAGTAATTGGGAATTTTTTTAGATCAATTGGGAAATTTTTCAGCCAGATGGGAAAAAATTTGGTACCGGAAACCGGACCAAGTTTTATATGTAGAGAAAATGCCCGATCATTAATGACAGATTGAGCAGCGAAGTCTTCCGTTATTGATTCAGGTGTGTTAAGAGGAAAGTGAGATGGAAGCGATAGTCGGCTGAAGCGCAGCATGAATCTGAAGATGATTCGATTAACAGTGGAGTGGCGACAGGATGTGAAGAAGAGCAATATTTAGGAGGGAATTCGGTCAAAGGTGACGGTGATTCTGATTCTGGAGACGGGTTTGAAATAGGCATTAGGGAGCGCGGTGGCGTAGTGGTAGAGCGTCAGACTCCGAATCGAGAGGTCCTGGGTTCGATCCCCACAAGCGGCACCGTGTTGTGTCCTTGAGCAAGACACATTAGCTCCCTACAGTAGTGGTTAAATCCAGGAAGCGTTGGCTCCGTCACGACATGGCTTAAAAATTGTTGACTGCCAAGTTAAACTTCAATACAAACAAACGAAACAGGCATTGAAAGAATGGAAATGTAATGCAGTGGGGATGAACTGGCAGTAGAATGGTCAGAGGTAATAACCATTTATTTATTAGAAATTTAATGATAACATATACACATACATATATACTAATGACAATTTTGAAAAACATTTCACACATGAACATTATCATATATACATTTACATGCGTCAAGGGATTGGATGTAGGCTAAGCCTGTGATTATCCTCTCCCAGGTAATAACCATAACACAAGCCTTTGTTCTGGCCTTCAGACAAAAGCTACGGTACCTAAATGGACAGGCAGTGAGCAAGGCTTTATCAGTGGAGAAAGATTATCATGAACATTTTCGACAAATGAATGCTATGTTGATATGAGCCGCATCGTGAGAAAACGGGATTATTGCCTATGCGAAAACAAAGTCGCAGACCAGCTTCGCGGTAACCGCGAAGCTGATCAGCGCCTTTGTTTTCGCTACTCGGATAGTACAATTCCTCTTCTACCTATTTGCAAAACTTCAAGCTTCAAGCCTGCTTCTGTAGCTGCACAGACCGGTTTGTGTCAGACCAGGTCGGAAACCCCGAAGACCCGTTTTCTCACTGCGCGGCTCATATGAAAATGAACTGAACAGTATGACTGAGCTGGGATGTCATTAAGAGCCTGCAGGCAGCAAAAATAGCAATGTACTTGTACTTTCGTTTTCTCAAGTTTTTAGCCGGTTTCTTTTTACTGAACCAGGGTTCCCATTTACCCTCTATTGAGGGCTTTTTACCCCCAAAATTTGCCATATACCCCAAAAATTTGCAAAACTTCCAATACAGTTCTATACATAGGGGGTATAAAACTAAGAAAATTAAGCCAGTGTACCCTCAAATTCAAAATTCAGTGGGAACCCTGTGAACTACAATGAATAATGGCAATTTTTAATGGCTCAGGGAAAACTATGGGATTTTTTTTCGCACTTGCCGAGGTCTGAGTGACTTTTAAGTACATTCGCCAAGCATAATTCACACTCGCCAAAACAAAAATGTTTGACAAGCCTGCTGTTGTAGGGGAAAAAGCCTACAAGGAAACAAACTGATCTCTGCATCAGTACAATTAATCATTTGCTTTCGCTGGTGTGGGTTCGATACCTACCACCACCACACTGTCTGGGTGGGGTATGAAAGACCATGCCGAGCCGAGCTGCCGAGCTTACTATGCCGAGTCAGGTTTTTGACTAATCATTGCTTAAAGCTCGACATCTTCATGGAAAATAAAATACAGAATGATATTTTATAACATTTGAAATGATTTTATATAATTGGAAAGCAATTACATACACTCAATAATGCTAATTTGCCAAATTTATTGGATTTGATAGAAAATCTCAGCTTTTGTACCAGTCAAATAGAAAATTGCCATCAAATTTAGTTTTCAAATTAATCATGACGAACGGGTGCGTTCCTTTACCGGAATGGACATTATGCTATGGCTTTGGATGCCTTAAATGTATTTTATCTGCATAAAATGTACATCTATAGTCATATGAATAGTTTGCATGAGATAAAATGCATCCCAGTATAGCAAAATTGACTTTCCCAGGGTAGTTAGGGTAACTCAGTGGTGGGGTCTGGGGTAGGGTCACTGTTCAGAAGTTTCTGTGATTGAAAATGTATAGAGATCACCAGTGGTTGTTCTATAGCAAACACACGGATGAATAGAAGTAGAAATGAGTAAAATGTGCTGGCACTGAGACAGGGACATATTTAAACTATGAGCACTGTCCCAGGCTATCCGACCGTACAGAAAACCATTTAACTGTACTCAAACCACGTGATTCTCGAATTAATCATGGTATGTGTATATTCTAGGCCAATCTGTCCTCATAACCAAATGAAAAGTACTCAAAGACACATATAAATGTCCATTCCGGTAGTCCATTCCGGTAATCAGGCCCATTCCGGTCCATTCCGGTAAAGGAACGCACCGATGACGAACAATATCTGTGCGATTTCGTCTGTTTCAACATATGAAACCATTCATTTTTGGTATTTTGAGTTTTATTGGCAATACAAGGCAAAAACCTGGCTTGGCAGGGTCTTTTATACAGCTCGGCTTGGCAGGGTCTTTCATACCCCATCCACTGTCTGTCTGTCTTCAGATACCGAGTCTATCAATTTCTGATCATCGCCCCAGGTGCACTTATCAGGCTCAGGACAAGTCAAAATTTAGCTACAGAGCTCGATTTAGCTATAGTAGTTAAAAGGAGCTTCCAAAATTGTGTATATTTCATATATATTTTATTAAACATAAACATTGTGAAAAAATTGCAGGCAAAAGCTCAATTAAAATTGTTAACAACTTTAAATATTTTGTATTAACAACATTTTTGGGAAAATCGAGAGAAGAAATTTCTGCAAAAAACCACCATTTTTGTTAATTTCAGAAAATGAGAATTCATATAACCCCAATCAACGGTTAGATATGCCATCATATTTTTTTCTGTTTCATAAATGGTGTTCTGCATTCTGTTTTTTGCACTGACTGCCACAGTAAGACATTTTATAGCATCTCATTTCTTGCAATTATAAAATGAACTTTTTGCAAAAAATTCTTGGCTGGATTTTCTCAAATTTGATGTTTACACAACATATACAAAGTAGTTAACATTTTTTATTGATCATTTACTTGCAATTTTTTCAATGAGTCTTTTTATAATGAAATATGTATGAAATATACACTATTTCTAAAGCTCCATTTAGCTACTATAGCTAAATCGAGCTCTGTAGCTAAATTTTCATTTGTCCTGAGCCTGCTTATAACCTTCTGCTTGTGGGTGTGCCTTAGGCTTCTCCCATTTTCCCCCAACCCACTGATTGGGCCATCTCACATGGGGTGAAATACTAAAGTTTATGTAAAACTGAATAAATAATAATAATAATAAAAAACTTCAGACGGGGAGCACGGCCAGGTTGGTTGGTTGAATGGTAACTTCCGGTTGAAGAGGGCAGACACGTAGAGAAGAGCTGAGAAAATTTTGGGCAAAAACTGATAAAAACCACAGTGTTAAGCGTATTTTGTGAAGAGTGAATTGTAAAAACTGTAGCCATACGTGGTGGTTTGTGTATCCTGTCCAATTTCTACAATTACGCGAGCAGTGGAGGTTTTTGTCCCATTTTCGAGACAGCTTTGTTATTCATCCGGCGGACGCCATCTTGGATTTGTGAAAAATTTCCTCCGTGTCCTACCCCAGAAGAACCTCATACATCCGAAGTGCCTTTCAATTTTATGTTTTAGTATTTCTTTTTAACTGTGAACCCTTTAATCTTGTAAATTCAGCAAAATGTGTGCTGTCTTGTGCTGACTTAGGCTCACCAGTATTTTTGGGGAATGAGCCCAGCATCCTGTATTATATATGAACCTGTGAATTTTAAGCACGAACTGATAATCAAATTATGCGAGCTGTAATAATTTAAAGTTTTAGTATCAGAGGTATCTTACATAGTTAATTTTTAGCTTGGCTGCCATTTTAAAGGTGTGGTTAAGATTTTTCTTACATTTCATCTAAATCAGTGTAGTCCCTTTGGCCTGATAACATTGTCTTAGTATTACATGTAATTCAGGTTTAATAATAATATTGGGTTTAATTATTTTTGACGCAAACTATTCCCTGTTGTAAAATTAAATAGAATGATTTTGCAATGATTAAAGCAACCTACCCATAATGGCAGACCAAATGAACTTTTCTTTTTAAATATATGTGTGGTGGTGGGTAATTGAATTTATAGTCAATCTTAGTGTAGTTTTACTGTGTATTAGCAACCTAAATGTGGAGCAACGTGGTTTCTTTTTTAGTATATTGACTTTTCTGGTGCTGGCAAATTAATTGTCTGGCCAGGTAAGCTGCCATTAGCCATTGGAGTTCTTGCCAGTCATTTTGAGTGATATGCTTGGGTCATCACCTGGTATATAGTCAAGCATACAGAATGGGTTTTTAAAATAAAAACCTTGTTCTTAACCATTTTTACGTTTTACCATATATATTCATATCCAAACTCATACTTTTATCTGAAACCCACTGTTGATTAATTTTGCTGGCAAGAGCTCTGATTTGTTGCAGTGTCTGAGCATATATACACCATACAGCTTTCTGCAGGTATAACTATGGGAGATTCTATAGTAGTGCGGAAAAGTTCTCGTCTCACTGAGAGGGTGGCGCGGACTGAGTCAGATAATCACATGCTGCAAAAAGACTATGATATTAATCTCGTTAAGACCCTTAAGAAAAAGGCCGAACAATGTAGCCGTGACATCAAGGTTTTAGAGGAGCAGAAAGGTCAGAATCGTGTATTTCAGATGTCGGGTGGTATCTATGAGCTATATAGGCATGCTTTAGTAGCATATTATGAAACACTACAGAGGGATAGTAATTGCCAAGTGGTAGTGCAAATTAAACCAGTTAAAGATAAAAAAGGGGTAATAGTTGAGACTCAGATTAAAGTAAATTATTCAAAAAATGGGAAGAATACTGGACCCCCTATGTATACGGTAAATCTATACCATACTAGATCAAGCATGATGGTAAATGGGAGGGAAGCGCACAAGTTTACGGGTGATCATAGGGCAGCCATTGCCAAAGTCCTTAATGTCCAAAATATGGACACTATTGATCAAGAATTTAGGGGTGTTATCTTAAAAGAGTTAGATAAAATACAAATCGTGACAAACTCCACCCCCCAGTTGAATGGGACTCTAAGCCCATCAGCCCTACACACTAAAACTAGCAGGCTTGCCTCAAATCCAACTAAAAAACAGTCGCAAAACACTGTTGTAGCATCTCCTGGAAGGTCCCCTCCCCTACATACCAGCATGGTCCTCAGTAGATATCCTTCCTCACATACTACTGACAATCTCGGACAAATACCCTCTAGCACTGATAACCATCACTGTGTATGTCCCCACTGTAATGTTTCCCCTATGGAGAATGCTATTGAATGTTCAACGTGCTGTAACTGGTTTCACTATACTTGTGAAAGAATGGGTAAGGATGAATTTGAAAGGCACTGTGACGACTTGAACGCCTCCTACACCTGTTTAAGCTGCATGTCTGGTGCTATGGGTCTTGATGATAGTACGGAAACCGCAGTGGAAGATCTTGAAAGTCAGAATGATATAAAGGCAGTGGATAGGAATGCTAACGGTGGTGGCTCGCGTAACGCTGATGAAGATGATCGCTCCCAACAGGTCCTACCAACAATCACGACCAACGATGATATTGGTGAATTGCACACCCTTCAGTCTGGTCCAATTGACCCCGATGAGGGAGCCATGTCTCGCCTGGGCGTTGAACGGCCAGCTAGTCCACAACAAGGCGCCTCGCTGCCTACTGAACAGATAGTACCACTGGTGGGGAAAGCGAAGAAAATGGATAAGCCAAGGCCTACATCCAAGAACATCGACGGTTCTGCACAAGTAACCCCTATCCTTACCGATGGTGCTACTGGGCGAGTAAACTGCTCCATAGATGAACAGATGTTGAAATCTAAAGAAAAGACACTGAACCAAAAAGAAAAGAAATTAAAAGATGCTGAAAAGAAACTCCACCTGAAGGAAATGAGCCTTGCAGATCAAATTGACCAAAATGAATACTCAAAGGCATATATCCTGACAATGGAAAACAAGCTTAAGGAGCTGGAGAATTCTAACAGACTATTGAAAATGAAGATGTTGAGCCAGTATGGTCTGGATGGAACTGTGGGAGAACAACATTTACAGCATAATAAAGATTCAGTAACTGCAGAGTCACAAGCTCATAACATACACTCTGATTCTGATCTCAAATCTCGGGTTACTCACTTAGAGTTCAAAGTACTTGAAAATAGAATTGCTCAGCTGGAACATAACCTTGTTTCTACTTATGGCCCACATTGGGCACCTCATAATTACAATTACTACTACTATCCTCACCACCCGTGCCACAGTCCAGCCATACCATATTACACTTCAAGACCGCAGTACACAAATTCTATTCTCTCTGTGGGGGACAGTCATTATCATCCCTACCATGGTAGTCCTGAAATAAATTACTGGCATGCTGAACCACATGTAACATATCAGTATTCTCAGTCTCAACAGACAGACAGTACATACATGAATACACATCAACAAGTATTATCCAATGCTGCTACTGAACCTATACATCTAGTAAACAGCTCTGACAGTAACTTGCATACTAATCAGAACACGCAGTATCCAACATCATCTATTGATGCGGATAGCATACAACCAATCCCCGTTCATTTTTCCTGTCGAGGCCGGAGAAAGACCACCCGCCTCAAACCCTCACCCCCACCTTCATTACAGTCTCACCAGAGAATCAGGAGGAGAAGACATCCAGCACTGGTAGATCAGGACAAAGACACTCCAGTAGACAGGATGACCAACAGACCAGCCCACACAGGCCGAAAGGGAGCAGCTGTCCGCGGAAACCAGACGACCGCCCAGAATGTGTGGTTAGAAACAGACAACCGTCCTCCAAGCTACCCTTCCATCCTATTACTAGAAGGGGAGTGTCCACAGAGAAAAGGTCCACAGTTGGTGAACAAGAGCCCTCTGAAAATCCCCAAAATACTAGTTTTGGAACCACTGGAAGACGCACAGAAGGAGGTTCCCAACCATCGTTGTCAATAGCAACATTAAACACTAAAAATGTGAAGACTAACTTGAACTATCTCACTTCTCTCTCAAAGTCTCACAGTATCCTTATCGTACAAGAGCATTGGCTTTATGCTTTTGAATCATCGATAGTCCAACAAATTTATAATAACAGTAATTATCATATTAAATGTGTCGACGACTTTGATCCGATTCCTCCTATACAACCCCCAAGGGGGCATGCAGGAACATGCATTCTGTGGAAGAAAGAGATTAATCATTATGTAAACATCTTGCCTGACGGAGGACATAGGATAACAGCAATAGAGTTCAAAGGAGATGATGGGCTGGTGTGCCTAATTAACGTGTATATGCCTGCAAGAGGCTCTCCCGATTGTGACATGCAGTTTCAGAGTACCTTAGATGAAATTCATGAGATCTTAGAAAAATATGGTCAAACTCACAAGATAATTCTTGGCGGAGATTTTAATGCTTCCTTGCATCGAACTCCACCCATCGGAAGGGATCGAGTATTACAAACTTTCCTAGCTGAACATAATCTGTACTTGCCAGATAATTATCCCAGCCAATACACCTATTTCCATGAAGGAACAGATGCAAAGTCCCAGATTGATTACTGGTTCATTTCGCCTCTAGACCAGGAAACCGTCGAAGTCGGAAAAAAGGACCCGGTAAACCTTTCCGATCATGTAGAAGTTTCCCTCTATACAGCAATATCTTGTGAAGTCAAGAGGAACTCAGATGGTTTATTGGAAGCCAAAGAAGGAAATGAAACACAGATTAAGCCAAAAATCAGATGGAATAAGTGTGATAAACAGTACTACTGTGACCTTCTGGAGTGTGGACTTGGTACTCTCTGTAAACAAATACCGGATTCCCAATTTGAGATGGACCTAATGGTAGCATCGGTGAACAGAACACTATACGAGGCATCTGCAGCTGCAGCCCCAGCTCCTAAAACAGCCAAAAATAGAAGAAAGAATAATCTCCCACTATGGAACGAGGATATTTCCTTGGTGGTCGCGAGAAGTAAACAAGCACATAAGGAATGGCAAGCAGCAGGTTCCCCGACTAGTCCAGATAACCCATTGGTTAAAAATCGAAAAGACGCACGGAGGCTGATGCGTAAGACTATTCGACAGCAGGTCTATGCTGACAACCAGGACAAATACCAAGAAATAATGGATGCCAATGAGCGTGACACCAAAACGTTTTATAAGTTAGTTAATCAACAAAGAACAGTAAAAAACACGTCAACTGAAATCCTTTATTTTGATGGAAAGACTTGTTCATCTGTCAATGAAGTGGCGGCTGCATTCTCTGAACACTTTGAGAGGTTGGCGACCCCTTCAGATAATCCCGACTATGACGCTGGCTATAAAGCCCAAGTGGAGTTTGATACCCTTCTGATTGAGATGATCACGCAGCAACAGACCTGTTGCATCAAACCCGTCTCCCCCAAGGAGATTAGCAACATTATCAACTCATTCAAGACAAACAAGGCGCAGGATATCTTTGGGCTGTCCTCTGAACATCTTAAATATGCCCCAGATTGTCTCTATCATATCTTATCCTCACTTATGAACTGTATCCTTCGCTCTGGCTATGTTCCCCAACAACTTAAGCAGGGTATCTTGACACCAGTCTTAAAAAAGAAAAAGGATGCAACAAGGCCTACTAACTATCGTGGCATTACAGTTCTCTCCATCTTGGGTAAGGTTCTTGAGCGGGTATTGCAAAACCGTACAAAAGTCCAGATAGAGTCGCAGCAATCCAAGATGCAAAGAGGTTTTACTAGTAACTCATCTGCGGTCAATGCCGCGCTTATTGTATCCGAATCTCAAAATGAGGCTAAGGACTTGGGGGAGCCCCTTAAATTGGTGACTCTTGACGCCTGTAAAGCCTTTGATGTAGTGTGGCAAGATTCGCTACTACGTAAAATCTACAATGTCGGAATACAGGGTAGTTTATGGGTCTGTCTTAAGAACCTATATAAGGGGGCTTTTTCTACTGTCAAATGGCAAGGGCAGGTCTCAGAGCCCTTTGAAATTAAGCAGGGTGTTAGGCAGGGGGGTATCCTCTCCACCTTACATTATAAACTGTTTAACAATGACCTTCTACACTTACTGCAAGCTCTCGGGGTGGGTATGAACATCGGTCATATTGACTGCAGCTGTCCAACATGTGCCGATGATGTTGCCCTATTGGCCAAATTTCTTCTATGCCTTCAGGTTCTTCTTACTGTTGTTATGTATTTCTTGGGCAGAGAGAGATATGGTATCAACACATCAAAATCTGTAGAAGTTATCCTCAACCAAGGCATCAGAGCAATAGAGGAAGGTAACCCAAATTATGGCAATGACAAACTAGAAAGAAGTGACTCGGAAGTACATTTGGGAGTAGATAGAAACAGTTCAGCTAATGTTGATGCTGATGGAAGGGCTCAGACAGGAAGGAGGACTATGTATGCCCTAATGGGAGCGGGTGCGTACGGGTGTTCTGGAGTCCCCGCCCCATTAATAGCTCATCTCTGGAAGATTTATGCCCTACCCCGCATGATCTATGGCCTTGAAGTCTTTACTCTTACTAATAAAGCTATACAACTGTTGGAGAAAGTGCAAAGATCTATTCTTAGGCATATACAGAATCTACCACCCAATACAGCATTAACAGCAGTGTATGGGCTTCTGGGTCTTAGACCAATTGAACAAGAACTCGATCTAAGGAAATTGACACTCCTTGGAAATATACTCTCCCAAAAATCAACTCTTGAGTATGAAATTGCACAGAGACAGATGTCTGTCAAGGGGTTGGATAGTAACAGCTGGTTCTCTAAATGCAAACAGCTACTTCACAAGTACAAACTACCAAGTATCTATACTCTTGATGGTCAAATTGACTCACTTGAATCCTGGAAATCCCAGTTGAAAAAGCATATAGACCTGTTTATTGAGAAAGAGTGGATGCAAGATGTAAAATCCTCTCTAAAATTCCTGAATACTAAAGTATTGAGTGTAGGGAAAATTCATCATGCATGGCGCTCTGTCCCCAATGACCCTCGTCTTGTAAAGCGAGTTTATCCCAAAATACGTCTTTTGACGGGTACTTACATTTTACAGGAAAATAGGGCTCGTTTTAACCAGTATGAGATCAATACGTGCTGCCCTCTTTGTGGCGATGGGACTGAGGACCGTGTACATTTCCTAGCAGTATGCTTAAAACTTGCAGGAAGCAGACAGGGTTTAGTAGATGCTTTGGTTACAATATTGAAGTCCAGAAATACTGATGTTAGGATTTATACTCTAGTAAAGGAACCTCAGCTGCTAGCCCAAATAATTTTAGATTGTTCAGTCATAGCTGATACTAAACAGTTGGACATTAATGAGGATATGTTGATCTCGATTGAGAAATGGTCACATAATGCATGCTTTGTGTTGCATCAGAAGCGAAGTGAACTTCTCGGCTTAACTAACAAAAAGTAAAACTGAGTAACCTCCGTCCTTCCCTTGCTCGTGTGGACTGCCCGTACAGCAGGGAGGGGCGGTGGTTGCTTGTTTATTTGCTTACAGTTGAGTGGCGAAGACTGATAGCTTTCTTACTAGTATGCAATTAAGTGTTGTAGCTTTGCTTGTTGCTTGTGGTGCATGTAGTTGAGATAGTGTATAGTATATCCCTGTATGGTGTATATATGTTACTGATAACAACCTTACTAATGACAGCTTAAGATACCTCAATCCTCAACAGTATTAAGCTCGCTATTAGTAAGAAATTATTAATCTTAAAATTAGATAATCTTAATCCCCTGTGATATAGATTGTTGCGAGTGATATGAGGTTTAGCTATATAGTGAATTGGATTATATGTGTGTGGAGGAGAATTCTGTATTGCCAGTTCCCAGAATTTTAACCGTGGAGATGTGGAAAATTCTTAACTTTCGTTGTATGGCTACTATATGAACTTTAATTTGAACTTTTAATACGCTTATGTTTTAACGTGGTTTTAAGCCCAATTCTACAAGTCAGCTCTCGAGCTGTTGAGCCTAACCAGGCTGGAGCCCTCATACAACAACAACGATGGGTGTCACAAAACAGAAATCAAATCAAAGTTTTCAACAGTCCAAAATGTAGGATCACAAGTCACAGTTCACCTCCCTAACAAGTCACTTAAATTTCACTTTTTTACAAATTACCGAATGTGGAGAGCACCTACGTTTCATTTGTTTCTTTTGTAAACTTTTGTCGACTTTTTGCAATAATCTTTTCCGCCCTTGTGTTCAAAACCGTCCAATCAGAAACGATGTAACAAACAACGAAACCATATCGACCCCAATGTTCCTCTAATTCACTGAATGTGAACGGTAACACTAAAAGACGAAACATCTCCAAAGTAGTCCTTTGCAACATGGATATTTAAGTATCTGAATCGGAATTGTTTACTGGTGACACGCAAAATTGACAATACTTCACCAAAGAGTGCACCAGGATTGTATTCCCTGGCTCTCACAAGAGATGCGAACTTGGACTGTTTCCAGAAAAATTCACATACATGTAAGAAAATACATCTATTAGACAATCTTGATGGTTCGGGAAAAATGGTTGTCCACAGAGGCTACCCAGTAACCCCATTGTATATAGAGTTTTAGATAGTTTTGAGTTCAGACGTTCTAAATGCTTTTAGATACACAAAGCGTATCCATCGCACTCGTAGTTCGAGTTTTGAACGTGTCTCCGACGTGCGCCTGGCCGGTATGTGGAATTTTGCATTTTCAAAGTTTCAACACTCCCGGCGCGCGTTTCACTTATACACTTATGTGTGACTGCTGTTAAAGGAAAGGAAGACATACAGTCATCTGACAAAGGAGATCAGAGAAACGGGGTGGTCGATCATTCCAGTCTCTCTTTAAGACAGTGTGCGTGCTTTGCACCGATGCATCCTTCAAAAACTGTATTGTCTTGCCACTTTATTTTTAACAGTTTTTAGTCTCAAACAACCTGTTTGCACATTATACATAAACGTTTTCATATGCTCGACAAAATAAGAAACGCAGGCGTTTCGGCAAGGGTACAGTTCATCAATCTTTTATCATGAAAGATCATAATTATTGGCACAATTTCATTTATATAGTTTCAAAGACATATTATTCAGGTATGTATTGCATATATTTTAAAACCAGGTGTCAAAATCCTGCTCCAGAAAAATTGTTATAAAACATTTGGAGGTCACGTGTTTAAGTCGCATTAAATTTTTTCCATTTTTCATTCTAGACTAGTAGTATTTACAAAGATTGCCGCAGGTGTTTTGAATCTTTTTTAAGCATCTGAAGGTACTCAGATACATTCTCTCCATCTTTCATCTGCATTTTTTTCAAACACGGATTCTAAAGTCTTGGCAGCTCATGTCATTTGATACCCTTTCCAGCGCCATATTAGTGGCCTTATCCTGGTATTCCACAAAACGCTCAAGCATTTTAATGATCTAACACGGTCATGACCGATCAAAGTCGAGATTTTATAGACAAACAGCAATGGTTCATCTTCACAGGCTTCGATAAAGTACAAGAGTATGTTTATTGCAACTTTAAGATTGAAACAAATACCCGATACTTGAATTGATGGTGCCGTTGAATTATTACACTCAGAGCATGTTTGCCGGTTGCATTGATATATCTTTCCTCTATACATTTGTAAAGAACAGAAATTCCAGTACCCCAAACGTGAATTTTATCAAGATTGGATCAGAAATAAGAAAATTACAACATTTTGAATTTGAGCAATTCATGAAGAACTTAATGGGAAAATCTCATTATTGCGTCTCTCTCTCTCTCTCTCTTCTCTCTCTCTCTCTCTCTCTCTCTCTCTCTCTCTCTCTCTCTCTCTCTCTCTCTTTTTTTTTTTTTTTTTTTTGTTGGGTAAGTATATAGTTAAGTTCGGTTAACTTAAGCGTCCGCCTCATGATTGGGAAATAGCTGCTCACTCGGCTTAGGATATGTTCCCTTAGTATAAGTAACTTTTTGTCAGTTTTCCCCACACCGGATTTCTTTCTAATCGCGTCATTTCCTGATCATTGCCTACTTTATACCTTTTTACTGCACGATGTCCAGATCTCACATGCATATGAGATGGCTGGCAGTACCACAGCCTGTAGACTTTCAGCTTCATTACGAAAACTTGCCCATGCAATATACATAAAAATTTTTGGTTGTAAAATTGAAAATTTTCACTGGAAATTTTTTTTTTATATTTTTTTTTATTTTTGCTTAAAACATAGATTGTGGGTACACGTTAGAGCCGCCTCGGGCGAGGCGGTTCTAACAACTACCCACAATTTATGTTTTCGTGCAAAAATAAGAAAAATAGGCATGCGTTTTGCTATATAAAAGTGGGGTTCAAGGGGGTATACTTTTCATGGACATTTTTCCTGATGTTCAGTTTGATGTCCACCTTATTCCAATTCTTTTTTTTTTTTTTTTTTTTTTTAATTCAGTTTTACGTCCCTTTCAAGATTATTTCAGCTCATCATGAGACGGGCCAATCAGTAGGTGGGGCGAAAACGGGAGAACCCCGAGAAAAACCACCTGACACACCCGCAAGCAGAACTTGGCTTGTCTCACATGTGACCAGTGCGGGGCTCGAACCCACACCAGACACAGCGGTGAGATGATCGAGTGATTAAGAAACAGCGCTCTTAACCGCTCGGCCACGGGGGCCGCCTTATTCCAATTCGCCCTTAGACATTTGCGTAGAATCTTCAAACTGCCATACTAATTTGCAATTCTGGCGGTGAGCTCAATGTGCGCTGCTTTGGAGAGGGTGAATGAATCAACAACGCCATGAATCAGACCGGAATCTCATCCGCCTTGACATTCCGTAATATCGCCTAATGCATCTAAGTGTAACAATCTAGGTTATATATTATTTAAAAATAACACCCTGGTATTATATAAAGCCATTGTCCGACCTTAATTTGGAAGCTAGCACTGTTATATTAAAATTTGAGGCAGTACAGAGAAGAGCAATAAGATGGACACTGAACTCGTACTCAATTTATGACAGTGCCATTAATATGCAGCAACAGTTCGGACTGAGATCGCTTGAACAGAAGAGAGCAGGTGCAAGAGTAATAGCACATGTATATAAAATTATCAATGGTATTGCTGCCATTCATTACGAAAACATGCCGATGCAATTTACAGAGAGTTTTAGAGTTGTAAAAAATGAAAACTTTCAGTAAAAATGTTTCATATTTGTCTTATTTTTGCTCGTATCAAGTTTAGTGTGTTTCATCCACCGAATAAAACTTAATTATTCGCACATATCTAACTCATTATCAAACTAATCATTTATTCTAAAAAAAAAAAAAAAAAAAAAAAAAAAAAAAAAAAAAAAAAAAAGAAAACATCATTATCAGCTTATCAAACTTTTATTGTATTATTCCTTCATCTCATTCACACAGCATCCTTCAACAAATTGACCGCACCATTTAACCATTTAACTGTATTGACGTTAAAATGAACTCATTGTACTTTTGCTGAGGTATTATTCATGTTTTGTTTTGTTTTGTTTTTTGAACTGTCTGCATCCTACATTCAGGTAACTGAGTGGCCACCTTTAGGAAATAACTGGTAACCATACGTCCTTTTTGTATCAGGATGTATCAGGACCTATTTGTAATCTTGGTAGTTTCCTGCCTGGGTATTTTTAGGTGGAGACTGGCTCTGATTGGACTAGTTCCAAGTCATTGCTTGCTTTAACTCATTTTTAAACTGAGCCTGGCTTCCCTTTTATGGGACATTGGCAAACAGTATAGCCCCAGATGCGACACCACAGAACACTGCGTCCCATCTGGGGTTATATTGTTGCTTAGGGGAATTTCATGGAGAAATGAAATACCAGAGGACCAATGGTCCTGTAAACGCTCACCTGAGACCTGAGATATATATCAATAAACTTGTTTGACTAGAATGTGTATATAACGCTAGGGCAGCGTCAGAATAACCCCTGGAGTCAATATTTTTTTCAAATCATAAAAATTCAGTACATTTGCCAATGTACTGCAAGTTTTGCCCTTCAAATGAATTTTAACAATTTTCCCCCATTAAAATACATGGGCAACCTAAGTTGACCTTGCCATAAAATAGGTCATGGTCATCCCAGGGTCTTGATTTATGCAAACTTTGTAGAGCTCCATTCCTTGATGCTTCATGCCAAGTTTCAAAATCATAGGCCTTCTGGTTCTGAAGAAGAGGATTTTTAAGGTTTTTGCTATTTATAGCCATGGCAGCCATCTTGGTCATGTGACCTTGACCATTTATACAAACTTTCATTCCCTCTTCCTAGGAGTGCTCCACATGAAGTTTGGCTTTGATTGGCCTAGCGGTTTCTGAGAAGCAGTTGTTTGAATATTATGGTCATATACATGTATATAGCCCCAGGGAAGGGGCAGACAACCCCATAGACCCAAAATATTTTCATAAACATAAATCTTCTGTCCATTTGCTCATTCCTTGTAAGTTTTCTGCCATTAAATGTCATTTTCCTATTTTTCCCCATTCAAATGCATAGGCGACCTAAGTTGACCTTGCCGTAAAATAGGTCAAGGTCATCCCAGGGTCATGATTTATACAAACATTGTAGAGCTCCATTGCCAGATGCTTCATGCCAAGTTTCAAAATCACAGGCCTTCTGGTTCTGAAGAAGAGGATTTTTAAAGGTATTTGCTATTTACAGCCATGGCAGCCATCTTGGTCATGTGACCTTGACATTTATACAAACTTTCTTTCCCTCTTCCTAAGGATGCTCCACATAAAGTTTGGTTTTGATTGGCCAAGTGTTTCAGAGAAGATGTTTGAATATTATGGTCATATACATGTATATAGCACTGGGGCAGGGGCAGACAACCCCCTGGGCCCAAAATATTTTCATAAACATAAATCTTCTATCCATTTGCTCATTCCTAGCAAGTTTTCTGCCATTAAATGGCAATTTCCTATTTTTTCCCATTCAAATGCAAGGGCGACCTAAATTAACCTTGCCATAAAATAGGTCAAGGTCATCCCACGGTCATGATTTATATAAACTTTGTAGAGCTCCATTGCCTGATGCTTCATGCCAAGTTTCAAAATCACAGGCCTTCTGGTTCTGGAGAAGAAGATTTTTAAAGGTTTTTGCTATTTATGGTCACGTGACCTGGACCATTTATACAAACTTTCGTTCCCCCTTCCTAAGAATGCTCTCCACATGAAGTTTGGCTTTGATTAGCCTAGCGGTTTCAGAGGAGATCTTTGAAATTGTGGACGACGGATGTCAATTTTCAATATGCCAATATTTTAATGCTCTTTCAGCATGCATGTGGACGGCATCGAATAACTCACCTGCAGTCAGGCAATACTTAACGAAATGAAAATCGGTTCTTTGCATTCGTAAGTCTGCTATTAGTGTCGCACCTGGTCGGAAATCCCAAAGACTGGTTTTCTTGCATCGCGGCTCATATATCATAGCCTGCTTAGAATTTTGTGAAATGTAATTGTAGCATTTCTTTTTTGTTCAGAAGTCATATATTGGCATAAATGCATTATTACAATTTTTAAAACTAAGCAGAAGGAAATAGAATTCAAAGCAAACAGAATTTGTCAATTATGATTTATTCATACATAACAAAGCATGGAATATGCAAAACTGTCAAATAAAGATGACACAAATGATTTTTTTTTTTTTACATTCAGTTTTACGTCCCTTTCAAGATTATTTCAGCTCATATGAGACGGGCCAATCAGTAGGTGGGAGAAAACGGGAGAACCCCGAGAAAAACCACCTGACACACCCACAAGCAGAACTTGGCTTGTCTCATAAGTGGCCTGTGCGGGGCTCAAACCCACACCAGACGCAGCGGTGAGATGATCGAGTGATTAAGAAACAGCGCTCTTAACGGTTCGGCCACGGGGGCCGCACAAATGAATTACAAATGAATGTATTTTAAACCCCATTAACTCTTGTGCAAATAATTGCCACCTCAATACTCTCTGTCTTGCTCAAAGATGCAACCTGTATGACATTACGAAAACATGCCCATGCAATATACAGAAATATTTTTGGTTGTAAAAAATCTAAAATTTCATCAGAAATTTTTTGATATTTTTCTTATTTTTGCTCCAAAACATTGATTGTGGGTACACGTGTAAGAACTGCCTCGCCAAGGCAGTTCTAACGAGTATCCACAATCTATGTTTTGGAGCAAAAATAAGAAAAATAGGTTCCCCCTGTATACCCCATTTTTACTATATAAAAGTGAGGTTCAAGGGTTGGGGAGCATACATTACATGGACATGCAACCTGTATGATCTAAATTTGGAACCCAAGACCTCCTGATATAGTCCAACACAACCACAAGACCACAATGCTACCCTCTTCTCACTAGAAATGTACATAGTGAATATTCATTGATTTCACTTGAATATTGATAAATTTAACTCGGCAAAAGTTATCATAATGAATATTCATAAATTGGACTAGTCCATTTCAGCTTACATGATGGTAAAGGGCATTTTTTTTTTCTATTCATTCAGCTTCAACTTATTCAACACACTAAAAGCGTAGAGTGACTGAGTCAGAGTGCCAGAGTACACCCTGGTAAGACAATGCATAATGCACCTTCTATTGAAAACACTACATGTATTTCTCTGTAAGCTTTCAAAGAAACATTAGTTTATGTATATCAATGAGAAAAAATGACTGCTACTTGCAATGGATCATCAATGTTTTAGCCTTCGCATGAGAAAACCATAAATTTGGGTTTCCAACCAGGTCTGACACAAACCAGCCTGTACAGTCACAGAAGCAGGTTAGAAGCTTGAAATTTCGGAGTAGAAGAGGGATTGTACTATCTGTGTAGCAAAAACAAAAGCGCTGATCAGCTGTGAAGTTACATGCAGATTGTTGGTGTTCTGGTACGGCGGCTCATTTCTGTATGCCCTAGAACTGGGATAGATAGCTTGTAAGCATTCAGATCAAGGTTCATTTATTCATCAGAAATATCCTAGATCCTTCGTCCAAATGTATTTGCACCTTTGTCCTATAATTTGGACATCTGGCATTAAGTGTTCAGCAAAAAAATCATTTTATTTCATCAGGAAATGGCTTCCCCTTCTAATTTTCTCCGTCTCATAGTTGTTAATTTCTGTATCCATCTGTCCATTTTTTCTTCTGGGTCCGTATAAAACTGAAAGTACAGGAAGACAAAGATAGTGGTATAACCCACAATAAACAAAATAAATTGCAGACCAGTGTGCAAAAGTGTAGCCCACTATTCTTCACATGGACTTTAAACTGTTTTCAAATGACAAACCCCTTTTCAAAGGATTCTTCACATGGACTTTAAACTGTTTTCAAATGACAAACCCCTTTTCAAAGGCAGGCCATGTGAAGTGAGGTGGCCAGTGATAATGATAAAGAGTCAGACTCTGTTAAGAAATGAGCCGCCTCATGGGAAAACCAACTATCTGCATATGCGAAAACAAAGACGCAGATCAGCTTCACGGTAACCGCGAAGCTGATCAGCGCCTTTGTTTTCGCTACTCGGATAGTACAATTCCTCTTCTACTTAAATCCGAAATTTCAAGCTTCTAGCTCTTTTCTGTGCTTGTACAGGTTGGTTTGTGTCGGACCTGTTCAGAAACCACATTGTTGGTTTTCTCACGAGGTGGCTAAAATGTCCAAGACTGGAAGCCAACAGATGCGGAGTTGTGTTCATGAGTAAGACGTTAATTACCCACAGTACTGGTTAATACCCATTAGCAGTGGTTCCCTGCCGCCATGACTGAAACATGTTAGCTGGGAAGTTAAATCTCAAGACAAACAAACAAGCAAAACCAGCCCATTACGAGAACCAACTTACATTTAACAAACATACAAGCAAAACCAATCCATTACGAGAACCAACTTACATTTGGATGAGCAAGCTCATCATTATCTACATCTACAATGACAGGTTTTCTCTGACTCGGGTCTAGTTTCAATTCTCCAGCCGTTCCAAATAGAAACTCATCCTTTATCCCTTTGTCTTCTTTCTTGTCCTTAAAATACAGAAATACATATGAGACGTGACGCATCAAACCCGGTCTTTGGGGTTTCTGACCAGGTCTGACATTAACCCTTCTGTACAGTCACAGAAAGGGAGCGCGGTGACGTAGTGGTAGAGCGTCCGACTCCAAATCGAGAGGTCCTGGGTTCAATCCCCACAAGCGGCACCGTGTTGTGTCCTTGAGCAAGACACATTAACTCCCTACAGTGCTGATTAATACAGGAAGCATTGGCTCCGTCGCGACATGACTGAAAAATTGTTGACTGGAACGTTAAGCTTCAATACAAATAAACAAACAGTCACAGAAGCAGGCTAGAAGCTTGAAATTCTGGATTTAAGAAGAAGAGGAATTTTACTATCCGAGTAGCGAAAACAAAGGTGCTGATCAGCTTCGCAATTACTGCGAAGCTGATCTGCGCCTTTAATTGCGAAGCTGATCAGCGCCTTTGTTTTCGCATAGGCAAAAATCCGGTTTTCTCATTACACCCCTCATATCTGAAAGGCTGGAGAAGTCCAATATTGATCACACAACTCTGGGTTTGCAAGGCAAGTGGCTTAACCACATCTTCATAGTGGTTCCTGAGTCTAGAATGCACCAACAAGGTTCTAGAAAAATGGTATCATCAGTGTAATGTATACCCCCTTAAACCCCACTTTTATACAGTAAAACTGAGGTTTGCCGGGGTATACCTAATTTTCTTATTTTTGATCCAAAACATACATTGTGGGTACTCGTTAGAACCGCCTCGCCGAGACAGTTCTAAAGTGTACCCACAATGTATGTTTTGAGCAAAAGTATAAAAAAAAATCGAAATTTCCCGATGAAATTTTCAATTTTCAAATCTCTGTATATTGAATGGTATGAAATGTTTACTCTACCCACCCCTCTACTTGACTTGAATGAAGATGCCATAAATCCTGAGCTCTCTATATCTTGGACAGCTTGTGAGAAATGCATCTGGTCATGGATATTTATAGATGACCTTGACTCTTCGCTGTGACCTTTGATCTTCTCGTCTGCTGCAGCTATATTTAGAATCAACAATCAATTTGTTTGTAATTTAATTCTTCAAAACTGATTTGCAATACAATAACTTTTCAAACTTAACAAATTATAATCATCAATTGAAGCCACCCTTAATATTAATTCTAAGAAAGAAGCGGTTCTGACGTGTACCCACAATATATGTTTTGAACCAAATAAAAATCAATAATTTTCACTGAAAAATTATCATTTTTACAGCTGATAGAATCACTGTGTACAAAACAAGATGTTTTGCAAGATGGTATATAAATGAAAAAAAGATTTACACTTCAACCTCATTATAACGCGCCTCACTATAATGCAGTTTTTCAATATAAATGTCATGGCTCCCAAATTGACTATTTTGCTGTATGTCTATAGTAAGTGACCTCATTATAACATGGCTTCATAACACAGTCTGCTTTTATGGACCAAAACAGCATTATAATAATGAGGTTGCAGTATAATTACCTGCAGCTTTAAGAGCCACCTGCATTCTTATTCTTGCTTGTTCTGACGGTGTCTGGAAAACCAAATATATAACTGTCATTTTTTTTTTTAAAAATGAGAATGAAACTTCGATTTTCCTACTGCTGATCAGGCTCAAGTCTTCATTATGTGCTGACCAGTAGCTCAGCAGTTGTGCTTCTTTAATAATGTTTTAAAAAGTTTGAACCGAAAGAAAATGCTGAGGGTGATTTGAGTCTTTACTGAAATGACATACTTGTATTGACTGATTCAAATACATAAGCTTTTATATATTACGAAAACTTCCACATGCATTATACAGATATCTTTTTTTTTTCAGATGTAAAACGAGAAAATTTCATTGGAAAATTTGATATTCTTAATATTATTGTCTGAGACGGTTCTAACGAGTACCCACAATCTATGTTTTGGAGCAAAAATAAGAAAAATAGGTTAACCCCTGTATACCCCAGTTTTGCTATATAAAAGTGGGGTATAAGAGGGTATATATTACATGGAAATATCCTGATGATATGTGTAAATGTTCATTTTTTACCACACCATCAAAAAGCTTTTTGAGTCTAGTCGGTTAAAAACAAAGCCAAATTTTTTGTTTGTTTGTTTTGAAGTTAAACGTCTCAGTCAACTATTTTTCAGTCAAGTCAGGAAGGAGCCATCGCTTCTTGGGTATTAACCAGAACTATGTGGAGTTAATGTGCCTTGCTCAAGTGAGGATCGAACTCTGGACCTCTCGATTCTGAGTTTGATGCCCTACCATTACAGTCTAAGTGAAAAATGCCGGTCTGCTGGACAAAACCAGCAAAATTTTATTATGTCCTGCAGAAATTTTTATTTTGTCAGACAAATGTCTGGCAAAATTTACAAGATTACCATGTCAATATAAAGGCCATGTCCAGCAAAGTAAGCTTTTGTCCAGCATGAAATTGAAGTCTGTCAGACAGCTGTCCAGCAGCAGAAAAAAAGACTGCCATCATGCCTCCCTAAAGCCAAATAATCAGTGCCTTTTTTCATCATAAATTGAATTATTCCAATAATCATTGTAGCTCCAAATCATACACTGTTACTAATATGAATGACATGTCTGTTCATATTGGTAAAATATGTTCGTTTTAATTAATATTTATTAAAATTTAATGTGTGACATGGGTCTACCCTGAAAGAAGTGTCTGTGAAATGTATTTCTCTTAAACCCCACTTTATATATGGCAAGTTTGGAAATTTTGGCGTGACTTCTATTACTTGAATTTTCTATTTCCAAAATTATTAGCGAGTTCTTGAATTCACGTTTGAGTACTCTTACATTCTTTATAGCTTATAATAAGGCTTTATTAGCGAGAACTTTAAATTCACGACGTAACGAATTTGCGAATATTGGCGAAAATTAAGTTCTCGCAAAATTTTCCAAATTTATAGCTGTAAAATTGGGGTGTACATTTTTTTTCTTATTTTTGCTCCAAAACATGGATTGAAAGTGCTTGTTAATATGTACCCACAAATAAATTTTGAGCAAAAAATAAAACAAAATTTTTCTGAAAAATATCATTTTGCATTGCTGAGATGTTCTGACTATTGCAAAGGCATGTTTTCGTAACATATAGTGCATACTTTACCATTTGAGCAAATCCAGGTACACTGGCAAATGGATCTCTGAAAGACATCAGAAAATAAATTAAATTAGGCAAAGCTGACCTTCCAATCTTTTCAAAATCAAGAGAAATAATTTTTCATTTTTAGTGGTACATGTATCAGATTAAGTACTGTATTTCATTTTAAACACAACCACTATTAAAACACTCCCATGCAATAAATAGATTTTTTCAGCTGAAAAAATGAAGGCCAAAAAATCAGCTGAAAATTTTTAATATTTTTCTTATTTTGGCTCAAAACATAGATTGTGGGTACACGTTAGAACCATCTCGCCGAGGCGGTTCTAACAAATACCCACAATCTATGTTTTGGATTTAAAATAAGAAAAGTTGTAAACCCCTGTTTACCCCAGTTTTACTATAGTAAAAGTGGGGTATAAGGGGGTATGCATTACACGGACATGCTTTCTTGATGATTTAAAATCCTGTACTGTCAAGACTCCATATTCTGTTTTTGAAAATATATAGTCATGTTGTTTTTTTTGTGTGTAGTGATTAAACATTCAAGTCAATATTTTTTAGTATATTGACAGAATTGACAGAATCAATGAAATGAGGAGTTAATAAGTCTTGCTCAAGGACACAGTACAGTGTCCATTTGGGTTTTAAACCCATGACCTTTCTATCCAGTGTCTGACACATTAACCACTAGGCTTTATGTGCCTCCCTTTTTCCTTAATCTGTACTGGCCCCGCGGTTATAAAACTTCTTTCATGCTCGACTCAGCTGAGACTAAAATATTTACTGCTCAAAAATACATGTACCAAAATAGCCCAAATATGTTGAAATTGAAGGTCTATATTGCCAAAGCCTGTAATTTAGTCTGCTCATAAATGTTAAAATGCCAACAATTGTTGGCATTTTAACATTTTTGAGCAGGATAAGTTTTACTTTTAGTCTTAGCTGAGCTGAGCATGAAATCAGTTTTATAACCTCAGGCGAGACCACAGTGGTGGTAAACCAGTACGTTAAGTGAGCCGCGTCATGAGAAAACTAGATTTTTGCCTATGCGAAAACAAAGGCGCAGATCAGCTGTGCAGTAACTGCACAGCTGATCAGCTCCTCTGTTTTCACTACAGGGATAGTACAACCACTCTTCTTCTTAAATCCGAAATTCCACGCTTCTAGCCGATTACGGGCTGGTTTGTGTCGGACATGGTCAGAAACCCCGAAGACCAGTTTTCTCGCATCACTGCTCAAGTAATAAGAAAAACCTACTCTGATTCTTCTGATTTCTCTCTGTCACGTCTTGAACTTGGTGACCTTGACCTCGACCTTCTTGAAGTCTCTCGTGACCTAGAAAAAAAATAAAATAACAGTCTTTGTGAATCCCAGCAATTAGAAGCTTGTTTCAATTTTGTTAATGTCCTTTTCATGAAACACTAAAAAAATTCCCTTTATGTTAGTAGTCTTGGAGGTTGAATACCAGCATTTAGTGCACATTCTTATAACTACGTGACAAGAGCTTTTCTTGAATCTAGATTAGATGAAAGCACTGTTGTCAGGAAATAATGTGAATTTTGGGTCTTGTACAAGCTACTGACAAAGCAATAGCCTTTGATATTTAGAGAGTAGAATACAAAACTATTTTTCACGTCACTGCCCAAATACCTTCTGTATTTCTCTCTACTTCTTGAACGACCCCTACTCAGTGATCTTGACCTCCTCCTATATCTGTCCCTGCTTCGTGACCTTGAGTATCTACTGTAACTTCTTGACCTTGACCTATATCTTGCTGGTGAACGTGACCTATAAAATTTGTTGTTTGTTCACTGGTTTAATGCTCCAGTCAACAATTTTTCCAGTCATGTCAAGACAGTGCCCATGCTACAGCCTAGACAGAATATTCTGTTGCAAACAATTTTGTTTATTTAAATGTTTACCTATACCAGCTGTATACAAGAATATTTAGCGAGAACTGTGTTATCTCGTATCTATTATTATAAAGGTCTTTTTCCACATACTTATCTCTTCAAAAGGTTCAGATGGCAACAGTGAGGACCCTAATGACTGGATGCTCTAAGACAATTAGTCTGGGCCCAATTGTTCAAAATTAATGATTCGTTAAAATTTCAAATGGCAATATTACAAATACACAGTTATTTTTTGTTGAAAAAATGTGAGAATTCTCTTATTTTTTTCAACAAAGACTAACAGTGTATTTGCTAATGTAGTCAGCATTTACTTAACGAGTTGTCTTAACGACAATGTTAAGCTAATATTGTTTTGATCAACTGGTCCCTAATTTGTGCTGAAGCTTGTTGCAGTTAAGTTTTTAGTCATGTCCAGAAACATTTATGTTGAAGCTTACAGAAGTCTCATTGTTGATACTAAAAATGTACCTATGTCTACTCCTTGACCTTCGACCCCGGCTTGATGACCTTGACCTTCTATACTTGTCATATGACCTACTCCTTGACCGATGTTTGTGTTTAGACTTCTTTGATTTCTTCTGTTTTGATGATCTTTTGCTGTCAATGCTGGTACTCCTGGACCTTGAGTAAATATGAGCCACATCATGAGAAAAACAGATTTTTGCCTATGCAAAAACAAAGGCGCAGATCAGCTTCGCATTAACTGCAAAGCTGATCAGCACCTTTGTTTTCGCTACTCGGATAGTACAATCCCTCTTCTTCCTAAATCCAAATTTTCAAGCTTCTAGCCATCTTCTGTGGCTGAACAGGCCGGTTTGTGTCAGATCGGTCGGAAACCCCGAAGTCAGGTTTTCTCTTGTCGCGGCTCATATGATAAGCATTATATGAGTCACAACACAAGAAAACCTGTCTTCCCTGTTTCAAACCAGGTCTGACACAAACCGGCCTGTACATTCACAGAAAATGGCTAGAAGCTTTATATTACAGATTTACCAGGAAGAGGGATTGTACTAGTATCAATGAATGGAAAACAAAGATACTGATCAGCTGCGCAAATTGAAATTTTCCTTTTTTACAGCAGAACAATTGAGCCGCCCCAGGGGAAAACCAACAATCTGCATAGGCGAAAACAAAGGCGCAGATCAGCTTCACGGTAACCGCGAATCTGATCAGCGCCTTTGTTTTCGCTACTCGGATAGTACAATTCCTGTTCTACTTAAATCCGAAATTTCAAGCTTCTAGCTCTTTTCTATGCTTGTACAGGTCAGTTTGTGTCGGACCTGTTAGGAAACACCACTTTGTTGGTTTTCCCACGAGGCGGCTCAATTGCTGTATATTGTATAGGCTTGTTTTCGTAATACCTGTACCCCGACCTGTACCCACAACCAATGTTTTAGCAAAAATAAGAAAACTAAAAAAAAAAAAAAATCTACTGAAAAGTTTTCTTATTTCATAAATTTGAAAAATTACTGTATATGAGCCTCATCATGGGAAAACCAGATTTTTGTGAAAAAATAGGCGCATATCAGCTGTGCAGTAACTGCATAGCTGACCAGCACCTTTGTTTTCATCGCACTGATATAGTACAATTCCTCTTCTTGTTAAATCCAAAATTTCAAGCTTCTATCCTGCTTCTGTGACTGTACAGGCTGGTTTGTGTCGGACCTGGTCAGAAACCCTGAAGACCGGTTTTCTCGCATTGCGGCTCATATTGTATAGGCTTGTTTTGGTAACGCTAACTTTTCTAGTAATAAGACTTACCTTGACCTCTTCTTCTTTTTCTTCTTTCTCTTCTTCTTCTCCTCTTCACTGTCTGAGTAGCGTCCCATTATGTCAGGTGCTTAATCTGCATGAAATAAAAACACATTACTATTGTTTCCCCTTTTGCGATATACGCAGGATGATCAAAACGTTTGTGCACTACTGCCATAATTTTTAACTCATTTAAGCCTGGTGTCCTTTTTGTTGGACATAGGCAAACAGAATAGCCCAAGATGTGACGCCGCAGAGCGTGGCGTCCCATCTAGGGCTATTCTGTTTGCAAAGAGAAATTTCATCGAAAAATGAGATAAAAAATAAAAATCACTCCTAACACCCCTAAAAATGAAAGTGGACTCATCCAATTGATAATGATGAGAGAATCCATTCGTCAAAGTAAATGAAATGAGATAACAGGTCTCGCTAACTCCAGTCTGGGCCTATTTTTATGCCAACTTTTTATTTTGTACACTAAAAAAAATCTAGCCATTGATTCTACTGTACGCCCATTTTTAGCTCACCTGAGCCAAAGGCTCATAGGTTAGCTTACAGGATAGACAGGCATGCGGCATCTGCCGTAGGCGTCCGTCGTTGTCCACAATTTCAAAGATGAATATTTCTGAAGCTAGTTGGCCAATCTTGATCAAATTTTATGTGAACCATCATTGGGTTGGGGGATTGATTGTGTTAGGTTTTGGAGCAGATTGTATCAAAATTGTGGTTTTCGTGGCAACAGACTTACAATTGGAAAAACATAAAAAAAACTCTTCACCGAAACCACAAGGCCCAGAGCTTCTATATTTTGTTACGTATGTAGCAATGTTTGGTAGTCTCCTTTGTAAATCCTGCCAACTGTGATCTGGGGTCCTAACTGACAAAGCCTGGTGGCGTCAATATCTGCCATAGGCTTATAATGGGAAAAAAATCTTCTTCTCTAAAACCACAAGAGCTAGAGCTTGTATACTTTAATAGCATGTATCAATTCAATGTTCAGTGGTACTCTACATAAATCCTGCCAATCATGCCTCTGGGGTCAAAAATGGCCCCACCCTGGGGGTCATTAGCCCCCATAGACTTACAATGGGAAAAAAAAAATCTTCTCTGAAAACAGAGGAGGAATGTGAAAGTTTTGACTTTCACTGTTCATTTTTTTATATTTGCATCGTTGTTGGAATAGGAGGGAATGAGTTGTTAATCATCGGCAGCTAGGTAGTTCCGATGTTCTCATCTTTTCCGAATCCGATGTCCGTACGAAGTTAGGAGCTTTGCTGTAAATATTGAAAATGATTGTATCTTTTCCTCCTTTCGATTTACAGGCAAATTTTGAATTAGCATCACTTTTATACCTGGAGACCAGGGATTTTGTCTTTCATTTGAGATTCACTACTCAAAGATGCGAGAGAAATTATGTAAAACATCTTTGTTTTCGGCTGATCAAATTTGTACCGTCCATTTTGTCTGTTTTACGACGTTTTTCCGATGACAATTCGGTCATCTCCGTGTATTGTTATAAATAGTAATGGAGTTTTCTCCCTTATATTATAATCTCAAACATTCGTCTAATCGTCATATTGTCAATTTATTTATGTAGTTTCTCACATCTTTGTACTTTCTCATTTAATGAATGAAAAAATAACATAGAAAACCATTATAAATACGGATTTAGCTATGTATTTATTTTGAGCTGTCTTGATATTAAGGTTCAGATCAGAATAGTTTACTGGTGAAACATCAAACTGACAATACCACACCAGGTTCAAGCTGCTTTTAAAGCAATTACGTTTCCGCCATTTTAAAATGAAATCCAAGCCTTACTATTGGTGGACTTTCCAATGTTCAGCCTCTTAATTTGGATTGAGAACACCCATCTATCCGGGTGTTTACTGGTTTGTCTTCGGACCCCAGAAATGGGATCCTAAAGATCAACAATCTGGGTCTACCCTGACTTATATTGTTTATCTTTATAGGCATTTTTCAGATGCGCTTTCTGATTAATCGTTGGAAGCATCTATTTTTTTTTTTTTGAGCAGTGTTGGCATGCTCTTGACTAACAGTCAGATGCCGCATTAGCAGTTTACCAGTAAATGGTGCAAACTCTGAGACTGTAGACTGCCAATACAGCCAGATGCACTTTCTTTTTGGCCGTTGCTGAGCCACTTGAAATCAAAATTGCAGCCTTCTAGATTTTTCCAAAATTGCAATTTAGGTTTTTGAATCTCATTTTGAATCTCAACAATGCAGCTCTTTAGGATCAAGACAATTCACTTTCTTGTATAACTATTTATATGATGATATTTTTCACAATTTAAGAATAAACTCTTTTCAAGTTCAAATTTCTTGATTTTGAATGACAGGCCTAGTCTTTAGCGTTTCTTAGATCCGCACAATATCCAGTATACGAATCTGGTAGAAGAGTAACCGCTTCTGACTCACTCTGTGCTTAGCTTCTTGTTCGGTTGACCCGAAAGAGTCAACCACCCAACCGGTTAAGCACAGCTATTCGACTCATAGGCGATTCGGGCAGCAGGTATGGGTTCAAGCCAGTCACAATAGACCTGGTGTGAATCCCTGCCTAATATATCGAGTGACCAGGCAGATTAGTGCCTGAGCACTAGGCCAAAGAGCAACATACTTTGACTTTAAGGTTTGATCTGCTCTGGATGTTCATTCGTCAGTCCGTTACATCACATGTGAAACAACAAGATAACTATGAAACAATATGAAACAACCCCTGTATCTTTAAAACAACCTGTCAGTAATCACGGATCAATCCTGCTTGGAGAAATGATAGCCATTAATGATTAAGATGGTTTTGGACTTTGTTTTAGAGAAAGTTAACCAGAAAGTGGGATTCAGTAAGGTCTTAATACTGTCAGACAGTCAATCCTCAGTTGGCCTTTTAAGTTTAGGATGGGAGCCAACGCAACACAAAAGTACTGCAAGAGACATTCTGACAGAACTAGAGCAAGTAAAAAGCCGAGGAATCGAAGCAGACATAAAGTGGACACCAGGACATGCGGAGATTAAGGGAAATGAAGAGGCAGATAGGCTGGCGAAAGAGGCATCCAAGGAAGCGGAATCAATGACTGAAGAGGACAGAACTATATCACAGGCAGAATTCAGACAAGCAGCTAAAATGCACGGACTAACTGCATGGCAAAGGCAATGGGATGCTTCTGAAAAAGGTAGATTCCTATATGGCCTGAAGCCAAAAGTAACAATGAAGACAATGTTTGACTACCCGAATAAGAAACTATACAACCAAATTGCACAACTAAGAATAAGATATGCTAGACTATTTGTACAAGATTGGGGTATCTGACACTAAAAACTGTAGTTGTGGAGAAATTGAGACAATAGAGCACTACCTACTAGAGTGTGAAAATTACTTTGACCAAAGAGAAAGAATGAGAACAAGCTTATTTCACCAAACAGGCATAGTGGAATAAACCACAGAAATCTTATTAGGCTGTAACGACACAGACACAGAGAAAGACTTCGGACCAAATATCATATCAGCTCTGGGTGACTTCATCACTCAGACTGCCAGGTTTTAACTTCTGCGCCCACCGCCAAGTACTGCGAGTTAGTCACTTAAAGTGTTTTGGTACCCAAAATTGATATGTACTTCAAATTCAAGATTTTTCTAAAACCAAGCATTTTGACATAAATTTGATGAAATTCGGTGGTCTAATAAGAAAGTTATGGGTAATTAAGTATGAAATATGGACGGCCGCCATTTTGTTTTCTAGTTGAGGTTAAAAAAAATAGGATAAAATCAAAATTAAAGGCTTCCTTTAACATAGAATGTGTGCCAATTCGATTAACAATATTGCCTGTTGCTAGAAATAAACAGCTATCAAAGTTTGATACGAAAATATTCGGGGAAAATCATTTAATTTGATTTTTTTCAGTTTTAATTTAGACTCCATGCATTACCAAAAGTAGACTCCTGGCGGCCATTTTGAATATTTTCAAATTGCTCTTATTGCTCTATTTCTCAGGCGATTTTGAAAAATCTTTCTCCAGAATGTATAACTAGCTGACCCCAATGCTTGAAGAAGTATTTATTATAAGTGGGTTCAGTGGTTATTTTGATTTTAATGAAAATATGAAAACTAACCAAATAAACAAAATGGCGGCGCCCATAAAATCACTTTTTGCATGTTAAATTGCCCATAACTTTCTTATTTCCCAGCCGATTTTCATCAACTTTATATCAAAATTCATGGTTTTGAAAGCTCTTCAATTTGAAGTACATATTCAATAAGGGTGCCAAAACACTTTAAGAAGAAATTACCGCGAGATCATGTTACCGACGAGATACTACTGTCGTTTCGACAATGAATCAACAAACTATACATGGTATAGCCACTGCTCTGGTTGTCCATCTGTCAGTCCGTTCGGTCACTTACCAGCATAACCATCTGGTATAGGCTGTTCTGTTGGTGTATCACTGTCATTTTGTGTGATTTGTTTTCCAGAGTATCACATTCATTCAGAGTTAAGAAAGTATGACTAGGTTCTGATTTTTTGTGTGATTGCAACAGTCTGATGCTTAAGAGGTTGTAAAACATGTCACATTTAAAAGCATGGCATATGTAGAATAGACTAACTGAGTAATGCCTACTCTCAATTACTAATCTGTTCAGGTTAGAGTTTACTTTTTTATGTTGATATTAAGAATTACTTAAATGCGTGGTTTCACTTTTTTGCCAATTTGCTGATATTGTCACATTTTGTGGATGCTCATTAGAGTTACATTTATGAGGCACTTATAGGATGTTATGTGTTGGAACTACTTTAGAGCTTTGTCTGTTAACTGACAGTACTTAATTTGTTCTTGAGCATTGGTAGTTACAGCAAACCAAATGATATGAGACCTAGTAGCATGAACATATATGCATTTGGTCAGTATTCACATTCGGCTGATTCTTAAGATAAGGCATTTAGATATTTGAGTGTTTAAAGATTTTGACCCTGTATATATGTTACTTTTTTATGGTTGCACGAGTATTCAGAGTTCTTTTAATTGTTTGGATGTTGATCTTTTAGTCCATAGATAAAATGACTGTTGTTTGTCATATATGATAGAAAGGCACACATAGGTGTATAACATGCATTGACAAATGAGTCACAGTGACAGAAAACCTTTTTAGGGACTATTAACCAGATCCAATACAGACCATGTTTTGTCACTACATGTGGCTTAATTTGAAATTCTGTATGTGAGGAGAGAACGACGGGTGCTGATCAGCTGAATAGTTGCTATTTTGGCCATATGCAGTTATAACAGTTATAAGCCAGATCATGATAATGCTTGTATCATTATTATGTATAATCTATATATCACGAAAAGGGCACTACTATCTCTGGCAGGGGTATGACAGAGGGGATGTCCATAAATCAATAACTGAGGAACTGATGTTTTTTTGGCTGGACAGATTGGCCTCGCTGTTGTATAAAAAATCCAGTGTGCACCAACATCCATCAGGAAAACATGTCCGTGCAATGAATACCCCCTGAGCCCCACTTATATAGCAAAACTGGGGTATGCAGGGGTATACCTATTTTTCTTGTTTTTGCTCTGGAGCGTGGATTGGGGGTACTCGTTAGAACCGCCTCGGTGAGGCGGTTCTAGCGTGTGCCCACGGTCTGTGTTTTGGGCGGGAATAGGAGGGATATAAAAAATTTCCTACTGAAAATTTTCAATTTTTACAGGTGAAAAAATCTCTGTACATGTATGTTGCATGGGCATGTTTTCGTAATGTCTGGATTTATGTATAGATTTACTTGCCATTTTTGCTAAGGTGTATTTACATGTTCTGATAAACCATAATGATTCAAAGTAAGTGCCTGTCTTCTTTAAAATTACTCCTTTATACATTTACTTACATGTGACATGACATAGTGTTAAACACAGGAAATATAATTGTCTTTTACTTTATATAGCAATAGCTAGTCAAAAACATTTTGTCTGATGTCATAGAGATACTAAAAGATTGGGAACTAAGTTACTGAATATCATAGAAAATTTGCTTCTTCTGATATTACCTTACAAGTTAGTTTGTTAAGTATTATTGTATTGTAAGATTTAATAATTTGCATATTGTTTTGGATTGCTAGAGTTAGTGGAGTTTTAAGCACAGTTACTACATTTCAGTTGATTAAGTGTTTATACATTTTTGGCATTTTTTCGTATTTTCAGTATTATTAGTTGGATACAAGACAGCTTTAAGATAGGTTAGCAGTTCTGTCTATAAATATGGCACAGAGCAGCAATAAGCACAAGAAGCCACTTCATTTTTCAGACTTGAAAATGTGCTTTTGGAATATTGGTGGTCTCGGCAACAAAAATATGAATAAATTGGAAGATGACCTGTTTCTAGCTGAAATTAAACAGCATGATGTTATTTTTCTTGCAGAGACACATATTGGTAATGATCAAAATATCTCAGTTGAAGGATATCACTCTTTCACTGTTTGTAGACCCAAGTCTAGAAACAATAGGCACTTTGGCGGGTTAGCAATTCTTACAAGAAAAGATATCAAGCAGTTTGTATCAATACTGCCAAATACCCATAAAGATTATCAGTGGGTGAAATTTGACAAAAACTTCTTTGGTCTCAACCATGATTTATTTGTATGTGTGGTATATTACCCACCATCCCAGTCAGTGTATATGCATAATCTATCCATGGATATTTTTCAACTTCTTGAAAAGGATATAGTGAATTATCAGGCCAAGGGAGAAATACTCCTTTGTGGGGATTTTAATGCAAGAACAGGGGTCTTATCCGATTTTATTGCAAGTGATGTCACTGAGCATCTTCCATTAGCTGATGATTACTCACCAGATAGACCTATACTAACAAGGTATAGCAGGGATGTTGTTATTGATAATAGGGGCAGAGAACTAATTGATTTATGTATTAGTAGCCAGTTAAGATTTTTGAACGGTAGATGTTTTGGAGATACAACTGGGAAATTTACTTGTCATACATACAATGGGAACAGTGTGGTAGATTATGTTTTGGCCTCGCAATCATTATTAGACCAGTTTCTCTTTTTCAATGTGTCACCCTTTAAAGCCACCTTGAGTGACTGTCACTGTAAATTGTCATGGAATATTTTGGCTAATTTTACAATTGAACGCCATACAAAGGTTGATACTTATCCAATGCCTACTAAATATATCTGGGATGAGAACTCGTCTAGTCTGTTTCAACGTTCTTTGGCTGAACCAGAAATCAAAAATAAGATACATGTATTTGTTAATTCTGACATTGCAGATATTAATTTAGCTGCTAGAGCATTAAATGATATATATTTACAAGCAGCTGATATTTCAATAAAAAGAGGTAAACCTCCAGTAAAGAAAGCTGTACATAAGCGAAAGAAGTGGTTTGATACAGACTTACGAAAACTCAGACAAAGGCTTATGTCATATGGAAAAGTTTATTCTTATTATCCAAATGATCCGGTTGTAAGAGGCCATTATTTCAAATTGCACAAGGAGTATGCAAGAAGCAGAAAGCTGAAGTCTAGGCAGTTTAAAACAAAAATTCTTGATCAAATTGACAACCTTCATACAAATGACCCTAAGGCATATTGGAGTTTGCTGTCTGACCTAAGAGAGGACAAAATGTCACACTCAGATGATCAGGTGGAACCTAAATTATGGTTGGAACATTTTCAAGCTTTGAATAAAACTAAAGACAAATTTTTAGAGAGAGTTAAAACTATTCAGGCACAACTCAGTGATCTCGAGAGCAATACTGGTTCACTTCAGAGTGAATTAGACAAATCAATAACGTTGTCAGAAATTCACAGAGCAGTCTCAAGCCTGAAAAATAACAAAACACCAGGCATTGATCTTATTTGCAATGAAATGATCAAGTCCAGTCAAAGCATACTGGGGCCTTGCCTTCTGAAACTTTTTAATGCATGTTTATTGACAGGCTCATACCCTGATTGTTGGACAGATGGATATATCCTACCCCTACATAAGGGAGGGGATATTGGGGACCCTTCAAATTACAGAGGTATAACTATTACAGGCGCCATTGGCAAATTATTTAACTCAGTTTTGAATGTACGCCTTGATAATTACCTTCAAAAGTATTCCCTGATTGATAAAACACAGATCGGATTTACAAAGCATAGCAGAACCTCTGATCACATGTTCATTCTTAAGTGCTTGATAGATAAATATATAAGCATCAAGGGGGGTAACCTGTACACCTGCTTTATAGACTTTCAAAAGGCATTCGACTCTGTTATCCATGAAGGTATTAAATACAAACTTTTAAAAATAGGTGTTGGGTCTAAATTTTATAATATTATCAAAAACATGTATTCTAAGAGTAGATCTTGTATTAAAGTTAAGACAGGTCTGACAAATTATATTGATTTAAATTTAGGGGTAAGGCAAGGGGACAACCTCAGTCCAAACATGTTTAAAATTTTTATAAATGACTTGCCCAAGTACCTTGAGGAAACAATTGATCCAGTAAATATAGGAGATTTAACTATCAATTGTCTTATGTATGCTGATGATGTGGTAATTCTGTCAACTTCCAAGACAGGGCTTCAAGAAAAACTGAAAAAGTTGGAAAAATTTTGTTCGGATTGGTACCTTCAAGTAAACATTAATAAATCAAAAGTTATTGTGTTTAATAAAAGTGGCACAACTTCTAAAGATGAATTTTTCTTTGAAAACACTAAACTTGAAAATGTACATGACTACAAATATCTGGGACTTCAGTTTTCTGCCTCTGGTTCCTTTTCCTTGGCAAGAAAAAATTTGTATAACAAGGCTCTAAAGGCTTACTTTAAATTGGTTAAAGATATTTTGTCTTTTCAGCCATCAGTCAAAACCAGTATCCATGTATTTGATCACACGGTGAAGCCTATTCTGCTGTATGGCTCTGAAATTTGGGGAGCATTAAATCCCAGTAGCCCTAGACTGAGAAATAATGTATCTATGGATAAAATATATAAAGATATTGAACCAGATAAACTGAATACAAAATTTTGTAAACTTGTACTGGGGGTAAACAGAAAAAGCTCCAATTTTGCTGTATTTGCAGAACTGGGAAGACATCCCTTTTATTTAGATATTGTGAAAAATGTATTGCTTTTTTGGCACAGGGTTGAGAATATGCCTTCGGACACCTTGTTATACAATGCCCTAAAGTGTTCAAAGGATGTAGATAAAAAGGCATGCTCTTGGTACAGTAGCATAAAGCAGTTGTGTAGTATATTAGATATCAAGCTTGAATCTAGCTCTCAGTCAAAATTTAAGTTTAAAAATATCCTTAAGAAAACAATTAATAAACTATTTCTAAATGAGTGGTACACTACTAGACAAGATTATTGCTCTGGAAAGCTGGATACATACTGTAAACTTAAAACTCACTTTGGTTGTGAAAAGTATATTAATGAGATAAGAAATTTCAGCTACCGTAGGAGTATTACAAGGTTTAGAATTTCTGCTCACAGACTTAAAATTGAGACTGGGAGGTATATCAAGCTGGATAGGTCAGAAAGGCTGTGTACCAAATGTTCTACAGGTGCAATTGAAGATGAGCAGCACTTTTTGATGGAATGCTCAAAGTTTAATGCGTTCAGAAACAGCTTTTTTCAAATCATTAATGACTCCAACAGAAATTTTATGGAGCTGGATAGTTTCCAGAAGTTTTTCTGGATTCTGACTAATGAAAACTCTGATATACTTCACAAACTTGGTCAGTATCTGCATGAACACTTGGATTAATACATTGTTTTATATTAGATTGTTTTTAGTTTGTGTTATCTCATCTCTGATTTGGATTTCCTCTCTTATTCTCTGTACAACATCTTTGTATGCCCTTGCTGGGCCCAAAATTGGTCAAATAAAGTCTTGTATCTTGTATCTTGTTTGTCTGTCGGACTGTCCGTCGCGTAACGAGCGTTGACCCCATACACACTTCGAATCGGTTACACTTTCTAGGGCGATTGCAATAAAAATTCAAATAAAGGCTCATAAGTGAGCGGTACTTTATGATTAAACATTAACTACACCGAATTTCTGAATCTGAATGGTTTACTGGTGACACGCCAAATTTACAATACCTCACCAGGGGGGGTGGATCTATTACATAAATCGTGTGGCAGTCGACGTTGATATTGGGACATTGATGCTGACTGCGGGTATTTCAACATAAATGTCAAAACCAAAAATATCAGAAATAACCGATTTCTCATGTTATGGGAGTACAGGTTCCCTGATTCACTTGTCTCCTCTGCTGAAATGTCTGATGACTGTGTGTCCAAGTTCGCTTCACTCATGCGTTCAAGGGACTAATTTCCCCCCCATCCGAACCCCCTGGTGAAATAATGTCATTTGGCGTGTCACCAGTAAACTATTCAGATTCATATTCAGGGTGCGCCACGAGGGTACCATCATAAAAATGGAAACCTCATGGAAGATAAGCTTGTATTCTGCTAAATGTGTAACCCTCTGGAAATAAAGTCCATTATTATTATTACTTACAACTAAAAACTGAGAAAGAAAAGTTTTTTTTACCGGTTGTTTACCATGGGCGCTTTGTTTAGTTGTTGTCGATGCACGCCGTTCTAATGTTTTGGGTAAAACTTTGAACCGGGTACGTAGAATTACCAAAACACACCAAAACACCGGAACACACTGGTAATTACCAAAACACACTGTCTTATATTTTGTATTATCTAGTACTGTAGTATATTTATGAGACTCAGATGATAAAAAGTTATATTCTCTTTTGATGGATGTCAGTTGTAAGTGTGATAAATATTATTTATTTGGTGTGTTTTGGTCTGCCTTGCATAGAATTAATTGTTATTGATTTTCACACCCTATCATCAAATTGTTGACATTATTAATGTACCGTGGTAATTGGCTTACCTGATCAGATTGGCGCTTACAATAATGAAACCTGTGCAGCCTAATTAGCATCCCCATGTTTTTTAGTGTATTTACAATTACACTGGCGCTAAATAGAATTTAAATTTGGTATAATATCCTTGGTCAGAAAAGCGCATATAATATATATATAGTACAATCCGATCATTTAATATGCGTTTCCAGTTAATTTGCAGAGTAGCTAGAGTTGGGTGCCTCCAGTTGCGGAACCATGTGCACGATAGAAGAAGCTGGTGAGAAGAGAAACGAACAAATGATTTAAAGATTTATTTTATTATATTCATTTAATCAGTGAATTAGAACTCTCTCTCTCTCTCTCTCTCTCTCTCTCTCTCTCTCTCTCTCCGCTCTCTCTGACAATAGGGTGTATATAAAAAACAATGTATATTCAAAAATCAAATTATGTAGAACACTATGGTAAAAAGCAGCATATATGCAATGTTCAGTACAAGTAAGCAACAGTGTATCACAAGTATCATAATAAGCACAGTAAATAATGAGGAGTTTGTAAATTGAGAAAAATGAATAAAAAATGTATAGATGTTCTTTGTCACTATAGTATATGTGTATACAAAATATCGGGGAAAAAGTCCCAAAACAAACAACTTTGTTTTATAAAAGTATAGGTATCACAGTGAAATTTAAAAATATTAATATATTCAAGAAGTATTTAATATGGCTTCCACATTAAAAGAAATGTTAAAGATAAACATTGCATGTAAGTTAGTAAGTAAAGTCAATTGTAAAAACTATGAAACAGGATTGCTCTGAATGCATAATAAATGCAGAAATGTTAATACTTATGAAAATATGTCCCATTACTATTTTGATGTATGCATACACATTGTATATCTATATACCGTATAAAAAGCCTGAAATGTACATGTATGTAAGTTTTTGGGCAGTGCGTTTTCACACAATCTGTCGGCTTCAAAAAATTGCTAAAACAGATTGATGCATTTAATGATGCAATAAAATATTCATGTGTGGAATTGTCCAGGAAAAATAAAGGTAAGCACATGTTCGTAAATGCACTAGTTCATAAAGAACCACACATGCATAAAACACATGATCGACAACAACCCTCCCTACACTGAGATATGGCGAAGTGCCACTTAAGATTGTTGCTGATGAGGTGCGTTATGCGATTCAATATAAAATAAGCAACATGTGGGGAATTTCCCGTGTGTGGAATTGTCCAGGAAAGATAAAGGTAAGCACATGTTCGTAAATGCACTAGTTCATAAAGAACCACACATGATCTTGTACTGCACAAAACACATGATCAGCAACAACCCTCCCTACACTGAGATATGGCGAAGTGCCACTTAAGATTGTTGCTGATTATGTGTTATGCGATTCAATATAATATAGTCCCGACGCGACTGAAAAAATGTTGACTAGTGCGTTCCAAAAAAGCAAAACAAAATTTTGCCCATGCAATAATAGAGATTTTTAGCTGTAAAAAATAATAAGATAATTTCATCAGAAAACAGATATTTTATAACAAACATTGATTGTCGGTACCGTTGCCGAATTGAAAACACAGATGTCAATTCGCATATGATTGCATAATGTCAATTAGTAATAACACTGTGTTAAATTCGCAATCAAGTTCTACTCATTTAATTTATCGTTTTATTTTTATGAGAATCTTTTTTATAATTATTTCATGAGGTATTTGTATTTTTCTTTTGATGCTGTAATCCGCAACAGGACGAGGGCTCGATATCTGTCATTCAAAATCAATACAAACAAAATAGCAGCTTTTATTAGCTTAAATTAAAGAACAAAAATATCAAACATAAACGTTCAAAAAAACGTTTAAAGCGATCATCGCATGAACAGTTGAATCCCGACAACAATTAAAGAAATCAAATTACATGTAATCCATTTAACTTAAGTATTTCACACATACTCGAGATATAATTGAACAAACCGAACGAGTATAATAGCGGTGCATGGTGATGACACTGTGCCATAACACATTACGCATGCTTTATTTAACCAAGGTGAACAATTCACAATTATTTAAAATCTATTTTGTAATATCTTTCTCAAAGCATTTTGACACGAAACAAAAACATTTAATCATTATACATGTATCGTAGTAGAGAAGACTCCTACATTTATCAACCCGCTAAAATGTGTATTCATTTCTTTCTTTCTTTCTTTCTTTCTTTCTTTCTTTCTTTCTTTCTTTCTTTCTTTCTTTCTTTCTTTCTTTTCTTTCTATCTGTCTTTCTTTCTTATATGCGATATATGAAATCCTTGACGACAAAAAATAAATAAATAAATAAATAAATAAATAAATAAATAAATAAATAAATAAATAAATAAAAATAAATAAATTGAGATAATTCTCAATGAAAATGGAAATGGCAAATTTCCGCGTCTTTGCTTTCGCTTCATAGATAGTAAATCCCTCTTCTTCTTAAATACGAAATTTCAAACTTCTAGCCTGCTTCTGTGACTGTACACACAGTGTATATCCGAGCGTATGCAGAACAGACGGTTACGGAACGGACAGACGTTTACAGGAGCACGCGCTTTTTCGCGCCAAAAATGTTTTTCCGTTCTTTTAAAGTGACTAATGCAAATATTGAGACCAAACTAGAGCAGATGTGTTGCATACATACCCGTCTAGTTGTCTGTGCTCAAGAGCACAGTGATTTTTCAGGGGGTTCGCCATAACTGCCCAAGACGTGTGAAAAATGGCATATTTTGTATATTTTTTGGCTGTGTGTCGAGATTGCTTGCAACATAAGCCATTGTCAACCTTTTGGATTTAGTCCGTATGTAGTTAAATATGTCCTGAACCACCAGACATTAAATATTTTATATGTTTTCCAGTAAAAATAGCCAAGATTTGTTTTTTTTCTGAAGCGTATGGTAATTTCATGGTTACGGGGCGGTACAGTCGTTTGTTACGGAGCGGAACAGACGAAATGACGCATTTCCATACGAAACGGAACAGACGTAGGCGAGCTTTAGAATACGGATAGAAACTAGCTAGTGGCTGACAGTCGGTATTGTGTCCTTGTCACAGCTAGACGACACTAGCACTTCAATGAGTAACCAGGCAGCGGAAGCCATTTCCCGACAGGTTTTTGTCATGACATCTAAAATTCTAAATCCTTACTTTAATAAATGTTTATGGCGTACGTCATAACAACATGGATTCATTCGATGCTTCATCATGTTCATATTCCGATGCTTCATCGTGTTAATATGCACAAGCATGGCTAAATAGTAATAAACTGCGAGTAAATCAAATAAGTAAGATGCATGACAGAATCATATATGCTTACAAATCACGCCAAAGATTTTATCTCCCGCCGCAAGCTCCCTTTTGCGGCGTCTTGGCTGATTCTCACACATCATTCGTATATGGAAAGACTTTGGAATATATGACCGATGCTTTGGAGAGTACTCCCGCCGGTGTGTACGGAGGTGGGTGTTCGCTTGATGACTTTGCTTAAGGACTGAGTATGCAAACAGGGAACCTTTTCCTTTGACCGAAATTCTAGGGTCTCTATATTACTAACGTATTCAGCACGAATGCCAGCCTTCTATATAGATCTCCGGTTAAAACAGACATGAGTCTTATTATCGGACCTTTTCAGACTTTTTTCAGTCTTTTATTTTAGAATTTATTGTTAGATATGCACTATTAGTGATACTATATTTAAAGGAGAAGAAAAGCCGTGATTGCCTCGTGATGCTGAGCACCAAGGAAGCCATTGGTACCATTTTAACGCATTTGATATGGCGCGGCCTGGGCGAACCCACGACATCTCGCCCCCGAAGCGGGCGCTTTTACCACTGAGCTATCGGGACCTCTCCCCCTCTCTCTCTGATCTGCTGTTTGCCCCCAAACAACTTTTTTTCACAACATAGTCGATGCTATTCTGATACATGTACGATGTTGATCCAGGTCACCAGGTGTATTCCATCTGGTCACGTTCGAGTGCTACAATACAGAAGGTTGCCGCAAAGTGTTATATTTGACATCACAGTGTTGTTCATGTAGTATTCATGGCCGTCTGTGACCGCTCCGTATGCTGATTCGTCTGTTTTTTTCGTAGGCTACGTCTGTTCCGCCCCGTAACATAAACGAATCTGTAGACTGTTCCGCTCCGTAATGTTTTTGTTGCTAAGCAACAAAATTCTGCTTAAACTACAAGGCTTCCATGCCGGAAATTATGGTGTTTTGGAAGATAGCAGATGGACATGCAAGGCTGATATAACAATACATTCGAAGCGTACAGTTTTGGATGAAAAACTGTACAAAACATTTTTGGCGCGAAAAAGCGCGTGCTCCTGTAAACGTCTGTCCGTTCCGTAACCGTCTGTTCTGCATACGCTCGGATATACACTGTGGTACAGGCCGGTTTGTGCCTGACCTGGTCGGAAACCAAACTTGTTTTCTCATGCGAAGGCTCATTTGGTATTTTATTCTTGTACATGCGATTGTTTCTTGACCTGCCTTAGAAAATAAACCGTTTGCATTATTGAGGCATGTCAGGTTTACAACGTATGGTGCTTTAACAAAACAAAAATGTAGTTTAATTAAACATGAAATTTCGTTTTAAGAATCTAGATCTCTATATGCAGACTTTGATAAGAGTAGCCTGCCTGATATGCTGAATCAGTTTTGTCTGTCAAAACAGCTTTTCTATGACGCTGCCAAATTATCATGTGAGAATGTTTTTATAAGAAGCGTGACTTTAATACCTTGCGGCGACAGCCTAAATACGCTGGATCCCCCGATCTAGTCATCCATGATGATCGTTTTAACTACCTTATAATCAGCAAAGCGTGAAAACCTACTTTCTGGTCGGCATTTCTGACCATGTCAGACAAAGACCAGATTGGTTATCATTAAAACTGTATCAAGGTTGAACTGCATACTTGGATAAGAATAACCGGTCTTATGGAAAATGGTGTTTCAGCGCTGTGCAGGTCATCACCGCCTATACGCCGCCCGGTTGAGTATAGATGTGAAGAATTTAATTCGATATATATCTTCCATGATATGTAGACTGTGAATATCTAAGGTTTTTTTTTACCCAGCCATTAGGAAAACATGTCCGTGAACCGAGAAAAAATTCTTTCTATGTATATTTTCCTCCAACCGCTGGGAGCACCCACGTAATGTGGTAAAATGTCAATTATATCAATGACAGTTTTGCACTAAGAATCTAAAAGTTTGTGAGCTTTACAGTTTTATGTCACCAGTGTCAGAATATCACTATATATATATTTATACACATTGTCACAGCACACACCAATAAGAGACAAAAGTAAAATAACCCTCCACCAAACCTGAGATCCATGTAGCTAAGTCTTTGTTAGAGCTCTTTTGGCAACAACAGAGCAGGCAAATTTGTGAAATCCCCAGGTGTTTTACTGATATTGTACCCAAGAACTGACATTTGTAACAAGAAATATGAGCTTCCAGACATTACAGAATATATTCTAGCTCAAAATTGGAAGGGCCAGCCTACACACACTGGAATTTATGGCCTCTCTACAGTCGTCGATCGGGGAGGGTTCCCCACCCACCTGTCAAATGGACTTATGAAACAGAATAAAGCTGCATCAAAACTGAGAATTCCATTCAAAAACTGTCCCACTCAAGCAGCTGCTTTGCCCCTACTTCTGTTATTAAGTGGGGATATTTCATTAAATCCGGGACCTATTCGTTTTCCATGTGGAATATGTGAAAAACCAGTTCGCTCAAACCAGCATGGTCTACAATGTGAAGACTGTAACACATGGACACATAGAAACTGTCTGTCTATGACAAAGATAGAGTATGCACGATTGGCCGATTCTTACGAATCATGGTTCTGTAAAAACTGTATTCTACCGAATTTTACTGACTCTTTTTTCAGTTGCAGTGACTCTGGCAGTGGTGATTCTTCTTTTGTGCTGTCGGATTACTCCGGCCTATCAGTGTCATCGCCCGGTATCACTATCAGTCCAGAAAATACAATAGAAGAGACTCTCACGGATTCAGTTTCTGAAGATCATTGTGACATTTTCAAAGAACTTCGTGAGCTCAAAAAAGGTAACCATAAAAAACCTATACTTTGCCATCTGAACATAAACAGTCTCAGGCATAAATTTAATGATCTCAAGCCTGTTCTGATGGATAAACTATGTGACATTCTTGTCATAAGTGAAACTAAACTTGATGAAACATTTAATGATAATCTCTTTGCTACAAAGGGCTACAAAATGGAAAGGAAAGATAGAAATGCTAGAGGAGGAGGCCTTATGGTCTTCTATAGATCAGATTTGCCTGTCAGGAGAATAAAGAACTTTGAATGTGAGGAGAGTGAGTCTATCTTCCTTGAACTGAAATTAAAAAACAGGGCATGGTGTATCCCCTGTGTCTACAGACCCCCATCGACTAATGACACAACTTTTGAAAATGACTTTTCTACAAAACTAGATCAAATGCTTGTGAAATACGAACATATATGTGTCATTGGAGATTTAAACTACAATCTGCTTATACCTGAAAAAAGCCAAACTCTTAATAATATAATGGACACTTACAACTTAAAAAACCTTGTCAAAGATCCAACATGTTTTACAAAGACTAGCACACCCAGTCTGATTGATATGATCATGACAAATAGCCCCAACTTCTTATGCAACACCATTAATTTTAATTGTGGGCTCAGTGACTGCCATAACATGGTAGCCACTACTTTTAAAGAAAATACTGTCTCTACCAAACGTCAAAAAGTTAATTTTAGAAGTTATAAAAATTTCCAGGAAGCAGAGTTCATCCAGGACCTCCATCGGGTACCTTTTCATATCTCTACAATGTTTGATGATGCAGATGATTGCTACTGGGCATATGAAACCCTTCTGATGGATGTCGTGGATGAGCATGCCCCCAGAAAACAAAAATATCCCAAAAAAGACTCCCCCCCTTTCATGAACTCGGAACTTAGAAGAGCAATTTATAAAAAGAAGATGCTCCATAACAAATATCTCAAATTTCGAAATAAAACCAACTGGGAGCTCTATAGGAAACAGAGAAATTATGTAACCAAACTTAGGAAACAATCAATAAAACTGTATTTCTTTGAAAGGTGTAGTGGTGGGCCTAAATCTTCTGACTTTTGGCCTACTATCAAACCTTTTCTTAGTTCTAAATCATCTAAAACTGAAAATGACATTATTCTTATGGAAAATAACACTCTAATTAGTGACCCTAAAGAGGTCAGCTGTGTACTTAATGATTTTTACATCAACATTGCTCAGGAAATAGGAATAAATTCACATTCATATGAAATAAATAATCATCCTAGTATTCTTGCTATTAAAGAAAATAGCCCGAATGAGGGCTATCCTGTCTTTGATTTTAAACCAGTAAATCAAACCACAGTTTCTAAGGTTGTTAAGAAATTAAACCCCAAGAAAGCTACCGGGGTTGATCAATTACCAGCTAAAATGATTAAAGCAGGCTCTGAGGTCCTTTCTGGACCTATTTCTTCCATTTTTAACAAATGTGTCAAGCTCGGAAAATTCCCAAATGACCTGAAATCTGCTCAGGTCACCCCTGTATTTAAAAAAGATGACCCCCTTATTAAGAAAAATTACCGGCCAGTAAGCATCCTTTCATCTCACTCTAAAGTATTTGAACTTCTAATGGCTGAACAGCTTACTGGGCATTTTGATAAGATTTTTGATACATATCTAGCTGCCTTTCGTAAAGGATTTGGTTGTCAGACTACACTATTAAGGCTTGCGGAGGATTGGAAGAAGGAACTGGACAGCAGCCATTATGTCGGAGCAGTACTGATGGATCTGTCCAAGGCTTTCGACTGTCTTCCGCATGACCTTATAGTGGCTAAACTTCAGGCCTATGGACTTACGACAGATGCTAGCTCCCTCTTAGAAAGCTACTTGTCTGATCGTAAACAAAGAGTTAAGATTGGACAAACTCATGGGAACTGGCTCAATATTCTTAAAGGTGTACCTCAGGGTTCCATTTTGGGCCCTCTGTTATTTAATGTTTTTATAAATGACCTTTTTTACTTTATTAAAACTGGCAAACTATATAACTATGCCGATGACAACACTGTTACATATAGCCACAAATCCCTGTCAACAACTAAGTCAGTGTTAGAATCTGAAAGCACAAAAGCTATCAAATGGTTTGGCGATAACAAAATGCAAGCAAACCCGGATAAGTTCCAGGCAATTATCCCTGGAAAGAGTGGACATGATTCAGAAATAATAATATGACAAATCCAAGAGGGCACTGGTGAAGGGCGGACGTGTTTTTCAGTTCGAGCGCACATTTTGAAGATTTTATTAATTTTAACTGAGTTGTTTTAAACTAAACTGGTGATAGTAACACTTGTAAAGTATTGTAAATATTATTTGCTGGTGAAAGGAACAGATTCGTGCTGTCGGACAATTGTGTCAGTGGAGAAAAGAAATTGTTGCATCAGCCAAGGGCCGCCATTTTGAATTTTGTGGTTTTGTGGAGTTTTTTCACGTACTCGAGCCAATATACCTTGCTATAACCCCCAATTGCTTAAGTTTAAGCACCTATCTAGTGAGGGGCTGTGAACTCCTGAAAATAATACCATAAATTTTGGTGATTTTCCCCGTGTTGTGGACTTAGCCTACTTCTATTGCAACCCCAACCCTGACCTGACAGATAGGCCTATCCCATGTGTGCAGTTAGTCCCTTATCAACTAGAACATCTTGTGCGTGCTGCTGCCTGTGTTTGTGTGATGTAAAGAAGCGCCCCAATCTTCGTTGAAAAGAATATTAGGGACAGAGCACAAAAGTTAAAACTATCAAGATAAATAATTTTTTATTAATGAACTTTTAGGTGCCCTTTTTAGCTGAACTTTTTAAGGTTTCATTGATGTTTGCAGTCTTGTAATTTATGTCTTGTGGGTCATTTCAGTTAAAATTAGATGATTTTTAAACCCTGGTAATCAATTTTTAATCAAGTATATTATCATTTTTATTATGTGGTAGTGACTGGCATGGTTATTAATTCTTTCTCTTAGAATAGTGAATATTGAATTATCTGTAATCTGTAACAAAGTGATTATTAATTGTTTTAATTCAAACTGCTATAGATTTTTTTAAATCATATTACACCTATAATTCTTAGTTTTGAATGCTGAGACATTGACTGTGTCTTTAATTTTTTATTATTCATCTTATTCTTAGAATCAGTTTTAATTTATTAATTCAGTAAGCCTACAGCGTGTTATCCTCGGTGCAGCCGATCTGGTGGTGTGGTTCAAATTGGTTAAAATTCTCTCTTTGGCGGTAACTTTTAGTAGCTTCTGAAATATACCGGTATTTCTCTCCTTAAGAGTGCACTATGACAAAAATGTCAGTAGTTACAAGAAGAAGTGCAAGAAATTTGCAACGTTTGAGTGAGTTAGAAGCTGAGGGCATTCAGCACCTGTCAGACACTGATGATCTGCTGCAAAGGGGTTACACCCTCAATCATGACAAAGCCATGAAAAAGAAATTAAATGCATGCAATGCTGAAATGAAGGTTTCTACAGAATTTAAGGGGGGGAATTATATAATTTATTTTTCTGCCGCAATGTACGAGCTATACAGGAATGCTTTGGTCCAACACTTTGAGTGTCTGCAGGAAGACACAGACAGAAATATTAGGGTAACATCTAAAGATAGCATAGACTGTTCTGGTTCCGTCGTAGAATCGTTGATCAAAATCTCTTCCAGAAACTCATACAGGCCTAAGTACACAATAAACTTGTACCACACTCAGTCCAAGGTTATGGTTAATGGCAAAGAAGCACATCTGTTCAACAGTGAGCATGGTATTATTCGAGATATCATACTAACACATGAAGATGTCAATAGGCTCGATAGGGAGCTGCATACTATGATATTGGAAGGCTTGAACGCCATTGAGATAAACAAATCCTCAGAGTCTGACCAGAACTGTGGGGCTCCTGGAGGGGTGAGTGAGCAAGGGCACACAACGGCCCAGCAGCCCCATGGTGCTGTGACTGATTGTACTGATCCTAAATTGACTAGTGAAAGCCCTTCAAATCAAGAGGATTCAGCCCTGTGTCCTTGCTGCTCGAAAGAGGTCACAACAGATGGTATCTTATGCGAAAAATGCGAAATGTGGTATCATTACCAGTGTGCGATGCTGACGGATGATGACCGCAAGCGTTTTGAAACCATGAATGACCCTTACTATTGTATGTCATGTACTCTTGATATGCAATGCTCAGACCCAGTTGACTCGTCAATATTCTCTTTTGACACAAGAAATGCACATGAGACTGACCCGATTTCAAATGGGATAAGTACTCGAGTTGATTCAGACCCATCCTTGGTAGAGAGAACTATCTCAGATGAGACTGGTTTAAAGCAAATCCATACAGTAGAAAATGTCAAACAGCCCTCAAAGAATAAGGCAAAGCAGGTCCACTCAAGCTCAAAGCATAATGCCTCCATGGACCAGCGAAGTCGCAGTAATACACCTGTTCACACGGTCGTGACACCTCAGCCTTTAGATTCCCGGTCTGATCCGCAGCATCGCGCATTGTTGAATCATACTGATAATTCCAAAGACCTCGAGCAGCCTGTTGATACGGGACAATCCGTTGAATCTATAACATCTGCAAACTCTCCGCCCATAAGGGTTGGGGAACCTATGGCACCTAAAAACACACAAAGGCTGACAAATAAACAGACAAATAAAAAGGGGGATAAGCAAAAACTTAAAACCTCCGAACAGGAAGAACAGCTAAAGCTGGCTAGATCTATGATTAGTAACCTAGAAAGGAAAATTAATGATCTGGAAAATTCAAACAGGATTTTAAGGAGGGAGGTTCTTTCGACCAATGACAATAATACTAGGGATGAAAACATACAACCTAGTGTACCGCAGACGGGGTCAAGTTTTATAAATCAAGTGCCATATGTCCCTCTTAATCCCACATCGGAGCAGGAGTTTAGGAATTTGCGGGACAACCTACGCAATGTAGAGCTAGAGCAACTGAAGCTTAGAATACAAAATATGGAATTGTCTCTTCTGCATCAAAGAGTGTTCTCGGGCATGTCCTATTCCGGAGGTTTACCCCAATATAATCCTTACGCAAGCCACTTGGGGACAAATAATGTAGGATACCCTCATCCCCACATATCTCCTCCTACCCAGAACCCGGCACCTCATCCCTATACAGTGTATAGACCTATCCCTCAAATGATTCAATTGAGGCAGCCGATGGGTTTTACCCATTTTGGTGCATATGATGCCATTCCGGTCCATCCAATGCTGAATGTACACCATTTTCCTGTCTTACCCAGTTCCTCACCATTTTTCGCCCCTCCACAAAGAATCTTGGGTATGGGTGTTAATGGGTTACCTATCCATACTCATCAGGGAATCGGCAGTTTACATGGGCAAAATTTGCAAAATGGGAACCTCAATGGGCATGGGGTACAACCAGTAGTTAACCAAAATGTTGTAAATCCACATTATGTTGGTGCTCACCAGGCATCGGGAAACCAGACCATGAGGAATCACTCTAGACACACCAATGTGCAACTCGATGTAGCTGCTCAAACGGCGGAGCATAGGTCACCCACTCGGCAATCTCAACCAAATGACTTGAGTTCAGCTGAACAACTCCCCCAATCTTCTATGCAAGGACGAGCTTGTGACAATGCGTTGTCTAACCGGCCACGACAGGAGAGTGATAGGGTTGTTGCTGTGCCTGAGGATCACCGGAACTCTAATCTGGAGCAGCACTGCATGGGACAATCTCATGGGCGGGAAAGCGCAATCTTGTACGACAGGCAGTTGAAGAAGATTGAGACTGAGCTGCCAGGATATACAACCGACAAAGATACCCCAATTGTGATTGAGGAAGACCCTGACATGTCCTTAGGCAATGGTGAGACCTCAAGTCTGAAAATCGGGATGGTTGGTGATGTAACCAGAACAGTTGAGTACAGACAGGATGCTAAGAAGCCTTTTTTAGCCTCAGGCCGTGCCTCGGAGAAGACCGGGAAAAGACGCAGTCTATAAAAGTCTGTTCTCTTAATGTTAAAAACATTGAAAGTAACACAGCATTTGTACACAAGCTTCTAGAGTCTTGCCATATACTGGCCATTCAGGAACATTGGCTTTTTAATTTTCAACTTTCGAACATTGAGTCAACATTTATCTCTCATTCTGCACACTGTAAAGCTGTTGATGATGACAACCCTTTACCCCCAACTCAAAAACCCAGAGGATACGGTGGAGTTGCAATTCTCTACAGTAAGAAGTTGGGCGCCCATGTCCGGAAATTAACTGTCGGAGGGAATAGGATTGTCGCCATTGAAGTGCTAACCACTCCACCTTTGTGTGTTTGTTGTGTGTATATGCCTAGCAGAAATTCCAAGAGTAACTCTACAGACAGAGAAAATTACCAACAAGTGCTCGACCAACTGGAAGAAATTTTGAACACCTACAGTCCAACACACGCAGTACTCCTTCTAGGGGATATGAATGCGTCTCTACATCAGAGGAAGGGAAATAACCAAGATGCCCTACTGACTGACTTTGTAGTGTCAAATAAACTCTACCTACTTCAGAATGGGATAGAAACCTTTCTTCATCCAAATAAAACCGACAGAGCAGAAATTGACTACATACTTTCAAACTCACAGAGTAATCAGATATTGAAGGCTGTGACAGTGGAAAATGAAACCTCTCTGAACACGTCGGACCACCTCCCAGTCACTGGTATCCTCAACCTTAACCTCAGTTCAAGAACCAGAGGCAAGCATGTGACGAGAATTGTGTGTAAACCAAAATGGGACAGATGTGATAGGGATTCTTACCGAAGGTCTATCAGAGAGAATTTGTTACCCTTTGATGCGTTTCATCTCAGTACAGATTCAAATATTGATATACTGGAACCACTCAGTCATCTGAATGCTGTTCTTAAGAATGCCACCTATGATAGTATACCAAAGTTCAGGGCAGAACGTATAGTTAAGGAGATAAGGTCGAGACCTTGGTCAGCAAGGATCCAGGAAGCTGTAAAAGCATGTCATCTAGCATGGTGAGAGTGGCGAAAAAGTGGTGAACCGAAGGATAAAGATAACCCCTTAGTACTCCAGAGAAAATCAGCAAAACAAAATCTGCGCAAGGAACAAAGGCAGGAAGCAGCCAGGTTGAGACGTGATAAAGTCGAGGAAATCATGAATGCTTCTGATGACTCGCGTGTGTTCTACAAGTTGATTGGAGAGCAAAGAAAGGGATCTAACACTCTTCTTCAAACACTGGTCGTAAATGGCAAAGAGCGGGAATCTCCAGATGAGATACGCACCGGATGGGCAGAGCATTTCCAAGAACTCGCCACGCCGCTTTCTAACCCTAGATTTGATGAAAAGTACAAACAGATGGTGGATGCTGATGTGGAAGTGATTGAGCAGATCTGCAAAGAGGACAATATACGTATGGACCCTATTACAGAGAAGGAGGTCAAGGCAGCATTGAAACGGCTTAATAACAACAAGGCAGTGGATGTCATGGGACTCACAGCTGAGCATTTCAAGTTGGCGGGCCAGGAGCTATCAGTTTTCCTAACTTGTTTCCTCAACTATGTGATAGATATGGGGACAGTTTCAGTCGTTCTGAAGGAAGGGATCCTCACACCAATCTTTAAGAAGGGAGACCCCAGTAATCCAGGGAATTACAGAGGAATAACAGTCACTCCAGTACTGCTAAAGATACTTGAACACATACTGAATGCAAGGCATAGTCAGATTCTGATGAATACACAGTCAAGGTTACAGAAGGGATTCACTCCTGGTTGTTCTTCATTGAATGCAGCTTTTATCCTGTCAGAGTGTGTTTTGGAGTCTGCCATGAACAAGCAAGATTTGTTTCTTACAACCTTGGATACACAGAAAGCCTTTGATGTAGTGGACCAGAATTCTCTACTTAGAAAATTGTACCTAGATGGTATCCGTGGCAATGATTGGCTACTTCTAAAAGAGCTCTACTCTGACTGTTCTTCAAGAATCAAATGGGCGGGGGAACTTTCAGACCCTATCAACATTAAACAAGGCGTCAGGCAGGGTGGAGTGCTCTCTACTGGTCATTATAAACGGTATAACAATCCGCTGCTCCTGCAACTAGAAGAAGGATACTCGGGCATCAAGATTGGCTCAATAAGTATACCACATGTAACTGTTGCAGATGACTTGGCCATTTTAGCAGGAAGTAAGTCAGAGAATCAAGTGATGGTATGGGATGTAGAGGATAGTTCAAACAGAGAAAGATACTGTGTTCATCCAGCGAAGAGCCACATCTTGTGGTACAAGTTCGGAAAAAAAGATAATTCAGACTTGGATGTATTCCTGGGGGATGCAAGGGTGGATGTTTCAGCTTCGGCTACACACTTAGGGATAAATAGGTCAACATCTCAATCAGTTGATATTGAGGGTAAAATATCTCTTGGGAGAAAAACTGCCTATTCCCTGATGGGGGCTGGATTCCATGGGGGGAGTGGGTTAAAAGCTGTACGGAATGGACATGTCTGGTCAACCTTTGTCGTACCTAGGCTGTTGTATGGCATGGAGTGCCAACTACTCAAAAAGAAAGAAATTGATTCGTTGGAGAAATTTCAGAGAAAATGCCTGAAACAACTTCAGGGCCTTCCTGACAATACCTCTAGCTCTGCCTGCCTAGCGTTGCTTGGCATTCCACCAATTGAATCAGTCATACACAAATCTCTTCTTAATCTGTTTGCAACTATGATGAGAGATCAAAAATCAATTGAATATGAAATAGCTCAAAGACAAATAGTAATGAAAGATTTCCCTGACAAGAGTATGTTCACTCATATACAATGCTTGTTAGATCTCTATGATCTGCCATCAGTATTCGAGCTGATGAGCAATACCCTACCCAAGCTCGAGTGGAAAAATACACTTAACCGCAAAATACATGAAATGGTCGAACAGTCCTGGAAATCAGATATTGCAACTAAGTCTTCTACAAAGTACTTAAATGCAGATGTGTTAAAAGTGGGTATTCCACACCACATATGGTCTACAGTTAGGAATAATGTGCATGATAGTATAAGGGCACAAGTTAAGTGTAGACTACTTACTGGAACTTATATCCTTCAAGGTAACCGCGCTGCATTTAATCAGTTTGTTGTGGACTCTACTTGTAAGTTGTGCTCATCACTGCCAGAGACACGCCAACATTTCCTAGCAGAGTGCGCAGTCTTCAAGGAATAAAGACAAGAATATATTCAGAAACTGACAGATAGTGGAATTCTTCCGGACCATCTTACGATTCAGCTCCAGGATCCTGTATTTCTTACCCAATTGACCCTGGATTGTTCGAGGTGTGTGGATATTCGAGCCTGGGACTCTAATAAGTTGGGGTTGCTCGAGCTTTATTCACGGGAGTACATTTACGCAGTACACATGAAGAGACTTAGGGCCCTGAGGACGATTTCTGGCAATTGAATGGAAAGACTAACCAGCAACTCTGTATATAAGTTACAGCACATGTAAATATCACCAGTATCGCGCTCAAGTTAAGTAAAGACATTATATAAGCCCAAAAAATTTACCTCCCTGGAGGGTGCGCCGAACAAATAAGCGGCGGATCACTAAGAAGAACAGAACAGAATAGCTGTGTTTCCGCTAACCCGACCGACCCTGTCTCAACCCGCCGACTCTGCTATTTTTTATGGTTAAAATAAAAAAATAAAAATTACGACATCCGACCTAGCATTTTCTGTAGCCCGACCCAAGCATTTCGTGTCGCGGGTTTTGTTGGTTTTTCTGACACGTCTCTGATAGTTTCAGCGTCTACTCTGTTGTATCGTAGAGTTCCCCCGATTATTTAGAGAAGCTCCATCGAAATGACGTAGAATTTGGTGTCATTTAGAAGCCTCCGATGCGCTGTGGTTAAGCCATTTGCCTTGTAAACCAGGGGTCGCATATACGATCACGGGTTTCTCCAGTCTATAAACCGAGGCCCCATGACAATTTTCCAGGACAAACTGCTCACAAGGACATACCGTGACGAGGCTGGAGACTGTGCTGTGAATAGTCTTCAGACATGACTTACGGACAAAAACTGTACACACACGCACACACACTGACTTATTGCGTCTTCAACTGGCATACGAGTTAACTGAGCTATTCAGGAGTTTATTCCACTGTGAATTAGAAATGTTCTAAAAGTGAATATACCAAAGGCATGTCACAACACTTCAAAGTGTTCTTAATTAAACAAACTTTTCTCATCTGGGTCTTACCTGTCTTTCTGCAATATGATATACCGGTCCCGATAGCGTGATGCATTAGAGGGTCCGCTTCAGAAGCGGGAGGCTGTGGGTTCGATACCAGGCCGCGTCATACCAAAAACGTTAAAAATGGTACCAGTAGCTACCTTGATTTGCGCTCAGCATTTATAAGGCGAACACTGGCTTCTCTCCGACCCCCCCCCCCCCACCTAGCTCCCCCGCATAATAAAATATATCACACTGGTAAACGTAAACGCAGTGGCTAAGGCACGAACGTATTGGCTAAGGCAATTTCAACGCTATGGCTAAGAAAGAAAATGGCGGACAATGATACACATGTGCAGGTTTGTTGTTGTTTTACACTTTCATTTTCCGGTTATCAATGATGACAGCTACTGGCTTGGCGGCGCGGGACCCACAAATGAGTCACAAACCTACGCTCGATGGTCAGATGTCGCCAGCTGCAGCCAGTAAAAGTGTAACCTCGACAAAGTGGAGACAATGAACCACGAAATCTCATGATTTTTCACGAAATACTGTTTTTCTATGATATCGTACGCTGTCTTGTAGTTTATACACATGCAAATGATAAATCGGACGCATTTGAGCACGATTCGTGAAAAAAAAAAGAAATTGAAGGAGCCTCAGCGTGTCACAATACTTGAAGTTTCATTACAACGCTACTGGCTAAGGAACTGGAAACAACGTAGTGGCTAAGACCCCAGAGTTTCTCGGTGGGGAAAATGTTATAGTATGGTAGTAAGACTCGTAAGTGTCTTTCTCAAAGTAGGTTTTGAGGTCTAAATTATTGTTCAAACATGGTCTAGAGGTCTAGAGCTGCGTTAAACCATTTGAAGTTCGTTTGAGGTTACCTAAATTTTGTCACAAAAATTTTGAAAATCGGTCCACAAATAAAAGTTTTATGACCAAAAGTAGCTTTGAATAGGGTATTTTTCCATTGTAAAATGGGTACATTCCTAAAAAAAGGATAAAAGTAATAAGTTTTCATTTAAATGCTGCAAATCAATGCCAAACGGTAAACTATGCCTGATAGAGGGCACAACACTTCAACAAAAACTCTAAATCTGCTAGATATATCCAATTTAAAAAAAATTGTACTATCTACCTTGTTCGTGCAAAAAACCCTATTCAAAATTATTATTTTTTTTTTATTCAGTTTTACGTCCCTTTCAAGCTTTTTCACTCATATCGAGACGAATCAATCGGTAGGTGGGGCGAAAACCGGAGTACCCGGGGAAAAACCACCTGACACACCCGCAAGCAACATGGCTTGTCTCACATATGAATTCGTGCCCCGTGCGAGGCGCGAACCCACATCGGTGAGATGATCGAATGATCAAGAGCACTGAACCACTCGGCCACGGGGATATTATTTTTATTTGTGAACCGATTTGCAGTTTGGGCCGTTTTGGGGACTCTTGTATTGTAAAAGGATGACGACCAAATACTTTTCTTCTGGTGTTTCAGAACAATAGGGTATTGAAAAAGGTGAGTTCCAAAGGATGGTGTAAGAAGAGTATCTATAAAACATTCGTAAACATCTTATATAGTTTACTTAAAATCATTTTAATTATAGTTGAGGTCCCGGGGGGGGGGGGGATACCATGACATTTTCTGTGTACATAGGCTCGGTCTATTTTCTTTTCATTTTCTTTTTTGTGGGTTGGGATCAATTAAATGTCAATATTTTGGGGGAGTTTTCTGTAAAAATCGGTTTTTCTTTTTTGGTCAGGGAGATTTTTGGAGATGTTTTGGGGGTCTCATAAAACATCGTATATGTTTTGGGTGTTTAATGTCGAAAAAGGGACTATTCTTGATGCGTTTTGGCAATTTTTGATATTTTTCGGGGGTGGGGGTAACCTCAAACGAACTTCAAATGGTTTAACGCAGCTCTAGACCATGTTTGAACAATAATTTAGATCTCAAAACCTACTTTGAGAAAGACACTTACGAGTCTTACTACCATACTATAACATTTTCCCCACCGAGAAACTCTGGGGTCTTAGCCACTACGTTGTTTCCAGTTCCTTAGCCAGTAGCGTTGTAATGAAACTTCAAGTATTGTGACACGCTGAGGCTCCTTTAATTTCATTTTTTTCACGAATCGTGCTCAAATGCGTCCGATTTATCATTTGCATGTGTATAAACTACAAGACAGCGTACGATATCATAGAAAAACAGTATTTCGTGAAAAATCATGAGATTTCGTGGTTCATTGTCTCCACTTTGTCGAGGTTACACTTTTACTGGGTGCAGCTGGCGACATCTGACCATCGAACGTAGGTTTGTGACTCATTTGTGGGTCCCGCGCCGCCAAGCCAGTAGCTGTCATCATTGATAACCGGAAAATGAAAGTGTAAAACAACAACAAACCTGCACATGTGTATCATTGTCCGCCATTTTCTTTCTTAGCCATAGCGTTGAAATTGCCTTAGCCAATACGTTCGTGCCTTAGCCACTGCGTTTACGTTTACCAGTGTGTATATATAAAAAATAAAAATGAAATGACTTCAATGATAGATTAGTGTAAATATGTTAAGATGATGGTTAGTGGCGGGTAGTGTAGTTCTATCACCGGAGACTTGTGATGGTAGTCATACCGTAACTCGGGGATAGCCGAGGCGCTCCTAGCGGTTGGAGGATAATACATTCAGAATAAACAGGTGTTGCTTTCAGAGAGTTTTTATGAATTACTAATTCAGCTGTGCGTTCTACGAACTAAATACTCATCCATCCAAACCCCTGGTGAAATTATGTCATTTGGCGCGCCACCAGTAAACTATTCAGAATCAGTACTCCCTTATAAAGGGAGTCCCTGCATTTGACATTTGCAGTTGCAGTTGTACAATGGGCCGAGGTGACCCGGAACAGATATGCAGTTACAGTTATAGTTTTTAATTCGTGAGTAGTCTTTCTATCGAAATTTATATGTTGATGGTTTGTGTTCTTCAGCAGGTTGGGAACACAATTTCATTGATCTACTGTAGTTCAAAGCATCTCAAGTAGATCGATCGATCTTCCTAAGTGCACCAAAATCACGGTAAACTTAAAAGTTACACGTATTTAGTCCAGATCTGCAAGATGGTGGGTACACACATTTCATTGTTATTCTAAACAGGTTGGGAACACAATTTCATTGATCTACTGTAGTTCAAAGCATCTCAAGTAGATCGATCGATCTTCCTAAGTGCACCAAAATCACGACAATTGTTGTCTCATATATGTTTGTGAAAAAATTGCAACATCATTGCTCGTACGATTTTCAGATTTTGTGGTTGCGGTCTTATTTGTGAAAAGAACTAGAATTTTCACCGACCAAGTTTTTGCAGAAATCAGTGTTTTTTATGGGTATTACCGTTGATTTTGGAGAAAATTCATTTTCCAAGGTAAATTCTAGTTTATTACCGTTTTCTTCTTCAAGGTTCATGTCAAACTCACGTTCGCTTCCATTTTGGAATCCAAGGGCGATAATTAGGTCGCTTATGATGCTGAAAAAACGCATTTTCAGAATCAGCATCCAAATGTATGGAGGCCATTTAAAGTCATAAGCTCTTAATAGTCGCTTTATAACTGTTTGTGACTTTTAATCGCTGTGATTGTTGTTCTGCAGGGAAAAATGAAATTTAGCAATAATTGTGAATGTAAATAGCGAAATTAGCGGACCGTGGAAACACCCCAAACCAACCCAAAACACACTAAACCATCCCAAACCACTTGAAAACCACCCAAATCTTATATTTAGCACACACTGGCAAACTACCTCAAACATACGAACTATAGTACAACCCATGTCTTTATGGGATTTGCTGCCTTCTTTAATTGCACGCCGGTGGGTCGGGCGTCAGACTCTATGATGGCCCCGACTTAAAGCTATTCATTTTAGTTGGTTGGGGCCGGAGCTTCTTGTCTGTTGCTTGGCCCACCGGGGTCCAACTGATGTTTTTCTTTAGCTCCGGAGTTAGTAAGTTATTTGGCGCCCAGGGATCTCCATCGTCGGGCAGCTTACTGAATCTGTGAGTCCTGGTTTTTGATTCATCAGGATGTTTATCATGATTTATTTGTTTGTTCTTGATGATTCATTTACTAGTTAGAGATTCACCACGAGGACCGAAGAACTAACTAAATGTTATGAACCACTGCAGAAGCTGAGGGTGAGGTTACGGCCGTGTAAAATCGATTTAAACCCGCCAGTAACTTTGTGTTACTGATCGTTCCAAGTCGATACTTCTGTGGTGGTTCTTTTTGTTTTATGTCTTGGTGTTTAAAATATTTTTGTGCTGTTGGCGCCTTATGTATGTTTGCATATTTTTAGTTAAGTTAAGGTAACTGAGTGGCCACCTATTGGGAAAATAGCTGCTCATTCGGCTTACGAAGTGTTTTCATGGTATAAGTGCCTGATTGTTAGTTTGGTTTTTTCCCACCTTGGTTTTTGGAGTGGGAGTCTTTTTCTGATTGCGCCTTTTCCTGATCTTTGCCTACTTGTACTTTTTTTTTTTCAGAACCCTAAACCCCCAACTAAGTCGCATGTGGGGCTAATAGCACACTAAGGCATTATTTTGGTGCTTATTAAACGAGTTTTGATGTATCAGTTTGACCGGTAGCGTTAATATAACGTTAACATACCGGTCCCGATAGCGTAATGGTTAGAGCGTCTGCCTCGGAAGCGGAAGGTCGTGGGTTCGATCCCCGTGCGTGTCATATCAAAGACGCTAAAATGGTATCAGTGGCTACTTTCTTGGCGCTCAGCATCATAATTCAAGCACTGGATTATTTTCTCCAAAAACAGTTGTAAATATAATAACCTCATTGATAGAAATACAGTAATTATGTTAAAGTGATGGTTGGTTGCGGGCATTGAAGTTCTATCATCGGGGTCCTACTACTACTACTACTACTACTACTAACACTGGGTGCTTCCTTGGTCCCGATATAAAAAGGTTTTATTTGACTTTTTGGTACCGGGTTGTTTCATACTACATTAACACAGCAAATCCCCCAAAAAACAGAGTCGACAATAACATTAATTGATTAATTTATATCACTTCTTAGAGTATCAAATAAAAAAATTACTTTAATTACTACAGAAGCTGAGGGTGAGGTTAGGTACCTGTAAAACCGGTTTAAGCCCGCCAGTAACTTTGTGTTACTGATCGTTCCAAGTCGATACTTCTGTAGTGGTTCTTTTTGTTTTGTGTCTTGGTGTTTGAGGTTTTTTGTGCTGTTGGCGCCTTATGTATGTTTTCATATTTTTAGTTAAGTTAAGGTAACTGAGTGGCCACCTATTGGGAAAATAGCTGCTCATTCGGCTTACGATATGTTTCATGGTATAAGTACCTGATTGTTAGTTTGGTTTTTTCCCACCTCGGTTTTTGGAGTGGGAATCTTTTTCTGATTGCGCCTTTTCCTGATCTTTGCCTACTTGTACCTTTTTAAAATTGCATTCAAACCACTATTTTATGTCTTGAAATTATTTCAATGGCGTCATAAATGAGAATTAAATCAAATCATTGACCAAATTCTATCAATTATTTTAGAAAAAAAATCTGATACCAGAATCAAACAAAACCAAATCCTATCGGGACCTATAGTAAAAATAAAACAAAACCTTTTTATATCGGGATGAAGGAAGCACCCAGTGACCACTATTCCCGGGGGTGATACTTGGATATAAAATGGGTATGTATGAGCCCCGCTAGGTTAAAAAGGGGGGCTTAGAGAGCTCATCAAATGTAAAAAGTGGGTGCTTTCAGAGCTGGTCGAACTGTAAAAGTTGTGCCTTTAGAGCTGATTTGACTGGGAAAAACGGGTGTTTTCAGAAAAAGTGGGTGCTTTTGGAGCTGATCTAACTGAAAAAGTGGGTGCTTACAGAGCTAAAAATCTCAAAAAAGGTGGGCTTTAGCGGGGCACATACCCGTACTGCCTTACAATGGGAGCCCCCCCCCGGCCCACTATAACTACTATACCCGTTGTGTAAAAATCAAATGTGACGATACAACGTATTTATGTAGATATAAATGTAAAAACTTCAATACATTAACTATTTTAACAAAAAATAGACAATATCGGTAATTTAAGAATACGATTTTCTGATTTTATATCATGGCTCGTATTATCCTCCGTAGGTGATGCTGATCTGGCAGAAGATGCTGGTTGTTGAGGCTGTAAGCGGCTCAGCCTCGTTTCCAGATACGGAAATGCAACGCTTAGAAGGTTGTCAACAACTCGACGTAGAAAAAAGAGAGGTATTTATCATTAGAGGCATCCTAGAGAGAGAAACAACAAAAAAGAGCGTTTTTATCATAAAAAAGCAGTTTGTACAGCAAAATTTCGTCGCTCGATTTTGCCACACTTGGTTGTTTGCGACGCATTTTAGCAGGTTGGGAACACAATTTCATTGATCTACTGTAGTTCAAATCATCTCAAGTAGATCGATCGATCTTCCTAAGTGCACGAAAATCATGGTAAACTTAAAAGTTACACGTATTTAGTCCAGATCTGCAAGATGGTGGGTACACACATTTCATTGTTATTCTAAAATGCGTCGCAAACAACCAAGTGTGGCAAAATCGAGCGACGAAATTTTGCTGTACAAACTGCTTTTTTATGATAAAAACGCTCTTTTTTGTTGTTTCTCTCTCTAGGATGCCTCTAATGATAAATACCTCTCTTTTTTCTACGTCGAGTTGTTGACAACCTTCTAAGCGTTGCATTTCCGTATCTGGAAACGAGGCTGAGCCGCTTACAGCCTCAACAACCAGCATCTTCTGCCAGATCAGCATCACCTACGGAGGATAATACGAGCCATGATATAAAATCAGAAAATCGTATTCTTAAATTACCGATATTGTCTATTTTTTGTTAAAATAGTTAATGTATTGAAGTTTTTACATTTATATCTACATAAATACGTTGTATCGTCACATTTGATTTTTACACAACGGGTATAGTAGTAGTAGTGGGCCAGGGGGGGGGGGGGGCTCCCATAGTTAGGCAGTACGGGTATGTGCCCCGCTAAAGCCCACCTTTTTTTGAGATTTTTAGCTCTGTAAGCACCCACTTTTTCAGTTAGATCAGCTCTAAAAGCACCCACTTTTTCTGAAAACACCCGGTTTTCCCAGTCCGATCAGCTCTAAAGGCACAACTTTTACAGTTCGACCAGCTCTGAAAGCACCCACTTTTTACATTTGATCAGCTCTCTAAGCCCCCCTTTTTAACCTAGCGGGGCTCATACATACCCATTTTATATCCAAGTATCACCCCCGGGAATAGTGGTCACTGGGTGCTTCCTTCATCCCGATATAAAAAGGTTTTGTTTTATTTTTACTATAGGTCCCGATAGGATTTGGTTTTGTTTGATTCTGGTATCAGATTTTTTTTCTAAAATAGTTGATAGAATTTGGTCAATGATTTGATTTAATTCTCATTTATGACGCCATTGAAATAATTTCAGGACATAAAATAGTGGTTTGAATGCAATTTTAAAGTAATTTTGTATTTGATACTCTAAGAAGTGATATAAATTAATCAATTAATGTTATTGTCGACTCTGTTTTTTTGGGGATTTTCTGTGTTAATGTAGTATGAAACAACACGGTACCAAAAAGCATACATGTGATATCTTCTTTGGCCCAAATAGGGAGATTTGTGTTTTGAAATAGGGAGATTGGGTCTCAAATAGGGAGATTTTAGCGCGGTTAAAAAGCGAAGATTTTTTTGCCATTTTTTTGCAAAAGATGCATTATATTTGCCTTATGATCCCTTATATCTTCATGAATTTGCTAATGAGTGGTAATTTTATAACAAACTAATAATTCAATAATTAAATATGATCACAGCTGAGGAAATTTTAATTCCCAAATCGGTCTAGCTAAGTGATGACGTCATCATGGACATACAACATGCATGTAAAAAGCGTATCTAAGAAGTCGCGAAAACTAATGACATTTATTATTTCATACTTTATGTCCATTGTATCAACGTCAATTTGAGAAAATTTAAAGATTTCAATGTATTGAAATAAAACAGACAAAGAAAAAAGCAGAAAAACGTACTAATTTCTTTCCATTTTCCACAGAAATTTGTGTTTCAAGTTTTTGTAATTCCAATTTTTACTTTTTATTAGCTGGTACCCCGCATTTTTCTGGTTCGATAACGCAGTTGCTCCCCCTTATTATAACCGTTTCGTTCCCATAGTTTGTAGGTCAGAAAATTTACCCGACTTTTTTTGCCTAACGCTACGTTCGACGCAAGCGGCATTTTCATGTCCGTTCAATCTGATCTTTCGTAACTATATGGCGTTTGTTTTAAACTTAATCATTTGATGTCGCACCGCCACCCAATTATCGCTGGTCACTATCTGTCTGAAGTTTAATATTAAATTTTATTTGGCTCCGAGCTCAAAATCAGAAAATTGTTACGCATTGTTGAAACGACAGACGGACATTATTACAGCAAATTGCACAATGTCCACCCGACTTCGGTAGATTATTGATAAGCTCCGCCCACGCGTTAGTTAGAATGGGCCAATCAGCACGTGTTGCATAAATTACTGCGATGTTCACGCAACACAGTTACCAGTCCTCACGTTTCAGTAACTTTCACACTTTTCCGCGAAAATTGTTTTGATAACTAGGCAATTAACAGGGGCAATTATCATGTTGACAAGTGTGTAGTAGTGATATATATTGCGTCTGAAGCTTGTGAATATAAGGACCGATCGAACAGAAAAAAAAAAGAAAAAAGAAAATGAAAAAAAAAAGAAAAATGGCAAACTTTTTTCATGGAAAAAATCGGAAAAAAATGTTTTTTACTTGGACCGATAAAAATGCACAAAAGATGAAAGATAAATCGGTCCCAAGTGTTCAAAATGCCCGAGAATCTTTAAAGGACAATCATAATTAATTGTCCTATTAAGATTATCGGCAATGTTTAATCCAAGCCCTCCAAATTAAAGACGCATTAATCTTTCTTAAGATGAACTCTGATCAAATTAGCGGTTTACATTATACACTGTACCTGTAAGACTGACAATTTGTCGCATCATTAATCCCTTCTCACTTCGCCAATTACCCAATAAAGTGACATGTCATCTATTCTGCATTGTCCCCTAAATTACTCCACGGTATTTATCGGGTCAACGATCAATAACACGTACCGTTTCTTACCGCAAAATTAAAAATGGAACATTGCCGAAAAATTGGGATAGGCAAATGCTGAAATCGGGAGATTTGGGCCCTACTGGGCTCGTCGTGGGACAATCGGGTTGGGAAGCCCAAAATCGGGAAAACCCGACGAGATCGGGAGATATCACGTGTATGCAAAAAGTCAAATAAAACCTTTTTATATCGGGACCAAGGAAGCACCCAGTGTTAGTAGTAGTAGTAGTAGTAGTAGTAGGACCCCGATGATAGAACTTCAATGCCCGCAACCAACCATCACTTTAACATAATATTTAAACTGTATTTCTATCAATGAGGTTATTATATTTACAACTGTTTTTGGAGAAAATAATCCAGTGCTTGAATTATAATGCTGAGCGCCAAGAAAGTAGCCACTGATACCATTTTAGCGTCTTTGATATGACACGCACGGGGATCGAACCCACGACCTTCCGCTTCCGAGGCAGACGCTCTAACCATTACGCTATCGGGACCGGTATGTTAACGCTATATTAACGCTACCGGTCAAACTGATACATCAAAACTCGTTTAATATGCACCAAAATAATGCCTTAGTGTGCTATCGGCTTTATAATCATGGGTCTTGAGAGAGCGTGTATCAAGTGTATCAAAAAGCATATTCAGATAATGCGAACAAATTTTCAAATTCTTACAAGTAGGTGACCGTCGTTTGAGGTCAGTCAGCTTAGATTGCTAAACTCTGTAAGCCTTGCTTTTAAACTAAAATTTTATTATAGAGTGGCGTAACCACAATTCAGAAAGCCCCCAAGAATCCTGGGAAAAATATAAAAGGACAACCTGTGCGGGCCAAACAGCATCACCGTGGCCCTGTAAATAATGGCTTCGTAGCTGACAAGACGAAAAGAAGTGCGACTTAGTTGGGGGTTTAGGGTTCTGAATCCCATAAAGACATGGGTTGTACTATAGTTCGTATGTTTGAGGTAGTTTGCCAGTGTGTGCTAAATATAAGGTTTGGGTGGTTTTCAAGTGGTTTGGGATGGTTTAGTGTGTTTTGGGTTGGTTTGGGGTGTTTCCACGGTCCACTAATTTCGCTATTTACATTCACAATTATTGCTAAATTTTATTTTTCCCTGCAGAACAACAATCACAGCGATTAAAAGTCACAAACAGTTATAAAGCGACTATTAAGAGCTTATGACTTTAAATGACCTCCATACATTTGGATGCTGATTCTGAAAATGCGTTTTTTCAGCATCATAAGCGACCTAATTATCGCCCTTGGATTCCAAAATGGAAGCGAACGTGAGTTTGACATGAACCTTGAAGAAGAAAACGGTAATAAACTAGAATTTACCTTGGAAAATGAATTTTCTCCAAAATCAACGGTAATACCCATAAAAAACACTGATTTCTGCAAAAACTTGGTCGGTGAAAATTCTAGTTCTTTTCACAAATAAGACCACAACCACAAAATCTGAAAATCGTACGAGCAATGATGTTGCAATTTTTTTTCACAAACATATACGAGACAACAATTGTCATGATTTTCATGCACTTAGGAAGATCGATCGATCTACTTGAGATGCTTTGAACTACAGTAGATCAATGAAATTGTGTTCCCAACCTGATTGTATGGTGGCCTATAAATGTCATGCCTTTGTTATGGACCAAAATAGTTGCCTTCCTTAAAAAATAAGGAAAAGTATAATTCTTAGTGGTCCTATTCTTGTTTTCATACTATACACTATATCACTTCCTGTCTTTAAGTCTTAGGTCATCAAAAAAGCCTTCCTAATCCTCCAAATTTGAATCCATCAACTATCAAACAGGACTATTCTGTTCCAGTATAACATTCAAGACATTGTCCTGGATGAATCGACACATAATCCATTGGTACACAGGTTGTTGAAGATCATCTTTTAAAAGGACAATAAATCTACTGCATGCTGTACATGGATTTAGAAAGAATTGTGTTAAATATCCAATTCCAATTGAACAGTGAACATTGTCGGAAATTTATATAACAAACCATCTCATTCTTCAATATGAAGAACATGACACTTGATACAAGTACTTCTGTTTCCATTTCAATATATGTTTACTGTCCACTCATTGTAGCACACTGGTCAATTTTTAAAAAGCACTGTAATAACTAATAACAATTCAGGATGCACTTCAGCTTTGCCACCAATCGATTATAAAATTTTCCAAGGATTGACCTTGCAGCCAACATGATCTGAAAAACAAACAAACAAAAAACATAAAACAATATCAAGAGCCTGAAAACATCAGAATAACATCCAAAAATGTTTACTCCCTCAAAACCCCCATCCTTCTGATTATGAAAATGGGATCTGAAAATTCCTTCAAATTACACCTAATTTACTTTAAAAAAGTTTAATTTTGGAGAAAAATTACAATATATGATTCTGATTTATGAAAATAAACCATTAAATGCTTTTCAATATGTTTAAAAAATTCTCGAATTTTAAGAGAGAAATTTCCCATGTGTTGTGGTAAAACAAATGCCTCAAAAACAGCCCTGGTCCTAAATTCTTACCTAGTTTCACACTTTTAACCAAATTATAGCCTCTATCAGTCCATGTGACATTCGTTTTTAGTTGTTGAATGGGACTATGAACGCCAATTAAACCAACATTTGAGTCACCTGTAAATTACAAAGAAGAAAATATATACAAAAAGATTATATTTTAATGTAAATGGAGTCCATCAATTTATGACCATTACCTCAGGAGTTGTGAAAATGTGACTTGCTGAATGCCACAACAAAGGGTGCTTCCACCTGAGATCCAATAAATTCCGCATAGGTGTATAAATGGTATTTATTGGAAATATGTGGTTTCGGCTAGATTGTCACGGCTGTAATTAATAAAGTTTAAAAGCTGACATTTGATTTTTTTTTCACAAGGCAGTAGCTAATATAACAATTGTAAGACAGTGTCAAATCTTATTTCTGGATAAAAGAACATGATCAGCGCAAATCTTCTAGAATGTTTGTGACAATTTAATGGTTTTCACCTTTTTTTGATATAAAAATCAACAGATTTGTGTAAAAATGAAGGGGGAAACTCCAATTTCTTTCAAAGTATCATAAATTTGGACCAAACATGATAAAAACATCTAATTATGCACCAGTCATTTGTAACCGCTGCTTCCCCACCTAAAGGGAAGAGCGGGGATTAAGACTTAAGACTTCACAGTTTTCAGGTCCTTGCCCCACTGCCAGGTGGCAAACTGGAGGTAAAAAATTTGCTCTTTACCATGCCCTTCGCAATATACTATCTCCCAGGGGTAAGGATCCTAATGTCAATAATCTGTCATTTCCCTTGCAAAGTGGGGACACTTGAAAAGTAGTTAATGGCCCAACCATTTGTACATAATTGCTTTTTTATGGACATGACATTCTTTACAGACCAAATGTGCCGGGGTAAATTTAACTCAAACAGACAACATAAATTGACACTTGATTTAGTGCCTTATGTATACAGGTGATTCTTTTTTTAATTGGGTTCCCACTGAGCATCGAACCTGATGGAGTCCAACACTGTGCCAGTTATTTTTAATTGGACTCAATAAACAAATAAAATTGCCATATTGACCACCATACATTATTTACATTTACAAATATACAACACTGTCAATTGATCGTAAAACAATGGCTTTGGATATATCTTCGAAATTCGTGTTGAAGGTTTAGTCATTCTTTTTTTTTTTTTTTTTTTTTTTTTTTTTTTAATTCAGTTTTACGTCCCTTTCAAGCTTTTTCACTCATATCGGGACGAATCAATCGGTAGGTGGGGCGAAAACCGGAGTACCCGGGGAAAAACCACCTGACACACCCGCAAGCAGAACTTGGCTTGTCCCACATGTGACTCGTGCCCCGAGCGAGGCGCGAACCCACAGCGGTGAGAGTTTAGTCATTCGATCTAACTATCTACCAAATATGCAAAAAAGAAGTAAAAGGCACAAGTTTGCAATAATAATTACCTTGATCGCTCTTTGTTAGTCCTGTGAAATTGCTAAAATCCTGTTCAAATTACTGTCAACACATGGCTTACCTTGGACCTAACATCTTCGAGAGAGGTTGTGCACCTACGCCTGAGAAAGTAGTGCTATTCTGATTATTTTACTTGATCATGTTTATTTTATGATGCGAATTAAGCATATATTATTCAGATTTATGTAGACTTTCAATCCAGAATAGATTATTTTTTGGAAATATGAAAATAAACAATATTTTAATCAAAATAAGTCAATTATGACTAAATGCCGGTACTGTATTGCGGACAACTCGTTCACCTGTGGTGATGATCAGAAATTGATCGACTCAGTGTCTGAAGCAACAAACTACACTCACGGACATGTGCGTTGAAGGAAAGAAAATATGCTCGACCCATGACAGACTGTACACTATACTCACCATTGTCGTGTTAAGGCAAAAAGAGTTAGAAATCACACCAAAAGTATTTTGGGCTATAATTTATATTCAAAGCATAACACAGTCATATGACATGTGGTCGTGACAGACTGCTGGTGGTGGGATTCTGTAATTAGATGCCCTAGAAGAGCCAAGAGGGAGTATAATTAAAAAAGAAAAAAAAAAAAAAAAATACCGAAATCCCGAAAACACCGGAGTCACCACTGAAAACACCCGAAACAATATTATTGAGGTCTTTGATGTTTGCAATTTTTAATGTTAATATAATTTCCGCTCTCAATTTATGCTATCGTCACGACGGCCAGACACATCAGTCAATGCCAACCGAAGTCATCGCCGTGAAAATACGAAAATCAATAAGATTTTACGATTTTATGAAATTGAATGGCTTATCTTTCCTGGGCAAACAGGTATATAGAATTTAATTGTATTTTCGCGAGTGCCTGATTTCAGTCATTGATCATTCAAATTTAAACAAATTGTTTCATAAAAAAAGAAAGAAAAAAAATATTTAAATGTATCCTATATTATCCGCCAGGATAGGCATCTTTGTAAGAATTTGGTGCAAGAAAATGCTAATAATAGCTGCAAATGTGGAAATAACTTATACATTATCTTATTTCATATGTACAGTGTTTGCTTTTTTGTTCAGTAATCATTCTTTTGTCATTCTAAGTATGTTTTCGGATATGTACTAGACAGATATGTTCATAAATATCAAAAGTTATTTTCTGCAAAAACTTGTAATTTTATATTCATTTCTAACTTTGGATGTTATTACTTGGCAAGTACATTGTTACAGTTTTAAACACATTCCGTTGGCATACAACAACATTAGCATTTAAAGTATTTCATACAGTGTGATTTTCTCTTTTTTCGTAATAAAGGACCAGTCTCCATAAGGGGGTTTTGGTGGTACCTGAATATTTTAATAATATTTTGGTAACAGATAGCCACATAAAGGGGACATGCAATGGTGGAAAGTTTGAGTTGAACGGGCTTTTGGTTTTGTAGTTATGGGAAATTAAAGTGGGTGGGGTAATTCCATATCTGTTTTAACTGAAGGAGAAAATCATCAATTTTCACTATTATATAAAGTGCAGGCAAAAAGTTTTATCATACAATGAAAGGGCATTAATCACATAGTATATTGGTATGAAGATTAATTATGTGCCCCTAAAAAGAAGAGAGAAATATTACATTGATTCCAGGTCGTGAATTTTGAGTATTTTAATCGACCAACTTTGCCAAAAACATGAACACGTCTCTACAAAGCTACATAATCAAACCATATTTTGAGAAAATGTTGGCCAATGCTCGGTTATTGCAGAATTATGGGGATTTTTGTGTAGCTTTGTTAATTAATGAGTTATGTGCCCTTGAATGCCAGAAACTGACATGAAAATGTAAAGATGTGTAAGTTTTTGGTCAAAGTTTCACTAGTTGTGTATATCTCATGAATCAACCATCACAACCTATTCATATTTGGACCATAGGCACCCCAAAGGGTTTGCTTTCTTTCCATGAGTTTGGACCCCCAGGGTCCATGCCCGGGGATTGGGGCTAAAAGTCAAAATCTAGGTCACCTTTTAAATGTGTTGTTTACTATGTTAATGCTTCTTCTCTAAGTCCATTTCTTAAAAACAAACATAGGAATGTTTTCTTATTTAGATCATATATGCCCTGTAGGGATTGCTTTTTACCTAACCTGAGCCGAAGGCTCACAGATGAGCTTATAGTATACCCATGCTCCGTCGTCCGTAGTCGTCAACAAGTTCAAAGATCTTCTTCTCTGAAACGGCCTGGCCGATCAAGTTGAAATTTTATTTGGAGCCTCCATGGGTAGGGGTAATGAAAGTTTGTTCACAGGATCTTGCTTGGTCACATGACCAAGATGGCAGCCACGCCCATATATGGTAGTAACCCTTCAAAATCTTCCTCTCCAGAATCGGTGAGCCGATTTGCACGAAACTTGGTATGTAGCATCCAGGACTCCATCCCATCTTAGTTTGTTCGAATGATGACCGTAGGATGACCTTGACATATTTTATGGCAAGGTCAATTTTGGAAACATAGGCTATCACATGGGAAAAGGCGAAAAAACAATGGATATTTTGGAAACTATTTCAGCCTGAGACTTTTAAGTTGCTAGATGGAGACAACTTAATAGAGTCAATGAAGGTATGTAATTAAGGTCAAGGTCATTTCTTGACCTTGACCCAGGGTCATTGAAATATCAAGATTAAGTCACAATTTCAAAGATCTTCTCTGAAACGGCTTGACCGATCAAGTTGGAATATTATGAAGAGCCTCCTTGGGCAGTGAAATTAAAATTGTAGTCGCGATATCTTGGTCACATGACCAAGATGGTCGCCATGCTCATATATGGTAAAAGCCCTTCAAAATGTTCTTCTCCAGAACCAGTGGGCCGATTTCATCGGAACTTTGTATGTAGCATTGGAGACACCAGCGTATCATAATTTGCTAAAATAATGACCCTGGGATGACCTTGACCTATTTTACGGTAAGGTCACTTTTGGAAACATTGGGAAAAGGCCAAAACAATGGATATTTTGTGAACTATTGCAGCCTGAGACTTGAAAGTTGCTAGATGCAGACAACTAAATTGAGTCAATGAAGATATGTATTAAGTTAAGGTCAAGGTCACAATTTTAAAGATTTTTTCTCTAAAACCGCATGGCCGATCAAGTTGAAATTTTATGTGGGGCCTCTTTGGGTTGTGGCATGGAAACTGGTCGCGATATCTTGCTCACATGATTAAGATGGCTGCTACGCTCATATATGATAAAAATCCTTCAAAAAATCAAGGATTTCAAAAAAACATGCCGCTACCCAAAGAGGCTCCACATAAAATTTCAACTTGGTCGGCCAAACGGTTTCAGACAAAAAGATATCTGAAATTGTGACCTTGGCCCACTGGTTCTGGGGAAGAACATTTTTGAAGGGTTTTTACCATTGTGAGCATGGCGGGCATCTTGGTCATGTGACCAAGATATCGTGACTACAATTTTAATTCCACTACCCAAGGAGGCTCTTCATAATATTCCAACTTGATCGGTCAAGCCGTTTAAGCGAAGAAGATCTTTGAAATTGTGACTTAATTTTGATATTTCAATGACCCTGGGTCAAGGTCAAGAAATGACCTTGACCTTAATTACATACCTTCATTGACTCTATAAGTTGTCTCAATCTAGCAACTTAAAAGTCTCAGGCTGAAATAGTTTCCAAAATATACATTGTTTTTTCGCCTTTTCCCATGTAATAGGCTATGTTTCCAAAATTGACCTTGCCATAAAATATGTCAAGGTCATCCTACGGTCATCATTCGAATAAACTAAGATGGGATGGAGTCCTGGATGCTACATGCCAAGTTTCGTGCAAATCAGCTCACCGATTCTGGAGAAGAAGATTTTGAAGGGTTTCTACCGTATATGGGCGTGGCTGCCATCTTGGTCATGTGACCAAGATCCTGTGAACAAACTTTCATTACCCCTACCCATGGAGGCTCCAAATAAAATTTCAACTTGATCGGCCAGGCCGTTTCAGAGAAGAAGATCTTTGAACTTGTTGACGACTACGGACGACGGAGCATGGGTATACTATAAGCTCATCTGTGAGCCTTCGGCTCTGGTTAGGTAAAAAGCAATCCCTACAGGGCATATATGATCTAAATAAGAAAACATTCCTATGTTTGTTTTTAAGAAATGGACTTAGAGAAGAAGCATTAACATAGTAAACAACACATTTAAAAGGTGACCTAGATTTTGACCTTTAGCCCCAATCCCTGGGCATGGACCCTGGGGGTCCAAACTCATGAAAAGAAAGCAAACCCTTTGGGGTGCATATGGTCCAAATATGAATAGGTTGTGATGGTTGATCCATGAGATATACACAACTTGTGAAACTTTGACCAAAAACTTACACATCTTTACATTTTCATGTCAGTTTCTGGCATTCAAGGGCACATAACTCATTAATTGACAAAGCTACACAAAAATCCCCATAATTCTGCAATAACCGAGCATTGGCCAATATTTTCTCAAAATATGGTTTGATTATGTAGCTTTGTAGAGACGTGTTCATGTTTTTGGCAAAGTTGGTCGATTAAAATACTCAAAATTCACGACCTGGAATCAATGTTATATTTCTCTGTTCTTTTTAGAGGTACATAATTAATCTTCATACCAATATACTATGTGATTAATGCCCTTTCATTGTATGATAAAACTTTTTGCCTGCACTTTATATAATAGTGAAAATTGATGATTTTCTCCTTCAATTAAAACATATATGGAATTACCCCACCCACTTTAATTTCCCATAACTACAAAACCAAAAGCCCGTTCAACTCAAACTTTCCACCATTGCATGTCCCCTTTATGTGGCTATCTGTTACCAAAATATTATTAAAATATTCAGGTACCACCAAAAACCCCTTATGGAGACTGGTCCTTTCTGATAAAAGGAATGATACCTCATAACTTATTTGTGCTTTTTGCAGTTTTTCATATATATTTCAACGCGTCTTAAAATGATAGGCATATCTATCCAAAATATTATCTGTTATCAAATGTTGTTTTAAACGCCCTTTGATTGACATTTTGTTGCTTGTTGATAATCCAGTCAGTAGTGTTCGTCTATATGCTGTTAATTAGATTAGCTATATTACAACTTAGCACGTGTACGCCTATGTATTTACTGTGCATTATCAAAAATTGCAGTACTGTCATAAAATTAAAAAAGGATTGAGTAAATATCATTTTTGTTCTTTCTCTTCCTTAGTATTTTCACTCTTTTGTTTGCTAAGCGTAATTCAACGCACACAAAAATGTTCAAAAAAGGTCATGTAGGCAATGATTAGGAAAAAAAGCAATCATAAACAAATTCCCACTCCAAAAACCGAGATGGGAAAAAGAAATAAATTCCCACAAGCTCACTCAAGATCTTGAATATTACCATTCTATACCCTTCAATAGATTAAGTTATAAGTAAATAATATAAAGTAAGTATACAAAAATGCTTCCGATGTATCATTGACATTTTTATCAAAGTTTATAATTAACTGCACCCGATGTCTCTGTTATATTATATAACGATTTATCTTAATTTACATTATATTATTTACTATAAAATGAACCTCAACGCGACAAAATGTACCTTCGGACATTCTGACATTACTAGTGGAAAGCAGCAAAAAGCGGAAAAATGATGTAATATATGTTATAGAAATAACATTGTATTTGTAATCTTTGAACACTGGGCTACCAAATGAATGACTTTTAAAACATATTTTATTTTCAGTATTTGGAGTTATCTGCCCTTGTTTTAGCCCGTAATACACATAATTTTCCTATATCTATCGTTAAATGGTAACCATAGCAACCGCATCATCATGAAAAAAAGATAAAATAATTACGACATATTGTCTGTAAGGATGGTATGCTTCTATCATAATAATATCCTTACTTGGTGTGAAAAGGAGGTTCGCCGATAAGTCAAAGGCGAAGCACTAACTACTACTACCTACTACTACAACTACTACTAATGGCGGTCTAATTTGGATTAGTACAGAAATGCACCGTGGTGGAAAATAATTCATTAAAATGTTCAATGCTCTTAAAACATCTCAGTTTCAATTTTTATCTATTTTGAGCTCAAAAGTATATTTTACACCGTGTGCTGGTGTCTCGCTAAGACAACGGCGGAACAGAAACGACGGTCGTGCGAATAGCCCAAAACAATGGCGTATTAATATTGAAAAACAACATGTAAACAGAATTATCGGAATTTGGCCATTTCGCACAGCTGACAGCTTCTCGAACCCAGATTCAGACTAAAATTCATACAGAGAATCGTGCACCCCTTTTTCATTCAATTGCGTATCTGGAATTTTAATTGGGTAAGTTCAATTCTGTTACGCACTCTATTTTCAATCAATTGGGTAAAATGGAAAACAATTTGGTAAAAATGATGTTCGAGGTGTACTTTCCTTATTTTCTTCTACATTCGCTTTTGCATAGCATAAAATAAAAGGGAAACATTGATTGGTTGAGAGAATTAAATAAAATCGCAGTCAACTAACGAAAAAACAGAAAAGAAATGGCTTTCATTCGATCGATTTGCGCATGTCCAATGACATTTTTGTTTAATGTAGACGGCGTAAGCTGTTGTGCGGCGCACACCGATAAAAAACGGTACTCAATTGATTTTTTCGGGTATTGCGTATCGGCGATTTCTTTTGCGTTTTCTTACGCTACCAGATCGTTATTAATTGCGTTTTTTCATATTTTAATTGGGTAATTACGCAAATACGCAGCCTAATTAAGGTACTGATGCTTGTTTCACTGACCTGGTGATTTGACACTGGCTATCCGCATGACGGTCGTGCGGATAACGCCGCTTATCGGCACGACCGTCGTGCGGATAAGCGGCGTTATCCGCACGACAGGGAAATCGACACCCAAAGGTTAAAATGTTCAGAATTGGATACATTTTAAGTTGATAAATATTATACACTGGCTTCAAAACTGACACATAATACTACACATGCAGGAATTTTTCTAGTCTGACTGGTCAGCCGTCAAAATGAAGTATCATACCCAGTGGTTCATTTTGCCGTCTGACTCCAGCACATTATCAAAAAGCCAAGCTGTCAGCCACTTTTGGGTGAAAGCCATTTTTTACAGAATAACAAGTTTTTATGCAGAACAAATGGTGTAAAACACTGAAAAACAAAATAATAAACAAACCTCCATTTGAAAATTCATAAAATATATCCAAATTTTGTTTATTTTGAAGATTTTTTAAAAGAATCCTTCAACATGGCTGAAAAGTCATCTCGAGAGGAAAGACAATTCTTACTGTGAGCTTCTGATTGGCTTTAAGAGAGTGCATGACCTCAGCACCCAGCCATCAACCAATCAGATTAGGAATTCCCATAAAATCAATGTCTAAAAACAGCTTGCAGAGATATTAATAGAACTTGGGAAATTTTGATAGTGTTGAAGCCAGACGTCAAAATGATAAATCAATTATCAAAAATTCATTTTGACGGCTGACCCGCTAGACTAGAATTTTTCACAATTTAATTAACAAAATTGTTATTTTGCTAAAATTGGCTTACCTGTGAATTTACCTCTATAAATCAGTCATGCGTATGCGTAAATGAGAAAGTAATCATTGTAACCTTATATTAAAAGAATATGGTCATCCAAAAGAATAAAAAGCCTTTGGTTTCAACAATGGAGTACGGAAACATTTCAGTAATTCAATTAAAAATGTAATGGTTGTATTTTTCTCCGCTGTTAGAAATCTACTGTGATTCAGATTAGGCCTACATTAGCTGGATTAATCAAATCAAACTTAGTTTCTTATTCATAATTAACCAAAATGTTAACTTTGAGTGTATTTCAATAGCGAAACACCTAATTGATTTATTTAATGCCAAAATAATAATTGAATACATGCGTAAGCTTGCTAGAAAATCTTATACTCCCGTCGTGCCGATAGCCAATACCTGTAGTATTGGCTATCCACAGGACGATCGGGCCGATAACGCCGCTTATCGGCACGACCGTCGTGCGGATAACGCCGCTTATCGGCACGACCGTCGTGCGGATAGCCTCAGCCTGGTGATTTTTCATCTGTCATTTGTTTACCAAGGTTTCATGCAGGGATCCAGAAAATTTTCTTGGGAGGGTGGGGGGAGGGTGGTGTGTGTATGGTCCAAATTCCCAGAAGCGGTCTGACGGAAAACTTCAACATGGCAAAAATCAATAATCTGGCAATTTCAGGGGGGTCCGGACCCCCTGTCCCCACCTCTGGATCCGCCCATGGGTTTACAGATTTAAGGAGCGGGCTGATGCTGTGACTTTGGGCCGAGGGGTCCTGGTTCAGTCCCAGTCCGGGGCGTCATTTGTTGTGGCCCTAAGCAAGTCACATTTCCACAGCTCAGTGTATATAATGTGTATAAACAAGTTGAAGGAGGCTAGTAAATGGCAGAAGCAGAACTGTTTGCCAAAACGCGCACTACACCATATCACCCTAAATCCGATGGTATGGTAGAACGTTTTAACAAAACGCTATGTTCAATGCTGCGTGCGTATATCAATGACAACCATTCAAACTGGGATCTTCCACCTTACGTAGTGATGGCCAACTGAGCAACTGATCATGAAATTACGGGATTAAGTTCAAATTTGCTCCTGTTCTGTCATAACACGTGAATGCCTCTTGATCTGATATATCAGCTGCCGCCAAATGTAACATTTAAGGAAAATTTTTGGACTGAGCGTACACGTACGTATTTTGTGCTTCCTGAAAAGTGGATGTTTGTACGATATAAACCTTAAAATACTGTTATATGAACGAGATGAGCCATACCAAAAGCACTGCATTGGAATGGTTAGTAATACAATTACAAGGGGGCTTAAACCGGTTTTACGGGAACCCAACCCTCGCCCTAGGTCTTGGTGTGGTGTGGTATAGGTTGCTTTGGATAATGTCTGGCCATGTCAGACAATAGTTTCTGATAACAACGGCACTCAATTAATTTTAAAATCATTCCATAACAACTGCAGGTTGCCCAATGCTCCTATTTTTCCTATTTTTTCCTATATTTTCAGGGCTTCCTATTTTTTCCTATATTTTGGTCCCAAATCCTATATTTTTCCATCAAATTCCTATATTTTTCAAAATGCTGCAGATAATAATGAAATATCAAGGAAAAATCATGGAATTTTGGTTTGAAATGCCAATTTTGATGTCTTTGGCATTCATTTTTTTCCTCGCTCGCTTGTAACTTGATAAATAAAGTATTTTTTCTTCATCAGAAAACAAGATAATCCCGTGAAGTAAGTTACTTCTACAACTTGAGTAGGTTTTAAAATAATGGATCACACACCTATACCAAAATTACACCAGTAAGATTTGCCTTCTTGCTGCTATATGTTAATATTTATGGTTTTCAATACTATAAAAAAAAACATTTTAGGCCGATAATTTCCTATTTTTCTCCTATTTTTTTGGACATAAACTTCCTATTTTTTGTAGCCCAAAATATATATTTTGTACCAAACTGCACTGGGCAGCCTGCAACTGCTCACTCTTTGCAGCTTCAACTGGGAGCCCTTCATACCGGCTCCTAATTCTACTACTTCACAAAGAAGGCACTGAGGCGTAAAAAAAAAATAGCTGTGTTTCCGCTAACATGCCAAAAATAATCAGGGTCGGTAGGTAGGCAAATTTTTTTTATTTTTTTCTCTAATTTTTATTTGTTGAAAACAGGTAAAAATTGATAATATGCAACTTAATTCATCTCAAATACTAGATAATGACAGACATTGAAGTTTAAAACATAAAGAAGGTTAAATAAAGTGATTTTAAATATTATTGTTGCAGTCTTGACATATTTTAAGTCATATGTTCATTTACCTTAAAATTTCAAGGGTCGGTAGGGATGAAAATCTTTGTATTTTCTTTCAAAATGGCAATAAAAACTGCAGGGTCGGCACAGAAAATCAGGGTCGGTCGGGTTAGCGGAAACACAGCTTTTTTTTTTGGCCCGAGACCTTAAGTCTCACAAAGAAGACACTAAGTCTACAGACACAAAGTCTGATACAAACTAGGAGCCCACGTCGCTAGCTCCTGATTCTACTTCTAAGTAAGGACACTGAGTCCGACACAAACTCCTAGGACATTAATTTTCCAGAAGCCCAGTCACATGTTTTGCAATGATCCCAATGCAACTGGTCAAACGATCTGTGCTCAAAGCGGAGTTATATTAATTATTTTATCTTCTATCCACCAACCGCTCTGTTCTTTGTCAGGACACAGAATGATCATTTTCAGTCTCGCACTTTCCTTTTATACTCATTCAGTCATGTGCAATATGCGGTGTGTTCCATTATAATGGGAAGGTCCATTCTATACAACAGTGTAGGTAAATCAGGCGTGAAAAGCGGTGCGTTACCGAAATACTGTATAAGTCGATTTTAAACCAGAAATCAGGCAGAGTTACAAGATTTTACATGATGAATATCAAATTATAACCTTTTTAGGAAATCTTAGGAGCCCACTTAGCCAGCTCCTGATTCTACTACTTCACAAAGAAGATGCTGAGACGCTATGTCTCACAAAGAAGACACTAAGTCTTAGACACTAAGTCTGATACAAACTAGGAGCCCACCTTGTCGGCTCCCGTTTCTACTACTTCACAAAAACACTTACCGTAGTCTTTCTGCTTTACCCTTAGAGCGTAACTTGGAGCCCTTGTCCCAATTTTCGCAATGATCCCAATGAGACGTAGACAACTAGTGTTTGCTCTATTTATTACCTTTACTACCAGCCGTTCACTTCAGAGTCAAGTCGCAGAATCAACATTTTCAGCTTCACTCTCTCCTTTTATACTCATTCAGTCACATGCAATATCCGGTTTGTTCCAGTATTACGGGATGGTCTATTCTACACAACTGTGTAGGTAAAGCAGGTGGAAAAGTGATCCCTTATCAATATACTGTATAAGTCGATTTTTAACAAGAAACTGGTCAGAGTTACGAGATTTTACATGAAGAATATCAAAATGTGACCTTTTTAGGAAATCTTACAGAAACTATGGTTTTAAGACGGAAATTCGTCACAGTATTGAATATAAAAAATAAAAAAAAAAGTTTTTACCTGATGCTTAAAACTGTATTCTCAGAGACAGGACAAAATTTTAGCCACAGCTGATGTGATAATTGAGCCACGACACAAGAAAAGTTGTGTTCTGGGTTTCTGACCAGACCTGACACAAACCGACCTGTACAGTCACAGAAGAAAGCTAGAATCTTGAAAGTTTGGATATAGTAGAGGAGGAAATGTACAATCCGTGTAGCGAAAACAAAGGTGCTGATCAGCTGTGCAGTTACTGCGAAGCTGATATGCGCCTTTATTTTCGCTTAGGCAAAAATCCTGTTTTCTCATGATGTAGCTCAATTATTAGAATATTGATCATGATGAAAGGAATGATATTAAATCTGCACTACTAGGTTGGCAAGTGACTTTTAAGTATGCTCACCAAGCATAAATCACTCGCCAAAACAAAAACTAATTGTCATTGTTTGTGTAAAAGATTTATATGTTGACTAGTTCTCAGATTTATTGATCATTGGCCTTTTTTGGCTATTTGTTTTAATTATCAATGTCCTTAAAAAATATTAACATTCAAAATTACAAATCATTTTTTCTGGTCCGCTTCAATTGCAGGAAGACACAAGACTGCTATTAAAATTCCTGATGAAGCATTCCAATTTTCAAGTTTTTCATGTACAATGTAACTTAATGGGAATCTCTATATACCGACATACATTATGATACAAAGAATAAGATCAAGTGTGCCCCCAGTTTCAAAATGCAGTGGTGTCTTGTGATGTAAACCATTTCTTTTTTTTATACAGTAGAAACAAAAATACATGTACCTTTGTAATGTTTTGGCATTTGCATATCAGTGTTTCTATTATGGCACTTTTCTTGTAGGTTTAGCTGAAGTTTACTCCACTTGACGCACAATGGCAGACATAGCACAACAAAAGTCTAGTCAGACACACCCAGGAGCCCAGCACCCAATTCTACAACAGATTGACCACCTCAACAGCCAGTTTGGGTCTGCCCCGGGACATGGGCAGCCAGTACTGATTGATGGAGAGCCACAGGGACAGTCCATTGGAGATGACATTGTGAAGTTGGCACAGGATGGGGTCAATGAAAGTATCAGGTAACGTCTTTAAGACGGGGGCAGCCAATTCTCATTGATGGAGAGCCACAGGGGCAGTCAATTGGAGATGACATTGTGAAGTTGGCACAGGATGGGGTTAATGAAAGTATCAGGTAAAGTCTTAAAGACAGGGGGCAGCCAATACTGATTGATGGAGAGCCGCAGGGGCAGTCCATTTGAGATGACATTGTGAAGTTGGCACAGGATGGGGTTAATGAAAGTATCAGGTAGAGTCTTAAAGATGGGGGGCAGCCTCTACTGATTGATGGAGAGCTGCAGGGGCAGTCCATTGGAGATGACATTGTGAAGTTGGCACAGGATGGGGTTAATGAAAGTATCAGGTAAAGTCTTAAAGAGGGGGGTGGGGACAGCCAATACTGATTGATGGAGAGCAGGGGCAGTCAATTGAAGATGACATTGTGAAATTGGCACAGGATGGGGTCAATGAAAGTATCAGGTAAAACGCTTTTGGTAAATTTTTCTTGTGCTAGTCTGAACACCAAATGCTAAATGAGCCTGTCCGTGAGTAAACCAACAATTTGGGTTTAGACCAGGTCTGACACAAACCGCCCTGTACAGTCAAAGAAGAAAGCTAGAAGCTTGAAACTTTGGATAAAAGTAGAAGAGGAATTGTACTATCAGTGTGGCGAAAACAAAGGTGCTGATCAGCTGTTCTGTGTCTTTGTTTTCACATATGCAAATTGTTGGTTTTCCAATGCAGCAGCTCGAAAGAAAATCCTTAGTTATTTCATATCTGTACCAGAAAGCTTTAATAGGGAAGGTGACATATGTTTTACTTTCTTACTCTTAGGGAATAAATCTTATTTCTTCCTTTGTGACAACTTCATGGGTCTTGAACACTTCAGATAGCACACTAATGATCTTATTATGATTGCTATAATCTAAAGCAGTCATATCCCACACTATTTTTTTCTTTACTCAGATTTTGATCTCAAAAGTTACCATTTCTGTTTCCAGCACTGAGGTATTTTCTGCCTACCGCCACAGAGAGATACTACCTGGCTGCAAGCCCCACCCCGGGGATATTGTGGAAGCAGGACCTTTGGCTGCCATAACCCCGCCTGATGTGTATTATCCATTGTCCGATGGTTTTCCTAAAGAGTTGCTGACAGAATGTAAACTGAGCAGTTTACAGTTGGAGGGTGTAGTACATGCAGTAAGTTAATTCACAGTAGATTACTCATAGTAGATAGCCCCAGCCTGGGGATATTATCAAGGCTGGACTGTTGGCTTTCATAACCCCGCCTGACGTGTATTATCCATTGTCTGATGGTTTTCCTAAAGAATTGCTGACAGACTGTAAACTAAGCAGTCTACAACTAGAGGGTGTTGTACATGCAGTGATTCTTTTGAGCAGCATCATTATAGAAAATTTGTTTTCTGTGTTTAGGGTAACAATTGAGGTCTGATGCAAACCAGGCTATATAGCCAAAGAAGATTGTGCCATTGAACCTCAATGGTAGCCTTGAACACTGAAACAGTAGACATTGCCTTATGTGGTGGTTAATAGCAAGTAAAGAATTTGTTTATTATAAGACCCCTTTGCATGAATCCGATATTTGGAGCCATTGCATCATAAATTCACCATATGCTGCCATTTCAGAACTACATGTACTAGTTTAAATCTTTTATAACCACAGATGAATCATATGAGCCACCTCATGGGAAAACCAACAATCTGCATAAGCGAAAACAAAGGCGCAGATCAGCTTCGCGGTAACCGCGAAGCTGATCAGCGCCTTTGTTTTCGCTACACGGATATTACAGTCCCTTTACTTCCTAAATACGTAATTTCATGCTTCTAGCTGTCTTCTGTAGCTGTAGTACAGGCCGGTTTGTGTCAGACCTGTTCGAAAACCACATTGTTGGTTTTCCCACGAGGCGGCTCATATATTACATGTAATACATGCACTCATTCTAATGTTACAGTGTCAGAGACATCAGATGATCTTGCCCAACGGACAGAGAGCTGGCTTCTTCATCGGGGATGCTGCAGGAGTCGGCAAAGGGAGACAAATCGCTGGCATTATTCTGGATAACTACGCTAGGGGCAGAACTAAGAGTATTTGGTTTACCATCTCTAGTGATCTTATTGTAGATACTAAAAGAGATTTGAATGACATTGGCTGTTATGTCAAGGTCATTGATGGATGTCAGGAGTTGGATAAGCATACGAGGGTTCTCGGTCTCCCGTCAGACTTCAAGACCGGTGTTGTGTTCAGCACGTACGCCACACTGGTGTCTACGGTGCAGAAAGGAGGTGCTTTCAGCACTGGACGACAGAGCCGACTACAACAGCTTGTAGATTGGTGTGGCGGTAAAGATTTTGATGGATGTTTGATATTTGACGAGTGTCATAAAGCCAAGAATTTTGTTCCTGGCAAAGAGCAGGCGAGTACCAAAGTGGCGATAGCGGTTACAAGCATACAGAGAATGCTGCCCAAGGCTAGGGTTCTGTATTGTAGTGCTACCGGGGTGACAGATGTTAAGAATATGGCGTTTATGGAGAGGCTTGGGCTGTGGGGCGAAGGAGCGCCTTACAAAACGTTTGAACAGTTCCTTGTGTCAATACAGAAGAAAGGTTTAGGAATGGCGGAGATATTAGCCATGGAGATGAAATAGCGGGAATGTACGTTTCAAGAGGACTGAGCTATAAGCAGGCTGAATTTCTGACCATCGAAGCTTCTCTTACAAAAGAACAGAGAAAAATGTACGACACAGCAGCTCAAGTGTGGAATGAACTACGAAAGGCGCTGGAGTCAGCAGTTCTGAGGACTACAAGCACCAATGGGAGAATATGGGCACAGTTCTGGTCATGTCATCAGAGGTTCTTTAAACAGCTGTGTCTGGGGATGAAAGTACCAACCATTATCAAAGAGGCTAAAGAGGCATTGGACAATGGTCAGTGTATTGTGATAGGACTGCAGACTACTGGAGAGGTATGTTGACTAAATTTTCAATGTATGAAAATGGTGTAACAGTATTAAAGGAAAGATGAAATGTTAAATGTGGTAGTGTTATTTAAAGAAAGGAATGATACAGAAAGTTTGGTTTAATCGCCATTTTAAGTCCAAAAGGGTCTTTTAAAAGCTGACAAGGTAGTTCAATCAATAGCATTGAAACAGGCCCCAATCTACCATAACATTTCCAGCACATTTTTTTTTCATGGAGATTTTGTCACAAAAATATTTCTACAGCTATTCTTCCGCTACCACTGATTCAAGAAGAACATTCATCAGTAAATGGTGATAGAAACGTGAACTAAATACTGGTAATCTGCCTCAGGTAGGCTGGCCTGGGAACAGTTTATTAGGGTAAGTGACCATCCCAACATGACCATGGCTGTTGTCCATGGACATAAAGCATAAAATGAAGCCGTCTTTAGAGAGGTTTTTCTGAAATGTGGAGATTAAAAAGCCAACAGTTTTAATCCTTCGCAATCTGTTTAACTTTTATTCATTATACCATTTCCTTTTTCCAGGCATCATTGGACAGTGAACTTGGGAAATCCAAGGGTAGTCTTACAGGATTTGTTTCCCTTTGTAGAGAAATACTATCAAGATTTGTTGAACAATACTTTCCAACTAGAATTGATAACCCAGTAAGACTTTTTCTTGGCAAAACATGTATGCTTGTGGTTCTTTCATGGTACATGCAGGTTCATGATGCATGTATGATGTAATCATTTCCATTTAAATTTTTTAAAATGTCTTTTTTAGAATCACATTTGAACAAAGGCTTTGACAAAGCCATAATGAACACATATTAACTCATTTAAGCCTGGTGTCCTATCTTGGACAGAGGTAAACAGAATAGCCCCAGATGTGATGCCGCAGAGTGTGGTGTCCCATCTGGGGCTATTATGCATGCATAGAGATTCAAAATCACTCCTGATTCCCCTAAAAATGACAGTAGACTCTCCCAATTGATAATGATGGGAAAGTCAATTCATCACTAATGGGTTGAAGATGAGTGTTAAGGATACCAGATAATGCTCAACATTCCCTGAAATTAATAAGGGCGGAAACCCCCTACCATTACAGCATTTGAGCCGTGACATGGTCTTCAGAGTTTCTGACCAGGTCTGGCATGAATTGGCCCGTACAGTCATAGAAGAAGAAAAGTAACTGGAAATGTCAGATTTAAAAAGGATAGATATTGTATTATCTGTGTAGCGAAAACATAGGTGCTGATCAGCTGTGCAGTTACTGCACAGCTGATCTGCACCTTTGGTTTTCGTATAGGGAAAAATCCAAAATCCGCTTTGATTATGACACAGCACATTTAATATTAACTTACTGAGTGTTTTCTATTTATAACAGAAAGAAGGTGAGATTAGTGAGGACCCATGGAGTGTCACAGCCAAAGGCATGTTGCTGGACTTTGCCAAGAAAATACCTCTTCCGGACAGGTGAGATTACAGGGAGACTTTAAGCTCACCTGAGCCAAAGGCTCATGTGTGAGCTCAGTTATATTGTATAAGCAGGTATCTATCATCTGTTAACATTTGAGCCACCTCTTGAGAAAACCAACAATCTGCATATGCGAAAACAAAGACGCAGATCAGCTTCGCGGTAACCGCGAAGCTGATCAGCGCCTTTGTTTTCGCTACTCGGATAGTACAATTCCTCTTCTACTTAAATCCGAAATTTCAAGCTTCTAGCTCTTTTCTGTGCTTGTACAGGTCGGTTTGTGTCAGACCTGTTCGGAAACCACATTGTTGGTTTTCCCACGAGGCGGCTCATTTTATAAGCACCATGAATATGTACATCTTCATCAAAAGTAATTTAGTAAGTTTCAAGGAAAAAAAAACAACTTAAAGATAAGAAGACAAAGATGTGATCATTTGAGGTGGCGGCACCCCGTGGGCCGTGGCTGAGTAGTTAAGAGCGCTGATTAAAGCGCTTAATCATTCGATATCTCACCACTGTGTCTTGTTTGGGTTCAAGCCCCAAACTGGGCATGTGTACGACAAGCCAAGTTCAGCTTGCGGGTGTGCGGCTGCCAGGTGTTTATTCTTGGGGTCCTCCCATTTTCGCCCCACCTACTGATTGGCCCTTTTCATATCGGCTGAGATAGTCTTGAAAGAGAAGCTAATATGGCATAAATGATGGGATTGAGGGTATGGTTTTTTTACAACATAGGCCTCATTATGCAGCTTTCGCACTTATCACGATTCGATCACGATTGGAATTGTGGTCTTCATCGTGGGCCAATCGGGACTATCGTATCAAATATGATCAGATTGCATCACATCTTAATGTCAATCCTGATAATCGGGCTAATCGTGGAAAATTTTTTGTCTGTCAAAAATTTTGCCACGATTACCACGATTGGCGGGACTATCGTGACCATAGCATCAGATCGTATGACATAGTAACAAATCGTATCTTATCTTGTTCCTAAATCGCGGTGATCGGGATCGACCAAAACACAGCGATCTGTTGAGATGAGTTGCGATCTCCTACGAATTGTTACGGTCTGTTACGATTCGAGAAAAAAATGCCTGGCCCGATTTACTACAAGGCGATGCGAATGACTCCCGATAGGATATGATCCGATACGAGTAAATGCGATGAGACACGACAAGCCATGCTTTTGCCACGGATGCTTACGATCTGTTACGAATCATAAATACATTAAATACATCGGGCAAGATAAATGACTTTTATTCTGTAGTCAACAATAGAGAAATAAATATCAATACGGTCCTTTTCAGTATTAATTCGAAATCTGAAGGATGCCAGGAAATGGCAGCAGAGACAGGGGTAGAAAGAGGAAGGATAAGGCTTTATCAAAAGTAGGGCTGGGACGATACGCTCATGACGCGATACGATACGTATCGCGATACAGATGTTATGATATGATACGTATCACGATACTTAAGGTCGTTTCTTAGGATTTCTAATTTACTGTTTATCATTTGGTTTTATCTTTTTATTACCTTTTGCACTACAGTTTTGCATCACACTAATAGCAAAGGTCAAATGTAGACAGGGCAGCTAAGGCCTGGTTTACAAGGCAAGCTGCTTTACCACTAATTCTGTACAGTTTTTTTTTTTTTTTTTTTTTTTTTTTTTTTTTTTTTTTTGTCAATTTTGTGCAGTTCCAAATACATGTGACGGCTATTGTGGCCAACATATAACGTATAGCGGGATTGTCCTGCTATACCACGCCTTGAATTAACGCGGTGTTTGATGTAACGCGAAGGCACCTTGGATCCCAAAATTTCAAAATTTTGCCCACCCACTTAATGAAAAAAATTTGAAAAAAAAAAAAAAAAAAATCGCGGCGACGCGAAGGCGCCGTTTACCCTTTTATATTCCTTTATTGTATTAAAGTTAAAGGTGTTTATGTGCGAATGAGATCAATGTTAAAAAGATCGTTTGCAGGGACTTCGCCAAGGTTCAGTTTTCTTACAGTTTCCCTTTATGGCACTCGAGACAAAAGAAAAACAAGGTGCTATTTTCTAACAGTTTCTCTATATTGAACATTGAGAACAATTAATGTTAATTATTTTGTGCATATTTAAAACTGAAAGAACAGGTTTTCTTATAGAAAGCCAAATGTGTTTACGAACCGTATCGGCTGCGTGTATATTCATGAGTGATAATTGCCATTTCAGTAATTTTTAGACACAATCTACCGCTCGCGAAGCGTGGATGACACATTGTTTTCTTAAGATTAGCCATAAAAGTTGTGAAAATAAGCCAAAGGCGCTAGGGGATTATCGATTGACCGTAACGAGACGGTAAACACAGGTTGCTGTAGGCTATTGATGACACCTGTTACGCAACGTTGCTTATTTTCGACGGCGACACAAACCAAAGATTGTCTAAGCACTAGGACACCTATTTATCTTGTATAATTCTATCCGATCAGAAAATGCATTTGTACTTTCTCGATTTAGAACGGCGAATTAAAATAATTCGGTATCGGCAAATACGGTATCGGCATATGACACTTGTCCGCGTTAAATATCCGGGAGCGCCAATAAGTCAAAGGCGGGACTCTACGATACAACAGCAACATACGCGCGGTGTCATGGACGCTTTTTTAACATTATTAATAGTACGTTGTAAATAAACGAATTTTATCGTTGTAAATCGTTTTTCACTGAGTAAAATGTGGGAACTGATACTTTGGATAAGGCTAATATTTGTAATAGGCGGTTTCAGTCAGCCTTCACTCGCGAGTCGGATGGTGGGGTCCCCTCCGGGGGCGCAAGTCCTTTCGCCGCTGTGGGTGGGGTTGCAGTTGACCCCAGTGGGGTCATTGGACTGTTGAATAACTTGAATATACATAGGGCGCCTGGGCCGGGTGGCCTGGGTGCTAGGGTGTTGAAGGAATGTAGTTCTGAAATTGCTCCTGTACTGACCTATATCTTCAGTGAGTCGCTTGCTCGGGGTGCTGTGCCGGACGATTGGCGACGGGCAGGTGTGGCCCCGGTGTTTGAGAAAGGTGAGAAATACGATGCAGCTAATTATCGACCGGTGTCGCTTACTTGTATCTGTTGTAGGACTCTAGAGCATGTGGTGGTCAGCAACGTAGGCGGGCACTTGGCTCTTGGAGGCGTTCTTGCTGGCTGTCAGCATGGGTTCCGAAGTCAGAGGTCTTGCGGAACCCAGTTGGTTCAGTTTTATCATGATTTGGTTAGTAATCTGGACCGGGCGGTGGGTCGTGGCCGCAGGCGGACGGGTGTGATTGTCATGGATTTCGCTAGGGCCTTTGACAAGGTCCCACATAAAAGGTTATTATACAAACTTGACTTCTACGGGATTAGAGGATCTACACATAAGTGGATCGACTCGTGGCTCTCTGAGCGCTCTCAAAAAGTGGTATTAGATGGCCGTGCCTCAGACCCAGTCCCGGTTCTTTCTGGTGTCCCACAAGGATCGGTCTTAGGACCGGTCCTATTTCTTATTTTCATTAATGATCTTCCTGACAACATCAGGTCATCTGTTCGGCTATTTGCTGATGATTGTGTTTTATACAGAAATGTCAAGTCACCATTGGATTGTCAAATTTTACAAGATGACCTGAATAGCTTGGCCAAATGGGAAATGGATTGGCAAATGAAATTCAATGTTAGCAAATGTCATTCAATGAGGGTGACGCGGCTACATCCAAGCAGGCATATAGATTTCAATTACACACTGCATCAGCAAACATTAGAACAGGTTCAGTCCGCTAAATACCTCGGTTTAACTATCACAGATGATCTTGATTGGGGTCAACACATTTCTGAAATTACATGCAAGGCAACTAAGACTTTGGGTTTTCTTCGGCGCAATTTGGCACTGGCACCTAGGCATACTAAGGAAGTTGCATACAAAACATTGGTTCGGCCTCAACTTGAGTATGCAGCTCCTATTTGGCATCCCTATCATGAAACTCAGATTGAGATGGTGGAGAAGGTGCAGAGGACTGCTGCCCGGTGGACCTGCAGGCGATGGAGGAACACCAGTAGCGTCGGTGAAATGCTAGACGAACTTGAGTGGCCATCCCTGGAGTCTCGCAGGGAGCGGTCCTCCTTAACCTTCTTCTACAAGATACACTCCGGTACAGTGTCTCTTGATAAAGACAAATACCTGACCCCGGCACCCAATCTAAGGCATACTCGGGCATCACATGAATCACAATACACAAGACCATTTGCCTATAGTGATGCCCTGAAAAATTCCTTTTTCCCCAGAACTATTCCGGTTTGGAATAGTCTCCCTTCTTCAGTGGTCCTATCTAAGACCATTGAGGAATTTAAGGCTTCTATTTAAATCATTGGCCCAGAGGCATGCGTTTTAGTATACCTCTCATCTATATCTTGTAAATAGTTTTAATGGTCCACCCCAAATGTTTAATTTTCCCTTGACTAAATTCTAAATTTAGCCACCCACCCCACACCTGAGGTGATGATCAGAAATTGATCGACTCAGTATCAGAAGATAGATAGAACACGCAAAGTTTTACTTTTGTTTATTCCATTTTACTAGGACTCCGCGATAAACCACCACGCCAATAAACACGTCGTATAGGTTCCCCACCCACCAAAACACAGCAGACACTGCGATCAGCCTGGTCCGACTCAGTAGATTTGCATAACGCGCCTCACCTATAACGCGCATGCGACTTGTGGACCCCGACCAGCGCGTTATAACCGGTCTGAAGTGTACGTTGAGAATCGATACGTTTCGGGACAGCGTATCGATACGGTATCGTGGACCCCCGGATCGACTTTCATCGATGTACCGATGAATCGTCCCAGCCCTAATCAAAAGCATGCATTAAAATTTGCAAATGTCACATTCTCGTCATTCTCAGTTCCTCCATCATCAATGTTGTTTCGTCTTGAGAGATTAAAAACGTAATGAGGTATATGTTTGTTTTCAAAGTATATATACCAATCGCGGTCTCATCGTGGCACAATCGTGACTAAAAACACCAAAAAGTCAAGCCAACAATCATAAACTATCGCAAAACATCATATCAGTTTTTGAGACTCGTACCAGAACGCATCTACGCGTATCAGTTCGTATCAAATCGCGGTCACGTATCGTGATAATCGTGTCAGATCGCATTAGAATCGGGGGCTTTATCGTAATAGTCCTATCGGATCGCAACTAATCGTATCTATCCGGGACCAATATCGTGTCACCAGATTTTGACCCATCGCCACGCTATCGTATCAGATCGCAACAGATCGTATCAAAACACAACGACTCGCAACAGAACGTCAAATTTTGGCAAAATGTCCTGATTAGCTGCGATTTGTCAATCGTGGCATTCGTAACAGATCGTGCTCTAGTGTGAAAGCCGCATTAGACAATGTGGTCATTAGACAATATAGGCCTGGAGGTTATGAAACTTTTTATGCTGAACTCAGCTGAAACTGAAATTTGTCCTGCTCATTCATGGTAAAATGCAAACATGATGTGTTGAGCAGTTAAAATATGCTCAGCTGATTGAGCATGAAAATTGGAGAAAAAAAAATTATTTTATACTTTACAGTGAAACCAATGTATATCAAAACTTGATAAAATTGGTATTTTCATTGATATGAAATTTCACTGATATCAAATCTCACTGATATCAAAATTCACTAGTGACAGATATCAGCCTTTATCATATATTTACTACAAAATATGTTCTTTTTGCATATGCGATACAGACAAGAGTTCACATATCGTGGCACAGTATCTCGAAAGCCGTATCCGTTCAAGAATTGATAAAAAAAAAAAGGTACAAGTAGGCAAAGACCAGGAAAAGGCGCAATCAGAAAAAGACCCCCACTCCAAAAACCGAGGTGGGAAAAAACCAAACTAACAATCAGGTACTTATACCCATATCACTCCCTTGGGAGAAAAAGCCATATCACCAAATGATTGGCTCACATACCCACGTGACCCATATCATCCCTAGGGAGAAAAAGCCGTATCACCAAATGATTGGCTAATAAAATTATATTCGGAGCACTCGGCTCCTATTGTATTGAGTTCATTAGGTAGTGTACCGCAGGCATTTTAGATTTGTTTGGATTGTGGTTTTATGTCACAGGCAACAGTATTTTGTCATGTCGAGACGAATTTTCGATTTGTGCTAATGTGGAAATAATATGCGCTCTACTGCACGCTTTGGCGGTATGTCAAAATAAATAAATAAAATAAAATAAAATAAAATAAAATAAAATAAATAAATAAAACAAAGAAAGGGAAAAAAAGGTCATGAATTAAAATATATGATAAAAAGATTACGATATGACAATTTTCATATCGTACCCACGTATCAACCCTCGAATCCCAGGATTCTCGGGTTGATACGAGGTACGATATGAAAATTGTCATATGATAATCTCTATATATCTTCACTTTAGATTTTGGATTACTTCTGACATTTCCATTTACTTGACGTCATTAAATGTGTCTCACTTCAGAAATTCAAACGCCTATAACTCCGTTATTTATGAACAAAAACATAAAGTGTGGGTAATCATTTTCTTAGTTAGAACGTAAGGAACAATGTGGTACCAAAATTATGTGTTTTCAAAAATTTTTGGTTTCTGCATTTTCACCGCCTGCCTTGTGAATTGGAAAATGCCAGTGTATTGTATATATTAAAAAGAAAATTTGCTTTTTTGAAGTGAATACTAAATATATTTCATCTTGTGAGTTGAAAACATAAAAAATTGCACTCATGCTGCGCACTCATGAAAATTCTGATGTTTTCAACTCACTCTAAATATATTTGGTATTCACCTCAAAAAAGCAAATATCCTCTATTTATAATGTTAGAGCCAGGTCTTAAATGATCAACCTTAATTTTCAGCCCACTAGATGAAATCATAGACAAGCTGGGTGGGGTAAGCAATGTTGCTGAAATGACCGGCAGGAAAGGTCGCGTTGTGAGACACAGTCCTAGTGAAGCCCCGCAGTACGAGCCCAGGACTCCAGACTCAGATGCGTACGGAGCCATTGATAGTCTTAATGTCTATGAGGTAGAGATTATTTTTGTTCAGTCACCTATTTTTTCCGCTTTGATTGATTAAAAAAAAATTGTCGGCTGCAACATATTTAGAAATATTGGTGTTACTTCTATTTCTCAGATTTTCTTTTTCTGAGCGAGTACTTATGCAGACTACAAAGCTTATAACAAGTCTTTATTAGCATAACTTCTGAATTTTTGGTTCAATGAATTCGTGAAAATTTAGCTTTGGTGAACATTTCTAAACTTGTAGTATATTGACATTATATCAGAATGATAATGAATAGCTTTACATTTTGTGCTGTATCAAATATAGCCATGGTCATTAAGTACTTGTTCATCTGTTTACAGCGCAACCAGTTTATGGCAGGCAAAAAGTTGGTGGCCATTATATCTGATGCAGCCAGTACAGGTACTTTAAAGATCTATAATCTAATGTATAAATAGTGGTACCACAGGTATTTTTGCTTAGGGACCTCATTATTACAAAACCTGCAATTGTCTCTAGAAATATATAAGGATTTTAGCTTTCACTGGATGATGAAAAACATTAGGCTGTTTTAATGTCTGCAAAGCCTGAAGGGCTTCTCGGGAACATTAAAACAACTACTGTTTTTCATCATCCAGTGATAGCTAAAATCTGAATTTCAATACTTATATTTTATATTATCAATCAAGTATCAGATTTTTGATTGCACGTATCATCGCTCATTTTCATGTTATTTGACATTAAATCCAACAACATAATTTTGATTTTGGAACAGCCGAACGGTCAAATTTTTGCGCTTAACGTTATGACAAGAGCAAACAAACAACACTGGCTTGTTTTGACGTCTCCCCTCCCATAGGCATGGCCTCTAGATCCTGTGACTTAATGTTTTTCATTGGAAAATGAAGAACATCAAGAAAGATACTTTCATCTAGGGCCGGGGCTGATGCTACATGTACTCTAAACCCATGTTGGTCTCCAAAACTCACATCAACCTCATGTTAAAAACAGTCAGTGAATCAATACCTGGCAGAATGGGTAGATCCATACCAGTATTAAAATGGCTCCATTTGAAAAGCTTTGAAGTACAACACGCTTATTAGTTTGACCATAGATATTGATTTATTTTCCAGGCATATCTCTACATGCCGATCTTCGAGCTGCAAATCAGAGGCGGAGAGTTCACCTAACTGTGGAGTTACCTTGGAGTGCTGACAAAGCTGTACAACAGTTAGGCAGATCACATAGATCTAATCAATCTAGGTAGGTATGTTACAGTCACCTAACTGTGGAGTTACCTTGGAGTGCTGATAAAGCTGTACAACAGTTAGGCAGATCACATAGATCTAATCAATCTAGGTAGGTATGTTACAATCACCTAACTGTGGAGTTACCCTGGAGTGCTGACAAAGCTGTACAACAGTTAGGCAGATCATCATAGATCTAATCAATCTAGGTAGGTATGTTACAATCACCTAAATGTGGAGTTACCCTGGAGTGTAGACAAAGCTGTACAACAGTTAGGCAGATCACATAGGTCCAACCAATCTAGGTAGGTATGTTAAGTCACCTAACTGTGGAGTTACCCTGGAGTGCTGACAAAAATGTACAACAGTTAGGCAGATCACAGAGATCTGATCAATCTAGGTAGATATGTTACAGTCACCTAACTGTGGAGTTACCCTGGAGTGCTGACAAAGCTGTACAACAGTTAGGCAGATCACATACATGTAGATCTAATCAATCTAGGTAGGTATATTACAGTCACCTAACTGTGGAGTTACCCTGGAGTGCTGACAAAGCTGTACAACAGTTAGGCAGATCACATAGATCTAACCAATCTAGGTAGGTATGTTACAGTCACCTAACTGTGGAGTTACCTTGGAGTGCTGACAAAGCTGTACAACAGTTAGGCAGATCATCATAGATCTAATCAATCTAGGTAGGTATGTTACAATCACCTAAATGTGGAGTTACCCTGGAGTGTAGACAAAGCTGTACAACAGTTAGGCAGATCACATAGGTCCAACCAATCTAGGTAGGTATGTTACCCTGGAGTGCTGACAAAGATGTACAACAGTTAGGCAGATCACAGAGATCTGATCAATCTAGGTAGATATGTTACAGTCACCTAACTGTGGAGTTACCCTGGAGTGCTGACAAAGCTGTACAACAGTTAGGCAGATCACATACATGTAGATCTAATCAATCTAGGTAGGTATATTACAGTCACCTAACTGTGGAGTTACCCTGGAGTGCTGACAAAGCTGTACAACAGTTAGGCAGATCACATAGATCTAACCAATCTAGGTAGGTATGTTACAGTCACCTAACTGTGGAGTTACCTTGGAGTGCTGACAAAGCTGTACAACAGTTAGGCAGATCATCATAGATCTAATCAATCTAGGTAGGTATGTTACAATCACCTAAATGTGGAGTTACCCTGGAGTGCTGACAAAGCTGTACAACAGTTAGGCAGATCACATACATGTAGATCTAATCAATCTAGGTAGGTATATTACAGTCACCTAACTGTGGAGTTACCCTGGAGTGCTGACAAAGATGTACAACAGTTAGGCAGATCACAGAGATCTGATCAATCTAGGTAGATATGTTACAGTCACCTAACTGTGGAGTTACCCTGGAGTGCTGACAAAGCTGTACAACAGTTAGGCAGATCACATAGATCTAATCAATCTAGGTAGGTATGTTGCAATCACCTAACTGTGGAGTTACCTTGGAGTGCTGACAAAGCTGTACAACAGTTAGGCAGATCACATAGATCTAATCAATCTAGGTATGTTACAGTCACCTAACTGTGGAGTTACCCTGGAGTGCTGACAAAGCTGTACAACAGTTAGGCAGATCACATAGATCTAATCAATCTAGGTATGTTACAGTCACCTAACTGTGGAGTTACCCTGGAGTGCTGACAAAGCTGTACAACAGTTAGGCAGATCACATAGATCTAATCAATCTAGGTAGGTATGTTGCAATCACCTAACTGTGGAGTTACTCTTGAGTGCTGACAAAGCTGTACAACAGTTAGGCAGATCACATAGATCTAATCAATGTAGGTAGGTATGTTACAATCACCTAACTGTGGAGTTACCCTGGAGTGCTGACAAAGCTGTACAACAGTTAGGCAGATCACATAGATCTAATCAATGTAGGTAGGTATGTTACAATCACCTAACTGTGGAGTTACCTTGGAGTGCTGACAAAGCTGTACAACAGTTAGGCAGATCACATAGATCTAATCAATCTAGGTAGATATGTTACAATCACCTAACTGTGGAGTTACCCTGGAGTGCTGACAAAGCTGTACAACAGTTAGGCAGATCACATAGATCTAATCAATCTAGGTAGGTATGTTGCAATCACCTAACTGTGGAGTTACCCTGGAGTGCTGACAAAGCTGTACAACAGTTAGGCAGATCACATAGATCTAATCAATCTAGGTAGGTATGTTGCAATCACCTAACTGTGGAGTTTCTCTTGAGTGCTGACAAAGCTGTACAACAGTTAGGCAGATCACATAGATCTAATCAATGTAGGTAGGTATGTTACAATCACCTAACTGTGGAGTTACCTTGGAGTGCTGACAAAGCTGTACAACAGTTAGGCAGATCACATAGATCTAATCAATCTAGGTAGATATGTTACAATCACCTAACTGTGGAGTTACCCTGGAGTGCTGACAAAGCTGTACAACAGTTAGGCAGATCACATAGATCTAATCAATCTAGGTAGGTATGTTACAATCACCTAACTGTGGAGTTTCTCTTGAGTGCTGACAAAGCTGTACAACAGTTAGGCAGATCACATAGATCTAATCAATGTAGGTAGGTATGTTAAAATCACCTAACTGTGGAGTTACCCTGGAGTGCTGACAAAGCTGTACAACAGTTAGGCAGATCACATAGATCTAATCAATCTAGGTAGGTATGTTACAATCACCTAACTGTGGAGTTACCTTGGAGTGCTGACAAAGCTGTACAACAGTTAGGCAGATCACATAGATCTAATCAATCTAGGTAGGTATGTTACAATCACCTAACTGTGGAGTTACCTTGGAGTGCTGACAAAGCTGTACAACAGTTAGGCAGATCACATAGATCTAATCAATGTAGGTAGGTATGTTACAATCACCTAACTGTGGAGTTACCTTGGAGTGCTGACAAAGCTGTACAACAGTTAGGCAGATCACATAGATCTAATCAATCTAGGTAGATATGTTACAATCACCTAACTGTGGAGTTACCCTGGAGTGCTGACAAAGCTGTACAACAGTTAGGCAGATCACATAGATCTAATCAATCTAGGTAGGTATGTTGCAATCACCTAACTGTGGAGTTACCCTGGAGTGCTGACAAAGCTGTACAACAGTTAGGCAGATCACATAGATCTAATCAATCTAGGTAGGTATGTTGCAATCACCTAACTGTGGAGTTTCTCTTGAGTGCTGACAAAGCTGTACAACAGTTAGGCAGATCACATAGATCTAATCAATGTAGGTAGGTATGTTACAATCACCTAACTGTGGAGTTACCCTGGAGTGCTGACAAAGCTGTACAACAGTTGGGCAGATCACATAGATCTAATCAATGTAGGTAGGTATGTTACAATCACCTAACTGTGGAGTTACCCTGGAGTGCTGACAAAGCTGTACAACAGTTAGGCAGATCACATAGATCTAATCAATCTAGGTAGGTATGTTACAATCACCTAACTGTGGAGTTACCCTGGAGTGCTGACAAAGCTGTACAACAGTTAGGCAGATCACATAGATCTAATCAATCTAGGTAGGTATGTTACAATCACCTAACTGTGGAGTTACCTTGGAGTGCTGACAAAGCTGTACAACAGTTAGGCAGATCACATAGATCTAATCAATGTAGGTAGGTATGTTACAATCACCTAACTGTGGAGTTACCATGGAGTGCTGACAAAGCTGTACAACAGTTAGGCAGATCACATAGATCTAACCAATCTAGGTATGTTACAATCACCTAACTGTGGAGTTACGTTGGAGTGCTGACAAAGCTGTACAACAGTTAGGCAGATCACATAGATCTAATCAATCTAGGTAGGTATGTTACAATCACCTAACTGTGGAGTTACCCTGGAGTGCTGACAAAGCTGTACAACAGTTAGGCAGATCACATAGATCTAACCAATCTAGGTAGGTATGTTACAATCACCTAACTGTGGAGTTACCCTGGAGTGCTGACAAAGCTGTACAACAGTTAGGCAGATCACATAGATCTAACCAATCTAGGTAGGTATGTTACAATCACCTAACTGTGGAGTTACCCTGGAGTGCTGACAAAGCTGTGCAACAGTTAGGCAGATCACATAGATCTAATCAATCTAGGTAGGTATGTTACAGTCACCTAACTGTGGAGTTATCCTGGAGTGCTGACAAAGCTGTACAACGGTTAGGCAGATCACATACATGTAGATCTAATCAATCTAGGTAGGTATATTACAGTCACCTAACTGTGGAGTTACCCTGGAGTGCTGACAAAGCTGTACAACAGTTAGGCAGATCACATAGATCTAATCAATGTAGGTAGGTATGTTACAATCACCTAACTGTGGAGTTACCCTGGAGTGCTGACAAACCTGTACAACAGTTAGGCAGATCACATAGATCTAATCAATGTAGGTAGGTATGTTACAATCACCTAACTGTGGAGTTACCCTGGAGTGCTGACAAAGCTGTACAACAGTTAGGCAGATCACATAGATCTAATCAATCTAGGTAGATATGTTACAATCACCTAACTGTGGAGTTACCCTGGAGTGCTGACAAAGCTGTACAACAGTTAGGCAGATCACATAGATCTAATCAATCTAGGTAGGTATGTTACAATCACCTAACTGTGGAGTTACCCTGGAGTGCTGACAAAGCTGTACAACAGTTAGGCAGATCACATAGATCTAACCAATCTAGGTATGTTACAATCACCTAACTGTGGAGTTATGTTGGAGTGCTGACAAAGCTGTACAACAGTTAGGCAGATCACATAGATCTAATCAATCTAGGTAGGTATGTTACAATCACCTAACTGTGGAGTTACCCTGGAGTGCTGACAAAGCTGTACAACAGTTAGGCAGATCACATAGATCTAATCAATCTAGGTAGGTATGTTACAATCACCTAACTGTGGAGTTACCCTGGAGTGCTGACAAAGCTGTGCAACAGTTAGGCAGATCACATAGATCTAATCAATCTAGGTAGGTATGTTACAGTCACCTAACTGTGGAGTTATCCTGGAGTGCTGACAAAGCTGTACAACGGTTAGGCAGATCACATACATGTAGATCTAATCAATCTAGGTAGGTATATTACAGTCACCTAACTGTGGAGTTACCCTGGAGTGCTGACAAAGCTGTACAACAGTTAGGCAGATCACATAGATCTATCTAGGTAGGTATGTTACAGTCACCTAACTGTGGAGTTACCTTGGAGTGCTGACAAAGCTGTTCAAGGGTAGGCAGATCACATAGATCTAATATAGGTAGGTTACAGTTGCCAAACTTAAGTTTGGTTTGTAGAACTGATGTAAATGCTAGTAATGGTATTCCACACTTTTTACAGAAATAGGGACAATATAACATTATTACACTTGTGAAAATATGAGAATAGTAGGATGTCAATTAGAAAGGATTTTAAGAAAGTCCACAAACTGTTTTGCTGTAAAATACTGTAAATACAGAAATTATTGAGTGGTATTTTGCAAAATTTGTATTTATAGCGTGTTCATGAATTGGCACATGTATACTCTAGCAGTATGTAAATAAGTCTTTATTAGCAGGAATGTTCAATTGGCAAGGCAACAAATCCTAATATATTAGCTAGACTTGTGAATATTTACGAACTTACAGTTACAAATCAAACAAACTTTCTCCTTCAGTGGTCCTTTATACAAGCTATTGACAACAGATTTGGGTGGAGAGAGAAGATTTGCAGCTGCTGTTGCTAGGCGACTACAGTCACTAGGTAACTGAATTTGTATATTGCTAGGCAGTTAGGTTACTAGGTAACTGTAAACGATTTGAATTGGTGAACAGCCTCCAAGAGCCTTTTCCCAGTAAAGTGTGGTGGGTTTGTAATAGTAGTAAATGTCAGAAAGCAGAAAATCAACTGGTACTGTTGTATGTTGCTATGCACTCGCAGACACTGAGTCATGTTGTTATATTTGAAGCACTTGTTGGGTATCATGACATCCTCATTTTGGGTAAAAGTCCCATAAAATGGAGGCAACATCCCGACATGACCTTAGCAGTTGGCTGGGACGTAAAGCATAAATTCAAACAAACAAATAAGCATGTCTATGAATCAAATGACATTCCTCTCATGGTATAAATTACTAAGAATTCTACTGAATGATAGATTTGTAAAATCTGTTGAATTTTTATTGAGATGCTTATCAAATCTTGGCAGGTGCCCTTACAAAAGGAGACAGGAGGGCTGCCACTGGGGCTGACCTGGCCGAGTTTAACTTTGATACCCAGTACGGTCGTCAAGCCCTGAGAACTATGTATCACCACATCACACACAAAACTATGGTACCAGGCCTATCAGTGTCTACACTGACAGAGGACAAGTATGATTTTGAGGCCTTCAATCTACAGATGCAGGTGTGTGTGTATACAGTATTTATTCTCATTAGCTTCAATAAGCGCACAGTCGGTTCTTCTTTCTGTAATTTATCATAAAATCATTTTGATAAGTGCATTACTTTTGCCATCAAATACCTTAAAATTAATATTTCGCCTCTATTGACAACTTCATAACTACAGCTTTTCAGCAAGAGTCAAATGCTACAAGTCGAATGAGATACATAATTGTTCATTTATTGCATTTTGTTTATCTTTACCTGTATCGATAGTTTTAATAACAATGTTTCTCAAATCTAAAACTGAAATTGAGACGCCCCCAATTTACTGTAATTTTTAGGAAAGCCTAGTGTTGATGGGCTTGGTAGATATAGACATGCTTAGATCAGGGCCTGTTTTGAAAGAAAAAGATACAGGAGATGTTAGCAAGTTCCTTAACAGGATTCTGGGCCTCACTGTGGAGAAACAAAACATGGTAGGTTCAGAAATGTTCAAGACAATGTCAGCTGTGACATGAGGAATTTCTGAGAAGATTTGACACAAACTGAGCTGTACAGTCACAGAAGAAAGCTGAAAGCTTGAAACTTTGGTTTTTATGACGGACTGTACTATTCACAGAGCCAAAGCAAAGGCATTTATCGGCTGTGCAGTTACTGCACAACTGATTTGCTTTCATGTTTTTGCATATTGAAAAGGCTTGTTTTTACATGATGTGGCTCATTAATTCGTGTTGATATTGATTATTCATGCAAATTCAGTGTTCTTGCTTATACATATTGACTTTCTATAAGCTCTTAAAACTACAACAGTACATGTTCTTGCTTATGAATAAAAAAATGGCAATAATTCACAACTAGAAAATGAACGGGACTTGAAGGTCAGGTGAAGAGCATTTTAATAATTCTTTAATTCTTAAATGCAAGTTGCTAAACTTGGCTATGTAAGTACTGATTAATTGCCATACATTGTTATATTTTAGATATTCAACTACTTCACCGAATGCATGAAGTTATCCATTCAAAATGCCAAGAATGAGGGTCGTTATAATGAGGGGATGTTAGATATCACTGCATCCTCGGTGGAGATGGTGGGAAAACCTAGAGAAATCTTTAAAGATCTTAACAGAGGACACACTTCTACAAGGTATTTGAGCATTTGCGTGAGAAAACCAAAAATATGAGTTCCAACCTGGTCAGACACAAAGCGGCCTGAACAGTCACAGAAGCAGGCCAGAAGCTTGAAATTTCTGATTTAAGAAGAGGAATTGTATGATCCTTGTAGAGAAAACAAAGATGCTGATCAGCTATGCATGCTTTTTGTTACTAACCTGATATGATTCGGGATCAGTGAACTACATTTTTTACCCAACAATATAAAATCCAGCACCTTCTCCCAGAATTTAACTTTGTTAGACAACCAGGTTTTTCTTTTCTATTTTAGGTTTTAAAACTTTCAAAGTGTCATTGGTTTGCATGTCATCAAAGAAACAAAACAACTTTTACAACCAAGATATTTTCTGAACACAAACACTGTGATTTCCACAAACTACCAGGTTTTGTTCTTGAACAACAAAGATGTCAATATTGTATGAAAAAGAAAGACAGTTTATGTTGGTTTTGGTTTATTTTTCTAGATTAATAGAACTGAATGTTGACCGCGGTATGAGTTGGGAGATGGCAATATCAAGGGCAGATAACCACAAAGAGAGAAACGACGGGTTCTATGTGTCTAAGCGAGAGTTGTATGGCAAGAAGCTATATATCCTTGCTACTCAGAAGGAGAACTCCACACACTTGTTTAAGATAGCGAGACCCAATACTGGGTTGTCGACTTTCGACGAAGAGAAAACTGACCTGTTTCATAGATATACACCTGTGACAAGGGAAGATGCAGGTATTATGATGGTCTCTAAGAATTTATTTTGGGGTCAAAGTTTTCTTTGGAACTTAAGACCAGCAGAAGTTAGGCTGCTTATGGGTACATGTACTGTCATCCGGTTGAATAAAGGTAGTAGAAATGTATTATTTATGAATGGAAAATGAAGACTGAAATTGTGTAGCTGATTCTCACATCTAAAAACAGGTTTCTTTATAGATATGTTTTTTGTATGAGCTGCTTTAATTTGCTTTTGATTTTATCTGTGCTGCATCTAATAAAATCAAATTCAAGGATTTTTCCAGGTCTGTGCAAACCCTGTTGATGTGATGCACAATGGGCAAAACTTCTGCATGATGTCTAACGATTTAGAAACTTCAGGTTAACATCTATGGGAAAACCAACAATCTGCATAGGCAAAAACAAAGGCGCAGATCAGCTTTGCAGTAACTGCGAAGCTGATCAGCGCCTTTGTTTTTGCTACACGGATAGTACAATTCCTCTACTTTCTAAATCCAAAAGTTCCAGCCTCTAACCATCTTCTATGTCTATACAGCCCGGTTTGTGTCGGACCTGGTTGAAACCCAAATTGTTGGTTTTCTCACACACAGGCTCAAATATTAAAAAATAAAACAAATCTATGGATCAGTATTTTTGTGGTTCTTTACCTCAAGTGCTATGTATCTGTTTTCCAGAGGAGCATTGGAAGGAGCAGTATGAGCAGACCAAGAACAGCTGTGTTCACGGCTCACATTGTAAGAACAAAGGTTTCTGTAAAGTTGGCAGCCGGTGCTATCGTCTCCATCTGATCTGTGGTAGTATAGTCTCCATGATGAACATTCTGGAAGCCACGCTGAACAGGAATGCTGAAAAACTAAATCTTAGGTACTTGTACAATTTTAACTTTATATCTATCTAAGATAGGCCACGCTGAACAGGAATGCTGAAAAACTAAATCTTAGGTACTTGTACAATTTTAACTTTATATCTATCTAAGATAGGCCACGCTGAACAGGAATGCTGAAAAACTAAATCTTAGGTACTTGTACAATTTTAACTTTATATCTATCTAAGATAGGCCACGCTGAACAGGAATGCTGAAAAACTAAATCTTAGGTACTTGTACAATTTTAACTTTATATCTATCTAAGATAGGCCACGCTGAACAGGAATGCTGAAAAACTAAATCTTAGGTACTTGTACAATTTTAACTTTATATCTATCTAAGATAGACCACGCTGAACAGGAATGCTGAAAAATTAAATCTGAGGTACTTGTACAATTTTAACTTTATATCTCTCTAAGATAGGCCATGCTGAACAGGAATGCTTAAAAAACTAAATCTTAGGTACTTGTACAATTTTAACTATATATCTATCTAAGATAGACCACGCTGAACAGGAATGCTGAAAAATTAAATCTGAGGTACTTGTACAATTTTAACTATATATCTATCTAAGATAGACCACGCTGAACAGGAATGCTTAAAAAACTAAATCTTAGGTACTTGTACAATTTTAACTATATATCTATCTAAGATAGACCACGCTGAACAGGAATGCTGAAAAACTAAATCTTAGGTACTTGTACAATTTTAACTTTATATCTCTCTAAGATAGGCCACGCTGAACAGGAATGCTGAAAAACTAAATCTTAGGTACTTGTACAATTTTAACTTTATATCTCTCTAAGATAGGCCACACTGAACAGGAATGCTTAAAAAACTAAATCTTAGGTACAATTTTAACCCTATTATGTGCCAGTCATTGTGCCCCTCCGGCTGGTGGTAGCTTGTGGTAGTGCAGTGCCCTGGAAAAGCAGGGTATGAATTTCTGGTTCCAAATGGTGATGAAAATTTGAATTTATTGTGGCTTTCGGCTGAGCAAGAGAGTTTCTGCAGTGCTGAGTATATACCTGGGCTATTCCATTGCCTTGTAAAGGACATAGTTGCAAATGACTGGTGCTTTATGATTATAATTTGTAGTTGAGCCTGTGCATGAGAAAACCAACAATTTGGGTTTCAGACCAGGTCTGACACAAACTGGGAAGAATGCTAGATACTTGAAATTTTAGGTATAAGTAGAAGAGGCATTGTACTATCCGTTTAGCAAATAGGCGCTCATCAGCTTCGCAGTTACTGCGAAGCTGATCTGTGCCTTTGATTTTTCATATGCAAATCATTGGTTTTCTCATGTGAAGGTTCAATTATTAATGCTGTCACCTTTCTTATGAATTTTATTGCTTGTACATGTAAATGTTTTCAACAAACTGCCACTGTTTTGTAGTTTTAAAGTTCAAAGTTAAGAGCTTTCCTTAAGAAGCTTTAATAAACTGAACTAATAAAAACTCTTGTAGCCTGTAACTGTTTGATAAAAGAATTTCATACAATTTAGAATACTTTTTAAAGTTTTTATGAATTTCATTCTGTTTTACAGTAAATCAGAATCAAACATCAGAGTAGTGCGAGTAAAGCTGAATGACGGAGAGCGTGTTGTAGGCATTCGATACCCAGAAATCCTCATTAAGGAAGTTGAAAAAGCGATGAAGGAGCAACAAATCTGGGAAAAAATGCATCCAAATCTTCTGTCGCAGTCCCAATTACAATTGTCACAGGCAGCCATCTTGAATGGTTCCCTAGCAACAGGTCACATGATGAATCTCAGCCAGTCATCACAGAGCACAAGTGCTTACTTTCCAAGTTCCCAAACACCATCTAGCCCCATTCCATTTACAAACATTTTGGGATCACAGAATAACCAGTCTACTATTACTCCTCAATCCAGTGAACTTGACCCCAATTCAGGGAACCAGTCAGTGTCTGCAGGAGACCCAAATGTAGCCGTTTCTAAATCAGTAATTGAAGAAGTTACAGCTGTTAACCCCAAAACACAGGCCAAGGCTCTTAGGCCACCAGTTACAATTAAAAACTTCTTTAAACCAGCTGTTAAAAATGTCTCTTCTGGTGACTCGAAACTGACCAATGGACTGGCTGGTGACTCAAAACTGGTCAATGAAAAAGAATCTTCCTCTGGTGATCAGAAATCTGACAATCAGAGAGCAGTTTCTGCAGACTCCGAAACAGTGATAGCCAATAGGGTAACAGATTCTTTACTAGAAAAGGGAAATCATGAAATTGAAAAGGAATGCAAACCATGCGGTGATAATAAAGGAACTAAGAAGGTTAAGAAAGAAATGAGTTACTCAGAGTTTTTGGAAATGCGAAGTGGTTCTGATGCAGGCATTGAATTGACAGAAAATGGTGAAAATCATGTAACTGATTATAGTGAAAGTGAATCAAAATCAGCAAAGAAAGATACAGTATCAAACTCTATAGTTGTGTTGGATCAAAGCAGCAATGATGCCTCACCAGTAAAGCAGTCCTCAACCAAAAGAACTGAAGCAGGTGTATCAGAGAAACAGAGTGTTGGCAAGAAGAGAAAACTGGAGGAAAAAATTGTCAATCGTCCAGCAAAGAAATCAAAACAAACATCTTTAAAGTCATCATTCGCGAAGATGGAGTCAAAGTCTGTGACTTGTCCTATCTGTGCCAAAGTGTTTGAGAAAGGGATTTCTAATGCAGACCTAAATCAGCATATAGATAACTGTATTATAGAATAGCGTCATGAAAACATGTCCGTGTTATGTATACCTCCTTATACCCCACTTTTGTATAGCAAAACTGGGGAATGAAGGGGTCTATTTTTCTTGTATTTGCTCCAAAACAGATTATGGGTACTTGTTAAACCCGCCTCGGCGAAGCAGTTCTAATGTGTACCAACAATCTATGTTTTGAGCAAAAGTATTAAAAGAAACAAAATTTTTCAGATTAAAATTTTCAATTTTAACAGCTGAAAAGAAATCTCTGTATATTGCATGGGCATGTTTTCATAATGGGAAGACTTCTGTTGTCAGAGTATCAATAGTGCTAGTCACCATTTCTTTCCATTATGTGATTATCATTATATTTTTACAGGCTCCATTATATTTTTACAGGCTCCATTATATTTTTACAGGCTCTTTTTTATAATCATTGGTAGCTTTTACTCAATTCTAGTTGAAAAATTATTATCATGACATTTAGATGTTTATTGCGTAAAAACTGAATTTGGGAATTGTCCAAAAATGTTGTTTCTGGTACAGTTTAAAACTACTCAAAGTTTGGTTGGTATAAAAGTACTTTTGGGGGAAATAGAACAGGAAAATGATCTCTCAATTTTAGCTAATAATTATAGGGAAAGGCAAGGTTGAAATACAATGCATCTTAAATGAAAGTTCTCACCTCCCCTAACATTATAGGACAAGTTTAATTAAAATCTGATGAGAATTAAGAAGGTTATGTCATTTTGATTATTCATTAATTTCTATTGAAGGAGGTGCCCATCTTGGATATTCATGAGGCTTTTTGACATCATAAAGCCCTAATTAAATATGCATAATCAATATAATGAAAATGTATCAATATTTTTTCTGTAAGTTTGTGATTACATGTTTTCTATTTATATTGATTTACTATCAGTTTTGGCCATATTTCGCCATATTAGTTTTGAAACAAAATTTATTCAATGTTTATGATTTACAGTTTTCTAATTAAATATTCAAAATGGGGGCCAAAAGTCAGATCGTTCCAAAATTTCAAATGTCAATATCTCGTTTATTCCATATCGGATTTCCACAAAAATGATTGCTTTGATCAGTTCTTTAGCTTAAAAGGTATTGTTGATGAATATTGCGTTCTAATAAACCTTTGAGTAGGCCCCTCCCATAACAAACTGATGGGAGCTTTACCAGAAACAAGGCAATGGTTTCACTGATTGTGAATGTGCTAAGTTATGTAGAGGTGCTATATATATTATCAGTGATTTTAACGTTTTATTGATTTTTTACCTGACAGAAATTAAATGTGTTCAAATATTTTGTTCTCATTTCTTCTGACTACTGAAGTTAGTGTTGCTTATCTCCCATCAGGAAATCATGTCCGTGCAATGTATACTACCTCATACCCCACTTTTATATAGAAAAGCTTGGGTTTACAGGGGTATGCCTTGTTTTCTTATTTTTGCTCCAAAACACAGATTGTGGATACTCATTAGAACCGCCTCATGGAGGGGGTTCTAACATGTACCCACAATCGATGTTTTAAGCAAAAATATTAGAAATATCTTTCTTCTTTTTTTCCAATGACCCTCATTCTTGCAGGTAACAAGGACAACCATAAAATCTTGGATGAGTTCAAAATTCAGCCCAAACTCACTACTAACTGTGGAGTTAGCTGTCCTTGTGTGTTTGAAAAATCAGTATTTAGTGTTGTGGCAATTCCAGTGACTTCATCTTTAACTAGAATTTGTTTTCTTTGTGAAAACTGATGTCTCCCCCTTTCTATGTACATGTCCAAAATATGCAAGCAAGAGTTATAATTCTTGTGCATCACATATCCTGTCATTCTGTTTTATAAGTGTACCAAGTTTCATTGAAATATCTCTTACGGTTTTCAAGTTATAGAGCGGGCACGAAATTGTATGGAAAATAATCAAAGGGAAATAACTCCAAAGATATGAAAGCAAGAGTAATGATTCTTGTGCATCATGCTTTATAAGTGTACCATGTTTCATTGAAAAATCTCTAATGGTTTTTGAGTTATAGAGCAGACACAAAATCAGGGATGGAATACTCGTACTTGTACTTGTACTCGTACTTACTCGAGTACAGTTTTTCCAGTACTCAGCAATACTCAGTACTCAGCCAAATTTCTGAGTACAAGTACTCGTACTTACTCAAGTACTGATGCAAAAAGCCCTGTACTTATAAGTATTTTACGAGTACAGCTGAGTACTTTCTTGAAAATTTATGTTTTTTTATATTTTGAAAGATTTTTTTTTTTAGGGCATTGTTGGTACAGTGCCTTTTGGTCAGACTAATGATGCATATAATTGCCCTGTAGCAATATTAAATTAAAGTTTGAATTTTTGCATTCATGTATATATTTTTGTTTACTATTACCTGTGAATATCTGATTTTGGTTCAGCATTTGTATTACTCAAATGACATTTACATGTAGTTTGTTGCATTTCTGATACTGAGTGGATAGAGTGAAGATGTCAAAACGTCTATCCACGAAATTCAATATATTCTCATATCAGAAGGAACTGTTGGTGATGTGAAGGCACCATGCAAATACTGCCCACAGATAATATTGGGAAATATCGGTATGATATGTCATTGCTTATCCAGTGCTTCAGCTAGAATAGTTTAGCAGGGCGCATCACCCTGTTGCCCTTTTCCAGAGCCTTGTTGTGTCCTTTTTCATGCAGTTTGCACCCTGCCCTTCATTGTTGGTAAAAAGATCATTAAAATCAGACAAAAAATAAAAGAGTTACAGATGTTTTAAGTTTCAGGCTTAGTAACCAAACGTGCAGCTCTAGTTGCAGTGTGATTACTGCATGGCTGACTTCCTTAATCCTTTGTTTGTTGTCAATAATTGCTCAAAATAATTTTGACACGTTTGATTATAATTTCTCCAGGTGACACAACTTCCAATGTGAATTAAAGATACCAAGTTTAACTAGAGAACTCAATTATGAAAAGAAAGGAAGAAAAACAAAAAATTGTATGAATAAGACTGGCTTCTTGAAAGGTCTGGATTATCTACCATAAGGTTTAATCCCTTCAAATGCCAATAGTCAAGAATAGGTATACCCTGCAGCACACACAAAGAAAGAGAATAGAAAAATAAAAGAATTTTCCTGGTAAAAAGAATAACTTATCGGATTAATTATTTATAGAACAACTAATAAGTATGGTGCGAGTATAAGCGATATCAGCATTTAGGTATATGTTATTTTAAAGACAGAGTTGCCCTGGTCTTTAATGCCCATTTTGCTTATTTCCACTTGCTCAAAGTGCCCTCTTTAGCATAAGTCCGCTTTGCCCTTTTCAAATCCTAGCTGAAGCACTGTTATCTGATGTGTTTTTAAAATGTAAATATGAACTTTTGCTTTTGTTTTAATATGTTTAGTTACTTTAGTACTCAGAAGTACTCATAGTACTCATGAGTATTTTTTATAAAGTACTCAGGACTTACTCAAGCATTTTCAAAAAGTCAGTACTCAGTACTTACTCGAGTACTTTAAAAAATGCCAGTACTCAGTACTTACTCGAGTACTGTACCTCAGTACTCATTCCATCCCTGCACAAAATTGTATGAAAAATAATCAAAGGGAAATAACTCCAAAGATATGCAAGCAAGAGTTATGGTTCTTTAGCATGACACATCTCATCGTGCTTTATAAGTGTACCAAGTTTCATTGAAATATTTCTTCTGGTTTTCAAAGTGGACATGAAATTGTATGGAAAAATAATCAAAGGGAAATAACTCCAAAGATATGAAAGCAAGAGTTATAATTCTTGTGCATGACACATCGTCTCATCGTGCTTTATAAGTGTACCAAGTTTCACTGAAATTTCTCTTACGGTTTTCAAGTTATAGGGTGGACACGAAATTGTATGGAAAATAATCAAAGGGAAATTACTCCAAAGATATGCAAGCAAGAGTTATGGTTCTTTAGCACGACACGTTATCTCATCCTGCTTTATAATTGTACCAAGTTTCATTGAAATAACTCTTACGATTTTCGAGTTATAAAGCGGACACAAAATTGTATGGAAAATAATCAAAGGGAAATAACTCATAAAATACTCAAGCCAGAGTTATGGTTCTTGTGCATGACACATCGTCTGATCATGCTCAATAAGTGTACCAAGTTTTATTGAAAAATCTTAAAAACTGTTTTCAAGTTATACAGCGGACACGAAATTGTATCGAAAATTATCAAAGGGAAATAACTCCAAAAATACTCAGGCTAGAATTATGGTTCTTGTGCATGACACATCGTCTCGTCGGGGTCTACAAGTGTACCAAGTTTCATTGAAAAATCTTTAACGGTTTTCAAGTTATAGAGCAGACACGTAATTGTATCGAAAATAATCAAAGGGAAATAACTCCAAAAATACTCAAGCTAGAGTTATGGTTCTTGTGCATGACACATCGTCTCGTCGTGGTTTACAAGTGTACCAAGTTTCATTGAAAAATCTTTAACGGTTTTCAAGTTATATAGCGGACACGATTTGTGACGGACAGACGGACGCACGGGGAAAAACAATATGTCTCTCGACCCTGTCGGGGGGAGACATAATTGGATCATTTCTTGGCAGTAACAAGGATAGCCATAATATCTCGGGTGATTTTCAGTGATTCAACCTCAGATTGGGTAGTTAGCTGCCCATGTCAGAGCATTTGGAAAATCCACAGACTTCTGATGGGGAAAATGTTGTGGCAACTCTAGTGCCTTTTAATATTTTTCATTGGATCTTCCTCATACATGCAGGTAACAACAATGGGCCAATCAGTAGGTGGGGCGAAAACGGGAGAACCCCGAGAAAAATCACCTGACACACCCACAAGCAGAACGTGGCCAGAGCGGGGCTCGAACCCACACCAGACACAGCGGTGAGATGATCGAGTGATTAATGGGATAAATGTTAAGGTGATATTCTATTGCCTTTATTTTTAGTGGATCATCTTCATTTTAGCAGGTTATTACAGGTACAACCATAAAATCTGGCAGTCATTCAAAATTTGGCCTGATAACACTAAGGACTAAAGAGTTAGATGCCCTGGAGTGGTTGAAAAATCAACATTACAATGGGTATGTGTTGTGGCAAACCCTAGTAATGGATTCATTTTCTTATCTTCATTCTTGGAAGTAACAATGAAAACCATATCTCTCTGGTGAAGTTTTGTTAGATTTGTCTTTAAACAACTTAGCGGCCCTTGAGCATCTGAACAAGTAGCCCAAGGGCAACGATCGCTCACCTGTGAGTCAACAAGTACAGTCACTGGACAAAGTAACTGGGTTTTTTATCATATATGGGTATGGTGGCCATCTTGGTCACATGACCTTGAAATCAGCAGAAGAGCTCTTGTCTGGATTGTGTATCCTCTTTTCTGCCATTTTGGTTCACTTGAAAAAATCATCTAACAAGGTCAGGGTCCTATAATGACCCCCGGGGTGGGGCCATATTTGACCCCAGGGGCAAGATTGGCAGGATTTATGTAGAGCTCCACATGACAATGTTGTATATCAAATATACAAGCTTTGTGTCATGCTGTTGCAGAGATTTTTTCAAATATTTCCATTATAATTCTATGGTAGATAATGACATGCCTGGGGCATGGCCTGTATGGACCCCAGGGGCACCGTTGGCAGCATTTATAAAGGAGAGTATTATACATTGGTCCACACAACATGTGAAAGCTCTGGGCCATATGGTTTCAGAGAAGAACATTTTTTTATATTTTTCCCATGACGCCCCCGGGGTAGGGACTGCATGGACACCAGGGGCATGTTGGCAGGATTTGTAGCAGGATTTATAAATAGGATCACTTTACATTGCTACACACAAAATATGAAAGCTATGGGCCTTGTGGTTTTGGAGAAGAGGATTTTTTAAAGTTTTTCCCATGACGCCCCCGGGGCGGGGCCCGTATGGACCCCAGGGGCACGGTTGGCAGGATTTATAAAGAGGACCACTATACATTGCTACAAACAAAATATGAAAGCTTTCGGCCTTGTGGTTTCGAAGAAGAAGATTTTTTAAAGTTTTTCCCATGACGCCCCCGGGATGGGGCACGTATGGATCCCAGGGGCACGGTTGGCAGGATTTACAAAGAGGACCACTATACATTGCTACAAACAAAATATGAAAGCTCTGGGCCTTGTGGTTTCTGAGAAGAAGATTTTTAGCTCACCTGAGCCGTCAGGCTCACAAGGTGAGCTTATAGTATACCCATGCTCCGGCGTCCGTCCGTCCGTCCGTCGTCCACACTTTTCAAAGATCTTCTCCTCTGAAACCGCTTGGCCAATCAAAGCAAAATTTTACATGAAGCATCTATGGGAAGGGGGAACCAATGTGTATATAAATAATCCAGGTCACATGACCAAGATGGCCGCCATGCCCATATATGGTAAAAACCCTTCAAAAATCTTCTTCTCCGTAACCACTGGACCGATTTCAACCAAACTTGGCATGAAGCATTAATGGCTCAAGCACTACAATGTGTATATAAATCATGACCCTATGATGACCTTGACCTATTTTAAGGCAAGGTCAACATAGGTCGCGAATGCATTTGAATGGGAAAAATTGTTAAATTGTCATTTAAAGGAAAAATCTTGCAGAAAATGAGCAGTAGGACTGAATATTAATGATTCTGAAAAAAATTGGGCACCAGGGGCTCATCCGCCCCTACCCCGGGGCAATATACATGTATATCTCCATAATATTCAAACATCTTCTCCTCTGAAACCGCTTGGCCAGTCAAAGCGAAATTTTATGTGAAGCATCTATGGAATTGGGGAATTAATGTGTATATAAAAAATCCAGGTCACATGACCAAGATGGCCGCCATGCCCATATATGGTAAAAAACGTTCAAAAATCTTCTTCTTCAGAACCGGTTGACCGATTTCAACGAAACTTAGCACGAAGCATCGATGGCTCAAGCACTACAACGTGTATATAAATCATGACCCTGTGATGACCTTGACCTATTTTACGGGAAGGTCAACATAGGTCACCAATGCATTTGAATGGGGAAAACTTTTAAAATGTCATTTAAAGTGAAAGTCTTGCAGGAAATGGGCAGTAGGACTGGATATTAATGATTCTGAAAAAAATTGGACCCCAGGGGCTCATGTGCCCCCACCCCGGGGCAATATACATGTATATTTCCATAATATTCAAACGTCTTCTCCTCTGAAACCGCTTGGCCAAACAAAGCCAAATTTTAAGTGAAGCATCTATAGAATGGGGGAATCAATGTATATATAAATAATCTAGGTCACATGACCAAGATGGCCGCCATGCCCATATATGGTAAAAACCCATCAAAAATCATCTTCTCTGAAACCAATAGACTGATTTCAAGGAAACTTGGCGTGAGGCATCGATGGCTAAAGTACTCCAATGTATGTATAAATCATGACCCTTTGATGACCTTGACCAAGTTTATGGCAAGGTCAACATGGGTTGCCTGTGCATCTGAATTGGGAAAACTGTTAAAATGTCATTTGAAGGAAAAAGCCAACAGGAAATTGGCAAATGGACAGAATATTGAAGATTCTGAAAAAAGAAAATGGCCCAAGGGCTTATCTGCCCCTGCACTGGAGTTAAATACCATAATATTCAAACATGTTTATTGGTATATGCAGCTGATCTCAGGTGAGCATTTACAGGACCATTGGTCCTCTGGTTTTATGTTTTACCCATGACCCCTCTGGGGCGGGGCCCGTATGGACCCCAGGGGCACGGTTGGCAGGATTTATAAAAAGGACCACTATACATTGCTACACAAAAAATATGAAAGCTTTGGATCTTGTGGTTTCGAAGAAGAAGATTTTTTAAAGTTTTTCCCATGACGCCCCCGGGGCGGGGCCCGTATGGATCCCAGGTGCACGGTTGGCATGATTTACAAGGAGGACCACTATACATTGCTACAAACAAAATATGAAAGCTTTGGGCCTTGTGGTTCCGGGAGAAGATTATGTTTTTCCCATGACGTCCCCGGGGCGGGGCCCGTATGGACCCCAGGGGCATGGTTGGCACGATTTATAAAGGGGACCACTATACATTGCTACTGACAAAATATGAAAGCACTGGGTTTTGTGGTTTTGGAGAACAAGATTTTTTTATGTTTTTCCCATTGTAAGTCTATGGGAGCTATCCGTTGCCATGGAAACCAGAGTTCTGATCCGACCTGGCCCAAAACCTAATACAACCTTTCCCCCTCCTCAATGATGCTTTAGATAAAATTTGGTCACGATTGGCCTTGCTGTCTTAGAGATATTCCAGTTTGAAAATGTGGACGGACGGATGCACGCACGGACGCCGGCTCGACTACTATACTATAAGCTCACCTTGTGAGCCTTCGGCTCAGGTGAGCTAAAAATTCCCAGAATGTTTAACTTGATTCTCAGGTCAGCGATGGTTGCCCTAAAAGGCCTTTAGACTACTTGTGATGTTTGTGCATTTTATTTATTTTTATTTGAATTGATGCTTTACGTCCCAGTCAACAGTAATGGTCATGTGGGGACTTTGCCTCCATTTTATGGGTCTTTTACCTAACATTAGGATGTCATGACACTCAAAATGCGCTTCATAAATGTATCCACCCAACTAAGCCAATAAGACTTATATGTATGGATGGTTTGACTAAACCACTTTTCCTGGGCAGGCTCAGACTTAAGCGGTTAACCAGTAATCAGATGGTCGGCCAGTAGCTTAGAAGCTTTGCCTTGAGACACAGCAGCCCATCTCTTTCTCCTAGGCCCCAATATATTTAATCTAGTTCAGGTAATTTGGTAACTGATTCAGTCATTGGCCACCTTTAGGGAAAAAGCTACTGGCTTATGATATGAGCCGCTGCATCATAAAATCAACAATTTGCTTTTGCAAAAAGAAAGGCGCAGATCAGCAGTTACCATTGTTTTTGCTACACAGATAGTAAAATTCTTTTTAAATCCATCATCTCGAGTTTCTAGCTTGCTTCTGTGACTACAGGCTGGTTTGTGTCTGACCTGGTCAGAACCCCAAATTGTTGGATTTCTCATGCGAAGGCTCAAATGTTCTAGCTGTACCAGTTGTAGGACTTGGGCTCTGATTTCACCAGTTCCTGATAATTGAGCCGCCTCGTGGGAAAACCAACAATGTGGTTTCCGAACAGGTCGGATACAAACCGACCTGTACAAGCACAGAAGACAGCTAGAAGCTTGAAGTTTCGGATTTAAGAAGAAGAGGAATTGTACTTTCCGAGTAGCGAAAACAAAGGCGCTGATCAGCTTCGCGGTTACCGCGAAGCTGATCTGCGTCTTTGTTTTTGCCTTTGCAGATTGTTGGTTTTCTCATGAGGCGGCTCAATTGCTTACTTTTACTTTTTCATAAAGTTCAAAGGTCAAACTGCTGTTCACATGTCCTCGATAGAAGCCTGCACTGCATAGCCCTTATGTCACCTTGTAAACCAGGGTAGCACACACAAAGAAAGCCAATGACTTGCTGTTATAATTTATTTATTTAAAAATCTATGCAAGAAAACTGGAGCAACATCGTGAGAAAACCTGCTTCCTTCATATGCTTAAAGGCGTAGATCAATTGTACATTATCACTAAAACTGCGCCTCTGTTTTCACTTCTTATAACAGTTGATCTTATTTTCTAAATTTCAAGTTTTGGACCAGTCCGGTTTTCTCATGTCAGTGCTTATGTGTGAAAGCATCAATAGATTTGAGCCGCGACGCGAGAAAACCGGTCTTCGGGGTTTCCGACCAGGTCTGACACAAACAGACCTGTACAGTCATAGAAGAAAGCTAGCAGCTTGAAATTGGGGATTTAAGAAGAAGAGAAATTGTACTATCCGTGTAGCAAAAACAAAGGCGCTGATCAGCTTCGCAGTTACTGCGAAGCTGATCTGCGTCTTTGTTTTCGCATATGTAATAATCCCGTTTTCTCACGACGCGGCTCATTTAGCAATGGCATGAGATTTCCAACAATCACACTTGTGCGCCCAGCAAAGACTCAGATCAGCCTGCTCATCGGCACAGACTGATCAGTCTTTGCTAGCCACACCACATAAGCATTGGGTCTAGATAGATAACCTTTGTGGTCTATGCATCAACACTGTCATTCCCCAAATTGTTGGATTTCTCATGCGAAGGCTCAAATGTTCTAGCTGTACCAGTTGTAGGACTTGGGCTCTGATTTCACCAGTTCCTGATAATTGAGCCGCCTCGTGGGAAAACCAACAATGTGGTTTCCGAACAGGTCGGACACAAACCGACCTGTACAAGCACAGAAGACAGCTAGAAGCTTGAAATTTCGGATTTAAGAAGAAGAGGAATTGTTCTTTCCGAGTAGCGAAAACAAAGGCGTAGATCAGCTTCGCGGTTACTGCGAAGCTGATCTGCGTCTTTGTTTTCGCCTTTGCAGATTGTTGGTTTTCTCATGAGGCGGCTCAATTGCTTACTTTTGGTTTTGATTAGTCTGTTTTATGGCTAATCATTCCAGTCAACAATGTTTCATTCATGTTAGGATGTACTGTTGGTTTTTAACTGTGTCTAAAACATGCAAAATACAATATCCGTTCCATGGTAATAATGCAGCTAAGTGTTTTCTCTGTAGTCGGTCTAATTTCTTTCCTTGATCTGAAACTTCAAGGTTACAGTCTCCAAAAACTGAGAATAGTTTATGCCTGTACCTAGAAGACTGTTTTTTCTCATGACATGGCTCGTATTTTTCCAACCCCTAAACACTGGCATGAAATGGCCAAATGGTCATCATCAATAAATAAACCATTCAACCAATGTCACTTGCTTTACCTTTAGCAAGTTCCTCAGAACAATGTCTAAAAGTATGAATCTGTGCATCCATTTTCTTGATATCCAGAGCACTAACAATTGCCTTAGACTGACCATATACACTTCCATCTCTTTATAACAAAGTTTGTAAAAGATTGGTTTTGGATATTACACATGCCATTCTTGGATCCCAAATGGTCATTTTACAATAATTATTTCACTATTTATCTATACATTTACATTCATTATACATGTACCACAGATTTTAGCTAACCTGGATATTGTCTTAGATCCCAACAACATTGTTACGAGGTTTTTATGAAGAACTAGCAAAAATTTCAATTCTTATAAAATACTCCTCATTACCTAGTTTTCTGATAAAATGGGTAAAATCATTGTACATTCCTCAGGTAACTTTCTTGGCCCTCTGATAGACCAGAGGACTCTATAGTTTTGGATCTTTAGCTCAGTAGTGTTCTAAACCTGAGATATCATAGACTGGATTTTGGCTTGTACATCTCGTTAACAGTCTTAAAACGACCATAATTCATTAGTAATGTTCTAAAGCCACAATAAACTTCTCAAGTAACTTTCTTGGCCCTCTGATAGACCAGAGGACTTTGCAGTTTTGGATCTTTAGCTCTGCAGTGTTTGTTAAAGTCGTCTAAAACTGAGCAATCGTAGACTGGATTTAAGCTTGTATATCTCATTAACAAAGTAAAATGACTATAATTCACTATTAATGTTCTAAAGCCACAATAAACTTCTCAAGTAACTTTCTTGGCCCTCTGATAGACCAGAGGACTCTGTAGTTTTGGATCTTTAGCTCTGTAGTGTTCATTAAAGTCCAGTCTAAAACTGAGAAATCGTAGACTGACATCTTGATGACTGGTTACCATGATCAGGAACTGCTGTACCATGTCCTGGAAAAAAAAAAAAAACGAATCACAGTCAAACCTCATTATAACGCTATCTTCGCGGTCCATAGAAACAGACCGTGGTTTAAGTGAAAATGTGTTATAATGAGGTTACTTACTATAGACATACAGTTCCTCATTATAACATGCCTCATTATAATGCAGTTTTCAATATAACACAGCCATGTCAATGCTCCCAAAATGAATAGTTTACTATATGTCAATTGTAAATAACCTCATTATAATAGTTTCATTTATAGCATGGTCTGTTTCAATGGACCCCAAAGATAGTTTTATAATGAGGTCGCCCCGTATGTGTATTAGTAAAATGAGCATTCGCATGAAAAAAACCTGCAATTCGGGTTTCTGTCCAATACAAACCGGCCTGCACAGTCACAGAAACAGGCTAAAAGCTTGAAATTTTAGATTTAAGAAGAAGGCTTGTACTATCCGTATTTAGAAAAACGAAAGTGCTGATCAATTGTGCAGTTATTGAGCAGCTGATCTGCACCTTTCTTTTTGCCTATGCGTGTTGTTGGTTTTCTCATGACACAGCTCAAACGATATGAAGTGCAAACTAACATTTACACCTTAACATTTTTTTTTTAACTTGAGCATAGCAAGACTTTTTAATAGCATTAGGTTTTGCTGAAATTAACTGGTTGAGTTGGACAATATTTGGGGAAAAAATGTGACATGGGGCTTAACATATTTTGGCCAGTTAAGTTATTTTATGGTATTAACAATTATAGGCTATTTAGTGGCAAACTTAAAGTAGTACCTAGGTACTTTATACTGACCTGGTAAGACTGAGACAGTACTGCTATCTTGGCCCTTGTCGATGGTATCACAGTTTTCAAGAAGTCAACACGACGCCTTCTCTCTTCCTCTTCCGATTCCTCTGTCACACCCCATCTACCCTGTTGACGAAATCAGTATTCACATGTTACAAACAGAATGTTTACACAATAAAGATCACAATAACGACACCATTTTGAAAACACTTTCAAATTTTGTTGTTCAAGTGAGTGAATGATAGACAAATGGGAATTGATTGGTGATAGACAAACTAGAATTGATTGGTGATTTGGCAAAGTTTTACAATTCTATTTGCTCCAGTACAACGCACATTTCTTCTATTGTAAATGTTTGTTCACTTCATGATTGCTTTCAACAAATATGAGCCGCGTCACGTGAAGACCTGATTTTTGCATTGCGAAAACAAAGGCGCAGATCAGCGCCTTTGTTTTCGCTACTCAGATAGTACAATTCTTCTACTTACAGCCAAAATTACAAGCCTCTAGCCTACTTCTGTGACTGCACAGGTCGATTTGTGTTGCACCTGGTAGGAAACCCCACAGACCGGTTTTCTCGCATCATGGCTCATATTATTCTACCTTGTGCTGACTAAGTTTGGTCTCAAACATATGAGCCGCCTCTTGGAAAAACCAACAATGTGGTTTCCGACCAGGTCCGACACAAAACGACCTGTACAGTCACAGAAGACAGCTAGACGCATGAAATTTCGTATTTAGGAAGTAGAGGGATTGTACTATCCGTGTAGCGAAAACAAAGGCGCCGATCAGCTTCGCGGTAACCGGGAAGCTGATCAGCGCCTTTGTTTTCGCATATGCAACTTGTTGGTTTTCCCATGAGGCGGCTCATATGCAAGTCCTTACCCTTACACACTTAGGATCATTTCTAACCACTATTCAATATCTTCTCTGTCCATCTATTGGACATTTTCTCATAATTTTGTCTGAGTTCTTGATTGGCAATCTGGTTGAATAATTTTATTTGCAACATGTGAAAGCTGGCATTTTGCACATGCGCAAACAAAGATGTATATCAGGTGTGCAGTAACTGTACAGGACATCAGCATCTTTGTTTTCAATACAAAGACAGAACATTCCCTCTTTTTGTTCTTTAGGAAATTTCAAGCTTCCAGCCTTCTGTGACTGTACATGCCAGTTTGTGTCCAACTTGGTGGGAAATCCTAAAGACCGTTTTTCTCCCAATGCCACTCGTGTAATACCTCCTCTGTCCTCCTATTGGCCATTTTCTCGTAATGTTGTCTGGCCATGAGTTCTTGATTGGCAATCTGGTAGAATGTGTCCTGGGCTTGTTGGAAGTTAATGATCAGATCAAACACTGTACGCAGCTGGGTCAAGATACCCTGGAATAGGAATAATATAACCATATTCAATTTTAACTAAGATGTGTGTCAATTTAAAATGCTAAAACTTTATATGCAACGTGATAGTGAATATTTTGGTATAAACATGAATAAATCACAAATGTTATCTATTAATCAAATTGGTTGTTACAGATTCTATTTACAATCTGGGAGTTTGGTCCCTCCCAAAGAAAATTTGGGATAAGTTTGTACTTGAATTTCAGGTTTTCCTATATAATCTATACATTTTCACTTCTCTCTCAGCTGAAAATAGGGAGAAGTTTGTTCATTTAGGGAGACTATGTCTCATTTAGGGAGACTATGTCTCCCTAGTCGCCCTGTAGGCTATTCCCTGTTTAAGCGTTATATTTACAATTTATCGGTTTAATTAAAACTACCCAATTGTGCCTAACTTTATGAATTGATGGTTCAATAACACCCAATATCCCATATGAAAAAAGCTTGAAACCATCCAAAGCAAGATTTACATCTCTACCGATAATCGTTTAAAATCTTTGACTGAGGCTAAAAGTGACCAACAGCTATACCCACTAACCCATGAAAGCACAATTAATTTGTTTGCGGTATTATGCCCAGTCAGCAATTTTCCGGTCATATCAATTGCACTTCTTCTTGGGTATGGACCAAGACTATGGTTTGTTCATTTATCTTTTCAGAGACACATTTGACATTCTAAACTGCATTGAGACTATAGGTAGAAGGATGAAAATTTTAGATTTTGAAAAAGACATTGAACAGACGGTAAACACTTAGTTGCTAATTCAACTTCACAGTAGTACCGCTGATCCCAAAATGCCAAAAGATTTTTTTTAATAAATATAGCAAAAGTGAGCAAAGCTCACATACCCCCGACGGTAGCCATCAGAGGTCATACCACTTTGAGACAAAAAGCAGATTACAGAAAAAGGTATACATCTAGTCATCAAATGAATACCCAGCTGTACTGTACGCTTCTACAAAGATTATAAGAAAAGAAACAAAGTATAAAAAGGAGACACAAGTAAACCACAGATTCTTAAATATATTTGGTCATTCTGAAAATGCATATAAAATTTGAAGTCTCTAACTCTTATACAGACTGAGCTGATATGATGGAAAATTCATTGGATGGAAAGAAAAATGGATAAATAAAGGGACTTATAAGCTTCAGGCAGATTCTCAAATATGCAATACAACTTGAGGTACCCAAGGCTTGTACCTAATTTCAAACTTCTAGGTAAAGTAGATCCTGAGAAATCTTTGACAGAAAATTTCTTGGATAGAAAGAAAAATGGATAAATAATGGGAATGATAAGCCTGGGATTGTTGATTCTCTAATACACAATACAACTTGACATACCCAAGCTTTGTACCAAATTTTAATATTCTACCTTCAGTAGTTCCTGAGAAATCTTTGACACAAAAAGGTGAAGATTTGTATAGGAGTGACAGATGGGACAAGAAACAAAGTAAAAAAAGAAGACAAAAGTAAACCACAGAATCATAATCTTGATTTCAGTTATAGAGTTGGTCATTCTGAACATGCATATAAAATTTGAAGTCTCTAACTCTTATACAGACTGAGCTGATATGATGAAAAAATTTCTTGGATAGAGAGAAAAATGGACAAATAAAGGGAATGATAAGCCTGGGATTGTTGATTCTCGAATACACAATACAACTTGACATACCCAAGCTTTGTACCAAATTTAAAAGTTCTAGGTTAAGTAGTTCCTGAGAAATCTTCGACACAAAAAGTTTACAGACAGACGGAAAAAGCAAAAACTATATACCCCCTAATACTTCGTATGCCGGGGGTATAATAAGGCTTGATAGGATGATAATTCAATCTGTTTTAAGTCTCAAAAACTGAGTGACGTAAAACTGAGGATCTAAACCCACTACACACATAGATGGTGCCTAGTGCAATGAATCACATGAGTGCATTTTAACCTGATGAGAAGCAGTTCCACCTTCAAGTACCTACAATATGAATTTACAGCAAAGTGGATGAAACACATCACATAATAAAAATTACACTGAATTACACTGTCATTTGTATTTGACATTTCCTTTGACTGTATAGGGTTTAATGTCCCACCAACAGCTAAGGTCATATGGAGACAGGACCTTAGTTCATAGTCTCGTCCGAAGGACTGGAGAAGCCCAGGATCAACCCTGCAACCCTGGTTTACAAGGCGTGTGGCATAACCACAGCGCCACAGAGGCTTCTTTGACGTTTTGTTTCACTATTTTTAGGTAACTTTATTTTTCTTTTTTTCATGGCTAGTTGGTAAAACAAACCCAGGATTGGGATGCGATTTAATGTTCTCAAATAAAAAACATCCAAAACAACAAGGTTCACAGTACATTTTGCAGTATTCTTCTTTTCAGATTTTTCTACTGCTGTTATTAAAACTGTAAGCCGAAGATTTTAAACAAGTACTTACCGTGGATTTTTCATCCAATAAACATCTGTTTATGATGGTATCGAGGAAAATCTCATGAGCAGCGATCACATTGTCTAAATCTTCAGCCTCCTTTACTTTGATCAACAGCTCATGCCAGGAACACTCCAAAACCTGTTAGTAAAAGTAAATGGTAAACAATTTTTCACTTATGTCACATCAGGTCGGAGCCAGTCTTGCTGGGTTTTACCCAGTACATTATGGAATAAATGTGTCCTGTTCAGTTAAAATATGGCACCTTGGTAAGATGTGAACTCAGGACTTCTCAATTAGGAGTCAGATTTTCTACCACTAGGCCTGTAGGCTATCATCTCCATGTTTTGAAAGAATTTCCTTTTAGCTTAGTAGAACCTCCTTTCAGTCAAAATCTTCATCCATGTGTTTAAATAACAGTAAAGTTACAAGGTTTCCTTATATGACCTGATTTTAGGATCTTACCTCAAAGCTGATATAGTACTGTGTCTGTTGTATGAAATGGACCATCTCCCCACCAAGGATGTGACACTGGTGTAATATACTGCCCAATTCTGTAATAAAACAATATTGAAGGGTTATGAAAACTATAAATGGGGGTGCTGAATACTGTCTTTTTCCCTTTAAAATATTTTCGCTACTGTTTTTGAGAATAATTCGGAAAAAGAAAATTTCTTCATATACTCAAATATACAGTATCTATGCCACCACAGATTTATCCTTTATATCAGCCTCCTCAAGAAGAAAGTCAGACTTGTAAGCGAGAGTCAAAAGATCCCTATCACCAGCATTATTGAGACTGTATACATGTATATTCAAATGTCTTCATCAAATCATGACCCTATGCACTCACCTACTGATCCTAATAACCTACTTGATTAGGCAAGATTCCTATATGAGTCGCGACGTGAAAACCGGGCTTTGGGGTTTCCGACCAGGTCTAACACAAACCGACCTGTACAGTCACAGAAGCAGGCTAGATGCTTGACATTTTTTGCTATAAGCAGAAGAGGATTGTACTATCCAGTAGCAAAAACAAAGGCGAAGCTGATCTGCATCTTTGTTTTTGCCTATGCAAAAATCTGGTTTTCTCATGGTGCAGCTCATATATTCCTATCTTAAACCTGTTCAACTAACCTGGTATACTTCTCAACAGTTTAGCATTGAAGATCTGATTTTTCCATATGATAGACAGTATATACTCCATTCTCTTAGCACGCCATAGGAAGTTAAACACTCTCAGGTACATACCTGGTATACTTCTCAACAGTTTAGTATTGAAGATCTGATTCTTCCATATGATAGACAGTATATACTCCATTCTCTTGGCTCGCCATAGGAAGTTAAACACTCTCAGGTACATACCTGGTATACTTCTCAACAGTTTAGCATTGAAGATCTGATTCTTCCATATGATAGACAGTATATACTCCATTCTCTTGGCACGCCATAGGAAGTTTAACACTCTCAGGTACATACCTGGTATACTTCTCAACAGTTTAGTATTGAAGATCTGATTCTTCCATATGATAGACAGTATATACTCCATTCTCTTGGCTCGCCATAGGAAGTTAAACACTCTCAGGTACATACCTGGTATACTTCTCAACAGTTTAGTATTGAAGATCTGATTCTTCCATATGATAGACAGTATATACTCCATTCTCTTGGCTCGCCATAGGACGTTAAACACTCTCAGGTACATACCTGGTATACTTCTCAACAGTTTAGCATTGAAGATCTGATTCTTCCATATGATAGACAGTATATACTCCATTCTCTTGGCACGCCACAGGACGTTAAACACTCTCAGGTACATACCTGGTATACTTCTCAACAGTTTAGCATTGAAGATCTGATTCTTCCATATGATAGACAGTATATACTCCATTCTCTTAGCACGCCATAGGAAGTTAAACACTCTCAGGTACGTACCTGGTATACTTCTCAACAGTTTAGCAATGAAGATCTGATTCTTCCATATGATAGACAGTATATACTCCATTCTCTTGGCCCGCCATAGGAAGTTTAACACTCTCAGGTACATACCTGGTATACTTCTCAAGAGTTTAGCATTGAAGATCTGATTTTTCCATATGACAGACAGTATATACTCCATTCTCTTGGCCCGCCATAGGAAGTTAAACACTCTCAGGTACATACGTGGTATACTTCTCAACAGTTTAGCATTGAAGATCTGATTCTTCCATATGATAGACAGTATATACTCCATTCTCTTGGCCCGCCATAGGAAGTTAAACACTCTCAGGTACATACCTGGTATACTTCTCAACAGTTTAGCATTGAAGATCTGATTTTTCCATATGATAGACAGTATATACTCCATTCTCTTGGCACGCCATAGGAAGTTAAACACTCTCAGGTACATACCTGGTATACTTCTCAAGAGTTAAGCATTGAAGATCTGATTCTTCCATATGATAGACAGTATATACTCCATTCTCTTGGCCCGCCATAGGAAGTTAAACACTCTCAAGTACATACCTGGTATACTTCTCAACAGTTTAGCATTGAAGATCTGATTCTTCCATATGATAGACAGTATATACTCCATTCTCTTGGCACGCCACAGGACGTTAAACACTCTCAAGTACATACCTGGTATACTTCTCAACAGTTTAGCATTGAAGATCTGATACTTCCATATGATAGACAGTATATACTCCATTCTCTTGGCACGCCATAGGAAGTTAAACACTCTCAAGTACATACCTGGTATACTTCTCAAGAGTTTAGCATTGAAGATCTGATTCTTCCATATGATAGACAGTATATACTCCATTCTCTTGGCACGCCATAGGAAGTTAAACACTCTCAAGTACATACCTGGTATACTTCTCAAGAGTTTAGCATTGAAGATCTGATTCTTCCATATGATTGACAGTATATACTCCATTCTCTTAGCCCGCCACAGGAAGTTAAACACTCTCAGGTACATTATCATACATTCTGGGGTAAATACCTGGGAAAATGAAAATATATGAGCCACATTTTTGCATAAACAAAAACAGTCAGGAAAATAAAGATGCATATCAGTAGTGCATAAAATTTGGCTCTGATTGGCCTATGCAAGCGGTTTTCATTTCATTTCAGAGGAGAAGCCAAATTTTTGAAATCATGACTGACAGGTGATGGATGGATGCTGAACCTTGGATATACTGTAAGCTCCTCTGGTGAGCCTTCGGTGAGCTAATATTATAACAGATGGCAAAGTTCTGTACCTTAATTACCCAAAAAAGAAAGGGCCATAAAATTGGATGCGTTTATTTAAAACACTAATTAGAGAGAAAGAGCCATCAAAAGTAAGGTCAAGTATAACTTACAGTTCTGATTGGTCCATAAAATTTAGTACATTTAATTTTCAAAAACAGAGCCAATCAAAAGTGAGGTCAAGTATAACTTACAGTTCTGATTGGTCCATCTACATGATAGTCAAGACTAAAGACGTCCCAGCCTGTGTCTCCTGGGGATACCTAGGAAGAAAATATAAAACATTTTAGCTATGACAAGCGAAAACCAGCCGTGATGCGAGAAACCCAGTCTTTGGGAGTTCCGACCCAGTCCGACACAAACTGGCCTGTACAGCCCCAGAAGAAGATTAGAAACTTGAAATTTTAGTTATAAATATAGGAGGGTGTACTGTCTGTGTAGCGAAAACAAAGGCGCTGATCTGTGCCTTTGTTTTTGCATTGACAAAGCTCATTTGGTATCAGCCTTCCTGACGAATGCATGCATATACATGACCTGTAGATGCTAGCGATCATCAAATGAGCCGTGACACGAGAAAACCGGTCTTCGGGGTTTCTGACCTGGTCCGACCTGTACAATCACAGAAGCAGGCTAGAAGCTTGAAATTTTGCAAATAGGTAGAGGAAGAATTGTACTATCCGAGTAGCGAAAACAAAGGCGCTGATCAGCTTCGCAGTTACCGCTAAGCTGATCTGCGCCTTTCTTTTTGCATAGGCTATAATCCCGTTTTCTCACGATGCGGCTCAAATTAACTCTTATTTTTTTTTTCATTAATGTTTGATTTCTTGTTTAATGTTCATAAATTACAACACAACTCATGTTAATATGCCCAATGGTCAGTTATCCCAACTTTTTCTCAGCAGCCCTAACTTTAGCTGTTTACCAGTGTTGTATGTCATTCTTTCACAAGTAACTGACAATTATATATAAAAGTGTGTGTGTGTTTTTTTTTTTTTGTTTTTTTTTGGAAGGGACGACAGACATTCTTCCTTTACCTCAAGAAGTCTGACATCCAGTCGTTTCAATATGTCAGAATGATCAAACTGTGCATTGGTCGCTCTGATCGCAGTCTCCAAGATGCCAGTCAGATTGTGAAGGTACAGGTTACTGGCTGGCTTGGCAAGATCTTCCCTGTTAAAAAGGAAAATAATTCAAGCTTTCATGATCACTCTTGTTATAAAGGAAAATTAGGTCAGCTTGCTGGTAAAATATGTCATAATAAACTATGTGAGCTAGAGCTGTCATTGATATCGCTGATATCGATGTATTGATAAAAATGAGCTTCGATATTCGTATCGATACAGAAAAGGGACATATCGATATTGTAAAGTGTATATAGCTACAGACAAGGAATGTAGTATTTGAAGTCAATTTTCCCAAATATTTTCATAAAATGATAGTTTATATTGCAAGTATTAATTAGAGATGTTAAATATATTACATAAAAGCATGAGGCAGTGTTATTAAATACCCACTGCACCATGTTTTCAAACGTTTAACTGAGTCTAACCTTTACCTGAGGGTTGGGGTTAGCTTCTAGCAGCACATGTTTTTGTGGAGAAATTACATCCATATCATCAAATACCCATCCTTAATTTTTAGCAATGTCTATTTGTCAAATTGCCAGTCTTGCAACATTCATTCAGATTAGGCTATTTATATATATGATGTGTATGTACTTTGATCATGTCCGTTAAAATTTGACTTCATAGGTCTCTTCTCTTTTACGAATAAAATTTAAAATGATGTTTAAACTTTTTCTTACACTTGTTTCTGGTGACACTAAATTCTTAAAAAGGTTAGAGAAGGCTAGGGAGTTTTATATTGTATACATACAAATTTAAAGTAGCATAAGAAAACAATATGGGTCTATTAAAGTTACAGTTTAAACACTTTGTTGAAAAATTATTTGTATATTAATATTATATATCGATACAAATATCGATATATCACAATATTTCCCACCGATATATCGATATGTAAAATGCCCAATCAATGACAGCTCTAATGTGAGCATTAGAAGCTCCAATCGCAGTCTCTTAAGATCCTATTAAGATTATGTAGTTACAGGTTAGAACTTCCCTGTCAAAAATCACAAATTATTGAGTTCAATAAATTTTAGATGGTTAGAAAATAAAATCAGTAGCTCTGATTGCCTTCTCTTTTCCAGTCAGATTATCTTGATCTGAGTTTTTCTACTTTTCTTCTTTCTTTTTGTTACATTGAGTATAACAATCAGTCAAGATTAATTTGGTATCTAGCCAACAAAAACTTGAAGTTGAGTACTGTAAGTTCAGAGATGTTTATGAGAGCTTCATTTTCACTAATTTGTAGTCTTGCTATTTTCTACTCGTTAAAAAAGACCAACTATAGCCGTGAAAGACTAAACAAGTACGCTGTCGCAAATTCAAGAATTTGCTAATAATAAGGAAATGGAAAATTTATGAATGAAAAGCTGCAGGAAAGTTTCAGAACTTACAGTGGCTCTCTTACCAGGATACCATACTTACTCTAAGAGATTCATGAGATGTCTAATAAAATCTCCCTGGCCGAGTAGCAAATATCTTCTCATTGCCTGAAACATTAAAAGAAGGGGGGATTGTGAGCATTTGACAATATAAATCCATCAGGATAACATGTCTGTGAAATGTATACTCCCTTTCACCCCACCTTTATACAGATAAACTGGGATAAACATGCATACATACAATTTTTCTTATTTTGGCACTAAAACATAGATTGTTGGTACTTGTTAGAACTGCCTCAAAATGCACCCATGTTTAATGTTTTGAGCAAAAATATGAAAAGATTATTTTTTCAACTTTTCCTTTTTACAGCTGAATAAATCTTTTTTCATTGCAAAGGCATATTTTCGTATTGTGATTATGGATGTTGTTTTTTGTCACCAAAGTCATTTATGTTATTTTTTCTTAAGTGTGATACAGCATTGTTTATATGGAGACAGAACATAAAATATGCACTATGCATTAAATTTGTTATGATGAGTAATGAACATGATGAAATTCATTCTTAATTTGACCGCAAATCTTAAATAGAAATAACACTTTACAGTCTAAACCAGCAAGGGACAGATGTACTGTTTCATACTGGAGGTTAAATTGCCTTTTAATATTATCAGGCTCCAAAAATGTAAGAAAGAAAGAAAGATGTTTCTACCTAAAATTTTCTGATATAAAAAATCTATAATTTTCAAACTGCAATGGTGTGTTCATATATAACTTTATTTTTCTACTCCTTTGTTTAAGTCACTTCTTTGTATTAAGTTATATCTTGCTTATAAATTTTTGATTCAAAATATAAAAAAAAATTCTATTGGAAAACCTATGTCTTGACAATAAATTGACAAATGAGCTAAGAAAATAAAGACAATTCAAGGGAAACTACCCTAAAATCGTATTTTATGAGGAGTAATACAAAGGGGCGTCTACAAATCCAACACATAACCAATTGAGCTAACAGGCCCAGTCATGTGGTTTCACAGATTACAATTGAGCCGCATCGTAAAAGGAAACCGGCTTTTTGCCTATGCGAAAACAAAGGCGCAGATCAGCTTCGCAGTAACTGCAAAGCTGATCAGCGCCTTAGTTTTCGCTACACGGATAATACGATTCCTCTTCTTAAATTTCAAGCTTCTATCTACCTATGTCTGTACAGGATGGTTTGTGTCAGATCTGGTCGGAAACACCAAAAACCTGTTTTCCATGTATGGCTCATTTAAAATTAAGAAGGTTCTATACCTTAAGGTGTTCCATGAACTTGTATTTATTATGCAGTACATCTAGTAGATGTCGACTGGTCTCTTTATAAATTCTGTCAATCATATCTTGGAAGTTGTTACTGGTGTCTTGAGTAAACATCCATTCAGCTGCAAAAAAAAAAGATCATTTGTGCCAAAGGTCTGACACTAACCGAGCTGTAAAGTCACAGAAGATGGCTAGAGACTGGAAATTTTGGATAGTGGAAGTGAACTATCTATGTAGCGAAAACAAAGGCGCTGATCAGCTTTGCAGTTACAGCAAAGCTGATCTGCGCCTTTGTTTTCGCACATGCACAATGTTAGTTTTCTCATGTCCCGGCTCATTTGTATGTTTATTGTTTTTTTTTATTTTTTGAAGATCCAATCAACATATTTCAGGTAACCTTCAGGAAAACATGTCCATAAATTGTATACTGCATTTTTATGTAGTGAATCTGGTGTATACAAGGCTATAATGTTTTTTTGTTTTGTTTTTTTTTTATCCACAAAACTAATTGAGTAAACATCCATTTAACTGCAAATTAGAATTCATTACATAAAACTTGCCCATGTATTAAGCCATATTTGTTTGCTTTGAAAACAAAAAAATTCAGTTGAAAATTTTTAATAATTTCCATATTTTTGCTCAAAACATTGATTGGAATACTATAAAGCAGTATCCCATCTCTACAGCTGTTGCAAATTCCTAGGCAAGACTTGTCCTGCTTAGAGGGCAATGGGTACAAAACATGTCAATTCTCGTCATTTACACACAATTTTAACCACGTTTGTTTCCTTACAATTTATACTTGCTGTTTTAAATTCAAAATGATCAAATTACTTATATGACCAAATACAAATTTTAATCCAGATGAAAATGTGTCAATACGAAGCAAAATTGTAAATTAGTATGATTTAATTTGAATGCTACCTTGACTCATGTCCAGTGTTGAAGCGGCATCCCTACTTTTAGTAGACGTCCTGTCTTGACACACTTGTCGGAGGTAGTTGATAGATTTACCAGTCAAAAGAATCTGAAAATTTAGTTTGGTTTGTTTAGAGGTTTAACATCCCATTCAACATTTTTCTGTCACAGCAAGACAGAGCCACGGATACCTGGATATTAACCAGCACTATGTTGAGCTTAAAGCATCTTGCTCAACACGGTGCAGCAGCGGCAGGTTATTGAACCCAGAACCTGCGCTCTGTAGACCTCTGCATTATCACTAACACCGAATGGCACCATTAACAGGTTTTTCACATTCATCTTCATAATTGCACTCACCATTCGACATTATTCTAGATTTAATCATCATCATCATCATCATCATCATCATCATCATCATCATCATCATCAATTAAATTCAAGCTTTATCATTACCTTTTTAGCTTGGTCTGTAGATATGAATGTAGGAATCATAGATTTTCTCAGGCTGTATTTATCATGCCACAGTCTGTCATTCTTCACGGTAGGGTCAGCCGCTACGAAGAACTGAAAAACAGAATATTATTACTATTAAACAATTTGGCAATATGTCTGATGTAGTTCTCTATTTTCTCACTTTTGTCTCTTTAAGTGATGTTTTCACCTTATGTGAGTCTTAAACTACATGTATTTATTTACACTTAAGTAAGTGAATGGCCACCTATTGGGAAGTAGCTCCTCACTCAAATTATCTTAGGTTCACTTTGAATCAGTAGTTAGTGATTTTTGCTCGTTTCTCACCATGAATTTTAGAGTGTGAATTTTACACTTAACTGCACCAGATCCTGGTCATTTCTTACTTCTTGCCTTTTGGAGTGTACAGGTCTTCGTGGAAAATCATTAGTCCAAAAGTATAAGCCTATATGATGTATAGATGAGGAAAATGCATAAAAAATAAACAAACTATCCTACTTCATCATGTGTATCCTCCAATTCTCCATCGTAAATCCATCTCATCAACATGGCATAGTTCGGCTGGGACACCATCTTTAGAATGTGTTTGATCAGTGACTTTACGAAGGGATCTCCGTGCTGCATGTGGGAAAATATGGACGATGCCAGCGCTCCGCCTTTCTTTCCTGTCAAAGTATACATTATGAAAACTTGCCTCTGCAATATACAGAGATTTGTTTTCAGCTGTAAAACAATTGAAATAGTTTGGTCGAGTTTGACCAAACCCCCAAACACGCCTATAAATGAGCCGACACATAGGAAAACCAACAATCTGCATAGGCGAAAACAAAGACGCAGATCAGCTTTGCGGTAACCGCGAAGCTGATCAGGGCCTTAGTTTTCGCTACACGGATAGTACAATTCCTCGTCTTCTTAAATCCAAAATTTCAAGCTTCTAGCCTGCTTCTGTGACTGTACAGGCCGGTTTGTTTCAGACCTGTTCGAAAACCACATTGTTGGTTTTCCCATGAGGCGGCTCAAATCTGCCACTCCACTTTACGTTTTAAAAGCGTTAAAAGAGTGCCGAATGTTGGGACCAACATTGGTGTTTCTCATAGAAGCCTCTCAATTTTGTGAGGCAAATATGAGAAAAGATATGAAAGTTTGGTGTTACTTTCCAAGCTGAACATAAAAATAATTGTTTTATTTGAAAGACGATACCTTTACAGACATCCACCAGAGCGGCAAGTGATTTGAGTCTGATTAGAGGATCAAACGTCCAGACAAGAAGTCTTTTTAATGTAACACCGCCATGGCTCAACCCTATACCCTGGTCTAGCTCTTCTTGTAACTGGAAATTACAAAGATTGTCGTTTTTTAAAGTTATCAATAAATCAGGCCCCCGAGGTTTAAAATCAAACGTCCAGACCAGAAGTATTTTTAACATAACACTGCCGTGGCTCAGTCCTATACCCTGGTCTAGCTCTTCCTGTAACTGAAAGCAAAACATTTTTGGATGGAGTCCAATTTCATTTTAAGTGCATCAGGAATGACTTTAACTTTTTGCATCAAAATTTTGATGAAATTTGTTAAAGCAAACAGAGCAGCCCCAGCCCCAGGTGGGACACCAAATTCTGCAATGTCACATCTGTGGCTATACTGTTACACAGTTTGTCTACGTCCAAAATAGGATGCCAGGCTTATGTGGGTTAAGATATTATTATAAATCAAGATGAATTAGACTTTAAGTTACTTATAATATGAGCAATGAAAAAAGAAAACCTTCCACATGTATTACCTGAGATTCTAAAACAGCCACTAATCTGTAATATTCTGTCAGCTCTTGGTGTAATGCAGCACAAAAACTCTGAAATAAAGGTGAATGTGAAAATGTTAAAGTCGATAATCATGGTTTTCAGCACAAAGGTCTTAGATTGTTAAGCTTGCAATACAAAGAGGCCTCTTGATACTAGCTTTCTTTCTTTAAAACAAAGGGTATTTTGTGAAACTTCATAAAAATATGACAAATTTCATCCCTAAAATGAGACTACAACTTTTATCATTTTAAGGCATTATTTGTTAATTTCCACCAATTTCCAACTGTTATTAGGCTAGCCCAACTACCCCAAGCCATTTTGTTAATCAGCAATCGGAGACTAGACAAAATGCTTTCATTCCATAATATTTTCAAGCAACATAAAAGTTAAGATTTTTCTCACCTGCCCCACTAAACCAAATGTTTTATCAGCACTTCTGGAGTCCACATAGTTTTTCACTTTATTGTACAACCAGCCACATTCAGCCAGTTTCCCGATCAACTGCCGTACAATTTTGGGTATACCAGCCTAGAGATGAGCAAATAAAAGCATTAGACATACATTTTTTTTTTATTTACATAATTATTTACATATTTTTTATCTTTTTAACATTTCGATTTTTTCAATTTAATGTAATTTGCCAATACATCATCACACGAGCTCGTTTTCAGGCTTCTCAACTAATTAAGGCGAATTCATGAATGCACTATCCAGTTTGTTTTTCATCTAAAGCAATAACAATCAAAGTTTTTCAAATGAAAACACAAGTACAATGATCTTTATATTTTTTTTTCATACATAAACATAGGAAAATGTAATGATCTCTATGGTCGTAGGCTGCTGAGTTGTTGAGCATGAAAAAAGTTTCTACCTGTGTGTCCACTTTATAGCCATCTCTAACAGCATCCCATTTGATCCATTTTCCTTGTATACCTTGTAGTACATAGATCAGATCTTTAACCAATTCAGACTCAGGAATCTCAAAACTTGCTGTAATAAAATATTAGAAAACGATTCAGCAGTTGTTTGACAAAACCAGAGATTTGGCTTTTGTATCAAAGTACCGTAGCATCCTCATTTATATTTTTGACACAATATATTGTTACTTTAAATTTTAGTTATTTTGAAATTAAACGCCCTATGCGCTTATTAGAAAGGATACGGTATGACTTATGCAAACACAGATTACAGGTTGAAAAAGACTTATGAGCCGCCTCGTGAGAAAACCAACAATGTGGTTTCCGGCCAGGCCCGACACAAACTGACCTGTACCGTCACAGAAGAGAGCTAGAAGCTTGAAATTTCAGATTTAAGTAGAAGAGAACCTGTACTATCAGAGTAGTGAAAACAAAGGCGCTGATCAGCTTCACAGTTACTGCCAAGCTGATCTGCGCCTTTAATTTTGCCTATGCAGTTTGTTGGTTTTCCCACAAGGCGGCTCTTATGGTATTGTTCTTCTAGCATGTGGTGGTATGGTAGAAAATAATGATGGAAAAACGCACATTGTTAAGCAGTGGATACAATAGCTAGGGTATACAGGATAAAGATTTTTTCTTATGTTTTGAGGCCGTTCATATGAGTAGCCACTAACTGTTTTAAAAAAAAAAGTCAACAATTTTCAATTTTTACAGCTGCAATAAATACTGTATGAGCCACCTCATGAAAAAACCAACAATCTGCATATGTGAAAACAAAGATGCAAATCAGCTTCACGGTAATCGCGAAGCTGATCAGCGCCTTTGTTTTTGCTACACGGATCGGATAGTACACTTCTTATTCTTCTTAAATCTGAATTTTCAACCTTCTAACCTGCTTCTGTGACTGCACAGCCCAGTTTGTGTCGGACCTGTTCAGAAACCACATTGTTAGTTTTCCCACGAGCTAGCATGGGTATGTTTTCTTAATGGACAGGATTACGTAAGAACTATACATACTATTGTCTCTCTGTACTCTAATGGCCCCGGCTGCATTTCCTCTCATAGCACGGGGAACCAGGGAGGAATCTGAAACAGATGTATACAGCATTGATATTTTGAGAAATCAAAAATTTATAATTGGTTTAGATGTAGATTCATTTTCTGAAGTGTTTATTAATGAGCCGCCTCGTGAGAAAACCAACAATCCGCATATGCGAAAACAAAGACGCAGATCAGCTTCGCGGTAACCGCGAAGCTGATCAGCGCCTTTGTTTTCGCTACACGGATAGTACTATTTCTCCTCTACTTAAATCCAAAATTTCGAACTTTTAGCCTGCTCCTGTGACTGTACAGCCTGTGTTGAACCTGTTCAAAAACCACATTGTTGGTTTCCCCACAAGGTGGCTCAAGTATTTAACTTCATTTGTGCAATATCTGTATCAAATATCTTGTTAAACTTTGCAAAGTAGCATAATGCTGCATTATTTCTCTATGGCACTGTACTGTCAGGTTTATATGATCACTTATGATTAAATGATTAATAATGCTTACCAACATCATTCCGAGACAGCCCACCCGTTATTCTTGATGCTAGAGCTCTCTGACTTCTCTCTCCATCAACAGAAACAAATGTTGTGCTGAAAAGTAAATTTTGAAGCAAAACTTAAACATATTCAAATCTTTAAAACAAGTCTAGTATTGACTTAAAAAGTGGTAGAGCAAGCATGCCCAAACCCCAATGACTCACTACACACAAAATCTTGGATAAAGGGGAAACAATCAAAGTGCAATCCTTCTCCTTCTTACATCTAAAGATTTGCCAGCTTATATGGCTGGGCATAACTCCTATTAAGGAGGCATGGTGACCGTTGTGTTCTTGAACAAGACATATTTACTTCCTATAATACTGGTTCATACCCGGGAAACATTGGCTCTATCCCAATATTACTGAAAAATCATTGACTGGGCTGTAAAGAATAAAATACCAAAAACTATCACATTTTCTTGCAATGCAGCTCAAATTAAATTGAAATGAAAAAAAAAACAACATGTTTTCACATATGCTAAAAGCAAAGGTGCAGATCAGCCATGCAGTAACTGCCCTGTTTTCTCTACATGGATAGAACAGTGCCTCTTCTATTTATATACAAGATTTTAAGCTTCTAGCCTTCTTCCGTGACTGCAGTACAAGCCAGTTTGCGTCAGACCTGGTCAGAACCCCAAAAATCGGTTTTCTTGTCTTGCAGCTAAAATCCTACCTTGGAATGAATGACTGTGGTACAGGTGTCGGATCAGAGCTCTTGATCTCACTGTGGATACTGCTGATCCCACTGCTCGCAGTCGTGTTTGTGGAGCGGGCCGATAGGGGGCGGGTCTGGTCTGTGGGCGTGGCTAGTGGTTGCCTAGCAGCAGGATGGAATGGTGTGGATGTGGCAAAGCTTGGCAGTTGTCTCCCAAATAATGAACTACTTGTCTGTAATAGAAGGAATGGTGTAAATGTTACCAAACACTGACTGGAAAAGAAATTCACAAAGCAGGCATGTCATACGTCATACTAAAATACTGCTGTTTATTTTCTCTTTCTCATCAACAGAAAAGCATCTTTTAAATATACATTGGAAACTAGAAAAAGTGCCTTGAGAGGCACGTATACCCCCGGCTGGTAGCCACAAAGCCCCCTCCCTACCCCCTACCCATATAACCCTGCACATGCTCACCCCTGACATTGAACCTCAAATCCCCAATGAAAGACAGTACCCTTATCAAGTACACTTTAGAAATAAGCACTGTAAAGCACATTGCATACAAACATGGGGGAGTGGTGTTTTAGAATGACAGATCTATTTTAGAGCAGTATACAGAGCTGACGTGTATACTCAATCTAGGACATAAGGACATAATCCACGGACATTGTGGGTCAGGTCCTCAGTCCTAGATTGGAATAAAAATAGAGTGTCATTCTTAAAAAAAAAAAAAAAAAAAAAAAAATGCCCCAGACCTTGACCTCGTCCCACCCCCACCCCATGCATGGACCCTTGGGTCCATCCCACCCTCACCCCCATGCATGGACCCTTGGGTCTAACCCTTATGCGGTACCTATGTTGTAAGCATAAATACTTTCTGACAAATGGTTGTCAAGATATAGACCTACAGAATATTAATCTTGGTAACTATTGTATTTTATAAATGTGTCCTAGATTTTGACCCCCACCCCCACCCCTAGAGTTTGGTGCCATGGAATTTAATTCAACCCTAAAGGGTATCTATGATCCAAATAGGAATACATTCCTATAAGTCTTTGTTAATATATGAACTTAGAGAAGAAAAAAACTATGTAAATAGCACATTTTCAAGGTGACCTAGATTTTGAACTCTAGCCCCACCTCCCGAGCATGGACCCTCAGGTCTGAACTCACGGAAACAAAGCAAACCTTATAGGGTACCTAAAGTCCAAATATGAATGATTTCTGAACATTGGCTCATGAGATATACACCATTAGAGAAACTTTAACCAAAACTTTGACGCAAATTAAAGGTGACCTAGATTTTGAACTCTAGCCCCACCCCCAGGCATGGACCCTGGGGTCTGAACTCTTGGAATCAAAGCTAACCCTATATGGTACCTAAAGTCCAAATATGAATGATTTCTGATAAATGGTTTTTGAGATATACACCACTAGAGAAACTTTAACCAAAACTTTGTCGCAAATTAAAGGTGACCTAGATTTTGATCTCTAGCCCCACCTCCGGGCATGGACCCTGGGGTCCGCTCATGGAAACAAGGCAAACCCTATAGGGTACCTATGGTCCAAATATGAATGGTTTCTGACTATAACTGCATGAGATATACACCACTAGAGAAACTTTAACCAAAACTTTGACGCAAATTCTACTGAACTAACGAACTAACGAACGAACAAACTAACATACGAACGGACAAACGGAAAAGCGAAAACTATATACCCGTCGGCATAAATGCCGGGGGTATAATTACTACAAAGACACTTATGTAAAACTACATGTACTTAGCTTTTAAGGTCCCTAAACCAAATTCTAATTAAACGAGCAAATATGACTATTCAATTCTCATCTGAGGCTTCATTACCTTTTCCAAATATGAAAAGAAAAACAAGAAAAACATAATACCTTCTCTTTTGCCAGTTTTGATTCATTTTCACTGAGCAACATCAGGAAATATAGAACAGCCCATCTATTTTTGACCAGCCCCTGAGTTTGTAGTTTTCTATGAAGCTCTGCAAATGTGACAGCATCTCTTTCTTTACCTCTTCTTATTACTGTAATTTAAGAAATACACGCCAGGTTTTTATTATATGGCAAGTGATGAAATATAGAGAAATATGTATTAAATATAACCAATATTTGAAAAAGTTATATTTTCACATGTGAAAATATAAAAAAGTTATATTTTCACATGTGAAAATATAAGATTTGGGAATACGCAAATTACGATTCCACCGTTTCATTTCTAATTTATACATAACTAAATTTCATAATCTATGCTATTGTTGACGCAATGAACGTTCACACACAATAGCGACGTAATGACGTGATGCAATGACGTCATTTAGGATTTTTACGTCATATGCTATAGCGCGCAACGTTACAATGACTACATGCAATATAATAAAAAGAAAATTCAAGTTTTTGTCGTGAATATGACTTTTATTTCATCTCGTGAAGTGAAAAATCATATATTTCATTCGTGCCTTCGGCACTCATGAAATATAAATTTTTTTCACTTCACTCAATGAAATAAAACTCATATTCACTCCAAAAACTTGAATATCCTCTATTTTTTTAGCCAGGAATGACATTAAAATAACAAGATCTTACAAAAATTGTTGCAAATTCACTTGATAATTATTTCATACCCTGAGCTTTTTGCTCTGCAATTGTTTGCCAAATAAATGACAGTCAATATTTGAGCCGCCTCATGGGAAAACCAACAATCTGCATAGGCAAAAACAAAGATGCAGAAACCACGAAGCTGATCAGCGCCTTTGTTTTCGCTACTCAGATAGAACAATTCCTCTTCTACTTAAATGCGAAATTTCTAGCTTCTAGCTCTTTTCTGTGCTTGTACAGGCCGGTTTGTGTCGGTTTGTGTCGGACCTGTTCGGAAACCACATTGTCGGTTTTTCCAGGAGGTGGCTCATTTGTACTGAAATAGAATCACTATCATTATCCAGAGACAACAAGAGTGGGAACAATTTACACAGCTGGAATCAAACATTACGAAAACATGCCCATGCAATATACAGGGAATTTTTTCAGCTTAAAAAAAGTGAAAATTTTCATTGGAAAATTTTTGATATTTTTCTTATTTTTGCTCAAAACATAGATTTGAGGCGGTTCTAACGAGTACCCACAATCTATGTTTTGGAGCAAAAATAAGAACTAGAGGACCATTGGTCCTGTAGCTCACCTGAGAGATTATCACATTGTAAGGTCATGGGATTTAAATTATTTCTATTATTTCATTGAGAATCGACCAAGCAGAGTTCCAGTCGATCTGTCCAAAAACAAAATGCAACCTTTCCTTCTGCCCAGTGATGCTGTGTGTGTAATTTGATCAAGATTTGCCTACTGGCTTTGGAGATATTGAATTTTGATGTTTTCCTAGTAAAGTCTATGGAGATTATTGACCCCCGGGGCATGGTCAAATTTCCAGGGGCATGATTGGCAAAATTTATAATGCAGACTACCAAACATTGCTACATACAAAATATAGAAGCTCTGGGCCTTGTAGTTTCAGAGATGTTTTTAGTTTTTGCCATTGTAAGTCTATGGAGACTATCAACCCCTGGGGCATGGCCAAATTTGACCCCAGGGGCATGGCTGGCACAATTTGAATATTATGGTCAAATACATGTATGTAGACCTGGGGCAGGGGCAGACAACCCTCTGGGGCCAAAATGGTTTCATAAAGATAAATTTTCTGTCCATTTGCCCATTCCTAGTAAGTTTTCTGCCACTACACGATTTTTTTCCAGTTTTCCCTAATAATTCAAAAGCATAGGCAATCTAAGTTGAACATGCTGTAAAATAGGTCAAGGTCTTCTTAAGGTCATGATTTATACAAGCTTTATAAACTTAGTAGAACTTAATGTCCTGATGCTTTGGGCGGCTTCCTGATGCTTCATCCTGATGCTTCGGGCGGCTAACTAGGTGTTGTGAACCACTGCAGAAGCTGAGGGTGAGGTAAGGTGCCTGCATGTGGAGTCGATTTATTTTTACTGGTCATTCCAGGGAGGTACTTCTGTGGTGTTTTTTGTTGTTAAATGTCTTGGTGTTAAATTTTTGTACTATTTGAACCTTATGTATGTTTTCACATTTTTAGTTAAGTTTGGGTAACTGAGTGGCAACCTGTTGGGTAAATGGCTGCTCACTTGGCTTACGATATGTTTCCATGGTATGGGTACATGATTGTTGGTTTCGTTTTTTTCCCACCTCCATTTTTAGATTGTGCCTTTTCCTGATCATTGCCTACTTGTACCTGTTCATGCCAACTTTCAAAATCATACGCCTTCTGCTTCCGGAGAAGAAAATGTTTGAAGGATTTTGGTATTTATAGCCATGACAGCCATCTTGGTCATCTATTAGGCTTTGATTGGCCAAGGGAGCAGCTATTGCATTCATATTTAATGCATGCTTTACTGAAGGCTGGTAAAAGATAATGCTTGCAGCTTAGATATTTTTGACTTGCTGATTGTGTTTTGATTCATCTTGGTGCCTCCTTTGACTCTGAAACCCTCTGGCCTTCCCTGCATAATTTTATCATAAATGGGTCCAGATCAGCCAAGGGTCATCATTTGAATGATGCAACCCAGGTAAGCGAACTACTGCAAAAGGAGTTTAAACAAATACAACTGGTTTCTTTCATCACATACTTTTATTGTTAAATTGCATAAAACACAGATTCTTATTATTAAAAAACAAATAATATGTACTGCATAAATGAGGACTATTGTAACCTTTAATATAAACACATCTTAAAAATGAGAAAAAGATAACAAAGTTTGATCAATCATGGGCTTTGATATATCTAATATCTTAGGTTAAATAGAAGTAATGAAACTGTGTCTAAAACATTAAGAGTGTCATAAAACCCCGAAGACAGGAGTTTTGTATGTGCATCAATGCTACTTAAATATATACCTTGTAAAAGTCACTGTAACAGTACATTCAAGCACAAGAAAACACAATTAAACACCAGTCAACAAACTGGAATGTGTCAAGTGGTCAAATTATTATTGAACACAATGTTCATAAACTTGTAAATGAACTGTAGCTTGTAGGTTCCAGCAAATTACATGCACTAGCAGCCTATTCCTGTAGTTGTTTCTAAATATGTTTCAACAAACTTATATAAATGTATCGATAGTACAGGATTTGAATTTTCTATCAACCGTTCTCTAAGTCTCTTATGTTGATTTAAATCTAAATACATATTTATACATACATAATCAACACCTCTTACATACATTATAATCAAACTAGAATTAAGCTCCAGGTAAATATACTTTTATGCATCTGTCCATAACTCACAACCATTTGTTAATATCTAGCTCCTTTAAGATCAAAAATGTACACTCCTGCTCACTGTCGACCACTGTGTAACAATATTGTATTGCAAAAAACTTGCAACAAAATCCATGATAAGCATAGCTCCTTTCCAAATACATGTATTTAGCAAATTATACCATTCTACTTTATCCCAGCTATCACTGTATTGTTACAATGAAACTTTTACAATGCATTTAAATGTGTGCCTTACTTAAAATAAAATCAGTAGATTAGTTTATATTTCCAGATTTCATTTTCATCTGCTGTTATAGTCACAGTCTCTTTATTTCTAAATCTTAATTAAGAATACATATATGTTTTCCATTTCTTTAGACAGAATATATAATTGCCATTACAACACAACACCCAGAAATTCAAACTAATGTATTTCACCATAGTCATAAAGTACATGTGGCTATAAATGTATAATCATAACAAATAGTTTTTAGGGCTTGTGACAGTCTAAAAGTTTACAATAATGAAAAAAGATCAGTTTTTTTTTCTTTATTTTTGTTTGATTTGATTTAACATCCCAATCATGTCAAGATAGAATCATCATTTTCTGAGGACTTAACCAATATATTGCCATGTAAAGCTTCTGTCTCAAGTATAACATGGCACTACAAGGGGTTCAAATCCCTGACCAATAGCCAAGGATCTTATGTGCTACTACTGAATATCCACACTCCCTTAAGAACTAAGTTAAAAATAAATGACTGCTGATACAAGGCACCAATAATAGTTACAAAAAACATAGTACTAACAAATGAATAAAAATCATTGAGTGTTACAATTAAATTTAAACAAGCAAATTCAGAGAATTTATGTCCCCCGCCTTAATTGTTTAGTTACACAAATATATCTGACAATAATGTATACCCAAATCACATGCATTTACTTCATGTCACAGTGTCAAACATTAATCTGAGGATTATATTCAAACCACATGCAAATCTTCAAATCATGGTCAGGACATCTGTACAGTTTGAAAAGAATCAGAATAAAACTGAGGGAGGAGTTTGCACACAAGGTACACAATGTCCATTCACTTTCATTGTATAAATGCCTGAAAAACGACTAAGTTCAAATTGCGAAAAAGTGTCAAAAATTAACCTGAGGATTATATCCAAAGCACATGCATATCTTCAAAGCATCATCAAGACATCTGTAAAGTTTCAAAAGAATCTGAATTAAAAACTGAAGGAGGAGTTGCGCACACAAGGCACCCACTGTCAATTCACTTTCATTGTCAAAATACCGAAAAACGACTAAGTTCAATTTGCAAAAAAGTGTCAAAAATTAATCTGAGGATTATATCCAAACCACATGCACATCTTCAAAGTATGATGAAGACATCTGTAAAGTTTCAAAATAATCGGAATAAAACTGTAGGAGGAGTTGCGCACACAAGATACCCTTTGTCTATTCACTTTCATTATCAAAATGCCCGAAAAATGACTAAGTTCAAATTGCAAAAAAAGTATCAAAAATTAATCTGAGGATTATATCCAAACCACATGCACATCTTCAAAGCATGATGAAGACATCTGTAAAGTTTCAAAAGAATTGGAATAAAACTGTAGGAGGAGTTGCGCACACAAGGTAGCCACTGTCTATTCACTTTCATTATCAAAATGCCCGAAAAATGACTAAGTTCAAATTGCGAAAAAGTGTCAAAAATTAATCTGAGGATTATATCCAAACCACATGCACATCTTCAAAGCATGATGAAGACATCTGTAAAGTTTCAAAAGAATCGGAATAAAACTGTAGGAGGAGTTGCGCACACAAGCTACATACTCCTATAGGGGGACGGAAGGACGGACGGAAGGACGGAAGGACAGAAGGACGGAAAGCCAAAAACTATGTCCCTCCGCTTTTCTTCGAAAAGACGGGGGACAAAAAGGGTGGAATCCCCAAAATAGCTAAAAAAAAAAAAAAAATGGTGGCAACCCCTAAAAAGCAAAACCACCTAATTTTATTACCTGGCGGGGTTACACCTTCAAATCTTTCGAATCTTCTCTGATTAGTAGTTTTGTTTACAGAGAACCAGATCTGAAATAATGTACAAGCTGGAAGGTTTAAGTGATACTATGATGAATGTGTATCAAGCAACAATCCTAGTTGCTAACACAGAAAACAATAGTGCAAATCTTCAAATCATGGTCAGGACATCTGTACAGTTTGAAAAGAATCAGAATAAAACTGAGGGAGGAGTTTGCACACAAGGTACACAATGTCCATTCACTTTCATTGTATAAATGCCTGAAAAACGACTAAGTTCAAATTGCGAAAAAGTGTCAAAAATTAACCTGAGGATTATATCCAAAGCACATGCATATCTTCAAAGCATCATCAAGACATCTGTAAAGTTTCAAAAGAATCTGAATTAAAAACTGAAGGAGGAGTTGCGCACACAAGGCACCCACTGTCAATTCACTTTCATTGTCAAAATACCGAAAAACGACTAAGTTCAATTTGCAAAAAAAGTGTCAAAAATTAATCTGAGGATTATATCCAAACCACATGCACATCTTCAAAGTATGATGAAGACATCTGTAAAGTTTCAAAATAATCGGAATAAAACTGTAGGAGGAGTTGCGCACACAAGATACCCTTTGTCTATTCACTTTCATTATCAAAATGCCCGAAAAATGACTAAGTTCAAATTGCAAAAAAAGTATCAAAAATTAATCTGAGGATTATATCCAAACCACATGCACATCTTCAAAGCATGATGAAGACATCTGTAAAGTTTCAAAAGAATTGGAATAAAACTGTAGGAGGAGTTGCGCACACAAGGTAGCCACTGTCTATTCACTTTCATTATCAAAATGCCCGAAAAATGACTAAGTTCAAATTGCGAAAAAAGTGTCAAAAATTAATCTGAGGATTATATCCAAACCACATGCACATCTTCAAAGCATGATGAAGACATCTGTAAAGTTTCAAAAGAATCGGAATAAAACTGTAGGAGGAGTTGCGCACACAAGCTACATACTCCTATAGGGGGACGGAAGGACGGAAGGACGGACGGAAGGACAGAAGGACGGAAAGCCAAAAACTATGTCCCTCCGCTTTTCTTCGAAAAGACGGGGGACAAAAAGGGTGGAATCCCCAAAATAGCTAAAAAAAAAAAAAAAAAAAAAAAAAAAATGGTGGCAACCCCTAAAAAGCAAAACCACCTAATTTTATTACCTGGCGGGGTTACACCTTCAAATCTTTCGAATCTTCTCTGATTAGTAGTTTTGTTTACAGAGAACCAGATCTGAAATAATGTACAAGCTGGAAGGTTTAAGTGATACTATGATGAATGTGTATCAAGCAACAATCCTAGTTGCTAACATAGAAAACAATAGTTAGGCTATAACAAATTTAGCTTTGGATCTTTATAATGGTGTTGTACTTTAATCAATAATATTATATATTTCAGGAATGGTTTGCTAATGCATCTTTACACTGATCTGTTTTGCACTTCATGTTCTGCAGCACATCAAAGGATTACAGTATCTATTTGTTTATGGCACAATATATAAATTTATGATCAGACCAATAAGCCTCGATAACATCACAAAATCCTTCAGAGTTGGAAAATATCAAATCTAGTACTGAGCCAGAGTCAGTCGTACATTGGTTGATTTTCTGCATACACCCAAACAATGTCTCCACAAAGTCCACAAATCCTGTATTTGCACCATCTATCTGTATGTTGAAGTCCCCTAAGATGACTAATTTGGCATGCAGATCAACAGCTGGCCTAAGATGACAAATAATATCCTTTCGAAAATCAGCTTGTAAACTTTTTGGGTATTTGTACAACACAACAACTTGAATATACCCTCTCTGAATGCTGAATATACCAACAAATATGAATTCAAATGACTTGCATTGCAACTTTACAACCTTTTGAATTTGAAAATATTCCTTCACATATAATGCAAGTCCATGATATGGCCTGCTCACTGATTTTTTTCCTGTGTCATCAAGTCTAATAAGTCTGAATCGTTTCAGACCAAAATGTACATTTTCATCCCTTCTACATAACCTTGTTTCAGCGAATCCCATGACATCTGCTGCCAACACATTTGGTTCAAATTCAACATCCTTAAAATGTTTATGCAAGGATCTAGCATTGTTGAATGCTATTTTGGTTTTGCCAGGATCAATTTTATACAATGGAACATAACACAACTCTAAACAAGCTTCTGTCCGTAGCCTTTCCATCTCAATATTCACCTGATCATCTATAGCCATAGTATCTTCATTCATGTTTAATATATATAAATCGTCAAGCTTTTTCACTCTACTGAATGCAACATAATGCATATGTGGCATTATGTACTTTCTGTCCTTCCCATTTTTGTCCTTCCCCTGGGATAAATCAACAACTACCCTGTCTACTGTTGCACCTTCAGCTTTGTAGACTGTTTTACCTGAAGCTGGTGTCACTGGGAATTGGCTTCTCTGAAATGTTTTGTAGCTATGTATAAATGTCCGTTGTATTTCAAATACAGGCGTCCAGTTCGGATGAATGCTTGAGTTGTAGAATTTTCTGTTTTTCTCTCGTGTTGCCCTACCAACTCGAGGGTCATCAAACAATATCCAAATGATGCTTGGACGATTTGTTCCTTCCATCCACCTGAAGTCAATGTGTTTCACCACACCTGTAGCACCATTGGTTAAACCGTCTTCTACATCTACATTTGCTGTATGAACAACAATCATTCCTTCAACAACTGTCAATGATTTCATTAATTGGCCTGTTTTCCCATACTCTTTTGGGAGCCCAGCAATTAAGGAATGGCATCTTTTAGCCGGAATATTTTGTGTGACAACAATATCATGGCATGGTATTACGATCTTTTCTCCTGGCAATTGACTCAAAATAGTGTCATTGTGCTGGTCTACAAAACAATTCTCAGCAAACAAATGAAGGGCGTCCTTTGGATAGTCACCAGTATCACGGTCAACAACACGTGTTTGCAACTTTTGTTTGTCTTCCTCTGTCATTTCATTCAACCTAAGTCGGTTTAACAGCTGTGCAAATGCAAGATCATCTTTCTGCCTCATGATATCAACCAATTCATACATTGTAAAGAGCTCTTTCCATAAGTTTCTTCCTAGTGAAGATGCTCCCTCTGCCAAATCAAGACTTATAAAGAAATCACCTATTGGCTTAAGTTGGTAAAGATCCCCAACAGCAATAACACTTAAACCGCCAAACACTTCTTTAGTTCCCATCAGCTGCTGTAAGCGAGTGTTGATGAAGTTTAATGTCTTGTTGCCTACCATTGATATTTCATCAATAATCACAACTTTCAGATGTCTGTACTTAATTCTGAATGTATTCAACTCATCAGCTGAAAGGTGATTGGTGTTCTTTTGAAACATTTTTCTGTGGAAAGCAGAGCAAATAGTTTGTCCACTAATATTAAAAGCAGCAAAGCCCATGTAAGCGCACAACAGAATCCTTTTATCATCTGGATTTTCTCCCTCTTTCAAATTCAAAATCCTATACAGACTTTGATAAAGTGCTCGAATGACTACTGATTTGCCAACACCTGCCCCTCCTGTTAAGAAAGCATAGACTGGTTCATCTTTGCACTTAATCCAGTGCACAATATGGTTAAAGAATTCTCTTTGTCTCAAATTAAGACTTCGAAGTAGTTGTAAGTATTCTTCTTCGGGCAATAAGATGGCACTGGTTTCTACTGGGGGCACTGAGCAAGTCGACTGCAGTTCTATTCCAATATCATAATGTCTCTGCTCTACAACTCTGCTTGGGTTAAAACAAACAAATTTTTCTGATTCCCCTGGTGTTTCTTCTTCTGCCTCCCGATTTTCTTGCTCTGCATTCGGTGCAATTTGATCAAAGTCCCTTTCTTCAGCTTCCATCATCTGCCTTGCAAGCTCTAGTTCTTCTGCATGATGCTCGTACTCATTTCTTTTGGGTATCAATGATATCTGTACAGAGTTATAATGAGCCTCATATGTGTCAAAAGAACCTAGCAAATCTTTTTGTTCATTTCGCCAAGGTACAAAAAGCATAAGCTGCTCTCTGAAGTAATTTTCTGGGTCCTTTTTCTTGTTGTATTTTACATACCTTATTATTCTAGGTACTTTTCTTGTTTTGTATTTTGTTCCATTTTTTGCTTTGAACAGCAAATCTGAACTTTGACTTTTACTGTCATCCAAACAGTCATCAGCTTCATCCTCAGAGCTATTGACAAAACTGTCATCATCATTAATGTCATCAACTTTCTCTGGGAGTTTATTTCCTTTTGGATAAATAATGTCAATCTTTGAGACATAATCAGCTAGGCAAAACTTTCCAAGCTGCCTGGGTCTTTTAGAGTACCTCTGTATTAAATTTTCCGATTCTACATCTGTAGATTCAGCAGGAAGTTCATCAAGAGCAGCTTTTGACTTTAGCAGAAAGATTCTTTCTTCTGGTATAGATGTATTGATGAAAACTATATCCCTTGTGCATTTTGTCAAAGGAATTTGCAGATCAAGATAAACAGCCTCTTGAGCACTAACCTCCACACAGTTTGAAAATACATTTCCAATATGCCTGACTTGTTTCTTCAGGTCCAGATTTCCTCTTCTAGCCTCTTTTGCTGCTGCATCGAGTTGTGCACTCATACCTCTTTGTGACTTACTTATATAACCAACTATATATGAAGCACACCCATATGGTTCAAGAACAATCTGAATGTCAAGGTTGGCTTTCCAAGCTACAAGTGTGTTTTCATTAAATGGATTTATCCTCATTTCCTTTGTTTTGCGTTTTAAGAAAACCTTTGGAGTTTTCAAGGAGCTTCTGATGCAACAAATGTAGTCTCCAAAGTCCATTTTAGCATTTTTTTCTAGAAACTCCTCAAATGACATATCTTCATTTTCATTACACTCTGTCATTGCTTTTTGTAGCTCTGCATTCTTCTTTTTGTACTTTTCAACATTTTCTTCAAGCGGATGTAGCAACATAGTCCTCGGCAATGGTGGCAATGGAAATCCAAACCTACATACTGGTTTTCCCTTTTTTCTGCAGGTTCTAGAATGTTTGTGACTTTGAAGGTTTATCAGATTTGCTGTTTTCTCATTTTCAATACTGCAAGTAAGGTACCGATCAACAAACTGAACTATTTCCTCTTCAGAGTTTGTTTCTAAAGTTGGAGCATTTTCTACCCAAACAAGCATATGAATATGAGGTGAGCCACGCTGCTGAAACTCAACTCTATAAAAATAGTCACACACATTTCCAATTGGCTGACAACTGCTTTTTAGAATTGTATTTAGGAACTCTTGTACCCTATGATCAAAGTACCTTGAACATGTAACTGGGTCTTTCTGGACAAGCTTTGTTTTCTCTTGCCAAGTTAGCTTTTCTATTTCATTTTCAGAATATTCAATGCCATCATTCAATTTTGCTAACATTCTCAACAGATCTGTCCACCTAGTATCAGCAGCTGACAATGACATAAACCAAGTGGGCAAGGAAAGTTGTCTAATCATTGCAAAAATGTCTTTCTTGCGCATTTCCAAATAGGCTGGTGAATTTCGCAGCTGACGAAATATATAATAGCCTTCATCAAGATTTACAAGTTTGTCCAAATAATTTGAATCTCTAGCTTCGGCTGCTGTAATTCTTTGGCCTCTCCTTTTACACCTTCTAACAGCTAAGTTGACTTTGTCACTGATTTGTTTCATCTGTAGCTTTTTATGTTTAAAGAATATGTTAGGAACTGACTGTGCAGCTCTCCTGTCAGCACTTCGCAATTCCCACTTTACAATGTCACTATAGTGAACTGGCACTAACCTTTCATCATTGCTAGGTGGTTTCTGGCCACAAAATATTGTTGGAAAGCATAAATACTCTGCATCTTTATCTTGATATAGGCTTAACGGATGTTGTCCTTCACCTGGGGCAAAAGTGAACACTTTATCGTATTTATTGTCAATATCAGCTTCATCCACTAATGTATCTATATTTCCAACATGATCATTGGCATCTATCTCACTGTAATGATCAGAATCATAGCCATTAGATACTTCAGGGACATCTTCACTACTCATATCTTGTTCCTGCTTTTCATTTTCTGTATCATTTCTATCTCTGGATCCTTCATTTGACACTTCCAAAAATTCTCTGACTGTATCTTCTGCACTTTCAGTAACTTCCTGAAACCAACTATCATTCAGTACAATGCCAGATCTTTTATATAGTTCGCTATTGCTCATAAGCCAATGTAAAGCAGACAAAACTCTTAGTGGTCTTACATTTTCTTTGAAATCCACTTTTTTATAAGACAACTTCTTTTTCAACTGAATGGCAACTGTAAAATTTTCATCCATTGGTCTTGGAAGACTGTTTATAGTAGGTTGAATATCAACAGGCACGTTAATAACATTTCCTTTCAGGGAGTACTGGCCACCACGTGGTAATTCTCTAATCTGCATAAATGGGATACGCAAAGCTATTAATCTTTCTTCCAGTTGATGTAAATTTAGCTCTAGGGGCTTGTCTGGCCATTTCATGCCATTAGCAACTGATAGTTTTGGAATCTTACTATCTCTTAATGCACTCAAGCATGTATGACAAATCCATTCTTCATTGCTGACTGATTTAAAATCAGTACAATACAATCTTTTACTTTCTTCTGGAATATGTGTGTTTTTTAACATAGAAACGCTTTTCCTGAACCACGTCTGGTGACAACATGAACAAACATATAAAGGACCAATAGAAATATCTGAATGAAATTGTTTTATACCCTCCTCAATAGTTTTAAAGTTTTTCTTGTGAGAGCTTGACAAAGTATCTGTGTCATGCTTATGTTTTTTACTAGGAATCCTCATTCCAGAATGATCATCCATTTTTCTCTTTTCATGTCTTACATGTTGCTTCTTGATTCTCTCACATTCACGGACATAAGGATTCTCTCTTGCCTTCTTTTTTGATGCATTTTGGTATTGTTTCTCCTGTTCTCTAAAAGGCTGGTTTTCTCTTGCAAACTGCTTTGATTCTCTCTCTCTTCTTTGAAATACAGGGTCTTTTCTTGCAGATTGCTTTGATTCTCTCTCTCTTCTTTGAAATACAGGATCTTTTCTTGCCGATTGTTTGGATATCTTCTGATACATGGTTTCTCTAGACTTAAATAAAGGATCTTTTCTTGCAGATTGTTTGGATATCTTCTGATACATGGTTTCTCTAGACTTGAATAAAGGATCTTTTCTTGCAGATTGTTTGGATATCTTCTGATACATGGTTTCTCTAGACTTGAATAAAGGATCTTTTCTTGCAGATTGTTTGGATATCTTCTGATACATGGTTTCTCTAGACTTGAATAAAGGATCTTTTCTTGCAGATTGTTTGGATATCTTCTGATACATGGTTTCTCTAGACTTAAATAAAGGATCTTTTCTAACAGACTGCTTTGATTCTCTCTCTCTTCTTCGAAACACAGGATCTTTTCTTGCCGATTGTTTGGATATCTTCTGATACATGGTTTCTGTAGACTTAAATAAAGGATCTTTTCTAACAGACTGCTTTGATTCTCTCTCTCTTCTTCGAAACACAGGATCTTTTCTTGCCGATTGTTTGGATATCTTCTGATACATGGTTTCTGTAGACTTAAATAAAGGATCTTGTCTTGCAGATTGTTTGGATATCTTCTGATACATGGTTTCTCTAGACTTAAATAAAGGATCTTTTCTAACAGACTGCTTTGATTCTCTCTCTCTTCTTCGAAACACAGGATCTTTTCTTGCAGATTGTTTTGATTCCCTTTGATATATTATTTCATTTGCTTTAAAGGCTGAATTTTGTCTACATTTTTGTTTGTAACTTTTATAATACTCAGTGCGACACTTCTTTTTTTTGTTTGAGTCTTCAACTGTTGTTTTTGATGCATTGTTAGACATGTTTTTTATGTTTCGTTTTGCTTTGTAAGCTTGTCTCATTTTTTGATCATGGAAGTAAGCTTCCATATTAGAATCCATTTGATCTTTAAAGCTCTCTGTATTTTCAAATTTCTTAACAATTATGGGCAAGAAGTCAAACTGTAAACTGGTATCTAGATTTAAACTGTCATAGAATGCATACATGTATGTAACTAGGTCATTAATACTTGAGAAAGTTATCAAACAGGATGACCCATCACTTGATGAAAGTCCATTTTGTCCGTGGGAGTGGGAATCAAAAAACACATACATGCCATTCTTTCTAAATACAGCAGAGCATATTGCGCCAATAGTTAAAAGACCTGCTGATACAGACAAGAATGCTGATTGCAAAGTATCATGAAGGGTTGGCAAGCCAAGATTTTGAGTATCAATAAGAGGACCACTTAGAATAGGCATTTTTTCACAAGTGAATTTTCCCATCTTTACTTCAAAATAATCTGGGATTTCCTCTAAACTCAACAGCTGATGAATAAATTTTCCACTTGATTTTAATCTTCCGATAACAGTTTGATACAGAGCATCACCTTCACAAAGGACTTCATCTAATATCAAACTATTGTCTACATCATGACAAAGAGAGTATGACAACATACATAATGCATTACATGTGCACTGATATCCTCTTGATTGCTCAGAAAATCTGACATCATTTTGATGAAATCTTCCGAAGACCAAATCACTGGCATTCCACAACTGTTCTGATGATCTTACTGCCTGATAACATACCACATCATTGTCCAAGAATGGTTCTGATGAATCACTGTTCAAATGATGCTCAGCTGTAACATTATTATGCAGTGTATGCTGTTGGAGCATTGCATTTTTTGGACAAGCAGCTATATCCTCTGTGTCAAACATGTTTTCAACGACTCTTGGATGGTAATCAGCATCCACACCAGGAAAAGTATTCAGAAAGACTGTATCAAAATCTGTCTGTACATTTGAGCTAACATTTTCTACAAGCTTGCTGATATCAATAACTAATTGCTTAAACTGACTGATATTAACTTTTTCACTCTCAAGAGAATTTGCAATTAAGGATTTATCTTCAGCTTCCAGCTTAGTACTACTCAAAGTATCAGACACAGGCTGAGATTTGGTATCAGTTAAAGATTCGATCAAAGTATCAGGTGTCTGTTCAACTTCAATCACTTTATGAAGCTTATGATCATTTACATTAATTTTCAGTGGTTTAATCAAATTCTCTAGCAAAGTCTCAGGAAATGTTTCAATCACTATATCAGTATTAGGCTCATTCAAAGGCTCAGGTAAAACATCAGGCAATTTCACAGAAATTTTCTGCGGCTCAATCAAATTCTCTGGCAAAGTTTCAGGCAATGTATCAATCACAATATCAGCATCAGGCTCAATAAAATTCTCAGGTAAAGTCTCAAGAGTTTTCAAAGTTTTCAAATTCTCTGGCAATATCTCAGACACAGATGGTTTTGTGGGCTGGGATAGACCCCCATCTGATAGATTCAAGACACCCATATCAATAGCATCAGGCTCAATAAAATTCTCAGGTAAAGTCTCAAGAGTTTTCAAAGTTTTCAAATTCTCTGGCAATATCTCAGACACAGATGGTTTTGTGGGCTGGGATAGACCCCCATCTGATAGATTCAAGACACCCATATCAATAGACACAGATGGTTTTGTGGGCTGGGATAGACCCCCATCTGATAGATTCAAGACACCCATATCAAAAGACACAGATGGTTGTGTGGGCTGGGATGGACCCCCATCTGATAGTTTCTCATCAAAGAGGACACCCATATCAACAGACTCAGATGGTTGTGTGGGCTGGGTCGGACCCCCATCTGATAAAGTCATGACCCTCCTTTCCTTCTCATCTTCCAAAGTCTGACGTGCCTTGCTCATCTTCCAGTACTTTCTACGAGGCATTGTCTATCTGTTGTCCAGGAATCAATTTTATACACGAATATATTGTCACTACACAGTAGCTGCACTAAACACTATGGCAATAATGAACTCAGTGTCACAAGGCACAATAAATACACTAATCCACTGTCACAAAGCACTTGAATCTATTGTTTATATTTTAAGTGTATGTATAATATAAATATATATCCACAAGAATAATTTATGTCCAAGTAGTATGTGTATCTTTCTGATAAATCCAACCTAAAAAAGAAAAGGTAATGTAAATTCTGATTTATCATGAAAAATTATCAGTAAAAGTTCAAAAGAGCAAAATCTTGATACGCGTAAAACGAAAGTAATATTTAAATCCACCTTGATCAACAAGGCTGATCAACAAGGCGGTACTCCCAAGGAAGAGGCCCTCCATAAATTCTGGTGATTCTCTCATTTCATAATAATGATATAAATTTTGCATTGCATGCTATACTCTTATACAAGTAGAATATTTATTAAACAAAACACTCTGCCTGCTATCAAATGCTTGTCCATCATAATTCATTGATCATCAAAGCTCAGAACATTGATCAAATCTGTCTTATTATTTTTCTTGGACTTGCCCTATATGCATTTTGCGGGTGCAAACAAAAGCTTAACACACAGACAGATAGACATACTTTCCAAAGCCAATATGCATCCAATCATAGAAACAATCATTCAAGAGAAATTCACCAGACATAACTTACCCGGTACAGGTTGACGCCTACATAAAAAAAAAAAACTTTTAAAAATTTCACTCCTTTAATGATTATAATCATGATTTTTTCCGACTAGAATTTGAAAAAAAAAAAAAAACTAGTTTAAAAACAGTTATAAATTCCAGTATTTCTGACTTTCATTCAAATTTGGGTACGACTGTTAAGAGATTCATAGTGCATTGTTGTCTGTCCATTTGACTAAAATAGCATCTTTTCCATCTAAGCTAGGAATACCAACATCTGTGAACCTGAAAGAAAAATTATACACATTAAAAATGTTGCAATTTCATGGATAAGTTTGACTCAACAGTTCAAAAATTCTATTAAACGCCCACGCTCCAATAAACGCCCATACCCCTATTTGGATGCCAAAACTGGCCATTTTATCCGTGAGTATTGGCATTCCAGGAACCTCTAATTAACACCCACTTTAAAAATGTTTGAAAAAATCTTCTGTTTTAAGCGGTAAATTTCTAATTTTGCTGCTTCATCACATAAAACACTAATCTATTTTTCTCATGTACTCCAAATAAATGGTAGTACATGTGATACCTGAACAACTAATTGGAGCAAAAGTCCTGCCTGGGGCAGATTGAGAGCCACCAATAATTTCAATTCCTGTATATGAATTCTTGAATGTTGCCCTACAGTGTAGCCTCCAATAAATTCTGTATGTAATCTGATCAAGAAGATTTTTGAATTTTTTCCATTAAAACATATATGTTGCCATGGCAACCAGAGTCCCAGTTCGATCTGACCAAAAGCAATATGCAACCTTTCCTACTGCCCAATGACACTGTGTAGATCCACCTACTGGCTTTGGAGATATTGAATTTTGAAGTGTTTTCTATAATAAATCAATGGAGACTATTGACCCCCGGGGTGTGGCCAAATTTGACTCCAGGGGCATGATTGGCACAATTTATAATAAGGACTAACAAACATTGCTACATACAAAATATAGAAGCTTTGGGCCTTGTGGTTTCAGAGAAGAAGGTTTTTTTAGATTTGTCCCATTGTAAGTCTATGGAGACTATCGACCACCGGGGCCTGGCCAAATTTGACCCCAGGGCATGGCTGGCATAATCTATGTAGGTAGAGGACCATTAGCCATTGCCATATACCAAATATCATAGCTGTAGGCCCTGTGGTTTCAGAGAAGAAGATTTTTGATTTCTTTCCATCAAAACATATATGTTGCCATGGAAACCAGAGTTCCAGTCCGATCTGCCGAAAAACAATATGTAACACTTTCTATTGCACAGTGACGCTGTGTGTGTTATTTGATCAAGATCCGCCAACTGGCTTTGGAGGCAATGATGTTTGAATATATTTAGTAAGTCTATGGAGACTATCAACCCCCGGGGCATGGCCAAATTAGACCCCAGGGCCATGATTGGCACAATTTATAATGGGGACTACCAAACATTGCTACATACAAAATATTGTAGCTCTGGGCCTTGTGGTTTCAGAGAAGAAGATTTTTTAGTTTTTCCTATTGTAAGTCTATGGAAACTATCCACCCCCGGGGCGTGGCCAAATTTGACCCCAGGGGCATGGCTGGCACAATTTATGTAGAGGACCATTAGCCATTGCCACATACCAAATATCAAAGCTGTGGGCCCTGTGGTTTCAGAGAAGAAGATGTTTTAATTTTTTTCCCATAGTAAACATATATGTTGCCATGGAAACCAGAGTTCCAGTCCGATCTGCCGAAAAACAATATGTAACACTTTCTATTGCACAGTGACGCTGTGTGTGTTATTTGATCAAGATCCGCCAACTGGCTTTGGAGGCAATGATGTTTGAATATTTTCCCATAGTAAGTCTATGGAGACTATCAACCCCCGGGGCATGGCCAAATTAGACCCCAGGGCCATGATTGGCACAATTTATAATGGGGACTACCAAACATTGCTACATACAAAATATTGTAGCTCTGGGCCTTGTGGTTTCAGAGAAGAAGATTTTTTTAGTTTTTCCTATTGTAAGTCTATGGAAACTATCCATCCCCGGGGCGTGGCCAAATTTGACCCCAGGGGCATGGCTGGCACAATTTATGTAGAGGACCATTAGCCATTGCCACATACCAAATATCAAAGCTGTGGGCCCTGTGGTTTCAGAGAAGAAGATGTTTTAATTTTTTTCCCATAGTAAGTCTATGGAGACTATCGACCCCCGGGGCGTGGCCAAATTTGACCCCAGGGGCATGAATGGCACAATTTATGTAGAGGACCATTAGCCATTGCTACATACCAAATATCAAAGCTGTGGGCCTAGTGGTTTCAGAGAAGAAGATTTTTTTAGTTTTTCCCATTGTAAGTCTATGGGACCTATCTGTTGCCATGGAAACCACAATTTTGATACAATCTGCTCCAAAACCTAATGCCATCAATCCCCCAACCCAATTATGGTTCACATTAAATTTCATCAAGATCGGCCTATTAGCTTCAGAAATATTCTTCTTTGAAATTGTGGACGGACGACGGACGGACGACGGACGGACGACGGACGGACGGACGGACGACGACGGACGACGGATGCCTGCCTATCCTATAAGCTCACCTGTGAGCCTTCGGCTCAGGTGAGCTAAAAATAGGTATACCCCTGCATACCCCAGTTTTACTATATAAAATTGGGGTTTGAGGTGGTATACTTTACATGGACATGTTTTCATGATGTAAGAGACAATGGGATTTATAAGTGTTTAAGAACAAGTTAACACAGATCATTTAGATCTGAAGCAAGTTGTTCCGAAACAGGTATTTTCATCATACACCAGCATCTTCATTTCATCTGTGTTTGTGGAGCATTTTAACCTCATTATTATGTCATGGCTCCAAAACTGATAATTTTACATATGTCTATATAAAGTAACCTCATTATAACATGGTTCACTTATTACATGGTATGTTTGTTTCTATGAACCCAAAGATGGTGTTATGACGAGGTTGACATGTACTATAGGAATGAATTTTATTTTTGTTGATTTTATCGATGTGTAAACTCAGGCGAATCACTCACAAACTAAATAAAGCCCGAAGGGCTTTATGAAAAAGTTTGTGAGTGATTCGCCTGAGTTTACACATCGATAAAATCAACAAAAATAATAATTCATTCCTTATAATTCTAACTTTGTCCCATTACACCGCATTTATTTACATTGATTTCAATTTTTATAGCCAGCGGAAGGAAAATAGAGCAAAACGGATCTTCATGAGGCAGCCATCTTGAAAATTTCCAAGGCACAGAACTCACTTCTCGCAATTAATAGAAGCTATAACTGGCTTCCTAAAGGCAAGCTGTAAAAGCGGGAGCTTTAAAACATCTCCCCTTCATTCAAAATTGTTCTTTTGATAGGAAATGTCGCCGTCTGGGCCGATAGAAAGACATGTCGATTTTGAACTGGGGCTCGGAACATTAGAAATTCAAATGTCAAATTTCAACACACAACAAGAAGATGAAAACGCTTACCTTACGATGTTGTATTAAAAGAAAAAGCGTCCATGTTTATTAAAAATTACAAATATTCATTTCGACGCCTTCAAAACGCGTTCATCCATTGTTTTTATGACGTTTAGATTTGGTGACGTCAACGTTTCCTCGAGGAAACGTCACGTAATCACGTAACGTCGCGCCGTTTTTGAGGTGAAAACCAAGTATTCTTACGCATTGCTTTTATCGAAGTATAAAGTCTTATAAACAACCAATCAGAATGTAGGAAATTAGTGAAGTTGGAATTATATAGTAATGTTGGTTGTCTCTAGGTAACCGTTGTTGATTTTATCATTTTCTAAAACAGCTTACATCTTCTCCTGATTCTTTCAGAAACTTGAAACTCGTCACTTTCAGCCGGACTTGTAGAAATACTGAAACAGAAAAATGAGACAAATATTTAATAACGAAAACACACCCATGCAATATTATATACAAATTTATATCAATGCTGTAAAAATTTAAAATGTACAGTTGATTTTTTTTTTATTATTTGTTTTTCTCAATACAGGTGCATGTTAGAGCAGCTTAAAGCTTTGTGTCACTATGGGTTGTATATCTGGGGCCAGTTGTTCAAAACTTTGTTAGCTTAATGCTGTCTTTAAGCCCTCAATTTGTTAACTACACACGTATATAATGGCTTCAAAAGCAAATACACTGTTATTTTTTGTTGATAAAATGTGAGAATCCTTTGCATTGCAAAGGATTCTCACATTTTATCAACAAAAAATAACAGCCTATTTGTTATTGCAAAGGATTCTCACATTTTATCAACAAAAAAAATAACAGTGTATTTGTTTATGTAGTCGGCATTTGCTTAACGAGTTGAGGTCTTAATGATCATGACTTTAAGCTAACAAAGTTTTGATCAACTGGGCCCAGGTGGCTGTCTGAAGGCATTTACATAACAAACCTGCCAATGCTTAAGTTAAAATGAATATCTCCTGAAAAGGAAAACATTCACAGAAACAGGATTGAACATTTTTAAAACATGTTGACCAGATGCTTTTGATTGCATAGTAAACAAATTTAATTCTTTCCTTCCATCAGCATCTGTTATGCTATGTGGTAATATGTGACTAACTCATTGGATCTTTAGAGAATTTCTATCATTCTTAAAGTACTCAACATAAAATATTCATACCATTAAGCAATCATGCAAACCGTTAGCTGATGTTGATTTAAAATAACACAAACAGTCACAACTAGAAATTGGCTGCAAGCAAGGCTTTCAGTATACCCCCTTCAAAATTATCTAAGGCCAATAACTTCCTTTAAGTCAAACATGCAAAACATTTGTCAAAAATATCTTTTCAGCATTATAATCCTTCATGAAAATCCTCCGTATGTCTGACTCATGTCTGTAAGGTATTAAATAATATACTGAAAGCTCAGGGAGTACAATTATTGTTGATTTCACTGTACACTGATCATTATTTATCATGAGAAATGGACAAAAATTGGCTATGCTAAAAAAAAGCTGTAAATTTGTCAAAAATAAATTATTCAGCATAAGAATTATTCATGCACATCTGAAATATATCTGGAACAAGTGTGCAAAGAATTCAAATGAAACTATGAAAGCACTAGGAGGACTTGATTTCATAAAGTATGCTCTACCAGCCGTATTGTATAGTAGCGATGGTTGAAAGATGTCTAAGTTGAAAAATGCTGTAAATTTGTCAAAAATTATTTTTTCACCAATAAAATTCTTTATGCACATCTTCAATATGTCTGTAACAAGTCTGCAAAGTATTGAAAAGAATTACTGAAAGCCCCAGGAGGAGTTGGATTTCACAAAATATGTACTATCAACCATAATTGAATATAAGCAGAAATGGTCAAAATTGGCTAAGTTTAAAAAGCTGTAGATTTGTCAAAACAAAAAATTTCAGCATAAAAATTCTTCATGCACATCTTCAACATATCTGGAACAAATCTGCAAAGAATTAAAAAGAAACAATGAAAGCCCTAGGAGGAGTTGATTTCACAAAGTATGCACTTCCAACCATTATTGTATGTAAGCAATAGTCGAAAAATGGCTAAGTTAAAAAATGCTGTAAATTTGTCAAAAACTATTTTTTCAGCATTATAATTCTTCATGCACATATTCAATATGTCTGTAACATGTCTGCAAAGTACTGAAAAGAAATACTGAAAGCCCTAGGAGGAGTTGATTTCACAAAGTATGTATGTAAGCAATAGTCGAAAAATGGCAAAGTTAAAAAATGCTGTAAATTTGTCAAAAAATATTTTTTCAGCATTATAATCCTTCATGCACATCTTCAATATGTCTGTAACATGTCTGCAAAGTACTGAAAAGAAATACTGAAAGCCCTAGGAGGAGTTGATTTCACAAAGTATGTATGTAAGCAATAGTCGAAAAATGGCAAAGTTAAAAAATGCTGTAAATTTTAGGGATGTCAAACGGAGTCCGAACGTTCGGACTTCGGATCCCGTACCGAAGTTCGGATCCAAATTTTAGCATCCGGACGTTCGCTAAAAAATCAGCATGTCCAATATTTAGCTAAATTTCCAATAATATATGACAAGAATACACAATATCTACCCAGCAGAATAGGAAAACAAGGTATTTAATACGAATTTCTAAACATGTAGTGTCAAATGTCACTAAGTGAGGTGTAACAGATTAACGGGGCAATGCAGGTCAAGGGGAAGCGATAATAAACAAAGAAAGGATTAAAGATGATGATTGGCCTCTTTTGTTTCCTTTTGAAAACGATATGATTCACACTCATCAAGTTTTAAAAATAATAATTATACAGACCGACGCCCAGCAAAACGACATGTCAGATGATTGACAGATATAATTTGGGATTAAACAAAACAAATATGCTTACTGTGATCTTAATTTGACAAATCAAATAGGCGAATTCTTAAGCTGCCTCGCTCATAATCCAAAGAAGAAACAAAAGAATAATATGAGATTTTCTACATGTGTAATGTGACTTAAATTGAATTTGTTTGCTGACGCCATTTCGTTGAAAAAAAAAATGGGAACACGGTGAATGTTAGTGAATTTTTGATAATGGCATGATTCAATTTTTTAATTTTGCATTAAAGAGTTAGTTTTGAGTAATGCTGTTTTAGCGTGATGTTTGTTACTTTTGTGAATGTAAATGAATTTTCCTAAATTGCATGGCGTTCCGTTTCTGCATCACATCAACGGAAACAACGCCAAGCTCAGTAACTCTTGATTATGAATGTTCTTTCAAGAGAGCACTCGATTAACACACATGTAAATGTACATGTAATATTATGACCTGATCAGAAAAATGCGAACGTTCGAACCATCCGGATGTTTGTTTCCGAACGTCCGAACCTTAAATCTGACACCGAATGACATCCCTAGTAAATTTGTCAAAAATTATTTTTTCAGCCTTATAATTCTTCATGCACATCTTCAATATGTCTGTAACATGTCTGCAAAGTACTGAAAAGAAACACTGAAAGCCCTAGGAGAAGTTGATTTCACAAAGTATGCACTACCAACCATTATTGAATATAAGCAATTATAGAAAATTTGCTAAGTTAAAAATGCTGTAAATTTGTCAAAAATGATTTTTTCAGCATGACAATTGTTCATGCACATCTGCAATGTATCTGAAACATATCAGCAAAATATTAAAAGGAAACATTGAAAGCTGTAAGAGGAGTTGATTTCACAAAGTATGTACTTTCAGTACTTTGGCAAACATGTTATAGGAAGACTTAAAAAGTCCCATAACTCTTGCAATACTGACCCTTTGGCCCCTAAATTCATACCACACATGTATTGTCTGATGGTGCAAGTGTGGTGAAAATTTGAAACAAATCAGGCAAAAGCTACTCAAGTTATTCAGCAAAGATGTCCAAATGTTGACGGAATGACGGAATGACGGAATCACGGAGTCACGGAATCACGGAATGACGGACAGGCTGAAAACAGTATACCCCCCTAAAACTTCGTTTTGCGGGGGGTATAAAGAAACAATACACTAAGGGAGTGGAACTCTAGAGGCTTTAAGCTTTTGTTCCTATCCTAAGTACTATTTATAATTATGTATATGTTTGTATTTTAAAATTACAAAAAATAAATGAGCCGCCTCATGAGAAAACAAACAATCTGCATATGCGAAAACAAAGACGCAGATCAGCTTCGCAGTAACTGCGAAGCTGATCAGCGCCTTTGTTTTCGCTACTCGGATAGTACAATTCCTCCTCAACTCCGAAATTTCAAGCTTCTAGCTCTTTTCTGTGAGTGTACAGGTCAGTTTGTGTCAGACCTTGTCGGAAACCCCGAAGACCGGTTTTCTTGCGTCGCGGCACAAATGTAAGTATACCAACCTTCCCAGTAGAGTATATGCTCTTTGTATGTAGGGCTGCACCTCATCTGGAAGATATTATAAACAAAAATTAAATTCCTGAGGAAAAAATACACTTATTATGTGTGTGGCTGACAATTCAGACCTGACACGGTGCTTAGGTTGACCATAGGACTACTGTAATTGTGTCAAACTGTGTCTTTTACTTCAGTCTTTCTGAAAAGTGCCGGTCTGCCGGACAAAACCAGCAAAATTTCATTCTGCACAGCAGAAAATTTCATTCTGTCAGACAAATGTCCAGCAAAATTTACAAGATTACAATATTAATATAAAGGCACTGTCCTGCAAAACAAGTGTTTGTCCTGCAAGAAATTGAAATCTGCCAAGACAGCTGTCCAACAGCAGAAAAAAAAAATTGCAAAGAGTTATTTGCCTTTTGATCATATGACTGACATATGTGTCATTCTCAGTAAGCTTGGCCTTAAGCTCACTGACATGTCACTTGGGGTTTATGTTGGATTTGTATCGTGGCCAGTGATTTCAGAGCAATTTGACAGACATAAATATATGAGCCACTTTTTTAGAAAACCATCGATGTGGTTTGAGAACAGTTCCAACACAACCAGCTGTACAAGCACAGAAGATGGCTCGAGGCCAGAAATTTTGGATTTAGAAAGTAGAGGAATTGTACTATCCATGTTGCGAAAACAAAGGCCCCACAGTGTTTCTATAACCTTTGCGGGATGGTACACCATGCCAGTTGGCATGCTATTCTTTAATGTGCTTAATCTGTGCAGACTGTGCTTAATCTATCTTCATATACTGAGTCGATCAATTTCTGATCAACATTTAAGGTTCAGAAATTTTGGATTTTAAGATGCTTTTAACTATATTTTGCCAGCAATATTACAAATCTCACGCCTTGAGTTGAAGAATTGATAATGATCTAAAGATTCTGATATATGCACAGCTTTTATCAAAAATTTAATTTTGTTTCATATTTCTACTTTGAATTTAGTAAGGCCATGATACAGGCTATCCGCACGACGGTCGTGCCGATAACACTGCTTATCGGCACGACCGTCGTGCGGATAAGTGGCGTTATCTGCACGACAGGGAAATCGATATCCAAATGTTAGAAATGGATACATTTTAAGGCTGAGGCTATCCGCACGACGGTCGTGCCGATTACGCCCCTTATCCGCACGACGGTCGTGCCGATAAGCGGCGTTATCGGCACGACTGTCGTGCGGATAGCCAATGCTACAGGTATTGGCTATCGGCACGACGGGAGTATGAGATTCTCTAACAAGCTTTCTTATGCATTAAATTATTAATTTGCAATTAAATGAATTAATTATAAGTTTGACTTTTGAATTTTATTCGAAAAAATAATCTTTCGTTAAAAAAAAAAAATAAAATAAATAAAAAAAAAAATCAATAGGCTTTATATTAAAAAGAGGAAACCTATCACGGTACACCATTGTACATTTTATGCTAATCTTTGTCTTAAAGACATGTTTCCATACTAGTCTAATAAATCCATTGTTATTAAATCAAAAGGGTGTTTATTGTTTTGGATTACCACATTCTTTTATTTAAATTAATCTGCGATAATTTCTTATTTACGCATACCCATGGCTGATTTTTACAGGCCAGTGATTTATCTACCTCTGCGTCGCGCGTATATTACGCAAGAAAATACGTGATGACGCAAGATTTTTCCTGTCGAGCGTACGTCCGACGCATCGTTTTTTGATCCGGTACCTTTAAGAGTACCGGATTTTATAATGAGTACTGGGTTTTATAACGTCCGTCGAAATTCGGTCTTTTCCGCCGTATTCTTCCGTGCGGTACGTAAAATAGAATCTGATTGGTCGAAAGATCCGCAGCAATCCAATCGTGTGCATCCTAACAAATATTCTTTGGGTAACTCGCCAAGATGGCGTCGGCCGAAAAAAGACCGAAAACTGTCCAACAAAAACTGTTTTTTCGAGAAGGCATTATCTCTATCGGCAGATAAAGATAGCTGGAGCTGAAAGGGATGCATTTGATTTTCCTGCAGCACTCCACAATTGGAAGACTTGCAAGGATAGAAGGCTGTATGAAATCAGCTATTTCAAATAAGCAATAGCATATACCTGATCAGAGTGAAATGGGGAGTGGCTGCAATTCTTGTCAAGCTAAGTCCTTGCAATTCTTCCAATTAAATCAAATGCATCCTTTCAGCTCCATAAAGACTGGAGGTTGTCAGCAACTTACCTTTACTGAAGGTCAGCATGTCTTGATAGTGTTGAGTTTTAGTGTTTGTATTTTGTCTTGATTTGTTCATGGCACTGAGTATTATAAAACTTTTCACACTCAGCTGAGCATGGAATTCATCCAGCTCATAAATGTTAAAATACCAACAAATGATGTCATTTTAACATTTATAAGTAGGATAAATTGTTAATGTTGCCATTCAATTTCATTGATTTTGGCTTTTTTATATTTGTGAACAATCAATTTAATGCTCAACTGAGTTGTGAATAGTTATACTACCTCTTGGCCAGGCATTTTGCTTATGAATTTGAACTCATTGCTTATACCCTGCCTGTTATATTTAAAGGTATATAGTTAATAGTTAAGAATTTTTGTTCAAGAATAAATTATGAAAACAAATAGACTGTTTTTTTTTTATTTCCATTTATTGATCCTGAATACTAATAAGAGCTGTCGCAGGACAGCGTGCTCGACTGCTTCTGACCTTTGTCAAACATAAGGCCAAACCCGACCAGTAACCCAAAGCATTATGCTCATACATCTTTTTGCCTTGATGCAATAAGGCAAAATCACTGAACCATGAAAGTTAACTATAACTACCTAAGATTTAGAGGTCTCACTCATATTGTGAAAGAAGTGTGTTAATATAACAACTGAGTGCCAGTACACAAGGCAAAATCACTGAACTGTGAAATAAGGTCACACTGACCTATGAGTATTTCAGGGTCAAAGGTCTAGTGATACTTACTCATAATGTGAAAGAAATATGATCATATAACCATTCAGTGTTGAGATATAAAGCAAAATCACTGAAACATGAAATTAGGTCATAGTGACCTATAAGTATGTTTGGGTTAAAGGTCTGGTCATACTCATTCATAATAAGAAAGAAGTATAAAAAAATACCAACTGAGTGTCGAGATATAAGGCAAAATCACTGAACCATGAAATTAGGTCACAGTGACCCAGGAATACTTTACGGTCAAAGGTCTTGTCATACTCATACATATCGTGAAAGAAGTATGTCCATATACCAACTGAGTGCCGAGATATAAAAGAAAATCACTGAACTGTGAAATTAGGTCATATTGACCTAGGACTACTTTAGGGTCAAAGGTCTTGTCATACGCAAACATAGTGTGAAAGAAGTTTGTTCATAAACCACTTGAGTGCTGAGATATAAGGCAAAGTCACTGAACCGTGAAATTAGGTCACAGTGACCTATAAGTATATTGGGGTCAAAGGTCTGGTCATACTCACTCATAATCTGAAAAAAGTATGAAAATATACTAATTGAGTGTCAAGATATAAGGCAAAATCACTGAACCGTGAAATTAGGTCACAGTGACCTAGGACTACTTCAGGGTCAAAGGTCTTGTCATATGCAAACATACTTTGAAAGAAGTTTGCTCATAAACCATTTGAGTACCGAGATATAAGGCAAAATCACTGAACCGTGAAATTAGGTCACAGTGACCTATAAGTATATAGGGGTCAAAGGTCTGGTCCTACTCACTCATAATCTGAAAAAAGCATGAAAATATACTAATTGAGTGTCAAGATATAAGGCAAAATCACTGAACCATGAAATTAGGTCACAGTGACCTATAAGTATATTGGGGTCAAAGGCCTGGTGATACTCACTCATAATCTGAAAGAAGTAAGAAAATATACTAATTGAGTGTCAAGATATAAGGCAAAATCACTGAACCATGGAAAGTAGGTCAACCGACCCTTACCGTCATGACACACAAGTCAGTGTCACAAAGTCAAAAGATGAATGACTAACCATCTTCCTAAGTTGTTTGTATTAAGAAATAAAAAGAAAGAAAAAAATTCGGGGAGTTCTAGATTTTGACCTCTAGCCCCCCCCCCCCCCCCCTGACTCCGACCCAGAGGTCCGATGTCATGGAACCTAAAGTGTATGAAGTATGAATGCTTTATGATAAGTTGTTGTCAAGATATGGACTCCTTGTAAAAGTTACACAGCAGTACATCTATTTTTTTACAGTGTTCTAGTTTTTAACCTCCAGCCCCACCCCCCAGGCACGGACCCAGAGATCCAATGCCATGAAATGAAACTCAACCCTACAGGGTACCTATGGTCCGAGTATGAAAGCCCTCTAATAAAAAGTTTTCAAGATATAGACTTCTAGAATACTATATCACAGAAAAGCCATTATTATTAATGGTGTTCTAGATTTTAACCTCTAGCCCCACCCCCTGGCATGGACCCAGGGATCTGATGCCATTTAATGAAAGCCGACCCTACAGGGTGTCAATGGCCCAAGTATCAATGATTTCTGATGAGTGGTTGTCAAGATATGGACTTCTAGAAAACTTTAACACAAGAATTGCCATTTTTGAAGGTGTTCTAGATTTTAACCTCCAGCCCCACCCCCTGGCCTGTACCCAGGGGCCCGATGCCATGGAATGAAAGCTAACCCTACAGGGTATCTATGGTCCAAGTATGAATGCTTTCTGATGAGTGGTTGTCAAGATATGGACTTCTAGAAAACTTTAACACAAGAATTGCCATTTTTGAAGGTGTTCTAGATTTTAACCTCCAGCCCCACCCCCTGGCCTGTACCCAGGGGCCCGATGCCATGGAATGAAAGCTAACCCTACAGGGTATCTATGGTCCAAGTATGAATGCTTTCTGATGAGTGGTTGTCAAGATATGGACTTCTAGAAAACTTTAACGCAAGTGTGACGCGCACGGGAACGCGCACGCGCACGCGCACGGGAACGGGAACGTGGACGACCGGGGTGACTGCAATAGCTCTATGCACTTCGTGCAGTCGAGCTAAAAAGTGAGTCAAACATAAGAATATCTAAAGTCGGCAAAATTGACTCACTCTTTTGGAATTTGACTCACCATTCCAAACTCAGTGAGTCAATTTGACTCAACCAGATCCAAAGGTAGATTAATCACTGCAGGCAAGTTCACAGGTAAGCCAATTTCAGCAAAATAATAATTGTGTTAATTAGAAAGTCAAATTTCTTGCATGGGTAAATATTCTGTTTCAGTTTGAAACAAATTGATAATATTTATCAAATTAAAATGTTACCAATTCTCTAATTATTTAACGTTTAAAAATCTGTTTTCCTGTCGTGCTGATAAGCGGCATTATTGGCACGACCGTCGTGCAGATAGCCAGTGTCACATTTTAAGTTGATAATAAAAGAATGTGGTAATCCAAAAGAATAAACATCCTTTGATTTTAACAATTGAGTACATCATCATCATCTTCAGTAATTGCCTCCCTCAGTACTGGAGTATTCTCACAATGTGGAAACAAATCAGTAACACAATTAATCAAAGATTTCTCCACTGTTAGCAATCTACTGTGATTCACTTTACATCAGCTGGATTAACCAAATCAAACAAGTTTCCTTATTCATAATAATTTTGAATGTATTTAAATAGCTAAACACATAATTAATTTTCTTAATGACAAATTAATACTTAAATGCATACGTAAGCTTTTTAAAAAATCTAACACTCTCATCGTGCCGATAGCACCACTTATCGGCACTACTGGCATGCGGATATCTTCAGCCGTAAGGCCATATCCCGGGCCATATTAGACTCGTACACTCAGCTGATGAGTACAATCTCCATGGAGCGAAACGTCTCTTCACCATTCCGAACGTACTTTCAGCCTCGTGTCCATCCGTAAAACAAGATGGCGAAAACAAGTGGTTTTTACACACCGATTGATTTACATAGAATTCCATCGTTAATAAAAAGAAATGCTCACCGACACTTCGCTATTTGATGAAACACATATTTAAATTTCTATCAATAAAATTCTCTCCTCAAAATTCTGCGTTTTCTCTTTCTAACAGATTCATTTTTCAGCCGTTTGTCATCGTGTTCACTCGTGTGGGACCGTTTCCGGAACGAGCCGAACACATATGCCGACGTTTACGGAAACTGACGTCGAACATTAATTTATTCCAGTTGAAAGGTCAGGATTTGGCCTTGTCCAATGATATGCACATATTTCTACAAATGACGTCAATCAGGTCGGCCATTTTGAATTCGGCGCGCGGCGGTTGACGTCAGCAACACGCGCTGCATTATACTAATTGGTCAATTAAATATTAATTGACAATTAACTTTCCTTATATGGAAATGGTCGGAACTCAATTCTCGGCGTAAACATACGAACATATACGGACGATTTAGTCAGGGTTCGTGCTAGGATATATTTTTCTTTCGCCATCACTTTCGCCATTTGAGATTTTTTTTCGCCATTTTCTTGAAGTTTGAGCCAAATCTTGGCCATTTTTTCGCCAAGAGGACACATCTCACTCAGCTCCTTGCTCACTTAAACCCCCAAATATTTTTTGCCCTTTTAAACTTGGTCTCTCCAGTTCCCTAAAAATACATATTGTCCTAATCTCACCCAAGTCCCATACATGCTACATGTACTAAGTTATATTTCAACAGTAGATCCAGGTAATGTATTTATGAATTTCCAACTGATTTGAAGGGCAGGTGTAGACTGAGATCCCTACACATATAGTTTGGGAAAATATGTTTTATAAAGCTTGTTCTTGTATTTGTAAACAAGGGGAACAACTACTAAAATTATTAGTTTGTGCTTGTACAAGATCAAGAAACAAACTTTTAAGATCAGTAGACAGATTGAAATATTAAAATTCATATACTTTAATAGAAAAAAAATAAATGACACTCTACAAAATCAAGAGTTAAAGCTATAAAATAAATGCATGGGTAAAGTTGGGTTGCTGATTCTAAAAAGAATCTGTTTCATTTTTAATTGGTATATATTGACATTTCCCCCTCATCTGCAGTCAAACATTATTTCAACATTAACACGCTGGTGACAGTCTACATTGTTACCGGACCACAAGCGCCTAGCGTGTTGAATAAACACGATAAAGAATAGGATTATCTCTATTGTAGGTGCGAATATACAGGTAATCAAATGATGGTTTTCAGTGGAAAACAATGGCTTTTTGGCTGGACAAAGTGGCTCTATATATTCGCCATTTATTTTTGCCAAAGTCAAATTTTAGGAGCCAAAAAATACCAGAGGACCATTGGTCCTGAGAACGCTCACCTGAAGCCTGATCCTGGAGTATTAAGTCATCATGAAATGACCTTGACCTTGAATACTCACACACCTTTATTGAATTCATAAGTTGTCTGCATCTGCAAAGTTTCAGGTCTCAGGCTGCAATAGTTTCCAAACCCAGTGATTTATGAGAAAACCATAATTTTAATTTTGATATTTAAATGACTTTGGGTCAAGGTCAAGAAATGACCTTGGCCTTCATTAATTACTTACCTTAATTGACTCCATTGGTTGTCTGCATCTAACAACTTCCAGGTCTCAGACTGCAACAGTTTCCAAAATATCCATTGTTTTCGCCTTTTCCCATGTAAAAGCCTATGTTTCCAAAATTGACCTTGCTGTAAAATAGGTCAAGGTCATCCTATGGTCATCATTTTATCAAACTATGATGGGCTGTAGTCCCAAATGCTACATACCAAGTTTCGCGAAAATTGGCCTGCCGGTTCTGGAGAAGAAAATTTTTGAGTGGTTTTTACCATATATGGGTGTGGCGGCCATCTTGGTAATGTGACCTGGATTTCGCGATCAAACTTCCGTCTCCCCTACCCATGGATGCTCCACATAAAATTTCACTTTGATTGACCCAGCAGTTTCAGAGAAGAAGATCTTTGAACAGTGTGTATGGACGACAGACTGGCCAACGTCAAGAGATGACCTTGACCTAAATCAATTACATACCTTCATCTACTCCATTAGTTGTTTGCATCTACCACTTTTCAAGCATCAGGCTGCAATAGTTTTCAAAAAATCCATAGTTTTCACTTTTTCCCATGTAAAAGCCTATGTTACCAAAATTGACCTTGCCGTAAAATATGTCAAGGTCATCCTAGGGTCATCATTTTATCAAACTATGATGGGCTGGAGTCCCAAATGCTACATACTAAGTTTCATGAAAATCGGCCTTCCGGTTCTGGAGAAGAAAATTTTTGAGTGGTTTTTACCATATATGGGCGTGGCAGCCATCTTGGTCATGTGACCAAGATTTCGCGATCAAACTTTCATCTCCCCTACCCATGGATGCTCCACATAAAATTTCACTTTGATTGGCCCAGCAGTTTCAGAGAAGAAGACCTTTGAAAAGTGTGTATGGACGACATACTGGCCAAGGTCAAGAGATGACCTTGACCTACATTAATCACATACCTTCATCTACTCCGTTAGTTGTTTGCATCTACCACTTTTCAGGCATCAGGCTGCAATAGTTTTCAAAAAATCCATAGTTTTCACTTTTTCCCATGTAAAAGCCTATGTTTCCAAAATTGACCTTGCCGTAAATTAGGTCAAGGTCATCCTAGGGTCATCATTTTATCAAACTATGATGGGCTAAAGTCCCAAATGCTACATACCAAGTTTCATGAAAATCGGCCTGCCGGTTCTGGAGAAGAAGATTTTTGAGTGGTTTTTACCATATATGGGCGTGGCAGCCATCTTGGTCATGTGACCTGGATTTCACGATCAAACTTTCATCTCCCCTACCCATGGATGCTCCACATAAAATTTCACTTTGATTGGCCCAGCAGTTTCAGAGAAGAAGATCTTTGAAAAGTGTGAATGGACGACAGACTGGCCAAGGTCAAGAGATGACCTTGACCTAAATTAATCACATACCTTCATCTACTCCGTTAGTTGTTTGCATCTACCACTTTTCAGGCCTCAGGCTGCAATAGTTTTCAAAAATCCATAGTTTTCACTTTTTCCCATGTAAAAGCCTATGTTTCCAAATTTGACCTTGCCGTAAAATAGGTCAAGGTCATCCAAGGGTCATCATTTTATCAAACTATGATGGGCTGAAGTCCCCGATGCTACATACCAAGTTTCGTGGAAATCGGCCCACCGGTTCTGGAGAAGAAGATTTTTGAAGGGTTTTTACCATATATGGGCGTGGTGGCCATCTTGGTCATGTGACCTGGATTTCGCGATCAAACTTGAAATGCCACTACCCAAGGAGGCTCCACATAAAATTTCAACTAGACTGGCCAAGCGGTTTCAGAGAAGAAGATCTTTGAAATTGTGGACGACGACGACGACGACGGACGACGGACGACGGACGGACACCGGATCATGGCCATCCTATAAGCTCACCTGGTGAGCCTTCGGCTCAGGTGATCTAAAAAACCTTCGCAAATGGCGACGATGGCGACCGCTAGCGCGAACCTTATTAGTGCACTGAAAGAATGACAACCAGAAGTTTTTAAACGAGAATAAAACCGCTAAAAACGGACAAAATATGTTGGATTTTTTTCTAAAAGCACATTAAACATTGTAATGCATTGGTGAAGTCTGAGATAAAGATGAAGAGATAAGAAAGTCCACCTAGTGGTCACTTTTGATTGACGCGCCTCTACCTGTGGCTCCACCTACTTCCGCCATTTTGTTTTTTTACTCTAAACGAAGACAATTTCAACGCTATAAAAATCAACTTCCATCGGCGATTTTATACATCTGATGAAGCAATATTTTAGTCCTAAAGAAATGATAAGCATTTTATCTTTCATTTATGAACCAGATTCTGAAATTTGTAGTGTTCTTATTGGGTTTTTACTCGTGTATTTTACGTTGATAAAACGATGCAATCCTTGTTGAAGGTTTCAAAATGGCGAACAAGCGTAAAATAGTCGGTACTTTTTTACTGCAACGCGTTGTTATTAATAGGCTAGGTAATTTTTAATCAACAAAATATGAAAGAAGAAAGATGTAAAAGTCGTTTTATTTGTAAATTAGCACTCAGCGCGTGACTGCGTATGGGTTATGATCGTATAAATATTGACTATTTTTGTAATTTTAGGAAAATCTGTTCCGTCCGATCTCAAAACGATGTGTTTTATTTTTCATTATAAGGCTTCCATGAATGACATTTTTTTGATAAACATCATCAATATTCTTAAAGAACAATGTCTTACAAATCGTTTTATTGCCCTTTGATACTGTTTGGGTATTTTTGACAGGGTCAAATCGTCCGAATTAAGCAGCTGTTTTTCACAACTTTTCACGCTTTTGAATTTAAAATGGCGATATTTTCTACACCTTATTTGGCATTGCAAATAAGATGAAAAAGTTACATTTTGAAAGAAAAAAATGACAAATGATTTTACAGCAGGCTCAGGACATCCTAGATTTTAGCTTCTGAACTGAATTTAGCTAAATTGTGGTTAAAAGGAGCTTAAAACTGATGATGATCAGAAATTGATCGACTCAGTATAGCTATGAAGATAGATAGATAAAAATTGTGTATAATTATTTTAATTCACGTGTTCGTTAAACATTGTGAAAACATTGCAGGAAAACACCTGATAAAAAGTCATTTTTGGGAAAATCGAGAGAAAAAAAAATCGAACAGTGAAATATACAAGATCAAAATATTGAATGGCCTCCTTACCTTTTGCATTTGTAATTCCATGTTTTTTTTCGTAGATGACCGCGCAACCCGGATATCGACGCATACGAATTAGTACACGCGGAACAATTGTACGTTTTAGCCTTAGCACTATTTTCTCTATTGTCACTTTTCACCTTTTTTTGCTTTGTTTTTTTGTCGATGGTTCATCATCGTCCGTGAGTTCAGTCAATTTCACTACACTTATAATCACCTAGCAAAGAATCAAGATCAATATCATCATCCCAATGTAAAAAATCGTCTTTTACGTAAGACATTCTGACGCGCGTTTAACGTAAATTGCGAATTTGAAATGCCTTGAACTGTCGGAGTTAAAGCTTAAATATGCATTTTATTTTAATTAGCGCCTTGTTCACTAATTATCGTTTCTTTTTTCGGCGTTAAATATGATTAGTATTACGGCGAGATTAATCAATCGGCGATTTCTTTAATCTAAAGATAATCCATAAATAATTGTTTCAAATGTGTCCAGTCGCGTAGATAATAAGCATAATTAAAAACGTTTTAATTTGTAGGAGAAAAAAAACAACAACAACGGCTATTACAAATCGTAGGACAAAGGATAATAAATTAATTATATAAATTATCAACCGTAAATAAATAACTCTTTATAACAAAGATACCGGGCGTGTTTAGTATCTATTTGTTGGAAATTCAAAGGCCTATTTAACAAAAATAAATATTTCTACTATTATCTAGATAATAGCGAACCAAACGAAGAAAATATTAACAATATATTTTTGCTAATATACAAACTTTCAGAACAGATTCAGCGGCCGATAAAAATATTGGTTTTTTCCCTCGATTTACCTGTCTACCTGAGCGACAGTCATAGCGGGGGCAAATATCGATGTTCAATAGCAGTTTCAAATCTCTGTATAGTATATATCTCTGGTGAAGTGTATTCTTCTTGATTTATCTTGAAAAAGTTGCAATTATCGACACTTCGTTTCACCATTGAAAAGCCAACTGGGATCGCAACGAAGGGATATGGAACATATATGTGTAATATAGCGGAGTGAGATCTCGCAACTAGGGCCATATATGTAGAAATAAACACAAGAGTTATTACGAATGACCTCATACGAATAACCAATAATGTCATTACCACTCGATCACTGTCAATTCTATTTGCCAAAACCCATGCCATGCACTGCAGATTTAACAATTACATGTATTTGAAATTTGTGATTCTGGTTTTCCGAACACTAGAGCTGTCCGAATGTATGTAAATACACGCATTTCATGACGCGGTAAATGTACCTTCTGGAAGCCCTGTAATTTTGCAGCATAGTTTTTTCAATAGAACAGGTGCTGAGCCTGCATCTCCACCCGCTCGATTAACGCTCTTAGCACTCATTTGTCCTGAAACCCCTTCAGAACTTTTGCATTTTTTCGACGATTTGTTTACCGCGAAACGGTGAATGCGCATGTGCAAGTAAACAGGTGCGACCAGTTACCGGATTAAAAGCCGGTATTACCGGCCGGTAAACGTTCCGGTCATTTCGACCACATACTTGAAAATGGGATTTTTTGGGGGAGGGAGGTTGGTTGGTTAGGGTTTAACGTCCCACCAACAGTTAAGGTCATATGGAGACGGAACCTCGGTTTATAGTCCCATCTGACGGACTGGAGAAGCCCGGGATCGAACCTGCGACCCCTGGTGGGGGAGGGAGGGAGGAGTTTTGTTGACCGTATGATGGTCTCGGGATGTCTGTGTCCACCTTGTAGCAAATTCTCCTCTTGTCCTGTGGCACCTTGTCCTGGTGAAATAATGTCATCCCTGGTGAAATAATGTCATTTGCGTGTCACAAGTAAACTATTCAGATTCAGATGAAGGGGTCGAGTCTGTCTGTCTGTCTTCAGATACTGAGTCGATCAATTTCTGATCATCAACTCAGGTGTGGGTGGCTGGCTAAATTTTGAATTTAGCAAATAGGGGAAAAACATTCGGGATGGGCCATTAAAACTATTTACAAGAAGCTAGACAGAGGCATACTAAAATGTATACCTCTGGACCATAGCCTTGGTATCAAGGCTTGATACCAGATACCTCGATGCAACACAGCTGGAATGAGCATATCAGTTTAATAACCGCCAAAGCAAATGGGACACTCGGATTTGTTAAACGTGATGTAAAAACCAATAATTCAAAAGTAAAAGAACTGGCATACAAAACTTTAGTCCGCCCCCAAGTCGAATACGCCTCCCCTAACATTAAGAAAATTGAAATGATCCAAAGAAGAGCAGCTAGGTGGGTAACTGGCAATTTCTCCTCATATGATAGTGTTTCCAATATGTTGTGTGAGCTTGGTTGGAGATCACTGGCTGATAGGCGGATTGATGCTCGCATGATATATAAGATAATAAATGGGTATGTTGCCATTCAACTACCATCATACTTTGATAGACCCGGCCATGAGATACACTCGCCACATGCACCCTCTTGCTTTCAGACAGATACACAGTGGCGTAAAGTATTATCAGAACTCTTTCTACCCTGCATCGATTGTTCGCTGGAACAGACTTCCTTCTGAAGTTGTCCTACTGCATGATATTGACTCCTTCAGGAGAGGAGTCACTAAGATCACACACTCACTACCATAATTTTATACACTGTTTTTAACCTCTTTTAACTTCACCTCATCTTCACTAACACTATGTCTTTTTAAATCAAGTCTCAATATTGCACTTTTAAATCTCCTACAATCTTGCTTTTATTCTAGCACTGACAGCGCAACTGCACATAATACTCGTAAGAGGGTGCTGCAGTATGAAAAGATAGATAGATAGATACTTTCTTTCTCTATATATACTGCCACACGCCCCGGCTCGTGGACATTCTATGCAGGTGCGCTAGCCTGGGTCACAAGAAGTGGCAGGCTTGCAACGGTTTCAGGCAGGGCGTTCCACTGGACAACTGCATGTGGGAAAAAGTATATTTGTAGTATTCTCTGGATGTGTGCAGTTGTCGAAATGTCATCGATAGTCAAGGGGCTAGAAATTTAAAATTCGATCCGCACAACTTACCCGCCAGAAAAGGTTTGACTGTATAGACGATAAGAACTATCCTTCTACAACATTTCTAGGCACGTCGTACGGTCAAATTGTGGTAGCAATTTTTCAGGAGCAAGCGTTTTGTACAACAACCCAATTTTGTAACTGTTTAAGAAAAAGTGCGACATAGGTAAAACGAATTTTATATGAATGGTCCTTAAACTCGTTCTTTACTGTTAAAAACTTGTTTGCACACCTATGCGACTACGGGGACATATGTTTACGTCTAGAAACACGTCCATGTATTATTTATGCCACATCTATGCAGTCCTAATTACCCCACCCATCCAGTTATACACACAAATACGAATACATGTATTTTACCCCAGGGGCCAATTTGATCTGCCTAGCAACCCCTAGGACAATTTTTATGGAAGCCAAATCATTTATTAGGACCCCCGAAATGCAAAGAAAATTTGTCCTCAACGATAAACTTGTTTACAATATGCAAAAATGGATGGTTTCCATGTCAACCGTCAACGGGATTCTTGACCATGGGGGTGCACATACAAAATTGATCAGATATACGCTGTTACTTATTATAAACCATTGAACCTGGTCTCATTGAAAAGCTTAGACATAGTCCTTTCATCTTATGGTAAGTAATGCATGTTATGTAATTTGCATATTCATGAATTTTAATGAAAACATTAAAAATGACAGAAAAATCGTAAAAAAAATCCATAAATAGACTGCTTTCAGGTCCAAACTATCACTGTGACACTTTGTTATTGAACCAGTAATATCATATGACAAATTTATTGATGTTATGCGCCTAAATGAAAACTATCTCATTTACATATTCGTGAATATTAATAGAAATGTCAACAATAGAGGAAAAAATGAGGAAAAAAACTATAGACATTGCAAACGTTTAGATGGGTTATAAGATCTGTCTTGCATCCCTGAAATAAATTCTCATGGCTGCCCCTGTGGTCAGGGCAACTACCTCAATGTCATAAAATATTGTCCACAACACTGAACACATTTGCATGATATAAAGTTACATACATGTAGATTCCACACCCACCCCTAGTGTGATTATAAAGAATAGGGTGGACTCACAAAAATACGCATATACCAAAAGTAGCATGCTCTAGAATACTATAATTGCTCTGATAGTGATGCATGGACCTAGCAATTTAACATTAAAACCTATTATTCAAATCGTTGAGATTGCGTATTCGTGAAAATTAATAAAGCACACAAGAAATCGAAGAAAAACAGTATTGATAGAAAAATGGAGTATACATGCCAAATCACTTGTATCAGAGTTGTTAACAAGCCAAAAATGCTGAGATGTATCAAATGAATGCTATGACAATGTACTATGACTCTAAAGTCTGACATAAGCATGATCTGAGTTAAAATGTCATGAATTTCAATGAATTTATCATAAATAGGAATGAAAAAGTGAAAAAATTGAATGGGTTAATCTACAAAATTACTTGTATCTCGGCAACCAAAAATCCTTACATGCTAAAAGTGGCACCAAATGGTTGATAGGGCAATAGTTTACTATCATGTACTACAATATATGTCATTTGAATTTTTGTTTTATGAATATTAACAGACCCTTTCGAATTTAGATGAAAGTTTCGGACAAAGTGTGGCGGTATACATAGAAATTCACATATATCCTGTATACTGATAGCCATATAGAGCTATAATTGGTATCAAATGATTGCTAGGACAATGTTCGATAACCATATACATCTAATACATAAATCATCAGTGATTGTAAATGTGTGTGCATTAATGAGACAAGAAATAAGAGAAAAATCAACAAAAAGGAAGGGGTATACCGGGTTCATACCTCAGCTGCCAATTTCCTTAGAGCGCTGAAAATGGTACCATTAGAAAGCAAGGATAATGCACTATTACCATTGAGTCGGATGGCCAAACCGTAAGTTTTTTAAATTTTGTAAATGTTACATAAAATTTCGAAAATTTGTAGTATTAGCAGAAAATTGAAGCATGTGCGCCAACAAAACTTATTGAATCTTAGTTGCCAGCACGCATTCCCTGTATATCTCAATACATGACAATAAAATGTTGTTCTAGCTATGAATTGATGCTATTTTGAGTTCTCTACAGCTATTGGAGGTCGAGATATAAGCCATTATGTTGGAATATCCCCTTTGTGTTTCGTCGATTTTCTCTTATTTATATGAATCTCATTATTATCCATACAAAAGTAATAGCTTATAATTTATATATCAGATTATACTTATAGAATATTGTCTTAGCAATCATTTGGTTCTTATTATAACTCACTAGGTCTATCAGTAGCGAAGATACATACATGTGCTTCTCTATGTATATCACCTTAGTTTTCCGTAATTTTCGCCTTGATTAGAAAGGTTTTGTTAATATTCATGAAACAAAGAAAATCAAATGACATATTTTGTAGTACAGGGTGGTATGATATTGTCCTAGCAATCAATTTTCAGCATGTTAGGGCTTTTGGTTGCCGAAGTCATTTTGTAGGTTTACCCGTTAAATTGTTCCACCTCTTCATTCATATTTAAGAAGATTTCATTTAAATTCATGAAATTGAAACTCAGATCATGCTTATATCAGATTTTAGGGTCATAATACATTGGCATATCTTCATTTGATACTTCTTTTAGCATCCTGGGTTTAAAAACCGCTCTGGTACAAGTGATTTTGTATTATAACCCATATTTTTAAAGATTTTTCTCCCATTCCTTATGTGTTTCATTAATTCTCATGAATAAGCAAATTCAACGATTTGAATAATAGGTATTTAGGTTAAATTGCTAGGTCCATGCATTCCTTTGAGACCAATTATAGTATTATAGAGCATGCTATTGTTGGTATATGACTATTTTGTAGGTACATCCTACTCTTTAGAATCACACTGTACTAGGGATGGGTGTTGAAACTATGAAATTTTATATCATGCAAATGTGTAAACTGTTGAGAATAATATTTTATGGCTTTAAGGTGGTCCCTCTGACCACACTGGCAGCCATGAGAATTGATTTCCGGGATGCAAGATAGGTCTTGTAACCCATCCAAAACCTTGCAATGACCATAGTTTTCCCTCCTTTTTTCTTCTAGATTTTTTTACATTTTTATTGATATTCATGAATATGCAGATGAGATAATTTTCATCTAGGCCCATGATATCAATAAATTTGTCATTTGATTTTACTGGGTCAATAACAAAGTGACACAATGATAGTTTGGGCCTGAAATTAGTTAACTTGTGGGTTTTAACGATTTTTTTTTTTTTTTTTTTTTTTTTTTTTTTTTTTTTTTTTTTAAGTTTTCATTAAATTTCATGAATATTCAAGAAAGATAATTTACATTTTTATAGCATATGATAAAATGGTTATGTCTTACCGTTCAACTGAGACCAGGTTCAGTGGTCTAGGATAAGTAATAGTGGAGACATGACCAATTTTGCATGTACACCCCCATGTTCAAGAATAATGTTAACGGCTGCCATGGAAACTATGCGTTTTTTTTTCATGGTGCAAACAAGTTTATCTTTAAAAACAAAACTTCTTTGCATTTCTAAAGTCCCAAAGAACAGTGCTGTAATGTTGTAAATAAAAAAAAAAAGAAAACTAAAACAAAAGAACAACCGCCAACGACTACCACTGGGGGGTGAGGTAACATTACCCCATACTAGAGGCAATTTTCCATCTAATATACTGTTTAAACATATAGTTTTCTACTTGATAATAATCTTACGCTATTGTTTGAGTGTAAAGTATAATTATAAAACGATATTTGTTCAGAAAAATATCAAAACAGGAGCACCAGGCGCATTTTCTCTGATTTCTGCCTATTTTAAAAACTACGTTGAGTAGGCGGAAAGATTTCGTTCTAGGTAAAAACTGCTACCACAATTTGACCTAACGACGTGCCTAGAAATGTGTAGAAGGTTCAATTATTTCATATCCACCGTCAAACCTTTTCTGGGAGGCAAGTTGTGCCAGGTCAAAAATTAAGGCTGGTACAGAAAACAGCCCCTGGTCTACGAGTGGCAGTATTTAGAGATTATGACCCACTAAAACGCATTTATAAGGTGTTATAATAGACATGTTGTTCAGTAGTGGGAAGTTGCTATGTGCCTTGGGTTCTCGGATACCCTGTACAATACGATGGCCACGCGGCAGAACCCACATAGCGGAATTTTTCGGTTTTTTTTTTTTTTTTTTTTTTTTTTTTGTGTGTGTGTGTGTGTGTGTGTGTGTGTGTGTGTGTGTGTGTGTGTGTGTGTGTGTGTGTGTGTGTGTGTGTGTGTGTGTGTGTGTGTGTGTGTGTGTGTGTGTGTGTGTGTGTGTGTGTGTGTGTGTGTGTGTGTGAATAACAGCTAATGGAGCTACCAGCTGTTATCCTGGATAAAATCGTCCAAGTCATTAATGCTTTGGAAATAGACACAGTATACCGATTTGAATGGAAGTTGTCCAGAACTCTGGAAAATGTGTCACTTTTTGTGAAATGTAAATTTCCCGCCAAAGCTGATAATGATGCCAAGGTCGACTCTTCACTTCCTGTGAATCCTCGGAAGAAAAACAAGAAACCGCCATCTGCAAGAAGACGAGCTAGAAGAAGACAGCAACGTTTCCTAGAGAAGAAGGCTGCTGAAAAAGCAACCTCGCCGAAGCGTTCTGTTTCTCAAGCAACCATTCCAAAGGAACCGGAATCCCTTCCCCAAAGAACTGGATTTTTCACCGGAGATCAGAGATTAGGAAAGAGCCGATCAATCTGTGCTGGTGGAATCTGAAACCAGTAGCGAGACAAGCAACTCCGCCCATCTGGATAACCAGACATCGGGTGTTTCCCTTCCGACTTCTATACAAGAGGAACAGGAAATTCTCAAGGACTTCCTTGCAGCTAATATTGACAGCGACGACGATTTTGGTGACACAGGAGTTTGTGCTAACTGCAACCGTGAACCAAAAGAAGGTACCGAACTCAAGCGGTGTGCCCGCTGTCACATCACCAGATATTGTAGCACTGACTGTCAACGGAAGGACTGGGAATTTCACAAATGTTGCCAAAAGGGCTCCAACAATTTTGCATAGTGCACAAAATTTATTCCGCGGATCAGTTAAACCCTGTTAAACATTCCCGGTTCTTCGTTTTTCTCCAGGGCGTGCACGTATACGTTTTGTTACCCCTGGGAGTTATTCGGCACCCAGGGATCTCCATCGTCGGACAGCTTACTGAATCTGTGAGTCCTCGTTTTTGATTTATCATGGTGGTTATCATGATTTATTTGTTTGTCCTTGATCACGGCTAACAAACCTTTAAATGCGTAACCGCGGTTAAGAAAAGAAATCCGATTCATGTCCTTCCGGTTTCGCATCAGATGACCAACAAAAGGTAAACACACTTTTGCAGCTCGTGTTTCCGAGTAAAATATTTCGATTCGAAGACAAATATTATAATTCTCTCAATGCTATTTTATTAGTTAGACATTGCTATATTTGGACCCTAAAGGATTTCCAGAATTTTTTCTTTATAATCATGATTTTTATTCCCTACCCCAAAACACATGTTGGGATTGCATTGTACACGACGAAAGTGTGGGTCAGTCGTAGGGATATTTTTAGATTTCCGCTCATTACGTCCATATTAACGGAAAGCAATTACAGTGCGCAGATGATTTTAACAATTGTGTGAGGTCTGGTGACAGTTTCGTTGCCTCTGGCCAATGCATTCTATGCATATGTGGTTAAAAGCTGTGTCAACATTTCGGTTACGAATTTAATCATTAGAATGATAGCAATATAGTCATTATAGAACACATGTATTAAAGTTTTTGTTTTTGTTAATTGTTTTACGCTGAAGATTAATGTCACATTCTCTCGTCCTTTCTTAATAGTTGCTTACTCAAATTTGGTGTGGTTGTGATATTTGCAGTGAAAATGTTTGATATAAAATAATACAAACTGTCTATGAAATACATGTAATACAATAGTTCACATGCATGATATTCCTGTTCATGAAGACGATTTTACAGCATTCTGTATACTTTAATTTGTTTTTTCTTGGTTTTATGTCTTTCAAAACGCTTTACAGGGAAATAAATACCATAACTTGAACAGGTTGAGGTTTTCAAGCGTATCTTGAAATATATCCTTCATATTTAATGATTAAATGCGTACCCATCTATTCCTTCCCTTCAAATCGATAATGACGGGCACTAACACAACGAAATACTGGCACAGACATCAGATGCAATTTAGTTAATACATATCTGTAAATTTGTCGTGGAACAATCACTAAAATTTGATATTTACCAGCAAATTGTCCAATATTTAGTTGTATTTCGCCGACTTTGGCCTTGTTGGAACACCAGGTTCGAAGAAGGGAATAAATAACTCAAAGACCATCAAATTATTTTGCGAGCTACTTTGGTGCTGAGTTACAATAGTAAATAAGTGACAAAAAAGCATTCATAGATAATCGATATATTTTTGTACTAAAATATAATCATCAATCGATCCTAGTAGTGTATGTTTTGTTTACCTTTTCTTGGTCTTCATATGCGGAACCGGAAGGGCGTGAATCGGATTTTCTTTCTCAAACGGCGGTTACGCATTTAAAGGTTTGTTAGCCGTGTTGATGATTCATTGACTAGTTAGAGATTCACCACCGACTTCCATTTCGAGAAGGACTCCTTTAAAACAAATCACGCACGGCTTAGATAGGTAACAATAGATAATATAGACACAATCCGGCGTTCGGCCTAATGGCTTGAACCAGTCAACATTGGGTTTTTAAATGTATGGAAAATCGAAAATGCGCACATTTAGATTTTGTCTTATTTTGCATAAACAAAATGACCAAACCATTGCCCGGGTATGTACACTGCCATAGCAATGATATTGGTTGTCTGTATTAATAAAGTTTTTGAATATTTTAAAACACTCTGTCACCTCCAAAAGGAAAAATCATGAAATCGGCTGTTAGAAAGAAATCAAATGGAATATCGCCACTATAGATATCTGTATAATTAACAGATTTTGAAAATGAGCATTGATAACTAAAGCTATTATATATCATTTAGCCTGGCGTCCCTTTTATGGGACATAGGCAAATAGGCAGAATGCGTCCCATCTGGGGCTATTCTGTTTGCTTAAAGAATTGTCATCGAAAAATTGAATAAAAGTTATTAAAATCACACCTGATGCCCCTGAGAACTGAAGTGGACTCACCCAAATGATAATGATGGGAAAATCCATTCGTCAAATATGGGTAAAAGTATATACCGTTTTGTTTTTCGGTTGATGAATCGTGTTTGTTCACCGGTCATTTATACATACCTGTATTTTTTGTATATAGGGCAGGCGATCCGATTCAGGTAGTATATGGTGTATTGTAGATTAGTAATTGAAAAGCAAAAAAAGTGTAACAGGTGAATGCTCCTAAATATGTCTAAACTCGCATATTAAGTTTTACTACATGAAGTGGCCATCTTGAAAAAAAAAAACAAGGCCATAACTTTTGATAGTTACGGAGAAAAACAATTAAATCAAGGCGTGGATATAGAAAAAAAACCCTAAGGTATTCACATAACGTGGGGACATTTTAAGAAACAGGGGAATAGTAAACATGTCGGATAAACGCGGAGACAACAAACAGAAAGCGAAATGGTGCGAGCACTCGGAGAGATATGAAGATATGGTGGAAATAATGACGGAACTTATTAAGGAGGCGGATGAACCTCTGGACGAAGAAGAACGGAATCTACTTTCTGTCGCGTATAAAAACGTGGTGGGTGCTAGAAGGGCATCATGGCGCGTGGTGAGCGCGCGCGAAGCAGACGAGAAAAACGAAAACTACAAGGCCCTCTGCAAGCGCATGAAAGGTAAAATTGAAACTGAACTGACAAATTTGTGCGAGCAAGTGCTTGGACTAATTGATAATTACTTGTTAAAGAAGCAACTGGATGTTCCGGCGAAAATATTCTTTCTTAAGATGAAAGGGGATTATTTTAGATACATGGTTGAAATCGCAGGCGATTCTCCAAACAGATCAACGTTGGTGAATTCTTCAAAATCTGCCTACGATGACGCAATGAGCTTAGCAAACGACAAACTACCTTCAACGAGCCCAATACGATTGGGTCTAGCCCTTAATTACTCCGTGTTCTTTTATGAAATAATGGCGGACTCCCAAGGCGCGTGCAAACTAGCAAAAGAAGCATTCGACGAAGCGATCCAAGAGTTAGATAAAGTTCCCGAGGAAACCTACAAGGATGCAACATTGATCATGCAGCTGCTCAGAGACAATCTCACTCTGTGGAAATCAGAACAAGACGAAGATGCGGATGCTGATGACGTCATCAATGCGGATTAATCTGTGGCGGGCAATTAGAATGACAAGAATGTGAACGAAAGCAAACTTTTTTAGACAAGAAAATGGGAGTGATTGTATAATAAATATTCAACCAAACATTCCAAAGAATGGCAGGATTAACCGAGGACCATTAATGTCATTTTGGTGTAGGCTATTCTGATCGGATAAGTAAAGGATTATAATAGGTTATTGGTTTTTCTTTGCAGACGATAAATGCCCAGACAATAGGGATCGATTTAGTAAAAATAACACATATCGCAATAAAGTTTTGTACATGAAAAATTGACAAAACATGACTTTATACATGTATGTGGCTAAAGTTCTTTAAATGTACAAACTGACATGGCGTATGACAAAAAAACGTCGATCTGTATAAATGTCTAATACATGTAAGCCTATACATTCCACAGATATTGCTGTATCGCGTAGATGGTGATTGAGTGTTAATAGTTATAAAAAAAATAATATTAAATTATAAAATGAATTTTGGGCATTGACAAATTTGCATCTTTCTTCTGTGACCCACTTTGCGGTTGGATGGCTCTGTGTCAAGAAATACAATCCTTTTTGCACATTTTATAGATCAACTTTAGACCGTTACAGATATGTTTGATGATTGTACAATATTTGTATACCCATGACTTTTTGATACTGTGTTCAGGTATTGATGATAACCCATACTGGAGCAATGTCCGCAAAATACATCTAAGCTAAAATAAAGCATTTTGTGCGTTTTGTTCCCAAATGTTCGAGAAGTCTATTTCCCATATGCAAGAAAATTTACACGATGAAACGTATCTGGTGTTTTTCATGAATACCAATAATGGGGGGATCCCATGTTTTAAAACAGAACGGACGGTTTCAGAATAAATAATCAGCCTAGCCCAGGTATCTGGCGGGGAAAAAAGACCGATCATGACAAGACATCATATATTTTTTTACAACACGCATGAAGAGAAAAATTGACTGACTCTTTTCCAGCTAGGTAGCCATCCATCTAGCTTAAACGCAAACATGTGACAAGCACAATAGAGAGGCAGACATTAAACATACGGTTACAAATAAAGCATAGCAGATCAGGGACGCTTATAATAGCTCGTTTAGTTTGTAGAATGAATGTATACAGATCACGTATTTAACATGATACACTTGTTATGAATGAGCTGCCTCGTAGGAAAACCAACAATGTGGTTTCCGAACAGGTCTGACTCAAACCGGCCTGCACAGCTACAGAAGCAGGCTAGCGTAAACCGTGTAGCGAAAACAAAGGCGCTGATCAGCTTTGCGCCTTGTTTTCGCATATGCAGATTGTTGGTTTTTCCATGCAGCGGCTCAAATATATGTATCACGCATTTACACATGATATTACTTGGTCACTGTCCGTATTATATTTATGGTGTACGTTCTGAAAATGACATTTTAAACTACATGTATATAAGGTCAATGTACGTTCGCAATTGTCATGGTGGACAAGTTCGTTCAAAACGTATGTAGTGCGTTATAGTCAAACAACATGCACGGCGTACCGGTACAGCCTCTGGTTGAATCATTTTGTCTGTTCCTACACTGTAGTTTGATTACTATATGAGCCACCGCATGGGAAAACCAACAATCTGCATAGGCGAAAACAAAGGCGCAGATCAGCTTCGCAGTAACTGCGAAGCTGATCAGCGCCTTTGTTTTCGCTACTTGGATAGTACAGTTCCTCTTCTACTTAAATCCGAAATTTCAAGCTTCTAGCTCTTTTCTGTGCTTGTACAGGCCGGTTTATGTCACACCTGGTCGGAAACCCCGAAGACCGGTTTTCTCGCGTCGCGGCTCATTTTATTCAAAGACTGGAACTCTTCTGTAGCTACTTACACTACATGGCCGAAAATCTCTAAACATCTGCCCCATCTTTGCGCTAAGGTTTGAGCCTGTGCGTGACAAAACCAACAATTTGGGTTTCCGACCAGGTCCGACACAAACCAGGCTGTACAGTCACAGAAGTAGGCTAGAAGCTTGAAATTTCGGATTTAAGAAGAAGAGAGATTGTACTATCCGTGTAGCGAAAACAAAGGCGCTGATCAGCTTCGCATATGCAAATTGTTGGTTTTCTCATGCACAGGCTCATTTGTAAAACTCGTCGTGAAGGTAGGTCAGTGGCCTACTTGACATGACTTCAGTTGAAGGACTGCATTTTAAATAGATGTAAATTATACGGTATGGATGATGTGCTCTTTGTTAATGTTCTCGTTATCAAAACACAGTCTGTAAAACTAACATATTTAATTTCAAATTTAAACATGTCAACCGCGGCAGCGGACACAAGCATAAAAATTGTAACCCTTCCTTCTTGTCCTTTTCAACCGGTATACTAAGTTGTTTATACATGTATGTGATTCAGCCTTTTTCTTTGTCACACCATTAAATATAACATTTAATATAGGTATAAATTACATTTGCAATCACATAAAAATATCAAATCCGTTTAGATAAACTTGGACTACTGAGACAGATATAAGATACAGCCCACATAAAGACGTACAAGGGCGGACAATAAATGATTGCTTCTTTCTAGATCCAATAAGAAATTTTCAGGCACTACAAAACCATGGATACATAACGTAAATACTGAAGTTAGCCTGCGTTTGTGGTGTTTGCAACATAAAGCAGCTTTTCGAATGATAGGTTCATATATGAAACAAGTTTGACTGACATTTTTTCTGCGGTCAAACTAAAGTTAAACCCTCAGAGCAAAATACTTTTACATGCTTCATGGCCTGACTATGTAAAACAACTATTTTTTTCTACATTTACATAATGAATGTGACTGTTTGTATATAAAAATACTGAATTTTTTCATGTTTATCATATTTATCCGCATTTTGTGTAATGAGCAAATTATAATGGATTAAAAATTTGGTCCATGTCAGCGGTCAGACAGTAAAGCAGATAATGCTTATGTCCCACAAAGAAGCGTGAATGAAGGGTGATATAAGAATCAAATGATACAAGAGCCGCTGCTTGTGAAAACCAACAATCTGCATAGACGAAAACAAAGTCGCAGATCAGCTTCCCAGTAAGTGCGAAGCTGATCAGCGCCTTTGTTTTCGCTGCACAGATAGTACAATCCCTCTTCTACTTTAACCTAAAATTTCAAGCTTCTAGCCAGCTTGTGTGGCTGTACAGACCGGTTTGTGTCGGGCCTGGTCGGAACCCAAATTGTTGGTTTTCTCACGCACAGGCTCAAATATACATAGGAACAAACTTCGCCGTACTCTGTTAATATTGTGCATTATAAAGTGCACTTCGACTGACCACCTGGGCACCGGTTCATCTGTTAGAAGAGCTGAGCATCCACTGAAAAGCATCCGCTGAAAAAAAATGTTCTGTTGTTCTGGTTGTTCTTGGTTAATGTAGCAACGTATTGCGAATGTCACGACCAACCAATATTGGTAGGAGTCCCGTAACATGGAGGTGATGTTCCGACATGACCATAGCTGATGCTATAGATTCATTAAAAGGTGTTGAAGGTTTTGCTTCATGCTCACGGTATATGTCGTTTTCAATGCCTATACGCACTTCAAAATATATGTTACACTTAATATGGCTTGAAAAGACATCTCAAATTTCTTCAGTTATTGTGTATGTTTCATAGCCATGACTACACTATGAATGAGCAAATACATTTTAAAAATGATAATTACTCCCGTTTAACAAAAAAGATTTTAAATACTTCAACAATTTTGTAGAGGCCTATAGATTTTGAGATCATATAGACGACCTTTTTCAAAAGTTTTATTTTAATAGGAAGCCATAACCGGTCGACCTACAATTTTGTTACCTTCAGCAAGTATAGGCCGTGCAACATTCACCGCTTTAATATGAGACCCTGCATGGGAAAACCAACAATCTGCCATATGCGAAAACAAAGGCGCAGACCAGCTTCGCGGTAACCGCGAAGCTGATCAGCGCCTTTGTTTTCGCTGCACAGATAGTAGAATTCCTCTTCTACTTAAATCTAAAATTTCAACCTAGCCTTATTCTGAGACTGTACAGTCCGGTTTGTGTCGGACCTGGTCAGAACCCAAATTGTTTGTTTTCTCACGCACAGGCTCATATTGTTATATGAGCCGCGCCATGAGACAACAAACATTTTGCATACGCTACACGGATAGTACAATTCTTGTACTTTCTAGATCCAAAAGTTCCAGCTTCTAACCATTTTCAGTGCTTGTTCAGCTCGGTTTGTGTCGCACCTGTTCGGAAACCATATTGTTGGTTTCCTCGTGACAAGGCTCGTACTATTTCATATTCTGTCTACCCACCCACATGATAGGGTGCCAGCTCAGGATACGGTAGATAACTTCGGCTAATTCATAAAAATATTTCTTTGTGTTTTATCTCCCTTCCTAATTGTAATGTTTTACTTTTTTTCCATTGTCAAATTTAAAGAATAAAGGGTTAGCGAACTTGAGAGAAACAAAATGTTCCGATGGCTGACAAAAGCTGAACATTGCCAACGCGCCCATGCAATGTACAGAATTTATTTTCTACAAATGTTCTAAATCTGACAATTTTCAGTCGATTTTTTTTTTTTATATTTTTCTTATTTTTGCTCAAAACATAGATTGTGGGTACTCGTTAGAAGTACCAAGGCGGCGCTAACGAGTACCCACAATCTATGTTTTTGAGCAAAAATAAGAAAAATAGGTATACCCCTACATACCCCAGTTTTGCTATATAAAATGTGGTATAAGGGGGTATGCGCTGTATGGCATGCATCGTGATGTAAGCGAAAAGAGCTTTGATCATAGTATATCCCACTCAACATCCCATAGTACTGGCTAATACCCAGGAAACGGTAGTTCTGTTCCTATATAACTAAATTGTTGACTGGGGTGTTAAACCTCAATACAAACAAACGCAATTATTCTGGCAATTAGGAGCCCCTGACATTACAAACGGACACAAAACATTCAAAAGTAAAGTCTGTACTTTTGTGTATAATTTTGATTCAATATTATTTAAGTTTGTCATTTTGTTGTTCGAAAAAAAAACGTGAGAATCCTTTGCAATTCAAAGGATTCTCACATTTTTCACCACATGTGAGAATCCTTTGCCAGTCAATCTCATAATTTTTCAATAAAAGTAACAGTGTATTTGCTTTTGAATTTATAGTTAATAATAATCATTATTTTCTTGTTTTTTTATTCCAGTTGGTTACAGATCCAGAAAAGCCTGTGATATTCTACGAGTGGACTCAGTTTCTTTCCAAATACTTCCGGAAGATACCATCTCTTCTGACGTATCATCATTTCAAATGCTCCATTGATAAGCCAGGTTCCATTATGGTCAGGGAATATGCTAGTGATCAGGAGAAGGAAATAAAACTGTTGAAAGCTGGGGTTAATATTTGTGCTTCAGAACAACCATGTATAACTGTGAATCCTGGATTAGATGCAGCCAGAATGTGGTATTTGTACGAGGAGATTAGGCCATATTGTCCAGCACCTTTAATGGATAAAGTCTGTCCGAGGCCAAGTGTACCTAAGCCTCAGGTTGTGATAAAATGTGAATCAAAGACTCTCTCAAAAAAGAAGAAGTAGATACTGTCATAATTAATAGATGGGATGTGTAACAGTAGCAACAAGTTGCATCAAAGTTGTTTTTGGCTAGGCCGGACTCCAAACCATCCAGTATTAGCTATCTAGTTATTATTCAAAGATATGATGCAGGAGATACCAATGACCATTAACTTTCTAGCAACTAATATCAAATGCAGCATATCAGATTGCATAAATATGAAAGGTGATATGTTACACTGTACGTTCCATTTCCTGAAAGCAGAGTTTGATTTTATTATTACATGTTATTGAAAAAAGGTTTATTTTATTGTGTACGGTTCCAGATGAAATTTTCACAGGGACGGGCTCTGAGGGCACTGGTCATTTAGTATGATAAAGTATTGTTAAGTGACTTCATGTACCATCCATTAATATAAATAAAAGTGATGATAACTGTAGGTTTGCACTATTAATTAAATGGATGATGTAGTATCAGTGCCTATGCTAAGTGCTGGCACTGCATTATCCATGTAATTAACAAGGCAAATTTTGTACGGATACTAGTTACGTCCGAAATGTGTGTACAAACAGTTTGAATCGTACTTGTTATTAAAGACAGCCATCTGTAATAATGTGTTGTGCATTCATCTCAAAAACAAGTTTAGCTGGAATAATCAAATTACTTAGAAATTAGCAAATAGAAGCCAGTGTTAGCAACACAACTGGATAGATGATTACTGACAAATTCTGAGAAAAAAATCTTTAAAGGGTCACCTCATTTATAATTGCCGTAACTCCAAAACTATCGCCCAGACAGGTCCAAAATTTTACCTGGATACATCAATCATACCAACCTTTCAGAAAATGTAAAAACCCAAATTTCGACCATGTACCTCCATAAGACTCAAAATGCCAGGACCTGTCACATTTATTTACAGAGGACCGCAAGGTAGACTTTCTATTATAGCTAATTGTGTATTCCCCCATAAACATTGAAAAATGAAAATAAATAAACATTCTTAACTTAGTCATGTTAATGCAGGCAATTCTTTAAGCTGTTTACGCGTCCTGGAGTATTTATCTAAACACTGAAACTATTTATTATTCATGAATTTAAAATCATGATTATCTTTAAAGATTTTGATAAAATTCTATTACCTGGTGCATTGTAATCTAATCTCTGCAAGTCTCGCGTTTCAAGACCTTTCAGGGTTAATTGGTTTGTTACACTAATGCACTCAGTCATTTGTAACCACGCTCCCCTCCGCCTATCCCCGGGGGAGGGCGGGGGATAGCCGAGGAAATGAGCGGGGCTTTGACCAAAGTTTTGCCACGGCAGTGCGGGGGAAATACCCGGTGTTTGCTTTATATATAGGCAAAAGGGTTCTTTAAATAAATAAATAAATAAAAAGCAAGCTGCGGGGGAAAACAGTATAAAGGGTTTTACCAACGAGCAATCCCCGCAGGGTGGGGCTTTTAGCGGGGATTGGCTGGACCAAAAGTCGAAGTCCGCGCTATTCCCCGGGGGTGATGATGGGCCGTGGTTACAAATGACTAGTGCATAACAATTTTGTATCCACACCATGCTCTTGGGAGTAAGAGCATATCCGTCATAATATCAATGTGAAAGCGTTGGAATCGGTGCATCATTACGAAGACTTGCACATGCAAAGTACAGAGTTTTTTTTCCTGCTGTAAAAATTAAATTTTAGTAGAAAAAAAAAATGATATTTTTAATACATAAATTGTGGGTACACGTTAGAACTGAAGATGACATCAAGGTGAATGATTTGAAAACGGTGTGTGAACTAAGTCGACACATCCAATCTGGCTCCAGATTTTCATCCATTGTTTTAGTTTTGCTCTTTCACGTTTGAAGTAATCTCTCGTATGCTTTGCTGGCTTAATAATAACATGTTTGTTTATATTGAGGCAACAATTTTTCAGTCATATCGGGACGGAGCCACCGCTTCTTGGGTATGAACCAGTACTGTGGAGAGTTTAATAAAATATAACGTTAAATTCAGCAGTAAAAACTGTCAAAGGGAGAAAGGTATGACAATAATGATTGTTTTTGCGGTTAATAAACGCACATCAGTTATAATACAAAATGGCTACGAAAGCCAGACACGTGCTGCAATTTCAAGAATTTACACCAGAGTAACGACTCATTCTAAAGGGGGGCAAATAAAGTTGCTTCTTAACGCATTTCTATCTGTTTTAAATACTCTAAATGTCCTTACTGATCTCAAAGGATCAAAAGAAGTGACACCATGTCAACTTGTAGTGTTTAACAAGATTCGAAACACGACTGGTCGGTAACATAATCTAAACCATTGCAACAAAGCTCCATCAAACATTTCATGTATTTCCATTCAGTGTGCATTTTAACCACCTTAACCGTAACAAAATTTTTAACAACCCTCGACAAAATCATTTGGCACCACTTTTTGACGAAAAACAATACGGCAATTCAACCGGTTAGGAATTCAATATTCAGTGACTGTGTAAATCGATAGGTAGGCTATATATCTTAGAAGAAATTTTGGGCTAGTGGGTACTTGTGGGCTCCAAAATCTGTCTGTTGCAAGATGTACGGATAGTTCTAGGAAAACAAATGGAGGAAAAGAAAGACAAGGAAATAAAAGAGGTATTTCCGTGTATTCTTTCTCATTTTGTTTCTTGTAATTAGTCTTTGCTAACACTACCATTTACAACTTGACATGATCTTTTGCTGCTATTTTCTTTAACAATTTCAATTTTGTTCAGTTATGGTGTATAAGAGAAATGACACCCTTAGTACGTATTTTGTTGAGCTCTCAATGGGACAATAAATTATTATATATATTACTTATTTTTGACAAACAGCTATTATATACGTATATGATGTAGATCTTAATACTTGGTCGTCCTTACTATAATTCCAGCCTGTTGCTGCACAGTTTTGTCCTTTTCATAGTTTATATTTTCAAACAGCTTTACCCCACCCCCTTTGAATATATATCATGGTATAATCATATCTGACTGAAACCTGACTGAAATAATGAGGAGTTGTGGCAATTATTTGACAGTGGTATAATGATACAATACCCAATTGCGTGCAATGCTTTTATGACTTTCCTTAATTTTGATATTGAACTATTGGTATGGAAGTAAAAGGGTTAAAGAAATGCTGTTGGTTGTATCGTATCGTTTTGAACCCATTCAAGTTCTTCTTATCACTAGCCTCCCATCCCAACTCACTTATCGCCGCACCCTTAAACCCGAGGTAAAGTCGGTCATATCAGTAATGCTGAGTGCAAATTTTGGGCCATATATATCACCAATCCCTTACATTTTCGCGAACTGAAGGAACAGTGCAAACGTTTACATCTTCCTGATCTGGGGACTAATGTCATGGTTTTCAAAGTGAAAACGCTAAACTCGTATTCTAACTTGAATTTCTGTTCTTTGCAGAACTTTTTCATTACACTGTGTCACATAATTTCTTTGGCTATAACTTGAATAACTATAACGTGAATGCAAATGAAACAGAGTCGTGCTACAGACATTTTAACAAGTAAGGGGTCAGAAAGTATGGCCATCATGGGCCCAATTCTATAGATCGTGAAACTCAACTTGACAAATTGAGCGTTCGACATCGGAGAGTGCATAAGACCAGCCACAGACGATTTCATGCGCTCATTTTCGCGACATACTGAATTGACATGCATGGTCTTTTTATTGACCTCTTGCTCCTTTAGATTCTTGTAGCACGGCATAGTTTGCTTCGAAAGAAACAAATCAGAATGCAAGTGATAGCCGAATAATGAAATTCTTATGTGTGATAAAAATGTTTTGCAATAAAATGAAATCTGGGGTGATCATTCGTGTAAGAATATAATAAAATATTATGTAGCGTTTTATTTTTGTTCAGTATAGATGTTTCATAAGAACATAAGATCATTGATGTTGTAGTGATTCATAAATGTATGCCTGGTTTTAAGCCACCCCGAGATCAATTTTGACTCCGGCTGCACTTAAATGTAGAAATGTAACAACCCTCGCGGTGTCCTCTTCAACCCACTTTACCATAACTACCTGGCACCTATTGTAGACCAAAAGCAACTATGCTCAATCGAAATTGGCGCAGATCGAAGATTTAACATACCGATTTTCATTATCATAAACTGAGCTATTATATTCATCAATCTAAGTAATGGATTTGGCTAAATTAACAGAAATTTATGCAAACAGTTCTGATTGTATAGTGCGATATATTAAATTCAGTGTCAATATTTGGCATTCGACGATGGAATAATGTGAAACCTGTTCAAATTATGCACTATATACGGCAATGATTCCTTAAACATGTTGAATGTGCAAGCCCGAATACGAACAGCAAACCTAACGTGTGGCGTTAATATTATAATGTGGCACATCGTCAGTCCAGCGTATGGTTTTCTGGAAAGAATTCGTTAAATTAGACTAGAGGCGGCTAAGTAAAATTAGCAGTAACAGCGGATAATTGTTAGGTAAAGCCGAGTCATCGGTAACAGAGAAAAATCTAGTAGAACCTAACTTGACATCGGCGATTATAGGATATATCGACATCGCTTCCATCAGTTACGTTCATCTATTTCATACCAAACTGCCAGTGAATAACGATAAAGGTCTATCAAATAAACGTCTTCATATCACAAAGAGATTAGTTCGATTCGATATGAGCGAAATATCGTTGATGGTTTGTACACAAAATATACGCCGTTGTATTAAACTATCTGAACTATTTGAGACAAATCAAGGTTATGTTTATATACATACGATGATTGTTATTACAACACTCCTTTATAGGCTATCTTGTCCTTAATCAACCCGTCTATCATTCCTACTATTGCCAAAATTTACAATTGAGCCGCCCCATGGGAAAACCAACAATCTGCATAGGCGAAAAAAGGCGCAGATCAGCTTCGCGGTAACCGCGAAGCTGATCAGCGCCTTTGTTTTCGCTACACGGATAGCATAACTTCTCTTCTTCTTAAATCTGAAATTTCAAGCTTCTAGCCTGCTTCTGTGACTGTACAGGTTGGTTTGTGTCAGACCTGGTCGGAAACCCTGAAGACCGGTTTTCTCGCGTCGCGGCTCAATTAATATGAGGGTATACCCATGGCCGACTTAAGTATGCCTTGTACTTTTGTGCTTATTAAGAGTCTAAGCTTTTCATGTGGTGAAACAATCGCCATTGACTTTCCACTAGTTTACAACAAAGGTGAGGCTGGTTGGGATCAAAATTATTCATGGTCAATGGGAAATAATACAACTCGTATTTTGTCATGTCTTTGCTTTTTCATAAAATGCCTTTCAAGCAAAAATCTAAGATGGCTTAATTCCAAAGCGTTACAAGTTTAAGATAATAATTGAGCCTCGACGCGAGAAAACCGGTCTTCGGGGTTTCCGACCAGGTATGACACAAACCGGCCTGTACAAGCTCAGAAAAGAGCTAGAAGCTTGAAATTTCGGATTTAAGTAGAAGAGGAATTGTACTATCCGTGTAGCGAAAACAAAGGCGCCGATCAGCTTCGCGGTTACCGCGAATCTGATCTGCGCCTTTGTTTTCGCCTAGGCAAAAATCCGGTTTTGTCATGGCGCGGCCCGTATCGTTTTGGAATGGTCTCAAAGTTATGAAAAAAGGAATTTGGAACATGCCTATTGTGCGCCTAGCATGTTGTTTGGGTTACGCGCCGTAGATCTTAATTACTACCATTAATGCCAATTTAGTGTGTCTTTTTTTCTAATCTTGATTTGGTGTGGTTTACTTATTGGTTGTACTGTCTGCATCCCCAGGCATCTCTGAATTGGGACGGGGACTGGTGTGGGTTACAGGGTCTTCATGAATCGCAAACGGCACTACTAGTTGTTTCCATGCATACCTTTCGCTGCAATTCATTGTCGCGGACTGAAGAGTTGGCCTATGCATTTAAGTAGAATATGCAGTATGTCCGAAATTGGACATTTTTGCGTTGATTATTTTTTTTTTCTTTCTCGCGAAAATTGCAGTACACTGAGCGCTTTTGAAAACAAATTGGTTTACAGTATACCCATCTCTTCCTTGTCCTGTTAGTTCTATACTAGAATCGTGGCAAAAATCTGTGATCAACATAACCTATTTCATCTATTGACGGGTTAACTACTGTCAAGTCTGTTTTTGGTATTACTATAGGTTGGTTTGGTACGTTGTCTTGTCCGTCATGCTTTGTAGGTATAGCGACATAAACGAAGATAAGTTATAAGTTACGAAATAATATTATGAATGAACTAAACATTTTTGTGGTTTGATATTTTACACAAGGTTTGGAAAAGCCTATGACACAAGTTAAAGGTTATTCTAGGCTATTCTAGCAATGAAAAATTCATTACCTCCATACAGATCAAGGCATACAGAAATCGTAGCTTTGATTCGATGTTGATCATCCGTTTGCTTGCAAAGCACAAAAAGACAGTCATGATCAGCTAGCTAGAGCATTTTATCCACCTACTATACATTACATAGTTGAACATATTCCAGAGAGGTGGACGCAATGCGCATTGGAAGTATCGTAACCGACTTCGAATCATAAGTTAACAATACTAATAAAACAGTTTCAAATAAAAAATCATACATGTAGTAGAAATTTTGGAATCAAAGCTCAATGTACAATGTCGGGCAATGAACCCGCAATGAACCCATTAACATAAACTGTCTATTTTTATCATTTCCACATATAAATCTATAAGTAGCTGTGACCAAACACACACACGATATATACGTATCCAAATGACTTGTTGGTTTTTCCCATAATTGAGGAAATAAACAATTCAGTGACGTGGTGATCGCTTTATTTTATTTGTCGTGTTCATTGACCGTATTTTTCCTGTAAGAGAAGAAAAGGGAGCATTTAATGTGAAAACTAAACTAAAGGTAACATTTTTTTACTTTGTTTTGATTTAGTTATTATTTTAATTATTATTTTAAGAACTTCAATTTTAAGAATATATGCCTTATTTTAAATTCGATAGATTCGATTCGTTGTATTGAGAATTAGAAATAATGAGAATCACAAAGCTATTTGAAAGATTAGTGAAAGCCTTAGTTTCCCTCTTCTGTTTTGATGCAGATATACAATTATCTATGCCTCTAAATGGATATATTGTAGATACTTAAGGTATTCTCTTTCAATGAAAACAGCTGCGTAACCCCATTGACAAATTATACTCTGTTACAGACAAAACAGACGAAGACGAAACAATGAATGAATTACAGCGCGACATCCTACGTCGCTATCACGTAAACCTCGTACAAGACCTTGAACCGAAACACGTTCTTGATCGATTATATCAGGATGGAATTCTCACAGACAATGACCTTGAACTTATACAAGCAGAGAAGTCCGTTCGAGGTCGATGCCAGGTTTTACTATCAATGTTGCCGACGAGGGGCCCATCAGCGTATGGATCTTTTCAACGTGCCCTCCGAGAAGCAAGTTATTCACACTTGGGAGAAATTCTTGATAGAATTGGGGAAGACGAAAGTGTGAAGAAATCTATCAATCCGAATGAGAAAGATATCTCAGATGATAGCATCAGTGAATCATCAGATGAGAAAGCAGAGACAAATAATAGGACTAATAAACTAACAATTTGTGAAAACTGCAAAACTTTTCTTGAGGCAAAATTGGTTCCGGTCGCTAGTGACGCTGTGTTTCTAAAAGTATTAAGGAAAAATATATGCCGTCTCATGCATAATGTAGAACCGAGAGATCTGATAGACGAATTTTATCAAGGCTTGTTGCTCAATGACGATCAGTGTGAAAGAATCAGGGTATCAAAAACTAGGAGAGACAGATGTGAGGTCTTCATTGGGGAGATTATTAAGATAAAAGGAGAATCGGGTTGTGTGCTCTCGGTGTTATTAAAAAGCCTGAAAAAGAAGTACAGCTACATCGTAGACGAACTGGGATTAGACGCAAAGAGAACAAAAAACGTTTGTAGACAAAAGAAAGATCAAATTCAAGTTATCAGAAAACTACAACAAATAGAGAGTGACACGAATGTAGTGAAACGTGCAGAGCTGGATGAAACGACAAATAAAAAGGATTATTTAGAAAGCACCAGTGACAATGTTCAGTTGACGGGCGATAATACAAAATGTGAAGAAAAGGGTAGTGTAAAAACTGACGAGAAAGAACTGACCGTAGCTGATGACATTGAAATATCTGACTTGAGACAAAGTACTGGGGTGGTAAATACCTGTGCACTGAAAGATGATACAAAGCATTTTGTCAAGGAATGCGATGTAATTCACCAAGCTAACGAAGTTGTCAATATTTCACTTGAGGATATTTCTTCGCCCGTGTTAAAAGAAACTGAAGTCAAATTCACAGCTGATTCAAATGATAGTTTTGATGTGCCTGATGGCATAGTCATTTTAAGATCTGCTGGAACCTTAAACAACGAAACATTACACCCAAATGATTGTAAGAACAGAATAGGCGAAAAGAAAGGAAAATTAAAACAGTCTGTCACAACAGGAAAGTCTCCAAACAGAAATAATGCAAAGCACAAAGTAACCGTCTCGCAAAAGGAAGAGTCATTCAGACCACAGGTACCCGACACAGTTGGTTCCAACGAAAACAAAGCTAGTGTAACTAACGAAACTAACGAAAGCAAACATTCTTTGCAGATAGCCACCCTTGGTAATTCTACTCCAAATGAACCAAGCAAGCGGCTCTCATTTGCTTTTAATCATCTGAGCACGTTGATTAACGAAGGTAACTTTGAAAAGTTCGACATTTTGTCTCATCGACTGAAAGAAAGGTTCCCGACCGACTATGATATGCAGTGCATTGTGGGTTATCTAAAAACAAGCCGGAATTTATTCATGACCAACTTTGATTCTGCCAAGCAAAATATTAACTCCACAATGGAACTCGTCCCAAAGACGAGCAACCCTCGATACTTTACTCTAGAATTGTTCACTGCGAAGACCAGAATGTACATCACCCAAAAGAAGTTGGAGAAGCTACAGTCTACGCTTGACGACGCCATGATGATCCTTGAAACAGATCCTGTTGGTTGTACCGGTCGAGCGGCAGGCTGGTTGTATATCAATGACGCCCGGAATCAAACGGCTAAACTAAGTGTATTGAATCTCAGTAAGCCAAACGCTCTAAGAGTTTATGAACAATTGTTTGAAAGAGCTAAAACAAGCTTCAAAAGGTCCATGACGAATTTCAAAAATGATGGCGGTAAAGATGGACCATTTGGATTCGGTTATGCACTTTGTAGACTGGTAATACTCCTTTTAAGATGTGGGGACAATGGAATGACAATGAATTCACTGAACCCTCTCCCAGAAGACATAGACGCAGCTGAACAATATCTAAAGAACTTAGAAGACTCAGAAATTGCAATGGCCAAGATTTTAGATATGCACTATAGGCTTGCCAAATGTGATTTCTACTTCCGACGAGAGAACAGCGTCAGAGCGCTTGAAAATGCTGAAATGGCGTACAATTTAGCGAGCGAGCTCCAACTGCTAGAGTTCACAGAGCATGCGCATAATAGACTAAAGTTCTTGCGATCCAGGAGTAAACTTAAAGTGAAAGAGCTCAGTGATGATGAGGTTGACAAGATTTTGTTTGGAGACTCGTCAGAATCTATGGGATCTCATAGTGACTGATGCCCCTTATATGCTTTAATTTATTTAAGGCGCAGATCTGCGTTTTCTTTTCTTTTTTTGCGGAAAGTTCCCTTGATTTACATTGAAGCTAATGTCTCAATACCACTGTTCGGCACACCATATATGGTTGGGTAGAACAATTATCAGCTACAAAAACTAAGGATAAAGATATACTCACTCATGACTGAAGTGCTCGTGTATTACAGGAAAACTTTGCTGCCTTCTATGGAAATGGGATGTTGTGCAGTGTTATGTTCTATACTCAGTTTATTTCTACTATTTTGTCTGCATTTATGCATTGACTCCTTTGATAGCCTCATTTTATGGTTGTCTCTTTTATTCTTGTGTCAATTGACTTTGCTCAACTTGTGGTAAAAATTCTACTCTGTGTGAGATTTTGTTCCTCGCATTTGAAGTAACGGTTTACTGCATTTTCGTCCATTTTATGTTTTAACTGTTTAGTATAAATTATATCTATCTGTACATGTAGTGTACCTTGTGACGGGTTGAAAATGTTAATGAATGAAAATCTTTATCATCAATTTGGTTTACTGTGAATGAAATTTTATCTTCTATGATGACATATTCATAGCTATTGTTTGTTTTGATATAATACAAGTATGCCTGACAATATATATCCTTTTGTGTTCGTTGCAGTCTGTTTCACCAGGAAAACATGTCCGTGTAACCTGTACCCCCTTATACCCCACATTTATGTAGTAAAACTGGGGGTTATAGGGGTATACCTATTCTTCATATTTTTTATCCAAAACATAGATTGTGGGTACTCATTAGAACCGCCTCGACGAGGCGGTTCTTACGTGTACCCACACTCAATGTTTTGAGCAAAAATGTTAAAAATATAATCATTTTTCCATTAAAATTTTCAATTTTTACTGCCGAAAAAATCTCTGTATTTTACATGGACAGACTTTCGTAATAGCTTGAATTAATGTATTCAAACCTCTATATTTACATTTTATTGCAATCGCCCTAGATGAAAGTATCTTTCTTGATGTTGAAAACATATCGTAAGCCGTTTGAGCAGCTATTTCCCAATAGGCGGCCACTCAGTTACCCAAAATTAACTAGAACCATAAAATCTATTTTTTGCCTCAATATCAATCGGACACACTTCCAACCAACCTCACCGTCACACCGTATACCGATCACGAAGTTAAATCTAACATTGATGCTTTATATTCTACTAACGTTCAAACGTCTAACTCAAGACAAAGATTTATCGAAACGAATAACCTACCATTTGTGAAACAATCCTACAAGTAACAAATCCTAGATAGTTTGAGAATATTTGGAGTACGTAATAGTGTTTCAACAAAGATTTTTTTCTACATGCACTCCGGAGCATCAGTCTAACCCATTTAGATCTATGCCATAGGTAGAGGCTAAAGCTTAAAGTGACGTAGGTACGACGGTAGAACCTCGTACGCACACTTGGTCAGTTAAATACTATGTTTCAATCTTACTCCAGATCTGATTGTCAGCTACATAACTAAATATTCATGAGAAATGACCCAAGCTTTTTCGGGGACAGCATTCACGTTACATTAGAGACAAGATGACGTCATTTTTGACTGGCATATCGTTTGGATGTGTTTGTTTAAAAATGGGTCAGACGTCGCACTAATTTTGTGTAGGCGTAGGTGAATGTAGTTATGGAAAGCAGGGACCTTGTACCGTTGAACGTATTCAACCCGACAATCTCGGTCACAAAAGGAAAATTATAGGATAGCTGACTGCTTCGACATGACATATATGCATCTGTTTGCCGTAAGCATTTCATCAGACAAATTAATGAAAACATAATGCCAGTTAAAATAAATATGTTCCGGTGCCGGGAATCGAACCCGGGCCGCCTGGGTGAAAACCAGGAATCCTAACCACTAGACCACACCGGATTTACGCATTACTTGCATATCTAAAACATCTGATTCGAAGGCTAATAAAGTAGTATCAAGCGTGGTGTGCTAAGCGCCGTAAACCAATAGATAATTATTATCTGAAAGTCTTCAACTGTGACCACTTAGACTTAGAAAGTTGATTCTGCATCTAGAAGGAAACGGGCTCAACTCAAAAGTTTGTGTAGTTGGAATAAAAATGTGTTCCGGTGCCGGGAATCGAACCCGGGCCGCCTGGGTAAGCCAGGAATCCTAACCACTAGACTACACCGGATGCTTGTTTTTAGACTAATGTATTCCATGATTGATGTACGGATGGGCTGTGAAACGTTTCGTTCAGCCAGTTGTAATTAAAACATGGTTCGTTCTATTGCACAATAGGGGTATAATGCCTCCACCGCTTTGTCCCTTTAAGTATGTGTTTGTGTGTTTCGATTCAATTCAGTTCGTACTGTGTGGCTGGATGGTGATATTTTGGGAAAGAATTGCACTAATTGTAAACAGTAGGTTATAAAAGAATGGCGTGTTTGTAGTCAAGTTTCACCATTGTCAATTTTGGTGGCTTTTTGTAATTGTACCAATGCCTGGTCATTGTTTTGAATTTAATATTTTAGACACTATAGAATGCAACTTGAATATAAAAGTCCTGTAGTTAAATAAATGGATGGTGAAAGTGTGTTTGTGCACGTTAGCAAAGAAACGTGCTCATGCGTCTTAATATGAAACCGTATATTTAGACGGACATGTGCATTCTAACTATCTAAAGAACATTCTGTTTTAAGAAATCAAACTATAGATTTCCTGTGATGGAAATTATTCACGTTACATTGGAGACAAAATGACGTCATTTTTTACATATCGTTTGGCTGTGTTTGTTTAAAAATGGGTCAGACGTCACACTAATTTTGTGTTGCCTCAGGTGAATGTAGTTAGAAAGCAGGGAGCAAAGTCTCTTAAATTTGTACCATTGAACGCACGACTATATACAATTTAACCCGACAATCTCGTTCACAAAAGGAAAATTATAGGATAGATGACTGTTTCGACTTGACATAGACGCAAAACATTTAATCAGACAAATTAATGGAAATATATGTCCAGTTAAAATAAATATGTTCCGGTGCCGGGAATCGAACCCGGGCCGCCTGGGTGAAAACCAGGAATCCTAACCACTAGACCACACCGGATTTATGCATTACTTGCATATCTAAAACATCTCATTCAAATGCTAATAAAGTAGTATCAAGGGTGGTGTGCAAAGCGCCGTAAACCAATAGAAAATTATACTCTCAAAGTCTTCAATTGTGCACACTTAGACTTAGAATGTTGATTCTGCATTTGGAAGGAAACGGGATCCACTCAAAAGTCTGTGTAGCTGGCATAAAAAAATGTGTTCCGGTGCCGGGAATCGAACCCGGGCCGCCTGGGTGAGAACCAGGAATTCCTAACCACTAGACCACACCGGATTGCTTGTTTGTAGACCAATGTATTCCATGATTGATGTACAGATGGGCTGTGAAACGTTTCGTTCAGCCAGTGTAATTATAAGATGGTTCGTTCTATTGCACAATAAGGGTTCAGTGCCTCCACTGTTTTGCCCCTTTATGTATGTGTTTGTGTGTTTCGATTCAATTCAGTTCGTACTGTGTGGCTTGATGGTGATATTTTGGGAAAGAATTACACTAATTGTAAACAGTAGGTTATAAAAGAATGGCGTATTTGTAGTCAAGTTTCATTATTCTCAATTTTGTTCATATGCTAGGTGGCTTTTTGTAATTGTACCAATGCCTGGCCATTGTTTTGAATTTAATATTTTAGACACTATCGAACGCCACTCGAAAACAAAAGTCCGGTAGTCTAGTAAATGGATGGTGAAAGTACGTTTATGCACTTTTGCAAAGAAACGTGCTCATGCGTCTTAACTATATTTTATTTGCTATTACTGCAGCTGGTGTTGTGCCGTGTGGCGGCCGTAAAAAGTCTCCCCGTACATCATCCATAGTGCAGATTATATTTTTATTTCGGTCCTTTGAGATCAGTAAAGATATTCAGAGTGTTCAAAACACTCACGTTTAGAAACATACTTCTAAGCATTTTTTAATTATTTGACCCAATTTAGGAATATGTCTTTGATTTAGACTCCTCGTGTAAATTCTCGAAATTGCAGAACAATTATAGTCTGGCGTTCGTTGCCGGTTTAAAAAGGGCTACTGACGAGGGTTCATTACCCGAAATTTCGCAATATAGTCCATACTATCTCCCTTTGAATGTTTTTACTGCTTCCAAAGGATCAAACCTTTATATTTTATTTAATATGAAACCGTTTATTTAGACGGACATGTGCATTCTAACTATCTAAAGAAAATTCTGTTTTAAGAAATCAAACTATAGATTTCCGGTGACGGAAATTATTCACGTTACATTAGAGACAAAATGACGTCAGTTTTGATTCACAGATCATTTGGCTGTGTTTGTTTAAAATGGGTCAGACGTCACACTGATTTTGTGTAGGCTTAGGTGAATGTAGTTAGAAAGCAGGGACCAAACTCTCTTAAATTTGCACCATTGAACGCACGACTATATACAATTCAACCCGACAATCTCGGTCACAAAAGGAAAATTATAGGATAGCTGACTGTTTCGACATGACATATATGCATCTGTTTACTGTTGATGCAAAGCATTTAATCAGACAAATTAATGGAAATATATGTCCAGTTAAAATAAATATGTTCCGGTGCCGGGAATCGAACCCGGGCCGCCTGGGTGAAAACCAGGAATCCTAATCACTAGACCACACCGGATTTATGCATCACTTGCATATCTAAAACATCTCATTCGAAAGCTAATAAAGTAGAATCAAGGGTGGTGTGCAAAGCGCCGTAAACCAAAAGATAATTATTATCTCAAAGTCTTCGATTGTGCACATTTAGGCTTAGAAAGTTGATTCTGCATCTGGGAGGAAACGGGATCCACTCAAAAGTCTGTGTAGCTGGCATAAAAAAAAATGTGTTCCGGTGCCGGGAATCGAACCCGGGCCGCCTGGGTGAGAACCAGGAATCCTAACCACCAGACCACACCGGATTGCTTGTTTGTAGACCAATGTATTCCACGATTGATGTACAGATGGGCTGTGAAAAGTTTCGTTCAGCCAGTGTAATTATAACATGGTTCGTTCTATTGCACAATAGGGGTTCAGTGCCTCCACTGTTTTGCCCGGGGCCCCTTTATGTATGTGTTTGTGTGTTTCGATTCAATTCAGTTCGTACTGTGTGGCTGGATGGTGATATTTTGGGAAAGAATTACACAAATTGTAAACAGTAGGTTATAAAAGAATGGCGTATTTGTAGTCAAGTTTCATTATTCTCAATTTTGTTCATATGCTAGGTGGCTTTTTGTAATTGTACCAATGCCTGGTCATTGTTTTGAATTTAATATTTTAGACACTATCGAACGCCACTCGAAAACAAAAGTCCGGTAGTCTAGTAAATGGATGGTGAAAGTACGTTTATGCACTTTTGCAAAGAAACGTGCTCATGCGTCTTAATATGAAACCGTTTATTTAGACGGACATGTGCATTCTAACTATCTAAAGAAAATTCTGTTTTAAGAAATCAAACTATAGATTTCCGGTGACGGAAATTATTCACGTTACATTAGAGACAAAATGACGTCAGTTTTGATTGACAGATCCTTTGGCTGTGTTTGTTTAAAATGGGTCAGACGCCACACTGATTTTGTGTAGGCTTAGGTGAATGTAGTTAGAAAGCAGGGACCAAACTCTCTTAAATTTGCACCATTGAACGCACGACTATATACAATTCAACCCGACAATCTCGGTCACAAAAGGAAAATTATAGGATAGCTGACTGTTTCGACATGACATATATGCATCTGTTTACCGTTGATGTAAAACATTTAATCAGACAAATTAATGGAAATATATGTCCAGTTAAAATAAATATATTCCGGTGCCGGGAATCGAACCCGGGCCGCCTGGGTGAAAACCAGGAATCCTAACCACTAGACCACACCGGATTTACGCATCACTTGCATATCTAAAACATCTCATTCGAAAGCTAATAAAGTAGTATCAAGGGTGGTGTGCAAAGCGCCGTAAACCAAAAGATAATTATTATCTCAAAGTCTTCGATTGTGCACATTTAGGCTTAGAAAGTTGATTCTGCATCTGGAAGGAAACGGGATCCACTCAAAAGTCTTTGTAGCTGGCATAAAAAAAATGTGTTCCGGTGTCGGGAATCGAACCCGGGCCGCCTGGGTGAGAACCAGGAATCCTAACCACTAGACCACACCGGATTGCTTGTTTGTAGACCAATGTATTCCATGATTGATGTACAGATGGGCTGTGAAACGTTTCGTTCAGCCAGTGTAATTATAACATGGTTCGTTCTAGTGCACAATAGGGGTTCAGTGCCTCCACTGTTTTGCCCCTTTATGTATGTGTTTGTGTGTTTCGATTCAATTCAGTTCGTACTGTGTGGCTTGATGGTGATATTTTGGGAAAGAATTACACTAATTGTAAACAGTAGGTTATAAAAGAATGGCGTATTTGTAGTCAAGTTTCATTATTCTCAATTTTGTTCATATGCTAGGTGGCTTTTTGTAATTGTACCAATGCCTGGTCATTTTTTTTTTAATTTAATATTTTAGACACTATCGAATGCCACTTGAAAATAAAAGTCCGGTAGTTTAGTAAATGGATGGTGAAAGTACGTTTATGCACATGCTCATGTGACGGTCTTAATATGAAATCGTTTATTTAGACGGACATGTGCATTTTAACTATCTAAAGAAAATTCTGTTTTAAGAAATCAAGCTATAGATTTCCTGTAACGGAAATTATTCACGTTACATTAGAGACACGATGACGTCATTTTTGATTGACATATAATTTAGCTGTGTTTGTTTAAAATGGGTCAGACGTCACACTGATTTTGTGTAGGCTTAGGTGAATGTAGTTGGAAAGCAGGGACCAAACTCTCTTTAATTTGCACCATTGAACGCACGACTATATACAATTCAACCCGACAATCTCGGTCACAAAAGGAAAATTATAGAATAGCTGACTGTTTCGACATGACATATATGCATCTGTTTACCGTTGATGCAAAACATTTAATCAGACAAATTAATGGAAATATATGTCCAGTTAAAATAAATATATTCCGGTGCCGGGAATCGAACCCGGGCCGCCTGGGTGAAAACCAGAAATCCTAACCACTAGACCACACCGGATTTATGCATTACTTGCATATCTAAAACATCTCATTCGAAAGCTAATAAAGTAGTATCAAGCTCCGTAAACCAATAGATAATGATTATCTTAAAGTCTTCAATTGTGCACATTTAGACTTAGAAAGTTGATTCTGCATCTGGAAGGAAACGGGCTCCACTCAAAAGTCTGTGTAGTTGGCATAAAAAATGTGTTCCGGTGCCGGGAATCGAACCCGGGCCGCCTGGGTGAGAACCAGGAATCCTAACCACTAGACCACACCGGATTGCTTGTTTGTAGATTAATGTATTCCATGATTGATGTACAGATGGGCTGTGAAACGTTTCGTTCAGCCAGTGTAATTATAACATGGTTCGTTCTATTGCACAAGAAGGGTTCAGTGCCTCCACTGTTTTGTCCCTTTATGTATGTGTTTGTGTGTTTCGATTCAATTCAGTTCGTACTGTGTGGCTGGATGGTGATATTTTGGGAAAGAATACACTAATTGTAAACAGTAGGTTATAAAAGAATGGCGTATTTGTAGTCAAGTTTCATTATTCTCAATTTTGTTCATATGATAGGTGGCTTTTTATAATTGTACCAATGCCTGGTCATTTTTTTTTAATTTAATATTTTAGACACTATCGAATGCCACTTGAAAATAAAAGTCCGGTAGTTTAGTAAATGGATGGTGGGGGTACGTTTATGCACATGCTCATGTGACGGTCTTAATATGAAACCGTTTATTTAGACGGACATGTGCTATTCATTTTAGTTGGTTGGGGCCGGAGCTTCTTGTCTGTTGCTTGGCCCACCGGGGTCCAACTGGTGTTTTTCTTTTGCTCCGGAGTTAGTAGGTTATTCGGCGCCCAGGGATCTCCATCGTCGGGCAGCTTACTCAGTCTGTGAGTCCTGGTTTTTGATTCATCAGGATGTTTATCATGATTTATTTGTTTGTTCTTGATGAATCATTGACTAGTTAGAGATTCACCACGAGGACCGAATAACTAACTAAATGTTATGAACCACTGCAGAAGCTGAGGGTGAGGTTATGGACATGTAAAACCGGTTGAAGCCCGCCAGTAACTTTGTGTTACTGATCGTTCCAAGTCGATACTTCTGTGGTGGTTCTTTTTGTTTAATGTCTTGGTGTTAAAAAAAAATTGTGCTGTTGGCGCCTTATGTATGTTTTCATATTTTAAGTTAAGTTAAGGTAACTGAGTGGCCACCTATTGGGAAAATAGCTGCTCATTCGGCTTACGATATGTTTCATGGTATAAGTACCTGATTGTTAGTTTGGTTTTTTCCCACCTCGGTTTTTGGAGTGGGAATCTTTTTCTGATTGCGCCTTTTCCTGATCTTTGCCTACTTGTACCTTTTTACTATCTAAAGAAAATTATGTTTTAAGAAATCAAGCTATAGATTTCCTGTGACGGAAATTATTCACGTTACATTAGAGACACGATGACGTCATTTTTGATTGACATATAATTTGGCTGTGTTTGTTTAAAATGGGTCAGACGTCACACTGATTTTGTGTAGGCTTAGGTGAATGTAGTTAGAAAGTAGGGACCAAACTCTCTTTAATTTGCACCATAGAACGCACGACTATATATAGTTCGGCAAATGGGTCACTGTATGGGCGGCAACTTTAATATTCATATCTGGGCGTGGTCGGCTAGTCCAACTGTTCAAGTAGGGAGATAATAGAAAAGTCGAATTCAGTCAGCCTAGAGCGCTGTCACGTATTTTACCTTTAAAGATCAGCTACCTATTTTGTCCAATCCAGTAAACTAGACAAACTCGGATTTTCATTCTGACGGACAACATGTGTTTGAGTCTTTCAACTGTATACCTTTGGCTTTTACCTAGGTCAAAAGTAGACCATACCCAATAACGTATTCATAAGGTAACGCCCATACATTGACCTATTTGCCGAGCTATACAATTCAACCCGGCAATCTCGGTCACAAAAGGAAAATTATAGAATAGCTGACTGTTTCGACATGACATATATGCATCTGTTTACCGTTGATGCAAAACATTTAATCAGACAAATTAATGGAAATATATGTCCAGTTAAACTAAATATGTTCCGGTGCCGGGAATCGAACCCGGGCCGCCTGGGTGAAAACCAGGAATCCTAACCACTAGACCACACCGGATTTATGCATTATTTGCATATCTAAAACATCTCATTCGAAAGCTAATAAAGTAGTATCAAGGGTGGTGTGCAAAGCGCCGTAAACCAATAGAAAATTATACTCTCAAAGTCTTCAATTGTGCACACTTAGACATAGAAAGTTGATTCTGCATCTGGAAGGAAACGGGCTCCACTCAAAAGTCTGTGTAGCTCGCATAAAAAATGTGTTCCGGTGCCGGGAATCGAACCCGGGCCGCCTGGGTGAGAACCAGGAATCCTAACCACTAGACCACACCGGATTGCTTGTTTGTAGACCAATGTATTCCATGATTGATGTACAGATGGGCTGTGAAACGTTTCGTTCAGCCAGTGTAATTATAACATTGTTCGTTCTAGTGCACAATAGGAGTTCAGTGCCTCCACTGCTTTGCCCCTTTATGTATGTGTTTGTGTGTTTCGATTCAATTCAGTTCGTACTGTGTGGCTGGTGGTGATATTTTGGGAAAGAATTACACTAATTGTAAACAGTAGGTTATAAAAGAATGGCGTATTTGTAGTCAAGTTTCATTATTCTCAATTTTGTTCATATGCTAGGTGGCTTTTTGTAATTGTACCAAAGCCTGGTCATTGTTTTGAATTTAATATTTTAGACACTATCGAATGCCACTCGAAAATAAAAGTCCGGTAGTATAGTAAATGGATGGTGAAAGTACGTTTATGCACTTTTGCAAAGAAACGTGCTCAAGCGTCAAATATGAAACCGTTTATTTAGACGGACATGTACATTCTAACTATCTAAAGAAAATTCTGTTTTAAGAATTCAAACTATAGATTTCCGGTAACGGAAATTATTCACGTTACATTAGAGACAAATTGACGTCAGTTTTGATTGACAGATCCTTTGGCTGTGTTTGTTTAAAATGGGTCAGACGTCACACTGATTTTGTGTAGGCTTAGGTGAATGTAGTTAAAAAGCAGGGACCAAACTCTCTTAAATTTGCACCATTGAACGCACGACTATATACAATTCAAACCGACAATCTCGGTCACAAAAGGAAAATTATAGGATAGCTGACTGTTTCGACATGACATATAGAATCTATGCATCTGTTTACCGTTGATGCAAAACATTTAATCAGACTAATTAATGGAAATATATGTCCAGTTAAAATAAATATGTTCCGGTGCCGGGAATCGAACCCGGGCCGCCTGGGTGAAAACCAGGAATCCTAACCACTAGACCACACCGGATTGCTTGTTATTCCATTATTGATGTACAGATGGGCTGTGAAACGTTTCGTTCAGCCAATTGTAATTATAACATGGTTCATTCTATTGCACAATAGGGGTCCAATGCATCCACTGTTTTGTCCCTTTATGTATGCGTTTGTGTTTTTCGGTTCAATTCATTCCGTACTGCTAGGCTGGATGGCGATATTTTTGGAAATAATTACTCTAATTGTGAACAGTAGGTTATAAAATAATGGCGTACTTGTAGTCAAGTTTCATTATTGTCAATTTTGTTCATATGCTAGGTGGCTTTTTGTAATTGTACCAATGCCTGGCCATTGTTTTGAATGACACTATGGAATGCTTCTTGAAAATAGAAGTCCAGTAGTTTACTAAATGGATGGTGCACTTTAGCAAAGAAACGTGCTCATGTGTCTTAATATGAAACTGTATATTTAGGCCGACATGTGCATTCCAATAATCGAATGTTCAATTTCATAATATATTATATTTCTTGTGATGGAAGTTTTGTCAAATAACACTTTTACCATTTACCTGTGAAATTGCCCTTTACCATATAGAATAATGCAAAAACGTCAACATAGCCAAGTCAAAATGCATGCTGTTGGCGCCTTCTGTATGTTTTCATATTTTTAGTTAAGTTAAGGTAACTGAGTGGCCACCTATTGGGAAAATAGCTGCTCATTCGGCTTACGATATGTTTCATGGTATAAGTACCTGATTGTTAGTTTGTTTTTTTCTCACCTCGGTTTTTGGAGTGGGAATCTTTTTCGGATTGCGCCTTTTCCTGATCTTTGCCTACTTGTATCTTTCCAAATGCACATTTTCTAAATTTTATCGCAGACACTGTGAATTGATTTCCAGGGTTGAAGACGCTTTTTACGTGAGGCTCTTTCGGAACAAGAATTTTATGGTGACTTGCTTATGAATTTAAGAAACTTATCGGAAGGAATGATTTTTCTTTTCAGTTTTGAAAAATCATTATTCGTTACAATTGGACAGGATATAACTTAAAGGTTATGCGACAGACTTCATGCATAGTTTTAACCCAATCATGGTTGATAACTATGCTGCCTTCTTAATGCACTACTCATTTGTAACCACGTCCCCCCCCCCCGAGTCCCGGGGAATAGCGGGGACTTTGACATTTGATCCAGCAAATCCCTGATAAAAGCCCGACCCTGCGGGGACTGCTCGTTGGTACAACCACTGCTGTTTTCCCCCGCAGCCTGCTATTTTTCATTTTTCATTTCACTGCCCTTTTTGTCTATATAAAGCAACCCCCCCCCCGCACTGCCGTGGCAAAACTTTGGTCAAAGCACCGCTCATTTCCACGGCTATCCCCGGCACTCCCCTGGGGGTGGGGGGGGGGCGTGGTTATAAATGACTGGTGCATAAATTGCACGCCAGTGGGTCGGGCGACAGACTCTATAATGGCCCGACTTAAAGCTATTCATCTTAGTTGGTTGGGGCCGGATCTTCTTGTCTGCTGCTTGGTCCACTGGGGTTATTGGGCGCCCGTAGATCTCCATCGTCGGGCAGCTTACTGAATCTGTGAGTCCTCGTTTTTTGACATATCGTGATGGTTATCATGGTTTATTTGTTTTGTTCTTTAATGATTCATTGACTAGTTAGAGATTCACCACGAAGACCGAGCAACTAACTAAATGTTGTGACTGAGATTGAGGTTATGGCTATGTAAAACTAGTTTAAGGATGTTCGCTGCCAATGAAAAAGTATTCAAACTTTTTTTCTAACCACTTTTTTTTTATTCCAAAATACAACACAAGACATATGAAAACAAAATAAATATAGGGTAGTGTGCATTTTTTCAAGCTACAGGCCTCTGAATGAGACCTCTGAGCACCATGTTTTAAATTTGGCAAAATTAATTTAATTTATAATTCTTTAAAACATACCTGTCTTGAACAAAAATACACCTAGAATGCTTTCAAAAGTCATAATATTTACGTAGCGCAGACAATTTTAAACCAAAAGCATAGAAAAATTTACAACTTGGAATGGATGACAAAATTTTACGACTCCTTCTCTAACCCTACCCCCATACTTGAAATATCGGAAAAAATCAATATTTTGAAATGTATCAAACCCATATTTGTTGATTCAAACTTTTTCTTGTATTTTCACACAACATAGAACTTGGTAATATTGTTCGAATAAAAGAAAGAAATATATAGGGTAGTGAGCATATAAGAGAGAACCAACAACTTGAAAATCGCCATTTTTGGCCTTTTTTCGGCTGTTTTGTTTCTAAAAGCCCATTTCATAAAACCACCTTAAATCTTAAAACCAGCACACCAAAGGCACAAAGAATGACTAAGAAGACCATGTACACATACACTGCTGCTAAAATAAACATCGATCTAGTGCAATTAATTTGAAGATGTGTAATATTCAAGTTTATCATATGACGTCGCTGTTTTCCAGTGGATAACGTCATGTCAAGCTACCCCCATACTAGTAACGTGACGTCGAGTAAACAAGTCGTATTTTTAAAAAAGTGACGTGACGTCGAGTAAACAAGTCGTATTTTTAAAAAAGCTTAACAAAACTATGAAAAATTGAATTAATTCAAGAGAAGAAGGGATGAAGAAATCAGTAAAGGTGTTATAAATGTGTAATTGTATACGGGCAGTTCATCGGTGAAAAAATTGGACGGAATTCTGGTGTGAATAAGTAAAAATTGTGTTTTGATGATTTGCTATTCTGAGGATAGAGTAACGGAAAGATACAGATAAAGTGTGTAAAGGTAATTTCAATTTAAATATATATTTAAGCATTGCAATTGATCAAATAATAAGTTCAAAAATCTGAAAATGAAGAAGAATTCTAATCTTAATTATTATGCCGTCGCCAAAGGGAGGTCTACGGGAATATTCAATTCTTGGAGTGAGTGTCAGCGGCAAGTTGACGGATTTAAACACAATAGCTTTAAAGGGTTCTGTACTATGGAAGGGGCGATTGATTTTATGAGGAAGGCCGGGATTGCGATGGATGATATTGACGTGGTAGAGGAAGAGGGAGACATTTTACTCAGGAAGCCGCTCAGCGCTGTAATGCCAAATTACGTCGGTGACGTCGCGGCGTCAAATAAAAATGGCGCCGAAAAGAGTGCTACGAGTTGCGACGTTAATGATAACGAGGGAATGAAAAACGCTAAAATCGGAACTGTTAGCATTGATGGAAGCTGTAAAGGGAACGGAACTGGGCATGCTGTTAGTGGTTTCGGTATATACTGGGGTCCAAATCACCCATACAATACCAGTGAAAGAATTTCGAAGACGGAAAATCAGTCAAATCAAGTAGCAGAACTGACAGCCGCAGTTAGAGCAGTAGAACAGATACGAGAGAAGGGGTTCAAAGAGATGATTGTACAGACAGACAGCATGTATGTGTGCAACGGGATCACATCTTGGGTTAGTAAATGGTTGAGCAATGGGTGGAAGACAGCACAAGGGAACGAGGTTAAGCATAAGGAGTTATGGCAGAGGCTACATGAGCAATGTAAATTAGTGACTATTCACTGGAGGCATGTCAAAGGTCACTCTGGCAACCCAGAAAATGAGGCAGCTGATCAACTAGCGAGCACGGCAACAGATGGGGACATGAGTTCCAGTACAAAGGAAATGAAGGAGAAAGATCCTAAATTAACACCTGCTGCTGAACAGAGAATGTCAGAAACGAGATTGAAGTCAGCCAGTTCACAGACCTACCCTGGGAAGATGGAATTACATATGGAGGAACTTCTGTCGGCATTTCAGTCAATGGAATCGCAAGTTTTGAAAATTGTACAGAAGTCTTACGAAGATCAGAGAGAAAGCGATGCAATGGTGAGCTCAATAGAAAGTACAAGACTGCAAGAGAAAATAGGACAGTTAGAAGAGATGTTGAAGACAGAAAGAAAAGACAAGGATAGGGCGGAGAGAGAGCTAAGAACACTGACAGACAAATTTAACACGCAAGAAAAAAGAGATAATCAATTACAAGAATTTGAGGAGAAACAGCGAAAAATGAAAGTGCAAATGCAGCAATTACAGGAACAGATACAGAAAGAAAAGTCTCTGGTAAAGTCTCAGGAGGAATCATTATGCTCATTGCGCAAGATGTCAGAGTCGACAAAGAAGGATTTAGAGTTTATGTCTGGGCGTGTTTCGCAGTCTAATGTGGAGATACAAAATTTACAAGAACGAAATGCAACTTTGTCTGAAACGGAAATGAAGCTACATGAAGAGATTAAAGAGCTAAAACGACAAATAAGTATACGTGATGATCGGTTACACCAGCTACAGGAAGAAGACGGATTTCAAGAGGTGGTACCCAAGAGCAAGAAAGTTAAACAAGATGATAGTAATAGTAAGCAGACAGATCTTAAGCAGAATGATTCAAATGAAGTCGTGATAGTAATTGACAGTGAGAAAGAAGGAACTGTTGAGGAAACGAGAAACTGCAGGTCTAGTACAAAGGTTACAGCAAATCGCGATATTAACCAAAGAGAAACAATGGCAGATGTACTACTTATAGGAACCTCTATAATTAAAGACGTTGAACCTGGGAGAATGTTTAGAGATAGGCAAGTCATCAAGCATGTGTTAGAACAGAAGACAATTGATGGGGCGAAGAAATATATATCCGGTTTGGAAGGAAAGTTCAAGTGTATTTTACTACAAGTGGGTTCCAATGACTTGGAAAATAGTTCACCGGAGGAAGTAGAACGGGGTTTGTCAGAGGTCGTAGCACTGTTGACAACAAAGCAGCCAGACGCCCAGATACTCGTATCGGGGATATTGCCCAGATGGAAGAAATATGCGGCCGATGGAATGAATTTCAAGAATAAGAAAACTGTACTGAATGAGAAGTTAAAAGGTAATGCGGCATATACGTTCTGCCCACAAGATAATTTCGGCAGGCATATGTTTTATGACGGGATCCACCTGAACTCAGAAGGCACCGCTCAGCTTGTAAGTAATTACAAGTATATGATCGGAAAAACGACGATAGGACATAACAGGGGAGATACTACAACATACTCTGGGATAGTCAACAAGGGAACTAGACGAACGATGATGACATACGGGCAAAGGGCTAACGAGCACGGACAACGCGGTGGTTACAGGGCGAACGGCGGGCGTAGGCAGTTCAATACTCAACAGAGACAATCATATAAAGAACAGACTGGTCGTGAACAGAGTGATGGTTCTGAAAAACTTCAATCATTGGTCAAATTACTTAAAGACTTAATGTCCACTTAGACCTAACACATGTATTTCTTTATTATTATTATTATTATTATTATTATTATTATTATTATTATTATTATTTAATTTTATCTTTTTTTTTTTTTTTTTTTTTTTTTTTTTTTTTTTTAACAAAATTAATACTTGTATATTTATATAAGGAATGTTAACTGTGTGAAGAGTCGGGTGTTTTTATTAATATTGTTTTTTCCCTTTACCTGTATCAATTCATATAGGATACACAAAATCAATAGGTTACTACCGGGAAGGTTGTGAAATAATGAAGAAGCTACATTACGGGATCATCCCCCATATGTTTCAAACTTATATTTGCCGCATCATGGGAAAAAGCATCTTTGGGTTTCCGAGCTGGTTTTTTACACATACGGGCCTGTACAGTCTCAGATAACGGTAAAAACGCTTTAAATGTCGGATTTATGATGAATAGGGATTGTAGTATCTGCGCCGCGAATACAAAAGGTGCTGATCAGCTGGGTATTTACTGCACAGCTGATCTGCGCCTTTGTTTTCCCATTAGAAAAACTAGTTTTCTCATGTATGGGCTCAGACAATTTGGTCATTTTGGTAAGACAATATTTTGCCATGTTTTTGCCATGGAATCAAGTTATACCATTTTTGCAATATGTGAACATAATTTTAGGAGACCGAGATAAGAAATGACACATACCCCAGAATGTTGCTAGCTAAAGCCTAGACGTTTTGTTTTATATGAAGGAATCCTATGCATTGTTGTGTACATATTTAAATGCATTATATTTTTGCTTGTTTTAGCATGGGCTAAAATGAGAGTCTCTGTATTGTATAAACATGTATTATAAAATAGTTATATGGTGCGGATTAGTGTGTGGTTCAAACATGTTGATCAGGGCCTTTGTTGTTCGCATAATTAGTATCTGAGGAGGCGAGTTTTTGCAATCTCGCAAGTAGGAAGTTTTGTGGTACAAAGATTTATGTATATTGTTGATGACGCCTTTATTTGGTGACTTCTATCTTTTCTTCTTCTCTTCTGTTTCATGATGACAGGAAACAATATGAATGCGGCTATTAATGCTCAAACCATTAAACACCGTTTGCAGTTGGGTCATTGGAATTTGAATGGATTAATGTCGAAACAGTTAGGTCTTAAGTTAGAAAATAGTGATCAATAGTTGTCATATATTCGGCATAACTGAGACACATTTATTACCATCTAATGGGAAACAACTCGTCGGATATAAAGACTTTTCATTCGTTCCGCAAACAGGGTAAAAGAAGGAATTATAATAGTGGTGGAATATCTGTATATATAAGGGATGAGATATTGGATGGGGTCTCGGTTAAACATGGTGAAACGTCAGATTTTATATGGGTAGAACTGAAAAAACAATATTTTAACTTACAAGAAAACGTTTACATCGGGTTTGTGTATATCGCTCCTGCGAACTCAAATTTAAATGATCGCGACTCTACAGCGTATGAATCTCTTGAAAAAGATGTATCAAAATTTAGTTTAAAGGGAGATGTAATGCTTTTAGGGGATTTTAACAGTAGGGTAGCTAAAATGTCTGACTTTATAATTAATGATGATGATAAACACACTCCACTTCCAGATACATATATAAGTGATGAAAACGAGTACTTATCTGTTAGACGTAATGAGGATATAAATACGAATGAATATGGAAAGCATTTATTGTCTTTGTGTCAGGAACACCAACTCAGAATAATGAATGGTAGAATGTTGGGAGATTTGAATGGTAAACTAACTTGTTTTAAGTGGAATGGCTGCTCTGCAGTTGATTATGGCATTGTGAATAGAGGTTTGTGGGATAGAATAGACTTTTTCAAAGTTTGGGAACTTGTCGGGCACATCTCCGACCACTGTCCGATTTCGTGTGGCTTTAAATGTTCTTATAAAATCGCAAAGGTTGAAAATGATATATACCCATTGAAACCAAATTTTAAATGGGATGATCAATCAGAATTTATATATAAATCAGCATTAACATCGAATAGTATAGGTAATCAAATAGAATCGGTTTTACAAATGACAGAGTCAAATTTATGCATAGATGAAATACTGTCAAAGGTTGAAAATATTCTTAAGTCAGCTGCTGATGGAGCTCTTAAACAAAGGAGAACAATATATTCAAAGTCAAAAAGGAAGAAAAAGAAATGGTTTGACAGAGATTGCTATATATTAAGGAAAGATGTTTTAAGGCTAGGAAGAAAGATGTGTAGATCTAAAGCAACGCATGAACAGCGAACTGTATTTTTCAGTAAGAAAAAGGAATTGCGAAAACTAGTAAAATTTAAGAAAAAAGAATTTCGACAAAACATCTTAAACCAGTTAAACAATTTGGAGGAAAACAACCCAAGACAGTATTGGAAATTAGTATCAGAGTTGAAAGATCTAGAATCTAATAAATCATGTGAAAGCGAGTGTTTGTCAGCACAAGAATGGGTCACTTATTTCAGCGACCTTTTATATAATAGTAATATGGAAAATTGTACAAACTTAGAATATTGTATTAGTAAAATGCTGGAAACGAAAACATTTTCAAAACTTGACTACCGTATCACACAAAAGGAAATAAAATACTGTATATCAAACCTTAAACATGGTAAAACAGTCGGCATGGACCGGATTTCAGCAGAAATGATTAAGGCATCGACTAATCAACTTCTTCCCGTGTATGAAAAATTATTCAACTCAATATTCAGGCAAGGTATTTATCCAAATAATTGGAAAGAGAGTTTTATTGTACCATTGTTTAAATCAGGTTCACATAAAGACCCATCTAATTACAGAGGTATAGCCATAAATAGTGCACTTAGTAAGATATTTAGTATGATTTTAACAAACAGACTTGAATCGTTTGCTAAAGAAAATCAGTTGATAGACGATACACAAATAGGTTTTAAAAAAGGCTGTAGAACAGTTGATCATATGTTTATATTGACCACTTTAATAGACAAATATGTAAAGAAACTTAAATCCCCATTGTATGTCTGTTTTGTCGATTTTAGAAAGGCATACGACAGAGTATGGAGACAAGCCCTTTTATATAAACTTTCAAGGATGGATATAAACGGGATGTTTTTCAATATTATTAATTCTATGTATGGAAATAATAAAATGTGCGTAAGGGTTAATAAATTCCATCGTTCACATTTCTTTTTGAGTAATGTTGGTGTTCGCCAGGGAGATGCAATTAGTCCAATTCTTTTTAACTTATATATCGCTGATTTGAAAAAGTTTCTCGGGGCGGATTGTGATGCACCTCTTTTGGATACATCTTTTGTAAATTGTCTAATGTATGCGGATGACCTAGTCTTGATATCTCGATCGGAAATAGGTTTACAAGGTCTTATAAACAAGCTTAGTTTGTATTGTAAGAGATGGAGAATGGAAGTTAATATAGATAAAACGAAAGTTATAAAATTCAGTGGCAATGGTCATAAATGTAAAACACATTTCTATTATCGAGAGAAAATGATTGAAAATGTTATAAATTATAAATATTTAGGTCTAGTATTTAATGCATCCGGTACCTGGTCAAATGCTATGGATAATTTATCAATGAGGGGAATGAAAGCACTATTTTCGTTAAAAAGATATATTTGCACCGGTAAGATAAAAGTTCGCTTAGGTATGAAGATGTTTGACCAAATGATAAGACCAATTTTATGTTATGGGTCTGAGTTATGGAGCGCTTGTGACTTAGGTAAAAGAAAGTTTCGTACAGAGGATGGACTAGCAAAATATTTGGATTCTATAGCTATTGAAAAAGTTCATGTGAAATTTTGTAAATTCATATTAGGAGCTAATAAAAGGGCAATTAATCTGGCAGTTAAAGGTGAACTGGGTCGTTTCCCTGTAAGTTTTTCATGTATTATACAAGCTTTTAAATATAGATACCATCTTCAGGAAACTTCTAATTCTCTTCTTCAAGAAGCGGCTTCTGTAAATAAAAGTCTTAATGACGGTGGAATTTCATGCTGGTTTTCTTTCTATAATCGTATGTGTAAGTTTATAAATACTGCCACGGACGATCCGTCAGGTGTGGGTAATTTACTGAATTTTCTGTGTGACAAATTTCGGATATACTGGTCTAATACTGTAAAAAGTTTTAGTAAACTGGATACATATACTTCCTTTAAATGCATATTTGTTATGGAAGATTATCTTGATACAATTGTGAATAGAGAGCATAGAGTTCAATTCACGAAGATAAGGATTAGTAATCATCGGCTCGCTATTGAGACCGGCAGGTTTAGTAAAACTCCGAGGAATGACAGATTATGTTTATATTGTAAAAAGCATTCAAGTTTAGAAATAGAAGATGAAAAGCATATCTTATTACACTGTCCTCGGTATGATGTATATAGAAACCAGTTATTTGCCTACGTAGAAGAGTTATGTCCGAGATTCAAAGAATTAAACGTTTTTGAGAAATTCAATTATCTTTTTAATTCCGATGGCCCAATTGTGAAGGCAGTTGCAAGATTCTTTTATAAGGCAAATACGCCAGATTTTAATGATAGTAACGTTTAATATATGTACTCGTCAGTAACGTTTAATATATGTACTCGTCTCTCTTTCTATCTATAGCTTTCTCATCTCTTCTCTTCCTTTCTTTCTTTCTTTCTTTCTTTCTCTCTCTCTCTCTCTCTCTCTCTCTCTCTCTCTCTCTCTCTCTCTCTCTCTCTCTCTCTGTTGATAATCTGTTAAATATTGTTAATGTCTCATGTATGTATTTGAGATTCAACAATAAAATTATTGTATTGTATTGTATTGTATTGTATTGTATTGTATTGTCATAAAAATCGTATGACCACACGTGTATTAACACTTTTGTGGGAATACGTAACGTCATTGACGACGTCCGTAACAACAAAGTAAATTTTCATTGAAAATATGTCCACTTCGAAGGCGATAAAGTCCTATTTTAAAAGTCATATGATAAAACGAATCTTACACTCGTGGACATTTCATATGAAATTTATTAAACTCGCCAAAGGCTCGTTTAATAAATTTCATATGAAATGACCACTCGTGTATGATCCTCTATTTAATCTACCCTACCCCCTAAATTTTACTTACACCTAAAATTTTCTGAAAAGTTGCAGAAAATGGGGTGAAAAAATGAAGTTTCTTAAATTGACAATTGGCTCATTCGATGCGTATTATCAATATGTATCCGAATATAAAATATTAGGAAAATATCTGCAAATATTCAAGAAAAGAAAAACCGGAAGTTCCGAAATGTCAAATGTTAGCAGCGAACATCCTTTTTTATACTACTGATCGCTCCATTGCTATACTTGTGTAATGGTTCTTATTGTTTTATGTCTTGGTATTAATTTTTTCTGCTGTTTGCACCTTATGTGCGTTTTCATATTTTTAGTTATGTTTGGGTAACTGAGTGGCCACTTATTGGGAAATAGCTGCTAACTCGGCTTACGATATGTTTTCTTAGTATATGTGCCTAATTTTCCCATCTCGGTTTTTGGAGTGGGATTTTCTTTCTGATTGCACCATTTCCTGTTTATTGCTTACTTGTATCTTGTTCAAAATGTGTAAAATAAATGAGCCGCCTCGTGGGAAAACCAACAATGTGGTTTCCGAAAAGGTCCGACACAAACCGACTTGTACAAGCACAGAAAAGAGCTAGACGCTTGAAATTTCGGATTTAAGTAGAAGAGGACCTGTACTATCCGAGTAGGGAAAGCAAAGGCGCCGATCAGCTTCGCAGTTACTGCGAAGCTGATCTGCGCCTTTGTTTTCGCCTAGGCAGATTGTTGGTTTTCCCATGAGGCGGCTCAAATGTACACGTGCATCTGGCAGTCGTATCATTAGCATTTTGTTCCAATTTTGCAGGTCTTTGTTGATGATGCAAAGATAAAAATCACCGACATTCTCCTTGAGGACGATACACTAACGCTATGGCGACCGTCCAACAACAACCGCCAGTACAAACTCCTGCCCATGAAGCTTCCTTCCGGCGATCTTACACAAATACTGGAAAGGTACTACACAACATTTGATTGCGTCACAAGCATTCTTACCTTCGACGATGCAGTGCCAATCATTGAAGAACAGCAGACGACTCTACGACCAACTGATGATTATACGATTTTGAGGGATTACCCACTGATCCAGGGAATCTGGTTTAAACCGGATTTCGAAGACAGACTCGGGCCAGACGAGGAGACTACAGTTGGGAATATGAAATTCAGTATATCTCTCTCAAACTCGGAAAAGGACAGTATTTTCAAACATTTGAATGTCTATTTCCTCGAGGTTGTGGATTATCCATCAGAAAATAAGTCGGTTTCAAGGTTACTGTTGACAAAAAATAAACACGATAAATTTGAAAAGTACGATATCGAAAAGCCAGGTGGACCTATTCTTGTGATAAGCAGAGCGGGGCCCCATTTGGAGGGAGAGGTGGAAGTACAGTTTTTGCACACAAGCTGCAATTCTCGCGGATTAAAATGGCGCCACGAAGTGGAATTCATGCTTGAAGAAGATCCGTGGCCTTTGTGTAAAATAATTCCAGTTAACAATAAGTCCATAAAGCGTCCAACTCTGACAGTGTCACGTGATATAGGACTGTTGATTCCTACGCGATACATAGGAGCATCATGGCGGGAAACGTTGGCGGGCTTATTCGTCTGGGCGTTGAGAACGCACGTTGTTTGGCTTGTCTTTGAAAGACTACATCCGCACGTGAAGCAGGCGTTTGAAATTGCTATCAGACACGTGGAAATCAAGGATGTTGTCCACACGGAATGCCCATATGTATGCCCGGAAATGTTTGACACATATGCCCAGTTGGCGTCTTTTATTGCAAAATGTGAAACTGAACATGAACTGAAAGAAATATATAACATTTTCATGTCATTGCATAGATGCGACGAAGGCTGCCCTCTTGTGTCTTTGAAGACATTGGACTCTAAGCAAGTGTTGGAAGGCGTGTTATTTCTTTTGGAGAAACTTATAGCTTGCGCGGATCCACAATTTCGTCACGAGGTGACGTCAACAATCCTGCCTTGGTCCGTCATGGGATATTACTGCTCCGATTTGAAAATCAGAAGCCATAGAAAAATGGTGATTTTTATCAGCCGAACGGAAGGTATCAACACTGACCTCTACCCTCGACCGCTGTCGCCATTATTTCTCTGCTCCGGCATGACATCCGGGTACTGTAGCGCCAGAACAACGCCCAGAATTGTGATAAATAGTCCCGGAGGCGGAAAGTATGGTGAGACGAACACAAGTTTCTCAGATGACGAGTCATATGATGATGATAGTTATTCTTATAAGTACTAAAACCATAACCGTTGAAACGTTTGATATACCGGTGACGTGTTTATAATATCTGTATAAATATAATTATTCAGCCTGATCTGAGAGGCGTGGAACGGCAGTGCTTAAGCCTTTTGAATCGGAGTTTATTAAAAACAAGGAGTCCATAAAAAGTCCTTGCTAAATTTTAAAAACAAGTTTGAAAATACCAAAACGACGATTGTGTTCGATAGACATTTCAACTGGAATCATGTGAGCCGCGACGCGAGAAAACCGGTCTTCGGTCACAGTTCCGACACAGTCCGACACAAACCGGCCTGTACAGTCTCAGAAAAGGCTAGAAGCTTGAAATTTCGGATTTAGGAAGAAGAGGAATAGTACTATCCCTGTAGAGAAAGCAAATGATCACAAATGCGCTGATCAGCTTCGCAGTTACTGATTTCTATGGCTTTGTTTTCGCCTAGGCAAAAACGGTTTTCTCAACTTGGGACGCGACTCATCACAAAGCAATGACAATATTATGGTTAAACTGTGGTTTCGGATCTAGCATTGTTTATCATATGACGTCGCTGTTTTCCAGTGGATAACGTCATGTCATAAAAATCATATGACCACACGTGTATTAACACGTTTGCGGGAATACGTAACGTCATTGACGACGTCCGTAACAACAATGTAAATTTTCATTGAAAATATGTCCACTTCGAAGGCGATAAAATCCTATTTTAAAAGTCATATGATAAAGCGAATCTTACACTCGTGGTCATTTCATATGAAATTTATTAAACTCGCCGAAGGCTCGTTTAATAAATTTCATATGAAATGACCACTCGTGTAAGATCCTCTATGTATGTCGCAAGCCGTGCATTAATAATTTTGTGAGTTTTTCATGAGTCGTGGAATTTAAAAATTCCCTTTTTCATGATTGTAAGACTCTTGAGTTTTTAGCACAAAGCCATTTTGGGCATGGCAGTCACTGCACAGCTGATCCTGTTTTCTCAGTCTACATAGGTCTTAGATGCGAAATATGAGGCCAAAACAGGCCTTAAACTCCCTATGCCTTTCAAGCCTCTAGCCTTCTTCTGTGACTTTACATGCTGGTTTGTGTCGAGCCTTGTCGCAAACCAATATCATTGTTGTTGTTTTCATAAGGCTCATTACTAAAGGTGGCAATTTGTATTTCTGGCTACATGAACCATCAAAAGCTTATGTGAAACTGATGTTTGCAATTTTGTGACGCTGTTTACATGTTGAGCGTCCATTAATTTTCTTTTGAAACTTTGAACCAATCAGCGCACATTTCAACGTCAAACAAGTCGGATCAGCCTACATTGTTCACCTGAAGAAAACTGATCAGGGCTTACTGTAAGTGGCTCAGTTTTGATTTGGGTCAAGGTTTAACACCCCAGTATACTTTTTTCAATCATGTCGGGATGGAGCCAATCTGGTCGGAAACCCCGAAAACTGGTTTTCTTGCATCGCGGCTCATTTATCTTTATCTCTTTATTCTGTATCTCTGTTGTTATCGCCATCTGTGCTTAGTAATAGCCTGAGCCACCTCGTGGGAAAACCAACAATGTTTCCGAACAGGTCCGACACAAACCGGCCAGTACAAGCACAGAAAAGAGCTAGAAGCTTGAAATTTTGGAGTTGAGTAGAGGAGGAATTGTACTATCCGAGTAGCGAAAACAAAGGCGCTGATCAGCTTCGCGGTTACCGCGAAGCTGATCTGCGTCTTTGTTTTCGCATATACAGATTGTTGGTTTTCCCATGAGGCGGCTCAGCCTAATAGGTGATGTTAGCAGGATGGCTTCTTTGTCCGGAAAGAGCTAGTCATCTTGCTCTTCATTCGTGTTGTGCATTTTTATTAACGTTTTGTTTGGCCCTTTATTTCTGGTCTGGTGTCTGGGTTGGGATTTAAATTTAATCGTATCAATTCCTGGACCTTAAACTATAACTAATCGAGCCGTCGAGCTCTTTGGAATGCAAGCAAACTAAAGGTTTAGACATGCATCAATTTTAATAGCACAGAAACAAGTATAGGCTACACATTGCAACACTTTGATATAGATTAACTAATTATAAACTACTTTTCAATATTTCTTGTTAAAAGCAAAATAATCTTTTCAGCCATTTTGATTAACAATGGAAAAAAATTACATGTATTATCTTTGCTGCTTGCGAAACTTTAAAATTAAAATTACAAAACTAATCTTGAAATACAAGAAGTCTACATGTTCTTTCTCTTCAGTGGTAATAAACCATGACTTACTTCTTTTATGACCTTGTACAGGTTGCCACCAGTCAGTTTAATTTAGGAGCTACATTATAAAGTAAACAGTGCTCAGGTAATAGTATGGGTGCAGCAAAAGCACTTCAAGATTAACACAGATGCTGAAAAGTGGGTGTGCAGAGTGCAGGCTAAACAGCTTTTTTAATTCACAAAAAGGTCTGAGAAAATCTTTAAAACCAGCTTAATTTAATGTTATCCACATAAAGCAACTTAAGATACTTTTCATTCCAGATGGTGCTTGTTTTCTGCAAAAACCCAGCATCGGATGGAGCTTTCTTTATAGCTAGAGGATGCCATCATGTCTATGGGATAAACTGCTAAATACATGTAAAGTGTTAACAAACTTCTGAAATCATGTTATTAGCCAAATCCTCGATATTAATAAATGTGTTGTTTGACCATTTACCTGCATAAAAATGACTTCTTCTCCCCTGTTCACTCCATTAGATGCAAATTTCAAATAAAGGGAATGCTACATAACCTTATACAAGAACTGTTACTTCAGATCTATAAATTTGCATCAAATTTTGCGCCATACATAACAAATAAAATAATCTTTGCAAGTATTCAGGTTCATAAAAATCAACAATTACTTCAGTCTTCCTTAAAATAATTGTTCATAAAAAAAATCACAAATTAGTTTCTTAACCTTTGTAACTATATGAACAGATAAAATAGATATTTAGTGATCAGATACAATTTGTGCATATCACACTATTATGCAGCTCATGGACGTGCTTCTTAAGTTCTGGTACCATTACGGTTAACCAGATTTTCAGCATGCTCCAACCATAAAATATGAAATTTATCTGTCCTTTTCATACATTATTAGGCCCATTTTAGGTTCAAGTATTTTCTACAAACTACATAACACTACAGTAACGACTAACAAGAGTATAAAAGAAACCTTCTCATTACGAAAACTTGCCCATGCAATATATAGATTTTCCTTAAGTTGTAAAAATTGAAAATTTTCAGTAGATTTTTTTTTATATTTTTCTTATTTTTGCTCAAAACATAGATTGTGGGTACATGTTAGAACCGCCTCGATGAGGCGGTTCTAACGAGTACCCACAATCTATGTTTTGGAGCAAAAATAAGAAAAATAGGTATACCCTGCATACCCCAGTTTTGCTATATAAAAGTGGGGTTTAAGGGGGTATTAATTACACGGACATGTTTTCGTAATGTTGTAGCTCATGACCTTGACAGAAGAACCAAGTTGAATACACATAACTTTATGATGAAATTTTGTTTTGCCGTACTTAGAAAATGGATGCTACATGTATTTCCGGTCCTAAAAAGCGCACACATCATTTTATGTACATTCTTTTACCAAGAAGTAGACAAAAGTACCCCTTCCATCAAACTATGTTTAACTATTTTTGTCATCAAAAATTACATGTCTTGTGAATCTTATTTTTCATTTAGTTAACAGCTTAAGATCGAGTCTGGATGAGGTCTTCCTATTTTAAACTTTATGTGTATACACGTGTGTGAATCAGGGGAAAACAGAAAACTTTTTTTTACCTTAAATCTTCAGATATGCATCGTACCTGTTCTCCTGTCACACCAAAAATACAGATCAAAGCTTTATGTCATACAGATGATAAGAACACACTCCCATGCTTGCTGTATACTACTAACTACATAACACTACAGTAACAGAGAGAATACAGGACATAATCATTTTAACATCTTTTCTAAAACAGGCATGACCTGTTTCGTGTTTATGAGTGTCCAAGTCAACGATTTTTTTCAGTAATGTTAGGACAGAGCCGCCATAATCACCTAATATTTACTAGCTTTGCGGCTTTGATCCATGATGGATTTTGCTACACTGAAAGAATGTAGCTTATAAACTTTCAGTTAAGATATTGCAATATTTAAACAAACGTCATGTTGACATTTTCATACTGAATATTCTGACTTTGTAACCATGATCTTTACCAAACATCAAATCACTTCAACACAAGGATGTAAACAATCGACAACTGGGTCTCTGCTCTTTAACTCTACCAAGCAAATACAGTGAAATACTCATATCAGCCAAAACAGGCCCCAAGGTTATAAAACTTTTTTGATGCTCAACTCAGCTGAGAATGGAGTTAGGCTGCTCATAACCAGTGAACTGACCATAATTGATAGAAATTTAAGGTTCAACTTACAAAAGCCATTTGTTGGCGTTTAACATTTATGAAATTATGAGCATCAAGAAGAAAAGTCTCAGCTAAATTGAGCATGAAAAGTCTCATAATCATGGGGCCAGATCATTATAATTTCTCGACAATTTGAACACACTAAAACTTTTCTGATAAAAAAACACATATACAGTTCGGCTGCCTCGTGGGAAAACCAACAATCTGCATATACAAAAACAAAGGCGCAGATCAGCTTCTCAGTTACTGCAAAGCTGATCAGCACCTTTGTTTTCGCTACACGAATAGTACAATTCATCTACTATCTTAATCCAAAATTTCCAGCCTATAGCCATCTTCTGTGCTTGTGCAGCTCAGTTTGTGTCAGACCTGTTCGGAAACCACATTGTTGGTTTCCTCATGACGGCTCAGTTATGTTCATTCCAAAACAATAATGGCAGTGTCAACATTATGCCGAAAAATGTAAACAGAACTGAAAACAGTCTAGTCCCCTAGTCACACAATATTTTGATTTTTAAGATAGCTTTCAAAGGTTACTGAAGTCCTCCAGACAAAATGTTTCTAGTTATATGAGAATTACTTATTGCAACCAGGTTATATAAAGCAGAAGACAAATGTCACTAGGTTTATATAAAAGCAGAAGATAAATGTCACTAGTTTCAGCAATCGAAAAATTGTTCCTATTACATGGCATCAAACGCCTATATATAATTTGCAGTAGTACATGCACCAGTTGCCCATATTTTCCTCTACCCGTTTCAGTCATGATTTCATAATTGTCAAAGCATGAAAACAGCATTCAGACAGCATGAAATGCTGCGAGCATGCTGCAAGCGATAAGCTGAGTGTCTCGAGATATTAAATCAGAACATATGGTAAGACATAATGTTAACTGTTGAAATGCCTCTCAATTTTCGACCTGCTCGTCCTGTTGCGCGTCCGAGGTCCAGAGAGTTAAATTATCACGCAGCAACTGCATTATCAATGTGCTATCTTTGTATTGTTCAGAGTCCAAATTGTCCAACTCCGCTATCGCGTCGTCGAAAGCTTGTTTAGCTAAATGACAAGCCTTATCTGGGGCGTTTAAAATTTCGTAAAAGAACACTGAGAAATTTAGAGCTAATCCTAGTCTATTTGGGTGCGTTGGCGGCATTTTCTCCTTCGCGGCCGTCATGGCTTCATTGTAATTCTCCTCAGCTTTCTTTTGTACATCATCCTTCTTACCCTCCTCTTGATATTCAGCCCTATATCTGAAATAATCGCCACTCATTTTCAAATAGAACACTTTACTTTCATCACTCGTAGCGTGAGGAATTAGAAACTTTTGAAGCAGGTCCAATACTTCATTACAAACTTCCTCCAGTTCATCCTCTATGTGTTTTCTGAACTTCTTTGCTAGAACTGCTTTTGGTGATTCTTTATCTTTTTCTTTCTGTTCAATCATTGATAGCATTCTCCATGATGATCTCTTAGCACCTGAAACACATGAAAATGTTTATAGTACTGGGATTTACCCACGTTTTTAGTACTGGGATTTACCCAAGTTTTACATGACGAAAACTTACTTGTCCATGTAATTATAAATATACAGAGATTTTTTAGCTTTAAAAAATGAAAATTTCATTAGAAAAATTTTGATGTTTTTAATATTTTTGCTCCAAACATAGATTGTGGGTACTCGTTAGAACCGCCTCGGCGAGGCGGTTCTAACGAGTACCCACAATCTATGTTTTGGAGCAAAAATAAGAAAAATAGGTATACCCCTGCAAACCCCAGTTTGATCTTTTAGCACCTGAAACACATGATATAAGAATCTCACATGAGTGTCAGGTATGGATAGACAAATCTGTCCCGTGGGTCACATTTTGGCATCACGAGGCTCGCAGAGTGATGCCAAATTGTGGCCTGAGGGACAGATTTGTCTATCCATACCTTACACGAATGATGGATTCTTTTTCTTGCACGCCTTAAAGCTTGATTTTTATACTATTTACCTAGAAGAATGCTACAATCGCGGCGTCCGCCATTTTGAATGAAAACGTTTTGACGTTAAGAATTTCTCACATGGGGTAAAACCAGGGATTTCTCTATCTGGTGTGCAAGAAAAATGTTTAGTACTGTGATTTACCCAAGTTTTAGAACAAACACGGCCTTAGATTAGCCTGTGTAGTGTGTACCATGTAAATTACAAAAATATCTGATCAGAAACGCATTTCAGGGATAATTCTGGGAGGGGCCATGGGCAAAATTGCCCTTTAATTTTCAAAATGGCCCCTTCTTTTTGAAATAATGGGCCGGTTTTATAATGTAAGTAGATAGGCAATAATGATTCTAGCCGAGCATTTTTCGTGAAATGGCCCCTTTCATTTTCAAGCCAACAATATCCCTGCATGATTTATTCAGATTATGATTGCGAATCATATACATGTACAAGAAAGAAAAAAAAAAAAAAAAAAAAAAAAAGGCACATGGGCCACAAAGTTGACACCTGATTTTACATCTATCGCCTCATAAAGATTCTATTTTGCTCTTGAAGAAAATGCTCAATACGATAACCACCATGCTACCATTTGTATGCAAATCTGTCAAGCGGTTTAGAAGATTTGACTGTTTTAACATTTAATAATGGAGACCGCCATTTTGTTTCGCTAGTCACATGAACAAAACTGAAAAATACATATTTACAGTGTTCATTCAACTTTCAAACACTCGAAAACTGCACAGACTCATTTCAATGAATGAATTGAAACTTTTGTTTCCGCCTTCTTGTTTGGAAAAGGCTGATACATGTATCTTTTTAAGATTGTGAGGGAAAGGCTGATACATGTATCTTTTTAAGATTGTGAGGGAATGACGTCACAGCCTTGTTTTGGATTCAATTAGCAAAAATTTCAAACCTTCATAACTTTCTGATAACTTGGTAGATTTTCGTGAATTTTGATGCAAACTGTTTAGCTACATGAAACCTTTCATATAATGCTCATTTATAAGTTATTTTCTGCAAAAAAAAAAAAACACACACAAAAAAAAACAGACTTCAAATATCTCCAAAGGTTCAAGTCAATCCATCCATACATAATATTATTGGCTTAGATGGGCAGAACTTCATATTTGATGTACTTTTTTGGTGTACCTTCAAAATTCGGTGTAGTTAATCTTTAGTTGTAATGTACAGCCCAACAATCTCAGGTTCATTACTGTTCTGTGTACACATGCTGTACCAAAACAGATATGAGACAAATAGAATCCATCATGGGTGCCCAGTGGAGATAGGAAAATCCCAACCCGAGGGTCCACCCGTTCCAGTGGGAAACGAGGCTCGCTGAGTTTCCCACTGGAATGGTGGACCCGAGGGTTGCTATTTTGAAAATTTCCTTTCTCCACTGCACACCAATGATGGATTCTTTTTCTTACATACTCCGTTTAAAATCCTTTTACCTGTAAAGCCACCTGGTACCGCGTTTTAACTTTTAGGCCTACTCTGATGACGTGTATATTACGGAAATGACATCAAATGTAAATCGTTGTCAAAGTCAATAGAGGACTAGAGGTGTAGTTTTGATCAGTTTTTATTTAAAAGGAGCGTGTTTCAAGAACATTCACTGTGAATTCACACAAACTTTGTCTAGTTTTGTTGAACATCATTGCTAGAAGCAGTAGAAATGATCAAATTTTCTCGCGTGCTTTTCTTATCTTGTATGAGAAACCAAACCAACAGTGTAAGATAGATTTTGCTACTTGTCAGAAAATCACTGAAAATCTGGGAATAAATCGATCTTTTCACAAGGGGTATGTAAAAAATTGTTCACTTTCATGTGTCAACATGAGTATCCTTGATAAGAATCACTAAGGTATGATTATTAGCCAGACGAAAAGTCCCTTCAAAATTCGAGGTAGTAAACAAGGCCCAAAATAAATAAAAATAAGGAGGACTCGACCCTGCGGTCCTCAAGGGATGGCCAAGCGAGTTTGTCCAACATATCGCTGAAGCTACTCCTGTTCCGCCATCGCCCACAGGTCCACCTGGCTGCTGTAATGCTGAATCTGAATGGTTTACTGGTCTTCTGCACTTTCTCCACCCTCTTTGTCTCTGTGTCATTGTAGGGATGCCAAATAGGAGATGCATACTGGAGCTGAGGACAAACCAATGTTTTGTATGCAACTTCCTTCGAATGCGGAGGTGCTAGAGCCAAACTGCCCCGAAGAAAACCTGATGTCTTAGTTGCTTTACAAGAAATTTTAGAAACATGTTGACCCAATTCCAAGTTGTCAGTGATAGTAAGTCCAAGGTATTTGACAGATTGAACCTGTTCCAGCGTATGTTGATGCAAAGAGTCGTTGAAGGGCATTATTGGGTTATTTGGATCGAGTCCCAAATAAGTTTTTAACTTTCCCATCCATAAAAATTTCACTTGGGCTACTTTTTATCTCGAACTTACTTGTTGAAATAACTTGTTGAAAGTGGTAATTCGGTTTTATGAATGAAATTGTAACGGCCTATATTTTGATAAAGGTAGTAGTGCGGCTTATTCCGTAAAAGACACAGGTGCACAGTAAACTGAATGGTGAATGGGAATTCTCTATTTGAACAGGGAGAATTACGTTTTATTCCGTCATAGAAAAATTTTACTGCGTTCCTCGATATCACAGCAATTTTAATCATTCAATAAAAGCGCTGCAGGCATGCATGATACCCCGCCACGCAAATTTAATTTAGTACAAATGCACATAATATCTTGACGACATCAATCTACAATACCAAACCACATCTTCCTGATATGAACTCCTTCACAAAGTTTGAAGTAAATTGGTCTACAGATGCCCAAGATAGCGCCTAGAAACAATATTGTAACATAAATCAAGGGCCATTACTCTGTATTTATTTGACGAAAATTACCAATCTTCAATCCCAAACCAGTCCTTCCTGATATGAACTCCTATACAAAATTTGAAGAAAATTGGTCAATAAATGCTCCAGATAGAGCCCGAAAATGAAATTTTAACGTAAATCAAGGGCCATAACTCTGTACTTATTTGATGAAATTTTCCCATCTTCAATCCAAAACCACTCCTTCCTAATATGAACTCCTATACAAAGTTTGAAGAAAATTGGTCTATAAATGCCCAAGATATAGGCCGGAAACGGAATTTTAATATAAGTCAAGGGCCATAACTCTGTACTTATTCAACAAAATTTACCCATTTTCAATCCAAAACCACTCCTTTCTAATATTAGCTCCTATACAAAGTTTGAAGAAAATTGGTCAATAAATGCTCAAGATAGAGCACGGAAACGAAATTTTAACGTAAATCAAGGGCCATAACTCTGCACTTATTTGACGAAATTTACCCATCTATAATCCCAAACCACTCCTTCTTAATATGAACTCCTATACAAAGTTTGAAGAAAATTGGTCAATAAATGCTCAAGATAGAGCACGGAAACGAAATTTTAAAGTAAATCAAGGGCTGTAACTCTGTACTTATTTGACGAAATTTGCCCATCTTCAATCCCAAACCACTCCTTCCTGATATAAACTCTTATACAAAGTTTGAAGAAAATTGGTCAATAAATGCTCAAGTTAGAGCACGGAAACGAAGCGCTGACGGACGGATGGACAGACGGACGGACAGACGGACAGACGGACGGACGGACACTCGAGCACAAATTTTTTGCGGAGGGTATAACATAATACCCCGCACTTTTTAAAGTGGCGGGGTATAAAAAGTGACTCGCATTTTTCTATGATTACTACAAGATGACTGGTATTGGCTTCAATGAATATACTGTATCATTTGACCTAACTCATCGACTTAATAATCCGGTTATTTGGAACGCTTTCATTGTAAGAAGTCGTGAAGACACTAACCCCAAAAGAAACCAAGCCCCATTTCTTTGAAATATATCCCCCAAGGAAATCCTTTTCCCGGTGAATCTTCCCCTTCGAAGGCAATTTAATCATACATGTACTTTTATTCTCAATTGAACTAGCGTCGCTATATATATACTCCGGTTTATTGGATCGCCCAAGTATCCAGCACATGGAGAGACCAATCCAAACAAGCAAATTCAAAGAATTTATGTCCCCCGCCTGTGTTTATATAATAGTGCCAATACACTGAAGGAGTTGCACACACAAGGTAGCCACCATCCATTCACTTGCATTGTCAAAATGTCCGAAAAATTGACTAAGTTAAAATTGCGAAAAAAAGTGTCAAAAATTACTCTGAGGATTATATCCAAATCACATGCACATCTTCAAAGCATGGTCAAGACATCTGTAAAGTTTCAAAAGAATCAGAATAAAACTGTAGGAGGAGTTGCGCCCACAAGGTAGCCACCATCCATTCACTTGCATTGTCAAAATGTCCGAAAAATTGACTAAGTTAAAATTGCAAAAACAGTGTCAAAAATTAATCTGAGGATTAAATCCAAATCACATGCACATCTTCAAAGCATGGTCAAGACATCTGTAAAGTTTCAAAAGAATCAGAATAAAACTGTAGGAGGAGTTGCGCCCACAAGGTAGCCACCATCCATTCACTTGCATTGTCAAAATATCCGAAAAATTGACTAAGTTAAAATTGCTAAAAAAGTGTCAAAAATTAATCTGAGGATAATATCCAAATCACATGCATATATTCAAAGCATGGTCAAGACATCTGTAAAGTTTCAAAAGAATCTGAGTAAAACTGTAGGAGGAGTTGCGCCCACGAGGTACCCCTGTCCATTCACTTTAATTGTCAAAATACCCGAAAAATGATATAAAGTTCAAATTGCGAAAAAAGTGTGAAAAATTAATCTGAGGATTATATCCAAACCACATGCATATCTTAGCATAGTAATGACATCTGTAAAGTTTCAAAAGAATTGGAATAAAACTGTAGGAGGAGTTGCGCACACAAGGTACATACTCCTTTAGGGGGACGGAAGGACGGACGTTCCCATGAGGTACTTACGTGGCTTGGAATCAGCATTTTTGATACTCGAGTTGCAAATACACGTAGCTATTATGTGGCTATCCACCTAAGAGATTTAAATGGACTGTTCCAAACAACTAAGGGGTGTAACTCCTAAACATTTGGTGTTCAAGCCCCCCCCCCCCCCCACCCCCGTAACATCAACTGTCATGTTTTTTTCATATGATTATGAAAACCTATATTGATGAAGGTTTAATATCCCACTTGAGAGAGATTTGCGACCAGGCAAGATGCAAACCAGCCTGGTTTATTATTGGTATCAGCCAATATCGTTTTGGTCCGAAAGGACCGGAATGACTCGATCTTAGTCCCGCTTTTTAGTGTGACTTGAGTTGTGGCCTAATCGAACACACCATTCTACTTTCACTTTTAACCAACTGCCGAAAATGGCGACAAATTTCGAGATTGTTCCAAATAAACACCTTTTAAAGACAGTTTTGTGAAAAACCGATAGTATCGTGATAGTATGCCACGATAGTGATAGTATCGTGATAGTGATTTCCACGATAGCGATACTATCGCGATAGTCAAAATTGGCATCGATAGTCAGCCCTATTCAAGGCTCTTAAAAGTGGATAGAAAAATGTCCAGACCATATAGACGTCCAACACCATGGACAAATTTAATTTGTCTAGCAACATTACTCATGGACTTTTCCATGCACCATGTGGCTTGGTATTATGTGGCTACTGGGTGTCCATACACTATGTGGCTTGGAATTATGTGGCTACTGGGCGTCTATACACTATGTGCCTAGGCTTTAAGTGGCAATTTTGTGTCCAAGCACCATGTGTCAGGCTGTGTTTTATGTGGTAACTTGGTGTCCATGCACTATGTGCCTAGAATTTAAGGGGCAACTTTGTGGCCATACACAATGTGCCTAGAATTTAAGTGGCTAGGGTTAGGGTTAGAAAATAAAAGCCACTTAAAATTGGTAGCAACTTTATGATTTTTGCCACATAGTGCACAGCCACCTAAGTACCTCCTCGTTGGTTCGTAAGGACAGACGGACGGAATGACGGAAAGCCAAAAACCATGTCCCTCCGCTTTTCTTCGAAAAGGCGGGGTACAATAACTGGAGTAAATACACACGAAGCAATGTTGTCCGTAAATATTACGATATTACTTAAGCAATGAGAAGCTGAAAAAACCAAATGCCATGCAATGGGAAGTTTCCCCGAGAAAAGGGTTTCTTTGGGGGATAATTCAACAGAAAATGGGGCTTGGTATCTTTTGGGGGTTTTGAGTGTCTGAAATGTAAATATTCTAAATGAAAAAATATTTTCACGTAAAGACCGATCCAAATAACCAAAGTATTAAAGCGACAACGGAAACATAAAATTCTATTTTCAATATGATGTTCATTACTAGTTCTTTGCATATTTTGATACACAAACGTTCGCCATCGAAAATGGAAAATTACGGAATAAACCGAAATAGTATTTGAAACTGGCAGTCATTTTATTGGGCCGCTAGACATTATTACGTTCAATGCACAAACGATTGAAATGGAAAGTTAAGGAATAAACTGTAGGAAATCTGACACTTCTTAGGAATACACATCGGCATACGGAGTCAGCGTACGAATATGCGTACTAGTTTGTGTTTAGTTCGACTGACCAGGATTACCCAATTCGCCGCCATAATATTCTGGTTATTTGGATCGCCCTTTTTATGCATTTTCGCGCGCATATAACCAGCGAACTATACGGTATTTCTATTTCTTTGATTATTTGCATTTGAATAAAACTCTTCTTATTTACCACATACATGGGTAAATTTCAAATGAATACGAATATATTTTATTGCTTGCTTGTGCCCAGGAACTGGGTTAAAGGCAATATAACAGATACAATACAAACAAAATCTACAAACATGTACATATATATTATATTGAAAATATTACCAAATGGTTTGGAGCATACGAGACATTCATTGTTTGATTAAAATTTGGAAAACACTCTATGTAACTTGACATTGTTCTAAATAATTTCCAATTTCAAATGTGTGGATGTGTGAACAACTGTTACCACGGTGCTTACGAATAATTCAAATTAGTGCGCGCGAAAGTAGTTCCGGCCAAAAAATGGATGCAGAGTTGGAAAAAATAAATGGTCAAAATTTATTTGGATCGCGTTCCAAATAACACGATAATGCCCGTTGAAGTGCATTTGATTGCTAGGGAGGTGCTTGGTCACACTGACTGAATGACATTTGGCAAAGTTGAATTTTATTTGCCAATCGGTCTCCCATTCAGGTCATCCTGTAGAACCTGGAAATCAGTGAACGATTTTCATACCATTTTAAAAAGGAAACATCAGGGTTTTAACTCGGGTTAAAAACTCTGCGGAACATTCCCACCAAAAAACTATGAGAAACATAAGACAAACTTCGAATTGCCTTGAATTTTGAAGGGGGTAGATTCCAGTTTAGCGGTCCCCAGAATGACTGACATTTTTAATCTTTCTCAAATTCTGAATTTTACGGGGGTGTGGGGGCGGTAGCCCCCATTTGGAACTTCGATATACGTGTTGCACATACAGATAGCACATCTACCAGCATAGCAACTCGCTAAACACCTACTGACCATGTATTATGTGTTTTCTGGGGACCGCTATTCTGGAAGTGTTCCTTTTGAAGGTTCCGCCATATACTTAAGTGAACAAGCTGTCAGTTTCAAATAACAATGATATTCCGAAACTTGTAACATAACTGACCAGACTATTTTGGTGGCAATATCCACTCCTCTGACCCGCGGGTCAGATAAATTCTGTACAAAATTTAATTAATAAAAAATGCTACTTTTTAGGCATTTCACTTTGATCATGGTCATCTAGACGCTTGCATGAAGAAATAAACATATCTCGCGAGAGAGAGCGTTATTTCCGTATCATGACTATTATGGGATATACTAGGATTCACCAATCAAATCCCATTATGGAAACGGACAGCACTACACGTGTTAAGCCCCTGTCTTCGGACCCGCGCTACGGAAATTTCATATAATTTATATAGAGGCGGGTACGATTAGTACAGGCAATCAAAATGCGAAATGTGTCAACGTTTGCCATATTTCAGAATGTTACTACGGACTGGCTTCGTCTGTATATATAATCCTGTCTTCGGACCCGCGCTACGGAAATTTAGTGTTATTTTACATGGGGCGGGTCCGATTAGTACTGGCTCTTAAAATGCTTATTTTCAACGGCGCATTGTCAGAAACTCGCACTAGTTTAAGACACTTGCCCCGAAAAGATTCCAAGCCCCATTTCCTGGCGCAATATCCCCCAAGGAAAACCCTTTCCCCGGGGAAACCTTCCCCTTGCATCGCATCTTTCAGTATGTTAGTAGTGGAGGGCTTCGTCTGTATATATATAATCCTGTCTTCGGACCCGCGCTACGGAAATTTCCTATAATTTATATAGAGGCGGGTCCGATTAGTACAGGCAATCAAAATGCGAAATTGTCAAAGTTTGACATATTTCAGAATGTTACTACAGACTGGCTTCGTCTGTTTATATAATCCTGTCTTCGGACCCGCGCTACGGAAATTTAGTGTTATTTTACATGGGGCGGGTCCGATTAGTACTGGCTCTTAAAATGCTTATTTTCAACGGCGCATTGTCAGAAACTCGCACTAGTTTAAGACACTTGCCCCGAAAAGATTCCAAGCCCCATTTCCTAGCGCAATATCCCCCAAGGAAAACCCTTTCCCCGAGGAAACCTTCCCCTTGCATCGCATCTTTCAGTATGTTAGTAGTGGAGGGCTTCGTCTGTATATATATAATCATGTCTTCGGACCCGCGCTACGGAAATTTCATATAATTTATATAGAGGCGGGTACGATTAGTACAGGCAATCAAAATGCGAAATTGTCAACGTTTGACATATTTCAGAATGTTACTACGGACTGGCTTCGTCTGTATATATAATCCTGTCTTCGGACCCGCGCTACGGAAATTTAGTGTTATTTTACATGGGGCGGGTCCGATTAGTACTGGCTCTTAAAATGCTTATTTTCAACGGCGCATTGTCAGAAACTCGCACTAGTTTAAGACACTTGCCCCGAAAAGATTCCAAGCCCCATTTCCTGGCGCAATATCCCCCAAGGAAAACCCTTTCCCCGGGGAAACCTTCCCCTTGCATCGCATCTTTGAGTATGTTAGTAGTGGAGGGCTTCGTCTGTATATATATAATCCTGTCTTCGGACCCGCGCTACGGAAATTTCCTATAATTTATATAGAGGCGGGTACGATTAGTACAGGCAATCAAAATGCGAAATGTGTCAACGTTTGACATATTTCAGAATGTTACTACGGACTGGCTTCGTCTGTATATATAATCCTGTCTTCGGACCCGCGCTACGGAAATTTAGTGTTATTTTACATGGGGCGGGTCCGATTAGTACTGGCTCTTAAAATGCTTATTTTCAACGGCGCATTGTCAGAAACTCGCACTAGTTTAAGACACTTGCCCCGAAAAGATTCCAAGCCCCATTTCCTGGCGCAATATCCCCCAAGGAAAACCCTTTCCCCGGGGAAACCTTCCCCTTGCATCGCATCTTTCAGTATGTTAGTAGTGGAGGGCTTCGTCTGTATATATATAATCCTGTCTTCGGACCCGCGCTACGGAAATTTCATATAATTTATATAGAGGCGGGTCCGATTAGTACAGGCAATCAAAATGCGAAATTGTCAACGTTTGACATATTTCAGAATGTTACTACGGACTGGCTTCGTCTGTATATATAATCATGTCTTCGGACCCGCGCTACGGAAATTTAGTGTTATTTTACATGGGGCGGGTCCGATTAGTACTGGCTCTTAAAATGCTTATTTTCAACGGCGCATTGTCAGAAACTCGCACTAGTTTAAGACACTTGCCCCGAAAAGATTCCAAGCCCCATTTCCTGGCGCAATATCCCCCAAGGAAAACCCTTTCCCCGGGGAAACCTTCCCCTTGCATCGCATCTTTGAGTATGTTAGTAGTGGAGGGCTTTGTCTGTATATATATAATCCTGTCTTCGGACCCGCGCTACGGAAATTTCCTATAATTTATATAGAGGCGGGTACGATTAGTACAGGCAATCAAAATGCGAAATGTGTCAACGTTTGACATATTTCAGAATGTTACTACGGACTGGCTTCGTCTAATCCTGTCTTCGGACCCGCGCTACGGAAATTTAGTGTTATTTTACATGGGGCGGGTCCGATTAGTACTGGCTCTTAAAATGCTTATTTTCAACGGCGCATTGTCAGAAACTCGCACTAGTTTAAGACACTTGCCCCGAAAAGATTCCAAGCCCCATTTCCTGGCGCAATATCCCCCAAGGAAAACCCTTTCCCCGGGGAAACCTTCCCCCTGCATCGCATCTTTCAGTATGTTAGTAGTGGAGGGCTTCGTCTGTATATATATAATCCTGTCTTCGGACCCGCGCTACGGAAATTTCATATAATTTATATAGAGGCGGGTACGATTAGTACAGGCAATCAAAATGCGAAATTGTCAACGTTTGACATATTTCAGAATGTTACTACTGACTGGCTTCGTCTGTATATATAATCCTGTCTTCGGACCCGCGCTACGGAAATTTAGTGTTATTTTACATGGGGCGGGTCCGATTAGTACTGGCTCTTAAAATGCTTATTTTCAACGGCGCATTGTCAGAAACTCGCACTAGTTTAAGACACTTGCCCCGAAAAGAGTCCAAGCCCCATTTCCTGGCGCAATATCCCCCAAGGAAAACCCTTTCCCCGGGGAAACCTTCCCCTTGCATCGCATCTTTCAGTATGTTAGTAGTGGACAGCTTCGTCTGTATATATATAATCCTGTCTTCGGACCCGCGCTACGGAAATCTGCTTTAACTATCAACTATTATGAGCGGGTCAGATAACAGGATTATATATAAAGAGAGAGAAACATCATTTCTTCGATGCAATGCAAGGGGAAGGTTTCCCCGGGAAAAGGGTTTCTTTGGGGGATAATGCCGAGAAAATGGGGCTTGGAATCTTTTCGGGGCAAGTGTCTTAAAGGAATGCGAGTTTCTGACAATGCGCCGTTGAAAATAAGCATTTTTATTGCCAGTACTAATCGGACCCGCCACCACGCACGGACCAGAAGTTCAGAACACATTATTATATATAGTCAATACTAATCTGACCCGCCCTCTGAACTTTTGGCGTATGTCTTACTGTCACGTACAGAAGTGATCCAGGTCAGATAAAAAGGATTACATATATCATATTAGTTTTATTCCGTTGAAGCACACTTTCTTGAAACATGACGTCGCATGTGGCATGCCAAGAACATGAAAAGAATAAAATATGTGTATTCATTTTGAGCGTACATTTATAATGCAATTAGATTTATTCCGTTAAAGCACAGTAATTCCAAGAAATCAAGGGAAAAGACATACTCTACGTAAATTACTGAAATTTAATTATGGATAAATTATGATGAAGCATTAGATTGATTGCGTAAAAGCATGCTTCTTTGAAGACATACGTGTTTTTTATGTTTTTTTTTTTTTTTTAAACTTTAACGGAATAAAGTGCAATACACGTTACGGAAATGCAATCATACAATATGTGCGCACATTTATAATGCAATTAGATTTATTCCGTTAAAGCACAGTTGTTTCAACGAATCAAAGAAAAACAAATACTCTACTTAAATGACAGAAATTTAATAATGGATAAATTATGATGAAGCATAAACTACATGTATGATCTTGGTATGATGAACCATAAGATTGTAAAACTTTTTATACTTCTTTGAAGGAATACATTTTTTAAAGGCTTTAACGGAATAAAGTGCAGAATAAAATATGTGCATTCATTTAATATGAGCGCACATTTATAATGTAATGAGATTTATTCCGTTAAAGCACAGTTGTGCCAACAAATCAAAGAAAAAACAAAAACTCTACTTTATTGACAGAAATTTACTCGAAAATATACTCACTGCTCTTAAAGGATCTCAGTTTTATTTTTATTTTTTAAAGACTTTAACGGAATAAAGTGCAGAATAAAATATGTGCATTCATTATGAGCCCACATTTATAATGCAATGAGATTTATTCCGTTAAAGCACAGTTGTTCCAACAAATCAAAGAAAAACAAATACACTACTTAATTGACAGAAATCTAATTATGGATAAATTATGCTGAAGCATTAAATTGATTCCGTAATTTAAGCATACTGGTTTGAAGGAATACATGTTGTTGTATTTTAAGACTTTAACGGAATAAACTGCAACACACGCTACGGCAAAGCAATCGTACAATTTTCAGTTTTATTTTCTATGTCAATATTGCCCTAGGTGACATATATACCGTGCATTTACGGAATAAAGCACAATATGATAGCATACGTTTATTCATAAGTTTTTACAAGAAATATTTTTGGCGATCGCCGAATGTAACGCTGATTATAATTCTGACAATATGAAAAGTGCGCAAATTACGCGGTAAATAAATTAATATTCGTAATTTTCCGTAGTGACATACGGAATCAACCGATTTTCATTGCAAGCGCCTGAGTGATCCAGATCAACAAAATTTATTGGTTTTTTAAAACTGACTTTAGAAGAGATCATGGAGAGAATATTTCCTTAATGCTGGGTGACTTCATCACTCAGACAAATAGACTTTAAGGTGCACCTCCCAAACGCGAAATAAAATACAGTGTGACTATTACTAAGAAGATAATTACGCGTGAAAATACAAGAGACACACATACCAGAGAAGAACTCCACTACCTGAGAGACCAATTATGTCGTTATGACATAGATTCAACGATAATGTGCTTATTAACAGTTAAAAATGCATGGAATTTAATTGACCCGCGGGTCAGAAGAGTGGATATTGCCATTTTGGTTGGGAATTGTTGCATGCCTGCCACCAATGAAAACAAATGGTTGGTCGCGAAAACCCATGACAAACATCGGATGGGGTACCCAAAAGATGGCAGCATAAACTTCTGCAAATGATTCAGTCTCTGAGAAATCGCAACTTTACGGGCACTCATTTGAACTTACCAACTACATTTTTATATGCTACGGAAAGGAGATTTCTCTCCTCGTTGTTTAACTCTTTCTTTTCTTCACTATCTAGACTTTCAGTCACTTCTTTCATGCATCTAGCCATGTCATCGAATCTCTCCGCTTGCTCAGCAAGTTTTGCATATTGCACATTCTGTTCCCGGTTCATCGGCATCTTGTCTTCTTCGAATTACGAAAAGAAGACTAAAATTTCTCGTTGTGTTTACTTTTTTCGCCAGCAATGGCCTCACTTCCTGTTTCTAACTGTCAATTTACCGGAAGTCGGCCGATATTTTCTGTCAGGCTAAATGAAAAACGTCTCGCACCTGCTTCCGGTTAAGAACAGAATAGAATTTTACGGTATCGTGATTAACGCGGGATGTTGGAGGGCAGATTGCGATGTGTTCTAAAATATCGGATCTGCCCGACATCATCACGCGTTAATCAAAGATAATTCACCGTAAAGTAAAATTATTTCGATTCTAACACGACTAATATGAAAGGAGAGCGCATGCGCGAACGAAGTTGACGTGTTTTTTCGAAGAAGACAAATTCGCGAAAGAAATACTGTTCTTTGGATATTCTAAACCCCCACAAACCCTGAAACTTGTTGATTAAATGCCCAAAATTCATACTGCTCGGATATAGATCATGAAAATGTGCCGTTAATCGCTCCCTAGCCGGCCAAATACCCCTCGACTTTGATCAACAATTGACCTGAAATTCCAAGATGGCGGCCCCCATCAGGAAACAGAAAATGAATGACTTTAACATTTTGGTGATGCTTTCCCTTTTGATAGTGGTTGTTTTCAACATCATGTCTGCAGACAGAGGCCCAATCAATGAAAACACAGCATTAAAAACCGTTCTGTGTGTCAAAGCCCAAAATGTGAAACTGTTAAACAATTTTTCAAGCAGAAAACAAAAACTCTCAAACCAGTCAATATTATTTCCTGTCGGAACTCAAGGGATATGTAAACAGAGTACCTTAATACTGCTTCTCATCATATCTGGTGACATTGAATGTAATCCGGGACCAAGGAATGCTTCAGTTTTCCCATGTGGTTACTGCCAGTGCCCAGTAAACTGGTCTGACCAAGGTGTATGCTGTGATGAATGTGGAGTCTGGCACCACAAGTCATGTGGTGACATAAGTACAAAGGAGATGGAGTATTTGGAAAGATCTAGTGTGGTTTGGCACTGCTGCAAATGCGACAGTGTAAATGTGGATAGCTTTACCTTTAATAGCTATGAACTATACACTACAAACTTTTTCTCACCACTGTCAGGGACTGATTGCTCGATAGATACACTGAATTCAACAGCCCCTTTTAGCCCACTACATACTAGTAGCCCTCATCGAAAAAAAGACTTTACCAAAACCACCTCAATATCAGACCAAAACTCCCGAAACGTGAACACGAATTCCATGAATGAACAAAATCAAACCACTGAAACTAGTAACTTGGACTTGCCAAACAAATCAAACCTGAGATTACTGACTGTGAACTGCTGCAGCATTCGAGAGCATAAGTCGGAATTCACTGCAGCACTGGACTATGTGAAACCTGATTTGATATGTGGAACAGAATCCTGGCTAAGGGGAATACAGCCTGGGAAAGAACCTTCCAAAAGTGCTATTAAAACATGTGAAATATTTCCGGACAGTTATATCATACATAGAAATGACAGAATGTCAAGAGGCGGTGGTGTTTTTACAGGCATTAACAAACAATTCATCGCCGACGAACAGACTCAACTTGTGACTGAGTGTGAAATTATATGGTCAAAAGTAAAGATGAAAAACAATAGAGACCTCTATTTGTCATCATTTTATATGCCCCACAGAAATATGAACGACCTGAGAAACTTAGATTCTTCATTGAAAAAGTTATCAGAACACAGTAAAAGTAAACATATTTTCCTAGCTGGAGATTTTAATTGCCCAGATATCGATTGGGAGACACTAACAGTTCGCCAAAATGCCCAAGATCGTGAAATACAACAGTATCTGATCGACATTTCAGTTGAACATGGACTTACACAAGTACATGACCAGCCAACCCGCCAAGAAAATATATTAGACCTGGTGTTTACGGACAATCCCTCCTTAGTTAAACACTCACAAAGCATCCCTGGAATTAGTGATCATGCCATGGTGGTGACGGACTCTGATGTAAAACCTGTATACAATAAGCAAAAACCGAGGAAAGTCTATTTATTCTCCAAGGCTAACTGGAATAAGATATATGAAGCTTGTGAAAATCTCTCAACTGAAATCATTGGTATGGCTCGTGAAAACTTGAAAGTGGAAAGTATCTGGGAGAAATTTAAAACAGGAATCCAATCCACAATGGATAATTTCATTCCTTCAAAAACTTTTAAGAAAAAGAATACAGTGCCGTGGTTTAATAAGAAGCTGAAAAAAATGACTAAGAGAAAGGCTCGACTATATAGGCATGCAAAGAAATCAAAACAATGGACTGAGTTCAAAAACTATCAGAAATTATGCAAAAGGGAATTCAAAAATGCTGAAATGGACTATGTCAACAAAACAATACAAGAAGGATTCGAAAACAACAATAGTAAGCCATTCTGGAGATATATCAAATCTAAAAAACAGGACAATATCGGCACTGCGCCACTGAAAAGAAAGGGTACCCTATTTAGTGACAGTAAGGATAAAGCGCAAATTCTTGTTGAACAATTTCGATCTGTTTTCACCAACATGGGAAATCGCGTGCTACCAGTGCTCTCAAAAAACTACAAGTATGAACTATCACACCTTAATATTACTACCTCAGGAGTGGAAAAACTTTTACTGAAAATTAATACCTCAAAGGCTATTGGACCAGACAATATTTCAAATATGATACTGAAAAACTGTGCAAAACAACTTGCTCCTGGGCTAAGTGCTATCTTCCAGAATTCAGTCAACAGTGGGGAACTGCCGTCAGACTGGGTAAACGCCAACATATCCCCAGTATTCAAAAAAGGAGATGTTCACCTTGCGGAGAATTATCGTCCAGTATCACTAACATCAGTGTGTTGTAAACTTTTGGAGCATATTATATGTAAACACTTACTAAATCACTTGGAACAAAATAACATACTGACAAATCTAAATCATGGATTCCGTTCGGGCTATTCCTGTGAAACGCAGCTTCTAATTACTCTAAATGACTTTTTACATTTCAACGATAAAGGACAACAAACGGACATAGTGATACTGGACTTCTCCAAGGCGTTCGATACCGTACCTCATGAGGAACTTCTAACTAAATTAGACAGTTATGGAATAACAGGACCCATTCATACATGGCTTAGAACATTTTTAACTCAAAGACACATGCAAGTAGTTGTTGAGGGTGAGACTTCCAGTAAAGTTCCTGTGGAATCAGGGGTACCCCAGGGCACAGTACTGGGGCCCCTACTCTTTTTATGTCACATAAATGACTTGCCCTTGTCAGTAACCTCCAAGGTGAGATTGTTCGCGGATGATTGTTTGCTATATCGGACAATAACATCTCAGCAAGACCATATTGATCTACAGAAGGACTTAACAGAACTAGAAGACTGGGCCAACAAATGGGGAATGCGGTTTAACGCGAAGAAGTGTTATGTAATGAGTATAAACTGCAAATCAACACGCTTCTATACCCTCTGTGACCACATCCTAAAACAAGTTGAAGAAAACCCATACCTCGGACTCACTCTCACTGAAAATCTGAAATGGTCATCCCACATCACAAAAATTACCAAAAAGGCAACGACTACTCTGAACTTTTTAAGACGAAATCTCAAAAACTTTCCAGTAGAATGTAGAAAAACAGCATACATATCCCTGGTGCGCTCTATCTTGGATTACGGATCAATCGTTTGGGACCCTTATCTGAAACAGGACGTTGAAAAACTTGAAAAAGTACAAAAGCAAGCAGCCCGCTTTATTACAGGGGATTATAGAACGCGAGAAGAGGGCTGTGTCACCGGCATGCTTCAGTCATTGGAACTATCATCCCTGGAAAATCGTCGCTCTTCAAACAGGCTTATATTCATGTTCAAGATAGTCGAGGGGTTAGTGCCGGCTATACCTCCTAGTGAATTCCTAAAACCCGTGAGAGAAAAACGCCAAGTGAAAGTGAAAAGATTTGAAAACTGTGAAACAACAAACATTTTAGATAGGCACACATCAAAAAACAATAGAAGCTTCGCAGTAGAGCATTGTAAAACTGAGCAGTTAAAACATTCATTCTTCGTCAGAACAGTCGTGGAGTGGAACCACCTGGATACAGCAACAGTGCGCTCAAAGACGGTTGATAGCTTCAAACAGGCTCTCCCACATTATTACTAAATGCGCTCTCCCCCCGGTGTGTTATGCTGAACAAGCCCTACACCGTAAAGATACAGATACAGATACAGATACAGATACAGGAATCCGGGTCGTTTCGGCCCTGGGTCGTTTCGGCCTGAGTCGTTTCGGCCTGGGTCGTTTCGGCCAATTTTGGGGGTGGGTCGTTTCGGCCTTCGTAGGTGGGTCGTTTCGGCCAATTTTCTGGGTGAGTCGATTCGGCCCTGAGTCGTTTCGGCCAAAGTATATGGAAATCTTAAGGTAAGTTATAACTCAAAGAAAAAAAGATCTTCTTGAGTACCTGCGTTTTCGTGGACATATACATGATGTATGCATGTGAGGTGTTTTGAAAGTATTGTAGTCACAGTACTGGCGATAGAAAGGATTGATAGGGTTCAGGGGATGAGTGAATGAATGAATGAATGAGATAGATAGATTGATAGGGTTGAGGGGATGAATGAATGAGTGAATGAATGAATCAGATAGATAGATAGATAGATAGATAGATAGATAGATAGATAGATAGATAGATAGATAGATAGATAGATAGATAGATAGATTGTACAATTAAACTAAACATGTAGTTATGAAGTAATCGGCAATTGCAAGGGAAAACTTTTCAGTGATGCACCGGCTGTCGGTGATCTAATTATAAGGGTGATTAACAAGGTGTGAAAACTCGTGTCTGTTATCAGCAATGCTAATCCCTGGTGATTATTAATGTTCTCAATTAAGGCGTGAAAACGTGTGCTTGTCAATTTAATTTAAGTCTACGCATGAATAAAAACAACAGTTTTGGAATCCGACCAGGTTCATCACAAACCAGTCTGTACAGTCACATAAGCAGGCCAGAGTCTTGAAATTTCGGATTTAAGAAGAAGAATGATTGTACTATCTTTGTAGCGAAAACAAAGGCGCTGATCAACTGTGCAGTTACCTGTGCCTTTGTTTTCGCCTTTGCATATTGTTGGTTTTCTTATGCGACTTTGGAAAGAGATTTTAAATACCGTTAAAATGGTAGCTTTCAAAAGTAATTTTGTTACAGCTGAATCTTTAAGTTTGAAAGTCAAATTCTATTAGATACATGTACTATGTTTACAGATTTTATATAGACTTCTTAGAATTCTCTGTGATGGTATTGTTAAGTTGCTGTTTGCATTGTACATGTAAAGCTTAGATTGCATTAACTGGTTTCATTTCTGTTTGATACAGGCATTACTCCAGAAATCTCTAAAGTTGACTTTTTTCAAAATGGTGTTTAGTTTAAGATGAGAAAAACGTAAGGAAAATTATGAAATTAAACCGTTTGTGCTTTTTTGTTTTATAAACCATGACACCATATAAATGACCATTGTAGTTTCTCTATCGTTTTTAATTGAATAAAGATGCAATTTTTCACCCTGTAATAGACCCAAGTACCCTTGGAAGTCTGCCTGCATGGTAAACTAGCCTCGTATAGCATACACATCTTGCATAAAGTATATAATATAGTATATACGGATTGAATAAAAAATCAGGCCGAAACGACTCACCAAAATTGGCCGAAACGACCCAGGGCCGAATCGACTCAGGCCGAAACGACCCAGGCCGAAACGACCCACGGCCGAAACGACTCAAGGCCGAAACGACTCACGGCCGAAACGACCCGTTACCATATGAAATAGGCACACCTAATGGGCAACCAACCAATTTATCAGGATACCGCACGCTTGAATTTTGTTTGTTTTGTTCCTTAACCAAATGAACAACTTTGGTCAATGGTCATATCTGTGCATCAAATCGTAACTTAGATGCCTTTACTTACAAAAACGTATGGCTCTCATCATTAAACTGTATGCAAAATGCCAGGACTTTCAAACTGGTTTACATGATCAGATTACGGATATGCATCATATGCACCAGAAGAAGTATTCAACAAGGCATCAATAAATGTATTATTAAATAACCAGTCTGCAATTCTATAGTTATTCTGTTCCAAGACACGTTATCTCTTAAAACGTGTTGTAAATTGAGCCTATACACCACCAGGCCTCCCATTTATTTTACTTCCCATTTTAAATTCGTAAAGCCATGTTTCAGTTTTGTTAGCATTCAGGCTGAACAGTACAGTCAACCATTTTTCATTATTACAAGACAGGCCACATTGTTTGGCTACTTGATGGTTACAAAAGCATTGTTCAACAACACATCCTAGTACTTATGTCTTAGGAGCAGGATTTGAACTACAACCTTTCTATCGAGCTACATGTACAAGTACATGTAGTCAATGTAATGGAAATGATTTTGATTTAAATATCTGGCACAAAGTCACATGTACAAACTATATATAAACACAGCAAGTATATGGGTGTGTAGAATTTATTCTTTTAAAATGAATATCATTTCCTATAACATTTACAATTTGAGCCACATCATGAGAAAAACAGGATTTTTGCAAATGCGAAAACAAAGCCGCAGATCAGCTGAGTAGTAACTGTACATCTGATAAGCGCCCTTGTTTTCGCTACACATACATGTATAGTACAATTCTTTTCTACTTAAACTTTCAAGCTTCTTTCCTTTTCCTGTGACTGAACAGACCGGTATGTGTAAGACATGGTCGGAAACCCTGAAGACCAATTTTCTGGTGTCATGGCTCATTTAATAGTCTATTACATTTCTGAAATATTTTAATTAACAGAACTCCTATATGGAAAATGTTGCCAAGCATTTTTCAGTTCTAATGTCTCACTTTTCTAAGATTCTTGAAAGTGAGTTTTAATATTTAAGTGACACCTTCACAGGTCTGTACAATTTAATAAATATAGTGCATTTTCTTAAGCTAAAACAGACAACTTTCACATGAAAAGTAGAATCTACAATCTGGAAAGTCTCAAAGGAAATCAGAAGTCGTTAGATGGTATTTGCTAACTTTTACTAAGAATATTTGAAAAACAGTAAAGTAGTTTGATGATTCAACTACAGGTAGTAATTGCGCTTTGATAAAACAGAATCCTAAATGAATGAACTTGCTGGCAAGATGGGGAGTTTCAGAATTGAATCTAAATCAGTCCATAATGTTTATGCTGACTGAGCATTTCTCTGGTAATGTGTTAACAATGTTCGAGTTTCCATGGTCAATGATGCAATTGACACTGGTCAATACTGTATTCCCACTTCAAAGATCAAACCGTAAATAAATCTGAAACAGATTTAAACACCTCTAATAAATTACATGAAACCTTGCCAAGGAAAATGCCTCAACTTCTATAAAAGTAGAGTGTAAAGTGCATATAAATTCACTCTATATTCTGTAAAAGATTTCCTATTTTAGCAATTAAGATGGATATTCCAAAACTTTAGACTATGATTAAGTTTTAAATCATAGATGTATAAGTACAAATCTATTAGATGCATATTTGCTTGACTTAATGTTTTACATTCGCAGACAATTGCTGCTCAGCTGTGTTATTAGGATGGTCAGATATATACAAATCAATCTGAGGCAGTTATTACCATCCTGTATACCTGTGATTCTTACAGTGCAGACTGATGCAGCATTTCACGACACATGACAAGCAGCCCAGTGATTGGAAGCTAAATAATCCATTGGGATTCAACCTACAGCAAAGAGGTCATTGTCTGTCTGTAGGTATATGCTTCAACGTAAGTTGCACTCAAATCAATCTGGCTTCCAAACACTACACTCCATTTTGTCATGATGGAATGTTGCATCAATCTGTGCTTAAGAAATTTGGTTGCATCACGGATATACAGGGCTTTACCAGTATTCTTTTTACTGACATCTGTTCTTGGATCATGGGGAAGCAGAATATGAGGAAAGAAGAAATGTATAAATATCTTCATGACCAAATCTTCATGAATAACCATACTGTACTTCAACCAAGCATCCTTAAAACATACCTTTTTAGCTATTCACCTAGTTCAAAAACAGCAACAGGGAAATGTATCTGATATTGTTTTCCCACTGCATTCCTCGATCCCTAAAAAGTTCAACACAAAATTTGAAAATCAGTTGACAAAATCATAACATTATAGTACTGAATAGCAGATCAACCCTGCATTTTACATGCACTGGTGGGAGGTACTTCAAAAATTTAAAAATCAATTATTTCAGCAAATATGGGACTTCTGTTGTGAGAAACATTCCATCTAATTTTCAGGATGGAGCCTTATTCAAGAACATTTTTGGAAATAAAATTTTGAATTTGTGAACACAGTTTGAAAACTTTTGCATACATCAAAACATTTGGAAAGCAAATTTTATGCATGTCAATCACTAAATTTTATTCTACTCTGGAAAAATGTTATGGTAGTTTCCAGAGGAGGGTTTAGGGAAAGAGGGTCATATAAGGAGCACTTACCTATGAAATTATGACTTGTACAATAACAGAAATTAATGCCCCCCCTGGTCCAAAGGTCACAGTCCAGGACAGCACCGTGAATATCTACAGTTGCTGAAAATAATAATAATCAACTTATTATGATCTACATATTGAATCTATAGATTGAATTTCTACATCAAGTTTGCTTATCCTAGTTACTTCAGTTTTGTGTTCATAAGGACAAGCAACAGGTTGAAGAATGTTTGTGTTCATTGTAGTTTGGCAATTTATAAACCTGTTTTTCAAAATTTCCTGATTTTGGCTTAAATTGAAAAATTGCCTGACTGATGTCAAAAATCCCTGACAATTCCTAGCTTGGCTTTGAAAAAAGTGATTTCTCTCTGACTTTTTCCCTGACCATGGACACCCTGAATAAGTATTTGCAACAAAGACAGAAATTTTATTTGTCTTACCCAAGGCTAATTTAGAACACCTCAATGACCATGGAATCATGACCACACTGCTGGTTTTTCACCTGAAAATAAATCAGTACATGTATACAGTTCAAAGAAACAGTAAAACTTATTCAAATGAAAGTGTTTTTTTTTTTTTTTTTTTTTTCTGAGACAGTTAAACGTCCCTTTCAAGATTATTTCAGCTCATATGAGACGGTCCAATCAATAGGTGGGGTGAAAACGGGAGAACCCCCGAGAAAAACCACCTGGCACACCCGCAAGCAGAACTTGGCTTGTCTCACGTGGCTAGAGCGGGGCTCGAACCCACATCAGACACAGCGGTGAAATGATCGAGTGATTAAGAAACACGGGGCCACCTCAAATGAAAGTGACCATAGTGTCAGACAATAGAGTATTGACAGAACAATTTCATATGAAAAGTGGTTCATATTAATCTTGTCAACTATTTTTTCCATTACTGCTCTTAATCATTCCTTTGTCTCACCAGTGTATGTGGGTTCAAGCCCTCTTTGCCTTGGGTAGTGTGCTTAAGGGTGTACAAAGTATTTTGTCTTAGAGTACTTCAGTTTTCGCCCCGCCTACTGATATGACCATCTCATATGAGCTGAAGGAATCTTGAAAGGGCGTAAAAAGTAGGTTTAGAAAAAGAGAACAAGTTTCACTATGCATGATGTTCTTGAACATTTATGATTTAATTAAGTTCAGACAGGCAAGCTCTTTGACCAAGTGGTAGGGGTCTTCAATTTCCTGGGATCAATACTATTGTAAAAGTTCTGGGATGTTATGCAATATTTCGATTATTTGCAAGATACTTACAATATTCATGGGACATTTGTAAAAGTGCCTAAATCTCACTACATTCACAATAAGGTTGTTAAGTTGTTTTGTCACAAGATAGACAAAAAAATTACCCAATTATTTTCAAAACTTGAAACAGTTTTGCATCAATTAGATGTTTGCAAAAGTGTCATAGAAGCCAAGCATACTTTTGATTTACTAAGATTTGCATTTGATTGTGTAACCAGAACTTTGAAATATTGGGGGCGGCCCTAGTGGCCGAGTGGTTAAGAGCGCTGATATTTTATTACGGCACTTAACCATTCAAGCATCTCACTGCTGTGTCTGGTGTGGGTTTGAAGAAAAAAAAAGATAAACATTTCATCCGAAAAGCTTTGATGTTTTTTTTTTATTTTTGCTCGAATCATAGATTGTGGGTACACATTAGAACCGCCTCACCGAAGCGGTTCTAATGAGTACCCACAATCTATGTTTGGGAGCAAAAATAAGAAAAAAAGGTATGCCCATGCATTCCCCAGTTTTTCTATATAAAAGTGGGGTATGAGGGGCTATACTTTTCATGGACATGTTTTCCTGATGATTAATTTATTATATAATAAGCAGATTTAAAACCGAGACTTTTAACTGTTGTTGTTTAAAAATCACTCCGAATCTATCAGAAATGACATCAGAATAACATGATTCAAAGATTCAAAGATTCAAAATTTATTCTGCAAATAATCCAAAACATATAGGATCATAACAGACATGACATGAAAAACATATATGTAATAACGTCACTAAAGTACATGTACTAACTAGTGTATCAAACCACTCAATCTCAAAAATTCGTCCATACTGCATGCGGCCCCACACAGACCTCTGTGTTACATTTATGCATGCCAGAAGTATATAAAAGGCCACAAACAACGGATGACATGAAAAAAAGTAGTTGGATCCACCTTCACAAACATCACACAATGTAACTACCTGCTGGAATCGAACAGGGGCCAAATATAATTATATGTATGATATCATGTCTACATGCAAAATATGTCTATGTAACGACTTGAATAAATAGCTTTTTTTTCTATTAAAACATTGAGTTGTATTTTCTTTCAATGACCAAGACAAAGGGTATGAGCACCCTCTACACCCGTTTCACTGAAACGGATCTAAAGAGTATCCACAACCAATCCCAAGAGCAAAAACAAGAACGAATCCCTGTTTTATTACTTTGTATCGTAATATGAGGCTGGAATCAATATTGACGTCACATAGACTAAATATTAAAAAACTACCAATTCAAGTTTGTTTGAAAAAGAATAATTGAATGGTACTTCTATATATAGATAATAGTCTTGACATGACTACTCCTGATGCATGGCTCTAAGTTCAAAACATTTATTCACATAATTTACAACTAGCAAATTAACGTCAGATTGCTGAGAACTAAGTAACATCACAAATCGTTCGTGTAAGCTTAATGTATCAAAGTCAACAATAAATTTACCAATATCTTCGAAAAAAATATTTCTCAGATTAGCATACTTAGAACAAATACATGTACATAGAAAATGAAATTCATCCTCGATTTCAGAAGAAGAACATATATTGCACGTTCGTTGAGTAACTGGTGTTCTAGAATATCTAGCAACTTCAATATTTAATCTGTGATTTGACAATCTAAATCTTGAATATTGTGAAACAATTTTCTTTTCAACAGCAGACCTAAATAATTCTCAAAGTTGTATGTTTTCTTAAATGTGCAATAAGTTCTTAATTTATTAGTACAATTCTCTTTAAGAAAGGATCCCTGAATAAAGGCATAAAAGAATTGTTCATATCTACTAAACATTGTCTTTTTCACAGCATGCATTAGTCTTGGGACAGATAGTGTTGTTTTATTGTCCCAAACATGTGTAAATCCAAAGTATTTCAACATGTCCATGAAAAGTATACCCCCTTATACCCCACTTTTATACAGTAAAAGTGGGGAGTGCAGGGGTATACATTTTTCTTGCTCCAAAACATAGCTTGTGGGTACTCGTTAGAACCGCCTCGCCGAGGCAGTTCAGGCTAACATGTACCCACAATCTATGCCAGTTTTGAGCAAAAATAAGTAAAACATAAAAAAATGACGAAATTTTAGAATTTTTTACCACAACCAAAAACATTTCTGTATATTGCATGGGCATGTTTTCGTAATGATACAGGGTCTGTGGTGCGGCTTGTTGGTGAACTGTCTTATCTCGATTGTTTACAGAAAATGTATTGCTGCATATTGAATTTACAGTAAATTTGGACTGGTTTTAACTGGTTTATCTCACTGGAATGCGACAACTGGAGACTAGTTCGTGAATAGTTCGCGACTATTTCGCGACAAAGATAGATGATATACACAAATTTCACATTGCAGTCTCATTGAATAGACATTTATGCGACAAATTCGCGGATTTCGGTCTAATTTTGAAAATAAATCTTGCGACTGTCGCGCAATAGTCACATGACTTTCCCGCGAATGTAGCTTATTTTCATTTTAATTCGTACGACAGTCACGCAACATTTGTGCGAGTGTCGCATGACATTTGTACGAATGTCGCTTAGTTTTATTTTCTCTCCAGATTGTTGTGAGAGTTTCGCATGTTTTCTTAAGACTGTCGCGCAACTGTCGTGAGACACTCGCAGGACATTTGTACATTGTCAAGTGTCGCGAAAATTTTGCATTGTAAAATTTAATTTGCCAAAATTTCGCGGCGACAGGTTCGCGACACTTTCACAACATTCTTGCGAAATATTTTGGTTAAAAAATTCGCATAAAATTTTAAAGCATGTATAAAACATTCGCGACCAGTTCGCGACACATGAAAATTTTCATGACACTCGTGAGACAATTGCACAAATGTCGTGCGAAAGTATGCGACAAAATTCGCATGCCAGTGAGATACTACTGTCTGAACACCATCTTTCAGAAACTGCATTTTTCGAAATCTCACTTTTCTGAAAGACCTAAAGAAAAATATGAGCATGTCACCATTTTGCATTCCAAAAGTCTTAAAAAGTGCCACAAAAATTTTGAAAATCGGTTAACAAATAAAAATTTTATGCAAGAAAATATTTTTGAGTAGGGCTTTTTCCATTGTAAAATTGCCGGTAAGGGAAGTAACTATTTTCCTGGAAAAAATCTAAATTGATTATTTTTCATCTAATATGCACCAAACCAAACCAAAATTGTTTTGTATGCATAGCTGAGTGCCAAACTTTTGAAATTATTCCACAGATTTGCTTAATTTTCAGTTTTAAGGTGTTTGGATTACCTCCCTTGCACATGCAAAATGCATATTCTAAATGATTTTTTGGCATAATTGTCTTATTAGTGAACCGATTTTCAAACTTTTTGTGGCACCTTTTAGGACTCATGAGTTGCAAAAAGATGATATGGTCATATTTTTCTTGTGGAGTTTCAGAAAAGTGAGATTTCGAAAAATGCAGTTTCTGAAAGATGGTATGCAGACAGTAGCTTTTCTCGTATCGGATCTTTTTTCAATGTCAGCGATGGACAATCTAGATGTAAAACAAAACCAGCTCAAATTTTACTACATTCAAACTATCTATATATCTATCTTCATACATGTATACTGAGTCGATCAATTTCTGATCATCATCTCAGATGGGTGGGTGCTAAATTTTGAATTCGGGATGGGCCATTAAAACTATTTAGTATACAACCTAATTACAGTGGAAAGGTCTGACGACCTTTCCAATTAATGTCTGTAAGCATAAGATTTACTTCACGTATCCTTTGAGAATGTCGTCTTACGCTACCCCACCCACCGGTGGCGGTGGTTCGGATAGTTTTTAATCTGTTAAATTTACACCTTCTTTATGTTAGAGACTATAAATATTTTGTTGACAATGTTTAACATGTGCAATGTCCACCTTCTCGCAGTAAACAAGGTGCAGATCCAAATAATCACAGAGGAAACCGAATCAGGTAGTGAAATTTCGAGTCCTTCATCGCTTGACAAAGTTGTCTTTCCTTGAGGCAACTAAACAGCGAAGTGCTAATCAGCGGTACCAAGTAATGTCATACCGGTTAAGGCTGTTAAACAGGGCTTACCATTGGCTTAAGTCAGCATGAATGAATTAGTTTCATTGAACCATTTCCATGCATTTCAGAAGCATATCTCATTTCAACTGTCTCCCGCCATCCAACTAGCAAAGAACGATTTCTGTTGCTATGCAACAACTACGGAGAGAATGAACCACAGCTTGTAAGAGGAAAAATAATGATAAAAAGAAAGTAAAGAAAAAACATGTTTTGCATTTCAAACGCAGTTTCGAGCGTTTGTATGTTCTTGTATAATTTTATTTTGAACTATCACAACTCTAGCATAGTTTTATTTGTAAGATTAAATGGATTCGCTTGGCGGAATTCGACTGCGGTAAAATTTTCCGGAAGTTGAATGACACACAAAAATCGACGTCTTCATACTGCAAAACAGAATAGAACAGAACAGAACTTCTAATCGTAAAAGCAACCAACTCCTCGTTGTTGGCGCTGCGCGGCAACAACTCGGTTGGTTGGTTGCTAATAATTGCTAACGTTTCAAAATATTTTCCAGTGGACTCATTCTCATCCAGTGGACTCATTCATGGATGTTTATGTGCGACGTCACAAAAGCGTAACCTTACGCGCGTTTTTTTTTTTTTTTTTTTTTTTTTTTTTTTTTTTTGTTTGTTTGTTTACAGTGAATATTGTTTATTTACAAACGGTGACGTTTACATTATGTCCAATTAAAGCCAGATGTACGTAATTGAAGGCGCTCAAAAGAACGTGCGTATCTAAGGGTCGAAACGTCATTTTACGCCACATTACGTAACGTCAGTTTTAAGCTCGAAACGTCATTTCTAGCGTCAGTTTACGTTTGGAATACGAAACTATTTCCAAACAATTATGCAGAGGGCTTCAGAAATGTAAAACAAAATGACATTATTTATTAAATATAGATTGCGACACGTTATCCCGAGGAAAACATCATTTGCGCGACAGTTAGCAATATTAAATATTATATAGCGTCGAAGTTTTTGGCGCAAAATCGACGTCGCGCGTAAAACGTAGTGAATTCAGCAACGACTACCTCTCTTCGCACGCTTATAGCAGAAAAACGAATCCGGTAACTAAGGACTTTCTCGTCATCTATCTGTAGATCAAGAATTTTTCTAATACATATCAGTTTTTTAAAAGAAAAATTACCGTGGATTTTTTGAAATATATCAAGAAAATAAACAAAAAGGGGTCTAAAAATCGCATTTTACGTTGACGTCAATATACTTTCGCTCTCAAATTTGACGATTTTGAAGGCCGATATCTCGAAAACAAGCTCGGAAAGGCATCGATTTCTTTTCTTTTTCGTATGTAGGACATCAAAATACACTCGCATGCAAAAAATAAAAAAAATCTACCTTGAGGTCAATTACGTACATCTGGCTTTAATGGGAAAGCCAATGGGAAATACGAAAATCAGGTTAAAATCAGCTAACGAAAATTATACAATATTGGATAATCATTTGTTTACATTCAGTTAATCCACACTTTTTAGACCAATCAGTGAGCATCTCATTTAAATGTATTGTCTGTCCAGTAATTATGTATGGCGCCCCAATATGGGGTACAGAATCTTTTAGTTGTATTCAGGCGGTGCAAAATAGAGCTGCTAGATATTTCCTAAATGTTGGTAAATACACTCCAGTGGCTGCTGTGAATGGCGACACTGCATGGTACCCAATGGAGTGCAGGTTATGGAAGTCTGTTTTAAATCATTGGTGCCGTTTGGTGAATATGGATGATAATCGATTAAACAAGAAAGTATTTAAGTGGTGTGATCTAAAAAGTTCCAACTCTTGCAAAAACTGGAATTTTAAGTAAAGAAGCAATTCCAAAAGTATAATGCTCAGGATAGCTACCAAATTACATATCCTGTAGAGTCAAGTTCCATATGTTCTTTGATTGTCAATAGAGTGTATGAAAACTTTGTTGAGAAATGGCACGGCGATTTAAATCGGACCTCTTCTCGTAGAGGCACTGGTGGAAACAAACTTCGTACATATAGACAGATGAAAAGTGATTTTCATGTTGAATCTTATTGTCTAGACATATTGTCTAGAAAGCATAGAGGATCTCTATAGCTTCTAGCTAAGTTTCGGTCAGGAACAGCCCCTATCAAAGTTGAAACAGGCCGCTACCAAAATTTGGACTTGAGCGAACGGGTTTGCTTCCATTGTGCCTCTTGCATCGAAGATGAGGAACATGTTTTGATGGTATGCCCTATATATGAGGATTTAAGGCTGAGCTTAATACGCGAAGCTGTATTGATCAACCCTGATTTTGAGGGCCTCAGTGATATTCAAAAGATGTGTTTTCTTTTGTCTGATTCACAAATAGTTAGATCGAGTGCTAAGGTTTGTACACTGATACTCGAACGAAGAAGGAATTTTCTAAGTCGTACTAGTATGTGAAGCTTATTCCAGAAAATTATTTTCAACTTTTTGTATAGTCTCCTGCCAAAACCCTTCTGCATTACTGCTTTTTATGTAAAAAGTTGAAGCCAAATAGTCTTTGTGTGTGGTGTGTATGTACATGTAGTTTCATACCCACCAGCACAAACTTAAGAGATTTTTTATTTCTTTTGTGTTTTATGAGTCTGTGTTTTTAATGTTCTATGTGCATATGTGCTATGACTTGAGAAGGTCTGTCTTGGCATTCCACCAGTGGTGTGTGCTGGTGATGATCAAAATTTAGTAAAGGCTTAGTCCTAAGACAGTTTTTCTCTGGGCAGGGCCCATATGTTTATATGTCATTTCATGTGTATATAGCTTTTAAACTGTATATACTTGAAATCTGTAACTCTTATTGTCTCTCGCAATTCTTTTAGAATGGCAGTCGTATATGTATATGTGAGTTTTATATGTAAGATATGTTTTAATGTATACACTGGTGAGACACAAATAAACGATACTTGACTTTGACTTGACTTGTATTTGTTTTCATGTCTAGGAGATGTTAAGACTAATCCTAGAGATTTTTACAGGTACATAAACAGTCAGAAAAACGATACCCAAGGTATTCCTCCGTTAAAAAAAGGAATGGAAGCTGCACAATCCGAATTTGAAGAGGCGGAAGAATTTAATGGTCAGTTCTCGGTTGTTTTCACTTAAAGTGAATACAAACACGTCCCTCTTCTGGATAGATCTGCCCCGTTCATGCATGATATTGTGGTCACAAAGGAAGGGGTGACCAAACTTCTCAAAGGTCTTAACCCGTCTAAAGCCTTAGGGCCTGATGAGCTTCATCCTAGAGTCCTAAAGGAACTGGCAATGGAATTAGGCCCGGTATTCGCCCATCTCTTCCAGCAGTAAATTGATACAGGTGAAATTCCTAAAGAATGGTCTCTTGCTAATATTTGCCCCCTGTTTAAGAAGGGCGACAGGTCTCTTGCCCACAATCACCACCCTGTTTCTTTGGCGTGCATTCCTTGTAAGCTTCTTGAACATATTGTATGCTCAAATGGCATAGCTGTGAAACTCAGATGACTACGGTGATAAATTATTGGGCAAAAATCATAGACAAAATAGGCCAGGCTGACACTTTTATACTGGATTTTGAAAAGGCATTCGTTACTCCTCCCCCATGAATAACTGAAAATAATGTTGAAAAAGCAGTTGCAGCACTCAAGCCAGGCAAAAGTCAGGGACCAGACTTGATACACCCCATATTCTTGAAAGAGTCAAAAGATAACATCATTCAGCCACTAACCACCATCTTTCAAAAATCATTGGACGAGAGTTTAATACCACCAATCTGGAAAAGGGCTAATGTAAACGCAATTTTCAAAAAAGGTGAAAAGAAAAAACCGTCAAAGTATCGCCCTATAAGTCTTACTTCCGTCCCATGTAAATTGATGGAAAAACTTGTTCAGGATGCAATCGTGAACCACATGACTGAAAATAATCTTTTCTCTAACTCTCAGCATGGTTTCATAAAGGGTAAATCCTGTGTCACACAACTTCTAGAATTTATGGAAGAAATCACCCAAGCCATTGATAATGGTGATGAAGTAGATATAATATATCTCGATTTCTGTAAGGCATTTGATAAAGTTCCCCAACGAAGGCTCTTACAGAAACTTTATGCATATGACATCCGTGGCAAATTACATTTGTGGGTCAAAGAATTTCTTACCGACAGAAAACAGAGGGTCATAGTCAACGGTTCGCAGTCAACTTGGAAAAACGTCACCAGTGGTATCCCACAGGGCAGTGTACTCGGACCAGTGTTATTCCTAGTCTTTATTAACGATTTTCCGGATATTATAAATGTGCTGATTAAATTATTTGCCGATGACGCAAAACTGTATTTTATTGTTACCAGTAACAACGACAACAGGGTTCAATTCAGTCTCAATAGAGCAGTTGACTGGGCTAATGTTTGGAGGATGATATCTAATATAATTAAATGCCACCATCTACACATTGGGAAGAACATTACTGGGACTAGATATACGATGGTATCAGAAAATGAGGAAATAGAACTAGAAAAGGTCAAAAATGAAAAAGACTTGGGTGTCATTATAGATCAGAACTTAACTTTTCGAGAACATATCACATCTAAAGTCAACATAGCAAACAGAAACTTGGGTATCATATTCAGGACCTTCACCTATATAGATGAAGGGATGTTCCTTAATCTATACAAAAGTTTGATCCGCCCCCATGTTGAATATGCTACACCAATTTGGCCCTCCTGTATAAAAAGGACAAAATAATAATTGAAAATGTCCAAAGACGCACAACAAAACTTGTTTCATCGTGCAAGAACTTATCATATACAGAAAGATTGCGAAAACTTGGACTACCAACCTTGGAATATAGAAGGGAGAGGGCAGACATGATACAAACATATAAAATTCTACATGGGATCGACAATGTTGACAATGATAAACTTTTTACGATGGCTCAATACCGTGCCACAAGAGGACATTCATTTAAACTGCAGAAAAAAAGATCAAGACTAAACGTTAGAGCAAACTCCTTCAGTAACCGTGTAGTGAACACTTGGAATTATTTACCTGAAAATGTAGTAAATGCACCCTTCGAAAACGCGTTTAAGAGTAGGCTGAACAAACACTGGCACGGGCACCCAGCCAAATTTGAGGCAACCTGTTACCAACCTGGCCAACCACCTAGAGGAATTCATACACAGTATCGACAAGCATCATGACAAGTCAGATGACTTACTACGATGTCGAGTATGGTGAGTTATGAACTCCTTAAAAGAAAAATGTTTAGCTATGGAATAGGTGGAACAACACTGAATTGGATAAATGCTTTCCTTTGTTTCAGACAACAACGGGTTGTGGTAAATGGTATTAAATCGGATCGGGCTCATGTTGTGTCGGGTGTCCCTAAGAGCACCGTTCTCGGCCCCTAGCTGTTTTCCTTGTATATAAATGACATCTCAGCAGACATTGAGTCTGAAATAAAACTCTTTGCTGATGGTAGTGTTTGTTATCGTGAAATAAAAAATGAAGAGGATACATTGAAACTTCAGAGAGACATTGATCGTTTAGGCAGTTGGGCTAGGTATTGGGGAATGAGATTTCAACTCGTCAAATGCAACATGATGCAGCTGACAAATAAACGGTCTAGTAAGATACAGACTAAATACACCCTTGAGGGCACTGTACTGGAAAACATTGAAATCATAAAATACATTGGTGTAACTATCACAAATGATTTGAAATGGAATACTCACATTTCCAATGTTTGTACAAAGGCTAACAGAACTCTCGGATTCTTGAGGAGAAATTTGTATTCTTGTCCGTCCCCCCAGATGTGAAAGAAGCATTTTCTAAAGGACTGGTACGACCTGTCTTGGAATATGGAAGCTCAGTTTGGGACCCTCACACTCATGGCTTCCAGGAAGAACTGGAAAAGGTCCAAAATCGTGCGGCAAGGTTTGTGACTGGCAATTATGTTTTTGAAACTGGGAGCGTGTCCAGCATTTTAGGTCAACTGAAATGGGAATCTCTTAAGAAAAGGAGGAAGAATAGTAGACTTATATTCCTATACAAAGGTCTAAAGTTTAAAGCCAGAATACCCAAAGATGACCTTATCCCGAAGAATAGGCGTTGCAGAAATCAACACTCTTTGGCTTTTCAGATACCTTCAGCTAGCAAAGAAGCGAACAAAAGTAGTTTCTTTCCACAGACTATCAGGGACTGGAATTAATGAGCTCCCTGATTCTCTGATCTCCTCTGCTGAAATGTCTGATGACTGTGTCCAATTTTGCATCTCTTGTGAGAGCCAGGGACTAATTTCCCTCCTGGCACACCCCCTGGTAAAGTATTGTCAATTTGGCGTATCACCAGTAAACCATTCAGATTCAGATTCTTCAGTACACTAGCACTTTTCATAAGAGCCATGGCACAACAGACGCAATAAAAGGGTACAAGTAGGCAAAGATCAGGAAAAGGCGCGATCAGAAAAAGATTCCCACTCCAAAAACCCGAGGTGGGAAAAAACCAAACCAACAAGCAGGTACTTATACCATGAAAACATTTTGTAAGCCAAATGAGCAGCTATTTTCCCAATAGGTGGCCAATCAGTTACCTTAACTTAACTAAAAACATGAAAAGGTACATGAAAACACACATACATGTAAAGCGCCAACAGCACAAAAATATTAAACACCAAGACATAAAACAAAAAGAACCACCTCAGAAGTATCGACTTGGAACGATCAGTAACACAAAATTACTGGCGGGCTTAAATCGATTTTACATGGCCATAACCTCACCCTCAGCTTCTGCAGTGGTTCACAACATTCAGCCAGCTCTTCGGCCTCGGGGTGAATCTCTAACTAGCCAATGAATCATCAAGAACAAACAAATAAATCATGATAAACATCCAGATGAATCAAAAACCAGAACGCACAGATTCAGTAAGCTGCCCGACGATGGAGATCCCTGGGCGCCGAATAACTAACTAACTCCGGAGCAAAAGAAAAACATCAGTTGGACCACGGTGGGCCAAGCAACAGACAAGAAGCTCCGGCTCCAACCAACTAAAATGAATAGCTTTAAGTCGGGGCCTTCATAGAGTCTGACGCCCGACCCACCCAGCAGGCACATGACGTCAGAATGACGTCACATCAACGTCGATGCGACGTCATTATAACGTCGCATCGACGTTGATGTGACGTCATTCTGACGTCATGTGCCCGCTGGGCACCGGCGTCCAATTAAAGAAGGCAGCATAGTTATCAACCATGATTGAGTTAAAAACTAAGCATGCAGACTGTCGCATAATATTCAAGTTATAACCTATACGTCTGTAACGTGTTATGATTTTTCTAAACTGAAAAGAAAAATCATTACTTCCTATAAGTTTCTTAAATTTGTAAACCAAGTCACCATAAACTTCTGGTTCCGAAAGGCCCTCATTTAATAGCGCCTTTAACCCAACATTATATTTGGAAATCAATTCATTGAATAGTGTCTACGATAAAATTTAGAAAAGGTTTTTCGAAGTTTATGATACCGATAGCCCTGTTGGAGAAGTTTGGCCGTTAAACATTTGTTTGGAGCGTTGAAGTCTGTAACATGATTGCAGACTCTAGCAAACCTAATAAGTTGCGAAATGTATACACCATAAGAAGCACGACGAGGAAAGTCACCATCCAAAAGAACGGAAAATTTACTATATCAAAATCAAAGTCATCGCGCTTATCATAAATTTTAGAAGAAACAAACCCATTTGCAACAGGAAGAATAAAACCTGTTGTGCTCAGGTCCTTGAAGGATCAAGTAGCCCCATACTCCGAGCAATATTCCAGCAATCACTAAACACTGGCCAGATACCTTCCTTCCAACTGGAAGAAGGCTATCGTTACCCCCACTTTTCCAAAAAGATGACAAGTGTGGCCCTGGCAACTACAGGCCAATCTCTTTAACCTGCATTTGCTGCAAATTGATGGAGCACATCCAACTTAACTAAGCATCTCAACAAACAAAATGTACTATATGACCTGCAACATGGCTTTAGGGAAAAGAGGTCCTGTGAAACCCAACTAATCCAACTTGTTGATGAACTAGCTAGAGGTCTTTCTATAAGAGGTCAACAAACTGGCCTAAATCTCCCGGATTTTAGTAAGGCCTCTGACAAGGTTAGCCACACCAAGCTACTTTTGAAGCTCCACCAGCATGGGATTTCTCAAAACGATCTCAACTGGATTAAAGGAATGGATTCGGAACCGCATAAGACGCCGTATGTATACGTAAAATACCATCATAAATTCATTCCTGGTACAAGAGAATATATATCGGGTTTGTTACGCAAGACATTCGTATTCAAAGTTGGGAAACCTTCGTTTTTTCCTGCATCTGAGTGAATCGCCATCTTTATCGGGTATGGTTACCGGTTTATCGATAATTACACGGTGAACGTGGTAACCAGTATAAAGCTGTGACGTCACTCACTCACTTTCTCTTTTTGCAGCTCATTTCAATTGCAAGACGTTTTAATATTCTCGCGATAATTTCGTTATTTTATTTTGTATTTGTGGATATTTTCTGCGTTAAACTTGATAGAAGTGTTTATGTGATAATACCGGAGAATAATATTTACCGAAAATGCATCAGTGCCAAGCGATTAACTGTAAAAACAAGCCACAGAAAGGAGGTAAAAGTTTTTACCTGTCGTCGGCTTTTCGCTTCCCCCAAAGCGATAAAAAATCGTAGGTGTAGACATTTTCACTATTTCTTATTAATAATCCAGTATGAACGGAATGGAATTACTGTTACATGTATCTACGCACGGTAGTTTTTATTCCGAATTTTGGCATTTCACAAACAATTCGTCAAAGAATCGCGCACAATAGAAAAAGAATAGGAATTCTTAAGTTTTTCATCCATTTTATTCCAAAACGGAATCGGTACACACACCAGGGGTAATCTCACTTTTTTTTTTTTTTTTTTTTTTTTTTTTTTACATAATTTGATTAATTTGCTTTTCTATTTTATTTAATTTATAATCGGAGGGAACCGCCCATCTCTAATTGTTTTTCAATGCGTTTTTAATTTGTTTGCCACCAATCCAGAAAAGATTTCCATTCATGTGGATAATTATTTTTAGCATGTGAAACGGTAAACACGCCTCAAACGGTCAGCTGACCTGTCAACAATGACTGCAATTAAAGTTGTTTACATTAAGACACGCGCCATCAAAAGATGCGACCGCCATTCTTTAAATCGTTTGATCGCCATTATAAGTTGTTTACATAAAGACACGCGCCATCAAAAGATGCGACCGCCATTCTTTAAATCGTTTGATCGCGATTATATGTATGAAAGATTATCGACTACCTAACTATCGTTACATAATATTTTGATTGGATTTACATCATAAAGGTGCGAAATACACTCGGATGGATGTCTCTAAGATGCTTTTTGGGTCATAGACAAAAAAACACAGGTAAATATTGGGACGTATCGCGGCAAAAACAACTTGCGCCCCGTGAATCACCACTGAGGAAAACCATGTGTCTGAGCCCAGATTTACTCGTCCCGGGACGCCGGGTCCTGCGTCCGCGAGATCCCTGTGACAGATGACATTTTTGTCTTTTTTATTTCTTTCTTTTTTCTTACCTTAATCTGCGAATTTTATCGATAAAATGAAGTGGAGTACGATCGCTTGTAAATGGCTCTCAACTGAAAGTGAGTGAGTGACGTCACAGGTAAACAAATATGGCGGCAACCTTCGCGATTCGAGACGCATTTTAGCGTAATTTTCAATCGATGATTGTGTACTTATAATGGGGTAAATCGTTGGAATTTGATTTGTAACACGTACTGTAACATCTAAATGAATATGTACAGGGCCAAATATGCGTTTCCGAATCGATTCCTTTAAGGCATTCCTACTCGGACGTTCACAGTGTGTGGTTCTTGAAGGGAAAAAAATCGCATGAGATTCCAGTCACGTCGGGGGTACCCCAAGGATCGGTCCTTGGGCCGATCCTATTCCTACTTCATTTTAGTTGGTTGGGGCCGGAGCTTCTTGTCTGTTGCTTGGCCCACCGGGGTTAAACTGGTATTTTTCTTTTGCTCCGGGTTTCAGTGAGTTATTCGGCGCCCAGGTATCTCCATCGTCGGGCAGCTTACTGAATCTGTTGAGTCCTCGTTTTTGCTTAATCAGGAGGGTTATCACGATTTATTTGTTTGTCCTTGATGATTCATTTCACCACGAGGACCGAACAACTAACTTTGTGTTGTGAACCTCTGCAGAAGCTGAGAGTGAGGTTAGGTGCCTGTAAACCCGGTTTAAGCCCCCACCCTAGTAAGTTTATGTTACTGATCGTTCCCAGGCGATGCTTCTGTTGTGGTTCCATTCACTTTATGTTTTGAGTCGAATTTTTGGACTGTTTGAACCTTATGTTCGTTTTCATATTTTTATTTAAGTTCGAGTAACTTAGTGGCCGCCTATTGGGAAACAGCTGGCGCACTCGGCTTACGATATGTTTCCTAAGTATATGAACCTAATTGTCAATTTAGTTTTTCTCACCTCGGTTTTTGGAGTGGGAATTTCTTTCTGATTGCGCATTTTCCTGATCGTTGCCTACTTGTACATTTTTATGCCAAGATAGATTATTACATTATTATAAATTGCGCAAAGAGGGAGATTTATACATTCTAAAATTAATAAGGCAACCACGCTTTACGTGAGGGTTTTTCGGAAGCAGAATTTTATGTTGACTTGGTTAATAAATTTGAGAAACTTATAGGTAGGAATGTTTTTTTTTTCTTAAGTTTAGAAAATCATTATGCGTTACAAACAGGATATATTTTAAATTCATTTTAGTTTGTTGGGGCCGGAGCTTCTTGTCTGTGGCTTCGCCCACCAGGGTTCAACTAGTGTTTTTTTTTTTTTTCGATTGCTCCAGATTTTCAGCGATGTTGTTTGACGCTTCGGGATCTTCATCGCCGGGCATCTTATTGTATCTGTGAGTCCTCGTTCTTGATTCATCATGGTGGTTATCATGATTAATTTGTTTGTTCTTGGTGATTCATTGACTAGTTAGAGGTTCACCACGAGGATCGAACAACAAACTAAATGTTGTGAACCACTGCAGAAGCTGAGGTAAGGGTTTAAGCCCAATTTTAGCCCACCTGTAATTTTATATTTATGTTCGTTCCAAGGCGATACTTCTCACGTGGTTGTAATTGTTTTATGTTTTCGTATTGAATTTTTGTGCTGTTTGAACCTGATGTACGTAATTTATATTTCAGGTAAGCTAGGGTAACTCAGTGGTCGCCTCTTGGGAAATATCTGCTTACTTGGCTTACGATATATAAGTACCTGATTGTCAATTAAGTTTTTCCCGCCTCGGTTTCTGGAGTTGGAATTTCTTTCTGAATGCGCTATTTCCTGATCATTGCCTACTTTTACCTTTCTATAAATGACAAGCAGTATACATCGCAATTGTTATCATCTCTTATGAGCAAACTGGTTAAACCGAATCTGCGTTTTTTGTTTTTTTTTTTGTTTTTTTTTTTTGTTTTTTTTTTTTTTTTTCAATTTTGGCTGTTTTAATTTCAAAGGCGTTTTATATTCTTATTATGTTTCTTATGTAATCATTTTAATGATTTTATTATTTTTGACCACAAAGCATATAACGTGGCAATTACTTTAATCAAAAAGCATGTCATGTGACAAACATCTCAATATATTCTTCAGTAGAATGAAGTTTTTAACAGACACTGGAATGTCTAGGCTTTCTACAAACATTTGTATTGACCGACCCTTAAAGTGGCTTCGTAAGCGGTCACGGCATATTAACAACAATGATCTTGGACAATAGAGCTGCTTTTGCAGATACGTGTACTCTGTAGCGTGTACATGCCCGCCCTTAGGAGAATCTAAAAACATTGATATGTGTTCACTTCCATGTCGATAAGAGAATCCACATTCAATAAGCAGAGGTGCATTGAAGTTCAGAGCATACGTTTCTTCCTCGTCATACCCAAAAAGAGAATGTGGTACTGCATCAGAAAGAATCTCGTTCATATCTGTTACATGTGCCTTTGCTGTCATCTGTCGCGCATCTTGTTCTAAAGCGCACATTACAGCTGAGTGGTGCGTGCTTTCATCAGGATTTTCAGAAATGAACATTTCCAAGATCACCCGATCAGGTCTCTCAAACTTCCTTTGTTTTAAGAGCTGAATAAGTGGTGTCCTGCCATCAAGATCTGGTATATTTATATCTGCGCCGAGACTAAGCAGGTCTTTGAAAACATTGGGTTTTCTGATTCTTCTATCGATGTATTTATGCAGATAAGTGAATTGTCGAACCCCTGTCTCTGTGTTTAAAATTTCTGGCACATTTGGCAAGCTTTTGATAACATTCAGGATTCCGTCTTTGTTTATATCGTCGTGATATCGACATAGTAAATTTAGCAAAGTGACAACCCTATCTCGCGGTTTGAAAACCACTTTCTTATGTATACCGTACTTTGTGAGAACATGCGCACACTTTTCTCGTGCAAGAGCATGACAAATTTGTGGTAGCTTGTCTGTTGCATTGTCAGTATCATAGTGAACCGAGTATAGATAGTTCAGAAGTTTGTCTAGAACATCTCGATGATCGTATATGATTGCAAGTTCACAACATGCTCCTGCCGTCCAAAGGTTGTCATAGTAACGAAACCATGTTCTATCCTTCAGAAGTACATCTACAAATTCATCTAACCGATACTGAAATGCAAAATTCAAAGCTTTTGACAAGCCAGCATCTAAACCGTTTAATTTGATATAATTTTTCAGCAGACGAATGTTTTTTCTTCTGACACAATATTCCAAGATAGTAACTGATTGAACAATTATTCTCAAAGAATCGTCACCCGAACGCCGCGCGTCCAGCAATCGGTATGTTCCTTTTGGTGTAAAATGCAACATCACTGGGTTCAATAGAACTTCGTGGTTTTCCTTATATAAAGCGATCATGTATGGATTTAGTCCAAACAATCGTCCAAACCTGCTGTTGAATTGATATCGAGGATATATAAGTGCCTCTTTCGTCCCAAGTACAGCAGCAAGATGGATTCCATAGATACCAGTTTCACGAACATATTCATCGTTTTCATCTGTTACGTGTGAACATCGCCCATTGACTACTGACTGTACAATTCTTTCATATACTTCATTGTTTACTGACCCTGATGCTGTTATATAATCAAAGTATTCATGTTCAAAAGCGCATGGGCAGTGACAATATGAATACGATGTTGCATAACTGATTGTTTCAAATTTAAACTCATGACCCATGTAGTCAAACTCGGGCATGTAACAGTTTGAAATCAAATTTTGAAAAATCTCTCTTGTGTCCATGTTTCCAGAATTCTCTTTGTTTATTCGTATATGTATATATGAATCTGAAACGAATAAAACAGAGAAATTATTATTGCACGTACTGTATTTGTATTATTTATATTTCCTGCAAAAGCGTTGAACAAAAGAAAAAAGCTGAATTGACATTTCTTAATTTGTATTTTCAAATTCTATTCCCATTTTCTGCCAGCACTTGAAGGGCAGCAATCTACAAGGCAGCCTCCAAACAGAATTAAAACAGAAATGCCAGTCCTCTTATCTTACATGTAAGTACATGTTGTTTAATGTATAACAGTTGCATGGTCAATAGAACGTGCAATCTCAAATCGTGACTAGGTAAAACACCTACTCCAGACATGAAGTATTCATCAGCCATTTTCATAAAACGATATAACCAATACTAATACATTGTATTAATATTAAAACATAGCAAATGCAAGTCAAACCACACAAGACTGATATTTAAAATATTGTACGAAAAGGCAAGAATATTTATGTAAAATGCAATGGTGTAGGACAATGCATGCCACTTTGAGGCGAAAATAAACATAGTACGGTATCTAGTATAAATATAAATTGACCTTTACATTGAGCCTAAGTATTTAAATCTTTAAATAATTTCCGCTTTTTATCAATAACTACATTTTTCTTACCTTTCATATAAAATATTGATTCTTCTGACAACTTCGTTCAAAATGTTAATGCATTGATTTTTTGGACTAACATCAATGTCAATCAATAATTCAAAGTTTACTATTAATGCCTAGCGTATTATGAATGAAAGTTAAAAGGCATATTTGAAAGGACAAGCAAAACAAAATGTAATCATATTATCATTATAACTGTTCGGCCAGGGCAACTCCGGTTTGGGCAGTTGATATTATCTCGCTGTTGCTATAATATGTCATACTCCGTCAGTGAAAGTGCTAACTCACTAACGTGGTTTACTGTGCTTAATTAAATTAGTATATCACAGAGACCTAGTTTCTAATTCGCATTTGGTAATATAAATTTACTTGGGGTATGCATTCTTTGTTTGTTTGTTTGAGTTGTGGCTTAGCATGTCAGTCAACAGCTATGGTCATATCGGGACGTTGCCTCCACCCAATATTTTGATGTCGTGAAACCAAAAATATGCTTGAAAAAAATATCCACCCAAGTAAACCAAAAACGCGGCTTATATACTGTACATGTTTTGACATGTTTGGATGGTTTGACTGAAACCACGTTTCCTGGGCAGGCTCAGACTTCTGAGCTGTTAAGCAGTGATCAGATAATCAGTCACTAGTTTATACGCGTTGCCTCAAGTGGAGGCACATTCCTCAGGATCCCTATGGCAAGCTTTGTGTTCTATGAATTGGGCGTGTTAAAATTGTAGGGTTTATGAAATAATCTGGCTCTTTTTGTGTTTCACGTGCCCTTGTTCTATTTTAACGTGGTCTTTCCTATCTCCATTCAGCGTATTCCAATAGTCTTGGGAGGAATCTACTCATATTACATGTGTTTCGAATTGTCCTGATAACATTTATCGATTCGGAATCAGGACAACTCGCCCCAAAGACAACTCGCCCCAAGACAACTCGACCCACATAAAACTCGACCCGAGACAACTCGCCCCACTTTTAGAAGACAACTCGCCTCCACTTTAAAAGACAACTCGCCCCACTTTTAGAAGACAACACACCCCACTTTTGAAGACAAATCTCCGCACTTTTGAAAACAACAGGCCCCACTTTAGAAGAGAGTTTGTCCCACTGTCTTCCGTCCTTCCTACCCCTCCTCTTTATCCCTAGTCCCTCTCGGTCTATAAGTCAACTTAACTCAACTCATTCCCAAATTTTATACAGTAAAACTGGTGTTTACGGAGTAACCTATTCTTATCGTTTTTATCTAAAACATATATAGGTTGTTCAATGTATTGAATAAAAATAACCAAAACATCCGTGACATTTTCTACAGAAATTTTCTCCGTCCCGACATGACTGAAAAATTGTTGACTGGGACGTTAATCCTAAAAACAAACAAACACGCCTTGGCTTAAATTTTCTCATTTTGCTGCTGAAAATGTCCTCTGTTTATGGCATGGACAAATTTTCATAACCCAAAACAGGCAGACTAAGATTTCACGAAAACAACAAGCATTTATTTAAAATATCAAACGCAATATGGCCACAAGTAAATGACCATGAACTGTCTTTGTGGATTTTGTTACTTTCGGAAAGAAAACAAAAACTTATTGATGCAACAAAAACATTAGTTTGGTAAATTCTCTAATATAATGGAGATACCATATACAAACTTTACGTAATATACAGTCATTACCACAACGTACAGCCAGTGCTGCAGTGTATATGCTCCTAGGGGCTCTCCCCTTGGAAGCAGAGCTTCATAAGAGACGTTTGAGTCTACTAAACAGTGTTATAACCAGTGACAACAAGTGTCTTAGGGGCTTAATTCAGAGACAACTGGCATGTGTATTCAACATTCAAACTAGTTTCTTTTACATTGTGAATGACATCATAAAGATGTATGAATTGCCATCTCTAACCCAGCTTGTGTGTAAAGAATATAGTAAACTTCAATGGAAACATATATATGTAAAAGCAGTAAATAAATTTTGTCTTAAGAGTTCCATTAGTGAAATAAAAACCAAATCAACCCTGAAATTTCTCCCAGTTGAAAATCTGAGGATTGGTTCAGCATATCTAGTGTGGCGCAGTCTATATCCCACGGTCGCGGACGTGAGAAAGGGAATCACCAAAGCAAGGATCCTGACAGGAACCTACCTACTGCAGACAAACAGACACAAATTCAGCATGGAACAGTGGACCCAGTGTGCCGTCATTGTCGACTTGAAGATGAAGACCTGCTACATGTTCTGGCCCGGTGCCCAGCTTATTTCAACATCAGAAGTCGTACCGTAAAAGCTCTAAAAGGCATTATTGTTAGCAAAACAAACCTTCATACTTGGTCCAGTTATGCCAAAGACTAGACAACTATCCTAAAGACATTAGTGTGTGCGGAAGTGCTTGTCAAGGTATTACCTTCTGTTCGGGGTTCAGAAGACGTGATTGAACGCATATCTTGAGACTGTTTCCATAAAATTCACATAAGAAAACTCCAATTAGACAATCTTGATGGTTCGGGGAAAATGGTTGTCCACAGAGGCTAACTCCATTGTATATAGAGTTGTAGATAGTTTCAAGTTCAGACGTTCTAAAGACATTTGTTAGTAATTACTATACTCTTGCCAACGCAAGGGGTGCTTCTGTTAAGAAGGAGAATACACACAAAAGGAAAGGAAAAGGAAGGAGTAAATTCAAAAGAGGGGTCTAAGACAGTGGGCGAGTTGTCTTTTAAAGTTGGGCGAGTTGTCTATTAAAGTGGGTTGAGTTGTCTTCGGGCGAGTTGTCTTCTGAAAGTGGGCGAGTTGTCTTGTGGTGAGTTTTTTATGTGGGGCGAGTTGTCTTAGGGCGAGTTGTCTTTGGGGCGAGTTGTCTGTAATTCATCGATTCGGTTCATTTTTGTTCTTTGCGGTTTTATTCGAATTTCAATCTGTGTGGTGTAGACGCTTAGTTTCAAGATTTATGACTAATCTGTATTATTAACAAGCGTTCGCAGGATGTCCTACAGAAAAATACAAGTCGGTCGACGAAAAACTAATCTTAAATAATGATTTACAGCTTTACAAATTATTTTCGGAGAATATGAATTAGCCGATACAAAAGTTACATCTGATCAACACTTTTGAATGATGCATACTGCTTGAAAAATTGAATTTTGGCCCAGGTGAATGATGGGTGGGGTGTTTTTTTTTTTTGGAATGTTGATTGTGTGAGTCACAGAAATTACAGGAATGTTAATATAGAAATGTGACTGTTGCAAAAAATCATTTTGTTCAGCTGCACATGGGTGAATTTGATGGCTGAGGCTATCCGCACGACGGTCATGCCGCTTATCCGCTCGACGGTCATGCCGATCAGTAGACGGAATATTTCCATCGCTATTCCGTTAGACCTCTCCATACCGACCAAAATGACTTCGATTGAGCCCTTAGACGAAAATGAAAAATCATGGAAGACTGAAAGAAATTGAAAATTATGTTATGTTATATCTTTTCTGACTGATAGGACTTCATTTATATATATTCCAGATGAAAAATGATGCAGATTCATAAAATACTTAATGTTTACTGTTGAAAATATAACATACGTCTATAAATAGATAAGGGGAGACTACTGTAAAATATGAGACAAAAAAGTAGAAAATCGATTGCTTTTTGCAAAGTTATTGAAATTCTGCAGGCTAACCAGATGTTTACTCAAAGATTTGACACTGGCTATCCGCACGACGGTCATGCCGATAACACCGCTTATCGGCATGACCGTCGTGCGGATAAGCGGCGTTATCCGCACGACAGGGAAATCGATATCCAAATGTTAAAAATGTCTAGAAATGGATACATTTAAAGTTGATAAATATATTACACTGGCTTCAAAACTGATACAGAATATTACACATGCAGGAATTTTTTTACTTTTTAATTAACAAATTTGTAATTTTGCTGAATTTGGCTTACCTGTGAATTTACCTGTCCTGCGTATGCGTAAAGGAGAAAGTAATTATCGTAACCTAAATATTAAAAGAATGTGGTAATCCAACAGAATAAACAGCCTTTGATTTTAACAATGAAGTATGGAAACATTTCAGTTACACAATTAAAATAATTGCAATGATTTTATTTTTCTCCTCTGCTGTGATTCAGTTTACATGAGCTGGATAAATCAAATCAAACCAGTTTTCTTAGTCATAATTAACAAAAATGTTAATTTCGAATGTATTTCTATATTATAGCTAAAACCAAAATTTATTTATTTAATGACAAATTAATAGTTTAATGCATTCGTAAGCTTGTAAGAAAATCTTATACTCCCGTCGTGCCGATAGCCAATACCTGTAGCATTGGCTATCCGCACGACGGTCGGGCCGGTAACGCCGCTTATCGGCACGACCGTCGTGCGGATAACGCCGCTTATCGGCACGACCGTCGTGCGGATAGCCTCAGCCCAAAGATTTATGCATTTTCTAACAAAACATAACAAAAATTTTAACAATTATTACCAAAGAAAGCAGCTATAAGCTCCTTACGATATCCATAATCTGTTCGACCATAGTTTAAAGGCAACCTATGCTAAGCTGTCACGGGAGAGGAGCGAGGTCACGAAGTGTATCGGAGTGCAGGTTAGCCAGCTGATCTAGCCGATCAGGGGCGTTGTCGGCCTGACCGTCGTGCGGAAAGGAATTGGCTATCGGCATGACAGGAGTATGGGATTTTCTAACAATCATTTTACCGTGTTTGTTGTTAATTTTCTGTATAATTTTGTATTTCATTATTGAATTAGATTTGAAACACAGTCTTTGTTAATCTAACATTGTTTTAAAGAAAATAAAATTGAATGTGCTCATTTCATTATTTATGTACATTGAAATAAAGGAAGAGATAGACTTTGATCATGGAGAAAAGTATAAACATTGTAAATGCTAATTATTGTGTGAATGTTTCAATGCTCTTCCATTATTAATTTTGAGGTTGTTTATTTCTTTGATAACCGCATTCTTTTATAATGTAAGATACGATAATTGCCTTCCCACCTTATCTACTGCATGACTGATTTTAACAGGTACGCCAATTTCAACATAAGTAAAATTTCTTGCATGAATATCGCCTGTTTGCGTGTTACAAGCATAATTGGGTTTATAATATGCATGAACTCAATCGAAAGATTTCCTGTCGTGGGCATAAGCGGCATTATTCGCACGACGGTCGTGTTGATAAGCGGCGTTAACAGCATGACCATCGTGTGGATAGCCACTGTCCATTTTGATATGACGATTACACGTCTCAAAACAGCACAGTGGGTCTCTTTGCAGATGATACCCTCCTATACCTAACAATAATAATTATTATTCATAACTCCTCTGGCTGCATTAAGCGTCAGGAAGACCTAAAAACCAACCTCGAAAGATGGGAGTCCAACTTGCAAATGTCCTTTCACCCAGAGAAATGTTATTCATATAACTTTTAAGAAGAAGTCTATACACAACTAGACCCTTATTGGACATGCTCTTCAGTACCACAAATCAAATATATATATGTACTTCTAAAAGGAGTACACATCTCTGAAGAATTCATACATCAACTCAATCTCCGTACTAAAAGGCAAATCAGACTCTAGGTTTTCTGAAACCATACAGGCAAAAGCCTACAAATCCATTGTCCGCCCTAAACTTGATTACTTACTGTATGGGACCCTAAATGCAATAAAAATCCCAAAGAAGGTGACAAGTCAAATCAAGGGCTAATTTGTAGGTCAGGAATATTTTTGCATATTCCCATGTGGAAGCATTCCAGTGCTCCAGCTAGGATTTGAAAAGGGCAGGGCGGACTTATGCCGAAAAGGGCACTTTCAGCGCGCTGCTAAATTATTCTAGCTGAAGCACTGCATTCAATACATTGATATGCAATTTTTTTTTTTAAAAAAATCTATCGTAACATTTTTTATAACACCCTGACCTTATATATTCAAAGCTGTGTTCTTGAAGAATGGACAGAATTTTAGCCAAAGCCGAACCATCTATTGATTGGAGGTCCCCTGTGCAGGGACAGTCATCCCCATGTGCAGGTTAAAGATCCCTACACAGGTTCTATCGTCAAGCATATAGGCTCATCCTGCAAACACAACAGTGTACAATGTACACCTCCCAAGAATAATCAGAAATTGATGATGGGAGTAACAACTAACAAGAAAACAAAACAAAAACAGATCAATCATTTGAGCCGCCTCGTGGGAAAACCAACAATGTGGTTTCCGAACAGGTCCGACACAAACCGGCCTGTACCAGCACGGAAAAGAGCTAGAAGCTTGAAATTTCGGATTTAAGTAGAAGAGGAATTGTACTATCCGAGTAGCGAAAACAAAGGCGATGATCAGCTTCGCGGTTACCGCGAAGCTGATCTACGTCTTTGTTTTCGCGTATGCAGATAATTGTTGGTTTTCCCATGAGACGGCTCATTTATCACAGTGAAAGGATTGATAATTGATTTTTATTTTAGAGCCAGATGAGCCAGTTCTAAAAAGGGCTAGACCAAAACATGGGTCTGTCTTAGTAACAATATGTTTCAGACATGTTACACTGTTCCACTCTTTGTCATAGACAACACAGAGAATGAAAAAAAAAAATGCCTTACCCTTATATTGCTGTAGTTTAAACAAGTGACAGATGACGTCATTTCGACTGGATGAACATTTTTAACATCTATGGTCATATTGAGATGGGACCTCCTGACTTTTACTCAATCAACAGATGGCATTGCATTATACTGATTGAGATAAAAATGAGATAATAAAGGCAGATGGAAGTATGATGCAGTCAGGTTACATTGCACAGTTACATTATGTAAGATAATTCATGCCAGGCCTGCGTCAAAATATAAACACTGACTAGTGACTAACATGCCTATCAACACAGAGAAGCAAAAGTACTTTGAAAGTGGGATCATGGGGGTAAGGTGGCTAGCTAATGTTGATTTGATAGCATTTTACGAGTAGGTTTACATGTATTCATGATTTTTTTTTTGTTTTCAGACAATAGGGGAAGCCAGCCATGATGAACGATAAACCAAGACGTCATGGCACCATCGCTGTTGTCATTGGACTCTACTGGACTGTGTCAATTTCCATGGTTTTCTTGAACAAACACATACTTAGTGGCTCATTTGGAGGAGAACTCACAATTTTCTCAGCATGGTTCCAAGCTCTGTCCGCGGTTGGGTTTATAGTCAGTGTTGGGTATACATCGTCACGTCTTGGCTGTGGTGTTAGGGTGCCGGCCATAGAACCCAGTCAGATATGGTCGAAAAATATGATATTTTTATCAGTTTCATCTACAGTTGCTCTCACATTTAACAATCTCATGTTGAAACATATTGGCGTAGCTTTTTATCAAGTTGCACGGTCATTCACAATCATATTTACTGTAGCCCTATCCTCTATAATGCTCAAGAAAGGACTTCCCCTGAAAGCGACATTTGCATGTTTGCTAGTTATATCGGGATTCTTCATAGGAATAGATCAAGAAGATGCGTCGGGAACTTTGAGTGTATTCGGAATTATTTATGGACTGGTGGCTAGTCTTTCAGCAGCCATTTGCGGTATTATGTTCAAGAAAACAGAAACCATTCTAGAACGAGATTCTTTAAAATTAGCATATTATAACAATATAAACAGCTTTATGTTATTTTTACCATTAGTCTTCAGTTCTGGTCAATTCTCATCTGTGATGGAATCAGACTTCAAGTTTCAGCCAAAGTTTTGGTTACTGTTAACCATAGGAGGTTGTTTTAGCTTGGCTTTAGGCTGGGTTAGTGCACTTCAGATAAAATACACCTCTCCTGTGGCCCACCATTTGAGTATCAATGCAAAATCTGTGATGCAGACTGTACTAGCAGTTATATTTTACCAGGAGAATAAGACAATATTCTGGTGGTTAGGAAACATGTTGGTTGTATTTGGAATATTCTTGTACGCTGTGTCTAAAATGAACGAAGAACGAAGTACCAAGGAGACTGTGTTGCCTAAATCTGTGCCAAACGGTGATGTGAAAGGTAGATAACCATCATGCAGCGTCTGATTGAGATTTTATAGGCCCAGGTACATACTTGACATATATCAGTTGATTTAGATGAGACTTGGGCCAACCTTAATACGTAATAACTAATAAGAAAACAGGTCTTCGGAGTTTTCATCCAGGTCCGACATAAACCTTCCGGTAAAGTCCAAGAAAGCTAGAAGCTTGAAATTTTAGATTTAAGAAGAAAGAGGGATTCACTACCCATGTAGTGAAAACAAAGGCGCTGATCAGCTGTGCAGTTACTGGTTGCTCCGGGTTTCTCATGGCGTGGCCCATATACATCAGGAAAACATGTCCGTGCAATAAATACCCCCTTAAACCCCACTTTTATATAGAAAAAATCGGGGTTGCAGGGGCATACTTAGTTTTCTTATTTTTGCTCCAAAACATAGATTGTGGATAATGTTTATCCACAATCTATGTTTTGAGCAAAAATTAGAAAAACATCTATATTTTTCCAATGAAAATTTTCATTTTTACAACCAAAACAATTTTCTGTAGATTGCATGGGCATGTTTTTCCTAATGTACATGTATTATGTAACTCAAATAAGTATCAACATCAACAGCATCATATACATGTAAATGGAAATTCTTTCATCATTGGCTCTTGTCTTAGATTTTCTGTTAAAATATAAATGAAATAAATGCATTTGACCATTAGCCTAATGATTTAGGGATAGACGTCATTAAGATATATAACAAGAAATCTGAAATGCGAGTCTCTTATGGAAGATTTTCATTTATTTACATTTATGATTAGCAGTTGACAAATGAGCCATTAAATAACTAACCATGCCCATTTACCTAACACTGCAAAAGATTTTATGTATGTCAAAATCTTTCACATATAAGTTAAAGAAATAACATTGCAATCATGTATTTTTCCAATTTTTACAATTACATATTTGATGATCTGTGTCATGTGCATTATTACACTTAGGGTCCAAAATGGCAGAAAATGATGCTTTTTATGTATTTCATGATTCATAGATGAGTAGCCAAAATGTCAGATTAAACAAATTACACCTATCAATACAAATAACATGTTTAACTCATTTAAGCCTGGCGTAGCTTTTATGGGACATAGGCAAACAGAATAACCCCAGATGTGACGCCGCAAAACGCGGCGTCCCATCTGGGGCTTTTCTGTTTGCTTATAGAATTTTCATCGAAAAAATGAATAAAATCTAAAAATCACTCCTGATGCCCCTAAAAATGAAAGTGTACTCACCCAAATGATAATGATTGGCGAATCCATTCGTCAAATAAGGGTTAATCTAACATTTTGGTGAAATACATGTTTGAATGGTATGCTACAATGTGAATATCTCAATTACCTTAATACTCATGCAGCTTTTATGGTTGGCATTATATGAGCTGTGATGCAAGAAAACCAGTCTTTGGGGCTTCTGACCAGGTCTGACACCAACCAGCCTTTGCAGTCACAGAAGATGGCTAGAAGCTTGAAATTTTGGATTTAAGAAGAAAAGGGATAGTACTATCCGTGTAGTGAAAACAAAGGCGCTGATCAGCTTCGCGGTAACTACGAAGCTGGTCTGCTCATTTGTTTTCTCCTAGGCTACCGTAGTATAGTCCCTCTTCTTCTTAAATCCAAAATTTCAAGCTTCTAGCCTGCTTCTGTGACTGTACATGCGGGTTTGTGTCTGAACTGGTCGGAAACCCTGAAAACAGGTTTTCTTGCATCACCGCTCCAATGGTTTCCTGTTGTGTTCTCGAGCAAGGCACAGTAATTTCGTAATGCTCATCATAAAATGTATACCCCCTTGTACCTCACTTTTATATAGTAAAACTGGGGTGTGCATGGGTAAAGCTATTTTTTTATTTTTAATCCGAAACATAGATTGTGGGTACTCGTTTTGACCCAAAATAAAGTTTCATCAAACTTTGACCCAAAATAGAGTTTCATCACACTTTGACCCAAAATAGAGTTTCATCAAACTTTGTCCCAAGGTTGTCACATTTGGATACCTACTCAGGCTTTCTTTTCATACATGTCAGATAGATGCAAACTTGGGCTCACTTCTTTAAAAAAATATTTGCATTTTTTCTTCTGTGTCTGGTAATGTCATGTATCATATATATGTACGGTGCTATTATATTTGCGCACATTTTTCAAAAATTTTGTTTGCGCACAATTTTCATTTGCACACAGAAAAGTATATCATTTGCGCACTATTTTAGTATTACATTTGCGCGCATGTTTTTGCACCTCTTCCTCAGACAGCTGCTGGTATTTTATTATATCAAGGTACGATAAATAAAATATCAGCATAGTTACTCCTGTTACCCCTGTTCACCACTGGCAAGCTTTGCTATAATCACGTTTTGCCAATGTGCTAATGCTGCTTCATTTATGACAATCTCAGAGTCCAGATTCAATTGTGTTACATGTATATCCAAAGTCACATCGAACTGAGCACAAACTTCAGTCAAGTGACGAAACATTTGTTCATAGCACTGCTTTGTCTTGGATGGCAACAAGAAAAAAACACATGGTACGCACTGTCCATTTTTGTACGCATGAATGGAATACAAGTGGTAGAAATACTTTGGGCAAAACTTGAAAGTTCCATCACCAAATAGATGCACATCTTGGTTCATAAATTTCAAATTTGTTTCAGTTCTGAACAAACAATCCCAGTTTGTGTGTCAACAATACGAATTATGAGGCAAGATGTATCCGCGGCTTTGACTGGAAATGAGGCTTTGGCTTGTCTATGCAGTCTTGCGAGCGCAAACATACCATTTACCGGAGAAAATCTGATGTGCGCAAATGTAACATTTACCTGGGAAATTGTGTGTGCAAATGATTATGTTTACCTTGGAAAATTTTGTGCACAAATGAACCACATTCTTTCAAAAATGTGCGCAAATGTGCTGCCACCATATGTACATGTATATATGATTATGTACTTTTCAAAAACATTACACAATTGCTGTAAAGTGCTATTTCATTTTTAGCTTCATCAGTAGCTTAATCAAAGGGTGTGCATGATTTTGTAATAGAAGTTGTTGATCACAAGGGAGTGTGCTCCTAGAGAGAATATACAGATAAGCTTTTTATAAGTCAGGTGGACCTTAGATAATATGCTGATAAATTTTGTCTCGGAATTTTACAGTTAAAACCAAAAAATACACTTATATTGAATAAATTTCATTTATCCAACAAAATTGATAATTATGATATCAGTTATGCATTTTTGCATTGTAATTGTTCAATTAAGGTCAACCTTAACTGTAATGAACCATTTCTGGGTTCATAATATTTAGGATTTTTACCCACAGTAGACTAGTACTTGCAGTTTTGTCATGTATATGTTTATGTATAGTGTTACTTTATTGTTTAACTTTTGCATATTGATTAAGCACATTTTGTACATATTTGTGATTGCTCAACTTGTGTACTTCTTAAATTCTTTAGGGGAAAGATATTGATTTAAAGAGTATTTATAAATTTATAGATCAAACAGGTAATCTGTCTTCGAAACGTCACTGAATGAAAATTGCATCCAGAAACCGTGTCTAGGGCCTGCGCTACGGAATGTCACTTTTCTGTTTTTGCATGGGATGTGTAGTTTGCTACAGAAGCTTCATTGAAAACAGTGCATCATGTATTTCACCATGTATGTGTCGCATAATCACTTCCAGAGCTGGATTTATGGTCAGAGTTGTTCCAGCTATCTTTTTGGGCACCATCTGGAATAAATAGGTCAGACTAGTTTCTTTTGCTGCAGATATTGCTTTAAGGCTGTTTCGACCTTAAACAAGTACTAGCTTTTTACATAAAGCCAATTCTTTGGATAGTAATTGGAATTATTATGATTTTGTTTTATAATGTTTATCAAAGATCTTTTTTTGTTTGCCTTATAGTAATACTTTCCTTCATAATAAGGCATTTTATTAATTATATGCATAGTTAAATCAAAATTAGAAAAGATGCGGTGTTTTGTTTGCAACTTCATCAGCAAGATTCACATACCGGTACATGTACTGTGCAAAAATGAAAAGTGGTATTCTGCGGCATAGACCCTAGACACAAATGTGGACATGGTTTCGGGATGCGGTTTTCATTCAGTAACATTTCGCAGACGGATTACCTGTTTGATCTATAAATTTATAGAACATTTGTTCTATAAATTTATAGAAACTCTAAATTTATAGATACTCTGTAAATCAATATCGTTACCTGACCTGTTAGTAGTGCCACCTGTTTCTTACTTGAACAGCATTATAGTTAACACTGGTGCTGTAGTGCAGAATACAATAACTCAATTCATAACCTTTTTGCTGACATTGATACATGTAATGCTGTGATGTCAAGTTGTAAATGAAACATAATGCTAAATTACAGATACTTAGTTTTGCCTTAAAGTTAGCATTTTGATCCATGAAAATATGGACTTAAAAGGGAGCCTTTCTAAAATTCTCAGTCCCTCCAGAAAAATACAGTATCTGTTTTACTGATAGATTTTGTATTTTCCAAAGATCCATATACTTTTTAGCATATTTTTGTATCTTTTTTCTTTTATAAACATGATTATTATTTGACCCACCTTTATTTCAGATATATAAATTAAATTCAGTAGCATTTGATCAAGTTTCAACACCCCCTTAAGTCAAGAATAAATTTAAGAGGTGCCATACCATATAACCAAAAATGTCTCCACATTCTTATAAGCTTTGATTGATTCTTTTTATTTTATTTTTTTAAGTTTCATTTTTCCATCCTTAATAAATTGTTCTCCACAACTTCAAATGTTGTGACTATCTCTACTAGAACAGCTTGTGACAGTATTATTAAGTAAGCCCACCTCATTTATATAATTGATGAATTTGTTGATTTAGTGTCCCAGTCAACAATTTTTAGCTCACCTGAGCCGAAGGCTCACAGGTGAGCTTATAGTATATCCATGCTCCGTCGTCCGTCCGCCGTCCGTCCGACATCCGTCGTCCACAATTTCAAAGATCTTCTCCTCTGAAACCGCTTGGCCAATCAAAGCCAAACGTCATGTGGAGTATCCTTAGGAAGGGGGAACGAAAGTTTATATAAATGGTGCAGGTCACATGACCAAGATGGCCGCCATGGCTATAAATAGCAAAAACCTTTAAAAATCTTCTTCTCCAGAACCAGGGGCCGATTTCCACGAAACTTGGTATGTAGCATTGGGGACGCGGGCCCATCATATTTTATATAAATCATGACCCTAGGATGACCTTGACCTATTTTATGGCAAGGTGACCTATTTTATGGCAAGGTCAACTTAGGTCGCCAATGCATTTGAATGGGAAAAAATGGTAAAATGCTATTTAATGGGTAAAACTTACTGGGAATAGGCAAATGGACAGAAGATTAATGTTAATGGAAAATTTTAGCCCCTTGGGGGTTGTCTGCCCCTGCCCCGGGGCTATATACATCAGCTGGGGATAATTCTCAAAAATGGAGACATTCTCTCGATCGGGAGACACTGCCATAGGGTCTAATGCATTTTGATCAATTTATAAACAATGTGTTAAAATTTTGTCCCCCGATCGGGAGACAGGAAATGACCTAAATAAAACGTTTCAGATTAAAGTTTGTACCTTCCGCTTGAAAATTTATCGTGAAAGTAACCATGCTTAATGATAAAATCACCAAGAAAATAAACAATTCTTCCAAGTTTTTAATCTAGTGACTATACCAGGGTCTGTACCGAATCTCTGTACTAATCGCAACGGTGAATTTCTTTGATGCAACGGATTAAATTTAGGTCTTGATGGACTGGTGTCTTCCCAACTTGTTGTAACATGCGCTTTTTCGTAGTAAAAAGCGCATAACAGTCTGAAAATGCCTAAAATATGACATTTTTTCATACTGTCTCCCGATGGGTAGAATGTCCCCCGAATCGGAGACCTGTTTAGTCTCCAAAATGGGAGACATTCTCCCGATCGAGGGACATATTAGTTTTTGGGGATGTAGCTATTTTTTAACATAACTTGTCTCCTAAAAACGGAGACAGTCCCCCGATATGGAGATTGTCTCCATATTTGAGAATTATCCCCAGCTGTACATGTATATGACCATAATATTCAAACATCTTCTTCTCTGAAACCGCTAGGCCAATCAAAGCCAAACTTCATGTGGAGCATCCTTGGGAAGGGAGAATGAAAGTTTATATAAATGGTCATGGTCACATGACCAAGATGGCGGACATGGCTATAAATAGCAAAAACGTTTAAAAATCTGCTTCTTCAGAACCAGAAGGCCTATGATTTTGAAACTTGGTGTGAAGCATCTGGGAATGGAGCTGTACAAAGTTTATATAAATCATGACCCTGGTATGACCTTGACCTATTTTTTACGGCAAGGTCAACTTAGGTCAACCATGCATTGGAATGGGAAAAAATAGGAAAATGTAATTAAATGGCAGAAAACTTGCTAGAAATGAGCAAATGGACAGAAGATTTCTGTTTAAGAAAATATTTTGGGCCCAGGGGGTTGTCTGCCCCTGCCTCGGGGCTATATACATGTATATGACCATAATATTGAAACATCTTCTTCTTTGAAACCGCTAGGCCAATCAAAGCCAAACTTTTTGTGGAGCATCCTTAGGAAGAGGGAATGAAAGTTTATATAAATGGTCAAGGTCACATGACCAAGATGGCCGCCATGGCTATAAATAGCAAAAACGTTTAAAAATCTTCTTCTCCAGAACCAGAAGGGCTATGATTTTGAAACTTGGTGTGAATCATCTGGGAATGGAGCACTACAAATTTTATATAAATCATGACCCTGGGATGACCTTGACCTATTTTATGGCAAGGTCAACTCCGGTCGCCCCTGCATTTGAATTGGAAAAAATAGGAAAATGTCATGTAATGGCAGAAAACTTGCTAGGAATGAGCAAATGGACAGAAGATTTATGCTTATGAAAATATTTTAGGCCCAGGGGTTGTCTGCTCCTGCCCCAGAGCTATATACATGTAGATGACCATAATATTCAAACAGCTTTTTCTCAGAAACTGCTTAGCCAATCAAAGCCAAACTTTATGTGGAGCATCCTTAGGAAGAGGAAATGAAAGTTTATATAAATGGTCAAGGTCACATGACCAAGATGGCCACCATGGCTATAAAAAGCAAATTTTTTTAAATATCTTCTTCTTCAGAACCAGAATGCCTATGATTTTGAAACTTGGCATGAAGCATTAAGGAATGGAGGTCTACAAAATTTGTATAAATCATGACACTGGGATGACCTTGACCTATTTCACGGCAAGGTCAACTTAGATCGCCTATGCATTTGAATGGAGAAAATTGTTAAAATGTCATTTGAAGGACAAAACTTGCAATTAATTGGCAAATGGACTGAATTTTTATGATTTGAAAAAGACACTGACTCCAGGAGTTATTCTGACCCTGCCCTAGGGTTATATACATGCATTGTACCATTCTAGTCTAACAAGTTTATTGGTACATGTGTATATCTCAGGTCTCAGGTGAGCGTTTACAGGACCATTGGTCCTCTGGTTCAATTATGTTGGGACAGAGCAAACACTTTCTGAGTATTAACAAGTACTTAAGGGAGTAAATGTGTCTTGCTTAAGGACACAACATGGTATCGAACTGGGGTTCAAACCCAGGACCTCACAGTTTGGAATCTGATGCTCTACCACTAGGCCACCATGTTACCTATTGTTATGCCATGCTACTGCTTGCTTGAATTTGTATGTATAAAGTTGTTTATGTATAATATGAGCTGCAACATGAGAAAATCAGTCTTTGAGGTTTCTGACCAGGTCCCACTCAAACCGGCCTGTACAATCACAGAAGAAGGCTAGAAACAATAGCAACAGTAGCAAAAACAAAGGCACTGATCAGCTGTGCAGTTGCAGCACAGTGGATCTGCACCTTTGTTTTCGCATATGCAAAAGTCTCATTTTCTCATGATGCGGCTGATATTGTTTTGATAAATATGTCATCCTCGCTTTAACAAAATAGTAACTGTGAATCACTAATAGCATTAACATGTATATTGTTAATTCATTAAGTATGATTATGTTCATCAGGAAAACACGTCCATGAAATGTATAACCCCCTCATACCCCACTTTTATATAGTAAAACTGAGGTTTACAGAGGTATACCTATTTTTCTTATTTTTGCTACAAATTATAGATTGTGGGTACTAATTAGAACCGCTTTGCCGAGGTGGTTCTAACGTGTACCAACAATGAATGTTTTGAGCAAAAATATTAAAAACATCAATTTTTTTTTAATAAAATTTTCCGTTTTTACAGACGAAAATTTTTCTGATTGCATGGGCAAGTTTTTGTAATGTGTTTATGGATAGGGGAGTGTGTTGGCCTAGTGATAAAGTACAGGACTAGATATGGCAAGAACCTGGGTTTGATACCTACCTCTGCCATACAGTTCCTTGAGCAAGACACTTTAACCTCTCCAGGGTATTGGTTAATATCCAAGGAGTGATGGCTGGAATGTGACACAAAATTGTTGACTGGAACATTATGCCTTAATCAAACCAAAACCAAACCTGGTATGGATGTGTAGGCTGATCCGTGCCTATGTTGTTCAGATATGCATAATTTTTCATTTAAAAGGCAAGTATGTATTCCATTTTCCTGATGATTGATTTCATCTGACAGCGCATCTTGTATATTGAAACTACTTTCAAAGCCAACAGCTTCTTGAATATCTTTTCTTAAATAAAAGTTTACCATGTACATGTGTAGGTTAGATGCCTCCCACTTTTGCCAAATTAGTAACTTGCTTTTGGCAATATTACAACATAAGCAGTATTAGAACATAAATTTATTAATTTTTACCCCATGTATATGAATATTAGTAAATCAAATTATTAGATGTCTGTGATAGATGCAAACTTATATTCAGACAACCTACCCACCTGAATATGCAATATTCATGAACATACAATCTATGCTTTGAGCAATAGAAGAAAAATATCAAAATTTTCACCATGAAAAAAATATTTTTTTTTATGGCTGTTGAGTGTGTTTTCGTTGTGATAGGTTTTAACTGCACTCAAGATGCCTCTGTATGTCATTTATGAATGATTTTGTTACAAAACAAATCAAATTGTGGTACATGACTGTAAAATTAAGGTAAAAATTATACATGTATGAATGTTTAGTTTTTAAATATATTTTTATCATAAGATGTAATTTGTAAACCTTTTTCTTTCTCCTTCTTTTTTCACTTTTTCTGTGGTTTTCTAACTTAGTTGATTTGAACAGTCAGAAATAAACAGTCAAGCTTAATTTTTGTGTTTTCATTTATACTTTACAACATTTCCTTCAAAATGCTTGTTTTACTACAATAGATTCGCTAGTGAATGCATAAAATCACGAGTTATAATGAGCCGCATCATGAGAAAACCAGCTTTTTACGTATGAGAAAACAAAGACACAGCGCCTTTGTTTTAGCTACAATTGATTGTTTACAACTCCTCTTCTACTTACAACCAAAATTTCAAGCTTCTAGTCATCTTCTGTGACTGCACAGACCGGTTTATGTCGGACTTGGTTGGAAACCCTGAAGAACTGTTTTTCTTTTGTCATGGCTCAAATATAAGCAGTGACTATATGAGCCACATCGTGAGAAAACCGGATTTTTGCCTATGCGAAAACAAAGGCGCAGATCAGCTTCGCGGTAACCGCGGTAACCGCGAAGCTGATCAGCGCCTTTGTTTTCACTACTGGGATAGTACAATTCCTCTTCTTCTTAAATCCGAAATTTCAAGCTTCTAGCTCTTTTCTGAGCTTGTACAGGCCGGTTTGTGTCGGACCTGGTCGGAAACCCCGAAGACCGTTTTCTCGCGTCGCGGCTCATATAAGAGCTTGCACAATGAGAATCATTTCTCTACCTGATAAGCGAAGGTGGAAAACAACAGTTACAAAGCTCCAAGTGAGCAGCTTTTCCCTATGAAGGTGGCCATTCACCCTAACTAAATCTGAAAAGATGCATACACAAGGTGCAAAACATAAAATGTGACAGGAAAAAAAAAGCATGGAGAAACACAGCAGAAATACTATTTACTGGTTTTGTCCCATCTTGGTCCCACATTAAATCCTCTGCAATAGTTCAAAATATTGAATTCGTCTAATTAGCACACATGCTCAAATAAGTGCATACCTAAGTCTTTTTTCCGTTAAAGCTGTGCATAAATACACACCTAAGCCGGCTTGTCCGTACTTTACACCAGTTTTGTCACTGGTACATCCTAGTAGGTGTAGTTAGTCCATAATGAATTAAGATATTTTGCATCACCATGGCATTCAAATTTCGGACCCGCTGACTAAAGCTAAGCAGTTCATGTGAATTTTACTGTTGTAGTATGTGCCTAATTAGGCATGCATTTTATTGAGCATTTTGTGGGTTACTTTGAAAAACTTTGGTGCATTGTGTGCTCAATAGAATGAATAAGGACACCTTTTGATGCTTGCAATTTGTACAGTGTGGAACCTGTCAGGGTCCCTCAGTAGATATTTTGTACCAGGGTATATGGAGGCCGAAACGACAAGAAGCAATACTTTGCATGTTTTAGGTACACCTTTATCTCCCTTATGTCAACTTCCGTTTTATGACGTCACGAACATGTATGTACACAAACCAATTAGCCCACAATAAACTCCTCAATTTTTGATAGAAGGATTGCAATCAACGCCTGATTTAGAAGACAGTAGTTGCAATAAGGTAAAAACTGTAAAACAACTGCATTTCTGCTTCTTTTCTATCATTTCTTGACTTAGAAAACGATGTTTTTGATAGTTTTTGTTCAAGTAGTTGGTCTGAAAACAAGTATTAGCTTCTAAGAAAAATGTGCTTGTCTGATTTTTCAACCATGCTTGGAAGATCACTGCTTTCTGGTACTTAGCCAGCACTATTCACATGCAGGGGCTGATCCAGGATCACTGTAAGTGGGGTTCAAATCCATGAAGAGAGGGTTCATTTTCATGAATTTCAGCCTCGCTGTTGGGCTAGCTCTTTAGCAACATGGTTAGAGTGGTTGCTTGTCACGCAAGAGATCCGGGTTCGATCGCTAGGGACATGGTCTCCTTCTCCTAAAATACTTTTTTTTTTTCTTTGATTCCGGTTCCGGCGAAGAAGGATCGCCAGAATTCTCTCTCACAAAAGAGAAGTTTTCTTTCTTTATTTGTGTTTATAATTGTTTAGATTTCAGCTTAGGTTGATTGAGACCAGTGAAATATACTTGCTGGTCGCCAATTTATTGACAATTTCAAAGTTTATTGAGGATTTTTGCCCTTTGAAAATTTTCCCGCCATTCACTATACAGTGGGTGGGGTATTCGAGAAAAAAAAAAAAAAAAAAAAAAAAAAAAAATAAGTGCAGAAATTGACTTTGCTCTGTCAGAGTCTTTGAGTCAGAATAGTTTACTGGATTTTGAGTTTATCAGTTCTTGTTTTTCCTGTAAGTGACACATTAGGTAGGGAAACCACCCAGCCAGGTGTTTACTTGCAGCTTGTTTGAAGTGCTTTGGATTTCTGTGAAGATTTTTTTTTTTTTTTTTTTTTTTTTTTTTTTGCTCATTGATCAGTGCCAGCCAACTTGCGCGTTTGGTCAGCTAGATCGCTAACCGGCTGGTATTGTGAATTGTGAGCTCCCTCCCCCCCCCCTCCACCCAAGTAACCCGGTAGATCTTAGATATTTTGACTGTCACTTGTGGTTGCTTATTCAGATTGTTGTTGTTGTTGTTCAAATTGTATTTAAGTGCATGAGTACTGTCAATGACAAGGGTCAAGGGTGAATGAGGATTGCCTCGCTTACCCATTAAGTTACAAGTCAGTTTCCACGCTCACTCGCGTATTTCTCCATACACAAAAATCTTCGGGATTCACTTCAGATTGTTGTTGTTGTTGTTCAAATTGTATTTATCACATAATGTTCTACAGGTTGGTCTTGTTCCTTGCTTTAGGCTTTTGTTTTTGGAAGTGGATTAACTCTACATGTTCCTTGGACCCGAACCATGACTGCAACATTGGTACTGAAAAAACTTCTGGCAATATTTCACACTTTTTGGCATACTCAAGGAAGCTTGGCAATCGCAGGAGTTCTGAAGGTCTTCAAAGTTTTAAGCCCTCCAAGGGAACCAACCTGCTCACCCTCATCATCCTGGCTGGAGACATTGAAATGAATCCAGGTCCCAGGTTCCTGTGTCGGCTATGCAAAAAATACTGTAAAGCTACCGACAAATTTGTCACATGCAATGACTGCGAAAAGCGCTTTCATGCGACATGTGCAAATCCCAGCGAAAAAGAACTTTCCAGTTTGGAAAATGAAAATGAACCTTGGTATTGTTCAGACTGCAAAGCAGACTGTGGTCTTTGCAGTGGGGCTGTCTTAAATAGTCACAAGGCTGTTCAATGTGACAAATGTGAAATGTGGGTCCACAATAAATGCTCCCTTGTCTCAGATAACCAGTATGAAAATATACAAAATTCAAATTGTTCATGGATTTGCCCAAAATGTGACTTCTTCAACTTTTCGGATTCATTCTTTTCTGATCAATTAAACTTGGAAGAACAAAATAGATTTGCTCCATTGTCAAACGATAGTAGCTGTGGTACTAAAACATGTGGTTCAGGTACAAACAAAAATAAATTTATCAGTGGGTTAAAATTCTCAAGCATAAATATCAATAGTATTAGAGGTAAAAAACTTGAGTTGTTGGCATTTCTTGATCTCCATCAACCTCAGATCGTTGCAATTCAAGAAACTAAAATTGACAACACTATTTCAACTTCAGAATTGTTCCCAGAAACTTGTCCTTACAATGTGTATAGAAAAGATAGAACTCTTGACGGCGGTGGTGTGATGTTACTTATACACAAAGATATTCCTCATATGCCGATCACTGAATTGGAAAACGGCTCTGAATCAGTTTGGGTAAAGGTATTTGCGAACAAAACTTCCCATTTTGTGGCAAGTTGGTATCGACCTCCAGATGGTAAGATAGAGGAACTTGAGTTATTCAAAGACCAACTTGAAAAGGTGAAAACTTTACATAAAGGAAACAAACCCCCCTCGGTCCATGTCATGGGTGATTTCAACTTCAGAGATATTGTTTGGCCAGATAGACTCAACAAACTAGGTTTTTCATTGAGCGTGTCTGAAGGTGCAAAGTTGGTAGAACTTATTAGTGACCACGAATTGGAACAGGTAGTGCACTTCCCCACAAGAGGACAAAACACATTGGATTTGATTATCACTTCACTTCCCGGACAATTTGTTGATATTCATTCCCCGGACAGGCTTAGTGATCATGACATTGTCTCTGGAACTTTGAAAATAGTTATTCCCCCCATCAAGAAACCTAAGAGAAAGGTGTATAAATATCAGAAAGGTGATTATGAATCTATGAAAGGTGATGCCCTTCAATTTGCAAAGGAGAAATATTTCAACGGTTACTCTGGCACACGGTCGGTTCAAGAAAACTTTAATTTGATCACATCTTTTATCCAGGAATCAGTGGATAAACATATCCCATCAAAGACTAGTCGCTCAGTTTCCTCAGTCCCATGGTTAACTCCTGAAATAAGAAGAAAGATTCGTAGAAAAAATGCAACTCACGCTAAAGCGAAGAAAACTGGGAATGCAAAATTTAGAACGAAATTTGAAACTTTGAGAAGAGAAATCAAAGCAGATATCAGAAAACAGCATGAGTTGTATGTAAATAACTTGGTTGGTGATGTTAAGGCTAATCCAAGAGATTTTTATCGGTACATAAATAGTCAGAAAAAAGATGTTCAAGGTATACCCCCTTTGAAAAAGCGAAATGGAAGTGGTCTTGCTGAATCAGATTTTGAAAAGGCTGGTGAATTCAATGGTCAGTTTACGGATGTGTTCACCAAAACTGAACATAGCCAGGTCCCTCTTCTGAATAGAAAAGCCCCGTTTATGGAAGACATAGTGATATCCAAAGAAGGTGTCACAAAACTTCTGAAAGGTTTGAACCCGTCGAAAGCTTTAGGTCCTGATGAGCTTCATCCTAGAGTCCTTAAGGAATTGGCATCTGAGCTAGGTCCTGTTTTTGCACATCTTTTTCAACAGTCAATAGACTCGGGTGAAATCCCCAAAGAATGGTCTTTAGCAAACATTTGTCCCCTGTTCAAAAAGGCTGACAGGTCTCTTGCTTGCAACTATCGTCCAGTTTCCTTGACCTGCGTACCCTGCAAACTTCTGGAACATATAGTGTGTTCTAATATCATGTCCCATTTGGATCATCATAAACTTTTGTCAGACAGGCAACATGCATTCAGGAAATCCCACAGTTGTGAAACCCAGTTAGCTACAGTGATTGATGACTGGGCAAAAATCTTAGACAATCAAGGTCAGGTTGACACATTTATCTTGGATTTCGAAAAAGCTTTTGACACTCCTCCGCATGAACTCCTTAAAAGCAAATTGTTCAGTTATGGAATTGGTGGGAAAACAATTAAATGGATTGATGCCTTCCTTTGCTATAGACAACAAAGAGTTGTGGTTAATGGCGTTAAATCAGACTGGGCTCCTGTTGTATCTGGTGTCCCACAGGGCACCGTTCTTGGCCCCTTGTTGTTTTCGTTGCATATAAATGATATCACCTCAGATATTGAATCGGAAATCAGACTCTTTGCTGATGATTGTGTTTGTTATCGTGAAATTAAGAATGAGGAGGATACAGTGAAACTTCAGAAGGATATTGATCGATTAGGTAGTTGGGCCAGGAAATGGGGTATGAGATTTCAACCTGTCAAGTGCAATATGATGCAGCTGACAAATAAACGTACTAGTAAAATTCAGGCTTCTTACAAGCTTGAGGGTACTGTGTTGGAAAACGTTGAGAGTATCAAATATCTTGGTGTAACAATAACTAAGGATTTAAAATGGAATACTCACATCAGCAATGTGTGTACCAAAGCCAATAGGACCCTTGGTTTTTTGAGACGAAATCTGTTTTCTTGCCCCCAAGATGTGAGAGAAGCTGCCTACAAAGGTCTGGTGAGACCTATTCTTGAATATGGTAGCTCAGTTTGGGACCCTCATTATGAAGGTTTGATAGATGATTTGGAGAAGGTGCAAAAGCGTGCGGCTAGGTTTGTAACTAGGAACTATACATATGAAAAAGGTAGTATGACTGGCATCCTTAAAAAACTAAAATGGGAATCCCTGCAGAAAAGAAGGAAGGATAATAGAATTATATTACTTTACAAAGGTCTAAAAGGGAGAGCAAAAATACCCACGGATGACCTTATCCCCAAAAATAGGCGTTGTAGGAATCAACACTCCTTGGCATTTCAGATACCTTCAGCAAGTACAAATGCCTATTTACACAGTTTCTTCCCCCAGACCATTAGAGATTGGAATGAACTCCCTGATTCTCTGATCTCCTCTGCTGAATTGTCAGATGATTGTGTGTCTAAATTTACTTCTCTTGTGAGAGCTCGGGACTAACCCCCACCGGTCAAGCCCCATCCCCCCCTGGTGTAGTATTGTCAGTTTGACGTTTCACCAGTAAACTATTCTGATTCTGACTCCATTGGTTACGAGGTAAATTGGACAGAAAGGGCGCAGTGTGTGGCATACAGGTGTATGGTCTTTGTGGCTATCCTCTATTTGTGGAATTCAGGGAGCGTGTGCGGATGCAGGAATAATGTTAGCAGCATTACTCTGTTTGTGTTCCCTGCTGGGAATACTGCTCTCAAGTTATTAATTTCACTTCTCCACTGCCAAGCCCTCAAAGATAAAGTGGGGAGGAATATTGTGAAATAAGGCCACTTCCAACAGCCTCGCTGTTGGGCTAGCTCTTTAGCTACATGGTTAGAGTGGTTGCTTGTCACGCAAGAGATCCGGGTTCGATCCCGGCTAGGGACATGGTCTCTTTCTCCTAAAATTCTTCATTATGTCCCCCCTCCGAAGGGGTGGGGGACATATTGTTTTTGGTGTGGATCCCGTCGGCGGTGTCGGCGTCGGTGTAGCTTTTTGTCTGCACGTTATCTCCTGAACCACTGGATGGATTTAGACCAAACTGGCACAGAAATTTCATTGGGACAGCCGAATGGAGTGATGAGATTTCGTTGACCTTGACCCAGGGCTGTGGAAATATTGCAAAAATTCACTTGTCCAGGGACAAGTAAATTAGACAAATTCACTTGTCCCATCAAAATTATACTGGTCCGAAAAGGCGACAATTAAACATTATTATGTCAAAATCAAATAGACATTCTGAAAATGTTGCATCATGCTATAATAATTTTAATTAATATGTGCTTATGCTTGCCTTCAAACACCGAAATGTTAAGAAAACGTCAGAAACTTTGAATGTTACACTGAAAACAAAGTTATTATTTTAATATTTCACTTGTCCAGGGACAAGCAGATCTTAAAATTCCACTTGTCCTGTGCTTTCTAGTACCAGGTCGGACAAGTCGGGCATGCTATTTCCACAGGCCTGCCTTGACCTAATTTTCAAGGTCACAAAGGTCAATTAACTCTGAAAATCCAGGTGTCTCCATTCGTTTCCGATCTATAACTTGAGTAGTTTTTGACCGATTTCCTTCAAACTTTGCATATTAGTTGATACCGGCAAGGAGTGGTTTTGGATTGTAGATGGGTAAATTTCGTCAAACGACCTTAGAGTTATGGCCCTTGATTGAGGTTAAAAATTGCATTTTGTTCGTTTCCGCTCTCTAACTTGAGTAGTTTTTGACCGATTTTGTTCAAACTTTGCATATGAGTTGATACCGACAAGGAGTGGTTTGGGATTGTAGATGGGTAAATTTCGTCAAACGACCATAGAGTTATGGCCCTTGATTGATGTTAAAAATTGCATTTTGTTCGTTTCCGCTCTCTAACTTGAGTAGTTTTTTACCAATTTTCTTCAAACTTTGCATATGAGTTGATACCGGCAAGGAGTGGTTTGGGATTGTAGATGGGTAAATTTCGTCAAATGACCTTAGAGTTATGGCCCTTGATTGAGGTTAAAAATTGCATTTTTTTCGTTTCCATCTCTAACTTAGTAGTTTTTGACAGATTTTCTTCAAACTTTGCATATGAGTTGATACCGGCAAGGAGTGGTTGGGATTGTACAATGTAGATGGGTAAATTTCATCAAATGACCTTAGAGTTATGGCCCTTGATTGAGATTAAAAATTGCATTTTTTTCGTTTCCGCTCTCTAACTTGAGTAGTTTTTTACAGATTTTCTTCAAACTTTGTATATTAGTTGATACCGGCAAGGATTTGTTTGGGATTGTAGATGGGTAAATTTCGTTAAATGACCTTATAGTTATGGCCCTTGATTTATGTTCAAAATTACATTTTGTAAAAATTTAGGGTTGGGGCCGAGGTGGTCCATTACTTTTACAGCTGAAACATGTGATATTTTAAAATGTCTGTTGGTATGTATTGGTTTTAATTTAAAATGTCTGTTGGTATATATTTTTCAGGGTTATATGTAAAAATTTACAAAATTAAAAGTGGGTTGGGGCAGAGAGGGGGGACATATGTCCTAAAAATAAGGGGGGTTCAAGCGAAACACATGAACCCCCCTAAATCTGCCACTGACGTGTTTAAAGTCATTTCTGAGCAGCTGAATATGTTTACTGGCGACAGTTAAGCCAGAAGACAATATTTATCAATATTTTGCTCATGGACTGTAAATTGATGATTGGGCTATGAAACAGGGGCCCATTTGAAGGGTAATTGGTAAAAAAAAAAAAAAAAATCGGCTCATTTCATTGTTCATAGCCAAAAAAGAGAAGTCTCTTTGCCTAGAACTTAAGCTAGTATCTTACATGCATGCAAATTCCTCGCGACTGTTTTGTGAATTTAGTCGTGGACCTTTCGTTGGTTTTCACATTTGTGCGAGTGTCGCAAACTTGTCGCGAAGGGTTTAAACATCTTCAAAAATATTATGTGAATTTTTTCGCCAAAATATGTCGTAAGACTGCCGCATGACTGTACGACATTCATTCGAGTGTTGTGAACCTGTCGCCAAGAAATTTTGGTGAATTTACAAATAGAAAATTACGCGACACTTGTACGAATGTTGTACGACAGTCTTGAGAAAATGTATGAGCAACTTGCTACTACCTGGCGGGAAAATAAAACTGAGCGACATTCGTATGAATGTGGTGAGACACTCACGAATGTCCGAAATTCACGAATTTGTCACATATATGTCCATTCAGTGAGACTGCAACGTAAAAGCTGTGTTTATATCGTCAATCTTTATCGCGAAATAGTCGTGAACTAGTCATGAATTAGTCTCAAGTTGTTGCATTCATGTGAGATAGGGGCTTTACATACATTCATTTTGGATCACTGTGGCACTGGGCCTCACATGTCACACACCTGAGCTGTACCTATACAGAATATGTTTAAAGAAAAAAAAATGATAAGCACAGTATCAACAAAGTTAGGTGTTTTGTAGTAGAAACTGAGCAGCTAAAACAGTCTTTCTTTGTAAAGACAATAGTTGAATGGAACCAGCTTGATACAGAGGTGGTAAGTTACACACTGACAATAAATACCCTGATTCATACACGGCATTGTATATTTTATGGATTGTAGGATGACTTCGTGGATTGTAGTCTGGGAGGGAAACTTTGGATTGGAACTGAAAACTCAATTCCGTTGGTGAAATTTGTCTCTGTGTGAATGATGCCATTGTGAAATGTGTAACAAATACATAATTCATATGGTAAATTGAGTTTGTTAACCCTTAATTTCTGTTTCTTTTATGTTACTTAAACGGTTTATGCATTTGTTACACATTTTACGACAGCCGCCATTCCCACCAAGACCAAGAAGCCACTCCAATACTGGACAGTCCATAAAATAGACAGTGCCTTCATAATCTGCAGTACTTTTTTTCTTTTCTTTTTTATCCTGAGTCAATATCTGGTCACTTTTTTGATGATATATTCACAAATTTTGAATCTGTAAAGTTCTCAAGTACAACATATACATATAAGCATCATATTCTGATTTGGGCTGATTGGCAAGCTATTTTGCTTTACAAAGATGATCATGTTAATTGGCAGTGCAGAGGGCCGTTGGCAGTTTGATCACGGTTTGCACAGGCTTGGAAAGTACTTGAAGATGGAAGACAGCCTTGAAGTAGTCCATCGACTGAATGCACAATAAGGCTGATTTCCTTTCATGAAAGAGTTGGGGACTTTCAATCTGAAGGTCTCAAACTAAATTTGAGAATATAATATATGGTACATCAACTTGGGATGAAAGAGTCTTAATATATGAGCCGCCTCGTGAGAAAACCAACAATCTGCATATGCGAAAACAAAGGCGCAGATCAGCTTCGCAGTAACTGCGAAGCTGATCAGCACCTTTGTTTTCACTTCTCAGATAGTACATTTCCTCTTCTACTTAAATCCGAAAGTTCAAGCTTCTAGCTCTCTTCTGTGTTTGTACAGCTCGGTTTGTGTCGGACCTGTTCGGAAACCACATTGTTGGTTTTCTCACGAGACGGCTCATATAAGCTTTATCGTTTGTATCTTAGACAGAACTTTTTGGCTGCTTATGTAGGTGAATAATTAAAATTTGCCAAAGACCCGGTCCTTCATTAGAACATGCAGATTTACGAGATAATCTGAAAAATATTTTTTGGTCAATTTATGACCCAGCATGTCCCTTTTATGCTTTCAGAAATCTGCAGGCAGCCACAATGCATCACAGTTGATACTAGTCTGTGAGTGGGCACGAATAAAGTCTTGAGACGACCCCTCTAACATCTTGTACTGACCTTGACCTTAGAGTTATGGAGAAGAGACACAAGGAGATCCTGATTCAGCAGCGGGCCAACCTGGTGGAGAATCTCAACATGAGAGATGGTCTTTACACCCAGCTCATAACACGGAAAGTCCTTAACCAACGCATGGTTAGATCTATACAGGTGAATATTTTAGATAATTCCAAAACAAAATATATATGTGGTTCCTATTACATGGCTGTGAAACCGTTTACCAAGAAAACATACCAAAATTATAAAATAACCACTTTTTGGTTATACATGTACTTCTTAGGGTCAGGACAAAAAAATGGTTATTGAATTAAGAAAATTCACAACTTCGTATCTTGAGGATGACCATAAAAAATTGTTGGTTTGCTGTGCTCCTACTTACCCACCATCAAAATTGTCCCTACCCAAAAAATTTCATGGCTAGGCTGGGGATTTTTTTTTTTCTGTTGAAAAAAGCTTCCTAATATAGTTTCAAACATTATTTCAACTGTGAATTCTCTTTAAATATAGAGTTTTTAACCATATTCATGTACTGATAAAGCAAAAGTGCTTTTATCTGGTTTACCAAAAAAAATGCTCTACCTACCCATTCTGAAATTGATAGGTACGAGCACAGCAAACAAAGAGTCATTTAAGGATGGCCCCACATAAATAAAGCAGTCTCTTTAGTACCTAAATCTCGGGTTTATAATTCTGGACTTGATTTCAGAATGGGCGCTCTCTGGACCAACAGGCTGAGGAGTTGCTAAATATCTTGCCCACAAGAGGGCGGGAAGCATTCCAGAAGTTCTGTGATGCCCTAAGAGAGGACATGCAAGATGAAATTGTTGACCTTTACCTTGACCTTGATCCAGAGGTCATAGATGGGAAAGAGGATGATAAAAATAGCGTCCAAGAAACTGGGTCGAGTATTGGGTCAGAAGAAAGCCAGGAGACTTTGGCAGACACAAAATGTTGTAAAAGTCAAGTAGACGACATTCAGGCTTCAGTGTTAAGGTCAGGTGGTGAGGTTGCAGACGTATCAAAAACAGTTGCGCCTGTTGGTCTGTCAATCTGTGAAGAGTTTCAGCAGCAGACATACCGTAGAAGTTTTGAGCCAAGTGTTGTCAGAACATCGCAAGACAATGTAGACAGTGTTCAGTCTGCATGTCAGAAATATGTAGAACCGCATGCTGTGAGCAGACCTGTTGGTGGCTGCAGTCTTCAACAATGTGAACTTGATCAGCAGGCCAGGATGTTCTACCAAAACTCAATGTTACATCCAGAGAATGCACCTAGTGCAGTTTTCTCAGTTACCAACGGTCAGAGGTTACTCACTCCCAGTTCCCTGCCTTATAATATACTAGAAAAAGATTCTGCCCAAAAAGTTTACAGCCCAGTGAATCCCTTGTTACAGAGAGATAGCTCTCTGTTCAGACCCAGCACAAGTCTTCCAATAAAATATGAAAGTCCTGTCAAGGACATCATTGCTTCTCAATACATTCCGTCCTACCATACACCATCATCACCATTACTGAACCATCGTCTGTCACCATATAAAGACAATATAGAACAATTACAGCATAGTCCTCATAAAATTCAGCCACCTTCATCACCAAAAGTGTTCAAGAATATTCCAGGAGATTTGAATGGTGCTAGAGTATTAGAAAGATTTGAAAAGCATCTGGGTGATAATGATCAAGATTCAGAAAGAGGCCAAATCCTTGTCAGAGAGAACTTGAATCACAGTGTCATTCCAATCCAGGCAGAAAGTCCTTTAAAAAACATTGAAAACAATTTTGGCACAAATGTTGAATTCCATAGAAACAATTTACATTCAGACCAAGAAAACAAAATTCTTACTCAAAGACAGTCATATCCAACACATGCTTCCATTGAAGACCATCAACCAAAATATGTTAATGAAAGAGAATTTATGGAACTACAAGGCTACAAGGAACTTCAGTCCACCAATTCACCAGATAAGAGAGAACTGTTTAGCCTGCCTCGTCATATAGAGAGGGTGTTTCCAGATAGGGCTTCTGAGGAGTTGGTAAACAGGGGAGACAACTCTGTTTCTAGGCTTGCAAGATTAGATAGTGTGGGTAAGTTTAATTACCTCTGCGGACAACTAAAAATTCAGTCTGATCTGGAATTAAAGGGGTGTTTTACGGCCAATAGTTGGAGCAACATACTCCAAATTGTGAGGTACTGGCAATAAGTTTTGTCCTTGAGCAAGACGCATTAACCCCCGAAAGTACATGTACTAGTCATTACCAAGGATGTCTGCTCCACCCTGACATGGAAATTATCAATTATCATAAAGGGCAGGGTGAACAGCTCTTTACCAGTATGGTGATCATTCAGCTATCTGAAATCTAATATTTTATACCGACTTTGATGTTCTGTTCATGCATTCAGTTTCCATTTTCCAGAATTTATTATTGTACAGGTATGTGTAAAATCTGTTGCCTTTTGTGTACCTATTTTCGACTGAACTTCTAAATTTCAGACACAATGAATAAGAGACCATTTGCAGAACACCAGGAGACTAAAGGTAAGTGCTGACATTGAATATGCCTTGCTGCTATAATAAGCTGGACTGTGCAAAAGATTAAGGGCACATTTATTTTTCATGACAGAGAAAAATAATAAGATAATATCTCCACAAAAATTTCCATATAAACATTTACATGTGCACATTTTAGCACTCTTTAAATACCCAGGAAGTGGTTGCCCTTTCTTGACACGACTGAAAAATTGTTTTGTTAACTAGGACATAAAGAAAAACCCAACCTTGTAAAATTTCAGAATTTTATACATGTATTTGGTATGAGTAGTAACTTAGCATACTTTAACTGCTTATCTTTCAAGCAAAGCGATTGTGCCAAGACAGGAATACACCCCCAGAATTAACAAAACCAGAGAAGCTCACAACACTTCAAGTATATGACAATGTTGACAATCAAGTCATCAGAATACCTGTGATCGACGAGCCTAAACGTCAACCAGCTCCAGCAGTTGTAGTCATAGAAACACATCATGATCGTCACTTGACTAAAGTGGGCGGAGTTATGGATGATCCAGAAATAGATTTGACAGATGGGCCGGTTAATGTAAGAGTTGACGTGAGCACGAAACAGTTCTATCTGGCAAACTATAAACAGGTATGTTGCTTTTCTTCATCAAATATGCAGGTAATATTAGCTGTTATCTCAGTCATGTCAACATAATGGTTTTATCACAGACAAATACATGCAGAAGGCATGTGTTTTGTATCTTTGCTCTTTCAGTAAGTTTTAGTTTTTACAGATTTTAGAAGCGTGCATATCATTGAGCGGCTCAATTTGAGCCAATCGTAAACTACAGCTCAGGCTTCTCCAGTCTTTCAGAATAGACTTTAAACTATGGTCCTGTCTTCATATGACCATAGCTGTTGAGAGAGAAGTTTTAAATATGCAAAATACATAAACTTGAGTCAGGGAAATTTGATTTGAGTCCAGGGAATTGTTTGGGAATTTTGCTTTACTAAAATTGTAGACGCCCTGAAAAGATGCACAAATTAAAGTAACTGCTGTAGATGGTTGATGATTCTGTATTAAAGTAATTAGTTAAACTTTACAGGCATACCCAATGAGAAGAATTCCTAGGGGTAAAGCACTCATTCTGAACGTTAATGAAGTTGTTGGGAAGTCACCTCGCCGAGGCACTGACATAGATCGAGACAATCTACACAACCTGTTGTGTCAATTACATTATGATGTCACTGTGTACAATGATAGTGATGGGCTCACAGCTAAAGTAAGTGTTTTATTGTTCATAATTAAAACACAAGTATTCTGATTTATTTCATTATTGGTTTTAAATATGGGGGAAAATGCATTCAAATTCCAATACAACTCTATCCATTTCTTTAAGTAATGCTATTCATTTTAAAGTCATTATACAGTCCTACTTTGCATTGAATTTGAAATGATAGGATAGAAAACATGTCTATGAAGTTTCCCACCAGATCAGACACTTAACACATCGTTTCAACATCTGGTGGCTAGATGTTTTTAACTCCATATTAATGTTGTGGCTGATCTAACAGTGCGGCTGATCTCTGTCAGTTTTTGCATGTACATAAAATCAGGCATTCCTGGCATAAACAGTAATTTTATGTGGAGATCAAAGAGCACCATTTCCTGGCCAAACTTATGTTAACATTTTGAACCATATCAAACCTTTCTTTCAGGAGATGTGTCTTAAACTCCAACAGTTCTCCCAACACCCCGGGCACCAGGCCGCTGAATCTACGGTGGTCTGTATCCTCAGTCATGGAGAAGAGGGCTATATCTTTGGGGCAGATGGAAAGAAATTTGAGTTAGATGCAATTTTCGAGCTGTTTGACAATACAAGTTGTAGACACTTGTTGGGGAAACCCAAAATATTTATTATCCAAGCATGCAGAGGAGGTAATTAAGTCCCATGTTTTACCCATTTGCTTATCAGCCACATTATATGAAATCCTTTTATGGTTTTCATGATTTGTGTCAAAAAAAACACACAAAAAACAGCAAGCTTTATATATCAAACAACTGAAGTTTTGGATAGAGAATCAGAAATTCATCATGATAACATAACAGCATTGACTGACAAAAACATTTAAAAATAAGTTGTTCCTTTATAAGCTTTGAAAACATTCTAAGTAGGTAGGATGTTAGATATGCACCTAACAAACTCACTTAAGCTGGCCATGGTTATCAAAGAGGGCTTACTTTAATTTCAAATTTCATCCAGTCAGTTAATTGAGTGATTTGGGTCTGAAATGCAAGGAAGAGAAGCAGATATACTGGATAAAAAGTTTCACAAGAGTCATTTTTTTCTGCTGTTTGAAAATTAATGATTCCACCTGTATGAAGACAGTTTTCTTTATACCCCCGGCATTTATGCCGACGGGTATATAGTTTTCGCTTTTCCGTTTGTCCGTTCGTATGTTCGTTAGTTCGTTCGTTCGTTAGTTCGTTAGTTCAGTAGAATTTGCGTCAAAGTTTTGGTTAAAGTTTCTCTAGTGGTGTATATCTCATGCAGTTATAGTCAGAAACCATTCATATTTGGACCATAGGTACCCTATAGGGTTTGCCTTGTTTCCATGAGTTCGGACCCCAGGGTCCATGCCCGGGGGTGGGGCTAGAGATCAAAATCTAGGTCACCTTTATTTTGCGACAAAGTTTTGGTTAAAGTTTCTCTAGTGGTGTATATCTCAAGAACCATTTATCAGAAATCATTCATATTTGGACTTTAGGTACCCTATAGGGTTAGCTTTGATTCCAAGAGTTCAGACCCCAGGGTCCATGCCTGGGGGTGGGGCTAGAGTTCAAAATCTAGGTCACCTTTACTTTGCGTCAAAGTTTTGGTTAAAGTTTTTCTAATGGTGCATATCTCATCAGCTAATTTTCAGAAATCATTCATATTTGGACTTTAAGTACCCTATAAGGTTTGCTTTGTTTCCGTGAGTTCAGACCTGAGGGTCCATGCTCGGGGAGGTGGGGCTAGAGTTCAAAATCTAGGTCACCATGAAAATGTGCTATTTACATAGTGTTTTTTTCTTCTCTAAGTTCATATATTAACAAAGACTTATGGAATGTATTCCTATTTGGATCATAGATACCCTTTAGGGTTGAATTAAATTCCATGGTACCAAAATCTAGGGGTGGGGCTGGAGGTCAAAATCTAGGACACATTTATAAAATACAATAGTTACCAAGATTAATATTCTGTAGGTCTATTTCTTGACAATTGTTTGTCACAAAGCATTCATGCTTACAACATAGGTACCACATAAGGGTTAGACCCAAGGGTCCATGCATGGGGGAGGGGGTGGGGGTGGGATGGACCCAAGGGTCCATGCATGGGGTGGGGTGGGACTTGAGGTTAAGGTCTGGGGCATTTTTTTTTTTTTTTTTTTTAAGAATGACACTCTATTTTCATTCCAATCTAGGACTGAGGACCTGACCCACAATGTCCGTGGATTATGTCCTAGATTGAGTATACATGTCAGCTCTGTATACTGCTCTAAAATAGATCTGTCATTCTAAAACACCACTCCCCCATGTTTGTATGCAATGTGCTTCACAGTGCTTATTTCTAAAGTGTACTTGATAAGGGTACTGTCTTTCATTGGGGATTTGAGGTTCAATGTCAGGGGTGAGCATGTGCAGGGTTATATAGGTAGGGGGTAGGGAGGGGGCTTTGTGGCTACCAGCCGGGGGTATACGTGCCTCTCAAGGCACTTTTTCTAGTTGAAACTATTTCAGGAGCACTTGATAAAGGTGTAACATATTCCCTGGATGAGCATGACGGCTCAGACGCTAAGGTCAGACAAGTACCGTCTATGTCAGATATGTTGATCTGTTATCCAACTCAAATGGGTATGTGTCTTGATTCTGTTATAACAGCCACAAAAAATCATCTCTGCAAATATCATTGAAGATTATGAAATCATTGCTACGAAGTGTGATGGCATAGTGTAAAGTGCTTGATTCCATATAGAGAGATTGGGCTTTCAAACTCCACTGGTGATGGATATTGTGTTTAAGCAAGACACATTAGCTTTTGTGTGCGTTTTATAATTTATAACAAAGAATCATTATTTCTTAACGTAAGCCTTAATTCTAGCCTACTGATAATCATGCAGTAATGATTTATGTACTCAATGATTTATGTTATCAATTCTTTACTCATATAAGTCTGGCATCCCAATTACGGGACATGGGCAAACAGAATAGCCCCAGATGGGACGCCGCAAAATGCGGCGTCCCATCTGGGCTATTCTGTTTGCTTAATAGAGAAAAATCATAGAAAAATTGAATAAAAGTTTAAGACCAGTCCCGATTCCCCTAAAAATGAAAAATAGACACACCCAAATGATAATGATGGGAAAGTCCATTCGTCACTTATGGGTTAAGGGAGTTGATGGTGTTTTTATCCTTTCCTGTAGGTTATTATGCATGGAGGAATCGTGACAGAGGAAGCTGGTATGTGGAAGCACTGGTGCAGGTGTTCATGAAGTATGCAAAGTGTGAGGATCTGTGTACCATGCTGAATAGGGTAAGCTTCTTTTGCTAAACTGCAAAAACTTATACATGAAAAACTGACAAAAAATCTTTCAATACTATAAATAAAATACATAATGTCTTACTACTTCTGAGGCAATGAATTTACAAATATCAAATAGTGTTTTTTAGAACTTTTCTAGCTATCAGTATACAGTGGACTTGATGTGCATTATAAATTTTGCTTATCAAAATAAATATCCTTGTTTTCAGCAAACCTTTAAATTATCTCATTTACTTCCTTTCTTCCTGTTTTAGGTAAACCTGTTTACATTTAAAGGTAAACAGGATTACATTTTATGAACTTTTTTGTTTGTTTTAGGTAAACCTGTTGGTGTCTAAGAAGGTCTCCCACTGCCCCCAGATTGAAATGGACCAGATGTCTCAGATGTCAGAATACAAAAGCACCCTGAGAATGCCGCATCTGTTCTTCTTCCCGGGCATAGCTGGGGATCTGTACAGATAGAATGCAGAGGTCACAGACTACTTGGGAGTTGTAGACTACTTGAGAAAATGTTACAAGTCTTCCACTGGAAAGAAAGAGTCTGTGTTTCTTGTACGTAGCAGTATTTTAGCTATGAAGAACAGGCTTCAAATTTGGTGTATGCAATAATTGTGATAGGCTTGAGTAAGTCTTGTTTCCCACTGGACCATCTGACTGGACACTCTCTAGTTGGAATTTTCCTGTCTCCACTAAATGCCAATAATGGATTCTATTTGTCTTTAAAAGTAGTTTTGAATATTGCAGAAGCTTGTCTGAGATGATTCTAGAATAGTCAAGTAAAGGCCTAGGGGATTTAAGGCCTGATTTCGGCCTCGTATTGGTAAAAAATTGAATTTTGGAATTTTTAGGAGAAAAGTATTGCAAATAGCAGGTATAGGTCCCTGCACAACTATCTCATTCAAATTACACGTTGCCATGGCAACGCTCCGAAAAGCATAGAAATACCACTTTTTGCAATTTTGGGTCTATTTTTCGCCATTCCACATCATTTTTAGCTCGACTGCACAAAGTGCATAGAGCTATTGCAGTCACCCCGGTCGTCCACGTTCCCGTTCCCGTGCGCGTGCGCGTCACACTTGCGTTAAAGTTTTCTAGAAGTCCATATCTTGACAACCACTCATCAGAAAGCATTCATACTTGGACCATAGATACCCTGTAGGGTTAGCTTTCATTCCATGGCATCGGGCCCCTGGGTCCAGGCCAGGGGGTGGGGCTGGAGGTTAAAATCTAGAACACCTTCAAAAATGGCAATTCTTATGTTAAAGTTTTCTAGAAGTCCATATCTTGACAACCACTCATCAGAAAGCATTGATACTTGGGCCATTGACACCCTGTAGGGTCGGCTTTCATTCCATGGCATCAGATTCCTGGGTCCATGCCAGGGGGTGGGGCTAGAGGTTAAAATCTAGAACACCATTAATAATAATGGCTTTTCTGTGATATAGTATTCTAGAAGTCTATATCCTGAAAACTTTTTATCAGAGGGCTTTCATACTCGGACCATAGGTACCCTGTAGGGTTGAGTTTCATTCCATGGCATCGGGCCCCTGGGTCCATGCCTGTGGGGTGGGGCTGGAGGTTAAAAACTAGAATACTAAAAAATAGATGTACTGCTGTGTAACTTTTACAAGGAGGCATATCTTGACAACAACTTATCATAAAGCATTCATACTTCATACACTTTAGGTTCCATGACATCGGACCTCTGGGTCGGAGTCAAGGGGCGGGGCTAGAGGTCAAAATCTAGAACTCCTCGATTTTTTTTCTTTTTATTTCTTCATAGAAACAACTTAGGAGGATGGTTGGTCATTCATCTTTTGACTTTGTGACACTGACTTGTGTGTCATGACGGTAAGGGTCGGTTGACCTACTTTCCATGGTTCAGTGATTTTGCCTTATATCTTGACACTCAATTAGTATATTTTCTTACTTCTTTCAGATTATGAGTTAGTACGACCAGGCCTTTGACCCCTATATACTTATAGGTCACTGTGACCTAATTTCACGGTTCAGTGATTTTGCCTTATATCTTGACACTCAATTAGTATATTTTCATACTTTTTTCAGATTATGAGTGAGTATGACCAGACCTTTGACCCCAATATACTTATAGGTCACTGTGACCTAATTTCACGGTTCAGTGATTTTGCCTTATATCTCGGTACTCAAATGGTTTATGAACAAACTTCTTTCAAAGTATGTTTGCGTATGACAAGACCTTTGACCCTGAAGTAGTCCTACTCCACTGTGACCTAATTTCACGGTTCAGTGATTTTGCCTTATATCTTGACACTCGATTAGTATATTTTCATACTTTTTTCAGATTATGAGTGAGTATGACCAGACCTTTGACCCCAATATACTTACAGGTCACTGTGACCTAATTTCACGCTTCAGTGATTTTTGCCTTATATCTCGGTACTCAAATGGTATATGAACAAACTTCTTTCAAAGTATGAATGCGTATGACAAGACCTTTGACCCTGAAGTAGTCCTAGGTCACTGTGACCTAATTTCACCGTTCAGTGATTTTGCCTTATATCTTGACACTCAGTTAGTATATTTTCATACTTTTTTTCAGATTATGAGTGAGTATGACCAGACCTTTGACCCCAATATACTTATAGGTCACTGTGACCTAATTTCACGGTTCAGTGACTTTGCCCTATATCTCGGCACGCAAGTGGTTTATGAACAAACTTCTTTCACACTATGTTTGCGTATGACAAGACCTTTGACCCTAAAGTATTCCTAAGTCAATATGACCTAATTTCACGGTTCAGTGATTTTCCTTTATATCTCGGTACTCAATTGGTATATGAACATACTTCTTTCACGATATGAAAGTGTGAAAGACCTTTGACCATAAAGTAGTCCTGGGTCACTGTGACCTAATTTCATGGTTCTGTGATTTTGCCTTATATCTCAACACTCAGTTGGTATTTTTAGCTCACCTGAGCCGTCAGGCTCACAAGGTGAGCTTATAGTATACCCATGCTCCGTCGTCCGTCCGTCCGTCCGTCGTCCGTCCGTCGTCCGTCGTCCACCATTTTCAAAGATCTTCTCCTCTGAAACCGCTTGGCCAATCAAAGCCAAATTTTACATGAAGCATCTATGGGAAGGGGGAACCAATGTGTATATAAATAATCCAGGTCACATGACCAAGATGGCCGCCATGCCCATATATGGTAAAAACCCTTCAAAAATCTTCTTCTCCGGAACCACTGGACCGATTTCAACCAAACTTGGCATGAAGCATTAATGGCTCAAGCACTACAATGTGTATATAAATCATGACCCTATGATGACCTTGACCTATTTTACGGCAAGGTCAACATAGGTCGCGAATGCATTTGAATGGGAAAAATTGTTAAATTGTCATTTAAAGGAAAAATCTTGCAGAAAATGAGCAGTAGGACTGAATATTAATGATTCTGAAAAAAATTGGGCACCAGGGGCTCATCCGCCCCCACCCCGGGGCAATATACATGTATATCTCCATAATATTCAAACATCTTCTCCTCTGAAACCGCTTGGCCAATCAAAGCGAAATTTTATGTGAAGCATCAATAGGAAGGGGTAACAAATATGTATATAAAAAATCCAGGTCACATGACCAAGATGGCCGTCATGCCCATATATGGTAAAAACCATTCAAAAATCTTCTTCTCCAGAACCGGTTGACCGATTTCAACGAAACTTGGCAGGAAGCATTGATGGCTCAAGCACTACAATGTGTATATAAATCCTGACCCTGTGATGACCTTGACTTATTTTACGGGAAGGTCAACATAGGTCACCAATGCATTTGAATGGGGAAAACTTTTAAAATGTCATTTAAAGTGAAAGTCTTGCAGGAAATGGGCAGTAGGACTGGATATCAATGATTCTGAAAAAAATTGGACCCCAGGGGCTCATGTGCCCCCACCCCGGGGCAATATACATGTATATTTCCATAATATTCAAACGTCTTCTCCTCTGAAACCGCTTGGCCAAACAAAGCCAAATTTTAAGTGAAGCATCTATAGAATGGGGGAATCAATGTGTATATAAATAATCTAGGTCACATGACCAAGATGGCCGCCATGCCCATATATGGTAAAAACCCATCAAAAATCATCTTCTCTGAAACCAATAGACTGATTTCAAGGAAACTTGGCGTGAGGCATTGATGGCTAAAGTACTCCAATGTATATATAAATCATGACCCTGTGATGACCTTGACCAAGTTTATGGCAAGGTCAACATGGGTTGCCTGTGCATCTGAATTGGGAAAACTGTTAAAATGTCATTTGAAGGAAAAAGCCAACAGGAAATTGGCAAATGGACAGAATATTGAAGATTCTGAAAAAAGAAAATGGCCCAAGGGCTTATCTGCCCCTGCACTGGAGTTAAATACCATAATATTCAAACATGTTTATTGGTATATGCAGCTGATCTCAGGTGAGCGTTTACAGGACCATTGGTCCTCTGGTTTCATACTTCTTTCTGATTATGAATGAGTATGACCAGACCTTTAACCCAAACATACTTATAGGTCAATATGACCTAATTTCATGGTTCAGTGATTTTGCTTTATATCTCAACACTGAATGGGTATATGATCATTTTTCTTTCACATTATGAGTAAGTATCACTAGACCTTTGACCCTGCAATACTTATAGGTCAGTGTGACCTTTTTTCACGGTTCAGTGATTTTGCCTTGTGTCTTGGCACTCAGTTGGTATATGAACACACATCTTTCACAATATGAGTGAGACCTTTAAATCTTAGGTACTTATAGTTAACTTTCATGGTTGTGATTTTGCCTTATTGCATCAAGGCAAAAAGATGTGAGCATAATGCTTTGGGTTACTGGTCGGGTTTGGCCTTATGCTCGACAAAGGTCAGAAGCAGTCGAGCACGCTGTCCTGCGACAGCTCTTATTAACTACTGGCCCATGCGACGAACAATTTCTTATTATGAAATAATTATGAAGTATCATCCAGAGATATTGTATGCTGAGTATCATTTTGTTCGTCAAGTGGGCTGGCACTTAAAAATTAAAAAATGTGTTCAGAAATGGTCAAAAATAGACCAAAAAGTGCAGAATATGCTCTATCTATGGTTCCTCTGGGCGTTGCCATGGCAACGCTTGTAGGATAAATGAAGTACTTGTTCTTGTTTTTAATAGAGGAGACATGTGGCCGTTTTAAGGAATAGTTTTCTATACTAAATTCCAAAATTTATTTTTCAGCAAAATCTGAGGCCAGAATCAGCCGTTAAATGCCCTAGTCCTTTTTAGCAGATACATGCATAAACATGTTTACTCATTGTCATTTTTGTTTCATCACAAACTTTTTTATATCTGTAAATATCATTGTTATCATTCCATTAATATATTTTTATAATCCAGTGTTGATGTCTACATATTACAATGTTAAATGACTGTTTTATATTCTATATGTCTTCCAGACTACTGTTAAAGATATTTGAGCCGCCTCATGAGAAAACCAGCAATCTGCATATGCGAAAACAAAAGCGCAGATCAGCTTCGCGGATCAGCTTCGCGGTAACCGCGAAGCTGACCAGCGTCTTTGTTTTCGCTACATGGGTAGTACAATTCCTCTACTTTCTAAATTCAAAATTTCCAGCCTCTAACCATCTTTTGTGACTGTACAGCCTGGTTTGTGTCGGACCTTGCCGAAAACCACATTGTTGGTTTTCCCATGAGGTAGCTCATTTGCCATGTCCTCTTCCAGTTATGAACATTATCTATTTATTGACACACTTGTTAGGTTTGTAGTGTTTTGATACTCGATCGTTTTATAAGATTTGGACGTAGATTTTAGAAAAACATATTAGCTGGTGGATGACAAATTTACAAACCACTCTGAGATTTGCATTCATAGACACAATAATATTATTTTGTAATTGCAGTGGACATTTTGGTCACGGTTCATGCAGATTTTAATAAAAGACGGCCAGGTCATGGCTTCCAAAAATGATTATATCGCCAAGTGTCTTCACAGTTACAGACTTGATGTAGCCATTCAAGATATTTGAAGCAAACAAATATTATTATTACATTGTTAGTTTGTCATGCATTGGTTCTGCCATTTGTGATTGTATACTTTGAGTAGGATACTGTTATTCTTTGAGATTTTATTGTGAGATCATCTCATTAGCTTGCCTGCACGAAGTGCACAGAGCTATTGTTGTCACCTCGGTCGTCCGCTTTTACGTTTATGTGTACGTCCGCGTCTGCGTCACACTTTCGGTTAAAGTTTTTAGAAGTCTATATCTCTTGAACTTGTAGATGTATCAAGTTGATACTTTGCATATTGGTAGATATTGGTCTGAAGTTTTATGCAGTACCATCGTGGTCCACCCTGGGTGACAAGGTCAAGGTCACTGACTTAGAAATTTTATGTTAAAGTTTTTCATTAAAGATTTAAGAAGTCTATATCTCTTGAACATGTTGATGGATCAAGTTGATACTTTGCCCGTTGGTAGATATTGGTCTGAAGTTTTATGCAGTACCTTCGTGGTCCACCCTGGGTGACGAGGTCAAGGTCACGGACTTAGACATTTTATGTTAAAGTTTTTCATTAAAGATTTAAGAAGTCTATATCTCTTGAACATGTTGATACTTTGCATGTTTGAAGATATTGGTCTGAAGTTTTATGGAGTACCATCATGACCCACCCTGGGTGACCATGAGGTCAAGGTCATAGATTTAGAAATTTTTTGTTGAAGTTTTTCGTTAAAGTTGTTAGAAGTCTATATCTCTTGAACATGTTGATGGATCAAGTTGATACTTTGCATGTTTGTAGATATTGGTCTGAAATTTTATGCTTTTACAACCCACCTGAGCAACCTTGAGGTCGAGGTCATGGGTCAAAGATTTTGATAAATTAGTGGCAAAGCACAAGTCAGGCGAGCTACGCTGTCCTGCGACAGCTCTTATTTGATAGAGAAATCAGATTTTAAGCTCACCTGAGCCAAAGGGAGAGAAATCAGATTTTAAGCTCACCTGAGCCAAGGCTTACAGGTGAGCTTATAGGATTGGCATGCTCTGGCGTCCTTGTCGTCGTCATCCACAATGTTCAAAGATCTCCTATGTCAAAAATGGCCACCATGTATAGTAATATCCCTCTGCTACTTTAATAAGAAGTTTCATGCTTCTTGCCTTCGTCTTTGATTATAAGGGCTGGTTTCTTGGATCTGGTCGGAAACCCTGAAGAATGACGCGTTTCATTTTAGGATTATTGAGTGTCATAGTATTGGGTATGATGTGATATTCACAGTGAATACCAGTATTGACCGAGGCAACAGAGAAGGTCAGTATTGGTAATTTATGTGAGTATTACTGTCATTTCTAATCACTCATTATGAATACACAAATGAGCCGCCTCATGAGAAAACCAACAATCTGCATAGGCGAAAACAAAAACGCAGATCAGCTTCTCGGTAACCCTGAAGCTGATCAGCGCCTTTGTTTTCGCTACAAGGGTAGTATAATTCCTCTTCTTAAATTCGAAATTTCAAGCTTCTGGCCTGCTTCTTCGACTGTACAGGCCGGTTTGTGTCGGACCTGTTCGGAAACCACATTGTTGGTTTTCCCACGAGGCGGCTCAAATTATGTCGGTTTAATGGGGCAAGGTGATAAGTCAGAAATATCAAGGCGTGACAGTGTTGTTGAGTACAGCGAAGCTGGACAACACACATGTACAAGGGTTGACCGTTCCTGACCCCGAGGTTATTTCATGCTCAGAAATTTATCCTGCTCATAAATGTTTAACATTTATCAGCAAGATAATACTAGTTTTTGAGTTTTGAACCTGAATTTTCCACTTATTTTGATTATTTCAACATTTATGAGCAGTTGAAATTTCATGCTTAGCTGAGCTGAGCTTGAAAAAAGTTTTATAACCTTGGGGCCTGGGCGGAGAGAGATAAAAAAAAACCAAGATCATTAGCCTGTCCGATCTTAAATGAAGCAGACCTGCATTAGATCCCAATACCTGACAAGTCTTTCGTGAAGATTTAGTCATGAAAATATTTCTACAACATTTTCCCCATCTACAGATTCAAATGGTGTGTTAGTTATTTGTCAGTGATGAAGGAAACTAAATGAGCCGCATCGTGAGAAAACCGGATTTTTGCCTAGGCGAAAACAAAGGCGCAGATCAGCTTCGCGGTAACCGCGAAGCTGATCAGCGCCTTTGTTTTCGCTACTCGGATAGTACAATTCCTCTTCTACTTAAATCCGAAATTTCAAGCTTCTAGCTCTTTTCTGAGCTTGTACAGGCTGGTTTGAGTCGGACCTGGTCGGAAACCCCGAAGACCGGTTTTCTTGCGTCTCGGCTCAAATACTGATAATCTGCCTCTGCGAGTCTTGCCTAGGAACAGTGTGTTTAGGATAGCTCACCATCTAGTTGGCCTCCCAAGCCCCCCAAATATTTTTCTGTTGGCATTTTTGAGTACATTTTGGCATCCATGCCTAATGTGTACCTTAATGTGTAACAATACATGCTAGGTTGGATGCCAAGTCTGAAAATGCCCCAGAGTCCCAAAAATAGGTCAAAGGTCAACTAAGTGTAAAATTTGAGATATTTCAACATTATAGCAGTATCTTATGAAATATTTTCATTTTTGTTTGTAAAAAAGCCCCAAATTACATCTAATGCATTTGTATGGTGTAATCAGTTACAATTGTTACAACAAAGTAATGCAGATTTAGGTCAAAGGTCACTTTAGTGCAAAAAATGCTTATTTTCATGCCCTTTTACAATTGCCTGTATAAACATCAGTGTCAGTGGTATTCTGATGGGGATAAAGTTCTTTTAGGTACTTTTTGTATCATTGGTGTATAGGATCTGATCGTAGCAATCATTTGATACCAATTTCAGCTCTCTGCAGCTTTTGGTTGCTGAGATATTGTCAATTTTATTGGTACACTCCCCTGTATTTGTCTGTTTTTTCTCTTTTACATGTATCTTAAGTTTTCTTAATTTTTTGCAACGGCATAGTCAGCTTGGTCATATATATTATTACATGTTTATACATTATTGCCATAACAATCATTTGATACCAATTTCAGATCTCTGGGACTTATGGTTGCTGAGATATTAACGATTCCATTGGTATACCCCCCTCTATTTTTCTGTGATTTTTATCAAATATTTTAAGTTTTCATCAATATTTAAACAACAAGAAAGTCGAACTATTCATTTATCTTATCGCATGTTTATAGAACATTATCATAGCAATTATTTGATATCAATTTCACCTCTCTAAAACTTTTGGTTGCTAAGTTATAAAACATTTTGTTGGTATAACCCATCCACTTTTCTGTGGCTTTTCACTAATATTTAAAGTTTTTATCAATATTCGAAAAACAAGAAAGTCATAATGTTTGTGTGTCTCGCAACAAGGTTATAGAATATTATCCTAGCAATCATTTGATACCAATTTCAGTTCTCTAGAGCTTTTGGACACTGAGATATTAGCAGTTTTTTTGGTATACCCCCTTCGTTTGCTAAGGATTTTTCTCCTATATCTTAAGTTTCCTTAAATATTTGAGAAACAAGATAGTAAGCTTGTTTATATACCTTATCACATGAGTATAGAATATTGTCATAGCAATCATTAGATACCAATTTCAGCTCTCTATGACTTTTGGCTGCTGAGATATATACGTTTTTGTTGATATACCCCCTCTATTTTTCTGAGATTATTATTTAATATTTAAAGTTCTCATCACTATTCTAACAACAAGAAAGTCAGATTATATATGCGTCTTATCACACTATTATAGAACATTATTATAGCAATAATTTGATACCTATTTCAGCTCACTAGAGCTTTTGGTCACTGACATATTAGCAATTTTATTGGTATACCCCCTTCATTTGCCACTGATTTTTCTCCTAAATCTTAAGTTTTCTTAAATATTTGAGAAACAAGACAGTCAGCTTGTTAATATACCTTATTACATGGTTATAGGATATTGTCATAGCAATCAGTTGATACCAATTTCTGCTCTCTCTATGGCCTTTGGTTGCTGAGATATATACGTTTCCGTTGGTATACCCCCTCTATTTTTCTGAGATTATTATCTAATATTCAAAGTTCTCATCATTAATCCAACAACAAGAAAGTAAGATTATTTATGTGTCTTATTACACAATTATAGAACATTATTATAGCAATCATTTGATACCTATTTCAGCTCTCTAGAGCTTTTGGTCACTGAGATATTAGCAATTTTATTGGTATACCCCCTTCGTTTGCCAGTGATTTTTCTCCTATATCTTAAGTTTTTTTAAAAAAAATGAGAAACAAGGAAGTCAGCTTGTTTATATACCATATTACATGGTTATAAAATATTGTCATAACAATCATTTGATACAATTTCTGCTCTCAATGGCGTTTGGTTGCTGAGATATAAACGTTTCTGTTGGTATAACCCCTCCATTTGTTGTGATTTTTCTCTAATATTATATTCATTAAGATTTCATCAATATTCAAACAACACAAAAGTCTGATTATTAATATATCTTATTTTGTGGTTTTAGAATGTTGTAATAGCAATTATTTGATACCAATTTCTGAACTCTGTGGCTTTTGGTTGCTGAGCTATAAGCATTTCTGTAGGTATACCCCCTACATTGTTCTGTGATTTTTCTCTAATACTGAAAGTTCTCATCAAAATTTGAACCCCAAGAAAGTCGCATTCTTTCTGTATCTCATCACATTATTATAAACCATTATTATACCAATCATTTGATATAAATTTCAGCTCTCTAGAGAGTTTTTGGTAGCTGAGATATAAGCAATTTTGTTGGTAGACCCCCTTCATTTATCTGTTATTTTTCTCTAATATCTGAAGTTCTCTTTAATTTTGAACATTAAGATAGCTAGTTTGTTTATATATCTTATTACAGAGTTATAGAACATTGTCATAGCAATCATTTGGTACCAATTTAAGCTCTCTAGGGGTTTTGGCCGACGAGATATAAGCAAGTGTGCTGGTATGCTCCATTTTTTCGTGATTTTTTCTAATATATAAAGTTCTCATTAATATTTGAAATCCAGGAAGTCAGTTTGATTTTTTTTTTAATTATTACATGGTTATCAAGCATTGTCAAACCAATCATTTGATACCTATTTCTGCTCTCTTAAGGTCTATCAGTAGCCAAGAAACATGTGGTAATAAAGGTGTACCACACTATTTCCTCTGCTAATTAGAGGTGGGGGTGAACACTTTATGATTTTACGTGACACACATTGGCAATAAAGAGATCCTCTGACCAAACTGGCACCCATGGGCATTTGTTCTAAGGGTGTAAGGTACATCCTATAGATATTCCACCCTAATTTGAACCCTTCAAATGGCAATAGATTTTCCCTTTGTATATCTTGATTTTCGTCATTTTCATTAATATTTATGAAAATGCAAATGAGATAATTATTATTTAGGCCCATGAGTCATCAACAAATTTGTCAAATAGTGTTATTGGTACAATAACAATAAGCCAAAATGATAGGCACAAATTAGTTTTTATGGGATAATTGATTTTTAATTGTTTCTTTTTATTCATTTTAAATTTTTAATGAAAATTCATGAATATGCAAATAAGATATTTTCCATTGCTTATAATTGGAAGAAAGGGCTATGTCTAAGTTTTAAGATGAGACCAAGTTCAATGGTCTAGGATTACAAATAATTGAGATATATTCAATTTTCTATGTGTATCCCCATTATAAAAATGCAAAAATGAATATTTAGGGTACTTTAATAGAACAAAGCGTAAAACGCAAATGCTTACACTGGCAGAAAACAGGGTCTGGTAGCTTTTTCAATGTACTTAAATTAGAAAATCATAGTGTAGAAAATTCCCCCTGGGGGAAAGGTGTATGCATAGCTAGAAGACTATTAGTTATCATAACAGGTTTTGATATTTTTGCACTCATATGACTTTTGACCTAATTATGTGACCCAGAGGCAGTTACAGACTTGGAATATACCCATATGAGTTTAAACACTTGTCAATGAATAAAATAAGCACATGTTGCCTTTAGTCAGTTCATGTTTGATTTAAGAAATACTTAATTATTGAAACGGGTGTTTGTTATTTTGCACTCATTTGACTTTTGACCTAATTCTGTCACCCAGGAGCATTTACAGTCTTAGCATCCACCTCTATGTCTTTGGACACATGTCAATGAATGACATGAGAACAAGTTAGCTATAATCAGTCCATTATTTTCCAAAACAATAATGTCTATTTTCATTTTTACAGATTTTTGCTATTTTGCACTCGTTTGACCTTTGACCTTGTTCTGTGGCACAGAGTCATTTACAGACTTGGCATCCACCCGTACGAGTTTGGGCACATGCCAAGGAATATTATGAGCACAGGTAGAATAATGTACTCAAAAATGCCAACAAAACCAAAACTAAGCCACTTTTTTGGATTTGGACTGCCAAGTAATCACGACATGATCTATGTCTAGAAATGACATTATCATACGGGGTCGCTGTTTTCCAGTTGATAACGTCACGTGATAAAAATTGTTTAGACCACACACATGTGTCAACACTTTTGCGGGAAAACTTCATTGACGACATCCGTAACAACAATGTAAATTTTGTATTGAAAATATGTCCACTTTGAAGGCAATAAAATCCTATTAAATTTAAAAGTCATATGATAAAACAAATCTTACACTTGTGGTCATTTCATATGAAATTTATCAATCTCGCCAAAGGCTTGATAAATTTCGTATGAAATGACCACTCGTGTAAGATCCTCTTATAGTAAAAATAAATGGGTTGAATAAATAGACAGAACATTATTTTTAATTTAAAGGACAGTCTGATCTGATTACTTTTTCACATTTAAGATGTCACGAAAAAATATCTTCTGTTATTTGAAAAAATAGGCAATTTGTTTTTATCCACATTTCATATTGTAACAAGCTATTGCAGTAGCAAAGCAGGTTTTCTCTAATAAGCATTTTGTATCATTTCATGACCACCATATGTGTTCAGACTTTAAAGCAAACATTGTTTACTTCATTGCTTGCCAGAAGACCCGCCTTTAGTTTAAGGTTTATCAGGCTCGCATGTATATATACTGAACAAAAAAAGAAACGCAACAATAGGCCACCAAAGATTTTCGAGTTAAACGGCAAAACGTTGATAATTTCAGGTCTGTTGCTGTATGATTCACATGCATGGGATGTTAGGGTATATCATGCAAAAATCTGATTTTCATTTCGATAAAAATTCAACAAGATTTTTTCCTCGTCTAAAATAATGCAAATCGGGAAAGATTTGCTCTGCGCATGCGCACACTTTTGAACCTCCAGATCATCAAGAAACAATGTCAGCTGCTCCCTTATTAAAATTCATAAAAAAGAAATAATGTTACACGACACACAAGCTCGTAATTAAAACCGTCAAAATCTCTATATGTTTAATTAAAAGGGGGGTAATTTCAATTTTGTTTGCTTTATTTCTTTAACGTGTGAGTCATCTGCCGAGTAGTACATTGCGATTTTGAATGGGGGGTTATAGTGGATTTAAATCGTACCATAACTTTGATGCTTGCGCATGCGCACTGTGTGGTATACTACTTTCAGCATGTCTATGGTCGGCATCGAATAACTCCGTAAATACTCATCAAAATGAAAATCGTTTTGTTGCATTCGGAAGCCTAATATCTCACGCAGAAGTAGAAAATGCAATAATTTCTGATTGTATCATAGTTTGCTCAAAATTTAGTGGAATATAATTGTTGCATTTCTTTTTTTGTTCAGTATAAATATGTGCCGCCAGATACTAGCTTGGGTTGAAATCTTTAACTTTAGTGAGATTTTGAAAACAAGAATGATTTAACAACACTTTATCTATTAGATTGTTGAAATACACTTTCATTTTGATGTATTTTTGGTAATCTATGAAGAGATTGACTTTGACAGAACTGTTTGTGTTATACTTACCCACAATAAACATTATGCTTGGAAAAGTAATTACATGTATGTCCCTTTCTATCCCTATGATTTTTTTTTTTTCAAATAAATTTCAATTCTAATGCATTTGGTTTGTGTTATATCTATTCCATTTAACTTTATGCCAACCTGGCCTAACACCTATCACAAAGATCAGAGTAAGTCTGGATCTTATGCTATCAACAATTATCACATCTGCATAGCAGAATGCGATATACAGCTGATATACGTCTAGTACAATTCCTCTTCTTTCTAAATCCTAAATTTCCAGCCTCTAGCTATCTTCAGTGCTTGTACAGCTCAGTTTGTGGCTGACCTGTTTGGAAACCACATTGTTGGTTTTCTTGTGTTAATGACAAAAGATTTGATTCTCCAAACAAATGGTCACCTTTCTGAGAAAAGGCTAGTTATCTTCTCATCCATTGTTATATTTTATGTGAAGTCTATAGCTCGATTTTGACCTTATACATAAGCAGATTATTATTTTTCGTTGATAAAGGCATGGCAAAGGATTCTCACATTTTATCAACAAACAAGTAGCCCAAGGGCAACGATCGCTCACCTGCGAGTCAACAAGTACAGTCACTGGACAAAGTGTTTTGTTTTTGTTTTTTTTTTTTTTTTTTGAAAATCTGATCAAAATTGAAGATGCTGGAGTGGCCACAACACGAACAAGTAGCCCAGGGGCAACGATCGCTCACCTGAGAGTCAACAAGTACAGTCACTAGACAAAGTGTTTTTTTTTTTGTTTTGTTTTTCTTGTTGTTCAAACACTAAAGGGCAGCTAACTCCGCAGTCAGAGGTCGGAGCTGGCCGAAATTCGAATTCATCCGAGATATTGTAGTTATCCTTGTTACCTGCAAGAATGAAGAAGATCCACTGAAAAACAAAGATGCTAGAGTGGCCACAACACAAAATATTGATTTTTCAAACACTCAAGGGCAGATAACTCCGCAGTCAGAGGTTGGATCTGGACAAAATTCGAACTCATCCGAGATAGTTACCCGCAAGAATGAAGAAGATCCACTGAAAAACAAAGATGCTAGAGTGGCCACAACACAAAATATTGATTTTTCAAACACTCAAGGGCAGATAACTCCGCAGTCAGAGGTCGGATCTGGTCCAAATTTGAACTCATCCAAGATGTTACGAATGTCCTTGTTACTTACAAGAATAAAGAAGAGCCGAAAAAAAAAATGAAGGCGCTAGAGTGGCCACAACACAAAATATTGATTTTTCACACAGTCAAGGGCACATAACTCTGCAGTCAAGGGTCGGATCTGGCTGAAATTCGAACTCATCTGAGATGTTATGGCTATCCTCGTTACTTCCAAGTTTGAAGAAGATCCAATCAAAATTGAAGGCGCTAGGGTGGCCACAACACAAAATAATGATTTTTCAAACACTCAAGGGCAGCTAACTCCACAGCCAGAGGTCAGATCTGGCTGCAATTCGAACCCATCCGAGATATTATAGTTGTCCTTGTTACCTGCAAGAATGAAGAAGATCTAATGAACATTAAAGGCACTAGAGTGGCCACAACATTTTCCCCATTATAAGTCTATGGGGATTTTTCCAGACGCTCAAGGGCAGCTAACTCCGCAATCTGAGAACCTGGCCAAAATTCGAACTCATGCGAGATATTATGGTTGTCCTTGTTATTCCCAAGAATGAAGAAGATCCAGTCAAAAATGAAGTTGCTAGAGTGGCCACAACATTTTCCCCATTATAACTCAATGGGAGCTATCTGTTGCTATGGAAACCAGAGTTCCGATCCGATCTGCTTAAAAACCTATGGCAGGCAATCCCCCATCCCAATGCTGCTTCATGTAAAATCTGACTGCAATCTGCCAGCTAGTCTCAGAGATATTCAAGATTGAAAGTGTGAATGCACAGACGGACGGACAGCTCGACTACCATACTATAAGCTCACCTTTTCAGCCTTCGGCTCAGGTGAGCTAAAAATTGATTTTTCAAACATTCAAGGGCAGCTAACTCCGCAGTCCAGAGTCGAATTTGGCTCAAATTCGAACTCATCCAAGATGTTATGGTTATCCTTGTTTCTTCCAAGAATGAAGAAGATACGATCAAAATTGAAGGTGCTAGAGTGGCCACAATACAAAATATTGATTTTTCAAACACCAAAGGGCAGCTAACTCTGCAGTGAGGTCAAATCTGGCCGAAATTCGAACTCATCCGAGATATTGTAGTTATTCTTGTTACCTGCGAGAATGAAGAAGATCCACTGAAAAACAAAGATGCTAGAGTGGCCACAACACAAAATATTGATTTTTCAAACACTCAAGGGCAGATAACTCCGCAGTCAGAGGTCGGATCTGGTCGAAATCCGAACACATCTGAGATATTGTAGTTATCCTTGTTACCTGCAAGAATGAAGAAGATCCACTGAAAAACAAAGATGCTAGAGTGGCCACAACACAAAATATGGATTTTTCAAACACTCAAGGGCAGATAACTCCGCAATAAGAGGTCGGATCTGGTCCAAATTTGAACTCATCCAAGATGTTATGGATGTCCTTGTTACTTCCAAGAATGACGAAGATCCGAATAAAAATGAAGGCGCCAGAGTGGCCACAACACTAAATATTGATTTTTCACACAGTCAAGGGGAGATAACTCTGCAATCAAGGGTCGGACATGGCTGAAATTCGAACTCCTCCGAGATGTTATGGCTATCCTTGTTACTTTCAAGTATGAAGAAGATCCGATCAAAATTAAAAGCACTAGAGTGGCCACAACACTAAATATTGATTTTTCAAACACTTAAGGGCAGATAACTCCGCGGTCAGAGGTAGGATCTGGTCAAAATTGGAACTCATCTGAGATGTTACGAATGTCCTTGTTACTTCCAAGAATAAAGAAGATCCGAATAAAAATGAAGGCGCTAGAGTGGCCACAACACTAAATATTGAATTTTCACAGTCAAGGGCAGATAACTCTGCAGTCAAGGTTTGAATCTGGCTGTTTTCGAACTCATCCGAGATGTTATGGCTATCCTTGTTACTTCCAAGTATGAAGAAGATCCGATCAAAATTGAAGGCGCTAGAGTGGCCACAACACAAAATAATGATTTTTCAAACACTCAAGGGCAGCTAACTCCACAGTCAGATGTCGGATCTGGCTGAAATTCGAACCCATCCGAGATATTATGGTTGTCCTTGTTACCTGCAAGAATGAAGAAGATCCAATGAAAAATAAAGGCGCTAGAGTGGCCATTATAAGTCTATGGGGATTTTTCCAGACACTCAAGGGCAGCTAACTCCACAATCTGAGGTCGAGCCTGGCTGAAATTCGAACTCATCCGAGATGTTATGGTTGTCCTTGTTACCTGCAAGAATGAAGAAGATCCAATCAAAAATGAAGTTGCTAGAGTGGCCACAACATTTTCCCCATTATAACTCAATGGGAGCTATCTGTTGCCATGGAAACCAGAGTTCTGATCCAACTTGGCCCAAAACCTAATGCAACCATTCCCCCTCCTCAATGATGCTTCAGATAAAATTTGATTGCGATTGGCCTAGTTGTCTTAGAGATATTCAAGATTGAAAGTGTGAGTGGACGGACGCACCCACGGACGCCGGCTCGACTACCATACTATAAGCTCACCTTGTGAGCCTTCGGCTCAGGTGAGCTAAAAATAACAGCGTATTTGTAATATTCATGATTGAAATTTTAACGAAATCGTTATCTAAAGATGTCGTTAATTTTGAACAACAGGGCCCTGGTGTCTTAATTGGTATTTTTAATGTCATTGTACCAATTTCTGGACTTTCAAATTTTATGTTACTACTCTTAAGCGGCTGAGACACAATCAGGGTTGCCTTTTGTGTTGCACTTGAGGCAAAAAAGTAACCTCTTTGTATTTTCATTTTTCTTGGTTTATAATAACTTATGACCTATCAGGTTTATATTCCAGAAATAATTCTTTTGGCTCTCGCGTTTTTCAAATTTCACCATAGTGGGTAATGGGAATAGTTCAGAAAAGGAGCTTCAAACCAGTGTTTTGGGCTGCTTAAATAAGATCATATGCAGCCTAGATAAGTCATTGTTCCATGCTGCAGTTAATTTAATACAATGTAATATGTGTGGTTGCATATGAAAAATTGAAGGAAACCTTGACTGCAACAAACATTTTATTTCTAGGGTGTCTCTTAACATGGGGCTACGGACTCTACAGGCCATGCAAAAAATATATTTGACCACATCAGCGGTCATATACAATTTCTTGACAAAACTTTCAGCCATGTTTTACTAGTCCTCAGTCTGAAAAATAATAAGACCATTTCATCCTTGCTAATAGGAATCTGGCTTTGAACATTCATTATGAAAATAGGGGCTACGGACTCTACATACAAATGATTTTTAAAAAAATCAAGTACTCTTCATTGTGAGGATAAATTCAACTTTCATTGATTCTAAACTTTCTATTGTCTTAACAATGAAAGACTAGATACCAAAAAATCATGTTCTAATCATGGGTGTAATTTTTTTTACCTGCCAACTGAAGACACCATGAAAAATTGAAAAACATAAGAAAAGTACTGTTTCACTTCATACTTCATATTTTCATTAATTTTAGTCCAAATTCAAAGCCGTAAAAAGTATATTACAGGGGACATATATCTCCTTAGTTCTAGAGCCATATGCAACGCATTTCATTTATGAAAATTAAAGCAAACTTGTTTACAAAATACCCAAAATAAAAGTGCAACATCATAACATGTTAAAAACAGTGTTTTTTTAGCATATAATCTCTCACTGACGCAAAATATTGTACACAATATGGTATCATTATATATCGCCAGAAAGCTTATTTTCCCAGTGTTATAATAAAATAAAAACAATAGGTATTGGATAATATCACAGTGAATTACAGATGCATAACATGACCAAGGTAGTAAAGGCAACCCTGATTGTGTCTCAGCCGATAGTAAACTTCTACATGTACATGTATATTACTACATGCTGAAAAGCTTGGCTGGGGCATGATCTAGTATGTCTGCAACCCAAGAGACAGGTTAATATGTTTGTTTGAGATAATACTTCTCATCTACGGACAACAGCTCCGGTCATTTTGGGGCAATGTTATCCTAGGTTTTGTATTAAGATCATATGAGCTGGGACGCGAGAAAATCGGGGTTTCCAACCAGATCTGACACAAACCGGTCTGTGTAGCTACAGAAAATGGTTAGAAGCTTGAAATTTAAGAAGAATAGGAATTGTGCTGTCCGTGTAGCGAAAACAAAGGTGCTGATCAGCTGTGCAGTTACTGCACAGCTGATCTGCGCCTTTGTCTTCGCATAGGTAATTATCCTGTTTTCTCACGACATGGCTCACATTAGGTGCTGCTGTCACAGTCAACAGAACATATCCTCAATGAAAAAGAAACTGGAAACAAAACAAATCACAAAAATCTCTATTTCAATATTAAATTTATTAAAAGTAGTGTCTCAATGAATGAAGAGAAAAATCATTTTTGCCAACGGTGGAATTTGACAAGCAAAATCATGTTTTGGAATGGGGCTGGACGTTTATAACAACATCACTTTCTTTGTTAATAAAATCACTTAAAGGAGTTAATGAAATCTGTCCACAAAATTAAAGTTTGCAATTCTGAAAGTTAACATTGTTCCCAACAAAAATGAATGAAGAAATAATTGAATATATATTATCCACACCACATGGTTAATTATCTGCATCACACCACTCATCCTAAAACACCACCATCGTTAACCCTTGGATGGCCACTCTGGGTTCCAGTGTAGACACTCGATCAGGTGTTTATCCATTTCCTGACATTCGATCTTGGGATTTTCGGTCTTCATCGAGTTGCATCTTATGACCTCCTTAAAGGCGTCCCCACAGGCTCCTTTGATTTTAAAGGAGTCGAAATCTTCGGGTACTTGCACATCCACGAAGGCTACGCCTGAAAGAAACAAGGTAACACACCACTTTCATATGAGCCGCCTAGTGGGAAAACCAACAATGTGGTTTCCGACCAGGTCCGACACAAACCGGCCTGTACTGTCACAGAAAAGAGCTAGAAGCTTGAAAGTTCAGATTTATGTAGAAGAGGAATTGTACTATCTGTATAGCGAAAACAAAGGCGCTGATCAGCTTCGCAGTTACCTGCGAAGCTGATCTGCGCCTTTGTTTTCACCTATGCAGATTGTTGGTTTTCCCATGTGGTCGCTCACATGTTTATAAACAAAAACTCCTGTCTAAATGGTATTTTATTACTAACAAACGCCAATGCTACACTTTAAAGTCTTTTAATTTTGTTTGTTTGATTTGCCTAGTGTATACAGCTATAGTAATGTAGGGGGGATAACTCTGTTATGGAACTTCTTATGGAACTTCAATCTATGGAACCTACCACTACACTGAGCCGCGACACGACAAACCGGTCTTTGGGATTTCCGACCAGGTCTGACACAAACCGAGCTGTACAAGCACAGAAGATGACTAGAGGCAGGAAATTTTGGATTCAGAAAGTAGAGGAATCGTACTATCCGTGTAGCGAAAACACAGGCACTGATCAGCTTCGCAGTTACTGCTAAGCTGATCTGCGCCTCTGTTTTTGCCTAGGCAAAAATCCGTTTTTCTCATGACGCAGCTCACACTGCTATGTTGTGTCATCTCAAATGTGCTGCATATACAGTAGATCACTACTCAAGTAAACAAGTAACTACTGATTATATGTACAGTATGGATGACTTGACCACTTTCCTGCAAGTGCAGGCTCAGACCTTCTACTAGCTCAGACCTTCTAAGAGGTTAACCAGTACTTGGGTGGTCACCTAGATTGTACACAGCCTTGCCTGGAGACTCAAACAGCCCATCGGTTTCTCACAGGCCCAATAAGCAGAGGAAAATAACACTTTTGGAAGTAACTTACAGGCAATGGTTTGACCTAGCCATAAATTTAGAAATTCTGTTGAGCCAATTACAGGATGTCGAATGGATTCAGCTAAAGAAATGTGAGCTACATGTAGCAGTTGTTTAAACAGGAAGTAAAAGTTTCTGAGCCGCGACGCCAGAAAACCAGTCTTCGGGGTTTCAAACTAGATCTGCCACAACCCGGCTTGCGCATCGACAAATGATGACGAGAAGCTTGAAATTTTGGGTATAGGTTGTACTATCCGTGTAGTGACAACAAAGGCGCTGATCAGTTGTGCAGTGCAGAGCTGATCTGTGCCTTTGTTTTCACATAGGCAAATATCTTGTTTTCTTATGATGCAGTTCATTTAAAATACATGAGTACAATGTAGTTACCTCTCAAGGCATTCTCTTCCCTAGTGAAATCATGTTCTGAAAAGAAAGAGTTACACAATAAGATGCAGTTTATTGCTGACAGTATTAAAATTCAAACTCAGACTTTTCACTAGGATTTTGAAGATTGGGGTATTTTCAATAAAGATGAGAATCCTATATTGTTTGAGTTTTGGAACCTTTTTCCAGTGTGACTTTTCAAAAAGTTTAAAGTTGAAATTGCAATAAGTCCGTGACCTTGACCTCAAGGTCACCCAGGTGGGTCATGATGGTACAGCATAAAACTTCAGACCAATATCTACCAACATGCAAAGTATCAACTTGATCCATCCACAACTTCAAAAGATATAGACTCATAAAAACTTTAACCAAAAACTTTAACATTTTGAGCAATGCCGACGCTAACGCCGATGCCGATGTGACTGCAATAGCTCTTCCTTCTTCCTGTACTTTCGTACAGGCGAGCTAAAAATGAATATGTTGATCAAATGGTAGCTTTTACTCCAGTGACAATACATCACCTGACAAAGTGACAATGCTTCTAAACATGCAGACAAGTGAAACGTTTTCTGGTTTCTACTCATTTGGGCCAATGACAGTAAGATTTTTCAGTCATGTTGACCTTAATCTTAACAAGCTTTCTTTATTCACCTCTTTTAAAATGGAAGCATATAAATGTACAATGCTAATGAACAATAAATCTTATCTGATACCACATGTACCAGATGCTGCTCCCAGCCTGCCAACAATGCCCGAAAAGGTATATGGCAGTATGGGGCGGTAATCAAAGCAAATTCAGTGCATGGCGGATTGCAACATTTCCCAGTTAGGGAACTCCTCAAAATTTGCTTGTGACAAAAAATGGAAAAATTCAAAAGACAAGGTAGGAAGCTTTATCATCATGATATGGAGCTGAGAACCAGACAACATAGCAATTAGTAGGTACATACGTATAAAATGGCTCTACGTACAATTGTCAACTTTTCTGGGTATGATTTTGGCCTATATAATATGTTAATTAGCGTAACTAAGGATGTTTGCTGCTATTTTTTTCACAAACTTGAATGTTTGAAGAATCAGATAAGGCCTAAAAAAATGTGATTCCGGTTTCCCGACTGGCCAGACAAAATAAGGTCCGACTCTTAACTTTTTTTAACCCCCTGGCAAGGAAAAAAAATTTGCGACCGACCTGGTACCGTGATCCCAGTTTTTATACAATATTGTTAAAGTTCCTTTCGCTTTTAGGTGAGACTGTTACTTTCAGACTGTCTTGATCTAATATGGCGACCAAAATCATTTTTTGCGGCGCACTTCAACATAATTTCGATGCGAGGAGGCACATATCATTCAATAAATGTGTCAAACACATCACCCTTGCAGTTTTCATGCTCATAGATGGCAATATGGTCTCGCAGTAAGAGGAGTTTTACATGACAGGGGAAAAAAATAAAAGGATAAAAAAAATAATAATTACGTAGAGGTGATGATAACAGGACATTTCGCTTGAACAACAATTAACTCACTTGCCAATGTAATTTTTTAACACCTATTTCGATATTTTCAGACAACAACTGTTGACAACATTGATCGGGTCGGCGTGACGTCATAGATCATTCGTACGAGGTGAATTACTCGGTGTTTATCGCTGTAACCTTACTGAATTAAAAGCAGAAAATATGAAAACAAAATAAAAATATTAATAAAAGCTTTGCATGTATTTTTTGATCTTCACAATTTCTTCAACTCAAGGTATGAACCCCGTTATGTTTCTGGCAAATTACGATTTTATAAGCGTCTAAAAATGATTAAATCACAACGATATTGACCAAGATGAGCGAAGAGGCGGGAAAGGTGCAGTTCCGGTAACCAATATTGATTTTTCCTCACGAAAGAGTAGCTTGCCGACCGGGTCAATGCCAACAACTCAAAAAAAAGAGTCAAATTTTCAACCATTTCCGGTTTCAATTTCATGGCCAAGTTTTTATGCAGACACCATCATTGTCATGGTCTGGTTCCAATTAAAAAAAGTCACTAATAAGTTAATAACTGAGACTTTAGCTATATATCAATTCTTTTTTTTTTTTCGCTCATTGTAGTTTCTTTCCCCCAGAGGACCAGACTATCAGGGACTGGAATGACCTCCCTGACTCTCTGTTTTCTACTGCTGAAATGTCAGATGATTGTGTGTCCACAGGTTCAAGGGACTAATTTCTCCCTCATCTGAACCCCTGGTAAAATAATATCATTTGGCGTGTCACCAGTAAACTATTGATCTCAGAATCAGAATAGTTTACTGGTGAAACGTCAAACTGACAATACCACACCAGGGGTCGGCAAGCTTCTCTTCCGTGAGGAAAAATCAATATTGGTTACCGGAACTGCTACTTTCCCGCCATTTTGCTCATCCAATGAGTATCTCTGTCATTATCCCTGTGATTTATTCATTTTTAGACACATTTAAAATCATAATTTGCCAGAAATATTACGGGGTTCATAGCTGGAGTTGAAGAAATTATAAGGATCTAACAATATTTTCAAAGCTTTTACGAAACATTTAATTTTGTTTTCATACTTTTTTCTTTGAATTCAGTAAAGTCATAGCGATAAACACCGAGTCATTACCTTGTACGAATGAGCTCTGACCAGATCAATTCAGAAGACCTGACTACATTCAGGTCTGCCATCTGCAGCCTAAACCACATCATGCCATAAACTATCTGAATCAGATTTTGAAAAGGCTGGTGAATTCAATGGTCAGTTTACGGATGTGTTCACCAAAACTGAACATAGCCAGGTCCCTCTTCTGAATAGAAAAGCCCCGTTTATGGAAGACATAGTGGTATCCAAAGAAGGTGTCACAAAACTTCTGAAAGGTTTGAACCCGTCGAAAGCTTTAGGTCCTGATGAGCTTCATCCTAGAGTCCTTAAGGAATTGGCATCTGAGCTAGGTCCTGTTTTTGCACATCTTTTTCAACAGTCAATAGACTCGGGTGAAATCCCCAAAGAATGGTCTTTAGCAAACATTTGTCCCCTGTTCAAAACGGCTGACAGGTCTCTTGCTTGCAACTATCGTCCAGTTTCCTTGACCTGCGTACCCTGCAAACTTCTGGAACATATAGTGTGTTCTAATATCATGTCCCATTTGGATCATCATAAATTTTTGTCAGACAGGCAACATGCATTCAGGAAATCCCACAGTTGTGAAACCCAGTTAGCTACAGTGATTGATGACTGGGCAAAAATCTTAGACAATCAAGGTCAGGTTGACACATTTATCTTGGATTTCGAAAAAGCTTTTGACACTCCTCAGCATGAACTCCTTAAAAGCAAATTGTTCAGTTATGGAATTGGTGGGAAGACAATTAAATGGATTGATGCCTTCCTTTGCTATAGACAACAAAGAGTTGTGGTTAATGGCGTTAAATCAGACTGGGCTCCTGTTGTATCTGGTGCCCCACAGGGCACCGTTCTTGGCCCCTTGTTGTTTTCGTTGCATATAAATGATATCACCTCAGATATTGAATCGGAAATCAGACTCTTTGCTGATGATTGTGTTTGTTATCGTGAAATTAAGAATGTGGAGGATACAGTGAAACTTCAGAAGGATATTGATCGATTAGGTAGTTGGGCCAGGAAATGGGGTATGAGATTTCAACCTGTCAAGTGCAACATGATGCAGCTGACAAATAAACGTACAAGTAAAATTCAGGCTTCTTACAAGCTTGAGGGTACTGTGTTGGAAAATGTTGAGAGTATCAAATATCTTGGTGTAACAATAACTAAGGATTTAAAATGGAATACTCACATCAGCAATGTGTGTACCAAAGCCAATAGGACCCTTGGTTTTTTGAGACGAAATCTGTTTTCTTGCCCCCAAGATGTGAGAGAAGCTGCCTATAAAGGTCTGGTGAGACCTATTCTTGAATATGGTAGCTCAGTTTGGGACCCTCATTATGAAGGTTTGATAGATGATTTGGAGAAGGTGCAAAAGCGTGCGGCTAGGTTTGTAACTAGGAACTATACATATGAAAAAGGTAGTATGACTGGCATCCTTAAAAAACTAAAATGGGAATCCCTGCAGAAAAGAAGGAAGGATAATAGAATTATATTACTTTACAAAGGTCTAAAAGGGAGAGCAAAAATACCCACGGATGACCTTATCCCCAAAAATAGGCGTTGTAGGAATCAACACTCCTTGGCATTTCAGATACCATCAGCAAGTACAAATGCCTATTTACACAGTTTCTTCCCCCAGACCATTAGAGATTGGAATGAACTCCCTGATTCTCTGATCTCCTCTGCTGAATTGTCAGATGATTGTGTGTCTAAATTTACTTCTCTTGTGAGAGCTCGGGACTAATCCCCTCCAGTCAAGCCCCATCCCCCCTGGTGTAGTATTGTCAGTTTGACGTTTCACCAGTAAACTATTCTGATTCTGATCTATCTTCGTATCTATCTTCGTATACTGCCATACGCCCTCACGGACATTCTAGGCAGTTGCGCTGTCGAAAAAGGAAAAGACTGAAAATTAATGAAGAGACAGGTTAACAGCATTCAGTAAGACGGATAAAAGATGATAAGTTAAACCCAGGATATGTTGTTTTTATCAGCTTTTAACTTTTTACTTCTTCCTCATCAGGTCCGGTGCAAGTCAGGATTGAGGTAGTATACCTCCATCGAGGTTTTTAACCTCCATTGAGTTTTGAAAATGTACATGAAATTACTTATATTTAGAAAAACAAATAGCTTTGCAAAAATTGCAATATCATCCCCAGCAAAAGTTGCTTGCAGATTGTGCAGCTTTCAAATGAAACATTTTTCAGCAAAATCTGTTTGGGATTTTTTTGCAAATTCCTCCAATTTCATTATTTGAAGGGGTAGTTTTTGAAATTTAAAACAATATTCTTCAATGTATGGCATATTTTTAAATAGTGTATCAATATTTCAGCTGCTTTCTGTATATTTAAACTTTTTTGTCTTATAATATCATTATTTGATGTTTAAAATTGCTGAAATGCTATTAAACAAAAAATGAAAACAAGTATAAACTTCAAAAAAAGGCTAACCACTTACCCCTGGTTTCAGTGGCAGAAGCTAGGGTTAAGTCAATAAGAAACACATCAATGGCTGACATAAACAACTTCTGCCAGTAAGGAAGAGGATTTTGACCTTCTCAACAAAATTATATATGGAAATTGCAGAAATCAATGGTATCATTAGGTAAAAGAACATGTTTGTAAAAATATTCCCTCATGATTTTTCAAAACAGTTGTGTCAAAATAAGTAAATGACTAAGGTTTACAGATTTATCAAAACAAAGTTTTGCAATTTTCAACTTTATGTTGCATTTTTTTAAATTTTGCAGCTGTCTATGCATATTTCAAACCTCAATGGAGGTAAGAAACCTTGATTGAGATATAGTACCTCAATCCTGACTTGCACCAGACCTGCTCATACTAACACTATCATACTTTTTAGCCTTACTAAAACTCATTTTAACTTTCTTCTATCAACCTTTTCTGTGACGCGCGCACCTGCACATAATCCTCGCGAGAGGGTGATGCAGTATATATAGAAACTAGAAAGAAAGAAAGATTCAGCTCTAGGCACGAAAACTAATGACATCGTTTTCTTTCCTTAATTTTTGCCTAGAAGACTGCCACAAAGGCCTAATTGATAATTAAAAGACCAAGCAGCATCAATGAATGAATTTGTTTCATTTTCTTACCTTGTGCCATGGCTTCTGGCTTACTAAAATAGCCTCCCGTTTTTGTTGTTGATTGACCTCTGTTTGGCAGTGGACGGTGAAGCGAAAGTTTACAAACTAACCACAACGGACAGAAACCAACAGATTATTCCTGGTCGCTTCTCCTGTCCCGGAGTCAGATGGTATACACCGTCAGGGACGGATCCAGGATTTCTGGAAGGGGGTTTCAAATCCACCAAGGGGGGTTCGTTTTCAACTTTTTACCTGATTTTTTTCATTAATTTCTCCATGAAATTGAAATAATTTGGTCCGAGAGGGGGGGGGGGGGGTGTCGCCCAGGGGGGGGGGGGGGGGGGTACTCTGAAATTTTCTGTATACATAGGCGAGGCTGACTTTTTTGGGGTCAAAATTTTGAATTTCCGTATTTTTTTGAGTTTTCAGAAAAACTAGTTATTTTTTAGGGTAGTGAGCTTTTTATGGATATTTTTTTGGGGTCATGCCTTTTCTGAATTATTTTTTTGGGGTCATCTATAATTCCAAGTAATTTTTTGGGTTTTGCACATTTCTTGGGAAATCTCTTTATTTCTATAAAGATAAGAGTGGCTTACACTTATGTCTTACAAGGCCCAAAGTGGTCTCGGTGTAATTTTGGAAGCTTGATCATGATGATGTTGTTTGGATTGCAAATCAAATGGAATCAAAACCATCATAAGACTTACACTTTGAGAATAAATAAAATCTTTAAATTTTATCCAACTTGGTATTTACTTCCTACATATACTAACTGTATTGTGACGTGTTCTGTCGGTTGGTTGATTTGGGATTTAACGTCCCACCAACAGCTTAGATCATATGGATGTGATAAAATTTCATCAATAGGCATAAAAAAGATGAATACATGTAATTTTTTGGGGTAAGCTAAAAGTTCAAGTATTTTTTGGGGTATGCCTGATAGGACTTGTATTTTTTGGAGGTGGTCAGCAAATCTCAGTAATTTTTTGGGTTTGGGGTTAGAAGCTGGGGCCTCGCCTATGTATCCACAAAAAAATGAGAGTACCCCCCCTGGGGGGTGTCGAGTGAACCCCCTCCCCCCCCCCCCCCCAACCCCCTCTAAATCTGCCACTGACCGTTGACCGTTGGTTCACCACTTCATTAATTCTGATTCCCGCTTTGTAAGAAAGGGACATGGGTTAATTATGCCTCGGGCTTCTTTGATACTTTAATTGGCAATTTTCAATGCCAAACCTGCTGTCAAGGACAATTCAAGTATATCGAATCTGAGATTCAGTCAAGTCAAGTAAAGTTTATTTAAGGATGTTCGCTGACAATGAAAAGTTTTTTTTTTTCTAACCGCCCTCTTTTGATTCCAAAATACAAAATAGTATAGGGTAGTGTGTATTTATTTCAAGCTACATGTCTCTGATTGAGATCTCTGAACACCATGTTTTAAAATTAGTAAAATTAAAGATAAAGATAAAGAAGCTTTATTTAACGTCGCGTTTTTAACAGACAACATTCATGCCAGAAACTACGTGTGATTTTGACTACTTCCCACCTGCGTGTTAGGAGTTGGACTTTGGTTCTGTTTGCACTGGTTCAAAATCTCAAAATTTTTAACATTTGAGCCGCCTTATGACAACAATGTGGTTTTCGAACAGGTCCGACACAAACTGAGCTGCACAAGCACAGAAGATGGCTAGGGGCCAGTAAAGTTTGGATTTAGAAAATAGAGGAATTGTACACTCCCGGTAGCGAAAACAAAGGCGATGATCTTCTTGTTTTTTTACAATGTTTTGATGCTGAACTCACAATATTGTTAATGCAGTTTATACATGAGGCTTTTGTTTTGTATCTATATTATATATTTATATATGATGCACAGTCTAGAAAGCCATCCCATAGGTATACTGTTATGTGTCATGTCTTTTGTTCTTTTATGTTGTTCTGTCACACATCTTTGTTAAGGTGTATATGACAATAAATTGATTTGATTTGATTTGATTTGATTTGATGATCAGCTTCGCAGTTACTGCGCCTTTGTTTTCGCATACTGCAAAATGTTTGTTTTCTCATGATGCGGCTTATTTGTTTGAAAGGCTGCGACAATGTTTTGAAACCTGTATGAAAGACCTACATAATTTGATGCACTATTGTATTGTATTGTCATATTCAATAATCAACACAGCATGCGTACCGGGTGCCATGGCAACGTTTTGATCATAGTACTAAAATTGAGCCGCCTCATGGGAAAACCAACAATCTGCATAGGCGCAAACAAAGACGCAGATCAGCTTCGCGGTAATCGCGAAGCTGATCAGCTCCTTTGTTTTCGCCACTCGGATAGTACAATTCCTCTTCTACTTAAATCCGAAATTTCAAGCTTCTAGCTCTTTTCTGTGCTTGTACAGGTCGGTTTGTGTCGGACCTGTTCGGAAACCACATTGTTGGTTTTCCCACGAGGCGGCTCAAATAGTCATTCAGATTTCATCTTGCAAATAAGAGGACAAAACAATTTATTTTTGTGTATCTTCGAATCGGTATGTGCCATTTACTTTTCTCTTTTTTCATTTTAGGAGGCCGTAACTCCAGATCATAGTTTCGGTGGTTTCTGGGGCCTCAATGAACAATATGGCATCCATAGTATGTATATTTAATTGCGACATCACTACACAGAACGACCAGATTAGCCCACATAGACTCCGAGTCGAGAGGGTTCGAAACCTTCCTCCGCCGGCTTGTGTCCTTGAACTTGAACGCACATTTACTCCTTAGAGGCCCTGTCCCGACATTACTAAAATTGTTGTCTGAGCCGTTAGATCTTTTAAACCCAAACCATACGTCCTGAAATAACTTTAAAAATGTTGACTGGGACTTTAAACCTCAATACCAACAAACAAAAACCTAAATCAACAAACGTTGAATTCGTCGCGTTGAATTCGTCGCCGAAGCATTGTAACTCTAAGAATAGTTTCATCGAACTAATTTTGTCTTAAAATCATAATACCTCTAGCCATGGTAAATAGACACATTAAGGACACAATATGTCCTAAACGCTATGATGAAATTGGACCCAGGCACTCAAAGTTTATCTGCAAAGCAGTGCCTTTTTTACTTTATCTTAGGGTCACAGGTTCGAACCCGGGCTTCGGATGAGACTATATAAACCGAGGTCCCGTCTCCATATGACATTAGCTGTTGGTGGGACGTTAAACCCGAATCAACCAACCATTTGAATGGAAAATATTATTTTCAAAGTGGGCAAATAATCTTTGGGGTTATTTTATAGGGCGCTCTTAACATTAACTGTCGACAAAATATAATCTCGGGTTATATAATAGAACGCCATTGACAGACATATATAGGAAATTCATTTTATTTGCACTAAACTCAACGACGACCATTGGAATATTTTTTAAACAATTCATGTAAGTTTTTCGCGGATTTGTACAACGCTAGCACCAAGACATGGGGGTTAGGATGGTATAGGGTCCTAACATAGAAGCGCTATTCACACGTGAGCGATGAATCAGAATATCATCGGAGGTTAAGAAAGTTTTAACGGAAGATTGTAGTTTAACCCACTTTTGACGAATTGATTCTCCCATCATTATCAATTGAGTGAGTCCACTTTCATTTTATGGGTGTTAGAAGTAATTTTTTTTCTCATTTTTCGATGAAATTACTTTTAGCAAACAGTATAGTCCCAGATGGGACGCCGCGTTCTGCGGCGTCACATCTGGGGCTACACTGTTTGCCTATGTCCCACAAAAAGAACGCCAGGCTTATATCTGTTAATGTATCCTTCAGAGCATTAAAGGCCCCGTCACACTTTAAGCGAAAATCCCTCGACAAAGACTTGCGTAGACTTCTGTTTATATTGCGATAATGAATTCTTGTTTATTTGATTTATTGCTTTACGTCCCTTTCAACAGCTAACTTCCCGACATGACCACAGCTGTTGACTGGGGCGCAAAGAAATAAACGAACGAATAATAGGCAAAAATATTTTTCGCAATCAAACGGAAGTCTGCGTTGAGACATTTTCGCTTATAAATGTGTGACTAGGCCTTAACACACTGGCGACTTTCTCCACCAATCTCCCCCAATTTTGGGGTTCTCAAATCTCTCAGATTTTGTTTTATCTCAACAGCTCTTGCAGTTTAATAACCTTCAGTTTAAATCTACTTATAAGACAGGTAGTATTACAGCCAGTCTGCTGCTTGTAACATCATTCTTTTACTATCATGTAGTTACATATAAACAAATCACTGCGGATTTCATGATATATGACCAGTTTATCAAAACACTCTTGCAGAGAAGTGTAGAGCTCTAGATAAGTCAAATTGGAGAAAGTCGCCTGTCTGTTAAGACCAGCAAGCCAGTCGAACAAATAACTAAGTGCATCATACTACTATTCATTTGGTTTCATCATATGTTTTTACCCAACCATGTATCTTTTTCAGCTCACGATAACTTATTAACTAACCACCACAAGCGAATATGGTATTTGGTATAACTGGCACCTTGGAGCTCACGTCGCTGGTTCCTAGCTCATGGCGCCTGTCCACATCACTGGTGCTTCAGACGTCGGCACTGGTCTTGTTGGTGTACGCGGTGTTCAAGATAGTAAATTTCATCCTGCGGAGTAGGCGACTACAGAAAGAGTTCGGGGATTATCCCGGACCAAAGGAGGCTCACTGGCTCTTTGGAAGTTTCCACTGTGTAAGCATATTTAAAGTTGTAGACTTTCTTAATTGTTATTGCAACCTATGGTTTCAAGTTTGCATTTTTGCCATAGTCTATTGTTTTTTTTTTTTTTTTTTTTTTTTTTTTTTTTATTCAGTTAACGTCCCTTTTCAAGATTATTTCAGCTCATATGAGACGGGCCAATCAGTAGGTGGGGCGAAAACGGGAGAACCCCGAGAAAAACCACCTGACACACCCGCAAGCAGAACTTGGCTTGTCTCACATGTGACCAGAGCGGGGCTCGAACCCACACCAGACACGGCGGTGAGATGATCGAATGGTTAAGTGCGATAATGAAATATCAGCGCTCTTAACCACTCGGCCACGGGGACCGCCGTCTATTGGTTGTGTGTGTGTGTGTGTGTGTGTGTGTGTGTGTGTGCGTGCGTGCGTGTTTTCTCTCAGTTTTATTTTTCTATCTCATTATCTTTGATTTTGTGATTTTAAGGCATTTGTTCCATCATACGGTTTAATCTAAGGCTACATGTATGTACATTTTCAGTTTCCGAAGGATGTGGACATGTGGATTTGGCATTTCCTAGATCTCGCTAAGAAACATGGGAAGAGCGGCTACTTTCGGTTGTGGCGACCATTTAGAGCTCCCCCTGTTGTTGTAATATGTGGCCCGACCCCCATGAAAGCCATACTCAAAACTTCAGGTAAGTTTCTTTTTGTTGACAGCTTATACATGTGTAACGAATGGCCGAACCAAGCCACAGAAACCCCGTCGGTGGAAAAGCATGCTCATCCACCAAGGGTGGTTTACTGCGCTATATACTCAACACTAACTCGATTCACAAACTTTCGAGTTTGAAATTTGCATATTACTATATGCCGCTATTACGTTGCATCAACGTATTTCCAAGGGAGGCTATCCCGTCACACATGTATGTTTAAATATAGAAATCAAAAACTGATTCTATGAAGGTCGAAGTCCTAATAGTACATTTATCAGCAAAACATGATACAGCGTTGAAAATAAGTGTAGAAAATTCTGCATATCGGCAGCACAATTTGTTCGAAAAATATAGACTATGCGCCCTAAATCCCTCTTCTGACACCAATCGTAACGCACGTGAGATACAAGAACGGACTTTGTGAAAATACTTCAACTACTTTATATTTCAGAACCAAAACTGCTAGACTTTTCTGGGCCATACCGAATGTTGTTGCCTTGGCTCGGGGACGGTCTGTTGGTCTCTGGGGGTAGTAAATGGGCAAGGAATCGACGACTGTTGACGCCCGCTTTCCACTTCGATGTCCTGAAACCTTACGTCAACGTCTACAACACGGCTGCAGACATTCTGATTGTAAGTGAAACCGTTATTTCAGAAAATTAAGTCGCATATATCATCACAAAATAATCATAAGTAACCCCTTCTTCCAAACATTTTGACTAGGAAAACATGGCCTACGCTTTTATTATTAAAGTAAACTCTTCAGTTTTTGTTGTTGTTTTTTTTTTTTTGCGTCGTCGCGCACGATTTGTGTATGTTGTCATTCAAAACTTGTGACAATGCCTGGTGTGCTGGTTTTTCAAATAAGCCCGTGACAACATAAAGATGCCACTATTTTTCTTCCCATTATTTGATAAAGGTATATGTATCTCCCATTTCAGGAAAAACTAAATGCCTACGCACTTGAGGGAAAGAAGTTTGAAGTGTTTCAAGAGATCTGTGCCTGTACACTTGATATAATTCTGAAATGTGCATTTTCCTACAACATAGACGTACAAAGACAAGGGTAAGCAATTATATTTCAATTTCAAATGGACATTATACACGAAACACTTTCTTAAACTAGAACAGAAATTGAAACCTTTTAAGTAGCATTGCCCTAGTTCTAAATTTTGCTCCCACAAAATGCACTTTCATGCTTCATGGAACTTTAGCTAGAAATCAGCATTAAGAAAGTTTCGAGTAATTATGGGACCTGGGTGGTGAAAAAGTTCATGATCTGTATAAAATAACATGGTACATGTTCTAAAACTTCTACAATGCCCATTTACTACTTAATGTCAATTTAATAATGTACAAAACTAATATTTTATGAATAAACATTGATGTTATTACAGGGAAAAGAGCCCGTATGTAGTAGCTGTTACAGACCTCTCGAACTTAATAACACTAAGAATGAGGTTGGTATGCCAAATACAACTGTACTCATGCTACATTTACAGAAGAAAAACAAATCACATGAAAATGACATCTTGTGCATACAATTTCTTTTTGGTGTGTGACATACGTAAGCATCCAATCATGGCGTTTGCCACAAAAACTTTTGAAAGTCAAAGACAATGTTACCCCTAGGATATTGATAGACTTTGTTAAAGTTGGTGTAAAGGATTATTTATCGAACTTTTAAAACTTTTTAAAAAGTTAGATAATCGAAATAAAGCAATTTAAGAAAACGTAACATCACATAAGGTGACGTGACGTAAAGTTACGTAACGTATATCTCCACCATAAAAGAAAATAAAATATAATAAAATTAACCAGCATTTAAAAACAAATATGACATGTTTAGACTACAAATAATAGTAAGAGAAATACATGAAGTTAATGTCCACATGTGTTTTTTTTTCTTCTGAAATATAGGAATCCTCCTCTACACTTTGATTTCCTATGGCGCCTTTCCTCTCCAGGAAGACAATGGAAGAAAGGTTGTGACCTGGTACACGGAGTTGCTGAGGATATCATTAACAAAAGACGAGTCGCATTGGTACAGTAGTATGACTAGTTCCGAATCACCTTTTCCCATTTTTACGCAGAGCGAGTTGGGCTTTGACTCTATACAAATCATACTCATTATTATGGACTCAGTTTTTTTTTTGTTTTTTTTTTTGTGATTCTAGTATGTAATAAACTTCATAGCCTCACTTGAGGCATACATCCTTCATTGTCAGTCAGTTAGTAGATAGGGACAGAAAATAGCATGCTTTTGTCACTCTCCCTTATTTATTTATTTATTTATTTATTTATTTATTTATTTATTTATTTATTCAACAAGATCTACGCATTACACCTCCCCCAGGACGTCGCCATTACTGTACTAACATGTTAATGTCTTTATCAACAAAAATCTTAATTGGGTAATTGAAAACAAAGATTTAAGTCTGATAACACACATATTTTCGTATCTTAATAAAATCACAAGTCCAGATGTGTTGTCAATATGATTTCAAGTATCTTTTGGGGGCCACCAAGTCTAATTAAGTCGTTTAAAACAAAATTTTGGAAAATAACATATTTACATAAAAGGGTAATGATTATCGATGAAGTATACGTAACGCACTCTACAATATGCATGACGCCAAGGACCAAACATCACCATTTCATATTCTGCTCTAAATAGAATCATAAATCAGATCAGTTATAGTCATCAATGGGATTTCAACAAATAAAGTCTCATAAGTGGTCATTTGCGTGATTGTAATGGTGTCTCAGATACGTAACTGTAAGGTCAATAATCCATAGTTAATAAGAAAATCATTGGAAAAAAATAGCCAAAAGGCCACTAGATATACTTTAGACATTTTTGCAGGAAAAATCAGGTGGTGTCCCGGACAGAAAGTACCTGGATTTCCTCGACATTTTGTTGACTGCACGTGACGAAGCGGGAAATGGGCTTTCCCAACAAGAAATCAGAAACGAGGTCGACACGTTCCTATTTGAAGGTACCGAAGGTCTTTAGTTAATTAGCAAAGGAAAATGCATACCTTGAAGCTGGCCTAGCAGACCGCTCTTTCCTTAAATCATCCTTTCAGTATCATATCAATAGTACAGTTCCCGCCTTTTCCTGATCGTTGCCTACTTGTACCTTTTTAGAAGAGATGACAATATAAGACACCACATAACTTTATCAGCAACAAAGAGCAAGACGACTACTAAAAGGCTTAAGTAGCCGAAACCGCGGTATGGCCCATTCCCTTCTCATTAATGTTCACTGCTCTTATTTTCATTTACTACTAACTCTTTCTCATCAAAGTAGCCATCCGGTCAGCATAAACGAACACCAAGGATGACGAGCTAAACTGGAAACCTTAAATATGTTTACAGACTATTTAAGAGCATGGTACGAAAATAAGAGCATCTGTTTCAGGACACGACACTACGGCTAGCGGTATTTCCTGGATCCTGTATTCCCTGGCTCAGCATCAAGACTATCAGAAGAAATGCCAGGAAGAAATTGACGAGATTCTTGGAGACCGGGATACAGATGACATTGAATGGTCGGTATATTATACTTGTTGTTGCATTTAAAAGCAACAATCTTTAAAAACCTGGCTGTATCGTGGAAATTGCGACATGCACCTTCAGGCATGCCTTCCATCGCAGATTGTTTTGGTACAAATGGTTATGAAAAGTAAAGATTATAAATGGTTAGCAACTGGTGCAATCAGAACCAAAACCCCTTCCTAAAACCAAAAACCAAGTCGACCATACTTTTACTTTCATCAATTGTCCAATCATTAAATGAATTATAAGAATATACACATATTGATTTTATTGTGTAGGGAAGACATTTCAAAGTTTGAGTACCTTACCATGTGTGTGAAAGAAGGCTTGCGACTTCACTGCCCTGTGCCCATTGTAGCCAGACGTCTGACAAAAGAACTGAACGTGGGAGATAGAACTTTTCCAAAAGGAACCGCTATACAAGTAATTTAGCTGAACTCTTGTAGATATTGTCTTTGCTGTTGTTATTTGTCTTGTGCAGGGAAGACATTTCTAAGTTCGAGTACCTTACCATGTGTGTAAAAGAAGGAATGAGACTTCACTGCCCAGTACCCATTGTAAACCGACATCTGACTAAAGAACTGAATGTCGGAGATAGAGTTGTGCCAAAAGGAACTGCAATACAAGTAATCTCTTTTTAACTGAGCCGTTATAGAAAAAAATGATGTATCGCTATCTGGTACTTTCCATTAGGGTTAGGGTTAGGGTTAGGGTTAAGGTCACGGATGTTGCGGACCAAGAATATTTACGCCATGGCATAAGGTTTTTAAAGCGCTTTCATTCTTACTTTAAGACACGCTAACTAATGGTGCCATCGGTATTCTAGCCGTTTGACTACTCTGTCTCAGTAGGCTTTGAGACCATGTTCAAATTACATGTATATATCTATCATCATTTTCTTTCTATTATATTTACTAATACACTCCCATATTTTTGACTCATTTTAACTTCATTTGTATAGAAAGAAACATTGATCTCTTATGGGAAAACAATTTTTTACGTTTCTACATATTTTGTTGTGAAAAGCATAGAAACAATATTTTTTCCACTAGGTTTTCTACCAACATAGAATGCGTGCTATCTGTGAGTGCGTATTATACACGACAACATGTGGTTAGAATGCGGAAGCTTGTAGCTGTGTCCGTCAATATTTCAGGAAAACTTATAAACTATCACACACTCTCTTTACAACTTTAAATTACAACTACAACTGTAATGCTTAGACGTTAAAGCGTGATCTCTCCCTTCTTGCAGATAAATATCTGGGCTCTCCATCACAACCAACAGTGTTGGGAGAATGATATGGAGTATAACCCAAAAAGATTTTCCAAAGACAACTTGTCCAAGATGGACACCTACCAATTTGTGCCATTCTCCGCTGGACCAAGGTAGGTAGCATAATTGAGCCGCCTCATGGGAAAACCAAAAATGTGGTTTCCGAACAGGTCAGACACAAACCGGCCTGTACAAGCACAGAAGCAGGCTAGAAGTTGAAATTTCGGAGTTAAGTAGAGGAGGAATTGTACAATCCGTGTAGCGAAAACAAAGGCGCTGATCAGCTTCGCAGTTACTGCGAAGCTGATCTGCGCCTTTGTTTTCGCCTATGCAGATTGTTGTTTTTCCCATGCGGCGGCTCATATAGAAAGAAACACAACCTTTTATTTTGTTAATGTACACCTTGTATAGGTTCTCTATTCGTCCTTTTCTAGAGATTAGATAGTTGAGTGGAATAGCTTCATATGAACGTACACATAATGCGATTATTCCTGCAACAGACTGATGAAAACTAAGCAAAGATTAGATCCAAAGTAACGTTACCACCCTAAAACAAGGTGGCACACATGTATGTACCGATACATTACCAAAAGGTGACAAGTCAGTTACCAAAGCTTAACTGAAGATACACATAGGGTGGTCTGAGGCAGTATGTGATACTAATAAACAGTAAAATATGATTAATTACCGGTTTTCTTATTTTCCAAATTCCTTGAGGCGGTTTAAATAAAGTTTGTCAAAAGTATTTAAAATTGTTCATTATCTGATTTTCAGAAACTGCATTGGACAACATTTTGCTCTGAACGAAGAAAAGGTCGTGTTAGCCAAGCTCCTAAGAAAGTGAGCTATTCACTAATTTTCTATTCCTTTGATGAGGTTGTATACTTATTTTTGTGGTATCGTATAGAAACAGTACTTACCAGAAAACTGGTCACTTTGTAGTTTTAAGTATTTCTGTTTTTGTGTCGCCGTATTCAAAAATAGTTCACATACATGTACGGCGATTCACTGTTAACATACATATATATGTATATCCAGTTTTGGACAACTAAAATATTTTGGCTTTTTTCAACATTTTTTCCATAACTTTCATCTACAATGCGCTTTTGCATATAAAGCGCATTTTGATGAGGCTATAATTAAACTTATGAGAAAATGCATATACCAACAAAGCTGTTCTCTTTCCAGTTTTACGTTCAAGTTGGATCCAGATCATGAAGTAAAGAAGAGAATAGCGGCCGTGATGCGAGCACAGAATGGAATTATGATGTACTTGGAGAAAAGGGAACGCAAATGATCAACAGTGTGACTGAATATGTTACAAAATGACATGTATAGCATAATCATGACATGTAATTATGAGCTGTCTTAAAAAGAACTGTCGAATATTGACTGTCTTATTAACTTGTACCCATAAAATGGGATATATGTACGTCATTTTATTATTGTGTAAATATAGGAAATGAAAGTAAAATAAACGGTGATTCAAATGAAAGATGGAATGTGATGTTTGCCTTATGTTGAATATGTCTGTTTTAAATGTTTATGTTTCAGATACTTCATCTTTATAAACAAAGAGTACTTTACTAACGTCTCTTTGTTCCTTAAACACTAGGGTCAGAAGCAGGCTGAGTTATTATCCTTGACTTGTGAAGATGTTGAAGATTTTTTTTGTTTCGTGTAAACAATCCAGAAATCGTCTTATTTGTTTAAAATGCGAAATTCATTGTTCATATAATTCATATTCACTGACACAGAATCTGTGTTTGTTAAGATTTTGCCCTAAAACAACATTACTGAATAAGACTATATGGATTGATAGCTGTTTTGTTTTCAGGCATGCCAGGTTGCTCATACGTGTGCTGAAACGAGAAGTTGCATGTATTACGATAATCTTACAAGAAAATGTTATTCTTGCACCTTCTTTTGTTGTTTACATTTCCGCTACCCTTGCACGTAAATTTGCTGTTTTACTTTGTAAATAAAGTTGAAAATGCTGAAATGTTTCTCTTTGTCTTTTTAAAACAAACCTTTTCGTTACGGAAACTTCTCCATGATTACTTTGGGAATTTCTTTTAACTACATATTAAATATCTATTTATGAATTAAATTTTATTTTTACAAATATTTACCTTGCCTAGCATGAAACAATGGTATATTGATTTGTGTCAGAATTTAGCATTTTTGAGTTTTACATTATATAATTACATCAATTATTGATTTTTTTCTCTTGACCCCGTCAATCCTCAATTTTACTGTGAAGGGGTTAAGTTCCACACGGAGATGTTTCCATGATGTTTATACATGCACCCTGATAACCTTGGGTCCCTCGAGTATTTCGATTTACGGTAAACTTGCTCGAAATAATGCTATTTCCTCTCTTCAGTGAAAAAAATGAACAACGAAATTGGAATATGCCTCTTTATTACACATCACACATTTAATGCATACTCAGGTGGAATGTCAACACTTTTGAATGTTAAATCCTGCATTTCGTCATAACTGGAGAACCGCTTGTATCCCAATGCATCATACACATCTTTACACAACTTGTCAATCTCTTTAACTAAATCCCATTTCAACTTCTTTCTCCACCAGAATGCTGTGTTTTTCTCTCTTTCCGTTAGAACTTTATTTTCACTAGTGTCAAACACTTTTATATTTTTAACTTTGGAAAATTTTGCTTCATCTAAAGACATTCCTAAATATTTATATATTGTTTTAACCTTATCTAAAGGGTCGTCATTTAAATCTTCGTAGAATAAAAATCTAAACCGTTCAGGATATTTCTTCATAAGTTTTTTGCCTTCTTCAAAATCAACTATCATCCTCTTGCAGAGAGACTCTGCATTTGGTAACAAAGTTTTAGACGGATACCAGGTCGTTTCTATCCTGCTATTCATTATTGCACGTGGATCTCTAAATAGATGAATAATTTTGAGATCTTCCCTAGATTGAAGTAATGTCTCGAAATTGTCTGGGGTAAATCTCAAAACTTTTGTGACACGATGCGTAGCATTGTGACAAATCTGTGGAATGTTCTGACTTATACAAGCCGCATGCTGTCCTTTTCTGTCGATGCATGATTTCGTTGTCGCCCAAGACGGACCTGGAAAAAATACAATTATGATATTAAATTATGATTGGGAATAACGCATCGTGCACATTTCAATTTAGGATCTACACTGGCCACGGGTAAAGAGGCTTTCGAGCTAATATAAATACATGTAGCTACCAATTGAAATGTTTCAATGTGCATTGTATGTGTAAAACATAGGCAATAACTTTGAGTACGAAAAGACCCAAGCCATATGAAACAAGTCTCGGTGTAGTTCATATATACACGGCGCCTAATCAATTTGCACCTTGTGGTATTTCACCCAAGTCGGTGGTCGATCAACCTCAAGTTGTGAATCCTGTGTTCCATTATTTGCAATCTTGCCATGGTGAATTAGGTTATATAGAGAATGAATACAATATTCTTACCGCCTGATTTATCAGTGAGTGTGGGTTCATGAGAATGAATACAATATTCTTACCGCCTAGTTTATCAGTGAGTGTGGGTTCATGAGAATGAATACAATATTCTTACCGCCCAGTTTATCAACGAGTGTGGGTTCATGAGAATGAATACAATATTCTTACCGCCCAGTTTATCAACGAGTGTGGGTTCATGAGAATGAATACAATATTCTTACCGCCCAGTTTATCAACGAGTGTGGGTTCATGAGAATGAATACAATATTCTTACCGCCCAGTTTATCAACGAGTGTGGGTTCAAGAGAATGAATACAATATTCTTACCTCCTAGTTTATCAGTGAGTGTGGCATCGAACACCAGTTTCTCAAAATCGTTGAACTGACAGTCATAAATGTTGTATAAAATCTTCTGAGCTTCTGTCAAAGAACCAGTGTAGCTGGAGAAGAATAAAAATAAAATGTCAGTTATCAAAACATTACGAAAACATGTCCATTCAATGTACAGAGATTTTTACCGCTGCAACATTGAAGTTTATCAGCTTTATACGTACTAAAATTGAAAATTGATTGTGGGTACAAGTTAAAACCGTTAAAGAGTTTTGTTTTGAATCAAAAATAAGAAAAAAATGTATGCCGTTGTAAATCCCAGTTTTACTATACAAAAGGGGTGTAGGGGAATATCATCTTTACGGGCATGTTGTCTGGATGCATAGTCGTCAATGTGACTTGTGATAACGCCGCGGAGTGTTTATTTGGTAGTTAAATTGCATTTTGAATGAGGTACATCGAATAGTAGCTAAGTATAGTATAAGTATAATCCTTCCTCTATTGCCTGTCAATGTTAAATTATATTTTCCTTATGATACAGAACACTCTGTGTATCATGTTTTATGCCTTCTGTGATTCACTGCAAACTCCACTTACAACTAATATAACATAGAAATCATATTACCTTTTATACTTATTAGACATGAATTTTGCATCTGGACTTTTATCAGCAGAGATTTTTCTGAAATTGATAGAAATGGTGTTAATAGTTGATTCTCTCGTTTCAGTGAGCGCCAATTTCAGTTATATTATGTATTTATATGTACATGTACAAGGACAATGCACCGCTGTAACTACATGTAATGTTATGAGAACTTATAGCCCAATCCTTTTGTCTTTGAAATGACAATGATAATTAAACTTAACTACAAGTTGTAAACCTTCTGAAAATGGTTGCCTCTGCTTCTTAAGATTTGCCAGAGAAATATATACGTCTGATTTTGCCTATTCGTTTTCGATCTTTTTTTTTCCATTCCTGTGCCTTTGACCCAAAATAACCCGTGATTATTGTATCCGAGGCTATACGAGACGAGCCGACCAGTTGGTGGGGGGGTGAAAACTGAAATACCTCGAGAAAAAACACTTGAAACACTCGCAAGTAGAACTTGGCTTGATACAAATTTGCCCCGCGCGGGGTTCGCACCCACACTGGACACTGTGACAGCGGTGAGATGATCAAATGATAAGAACGGTGAATAAAATCAACGGCCATGGGGACCACCTTACATTGACTAACTTAGTAGACATGGAACTTACTGGCATTCTGCCCTATCTGTACGGCATATCGTATTATTGCCCCGCCAGTAAGCCCAGCGGGCTATCTTCCAAAGGGGCTCGTACACATAGAAACTGTCACTCCTGTGTCCCAGGACAAGCCCCGTCAGGGTGCTACCACCACGCATGTAGGAGCTGAGCACCACGTCATAGTGCTTGGGATGGTTGGGTTCTGAAATAGTAGTACTTAATGTTACTGGTAAATACTTTTGAAATACCCCGCATTAAGTCTGGTACGTTGCTGTGCTTCGTTTCAGTACTTAATTTCTCTCTGTCCGTTTTACATAGCATCACGAGGATATATTCATTGCTAAGTATAAGGTGGTGTATAGGTCTTTGAAAAGAGTTTCGTCACAATTGCTTTAGGTGTGAAGGAAATGTCAGAAGTCAGCTATGTGTTTGGGCCTATTTTAAAGACGTCATTCAGTCTCCCATCTTTGGTTGGAAAATCGAGAGTCCAATAGCGAAACCGGCCTTGGGTCTTTCGGCCAGCTGGGTCGAACTACCGAACACTACCATTTGTCCTTTCTCATTACGAAAACTTGCCATGCAATACACAGAATTTTTTTTCAGCCGTAAAAATTGAAAATTTTATTGGAAAATTTTGATGGTTTTAATATTTTTGCTCAAAACATTGATTGTGGGTACACGTTAGAACCGCCTCGCCGAGTACCCACATTCTATGTTTTGGATGAAGAATAAGAAAAGCAGGCCCAGTTAGTGGGGTTTATGGGGTATTCATAACACGGACAATGATGTTTTCCTGATATTGATGGGATCGTAGCATGGCGTGATAGTCTTACCTGTGATTTGTACTGTCACATTGCTTTTCAAAACTTTTTCACGATGTAGCCATACTGAAAGGTAGAAAGTAAGACGGTTTGCATTTTGTTTTACAGGATAAATGTTTCATGGGTGCGGCATTTTGACATAAAATTTCTAACTTGATGTTATTGAGGAGGCACATACGACAAATATACTAGCAGTTTGCCGAAACTAGAACCAGTATTTGGTAAAGAATTAAAATGGGACGGTTTGTGGAAAGGCAATCTATTCATTTAGTCTTGCATTACGCGCACTAGTAATAAAATATTTTAATACCCCAGTCGCGACATTGTTTCTGACGTTGAATCAAATATCAACAATGCTTCATCATAGATAGCCATAGCAATTTACGATTTTAGATCGAGTTCAGGTTCGATAAGGCAAGACTAATTGTGAAGTGTGTGACAGCTTGTTCATGAGATGTAATGGATATCTTTCATGTAACCTGAAGCCAACCTTTCAAGAAAACCCTAAGTCAGTTCTCGACATAACGATTATAAATCATTTATACAACATATAGTTATAGTCACAGAAGCAGGCTATAAACTTGAAATTTCGGGTATAAGAAGAAGAGAAATTGTACTATCCGTGTAGCGAAAACAAAGGTGCTGATCAGCTTCACGGTTTCCGCGAAGCTGATCTGCACCGCGAAGCTGATCTGCGCCTTTGTTTTCGCATAAGCATTTTGTTGGTTTTCCTATGCAGCGGCTCATATATATATATATATATATATATATATATATATATATATATATATATATATATATATATATATATATATATATATATATATATATATATATATATATATATATATATATATATATATATATATATATATATCTTTTTAGTTCTTTGACCATATAAAAGGAAAGAAACAGACTGATTACCTGCTTCGCTGTTTTTGAGGGAAATCTGTAGCAGAGCTGAAAAAAAAGAAGAAAAAAGTTATTATAAAAGCAACTGATGATAAACAACATTTTCGTACAGGGAGACTAGAGACCAGTCTAAAAAGACTGCTATCTGTATCATCGCACTCTGACGCACTCTGATAATGGCTACGTTCGGGGTTCTTCCAATGGTAAAATCTGCAAATCTACCAATGGTACTGTTGGTACCATTTTTACCAATGGTAACCAGAAAACCTTGAACGTTTTTCTACTGCCAATGGTACCATTGGTACCAATGGTACCATTGGTAGATCACATGGTGGAATTTTATCATATTGATCAATACACATCACTTGTTTTTGTCTTTCTTATTTACTTCATGTATATTGTGTTATTTATAAAATTTACATGTGCTTGTATGACAAAAGTGTTGCTTATTTACGAAATTCATGATATAATGCGTGCGTTCGAAGTTTTTTCCAATGGTAAAAATGGTACCATTGGTAGACAAATTCCGTTCAAGGTTTTACCAATGGTACCATTGGTAATGCCATTGGTACCAATGGTACCAATGTTACCAACATACGGCAGCAAATGGTGCAGACAGAATACAGCGTGGGTAATTCTACCAACGCAGGAAAAGTCACGTGATTCAATATGGCGAGCCTAAATATATATCATGAATTTCGTAAATAAGCAATAGTTTTGTCATACATGCAAAGGTAAATGTTATAAATAACACAATATATATGAAGTAAATAAGAAAGACAAAAACAAGTGAGGTGTATTGATCAATATGATAAAAATTCCACCATGTGATCTACCAATGGTACCGTTGGTACCAATGGTACCACTGGCAGCAGAAAAACGTTCAGGGTTTTTGGTTACCATTGGTAAAAATGGTACCAACAGTATGGCTACGTTCGAAGTTCTTCCAATGGTAAAATATGGCTACGTTCGGGGTTCTCCCAATGGTAAAATCTGCAAATCTACCAATGGTACTGTTGGTACCATTTTTACCAATGGTAACCAGAAAACCCTGAACGTTTTTCTACTACCAATGGTACCATTGGTAGATCACATGGTGGAATTTTTATCATATTGATCAATACACCTCACTTGTTTTTGTCTTTCTTATTTACTTCATGTATATTGTGTTATTTATAGCATTTACATTTGCATGTATGACAAAAGTATTGCTTATTTACGAAATTCATGATAAATTTTTAGGCTTGCCATATTGAATCACGTGACTTTTCCCGCGTTGGTAGAATTACCCACGCTGTATTCTGTCTGCACCATTTGCTGCCGTATGTTGGTGACATTGGTACCATTGGTACCAATGGCATTACCAATGGTACCATTGGTAAAACCTTGAACGGAATTTGTCTACCAATGGTACCATTTTTACCATTGGAAAAAACTACGAACGCACGCTCTGAAAATCTACCAATGGTACTGTTGGTACCATTTTTACCAATGGTAACCAGAAAACCCTGAACGTTTTCTACTGCCAATGGTACCATTGGTACCAATGGTACCATTGGTAGGTCACATGGTGGAATTTTTTATCATATTGATCAATATACCTCACTTGTTTTTTGTCTTTCTTATTTACTTCGTGTATGTTGTGTTATTTATAACATTTACATTTGCATGTATGACAAAAATATTGCTTATTTACGAAATTCATGCTACATTTTTAGGCTCGCCATATTGAATCACGTGACATTTCCCGCGTTGGTAGAATTACCCACGCTGTATTCTGTCTGCACAATTTGCTGCCGTATGTTGGTAACATTGGTACCATTGGTACCAATGGCATTACCAATGGTATCATTGGTAAAACCTTGAACGGAATTTGTCTACCAATGGTACCATTTTTACCATTGGAGAAAACTACGAACGCACGCTATCATTGGTAGATTTGCAGATTTTACCATTGGGAGAACCCCGAACGTAGCCATTTTTAGGCTCGCCATATTGAATCACGTGACTTTTCCCGCGTTGGTAGAATTAACCACGCTGTATTCTGTCTGCACCATTTGGTGCCGTATGTTGGTAACATTGGTACCATTGGTACCAATGGCATTACCAATGGTACCATTGGTAAAACCTTGAACGGAATTTGTCTACCAATTGTACCATTTTTACCATTGGTAAAAACTACGAACGCACGCATTGACACTGCGTGTGTTCGGGGTTTTCCAATGGTACCATTGGTTGGTAACATTTGTACCATTTGTACCAATTTAATTACCAATGGTACCATTGGTAGAGAAATTGGTGCAAATGGTAAAAATGGTAATACCATTGGTACCAATGGTACAAATGTTACCAACCAATGGTACCATTGGGAGAACCCCGAACACACGCATTGTGTGCGTTCGTAGTTCTTTCCAGTGGTAAAAATGGTACCATTGGTAGACAAATTCCGTTCAAGGTTTTACCAATGGTACCGTTGGTAATGCCATTGGTACCAATGGTACCAACATACGGCATCAAATGATGCAGACAGACTACAGCGTGGGTAATTCTACCAATGCGGGAAAAGTCACGTGATTCAATATGGCGAGCCTAAAAATAAATCATGAATTTCGTAAATAAGCAATATTTGTGTCATATAATCCGCGCATTGTTGACTGTCACCTCCCCGTGACCAACTTTGTCCCGTTTACCTGTTTAGTTAATGGAACCCGGAACCAAAGTGACCTTTGCCACGACATGTTTACATAATTGGATTATACACGCAAATGTAAATGTTATAAATAACACAATATACATGAAGTAAATAAGAAAGACAAAAACAAGTGAGGTGTATTGATCAACATGATAAAAATTCCACCATGTGATCTACCAATGGTACCATTGGCAGCAGACAAACGTTCAGGGTTTTCTGGTTACCATTGGTAAAAATGGTACCAACAGTACCATTGGTAGATTTACAGATTTTACCATTGGGAGAACCCCGAACGTAGCCATTGCTATCAGCGCGTGTGTTCGGGGTTCTCCCAATGGTACCATTGGTTGGTAACATTTGTACCATTGGTACCAATGGTATTACCACTTTTACCATTTGCACCAATTTTTTTACCAATGGTACCATTGGTAATTAAATTGGTACCAATGGTACAAATGTTACCAACCAATGGTACCATTGGAAAATCCCGAACACACGCAGCGTTACGCATTGGTAAGTTAAATCATACTCCGGGTCGAAATGTCGTGGATTCGAACCAAAGTGTCACCGGGTTGTGTTCCTGGACGAGACATATAAACTCTCCACTGTACGGCTAATACCGAGGTAAGCGACATGACCGAAAATAGTTGACTAGGACGTTAAACCACAAAACAATCAAATAAATCATTAACAGACCACCTATGCTACCCAAAATGAACCTGTCAACTGAGATATAAGGTTGAATAACCTTAAAACCATTGTGAAAACTTGCCCATGCAATAAACAGATATTTTTTGAGCTTTTAAAAATTGAAAATTTTCAGTAGATTTTTTTATATATTTTTCTTATTTTTGCTCAAAACATAGATTGTGGGTACACGTTAGAACCGCCTCGGTTTTGGAGAAAAATAAGAAAATTAGGTATACCCCTGTAAACCCCAGTTTTTATAGCTTCAACCCTTCAATGTATTATTCTATAGCTATAACTGTAATGGAAAAGTTCCATGTAGATATCCATCCGAGAAAAAAAGAAGTCAGGTTTTAAAAGATTGTTTATTCGTCAATATGATTATTTTAGGATGTAAAGCTGTAGACATACAAAAAGTAAATAGATTGTTTTTTCAACTGGGACACTTAAAAGTTTGAAAGTTACTAACGTTTCAAATTAAAAAGACTGCTTAGAGGCCATGGGTAGTGATTCGGTCGGCGGTCATCAGTCTGCGGTCTTTGCAAGCCTTAGGCATATTCGTCCCCAATTATTTCGATACAAATTGTTATTTCGGTTTCTAATCTATAAACGACATGCTTAAGACATGATTTCTATCATTGATTATGCCTGTAGTGCCTGTCTGTTCTTCATAATAATAATAGTTCATCGCGGTTTGTATTTAGCGCTACACTGCCGTGGTCACTTCAATAGTTTTTTTATGATAACCTCGAAGGTACGAATGAAGCTGAGATAGCCTGATTCTCTTTTCTCTTCTAATCAAGGGCGGGAAAATGATTCGGTATCAATTAAGCATGGCACTGGTTCCTATTCCGACTATATTTACATATAACATAAACCTGATAACGGGAAACCAGCCGATAATGGCAACTATTTTTAGATTATTATTTATAGACCATAAATATTAATGATAACATGAGTAATGCCGTTAAAAGTCTGTCGGCCCCATTAGCTGAGTGTGTTAAGCATCGATCTTCTAATCAGACCCTTACAGGTTCGAATCTCGCCGAGTTATGGTGGCTTGTTAGTGCCATTTCGTCTTTTCGTTATTTCGCAGCGAAATAACGCCACGCGAAAAGACGAAAAGACGAAATAACGCCGCGCGAAAAGACGAAAAGACGAAATAACGCCGCGCGAAAAGACGAAAAGACGAAATAACGCCGCGCGAAAAGACGAAAAAACGAAATAACGCCACGCGAAAAGTCGAAATAACGAAATTACTTCACAAAAAGACGAAATAACGCCATGCGAAAGAACGCAATTTTATAGCCATCATAATGGCGTCTTTTCCAGTGCCTTTTTTCGTTATTTCGTCTTTTCGTGTTGCGTCTTTTCGTTATTTCGTCCTTTCGTTATTTCGACTTTTTGTTATTTCGTCTTTTCGCGTGGCGTCTTTTCGTTATTTCGTCTTTTCGTTATTTCGTCTTTTCGCGTGGCGTCTTTTCGTTATTTCGTTATTTCGTCATTTCGCGTGGCGTCTTTTCGTTATTTCGTATTTTCGTTATTTCGTCATTTCGCGTGGCGTCTTTTCCCTATTTCGTCCTTTCGTTATTTCGTCTTTTCGCGTGGCGTCTTTTCGTTATTTCGTCTTTTCGCGTGGCGTCTTATCGTTATTTCGTTATTTCGCGTGGCGTCTTTTCGTTATTTCGTCCTTTCGTCTTTTCGCGTGGCGTCTTTTCATTATTTCGTCTTTTCGCGTGGCGTCTTTTCGTTATTTCGTCTTTTCGTTTATTGTGTGTTAGAATCGAAATAGATCAGCTCAAGTGCGTGAATTGTTGAGTAATAATTCACTGTTTGTCGGTCAGTTGTAAGAAGATAAATCACTCGCGCTACGCGCTCGTGATTTGATCTTCTTTACAACTGACCTCCAAACAGTGAATTATTACTCAACAATTCACTGCTAGAGCTGATCTATTTCTTAAATAACGAAAGGACGAAATAACAAAAAGACGCCACGCGAAATGACGAAATAACGAAAATACGAAATAACGAAAAGACGCCACGCGAAATGACGAAATAACGAAATAACGAAAAGACGCCACGCGAAAAGACGCCACGCGAAAAGACGAAATAACGAAAAGACGAAATAACGAAAAGACGCCACGCGAAAAGACGAAATAACGAAAAGTCGAAATAACGAAAGGACGAAATAACGAAAAGACGCAACACGAAAAGACGAAATAACGAAAAAAGGCACTGGAAAAGACGCCATTATGATGGCTATAAAATTGCATTCTTTCGCATGGCGTTATTTCGTCTTTTTGTGCAGTAATTTCGTTATTTCGACTTTTCGCGTGGCGTTTTTTCGTTTTTTCGTCTTTTCGCGCGGCGTTAATTCGTCTTTTCGTCTTTTCGCGCGGCGTTTTTTCGTCTTTTCGTCTTTTCGCGCGGCGTTATTTCGTCTTTTCGTCTTTTCGCGTGGCGTTATTTCGCTGCGAAATAACGAAAAGACGAAATGGCACTAACAAGCCACCATACCGAGTAGCTATTCATTTTTTTTTTTTATTATCATAATAAGCCTCTTTTCTTTCTTCATTCGTTTTTATTCTTCCTTTTTTATGGAGTCTATTTAGCAGTACGCTGAAAAAAGTTGTTCAGTACTGGCGATAACTGGTAGACCCAGACAGATGAATGTTGCATTATCAAATGAGCCGCGCCACAAGAAAACCGGATTTTTGCCTATGCGAAAACAAAGGCTGCGAAGCTGATCAGCGCCTTTGTTTTCGCTACACGGATAGTACACTTTCTCTTCTTATTAAATCCGAAATTTCAAGCTTCTATGCTGCTTCGGGGACTGGTCATGTGGGGATGTTGCCTCCATTTTACAGGACTTTTACCCAAAATGAGGATGTCATCACATCCAACAAGTGCTTGAAATATAACTATCCAACTAAGACACAAAAGGCTTATACGTATGGATGGTTTGACTTGAAATGTTTCCTCGGCAGGCTCAGACAAGCGCGGTTAACCAGTAATCAGTCAGCAGTGTATTTAGCTTTACCTGAAGGCACAAGTAGCCTATATCTATTTCTTTAGGCCCCAATGGGAGGGGGGCCCATAGTCTATGGTGAAAATAACAGTCACAAATGATTAGCGTGTGTCTAAGGTGTGTACAGGTCGTATAATAATCTCAGCATGCTGAAAATTTTGGATTGCATGTACTTTTGTACAGTTATGTTAAGCACACAATACAGTATAGGCGCGTATCAAACGTTTAATGTAACGCGTGTTGAACTTATTCGTATAAGACACATACCCGAGACACGTCGAGCTTTAAGCATGCTGCATGCTTAAAATACTTTAACGTACACCAAGCGTACAGAACGCACATGTACGAGGTTTGTGGACACCTTGGCTAGCAGGAAAAGTAAAGTGCTGTTGTTTAAGTTTTTTTGTTTTTGTATAAATATAAGCAGCAATATCTTATGAGCATATTTGAGGAATTTGTTTTAATTTGAAGTATCAACACGTTAAATATGACATATTTTCTACTTAAGCGTACGTATGGCCACACGGGACAGGTGCCAAAACGTCAACAAAATGTGACGATTTTCATATTGTGTTTTTTCCCTGTCAAACGGCACTTTAATATGTTATAACAGTAAAACATTTCGTCCTAAAACCAAATAACACTGACTTCAGTTTCAGAAAGATTCCGACTTGGCGGCAGTGTTGTTTGATTTATGTGAAAAAAATCAGAAGCAGACCGAAAAATCTGTTTGAAATAATGGCGTAATTTGACGTCGGAGAACAGCCGACGCCGATTGTATGTTTCGTTAAGGAAATCACCCACAGATACGATGAAAATGTTACAAACAACAGAAACGTCATCGGTCTGTCAGTTACTATTTAGTTCTCAGTAGTTGTGGCACAGACGATTTTCAGCTGCTCAGAAGTCCACCTATGATGATAAACGGAAGATCACCTGTCTGGCATGCTCGCCGCAAGAAATTGTTACACATGTTCAACAGGTGGACGAACAATTTTGCGATAATTGGTACGGCGCGTATCTGCATTTGACAGCTGGATACACAGACATAAAAATGTTGATAGCCAAGGATCTTTTGTTAAAAAAAACACCCTGAAACAAATGTATAACGTGCTGGCGGCTTAAAATGTCAAGTAACGTCATATCTATATAGAGACGTTGACCTTTGCCCCGCACTCGGTTCGGAAGTGCAGGGAAAAGGCTGTAGATGACGTGTTTTTGTCAGATTTCAATAAAATTTCTTGTATATTTGCTTATAAAATACTTTTGCAAAAGCAGATATATTCATTTTTCTGTTGAAAATATAAATGGTGTACACGAACTTTTCTGACAAACCACGTATGTATGTCTATGGAAATACATTGGTTGAATTTGCGGCATATTTTTCCACACGCTCGGTGCGCGCTTTGTCTTATACGTTATTGACTGCGATAGAAAATTGAAGCTATTGATATGACACTTGTGTCATATCTTTTCTTGTTACTATATAAAAGTGGGGGTTAAGGGGGTATTTATTACATGGATATGTTTTCCTGATGCTCTAATTCAACAAAAGAACCTTTCAATGCGGTCTTCATCAATAAAAGTGTCTGATTATATGGTATATTTGAATAAGGAATTAAAGATTTTGTCTGTTGAATAAAGAAAATTCGAAAACATACAAAGAATAGTCCTAAACTAATAGTCGTTTTACAAGGTCGCCTGTGGCACAGATCTATCAAACAAGGTTCATTAAAAATGAAAAGATGGTCTTGTTACGTGTATGCATATTATTTTCCTATTATTCCTTACTTGAACATATCAAGGTTTAAAATAAGAGTAAGACAATTTTCATGCATGTATTCTTTTATCTCCGACTAATTTCGGCGTGTGGAACTTTTTTCTGAAATACGGGCTATGCCCGTGAAACTACTTTTTTTCAGATTCACTGGCAATACCCATTTAAGAGCAGAACACCACATGTACCGTTCAGGTTACTGCGAGTTTCAAATGCAAAACTAAGTAGATGTACGAAAATAAAGACCATACAGTTTTGGTCATTTTTAAGTTTTCATTGCTTGATTTTAAAAGTTGATATTTATATTTTGCTTTTTAAAAGCAACTCACCTAACTTACCTACGGTCCAAATAAGAGTAAAAATAATTATCCATTTGTGTCGAATAAAGAAGGATTTTATAACGCTAATTGTGCGTCTATGGCACAACCAAACCATTTTTTTTTGTTCCAAACTCCAATTCTGTTCAGTTCATTTCACTGTTCAACAGGGCACATAATTCGTCGCCACTGCGTTTTTTAAGTTTCTTAAAAATTCCTATTTTCCTCTCTGTTATATGTATAATATGATATGTAAAAATTCCATTTTTCTCTCTTGATATACTTAACGGAACAAGAATGCCAATAGTTCTCCCAATATTGCAATAATTGGACAACTAATTATGTTGACAATTTTAATTGTACCCCTCAAGTCAATTCTTAAGGCAATATAGGTAAAATGAATTATTTTCTTTTCTGATAAAACGATTTTTTCAGATATGGCTAATTGTACACGCGGTTTTCCTCGTTTTGAACGAACATTTTCGTCCAAAACGAGGAAAGGCCGCTAATTTTGAGCCACCTCGTGGGAAAACCAACAATGTGGTTTCCGAACAGGTCCGACACAAACCGACCTGTACAAGCACAGAAAAGAGCTAGAAGCTTGAAATTTCGAATTTAAGTAGAAGAGGAATTGTACTATCCGAGTAGCGAAAACAAAGGCGCTGATCAGCTTCGTAGTTACTGCGAAGCTGATCTGCGCCTTTGTTTTCGCCTATGCAGATTGTTGGTTTTCCCATGAGGCGGCTCATTTGTTTGTTCACGGCGCTTTAAGAAATTTCGAATTTTCGGGCTTAAAATTCACTCAGTGGGCTGTTAAAATTCACTCAATGGGCTGGGCCGGGAAAACGCGCTGAACATATGCGGTTGTAAAAGTCTGCTATATGCGTCTTCGTATAAAACGCATACATGCACGGGGTCTATTCTTCAAGCCAATTTGCTCGGGAGTTGTGCTGGTTAAGGTCAGTTTAGTCTGGTGTTTCATTGCTTTCTTCGAAAAATGAAAACAAATATATGAACGTAGGTCAGCAATGAACATTTTTTGAAGTGCAGTCTCTAGATACATATTAAAACATCAAATTAACATTAACAAATCTTTGCAAACGTTTGAGACGCGTTCAGCGGAAATGTTCAAAGCTCATAAAAGCACGTGCCTCATCCGTGAGAAGATAAACTAGCGGTACATTTTGGTTGATTTGTCGATACACTTGTGATTTTGAGCAGATTGCTGAAGGTGAGTACACTTGTTGGTCTACAATGATTTATATATTCAAGAAATAACGTGTCATTTTGCTTTGGAGGAAGAACAGCATGTAAACATGTAACGTATAAGAATAAAATGTAGGGGTGGTGTGAATGCAAAGCACAAAATCATGGGTGGTGAGATATTTCCAAAAAACATGAAACTGTTAAAGCTCTGTTCTCGGGTAGAACCGTAGCGGCACCGTGGACAACCGGGGCAAACCGGGGCGAACCGGGGTAAACTTCCCTTGCCGGTCGTTTTAAAATGTTTAATAGAACCAGGGCGAACCGGGACAAGTGTCATAAACCGTGATAAACCGGGGCGACACCGGGGCAAACCCTATCTCCACCGGGGTGAACCGGGGCGTCACCGTGATAAACCGGGGCGTTTATTTTACCCCGGTTCGCCCCGAAGTTGGGCCTTTATCGCCCCGGCTTATGCCGGTGGAGATACGGTTTGACACGGTGTCGCCACGGTTAGGGGCGGTGCTACTATGGTTTGGCCCGGTTGAGTCCCGGTTCAATACGGTGTGTGCCGGTTCACCCCGGTACTGCTACGGTTTAGATGAACTTACATGCAATATTAGTTAAAACACACATATTTAATCAGTCATATTCATGTTTCATACGAAATAGAATGGATTATCTAATAAACACCAACTTGAACTACAATTTCTGCATTACCAACTCCAGTTGACTAGTCAGCCAATGGTATGTGCCGCGGCTATGGTAAGAGCTCAGCCACCGACCAACAGGTGGCGAAGAAGGAATCATCAGAAAAAGGTGGTTTGGGTTCGACCATGGTTTCAGGGGAGACTTTAACTCGGCCCTAGAGGAATTGAGGCTTGAAGATGGGGCTTCCTTCCAAAACTTCCTTCGAATGGATCTAAGGATGTTTCATGGTCTGCTTTAGAAAACAGAACAGACGTTGCGCTCGAGTATTGGCGTACATTGTCAATATGACGCATTGCGATTCTTTATGGTATTGTAGAAACGGCGAAAATAAACGCAATTTTCATAAATTTATATCATCATAAACTTCAAGAATTTGTATTTTCAACGTATATGGCCAAAACGTAAGATTTATCTTTTATTCAAATCCATCTGAACAACAGTTACATGCAAATGACTATTCTGTTTATACGGTTCAATAATACTGTCAAATCATGTGATTTTTGTTGAGGTTTGAATAAGTATATTATTGTTCATTTTTGCAGTGCGAAATCTAGCGACGATGTCACCGGGGCCTATCGTTTCTAAAACCGTAGCTACACCAGGGTAATACCGGGACTGTGAGAACAAAATCATTTTGTTTAGGAAATGTTCCACGGTTTACCCCGGTAAACCGGCTTGCCTTCACCGGGGCAAACCGGGGTAGAACCGGGACAGTGAGAACGGGGCTTAAGTTTTCGTTCAATGATTATTGAGATTCGTTCGTGATATGGTTTATTTTAACATGCAATACCATAATTAATATGTGCAGTTGCACACATTAAAAGGTACAAGTAGGCAAAGATCAGGAAAAGGCGCAATCAGAAAAAGATTCCCACTCCAAAAACCGAGGTGGGGAAAAAACCAAACTAGTAATAAGGTACTTATACCATGAAACATATCGTAAGCCGAATGAGCAGCTATTTTCCCCATAGGTGGCCACTCATTTACCTTAAGTTAACTAAAAATATGAAAACATACATAAGGCGCCAACAGCACAAAAAATTTAAACACCAAGACATAAAACAAAAAGAACCACCACAGAAGACTTTCGTTAAATTGTTTCTGTAGATCGAAGAGTAATAGGCGTTATAAGCATTACAACTAATTAATACGATTTTAGTGAAAGTATAGTGATTATGCCTAGGTTACATTTGCACCGATCATCGTACGATTTTTCGGTCTGCGATTTTTCCTACGATTTTAGACATCGGAAGTGATCTTTAGCTACGACGTATGTGTTAACAATTCAAAGATTTCTTGCTCTGGCTTTCGTCGATGTTTTGAGTCAGAACCGTATGGAGTTCGTATGGAAATCCTAGGGTATCCACACTCTTTAATTGGAAATCGTACGGAGCCCGTGCGTCGCTATGATTTCTGACTGCTCTTGCGGTCTCCCTACGATCGCCGAACTATTTTTGTCCATAAATAATCGTAATAAATCGTGCGGCGATCGTACGATCATCGCAGTGTCTCCGTACGGCGCGCGCTCGACGTGTCTACGGGATAAAAAAGACTATTACAAAGTCGTAGAGGCTATGATGACAAGGTCATCCTGCGGACACCGGACGAAAATGCCAAAATTGGCATCGTGCGATCATTTCACGATAATCGTAGGCCAAATGTAACCTATGCATTAGTCATAGTAGTCATTGATGGGAGGATGGGTTGGGCATTACGTCCACTGGATAATTTAGGTCGAACGGAGGCAAGACCTAGGTTAAAAGTCCCATTTCAAACACTGGAGAAGCACGAGATTGAATCAACCATGATTGAATCAATCATTACAAAATAAGGTTTTTGACTCCGCCTTAGTTGTTGACTGAACAACAGAGTATACGCCTTTCATTTTCATATAAAAACACCAAAAAACAATTCAACTTAATTTCAAACCACATTAAAACAATCGCCATTTGAATAGACTAGACTCATTTTCTACTACACAACTGGCCCCATTTATTTCTTATCTGAGAAAATTATGCACCCTGCATACGACATTTTATTTGCCACAAAATGTGCATGGGTAATATTATGTAGGATATGAATAGACGCGTTAGCTGATACGTGTTATACATAAACAGGGTTAGCAAGCACGTCGCAACTATTTCCTATGCAACGGTATGTTGAAAAAAAATGTTCCCAGCACTACGTAGGCCCCTAACGTTCCCAGGAGCTGCCTCTCTGAAAGCAACCCGCCGTTGCTAAGGAATAAGGAAGATCAAATGGCGTCATCAATATCTCAAGAGTTCGCGTTATGCAACTCACGCCAGAATTATGAGGAACCATTTTATGTTTTGGGATGGAATAAGATCCTTGTTAAGCTTTTGAGCGAATATGTCTCTCAGCACTATAAACAAGCTCAATTATTTCAAATGTGAGAGTGCTTGTGATTGCATAAGCAATTTGAGTACCTGGTACAGTGTCAGTCAGATTGCACGTCTACCGTACTAAAGCGTCTTAACATTCACAACCACCTGAAGAAATGTGCTTATACCAAGATTTTTTTTATTTTGGACTCACTTTCATGAAGCTATTTCGATTCCCAGGAATGTACGTACTGGTTATATTTGTTTGTGGGTCGAATCGGACAATGTCCGGTGCATAAATATTAAAAATGTAGGGCAAACTTGTGAATCTGGCCGAAACTGTTACATCAAAACAGCCACGTATCGAAACTTTGAACATCAAAATCTAGTTTCCTATTGCATCTTCGCCAATCTAGTTTTGATTTCTACTAGCGTTTATAAATTCTCTTGAGACTGCACATCAGGATTTTATTCAAAATCAAAAGATAAAACAGAAATAATGCAACTTACCTGTTCGCCTGTCTACTCCATTTCTTTGTTTACATTCAATTTCACAAAACCACTACCGGAACCTGCTTATACCTGGACGACACCAGATTATAGAGGCTTAGAGAATAGACCCCGTGACATGTATGCTTTTCAAGAAGTGTTTTTATTACGCTCCAGGTGATGTTAATTGCGTTAATTGTTTCGTAATGAAATGGTGTTATATGACATCTTAATCAAAGAAATCTATCTATGCACCAGATGTGTCATTGTGGTACTTCATTTACGGGTTTATTTATGTATTTTTAGTGTGTGTGTGTGTGTGTGTGTGTGTGTGTGTGTGTGTGTGTGTGTGTGTGTGTGTGTGTAGAATAACTGAGCACTGAACGGAGATGCCCCTACAAAACCCAAGGGGAGAGATGCCCCTATGAAGCCCAAGGGGAATACTTGCTATCCCAAATGACCAGAAACCACGACCTTGGCCGGAGGCTATACAAATGTTTTCATGCTCAACTCAACTGAGCATGAAATTTAAACTCCTCTAAAATACTGTTTTAACCCAAATAAATTGAAAATTCAGGTTCAGATAATAAAAGCATGTAATTTATCCTGCTAATGAATGTTAAGAATTAGATGCCAACAGTTGTTGTCATTTTATATGGGCAAGATAAATTTTGATCTCAGCTGAGTTGAGCATGGAAAAAGTTTTACAACCTCGAGACCTGGATCTAGTATAAAGTGGCACATTAATTCGTTTCCACCAGGGCGTGGTACGCGCGTCCGGTCCGTAAACGGAACTGCTACGGTGGGAAACAGAAAGTTGCTACGGTGACCAAACGGCGAACCCAATTGCGTTCCGACTGCTTTACGGAGCATCGTTTGAGGATGTGGTCCTACAGAGAGACCTGGTTAAAATGCGCACCGTCTTTCTGCGTTCTTCGCGTTCTGTGCGACCCCGGTAGTAGTTTTCGACATTTTGAACGCCGTGGGAAAGCTAATTGCCCAACGTTCTAAAACGAATGTTTTCTTGTGATATTTAAAACACTTGTTGGATGTCATGACATCCTCATTTTGGGGTGAAAGTCCCATAAAATGGAGACAGCGTCCCGACTTGACCATACCTGTTGACTGGGACGTAAAGCATCAGTTCAGAGAAATTAATTTTGTTGCTGTTCTAAAATGATACAAACTCAGCCAACCTCTGCAGCTTCTAATAATTGTCACAGTTTATCAGTTTTTAAAATTGTAAAAGTAGACGTTTTTGTTGTTGCTTTTTTCAACCCACTTAAAATGCTAACAGCGTTGTTATTACGACCAATAAAAAAATGACAGAATTTAACTCACAGTATGAGATCAGAGAAAAGCCAACTAAAACAACGATCACATGCCAGTATTTCATGTCACTTTCAAACATGCCCATCTACACACTATCTATATCACTCTGCTTTGGAACCCAATAGTTGTTGCTGCATTATGTTGAATTATGGTATATTGGTGGAATAATTATATGAGCCGCCTCGTGGGAAAACCAACAATGTGGGTTCCAAAACAGGTCTGACACAAACCGACCTGTACAAGCACAGAAAAGAGCTAAAAGCTTGAAATTTCGGATTTAAGTAGAAGAGGAATTGTACTATCCGAGTAGCGAAAACAAAGGCGCTGATCAGCTTCGCGGTTACCGCGAAGCTGATCTGCGCCTTTTGTTTTCGCATATGCAGATTGTTGGTTTTCCCATGAGGCGGCTCGTATATTGGTGGAATAATTATATCAATTTGGCTGACACATTAGAAAAGCAACAACTTGCATATGCGAAAACAAAGGCGCAGATCAGCTGTGCAGTAACTGCACAGCTGATCACAGCCTTAAAGTTTGTTTTTTCTACACATACAGTACATTCCCTCTCCTTCTTAAATCCGGAATTTCAAGTTTCTAGTCTTCTTCTGTGACAGTACAGGCTGGTTTGTTTCAGACCTGGTAGGAAATCCGAAGACCGGTTTTCTCACGTCGAGGCTCATTTGAGCTGTTTCATGAGGAAATCAGCATTCTGACATTCTTACCAAGGCTGAATAACACACATGCCTGGCTGTACAGTCAAAGAAAGGACTAGAAGCTTAAAAGTTTGCTTTTAGGAAAATAAAGGTGCTGCTCAAAAGCTCAATATTAACAAAGATTTGGGATTGTGCATGTATAATACATGTAACATGAACAGTAATTATTTAGCCCCAAATTATATGGCTATACTAGCATTGATTTCCCTATTTTTTATTGGTTTTACTTTATTCAAATAATGGTTTAAAAGAATTATGTTTAAATAAGAAATAATTGAGCCACTGCATAAGAAAACCAACACTCTGCATATGCGAAAACAAAGGCCCAGATCAGCCGTGCAGTAACTGCACGGCTGATCAGTGCCTTTGTTTTCGCTCCATAGACAGTGCAATACCTCTTCTTCTTTAATCTGAAATTTCAAGGTTCTAGCTTGTTCCTGAGATTGTACAGGCCAGTTTGTGTCGGACCTGGTCAAAAAAACCAAATTGTTGGTTTTCTCATGCACAGGCTCAAATATGACAAACCCAAATTAGGCCAAATCATGATATAAATAGGCATCCAGAGAAGACTCGCATCAGACTGGCCATTGCTAATGCTACATCTGAACCACTTTCATCCGATCAGCAAGCATGTATACTTTATTTAGATTGGACATAATCTGTCACAGTTGCCGGACCAGTTGGTTGATTTTCCTGTAAGTCCTGTCAATTACAATATTGTAAAAAGCAAAGAATTTGTAAAATTGGTATATAGAAATGAGTCACTTCATAGCCTACCAAAATAGTGTGTGTGGATGAAATGTACAGTTTTCTTAATTCATGTGAGACGCGTCATGAGAAAACCGGATTTTTTTGCCTATGCAAAAAACAAAGGCGCAGATCAGCTGTGCAGTAACTGCACAGCTGATCAGCGCCTTTGTTTTCGCTTTACGGATAGTACAATCCATCTTTTTCATAAATCTGGAATTTCAATGTTCTATATGTTTTCATGGTATAAGTACCTGATTCTTAATTTAGTTTTTTCCCATCTCGGTTTTTGGAGTGGGAATCTTTTTCTGATTGCGCCTTTTCCTGATCTTTGCCCACTTGTACCTTTCTAGCCTGCTTCTGTGACTGTACAGGCTGTGTTGGACCTGGTTGGAAACCTCGAAGACCTGTTTTCTCAAGTCGGTGCTCATGTAGTGATATCATAAATGCTGAAATAGTTGTCAAATCATTCATAATGCAAGGCAATTATAGGAATCAATATGAACAAGCTCCTTATAAACCTCATGGGTACAATTTTTGATGTCAACAGAATATCTGCAGTCACAGACCATGCTTTAACTGTTCTTTTCATGGTATTGCACTATACTAATCAATTTATATATATATGAGCCACCTCGTGGGAAAACCAACAATGTGGTTTCCGACCAGGTCCGACACAAACCGACCTGTACAAGCACAGAAAAGAGCTAAAAGCTAGAAATTTCGGATTTAAGTAGAAGAGGAATTGTACTATCTGAGTAGCGAAAACAAAGGCGCTGATCAGCTTCGCGGTTACCGCGAAGCTGATCCGCGCCTTTGTTTTCGCCTATGCAGATTGTTGGTTTTCCCATGGGGCGGCTCATATATAAGTTATATTTGAAAATTCAAGCAAATAACAGTAGCATGTAATACAGGGTTGAAACATGATTTGCCTTGATTGCTTTGAATTTGTCAACAATTTTTCAGTCATTTTGGGATCAATCCAACACTTCTGATTACTTAACCAGTATAAAGGGGAGTCATTATGAAAACACGCCCATGTTACATACAGATTTTTCTTAAGTTGTAAAAATTGATTTTTTTTTATATTTTTCTAATTTTTGCTCAAAACATAGATTGTGGGTAACAAGTACCCAAGAGCAAAAACAAGAAAAATAGGTATACCCGGCCCCTGTATACCCCAATTTTGCTATATAAAAGTGGGATTAAAGGGGGTATACATTTCACGCACATGTTTTGCTGATGTGAATGTCTTGCACTAGAAAACCATAAAAAAAATTATGGTAAGAATCTTGTGCCAGAGTTTTTGTTTTTTTTCTTCTTTTTTTTTCTTTCTTTTTTTTTTCTTTCATTTTTTGTGCAAGAGTTTGACATTTCTTCACAAACCTGCATGCTCCCCCATTTTTTCTGCTTATGAACTTTTTGTTATTTGGTATATTCATAAGACAAACACTGATACTTTTGATCATTTATTATGCTTGGTGAAATCAATGGCACCAGAAATCTGGACCTAGTTGTTCAAAACTTTCAACAACAAACGGTTAGCTAAACGTCATTGTTAAGAACTCAACTCGTTAAGTAAATGCCGACTACGTAAGCAAATACACTGTTATTTTTTTGTTGATAAAATGTGAGAATCCTTTGCATGGCAAAGGATTCTCACATTTTATCAACAAAAAATAACAGTGTATTTATGAGAATCCTTTGCCATGCAAACGATTCTCACATTTTATCAACAAAAAATATGTGTATTTGTAATATTCACGTTTGAAATTTTGACAAATTGTTAACTAACAATGTCATTAATTTTGAACAACTGGCCCTGGAAAGAACAACAGGTACATGTAAATGGTAGATTTAATGATACTATACTACTCAAATTTTGATAAGCATCAACAATGATCTTGGCTAAAAATCTGAGATTTCTGGAATTTTCATACAATTTACACTCGTTAATCCAAGCACTGTAACATAAACAGGAAGGGTCAACTAACAAATTTGGGCAGTAAGACAATGGTCCCAAGGTTTATTTCAGGATTACGGAAACTTGCCCATGCAATACACAGAGATTTTTTTCAGAAGCAAATTTTGAAAATTCATTGGATAAATTTCGATTTTTTTTTTAACATTTTCCCTCAAAACATACATTGTGGGTACCCACAATGTATGTTTTGGATCAAAACTAAGAAAATTAGGTATAACCCTGCAAACCCCAGTTTTTCTATATAAAAGTGGGGTTTAAGGGGGTATCTATAGCACGGACATGTTTTCCTGATGTGTCCAGTTTTATTTTAGTGTTTTTTCAGTGTTCTGCAAAAACCAAATTGCTGAACATGCAATCAAATTTTGATGCTTACCAAATTTTGTTTAGTATATAATTCTCATTATTAATTAATAACAAGTAAAAAAACTGTACATCAGATTACCAGTATATAATGTACATTCTTTGGCCATTAACTGCCAACAAAAATACAAAAAGAGAATGTGTACAGAGTTTGAGAATATGTATAGCATAAGATCTATGGCAGCAAAACAAAATGAGATATTTTTAAAATTCATAATTCAAACATAACATAACATAATTAAATGTTGAACAATAATCAGATAATGAACACTATGATAATTATATTAGCATTAAAAACATTTTATACATACATACATGCATAACATTACTGTGTCCTGTTTTCTTGCAACAAAATCAACATAAATGATATTACAAACCGTGAAAAGATTCTGACCAAACTAGTTCGGTGGCAAAGTCATAAAACAATCAAATTTTTATTCTCAACTAAGCTAAGCATGAGATTTATCCTGCATATAAATGTTAAAATGCCACAAATAATGAACCTGTGCATGAGAAAACCAACAATTTGGGTTCCTACCAGGTCCAACATGAACCAGGCTGTCCATGCACTGAAAAAAGTTACAAGCTTGAAATTTCGGATTTAAGAACAAGAGGGATTGTACTATCCATGTACCAAAAACAAAGGCGCTGATCAGCTGTGCAGTTACTGCACAGCTGATCAGCGCCTTTGTTTTCCAGGATGCATGACTGGCTTTGGTCATGTAAAACCTTAAGTTTCTACCAATTTTGGTAAATTCAGCACATATGAGCCACATCATGAGAAAACCAACAATGTGCAGCCTCAAAAGATGGCTAGAGGCTGCAATTTTTTTATTTAGAATATTGAGGTATTGTACTATCCCTGCAGTGAAAACAAAGGCGCTGATCAGCTAATAGGTTACCACAAAGCTGATCTGCGCCTTTGTTTTTGCATATGCAAAACATAGGTTTTCTCAAGACACAGCTCATATCATGCTCAGCTGAGTTAAGAATGAAGTTTTATAACTTGGTCTTTCAGCTCTTGATAGTCATACAAAATGCCTTTTTCTTTGTTTTCTTAAGATAACAACTGCTTAAAACACTTTACAGACATATAAAAAAGGCTTGTACCTCAATATATACATAACAGGAAATGAAATGCAAATTGAAAATAAATTTGAGCCTTCGTATGAGAAAACCAACAATTTGCATATGCAATAAGAGCTGTCGCAGGACAGCGTAGCTCGCCTGACTTATGCTTTGCCACTAAATCTATTAAAATCTATGACCTATGACCTTGACCTCAAGGTCTCTCAGGTTCGCCATGATGGTACAGCTTAAAACCAGTACATGTATATACCAACATGATCCATCAACATATTCAAAAGATATAGACTTCAAAAACTTTAACCCAAAATATTTTAACATAAAATTTCTAAGTCTGCGACCTTGACCTCAAAGTCACTCAGGTGGGCATGGTTCAGCATAAAACTTCAAACCAATATCTATCAATATGCAAAGTATCAGCTTAATCCATCTATATATTCAAGAGATACAGACTTACAAAAACTTTAACACAAAATTTCTAAGTCCATGACCTTGACCTCAAGGTCACTCAGGTGGGTCGTGATGGTACAGCATAAAACTTCAGACCAATATCTATCAATATGCAAAGTATCAACTTGATCTATCTATATATTCAAGAGATATAGACTTACAAAAACTTTAACCAAAAACTTTAACACAAAATTTCTAAGTCCGTGACCTTGACCTCAAAGTCACTCAGGTGGTCCATGATGGTACAGCATAAAACTTCAGACCAATATCTATCAATATGCAAGGTATCAACTCGATCCATCAACATATTCAAGAGATGTAGACTTACAAAAACTTTAACCAAAAACTTTAACACAAAATTTCTAAGTTCGTGACCTTGACCTCAAGGTCACCCAGGTGGGTCATGATGGTACAGAATAAAACTTCAGACCAATATCTACCAACATGCAAAGTATCAACTTAATCCATCAACATGTTCAAGAGATATAGCCTTATAAAAACTTTAACCAAAAACTTTAACATTTTGAGCAACGCCGACGCTAACGCCGACGCTAACGCTAACGCCGACGCCGACGCCGGGGTGACTGCAATAGCTCTCCCTGTACTTTCGTACAGGCGAGCTAAAAACAAAGATGCAGATCAGCTGTGCAGTAACTGCACAGCTGATCAGTGTCTTTGTTTTCACCACACAGATAGTGCTATTCCTCTCCTACTTATATCCAAAGTTTCAAGCTTCAAGCTTCATGCTGTGACTGTACAGCCTGGTTTGTGTCCGACCTGGTCGGAAACCCAAATTGTTGGTTTTCTAATGCACAGGCTCATTTGGGGTGAGAAACCCCAATGACAGATTTTCCAGACCGTATGAGCCGCGACACGAGAAAACCAGTCTTCGGGGTTTTCGACCAGGACCGCCACAAATCGGTCAAAAATGGCTAGAAGCTTGAAAATTCGGATTTAGGAAGAAGAGGAATTTTACTGTCCATGTAGTGAAAACAAAGACACTTGCACAGCTGATCTGCGCCTTTGTTTTCGCATAGGTGAAAATCCAGTTTTCTCATGACGCGACTCATATGATCTAGAACCATGTGTGTACAGAATAATGATGTTGATAGCAGACTCCAAATCATCTTGCACCCTGGTTTTCTACATTGTATATAAGCCATTTCACAAGGAAGTCTTTTTTCTGGCTTTCCATGGTAAAGAATATACGTGTATTAACAAGTAGCCCAAAGGGCAATGATGGCTCATCCGAGAGTCAATAAGTCACTTGACAAAAGAAAAGTAGTTGAGGTTTTCCCTTTAAATGACATTTTAACCATTTTCCCCATTAGGGGACCAATGTTGACCTTGCCATAAAATAGGCCAAGGTCATCACAGGGTCATAATTTATATATACATTGTACATGTAGTACTTTAGTCATACATGTAAATGCTACATTCCAAGTTTTGTTTAAATAAGCCCACTACTGCTTCCGGAGAAGATTTTTTGAAGAGTTTTTACCATATATGGGTATGGTGGCCATCTTGGTCATGTGACCTGGATTATTTATATACATAATGGTTCCCCTTCCTGTACATGCTTCATATAAAATTTTGCTTTGATTGGTTTAAGTACTTTCGCAGAAGAAGTTCTTTGAAAATGTGGATGGACAACGGCTCAAGTACCAGCCTATAAGCTCACCTTGTAAGCCTTCGGCTCAGGTGAGCCAAAAATATTAAAGCAAACACTAGCAAAACACATCTGAAATAATTGTTAACATGAGTATTGCATTGTTTCCACACCAGTTATAGAGAGACAACCAACGAGACTGGAAACAACCAATGCAGATAAAGTTAATATGAGGCTGCAGATTGCAAATACTAGTGTAGAATGCAAATACCAGTGTAGAATGCAAATACCAGTGTAGAATGCAAATTCCGGTGTAGAATGCAAATACCAGTGTAGAATGCAAATACCGGTGTAGAATGCAAATACCGGTGTAGAATGCAAATACCTGTTTGGAGATGAGAATGAACCATGGCAAGTTGTTCCCAGACTCCCTTGTGTTACTTATGGATTTCATCTGCATTGATCTCGGTCAATTTGGTTGTCTCGGGAATACCAGGTGTGGTTTTGAACACAGCCTCTTGTATTATTGCAACTTGGTTTTGATTTGTTATCTAATGCACCTGTCAACAGTTTTTTCAGCCATTTTGGGACCTAGCCAATGCTTTCTGGGTATCTGACTAGTACTTTGGGGAATCTTAAAGTGTTGTGCCCAAATGATCCCAAATGGCAGCTGTAGCTCTACCTATTACATTACTATATTTGTTCTAATTAGCGCACATCTCCAATAAGCGCACACCCTGGTCGTTTCCAAAAAAAAAAGTATGCATAAGCGCACACTGCTCCACCAACATATTGGTGTTTTTCACCAATTTTACAGATAAATACTGTATTCAAACTTAACCTTGAATGATCCCAGTGGGCACATGACATCATAATGACGTCAAATCAACGTCGATGCGACGTCATAACGTCGCATCGACGTCGATCTGACGTCATTATGACGTCATGTGCCTGCTGGGATCAAACCCTATTTTGAAATGAATGGAGAACTTAAATGTCACCATCATTGATATTTTTGACGTGGATATTTCAGCAGTATGTATTGTTTTTGTTCGTAGTGTGTGCTTCGTAAAACAATATTTATTTTCCAGGGCCCAGTTGTTCAAAACTAACGACGTCATTAGTTTTGTTAAAATTTTAAACATTAATATTTCAAATACACTGTTATTTTTTGTTGAAAAAATGTGAGAATCCTTTGCATTGCAAAGGATTCTCACATTTTTTCAACAAAAAATAACAGTGTATTTGCTTTTGAAGTCAATATTTAGCTAACAAATTTAGGGCTTAACAACACCGTTAAGCTAACGATGTTTTGAACAACTGGGTCCTGAATTTTAATTTATTTTGAAAAGTTAAGCACACTGTGCACTCACGGGTCATTGACGCTTACTCAATATTGTATACTGAAAGCTTAAATAACCCTCATTTGCCCAAAATACTGGTTCTAGCTGACTTCGTCAGCTAGACACTACATTTTGGCTATTTAGACTGTTTATGGTTATAGAGCGTCAATGACCTGTGGTGCACTAATTAGAATGAAACAACAAATATTTGAGCCGCCTCATGGGAAAACCAACAATGTGCATAGGCGAAAACAAAGACGCAGATCAGCTTCGCGGTAACCGCGAAGCTGATCAGCGTCTTTGTTTTCGCTACATGGATAGTTCAATTCCTCTACTTTCTAAATCCAAAATTTCCAACCTCTAACCATCTTCTGTGACTGTACAGGCCGGTTTGTATAAGACCTGTTCGAAAACCACGTTGTTGGTTTTCCCACGTGGCGGCTCAAATGGCACTATGGTTGATATTGATCGATGGTGGAAAATAATATGAGCCGCGATGCGAGAAAACCTGTCTTTGGGCTTTCCTACCAGGTATGACACAAACTGACCTTGACCTGTACAGTCACAGAAGCAAGTGAGAAGCTTGAAATTTTGGATATAAGTAGAAGAGGAACTGTACTATCACTGTGGCAAAAACAAAGGTGCTGATCAGCTGTGCAGTTACTGCAAAGATATGGTTTTCTCATGATGCAGCTCATACATATTGCACAGAGGGTCTTATTAAACATCTGAGCCATGTCGTGTGAAAGCCAACATTTTGCATATGGGAAAACAAAGGTGCAGATCAGCTTCGCATTAACTGCAAAGCTGATCAACACCTTTGTTTTCGCTACACTGATAGTACAATTCCTCTACTTCCTAAATCAAAAATTTCCAGCCTGTAGCCATCTTCTAGCCATCTTTTGTGACTGTACAGACCGGTTTGTGTCAGACCTGTTCAGAAACCACATTGTTGGTTTTCTCATGATGTGGCTCATTTTTTCATGCTCAACTCAACATCAAGGCAGGAACTCTTGTGGTATTGTAAAGCCATTTAAAGGCATTAATTTTATCATATCTTTTTTTTTAAATGCTGACAAATGTTACCATATGGAAAAAATTTTATGCTTGGCCAAGTTAAGCAATAAAATGAGCCACATCATGAGAAAACAAACCATGTGGTTTCAGAACAGATCCGACAAAAAACTGAGCTGTACAAGCACAGAAGATGGCTAGAGGCTGGAAATTTTGGATTTAGAAAGTAGAGGCATTGTACTATCCGAGTCCAAGTAGCGAAAACAAAGGCGATGATTAGCTTCGTGGTTACTGTAAAGCTGATCTGCATCTTTGTTTTTGCGTATGCAGATTGTTGGTTTTCTAATGTTGTGGCTTAAATATTTTGATACATAAGCTGATGTTTCCCACTGTAAAAATTCTTGTCAAAAAAGAATACCAAATCTGTTATCAAAGTTATACAAGTTGAATATATTCTTGTTAAGCTGCTCATAAATATTAAAAAAAAAAAAAAAAAATTCAAAGGAAGCTTTACATGTTTAAATATACTGAGTTCCACAGCCAATGCAACTTTATTTTTTCATCTCATCATTTAAATTGGACAATTGTCTGCAAACCTTTGTGCCCAATCAGCATCAAAATGACTTGAAAATCTTTGTGTGTTATCAAAGCCAAAGTTTTACTGCGCATGCCCGTGAACATGCCTCAGGGTTCTGAAATGCATTTTCCGTGCTTCGCAATTTTTCAAAACAATGCACTAAATTCAAATCTGTGAAGGTCGTCCAATGAGTTTATGGCAAATTTAATGTTCTAACCTATGGCTCAACGAAAGAAATCGCCATTGATTGCTTGTTTTTAGGTGTTCAACGTCACTGGGTCATGTGGTCAATGTCACTGCAGATGCCAACCATATGCTTTATTTTGTGTTGCAGTTATGGGAAATTTGTTTTCACAGTGTTTCGCTGCTTAAGAATAGGGTGGTTTGCACAGTTTAGCAAGAAATTTGTCAAAATCGCTGATTTCCTTCTTTTTTCAAACTGACCCCTTGGTCAGTTTTTACACAAATGTATGCTAACGAAAAACGTTTGACAATTTATTGGGCTACATATATGCATAATTTCGGATGAATCAACTGAAACCACAAAAAGTCATTCAAATTTTAATGACGAGTTGCGTTGGCTGTGGAACTCAGTATATTATCAAAATCAGTCACATTTCCATCAAATTGTTGGCAAAAAATTACACACAAGTTAAAACAATTAGTCCAGCCAATGGCAGCTGAGTGGGCCACTTTGTGTCATGTCTAAAACAGTCGAAAGTTTTTCTCCAACGTAGACTTGTATATCTACCGGTACATTAAATTATGTGGAATGTACATGAAGTTTGATATTTACATAGCCAAAGCTTATCACTGACACTATTTCAGAAAACAATTATATACATGGCACAAATATTGCTAACAATTAATAATAAATGTATTCAAATAATATGCCTGGAGTTATTTTGGTAAAATGGCATAAACTACTGTAAGTTCGGAAATTTTCGCATGACTTTTATTTCACAAATTTTCTGTTTTCGAATTATTTATTCAATAGCGAGTTCTTGAATTCGCGAGCGAGTACTTGTACATCCTATACAGCTTATAGTTACTCTTTATAAGCGAGAACTTTGAATTCCCAAGGCAGCAAATTAGCGAATACAGTGTATTAGCAAAAATTAAGTTCTCCAGAAAATTTCCAAATTTACAGTATTCATTTGCATAAATAGGTTAATTATGCCCTGTCAGTTACAAAACTTGCAATAATGCTGCTCTTTTATGATCCATAAATACTAACTATCAAAGGCAACTTTTAAAAGTCCAACAAATCAATACAAATCAAAAATGTTCTACTATCAAAGTATACAATACATATTTGAAACTAGAAAACCAACATTTTGCATATGCAAAAACTAAGGCAAAGATCAGCTTCACAGTGAAGCTGATCAGCACCTTTGTTTTCACTACACGTATAGTACAATTCCTCTATTTTCAAATCCGTATTTTCCAGCCTCTAACCATCTTCTGTGCTTGTACAGCTTGGTTTGTGTCGGACCTTGTCAGAAACCAAAATTGTTGGTTTTCTCATGACACCGCTAATCTTTTGTTCAATATGGGAAGCTCTGTACCTCTCCCAAAGCATTTCCAAGTCTTTGCTGCAAGTCTGTGCAGCCCAGTTTGAGTAAATAGGCTTTCTCCAAACACAGCAGAGTACAGTGTAGTCATTTTTTTACTCAGTTTTATGTCCCTTTCAAGATTATTTCACCCACGTGGGACAGGTTTATCAGTAGATGGGGAGAAATGAGCCGCATCGTGAGAAAACCGGATTTTTGCCTCGGCGAAAACAAAGGCGCAGATCAGCTTCGCGGTAACCGCGAAGCTGATCAGCGCCTTTGTTTTCACTACAAGGATAGTATATTTCCTCTTCTTCTTATATCCGAAATTTCAAGCTTCTAGCCTGCTTCTGAGACTGTACAGCCCGGTTTGTGTCGGACCTGGTCGGAAATCCCGAAGACCGGTTTTCTCGCATCGCGGCTCAAATAGGAGTAAAATCTCCTTACACACTCACAAACAGAACGTGGCTTGTCTCAGATGTGCACCATGCCCGGCTCAAACCCACTCTGAACACAGCTGTGAGTTGATCAAGTAATTAAGAGCCTATGGGGGTACTGACTAAAGTTTCGGACATAATGAATAGGATTTCTTTTTTTTCTACATCTTTGGAACCAACTTAAACACCTGGGGCCAGTTGTTCAAAACTTATTAGCTTAACATCACCATTAAGACCTCAACTCGTTGAGTAAATGCCGACTACATAAGCAAAATACACTGTTATTTTTGGTTGATAAAATGGGAGAATCCTTTGCAGTGAGAATCCTTTGCATTGCATTGCAAAGGATTCTCACATTTTACCAACTTAAAATAACAACTTGTATTTGTAATATTCATGTTCGAAATTTTGACGAATCGTTAACTAACGATGTCGTTAATTTTTAACAACTGGGCCCTGGACGCTGGAATGATTTAACTTCATCCTGTTTACAGTATTATTTTAGGTATCCAGGATCAGTTATAAAACTTTTTTTCTTGCTCAACTCAGCTGAGCATAAAATTCAAACTGCTCATAAATGCTAAAAGAGCTCAGATAAATTAAAATTTCAGGTTTAGATCCCAAAAACCTGTAATTTATCCTGCTCATAAATGTTAAAATGACAACAATTATTGGCATTTTAACATTTATGAGCAGGATAAATTTAGTCTCACTTGAGCCGAGCATGAAAAAAGATTTATAACCTTGGGGCCAGGCCTGGTCTGCTATAAGGGCTCTACTCTTTAATACCACCCCATGCTTTTTATGCCCAACATTATGCATCCACCAATTCAGATGTGTCGACATACTGCTTAAAGCTTCTACTAGTTTAATCCTGAAGTTTTCTTCCTGATTATCAAAATTATTCACCCTCCTATTAAGATGCGTAGAAATACTGTTAATAGCTTCTATGCATTACTTATGCACAACATTATGCACCCACCAATTCAGGTGTGTCGACATACTGCTTAAGGCTTCCTGTAGTTTATTCCTAAAGTTTTTCTTTGCGTCTTCTTCCGACTTATTCAACACCAGGGCATCCTTGAGATAGTCTAGGTCGGACACCGTCGAGAGTTGGGGTATTCCAGATGTCAACATCATCATGAATAACCGGATCAGGAGTGTCCCACGTTTACGTAATGCAAGATAGGCATTTAGACAGTACTCCTCAAACCTAAAAATATACAGGGGTACAAATTCAAAATATTCATTCAAAATAATCAATAGCAAGGTAATTCATAGAACATTATCCAATATACTGTCCGAATGTTGTTTTTATGTGATGGGTGAATGGTAAGTTACATTTATAGCTTTGCAAACTTTAGTTGCATCAGTGATTAGATACCAGTAACTCAGTAGAGCTCAAATAATGAAATACAGGTGGACAGCAAATGGGTTAAGATTTTAATCTTTGACCTAAACTGATTATTGTTGTCTTGGTGTAACAAGTTCATACTTTAGAAAAACATGTATTATACAGCTTTAAAAATTGAAAATTTTCATTCTGAAATCTTATTTTTGCATAAAACATATATAGATAATAAGATCACCAGTCCTGTGAGCCTTCGGCTCAGGTGAGCTAATAAAAGCCATTCAGAATTACAAAGGGGAATAACTCTAAGAGGATTGGTCCCTAGACCTTTATTTTTGCCTGTATTAGCCTCATAAATATCAAGATGCCTGCAAAATTTCATGAAATTCCATCAATATGTCTTCAACATATTAAAGAAACAATTGTGTTACTGACTAACGGACACAAGCAGGCACGCACGGACGGACAATGTGAAAACAGTATACCCCCTTAAAACTTCGTTTTGGCGGGGGGTATAACGATTCCGAACTATAAAATGTGTTTATGAAACACTATGCCCCCAACTGGTAAGCCACTTTCAAGATGTAAAAATGTCCAAAAAATGACTAAGTTCAAATTGTAAAAAAGTGACCAAAATTAATCTGAGGAGTATATCCCAACCACATGCATATCTTCAAAGCATCGTCACAATGTCTGCAAAGTTTCAAAAGTATCGGTATTAAATTGTAGGAGGAGTTGCGCACACAAGTTACCCTCTATCCATCCACTAAAATGCCCGAAAAAATGACTAAGTTCAAATTGTGAAAAAAAAATGACAAAAAATAATCCAAGGATTATATCCAAACCACATGCATATCTTCAGACCATGCCCATAATACATGTAAAGTTTTAAATGAATTGGCATGAAACTGTAGGAGGAGTTGCGTACACAAGGTACCCACTGCCCATTCACTTTCATTGTCAAAATGCCCGAAAAATGGCTAAGTTCAAATTGCAAAAAAAGTGACAAAAATTAATCTGAGGATTATATCCAAACCACATGCATATCTTCAAAGCATGGTCACAACATCTGTAAAGTTTCAAGAGAATCGGAATAAAACTGTAGGAAGAGTTGCGCACACAAGGTATCCACTATCTATTCACTTATCAGGAATTAAAAAGGGAAATAACTCTCACAGAATTGGCCCCTAGCCCCTTGAATTTACCTGAAAGAAAAAATACGGGTCCTCTTAATTTTCATATACAAACTACATACCAAATTTCAAGATCCTAGCTCTAACGGTTCCTGACCGAGTGCTCACGCATCACAGACTGACTGCACGCACGCACTCACTCACTGCACTGCACGGACAGACCAAAACCAATATGCCCCCTCAACTTCTTCGAAGTTGGGGGCATAAAAATTGCCTGTAAGGATTATATGCTTCTACCTAAACAATAGGGTCTGCCAATGCTTCAATAATTTTAAGCAAATGCATCAAGTATTGTAGGCTCTACTAACATGCTGAAATGCATTACGCAACTTTGACGTCAGTTTTCAAAACAATGACGTCTGTGGGGTTTGGACAGTAGATTTAATATAACTCATAAAATAACTGGAATAATCCAGTCAGATTAATCTGGTCAAATAAAGACTACTAGACTCCCGAAACATTATACAATCAGAGAAGAATTGTTTTTCCTACACTCAAAAAACTGTCTGAAGGTATATTTTCTCGTGTTAAATAACCCCCGCCAGATATTTTGACACATACCTCTTGAAGTTATCCAGATCTTTTCCACCTTTGGTAATGATATGTTCAAAATGAGACGTAAACACAAACGGTGCTCTCTCCCGCTTCAAACCAAACTTGGACTTGAAATTCCCGAGAAAATGACCAAAGTCTATATGGAACAGCTGAAACAAAGAAAGAAAGTGAGCTGCAGGAAGAAACCAATTTTTGGAGTTCCCGACCAGAGCAGGCACAAACCTGCCTGTAGGGTCACAGAAGAAGGCTAAAAACTTAAAATTCAGATTCAAGAAAAAGAGGGGTTGTGCTATCTGTCAAGTGAAAACAAAGGTGCTGATTAGCCTAACTGTTATTATGTTTTAAAATCATGTTAAAATCAAGTTCATATGCTGCAGCCTAAACATGGTTTAAATGTTCAATACTGTAAATTCAGAAATTTTTGGGTGACTTTTATTTCATAAATTTTCTATTTCTGAATAATTTGCAAGTTCTTGTAGACTTTATGGCTTACAGAGATTTTTAATTTATAATAATGAGAACCTTAAATTTGCATGGCATCACATTGGCGAATATTCACGAACATTCACATACTTACAGTAGCTTAAAAGAATCTATGATGGGGTTGAGGACGAGACAAGGAAATCTCAGGAAAGTTTTCAGATTATTGAGACTCAAATAATCTGAAAACGAGCCTGAGATTTCCTTTTTGAGGCATAAACACCATCATTGATTATTTTTCTCACCCATCACTTTATACCATTTTGACTCTGAATAGGCTTCAAATGCTGTTCAGGCAGTCATTTTATTTTTCCTTGTCTTGGCCTCAACCCCATCACAGATTCTTTTAATCTCAGACAGGCACACAAAGGGATCCATATGCTTGTCTGATGGGTGAGAAAATTGTATCTAAAGACAGAACCTGTAAGTGATAAGCTGATTTCAAGTGTAAGTGTACAATGCTGAAGACAAGCTTACAATGCTGAAGACAGATTAAATGGCTAAACAATTATTTCCTTGCATCAAGACTGAAATGTTACCTGTCCTGATTCCTTCAACATGATATTGTCATTGTGCCTGTCCCCTATACCCAGTATATAGGTAGCTACTGCATAGCCTGCGCACGACATAGTGAATTCCTCCACAGCCTGGTCTAATCTGAAAACAAAGTGATCAAGATAAATGTCTTTGAAATGTACACCCCTTATACCCCAGTTTTATATGGTAAAGGAGGTGTACAGGGGTATACGTTTTTAAAATAGTAGCATTAGAACATGGATTGTGGGTACTCACCATTACGGAAACATCTCCGTTTGCACTTAAGGATTGAAATTCAGATTTTAGCTTTCACCGGATGATGAAAAACATTAGGCTGTTTTAATGTCTGTGAAGCCTGAAGGGCTTCTCGGAGACATTAAAACAGCTAATGTTTTTCATCATCCAGTGAAAGCTAAAATCTGAATTTCAATACTTATATTTACATTTTATATTATCAATCAAGTATCAGATTTTTAATTGCGCATATCATCGCTCATTTTCATGTTATTTGCTCATTTTCATGTTATTTGACATTAAATTCGACTTAACGTAATTTTAGAAGAGCCAAAACGTCAAACTTTCGCTCCTAACGTCATGGCGATATGCGACCAACGTCACGACTACAAGAGTAAACAAACAACGTCACTGGCTGGTTATATCAATCAAGTATCAGATTTTTAATTGCGCATATCATCGTTCATTTACATGTTATTTGACATTAAATTCGACTTAACGTAATTTTAGAAGAGCCAAAACGTCAAACTTTCGCTCCTAACGTCATGGCGATATGCGATCAACGTCACGACAACAACAGTAAACAAACAACGTCACTGGCTGGTTATGACACCACCTCGCCCATAGGCGTTGCCCTTTTGATCACATGACTTAATGTTTTTCATTGGGGAAATGAAGAACATCAAGAAAGATACTTATAATGTTGGGTTAAAGACACTTTTAAGTGAGGGCCTTTCGGAACCTGAATTTTATGGTGACTTGGTTTACAAATTAAAGAAACTTAAAGGAATAAATGATTTTTCTCTTCAGTTCGGAAAAATCATAACACGTTACAGACGTATAGGTTATAACTTGAATGTTATGCAACAGTCTGCATGCTTAGTTTTTAACCCAATCATGGTTGATAACTATGCTGCCTTCTTTAATTGCACGCCGGTGGGTCGGGCGTCAGACTCTATGATGGCCCCGACTTAAAGCTATTCATTTTAGTTGGTTGGGGCCGGAGCTTCTTGTCTGTTGCTTGGCCCACCGGGGTCCAACTGGTGTTTTTCTTTTGCTCCGGAGTTAGTAGGTTATTCGGCGCCCAGGGATCTCCATCGTCGGGCAGCTTACTCAATCTGTGAGTCCTGGTTTTTGATTCATCAGGATGTTTATCATGATTTATTTGTTTGTTCTTGATGATTCATTGACTAGTTAGAGATTCACCACGAGGACCGAAGAACTAACTAAATGTTGTGAACCACTGCAGAAGCTGAGGGTGAGGTTAGGTACCTGTAAAACCGGTTTAAGCCCGCCAGTAACTTTGTGTTACTGATCGTTCCAAGTCGATACTTCTGTAGTGGTTCTTTTTGTTTTATGTCTTGGTGTTTAAAATTTTTTGTGCTGTTGGCGCCTTATGTATGTTTTCATATTTTTAGTTAAGTTAAGGTAACTGAGTGGCCACCTATTGGGAAAATAGCTGCTCATTCGGCTTACGATATGTTTCATGGTATAAGTACCTGATTGTTAGTTTGGTTTTTTCCCACCTCGGTTTTTGGAGTGGGAATCTTTTTCTGATTGCGCCTTTTCCTGATCTTTGCCTACTTGTACCTTTTTTTTTCATCTAGGGCGATTGCAATAAAAATGTAAATATAGTGTTCTACAATATAAAAGCTGATTATGATTGTATTTTGGCATTAATCACACTTGTTCTCCTTAAAATCATGCATTTTCCTTAGCTGATATGATCACCTCATTCAGTCGATTCCAACAGATACCCACAATATACAATTTTATGGATTAATGTAATATTAAAAATTGATTCTTTTATCATTTAAGACTAAATTTTTAGGCACCTAACAAGGTATTATAGTAAACAGGATAACAAAACAGGTATAAAATGAGCCGCGACGCGAGAAAACCGGTCTTCGGAAGTTCCGACCAGCTCAGACATAAACCGGCCTGTACAGTCACAGAAACAGGCTAGAAGCCTGAAATTTCGGATTTAAGAAGAAGAGAAATTGTACTGTCCGTGTAGCGAAAACAAAGGCGCTGATCAGCTTCGCGGTTACCGCGAAGCTGATCTGCGCCTTTGTTTTCGCCTAGGCAAAAATCCGGTTTTCTCACGATGCGGCTCAAATACCAATTAAGAAAGCTAGTCGACCAGTGTGTAGAATGCATAATGTCTTTTCTAAAAAGACCTGGGTGTGAGCTTATTCAGGGGATGTGTGCTAATTAGAATGAATGCAATACTCTTTTTTAAAAAAATCAAAAAATAACAAAACATAATTGAGCTACGTCATGAGAAAACCGGATTTTTGAGAAAAACAAAGAAGCAGATCAGCTTCACATCCCGTGAAGCTGATTAGCGCCTTTGTTTTCACTACTCGTATAGTAAAATTCCTCTACTTTCTTAATTCAAAATGTCAAGCTTCTAGCCATCTTCTGTGCTTGTACAGGTCAGTTTGTGTTGGACAAAGACTGATTTTCTCGCGTCAAGGCTCAATGATACTAACTCTTTCTCAGTCTTATTCTTCTCTTTAAGCCAATCAAACAATATTCTTCTGTTCGTAACACTATTTGCTTTCTTCTGTATGCTGGCGATAGTACTGGCATGTCGTACCACCTCGATCATACCTTGTTCAAAGCCAGACGACACACACCCATATGCATTTAATCTGGAATAACAACCAAAATAACAATTACTAGAAAAAGTGCCTTGAGAGGCACGTATACCCCCGGCTGGTGGTCACCCAGTCCTCCTTCTCCCTCCCACAACCACCCAGCACATGTACACCCCTGACATTGAATCACAAATCCCGAACAAAAGACAGTACCCTTATCAAATACTTTACAGAAGTGTGCATTCTAAAGCACTTTGACCACAGACATGAGGGAGTGTAGTTTTTAAAGTGACATATCTTCTTTAGAGCAGTACACAGAGCCGACTTGTGTACTCCATCTAGGACTTAATCACGGACATTGAGGGTCAGGTCCTCAGTCCTAGATGGAAAATGAAAATAGAATGTCAGTCTAAATTAAAAAAAAAAAAAAAAATAGTAATAATAAAAGTATTGATGTCCTAGATCTTGAACTCAATCCCCCCCCCCCCCCCCCCGCGCGACATGGACCCAACCCTATACCCTATAGGGTACCTTTAGTCCAAATATGAATGGCTTCTGATGATTGGCTCATGAGATATACCCCACTAGAGATACTTTAACCAAAACTTTGACGCAAATTAAAGGTGACCTAGATTTTGAACTCTAGCCCCACCCCCGGGCATGGACCCTGGGGTCCAAAATCATAGAAACAAAGCTAACCCTATAGGGTACCTATAGTCCAAATATGAATGGTTTCTGATATATAGTTCATGAGATATACACCAATAGAGAAACTTTAACCAAAACTTTGACGCAAATAAAAGATGACCTAGATTTTGAACTCTAGCCCCACCCCCGGGCATGGACCCTGGGGTCCAAACTAATAGAAACAAAGCCAACCCTATAGGGTACCTATAGTCCAAATATGAATGGTTTCTGATATATAGTTCATGAGATATACACCAATAGAGAAACTTTAACCAAAACTTTGACGCAAATTAAAGGTGACCTAGATTTTGAACTCTAGCCCCACCCCCGGGCATGGACCCTGGGGTCCAAACTCATAGAAACAAAGCCAACCCTATAGGGTACCTATAGTCCAAATATGAATGGTTTCTGATATATAGTTCATGAGATATACACCAATAGAGAAACTTTAACCAAAACTTTGACGCAAATTAAAGGTGACCTAGATTTTGAACTCTAGCCCCACCCCCGGGCATGGACCCTGGGGTCCAAACTCATAGAAACAAAGCCAACCCTATAGGGTACCTATAGTCCAAATATGAATGGTTTCTGATATATAGTTCATGAGATATACACCAATATAGAAACTTTAACCAAAACTTTGACATTTTAACTGAACTAACGAACCAACGAACTAACGAACTAACGAACATACGAACGGACGAACGGACGAACGGAAAAGCGAAAACTATATACCCGTCGGCATAAATGCCGGGGGTATAATTAAATGAGCCGCCGCATGAGGATACCAACAATCTCGGTTTCTGACCAGGTCTGACACAAACCAGCCAGTACAGCCACTGAAGATGGTTAGAAGCTTGAAATTTCAGATTTAAGAAGAAGGGAGATTGTACCATCAGGAAAACATGTCCGTGTATTGAATACCCCCTTGAACCCCACTTTTATATAGTAAAACTGGGGTATGCAGGGGTATACCTATTTTTCTTATTTTTGCTCCAAAATATAGATTGTGGGTACTCGTTAGAACCGCCTCGCCGAGGCGGTTCTAACGTGAACCCACAATCTATGTTTTGAGCAAAAATAAGAAAAATATCAAAAGTTTTCCTCTTGTATATCATATGGGCTTGTTTTCGTAATGTATCTGTGTCGCTAATCACCTGTGTAGTTACAGCACAACTGCGCCTTTGTTTTCGCATATGCAGACTGTTGGTTTTCTCATGAAGTATCAAAAATAAGAAAAAGTCTATACATGAATACCCCAGTTTTACTATGTAAAAGTGGGGAAAATGGGGGATATATAATATGAGCCTTCGCATGAGAAAACCAACAATGTGCATAGGTGAAAACAGGTTACCGCGAAGCTGATCAGCGCCTTTGTTTTCGCCACTCGGATAGTATAATTCCTCTTCTACCTATATCCAAAGTTTCAAGCTTCTAGCTTTATTCTGTGATTGTACAGCCTGTTTTGTGTTGGACTTGGTCGGAACCCAAATTGTTGGTTTTCTCACGCACAGGCTCATATGGAAAAAGTATCCTGAAGCTTACATGGTGTCAGAAGATTAGGAAGTAAAAGGTTCAAACCATTAATTAAGGACTGAAATTCAGATTTTAGCTTTCACTGGATGATGAAAAACATTAGGCCGTTTTAATGTCTGTGAAGCCCTTCTCGGAGACATTAAAACAACTAATGTTTTTTCATCATTCAGTGAAAGCTAAAATATGAATTTCAATACTTATATTTACATTTTTTATTATCAATTAAGTATCAGTTTTTTAATTGCACATATCACAGCTCTTTTTCATGTTATTTGACATTAAATCCAAAGACATAATTCTGGAACAGCCTAAACGTCAAATTTCCGCGCTTAACGTCATGATAATACACGACCGACATCACACCAACAAGAGTGAACAAACAATGTCACTGGCTGGTTTTGATGTGCCCCCCCCCCCCCCCCCCCCGACCCCAATACTGATGAATGGATTCACCCATCATTATCTTTTGGGCAAATCCACTGTCATTTTAGGGGCTTCAGGTGTGATTTTAAAATTATATTCCATTTTTGGATGAAATTCTTCAAAGCAAACAGAATAGCTCCAGATGGGACGCCACATTCTATTCTGTTTGCCTATGTCCTGTAAAAAGGACGCCAGGCTTAAATGAGTTAAATGGTTCGAACCTGAGATCTAGTCCCTCTGCCTGCCATATACTGTCCATAACTTGGAGCAGCTGTAGGGTGAGCATGTCTTGTCGCAGGTCTGGAAGAAAACACATCACAGATAGCTACAGACAGTTTACTGGGATCTCGCAAAACACAAAAGCAGTACAGGTGAACCTCATTATAACGCTATCTTTGCGGTCCATGGAAACAGACCTTGTTATAAGTAAAACTGTGTTATAATTAGATTGTTTACAATAGACATATAGCAAAATAATGATTTTGAGAGCCAAGGCATGGCCATGTTATATTGTAAACTGCACTTTTAAAAGTGAGGCGCATAATGCGGCATTATACATGTAATGAGATTGAACTGTACCTGCGATTAGAGAGAATAAGCTAATTTGAGCTGTGTTTTCCAACTGTTAAAATTATCTGATTATAGTATATCATGACTGTGTAGCTAAAATAGAACTAGGTATATCTCCATAATGCACAAAACACACTATCTGCTATATTTGAAAATGTGCTTAACAAGAAGAAAGTGGTTCTTTTTTTTTTCAATTTTCAAGAAGAAAACTATAATACCATCTCCATTTTTGTAGATAATGTGAATTTCTGGTCCATCTGTGTCAGCATTTTCCCAGACAAGATATAGGGGCCGTTTCTTGGAGTCCATGAACCTACACTGGCTAATACTGAAACAAAATGTTACAGACCGTAAAAACATGAACCAACTAGAATTGTCAGAGGATCTGACTATAGCCCCGCTTATGAGCTTTTTTCCAGGGTGAGAAAAAAACAATGACAGCTAGATCTTGTCAATGTTGATGCACATAAAAAGATTGGTAAGATTCTGTCCATTTGTTTTCAAGATATTGACCGGAAACAAAATTCTCACATCAATCAAGGGCCGTAACTCTGTCAAATTTTGTGAAAAATGATGTGCAACAGTCCCAAACTAGATCTTGTCACTGTTGATATGCATAAAAAATTTGGTAAGATTCTGTCATTTTGTTCTCAAGATATTGAGCAGAAATGAAATTCTGACAACAATCAAGGGCCATAACTCTAGTCAAAATTTTGCGAAAAATGATGGGCAACAATCCCATGCTAGATCTTGTCACTGTTGATGTGCATACAAAATTTGGTTAGATTCTGTCAATTCATTCCTGAGATCATTGAGCGGAAACAAAATTCTGATGTCAATCAAGGGCCGTAACTCCGACAAAATTTTGCAAAAAATGACGGGCAATAATAATCCAAAGCAAGATCTTGTCAATGATGATGTGCATAATTTGGTCAGATTTTGTCAATTGGTTCTCAAGATATTGAGAGGAAACAAAATTATCACTTCAATCAAGGGCCGTAACTCTGTCAAAATTTTGCAAAAAATGACAGGCAACAATCCCAAGCTAGATCTTGTCAATAATGATGTGCATACAAAATTTGGTCAGATTCTGTCAATTCGTTCTCAAGATATTGAGCGAAACAAAATTCTGATGTCAATCAAGGGCTGTAACTCCGACAAAATTTTGCAAAAAATGACGGGCAACAATCCCAAGCTAGATCTTGTCAATAATGATGTGCATACAAAATTTGGTCAGATTCTGTCAATTTGTTCTCTCAAGATATTGAGCGAAACAAAATTCTGACATCAATCAAGGGTCGTAACTCCATCGAAATTTTGCATAAAATGACGTGCGACAATCCCAAGCTAGATATTATCAATGCTGATGTGCATACAAAATTTGGTCAGATTCTGTTAATCGGTTCTCAAGATATTGAGCGGAAACAAAATTTTGACATCAATCAAGGGCCGCAACTCCGTCAATATTTTGCAAAAAATGATGGGCAACAGTCCCAAGCTAGATCTTGTCAATGTTGATGTGCATACAAAATTTGGTCAGATTCTGTCGATTGGTTCTCAAGATATTGAGTGGAAACAAAATTCTGATGTCAATCAAGGGCCGTAACTCCGACAAAATTTTGCGAAAAATGACGGGCAACAATCCCAAGCTAGATCTTATCAATGATGATGTACATACAAAATTTGGTCAGATTCTATCAATTTGTTCTCAAGATATTGAGTGGAAACAAAATTTTGACATCAATCAAGGGCCATAACTCCATCAAAATTTTGCATAAAATGACGTGCAACAATCCCAAGCTAGATCTTGTCAATGCTGATGTGCATACAAAATTTGGTCAGATTCTATCAATTGGTTCTCGAGATATTGAGCGGAAACGAAATTTTGACATCAATCAAGGGCCATAACTCCGTCAAAATTTTGCGAAAAATGATGGGCAACAATCCCAAGCTAGATCTTGTCAATGTTGATGTGCATACAAAATTTGGTCAGATTCTGTCAATTGGTTCTCATGATATTTAGCGGAAACAAAATTCTGATGTCAATCAAGGGGCGTAACTCTGTCAAAATTTTGCAAAAAATGACAGGCAACAATCCCAAGCTAGATCTTGTCAATGGTGATGTGCATACAAAATTTGGTCAGATTCTGTCCATTTGTTCACAAGATATTGAGCGGAAACGAAATTTTGGCAACAATGAAGGGCCATCCAAGGGCAATAACTCTTCTGCAAATTTGGGGAAACTCACATGCATTTACACATTAGTAGATATTGTCAATATTGATGCATATGCCAAATATGGTTAAAGTCTAAAAACTGGTTCTCAAGTTATGTGTGGTAATGGAATGACGGAAGGATGGAAGGACGGAATAACAGAATAACGGAATAAGAGAATAACGGAACTACGGAAGGACAGGGTGAATCCAGTATAGCCCCCACTTTTTCAAAGCAGGGCTATAAATATCAAAACTAGTTACTGACTGACCAGACTGGAAAACAGGTAATTGAGATAGTCGGAAGGCTCAATCTTTGCAATTAACTTGCACTCTATGCTCATTCTTTCACTAGCAAAAGACAGCGAAAAGAAGTGTGGTCCCAAGAACTGAAACAGTGGCCTCCCAGACACAAGTATGCTACATGTAGCTTAGGTGTAGCTCTTAACACTGCATCATGAAAACATGTCCATGCAATATACAGATATTTTTAAAGTTGTTAAAAATGAAAATTATCAGTAGAAAAATTTGGTATTTTTCATATTTTTGCTCAAAACATAGATTGTGGGTACACGTCAGAACTGCCTAGCGAGTACCCACAATCTATGTTTTGGAGCAAAAATAAGATAAATAGGTTTACCCATGCATACCCCAGTTTTACTATATAAAAGTGGGGTATGAGGGGGTATTCAATGCACGGACATGTTTTCCTGATGGGATTTTTACTACAAGGAGTCCCCATGTGTTGAAAGCTTGTGGTAGGGGTAGTGGGAGACTATGAACTATGACTGCAAAAACACCGCCTAAAGTTTGCTCAAATACATTGACGTCAGATTCTATTTTACCATGATTGATGTTTATATTGCATCAATAATTCATGCAGTTATAGTAAACCATGAGTTTTTGCAGAAAATAAAAAAAAACAGAGGACCATTGGTCCTGAGAACGCTTACCTGAAGCCTGATCTTAGAGTATTAAGTCATCATGAAATGACCTTGACTTTGAATACTTGCACACCTTCATAAATTGTCTGCATCTGCCAAGTTTCAGGTCTCAGGCTGCAGTAGTTTCCAAACCAAAAACTATAAATTTAATTTTGATATTTAAATGACCTTGGGTCGGTCAAGGTCAAGAAATAACCTTGACCTTAATTAATTACTTGCCTTCATTGACTCCATTAATTGTCTGCATCTAGCAACTTTCAGGTCTCAGGCTGCAACAGTTTCCAAAATATCCATTGTTTTCGTCTTTTCCCATGTAAAAGCCTATGTTTCGAAAATTGACCTTGCCGTAAAATAGGTCAAGGTCATCCTAGGGTCATCATTTCAACAAAATATGATGGGCTGGAGTCCCAAATGCTACATACCAAGTTTCGCGAAAATCAGCCAGCCGGTTCTGGAGAAGAAGATTTTTGAGTGGTTTTACCATATTTGGGCATGGTGGCCATCTTGATCATGTGACTCGGATTTGGCAATCAAACTTTTGTTCCCCCTACCCATGGACGCTCCACATAAAATTTCACTTTGATTGGCCAAGCAGTTTCAGAGAAGAAGATCTTTTGAAAAGTGTGTATGGACGACAGACTGGCCAAGGTCAAGAGATGACCTTGACCTAAATTAATCACATACCTTCATCTTCTCTATTAGTTGTTTGCATCTACCACTTTACAGGTCTCAGGCTGCAAAAAATCCATAGTTTCACTTTTCCCATGTAAAAGCCTATGTTTCCAAAATTTACATTGCTGTAAAATAGGTCAAGGTCATCCTATGGTCATCATTTGATCAAACTATGATGGGCTGGAGTCCCAGATGCTACATACCAAGTTTCGTAAAAATTGGCCTGCCGGTTCTGGAGATGATTATTTTTGAGTGGTTTTTACCATATATGTGCGTGGAGGCCATCTGGGTCATGTGACCTGGATTTCGCGATCAAACTTTTGTCTCCCCTACCCATGGATGCTCAGCCATCATGCTCTACATAAAATTTCACTTTGATTGGCCAAGCAGTTTCAAAATAGAAGATCTTTGAAAAGTGTGTATGGACGACAGACTGGCCAAGGTCAAGAGATGACCTTGACCTAAATAAATCACTTACCTTCATCTACTCTATTAGTTGTTTACATCTACCACTTTTCAGGCCTCAGGCTGCAATAGTTTTCAAAAAATCCATAGTTTTCACTTTTTCCCATGCAAAAGCCTATGTTTCCAAATTTGACCTTGCTGTAAAATAAGTCAAGGTCATCCCAGGGTCATCATTTTATCAAACTATGATTGGCTGGAGTCCCCCGATGCTACATACCAAGTTTAGTGGAAATCGGCCTGCCGGTTCTGGAGAAGAAGATTTTTGAAGGGTTTTTACCATATGGGCGTGGTGGCCATCTTGGTCATGTGACCAAGATATCACAAACAAACTTTCAATGCAACTACCCAAGGAGGCTCAACATAAAATTTCAACTAGATTGGCCAAGCGGTTTCAGAGAAGAAGATCTTTGAAATTGTGGACGGACGCCGACGGATGACGGACGGACGGACGCCGGATCATGGCCATCCTATAAGCTCACCTTGTAAGCCTTCGGCTCAGGTGAGCTAAAAAAATGTTCTATTCAGTTCTAAAATAGAATGAAAAGTTACCTGATTTACACACAAACTTGATTGATCTAAATGTTCAAATGGCAAACTCGAGTGAAACAGCCTTAGAGGCTGTACTTGATATGCTTATATTGATCAATAAGTTGCTTCCAACACTTAGTCCTAGGTTTTTCCCTTACTTGAGTTTTCCCAGTTTGAACAATGGAGATAGTGGACTGTAGAGTTCCGCCAGCTTTTCTTTGTATGCAGCCTGGTTTAACACTTGATGCATGTGCGCTATGGCTGAGTCTTTTGTCCTCTGCAAATAAGTCATATAAAATGTCATGGGAAAAACTTATTGCTTAAATAAATTGCTGATACTGGCCTTAAACGTCTACTGTCTGTACACCATCTTTCAGAAACTGCGTTTTTCAAAATCTCACTTATCTGAAACACCAAAAAAAACCAGAGGACCAATGGTCCTGTAAACGCTCACCTGAGACCTGAGATATATACATGTACCAATAAACTTGTTAGACTAGAATGGTACAATGCATGTATATAACCCTAGGGCAGGGTCAGAACTTTTTCAAATCATAAAAATTCAGTCCATTTGCCAATTAACTGCAAGTTTTGTCCTTCAAATGACATTTTAACAATTTTCTCCATTCAAATGCATGGGCGATCTAAGTTGACCTTGCCGTGAAATAGGTCAAAGTCATCCCAGTGTCATGATTTATACAAATTTTGTAGACCTCCGTTCCTTAATGCTTCATGCCAAGTTTCAAAATCATAGGCCTTCTGGTTCTGAAGAAGAAGATTTAAAAAATTGCTATTTATAGCCATGGCGGCCATCTTGGTCATGTGACCTTGACCATTTATATAAACTTTCATTTCCTCTTCCTAAGGATGCTCCACATAAAGTTTGGATTTGATTGGCTAAGCAGTTTCTGAGAAAAAGCTGTTTTAATATTATGGTCAACTACATGTATATAGCTCCGGGGCAGGGGCAGACAACCCCTGGGCCTAAAATATTTTCATAAGCATAAATCTTCTGTCCATTTGCTCATTTCTAGCAAGTTTTCTGCCATTTAATTACATTTTCCTATTTTTTCCCATTCCAATGCAAGGGAGACCTAAGTTGACCTTGCCGTAAAATAGGTCAAGGTCATCCAAGGGTCATGATTTATATACACTTTGTAGAGCTCCATTCCCAAATGCTTCACACCAAGTTTCAAAATCATGGGCCTTCCGGTTCTGAAGAAGAAGATTTTTAAATGTTTTTGCTATTTATAGCCATGGCGGCCATCTTGGTCATGTGACCTTGACCATTTATATAAACTTTCATTCCCCCTTCACAAGGATGCTACACACGAAGTTTGGCTTTGATTGGCCTAGCAGTTTCAGAGAAGAAGATGTTTGAATATTATGGTCATATACATGTATATAGCCCCAGGGCAGGGGCAGACAACCCCCCCGGGGGCTAAAATTTTCCATTAACATTAATCTTCTGTCCATTTGCCTATTCCCAGTAAGTTTTACCCATTAAATAGCATTTTACCATTTTTTCTCATTCAAATGCATTGGCGACCTAAGTTGACCTTGCCGTAAAATAGGTAAAGGTCATCCTAGGGTCATGATTTATATAAACTATGATGGACCCGCGTCCCTAATGCTACATACCAAGTTTCATGGAAATCTGCCCACTGGTTCTGGAGAAGAAGATTTTTAAAGGTTTTTGCTATTTATAGCCATGGTGGCCATCTTGGTCATGTGACCTGGACCATTTATATAAACTTTAGTTCCCCCTCTCTAAGGATGCTCCACATGAAGTTTGGCTTTGATTGGCCAAGCGGTTTCAGAGGAGAAGATCTTTGAAATTGTGAACGACGGACGACGACGGACGACGACGGACGACGACGGACGACGGACGACGGACGCCGGAGCATGGGTATACTATAAGCTCACCTGTGAGCCTTCGGCTCAGGTGAGCTAAAAAAATGTGACCATGTCATCTTTTTGCGACCCAAAAGTCCTAAAAAGTTCTGCAAAATGTTTGAAAATCGGTTCACTAATAAAATAATTATGCCCAAAAATTATTTTGAATAGGCATTTTGCATGTGCAAGGGAGGTAATCCAAACACCTTAAAATTGAAAATCAAGCAAATCTGTGGGAAACTTTTGAGAGTTTTGCGCTCAGCTATGCATGCAATACAATTTTGTTTCTGTTTGGTGCATTTTAAATGAAAAATAACCTATTTAGACTTTTTCCGTGGAAATAGTTACTTTCCCTGCTGACATTTTTACAATGGAAAAAGCCCTATTCAATTATTTTCTGGAAAAAAAAATTATTTGTTAACTAATTTTCAAAATTTTTGTGGAACTTTTTAAGACAAAATGGTGACATGGTAATGTTTTTCTTGAAGACTTTCAGAAAAGTGAGATTTTGAAAAATGCAGTTCTCGAGGATGGTGAATAGACAGTAAACAATTAATTATGCTGTGACTACTCCCATTTTGTCTCATTGCGAAAATATGCACATGTGATTTTTTTGCCGCTGTAAAATGATAGATGTCTTGTACAAAAGTTTGATATTAATGTTTTAGAACAAAACTATGAAAATTTTGTAAACCCTGTATGCCCTAGTTTTACTACATAAAAGTGCACCCCAGTTTTACTATGTAAATGTGGGGTGGTGTACAGGGGTTTCCATGACAGGGATATGTTTGCATGATGTACTTTTTAAAATTAACAATGCATATAAAACTCTTTTCTTGCACACCAGATAGAGAAATCCTACATTTTACCCCATGTGAGAAATTCTTTTCTTACATACCTCTATCATAAAGATAGAAAAATTCCGGTATTTTAGTGGTGGCAGATAAATCGATCTTACACTACTGGTTTGGTTGCTCATGCAAGATAAGAAAAGCACGCGATATAATTCGATCGTTTCTACTGCTTGCAGCAATGACGTTCACCAAAACTAGACAAAAGTGATGTTTTTCACAGCGAGTATTCTTGAATCACGCTCATTTTAAAATTAAAAACAAATAAAAACTACATCTCTATTGACTTTGACAGCGATTTATTTACATTTGACGTCACATCCGTAATATGCACAACGTCACAAGGGTTAAAGCACGGTACCAGTTTACATTACCGGTAAAAGGATAAAATCGGAGTATGTAAGAAAAAGAATCGATCATGGGTGTTCAGTGAAGAAAGGAAAATCCCAACCCTCGGGTCCACCGTTCCAGTGGGAAACTCGGCGAGCCTCGTTTCCCACTGGAACGGGTGGACCCTCGAGTTGGGATTTTCCTATCTCCACTGGACACCCATGATGGATTCTATTTATCTCACCCTCGTTATCTCACCCGGGTCGCACCCTGCGTTCAAATTTTCTTTTTTAACACTGGTTGTATTGGACGTCACGTAATTTCGTCGCTAAGCGCACACGTCACAATGACGTCAAAACGTTTTAATTCAAAATGGCGGACGCCGCGATCGTAGCATTTTTCTTGGTAAATAGTATAAAAATCAAGCTTTGCTGCAATAAGGTGTGCAAGAAAAAGAATCTTACATGCGTGTCAGGTATGGATATACAAATCTGTCCCTCGGGTCACAGTTTGGCATCACGAGGCTCGCAGATTTGTCTTTCCATACCTGACACTCATGTAAGGTTCTTATATTCTAGACAGCTCTTTTAGTTTTATAATTTGTTCAAGCTGTTATCTTTTACTTGATGTTTGTTCACTTGTTAGGTTCATTACGAAAACATGCCCATGCAATAAACAGAGATTTTTTTGAGCTTTAAAACTTGAAAGTTTTCAGATGAAAATTTTTTATATTTTTCTTATTTTTGCTCAAAACATAAATTGTGGGTACTTGTTAGAACCGCCTCGGTTCTAACGAGTACCCACAATCTATGTTTTGGAGCAAAAATAAGAAAAATTGGTATACCCCTGCATACCCCAGTTTTACTGTATACAAGTGGGGTTTAAGGGGGTATACATTACACGGAAATGTTTTCCTGATGTTTTACTTGATGTTTGTTCACTTGTTAGGTTAATATTAGCTTTATATTCTCTGTCAACAGCTAGGGTCATTTTGGGACCATCACATTACAAAACCAGAGGACCAATGGTCCTGTAAACGCTCACCTGAGACCTGAGATATATACAAGTACCAGCAAACTTGATAGACTACAATGGTACAATGCATGTAGCAGGGTCAGAATAACTCCTGGAGTAAATGTCTTTTTCAAATCATAAAATTCAGTCCATTTGCCAATTAACTGCAAGTTTTGTCCTTCAAATGACATTTTAACAATTTTCTCCATTCAAATGCATGGGCGATCTAAGTTGACCTTGCCGTGAAATAGGTCAAGGTCATCCCAGTGTCATGATTTATACAAATTTTGTAGACCTCCATTCCTTAATGCTTCATGCCAAGTTTCAAAATCATAGGCATTCTGGTTCTGAAGAAGATTTTTAAAAAGTTTTGCTATTTATAGCCATGGCGGCCATCTTGGTCATGTGACCTTGACCATTTATATAAACTTTCATGTCCTCCTCCTAAGGATACTCCACATAAAGTTTCGCTTTGATTGGCTAAGCAGTTTCTGAGAAAAAGCTTTTTGAATATTATGGTCATCTACATGTATATAGCTCCGGGGCAGGGGCAGACAACCCCTTGGCCTAAAATATTTTCATAAGCATAAATCTTCTGTCCGTTGCTCATTCCTAGCAAGTTTTCTGCCATTACATGACACTTTCCTATTTCTCCCATTCAAATGCATGGGCGACCTAAGTTGACCTTGCTGTAAAATAGGTCAAGGTCATCCCAGGGTCCTGATTCATATAAACTTTGTAGAGCTCCATTCCCAGATGCTTCATACCAAGTTTCAAAATCATAGGCCTTTCTGGTTCTGAAGAAGAAGATTTTTAAACGTTTTTGCTATTTATAGCCATGGCGGCCATCTTGGTCATGTGACCTTGACCATTTATATAATCTTTCATTCCCTCTTCCTACCCTAAGGAAGCTCCACAAAAAGTTTGGCTTTGATTGGCCTAGCGGTTTCAGAGAAGAAGATGTTTCAATATTATGGTCATATACATGTATATAGCCCCCGGACAGGGGCAGACAACCCCCTGGGCCAAAAATATTTTCATAAACATAAATCCTCTGTCCACTTGCTGATTTCTAGCAAGTTTTCTGCCATTTAATTACATTTTCCTATTTTTTCCCATTCCAATGCATGGGAGACCTAAGTTGACCTTGCCGTAAAATAGGTCAAGGTCATCCCAGGGTCCTGATTTATATAAACATTGTAGAGCTCCATTCCCAGATGCTTCACACCAAGTTTTAAAATCAAAGGCCTTCTGGTTCTGAAGAAGAAGATTTTTAAACGTTTTTGCTATTTATAGCCATGGCGGCCATCTTGGTCATGTGACCTTGACCATTTATATAAACTTTCATTCCCCCTTCCCAAGGATGCTCCACATGAAGTTTGGCTTTGATTGGCCTAACAGTTTCAGAGAAGAAGATGTTTGAATATTATTGTCATATACATGTATATAGCCCCGGGGCAGGGGCAGACAACCCCCCAGGGGCTAAAATTTTCCATTACCATTAAATTTCTGTCCATTTGCCTATTCCCAGTAAGTCTTACCCATTAAATAGCATTTTGCCATTTTTTCCCATTCAAATGCATTGGCGACCTAAGTTGACCTTGCCGTAAAATAGGTCAAGGTCATCCCAGGGTCATGATTTATATAAACTATAATGGGCCTGCGTCCCCAATGCTACATACCAAGTTTCGTGGAAATCGGCCCACTGGTTCTGGAGAAGAAGATTTTTTAAGGTTTTTGCTATTTATAGCCATGGCGGCCACCTTGGTCATGTGACCTGGACCATTTATATAAACTTTCTTTCCCCCTTCCTAAGGATGCTCCACATGAAGTTTGGCTGTGATTGGCCAAGCGGTTTCAGAGGAGAAGATCTTTGAAATTGTGAACGACGGACGACGACGGACGACGACGGACGCCGACGGACGACGGACGACGGACGCCGGAGCATGGGTATACTATAAGCTCACCTGTGAGCCTTCGGCTCAGGTGAGCTAAACATGCCCATGTAATATACAGATTTTTGTAAGGTTGTAAAAAATGAAAATTTTCAGCAGAAAAGTTTTGATATTTTTCTTATTTTTCCTCAAAACATTGTGAGTACACATTAGAACCGCCTCGCCCAGGCAGTTCTAACGAGTACCCACAATCTATATTTTGGAGCAAAAGTAAGAAAAATAGGTACACCCCTGCATACCCCAGTTTTTCTATATAAAAGTGGGGTTTAAGGGGGTATATATTGGACGGACATGTTTTCCTGATGTCCCAGAGGCAGGTTACCAGTACCAGTACTTAACGCATATTTCTTCCTTCACTGACTGACAAACAGTGGGTCTCTTCTTTTTTAATCAGCATGCAAGAGGACAATGTATATCAAATATATTTTTCTTGACCAGAGGATCAAATTGTCAGTATTAATTACAGGATCCTTATTTTCATATATGCTTTTGAAATGTGCTACCAATTGTAGGGAGGGGTGAATATAAAAACAAACTAGTATATCAAACTTTGTGGATGAAAAATAAAGCACAACACCAAAATAAAATAAAGGTGGCTAATTAAAATGTTAAATCACAAAACTTGAGAGAAAAAAAAGTCTCTAGTCGTCTTCTGCAACTTTCATTACAAAAAATTGCCCATGCAACATACAGTTTGTTTTTTTTTTTTTTCATATGTAAAAAATAAAAAAATTTCATTAGAAAAGTTTTGATATTTTTTCTTATTTTTGCCATAAGAAAAAATAGGTATACCCCTGCATACCCCAGTTTTTTCTATATAAAAGTGGGGTTTTAGGGGATATATATTGCATGAACATGTTTTCCTGAATACAGCTTAGTTTGTGTAGTATCTGATCAGAAACAACAAATCAGGATTTCTTTGACTGTGGCTAAAATATAGGTTCATATTGTTACTTAAAAACCATATTAGGGACAAAACAAACATGTGTCATTAGCTTATAATTGTCAAAGCAAAATGAAACCAAATAATACAAATACATGTAATAACATTAGTCCACAATACTGATTTTAACAAACCTTTATTCCCCATTAGCTGCAAAAGAATTTTACTGATAAGTCTAGTCTTTTCTTAGCCATGTAATAATCAAATGAGATAAGACATTCAAATTTTGTATGCCAAATGAGGGTTTCGAATAAATGAGCCGCCTCATGGGAAAACCAACAATTTGCATAGGCGAAAACAAAGGCGCAGATCAGCTTTGCGGTAACCGCGAAGCTGATCAGCGCCTTTGTTTTCGCTACTCGGATAGTACAATTCCTCCTCTACTTAAATCCGAAATTTCGAGCTTCTAGCTCTTTTCTGTGACTGTACAGCCTGATTTGTGCCAGACCTGTTCGGAAACCACATTGTTGGTTTTCCCACGAGGCGGCTCATATGTAGGTCTACTGGTGAGAACCCATGCAATGTTTGCAATGCCAGCCATATCATTTGGCAAGAATTATCTATGGCATGTTTAAGGTTTGTTTGTTTGTTTGTATTGAGTCATAACGTCCCAGTCAACAATTTTTCAGTCATGTCAGGACGGAGCCAAGCTTCTTGGATTTTAACCAGTACTGTAGTGTAGGGAGTTAATGTGTCTTGCTCAAGGTGACGCCTGTGGGGATCGAACCCAGGACCTCTCGATTCGGAGTCCGACGCTCTACCACTATGCCACCACACTCCCTGATTAAGGTTTGGAAAACAACAGCAAATAAGTGTTTGCAATTTTTAACAACATGACTTACATAAGCCATAGCACAAGTTCAAATAGTAACTCCCAACCCTTGGAAGGAATTCTCTACCTTCATAACCCATTGCACTACCAACACTTATATATGAATAAGAATAACTTCAATCTTTAATCACACCTACAAAATCTCTTACGTCTCACCTTATCAGTAGTGATTTTCTCTGCTTTCATTAGTTGACTGAGACCATTGAGTTTGTTGAGACCATCGAACTGTTTATACAGCACATGCATGTGTTCTGGGTTTGCCTTGAGGTACGATTCTATCAACAAACCATAGCGGACTGTCACTGTCGGGTTGTGGAGCTCAGACCTGTAAGAGATTAGAGAAAAATATTTGAAGAACTGGCTAGATAGTTGAAAGTTTAGTTTGTTTAGACCATCAAACTGTTTATACAGCACATGCATGTGTTCAGTGTTGGCCTTTCCATAGGACTCTAGCAACAAACCATAGCGGACAGTCACTGTCGGGTTGTGGAGCTCGGACCTATAAGAGATGAGATAAAAATATTTGAAAAACTGGCCAGATAGTTGAAAGATTAGTTTGTTTAGACCATCAAACTGTTTATACAGCACAAGCATGTGTTAAGTGTTGGCCTTTCCATAGGACTCTAGCAACAAACCATAGCGGACAGTCACCATCGGATTGAGAAGCTTAGACCTAAAAGTGAGGATACAAAGTATCATCAGGATAGCATGTCTTTGTAATATATACCCCTTAAACCCCCACTTTTATATAGCAAAACTGGAGTATACAGGGGTCAACATTTTGTTCACATTTTTTCTCCAAAAACATAGATTGTGGGTACTCATTAAAATCGCCTCGGAGAGGTGGTTCTAACGTGTACCTACAATCTATGTTTTGAGGTGAAAAGTTTTCACAGCAGAAAAATAACTGTATTGCATATGCGTGTTTTTGTATTGTATTCGAGGGAAGAAATTAGGAAAACTTTCTAGAATTTCAATGGGAAACTAGAATTGTCAGAGAATCTGACTACAGCCCCGCTTCTGAGCTTTTTCCTGGTTGAGAAAAACAATGACGGGTAACAATCCCAAGCTAGATCTTGTTAATGTTAATGCACATAAAAAGATTGGTAAGATTCTGTCAATTCGTTCTCAAGATAGTCAGCGGAAATGGAATTCTGATGTAAATCAAGGGCTGTAACTCAGTCAAAATTTTGGGAAAAATGACTGGCAACAATCCCAAGCTAGATCTTGACAATGTTGATGTGCATACAAAATTTGGTCAGATTCTGACAATTCATTCTCAAGATATTAAGCGGAAATGAAATTCTGACATCAATCAAGGGCTGTAACTGTCAAAATGTGGTAAAAATGATGGGCAACAATCCCAAGCTAGATATTGTCAGTGTTGATGAGCACACAAAATTTGGTCCGATTCTTTCAATTCGTTCTCAAGATATTGAGCGGAAACAAAATTCTGACGTCAATCAAGGGCCGTAAATCAGTCAAAATTTGGCGAAAAATGACGGGCAACAATCCAAAGCTAGATCTTGTCAGTGTTGATGTGCATATAAAATTTGGTCAGATTCTGTCCATTCGTTCTCAAGATAATGAGCGGAAACAAAATTCTGACATCAATCAAGGGCTGTAACTCCATCATAATTTGGCGAAAAATGACGGGCAACAATCCCAAGCTAGATCTTGTTGATGTTGATGTACATACAAAATTTGGTCAGATTCTGTCGATTCGTTCTCAAGATATTGAGCCGAAACTAAATTCTGACTTCAATCAAGGGCCGTAACTCTGATAAGATTTGGCGAAAAATGACGGGCAACAATCCCAAGCTAGATCTTGTTGATGTTGATGTGCATACAAAATTTGGTCAGATTCTGTTAATTCATTCTCAAGACATTGAGCGGAAACGAAATTCTGACGTCAACTAGAATTGTCAGGGGATCTGACTATAGCCCCGCTTCTGAGCTTTTTTCAAGGGTAACTAGAATTGTCAGAGAATCTGACTGTAGTCCCGCTTCTCAGCTTTTTGCAGGGTGAAAAAAACAATGACAGGTAACTATCACAAGCTAGATCTCGTCAATATTGATGCGCATACAAAATTTGGTCTGATTATGTCAATTTGTTCTCAAGATATTGATCGGAAACGAAATTCTGGCCTCAATAAATGGCCATAACTCCGTCAAAATTTTGCGAAAAATGACGGGTAACAATCCCAAGCTAGATTTTGTCAATGATGATGTGCATACAAAATTTGGTCGGATTCTGTCAATTCGTTCTCAAGATATTGAGCGGAAACGAAATTCTGACGTCAATCAAGGGCCGTAACTCCGTCAAAATTTTGCGAAAAATGACAGGTAACAATCCCAAGCTAGATCTTGTCAATGATGACGTGCATACAAAATTTGGTCGGATTCTGTCAAATTGTTCTCAAGATATTGAGCGGAAACGAAATTCTGACGTCAATCAAGGGCCGTAACTCCGTCAAAATTTTGCGAAAAATGACGGGTAACAATCCCAAGATAGATCTTGTCAATGATGACATGCATACAAAATTTGGTTCGATTCTGTCAATTCGTTCTCAAGATGTTTAGCGGAAACGAAATTCTGACGTCAATCAAGGGCCGTAACTCCGTCAAAATTTTGCGAAAAATGACGGGTAACAATCCCAAATTAGATCTTGTCAATGATGAGGTGCATACAAAATTTGGTCTGATTCTGTCAATTCGTTCTCAAGATATTGAGCGGAAACGAAATTCTGACGTCAATTAAGGGCCGTAACTCCCTCAAAATTTTGTGAAAAATGAAGGGTAACAATCCCAAGCTAGATCTTGTCAATGTTGATGTGCATACAAAATTTGGTCGGATTCTGACAATTTGTTCTCAAGATATTGAGCAGAAACGAAATTCTGACGTCAATCAAGGGCCGTAACTCCGTCAAAATTTTGCGAAAAATGACGGGTAACAATCCCAAGCTAGATCTTGTCAATGATGACGTGCATACAAAATTTGGTCTGATTCTGTCAATTCATTCTCAAGATATTGAGCGGAAACAAAATTCTGACGTCAATCAAGGGCCGTAACTCTGTCAAAATTTTGCGAAAAATGACGGGTAACAATCCCAAGCTAGATCTTGTCAATGATGACGTGCATACAAAATTTGGTCGGATTCTGTCAATTTGTTCTCAAGATATTGAGCGGAAACGAATTTCTGACGTCAATTAAGGGCCGTAACTCCGTCAAAATTTTGCAAAAAATGACGGGTAACAATCCAAAGCTAGATCTTGTCAATGTTGATGTGCACACAAAATTTGGTCTGATTCTGTCAATTCGTTCTCAAGATATTGAGCGGAAACGAAATTCTGACGTCAATTAAGGGCCGTAACTCCGTCAAGATTTTGCGAAAAATGACGGGTAACTATCCCAAGCTAGATCTTGTCAATGTTGACGTGCACACAAAATTTGGTCTGATTCTGTCAATTCGTTCTCAAGGTATTGAGCGGAAACAAAATTCTGATGTCAATATAGGGCCATCCAAGGGCAACAAGGGCCATAACTCCATCAAAATTTTGAGAAAAATGATGGGCAACAATCCCAAGCTAGATCTTGTCAATGTTGATTTGCATACAAAATTTGGTCAGATTCTGTCAATTTGTTCTCAAGATAATGAGCGGAAATAAAATTCTGACCTCAATTAAGGGCCATAACTCCATCAAAATTTTGAGAAAAATGATGGCCAACAATCCCAAGTTAGATGACGGGTAACAATCCCAAGCTAGATCTTGTCAATGATGACGTGCATACAAAATTTGGTCTGATTCTGTCAATTCATTCTCAAGATATTGAGCGGAAACAAAATTCTGACGTCAATCAAGGGCCGTAACTCTGTCAAAATTTTGCGAAAAATGACGGGTAACAATCCCAAGCTAGATCTTGTCAATGATGACGTGCATACAAAATTTGGTCGGATTCTGTCAATTTGTTCTCAAGATATTGAGCGGAAACGAATTTCTGACGTCAATTAAGGGCCGTAACTCCGTCAAAATTTTGCAAAAAATGACGGGTAACAATCCAAAGCTAGATCTTGTCAATGTTGATGTGCACACAAAATTTGGTCTGATTCTGTCAATTCGTTCTCAAGATATTGAGCGGAAACGAAATTCTGACGTCAATTAAGGGCCGTAACTCCGTCAAGATTTTGCGAAAAATGACGGGTAACTATCCCAAGCTAGATCTTGTCAATGTTGACGTGCACACAAAATTTGGTCGGATTCTGTCAATTTGTTCTCAAGGTATTGAGCGGAAACAAAATTCTGATGTCAATATAGGGCCATCCAAGGGCAACAAGGGCCATAACTCCATCAAAATTTTGAGAAAAATGATGGGCAACAATCCCAAGCTAGATCTTGTCAATGTTGATTTGCATACAAAATTTGGTCAGATTCTGTCAATTTGTTCTCAAGATAATGAGCGGAAATAAAATTCTGACCTCAATTAAGGGCCATAACTCCATCAAAATTTTGAGAAAAATGATGGCCAACAATCCCAAGTTAGATATTGTCAATGTTGATGTGCATACAAAATTTGGTCAGATTCAGTCCATTTGTTCTCAAGATATTGAGCGGAAATGAAATTCTGACGTAAATCAAGGGCCGTAACTCCGTCAAAATTTTTGGAAAACTGACAAGCAACAATCCCAAGCTACATATTGTTACTGTTGATGTGAATAAAAAATTTGGTTAGATTCTGTCCATCTGTTCTCAAGATATTGAGCGGAAACGAAATTCTGACGTCAATCAAGGGCCGTAACTCCGTCAAAATTTTGCAAAAAATGAAGGGCATTAATCCAAAGCTAGATCTTGTCAATGTTAATGTGCATACAAAATTTGATCAGGTTCTGTCAATTTGTTCTAAAGATATTGAGTGGAAACAAAATGTTCACGGAATGACGGAACCACGGAACCACGGAATCACGGAAGGACAAGGTGAATCCAGTATAGCCCCACTTTTACAAAGCGAGGCTATAACAATCCCAAGCTAGATCTTGTTACTGTTGATGCACATAAAAAGATTGGTAAGATTCTGTCTGTTGATGCACATAAAAAGATTGGTAAGATTCTGTCAATTCTTTCTCAAGAAATTGAGCGGAAGCATAATTCTGACATCAATCAAGGGCCGTAACTAAGTCAAAATTTGGTGAAAAAAGACGGGCAACAATCCAAGCTAGATCTTGTCAATGCTGATGTGCATACAAAATTTGATTAGATTCTGTTGATTCATACTCAATATATTGAGTGGAAACGAAATTCTGATGTCAATCAAGGGCCGTAACTCCATCAAAATTTTGCGAAACATGACGGGCAACAATCCCAAGCTAGATCTTATCAATGTTGATGTGCATACAAAATTTGGTCACATTCTGTCAATTCAGTCTCAAGATATTGAGCGGAAACGAAATTCTGACGTCAATCAAGGGCTGTAACTCTGTCAAAATTTTTCGAAAAATGATGGGTAACAATCCCAAGCTAGGTTCTGTCAATGTTGATGTGTATACAAAATTTGGTCCTATTCTGTCAAATCGTTCTCAAGATATTGAACGGAAATGAAATTCTAACATAAATCAAGGGCTGTAACTCTGTCAAAATTTTGCAGAAAATGACAGGTAACAATCCCAAGCTAGGTCTTGTCAATGTTGATGTGCATACAAAATTTGGTCAGATTCTGTCAATTTGTTCTCAAGATATTGAGCGGAAACGAAGTTCTGATATAAATCAAGGGCTGTAACTCCGTCAAAATTTTGCAAAAAAGGACGTTTAACGATCCCAAGCTAGGTCTTGTCAATGTTGATGTGTATACAAAGTTTGGTCAGATTATGTCAATTTGTTCTCAAGATATTGAGTGGAAACCAAATATTCACGGAATCACGGTATAACGGAATCAGGGAAAGACGGAATGACGGAAGGACAGGGTGAATCCAGTATAGCCCCACTCTTCAAAGCGGGGCTATAATGATGGGCAACAATACCAAGCTAGATCTTGTCAATGCTGATGTGCATACAAAATTTGGTCAGATTCCGTCAATTCGTTCTCAAGATATTAAGCGGAAACAAAATTCTGACGTTAATCAAGGGCCGTAACTCTATCAAAATTTTGCGAAAAATGACGGGCTACAATCCCAAGCTAGATGTTGTCACTGTTGATGTGTATACAAACTTTGGTCAGATTCTGTCAATTCGTTCTCAAGATATTGAGCGGGAAAAAAAATCTGACGTCAATCAAGGGCCGTAACTCCGTCAAAATTTTGTGAAAAATGATGGGCAACAATCCCATGCTAGATCTTGTCAATGCTGATGTGCTTACAAAATTTGGTCAGATTCTGTCAATTCGTTCTCAAGATATTGAGCGGAAACAAAATTCTGACATCAATCAAGGGCCGTAACTCGGTCAAAATTTTGCAAAAAATGACGGGCAACAATCCCAAGCTAGATGTTGTCAATGTTGATGTGTATACAAAATTTGGTCAGATTCTGTCAATTCTTTCTCAAGATATTGAGCGGAAACAAAATTATGACGTCAATCAAGGGCCGTAACTCCGTCAAAATTTTGTGAAAAATGATGGGCAACAATACCAAGCTAGATCTTGTCAATGCTGATGTGCATACAAAATTTGGTCAGATTCTGCCTATTCGTTCTCAAGATATTGAGCGGAAACAAAATTCTGACGTTAATCAAGGGCCGTAACTCTATCAAAATTTTGCAAAAAATGACGGGCTACAATCCCAAGCTAGATGTTGTCAATGTCGATGTGCTAACAAAATTTGGTCAGATTCTGTCAATTTGTTCTTAAGATATTGAGCAGAAACAAAATGCAAAAATGTTCACGGAATGACGGAACCACGGAATGACGGAACCACGAAAGGACAGGGTGAATCCAGTATAGCCCCACTTTTCCAAAGCGGGGCTATAATCAAGGGCCGTAACTCCTCAAATTATTACGAAAAATGACAGGCTGGATCTTGTCAATGTTAATGTGCATACAAATTTTGGTCAGATTCAGTTAATTCGTTCTCAAGATATTGAGCGGAAACGAAATTCTGACGTCAATCAAGGGCCATAACTCCGTCAAAATTTTGGGAAAGTGACAGGCAACAATCCCAAGCTAGATCTTGTCAATGTTGATGTGCATATAAAATTTGGTCACATTCTGTCAATTGGTTCTCAAGATATTGAGCGGAAACGAAATGTTAACAAAATCACGGAATGACGGAACCACATAACCACAGAACCACGGAAGGACAGGGTGAATCCAGTATAGCCCCACTTTTTCAAAGCGGGGTTATAATCAAATGAACCATAAAGGATGTAAACATGCATTTTCCTCATGAGTCAACAGGTCCATCAGCAAATCAACATCTAGGTTTTGCTACACATAGAGTACATTTTTTTTCCTTACTAAGCTTTATATAGTTTGCATTTTCACCAGTTTCAAGTGGTAAATCTATCAACTATATCCAAATATATGGCCAAATATACAAGTAAGTTCAAGAATTTTATCATCCCACAAACATGTCCATGCAATATGTACCCCTTTATACCCCTTTTTATATAGTAAAACTGGGTTTTACAGGGGTATACCATTTTTTCTTATTTTTCATCCAAAACACACCTCGTGGGTACTCGTTAGAACCGCCTGGCGAGGCGGTTCTAACATGTATCCACAATTTATGTTTTGAGCTAGAATGTTAAAAAAATCAAAAATTTTCCAATGAAATTTTCAATTTTTACAACTGAAAAAAAATCTCCATATACTAAATGGGCAAGTTTTCGTAATGGACATGAATGACGTTTAATACTCACTTTAAGAGCCAGAACAGTTGATGACCAATATGTTGATTTCTCAGCGCTCTCTCAATGAGGTATTCAGCCAGAGGGCAGTAGAGATAGGTCTCATACTTCAGTGCCTGGACAAGTTGTAAGAGATACAGTGACAGCTCATCATCACTGAAATGTACACAAAATTGAGCCGCCTTGCGGGAAAACCAACAATGTGGTTTCCCAACAGATTCGATGCAAACCAAGCTGTACAAGCACAGAAGATGGCTAGAAGCTTGAAATTGTGGATTAAGAAAGTTGAGGAATTGTAATATCCGTGTAGCGAAAACAAAGGCGCTGATCAGCTTCGCGATTACCGCAAAGCTGATCTGCATCTTTGTTTTCGCATATGTAGTTTGTTGGTTTTCTCATAATGCGGCTCAAATATTGTAAGGCATGTTAGCCGGTCTTTTTGATATTAAATGACTTAAATTACCTTGCGTTTTTTTTTTCTGGCTTTCATTGCCTACTTATTCAGGATCACCGACCCAATTTGATACGAATTACAGGGCCATGTGATAACTTCAAGTGTCTGTAGCATGTAAATGTAATGTTTTCAATATTTTAATGTGTAGATATCATACCTGAGCTCTTGTAGACATTCAACAGCATATTTCCGCACCTTGTTATCCGGGAAGTTAAAGTCGAGCAACTCCAGGGCTTGATCGACTGGCATCTTCTTCCATGTAGCCAGCAATACTTGCATCTGATGTGACAATACATGCTATATGAGCCTGTGCACGAGAAAACCAACAATTTGGGTTCCGACCAGGTCCGACACAAACCGGGCTGTACAATCACAGAAGATGGTTAGAGGCTAGAAATTTTGGATTTAGAAAGCAGAGGACTTGTACTATCTGTGTAGCGAAAACAGGCACTGATCAGCTTTGCAGTTACTGATCTGCGCCTTTGTTTTCGCCTATGCAGATTGTTGGTTTTCCCATGCGTCGGCTCATATCTAAAACTGTGAGACAAAATCATAAACAATTTACAAAGCTGTCATTCCATTCCATCTTCATCATTTAATGTATCTTAATATAATGATAGATCCAGAGTGCCTTCAATTATATTTCGTATACGAGTTGTCTCGTGAGAAAACCAACAATGTGGTTTCCAAACAGGCCCGACACAAACCAGCCTGTACAAGCACAGAAAATAGCTAGATGCTTGAAACTTCGGATTTAAGTAGAAGAGGAATTGTACTATCCGAGTAGTGAAAACAAAGGCCCTGATCAGCTTCGCGGTTACCACGAAGCCGATCTGTGTCTTTGTTTTCGCCTGTGCAGATTGTTGGTTTTCCCATGAGGTGGCTCATATGTTTTTTCTCATTATATTAAGTTATAATATAACAATTTTCTTAAATTAAAACAAAGTGTACTGGTCTCATATTATAATGGGAGAACTGCAAATAATGTCTTTTGCCCTTCAAACACATTCTTATCTTTACATGATGTTCATACCTCATTTGCATCACTTTGAGGTACAATACAATACAATAACTTTATTTCGTCTCAGCACCATAGAAGCATTCACTAGCTTGAATTTATTTGTTCGCTGATTCATCAGGAAAACATATCCATGCAATGAATCCCCCCTTAAACCCCACTTTTATATAGTAAAACTGGGGTTTGCAGGGGTATACCTATTTTTCTTATTTTTGCTCCAAGGCAGTTCTAACGTGGCAGTTCTAACGTGTACACACAATCTATGTTTTGAGCAAAAATAAGAAAAATATCAAAAATTTTCTGATGAAATTTTCAATGTTTAAAGCTGAAAAAATTCTCTGTATATTGCATGGGCATGTTTTCGTAAGGTTTCAATTTTCAGATTTCAAATTATCAGGATTAAATTGTAAAGTAATCTTCAACAAACCTTAGCAACATCTTGATGATTGTTCCACTTGACCGACTTTAAGACAATCGGCAAGGCCTGGGGAAACTTATCCCGGCATTCGAATCTCATCATCCATACGAGCTCCTTTTCATTCTCGTAGATACAGTCGGTGACCATCTGGTTATCAATAATCTGCTTTAGTTCGTCTATTTTAGCTTTTGGGGCATGCCAATCCTTCAAAATAAAGTACAATAATATTGGGACATATTCCCATGGGGAAACTTATCCCGGCATTCGAATCTCATCATCCATACGAGCTCCTTTTCATTCTCATAGATACAGTCGGTGACCATCTGGTTATCAATAATCTGCTTTAGTTCATCTATTTTAGCTTTTGGGGCAAGCCAATCCTTCAAAATAAAGTACATGTACAATAAAATTGGGACATATTCCCATGGGGAAACTTATCCCGGCATTCGAATCTCATCACCCATACGAGCTCCTTTTCATTCTGGTAGATACAGTTGGTGACCATCTGGTTATCAATAATCTGCTTTAGTTCATCTATTTTAGCTTTTGGGGCATGCCAATCCTTCAAAATAAAGTACAATAAATTGACATATTCCCATGGGGAAACTTATCCCAGTATTCGAATCTCATCAACCAAACAAGCTCCTTTTCATTCTCGTAGATACAGTCGCTGACCATCTGGTTATCAATAATCTGCTTTAGCTCTTCTATAATTTTATCTTTTTGGGGCATGCCAGTCCTTCAAAATCATCAGGAAAACATGTCCATGAAATGTATAAGTCCTTAAACCCCACTTTTATATAGAAAAACTGAGGTTTGCAAGGGTATACCTAATTTCCTTATTTTTGATCCTAAACACACATTATGGGTACTCATTAGAACTGCCTCACCCAGGCTGTTCTAACATGTACCCACAATGTACAGGTGCGTTCACTTATTAATATACCCCTGCGATATTCACAAATAAATTGACAACTTTTCTTGTTTTTGAACAATCGTCACTGGCAAGAAATAGACAACTGAATGAATTTGTTTATATAAAATGTTAAGTATGTCTATAAATATTTGCTTTGCATATAAAACTTTCAGATCGTGTGATTTTGTATGCCTAAATTGATTACATAACATATGGAGCCAAATTTTTAACAAAAAAAATCGCTGATATTCGAGTTTCAAAGATTCCACAAGGAACCATGGTAAATGGTTGGTAATTTTGTTTGTACATTATGAAAGAATAGCCATTTTTGTGCCACGGCTGAAAATTTGGTGTCTTTAAGAGCATTATTTACAAAGTTACTCCCTGATTTTTGTTTATTGTACATTTTAGAATTTCATGGTAAAACGGTTTTTATAATATAAAACTAAGCATGTCAGTGTTATTTTGCAAGAAAACTAATATTCTACCAGGATGAGTTTACAAACCAAGCTTGCTGGTAGGTTCCTTTATGAGGTAGGCGTGCCTTAAAGCACTGTAGAATCACCTATGGCTTTGTATTCAGCCAAAACGTGGGTTGACATTTCATCATACAATTCATGATTTGTTTCCTCGGGACAGAATACCACAGGAAACTGGGACTTCCACAGATAATGTTTAATAGCTAGGTTTTCTCTCTTTGCTTATATTCATAATATTTAAATCCTCTCGTATATGCATAAGTCAAGGAAACACCAGGACATTCCTCTAACATCAATAATGTGTTTGCGGATTAAGGATGAATACAAAGAACATTGTATTGCATAATTTTGTTTTGACATCCTTTAATTGCATGTATATTTCCATGACTTAAACGCTGTAGAAGAGGTTTGAAATATCACGAAAAGGAGATTAGAGTCATTGCCTAACAATATATTTAGCCAACTTAGCCCCTCGGTGAATCATGAAACTGTATGATGAAATGCCAATCCCACGTTTTGGCAGATAACAAAGTCATGGGTGACTCCACAGTGCTGTGAGCCATGCTTAATTTATGAAGGGACCCACTAGCAAGCTTTGGTCGTAAAACCGTCCTAGATGAATATTAGTTTTTTTGCCAAATAACACTGACATGCTTAGATTTGTATTGTAACAACCGCTTTATCATGAAATTCTAAAATGTATAATGAATGAAAATCAGTATGTAACTTTGTAAATAAAGCTCATAAATACACCAAATGTTCAGCCGTAGCACAAAAATGGCTATTCTTTTATAATGTACAAACAAAATTACCAACCATTTACCATGGTTCCTGGTGCAATCTTTGAAACTCGAATATCAGCGATTTTTTGGTAAATAATTTGGCTCCATATGTTATGTAATCAATTTAGGCATATGGCATCACACGATCTGGTAGGTTTCTATACAGAGCACATATCTATAGACATACATAACATATTTTATAAACAAATTCATCCATTTGTCTATTTCTTGCCAGTGATGATTGTTCAAAAACAAGAAAAGTTGTCAATTTATTTGTGAATATCGCAGGGGTATATTAATAAGTGAACGCACCTGTATGTTTTGAGCGAAAATGTTAAAAAAAAAGAATTTTTTTTCCAATGAAAGTTTTCTTTTTACAGCTGAAAAAAACTCTGTAAATTGTATGAGCAAGTTTTCGTAATGTAAAGTACAACAATAAAATTGGGACATAATTCCTGGAAAATCCAATCAAAGGAAATTACACGATTTCAAAAAAAAAATTGGAAAAGTTAATTTAGTTGACTACTATTAGTTCCGAAATGTTGTTGAGAACTTAATTTTCTCTAATACTTGCTAATTTTTTTGCTTCATCAATTCAAGGATCTCACTATAAAAACTATACGCTTTATAGACTGCATGTGTACTTGCCAGTGAATTCAAGATTTCATTTTCGAATTCCCAGTATTTTGAAATGGAATCCATAAGCATCTTAGGAAAAGGACACCAGGCCCCGAGGTTATAAAACTTTCTTCATGCTCAGCTCAGACTAAAATTTATCCTGCTTATAAATTGCTGTCAACATTGTTGGCATTTTAACATTTAGTAGCAGGATAAATTACCTGCTTCTGTGTTCTTTACCTGAATTTTCGATGTATTTGGGTCATTTCCATATCTATGAGCAGTTTAAATTTTATGCTCAGCTGATTTGAGCATGAAAAAGTTTTATAACCTCAGGTCCAGGCCCCGAAGTTACAAAACATTGTTTCATGCTTAACTCAGCCGAGACTGAAACTTTAACTGCTCATAAATACTCAATTAGCCCAAATCAGTAGAAATCTCAGATTAAGATACATATACAAAACCAGTAATTTATCCTGCTAATAAATGTTAAAATGCCAACAATGTTGACAGCAATTTATAAGCAGGATAAATTTTAGTCTCATCAGAGTTGAGCATGAAAAAAAGTTTTATGACCTTGGAGCCAGGACTTACCAGTGAACCTGGTGCACCATGTGGTTCTAGACTGATATAGTCGGCTGCATACTTGGTTATCTGTAAGTATACCAGGAAAAGTTTGTGCAATTTACTGTAGGTAAACAGTCTTCTACTTATTTGCATGGGTGCAGGACATTTTGTCTAACACCATTTCGCCTAAAGGACATTTGGTCTAAAGGACATTTTGTTTAAATGCCATTCCGTCTAAAGGACATTTGGTCTAAAGGACATTTCGGCTAAAGGACATTTCGGCTATTAAAAGGACATTTCGTCTTATATTATGGACAATTCATCTAAAAAATCAAGCAAGTGCGACATTTGGTCTAAAAAAAAGTTAAGAAAAATTAAGAATTTTTAGACCAAATGTCGCACCCTACTTTAAATCAATATTAATCAATGTGGTAGGTCTATAATTTGTTTATCTTTTTCTTTTGCACAGACATTAGTGCCAATCATTTTTTTTCTTTCAGTCCTTTTAGATCAGTAAGAACATTCCAAGTGTTTAAAACATACATTGTAGAAACATATTCTAAACAATGTTTTTTATTATTTGACCTTGCACAATATGCACAGAATTGCACAATATGGTCTTTGACTGTTAAATTTTATTATACCATTTTCAAAGGTGATCAGGTGGAAATATTGGCCCCGTCCATTGGGGCCTAGGAGAAATAGATGGGCTGCTTGTGCCTAAAGGCAAAGCTTTTAAACTGCTGACCGACCATCTAAGTACTGGTTAACCGCTCAAGTCTGAGCCTGCCCAGGAAAAGTGGTTTAGTCAAACCATCCATATATATAGGCCGTTTTGGTTTGTTTGGGTGGTTATATTTATGAAGCACGTTTTGAGTGTCATGCCATCCTCATTTTGGGTAAAAGTCCAATAAAGTGGAGGCAACGTCCCGACATGACCATTGCTGTTGACTGGGATGTAAAGCATCAATTCAAACAACAAACATTTTAAATATGAAATACATGGATTGTCTACGGGATAGTCTACAGTTTGAGCTATTAAATGTCATGAAATCGATATCCAATAAAATGTTGTTAAAAAATTCATTTACGTTTTAGACTATTTTTAGATGAATTTTAGATATTTTTATACATTTTTAGACAAAATTTAGTCGAAATGTCGTATTAGACGAAATGTCCATTAGACGAAATGTCCTTTAGACGAAATGTCCTTTAGATGAAATGTTTTTTTAGACAAAATGGTTTTCGACAAAATGTCACGGATCAATTTGCATAAGCACAAACAGCCAGACAGACAGACAGACACACAGACAGACAGAGACAGATAGAGAGAGAGGCAGCCACACAGATAGACAGAAGGACAGACAGACAAACAGACAGAGAGAGAGAGGCAGCCACAGACAGACAGTCACAGACAGACAGATGTATAGATAGACAGATGTACGGACAGACATGACAGACAGACAGAAAGACAGACAGACAGACAGAGACAGACAGACAGACAGACAGACAGACAGACAGACAGACAGACACACAGACAGACATACAGACACACAGACAGACAAAACAACCTCATACCTCATCATCTGAAGGGTAGACCAGTGGAGGTGTTCTGTCATAATCAGAGAAGTAGACAGTCAGTGTTATGGTGTTGTGTGGATTCATGGACACTGAACCTAAAAACAAAGCATGGTACAATTTAACTGCCTGGATCGCAACTTATATCACCCAATTTCGGAGAAGTCACCTCTATAATCCAGCTTGGCTACCTTCTAAATTGTATACTGTTCAAAATGGTAAAGAGGTCTTATGTTTCCATATAACAGCCTCCTCATGAAAAAAACAACAATCTGCATATGCGAAAACAAAGACGCAAATCAGCTTCGGGGTCACCGCGAAGCTGATGCTTCGGGGTGACCGCGAAGCTGATCATCGCCTTTGTTTTCGCTACACGGATAGTACAATTCCTCTACTTTCTAAATCCAAAATTTCAAGCTTCTAGCCTGCTTCTATGACTGCCCAGGCCGGTTTGTGTCAGACCTATTCGGAAACCACATTGTTGGTTTTCCCACCAGGTGGCTCATAAAATAGCGCAACTACCTGTTAAATAATCAGGAAATATTTTGAATAGATATGGAATTTATGTGAAGTAAGAAGCAATTTGAGTTGCATTATGGAAAAAGCATTTTGCATATTATGTGATAACAAAGGCACAGATCATCTTTGCAGTAACCGCTTAGCTGATCAGCACCTTTTTTCACTACACTGATAGGACAATACCTCTTCTACATAATTCCAAAATTTCAAGCTTCTAGCCTGCTTCTATGACTGTACAGGTCCATTTGTGTTGGACCTGGTCGGAACTCCAAATTGTTAGTTTTCTCATGACAAAGCTCATATGAGCCGCCTCTTGAGAAAACCAACAATCTGCATAGGCGAAAACAAAGGCGCAGATCAGCTTCACAGTAACCGCGAAGCTGATCAGCGCCTTTGTTTTCGCTACTCGGATAATACAATTCCTCTTCTACTTAAATCCGAAATTTCAAGCTTCTAGCCTGCTTCTGTGACTGTACAGGTCCATTTGTGTCGGACCTGGTCCAAACCCCAAATTTTTAGTTTTCTCATGGCACAGCTTAAATATTACCTAAGGGATAGCAGCCTGTTTCTTCGAGGTGGAGCTCAGCAGCCACTGGCCACATTGGCAGTTTGTGTTCACCCATTAACAGTCGAGATCGGAAGTCAAATACTGGAATATTTACCCACGCTATGGGATTGAGAATCTGCAATACAATAGAACAGAGTTATGTCCCTGTTAAGAATTTTACAATCATGTCTAGACAAAAAATCATCATTTCCTGAATACTTATACCAGTGCTACGGAAAACTTAAGGTCTCTTGCTCACCACAAAGACACAACATGGACAAGGTAGAATTTTGAACGCATAACAACTCGCACCACTAAGCCAAAGTTTATTGTATTACTTGCAAGATTGCAAATTATGTTGTACACTGTAACCTGCAATGCACTGTAACAGTATGCATTAAAGAAAATGATTCACAGGCTGGAGAAATTAAGTAAAACTAGAATTTGTTTTCTATGTGAAAACTGATGTCTCCCCCCTTTCTATGTGCATGTCCAAAATATGCAAGCAAGAGTTATAGTTCTTGTGCATCTCATATCATGTCATTCTGTTTTATAAGTGTACCAAGTTTCATTGAAATATCTCTTACAGGTTTTCAAGTTATAGAGCAGGCACAAAATTGTATGGAAAATAATCAAAGGGAAATAACTCCAAAGATATGAAAGCAAGAGTAATGATTCTTGTGCATGACACATCGTCTCATCATGCTTTATAAGTGTACCATGTTTCATTGAAAAATCTTTAATGGTTTTTGAGTTATAGAGCAGACACAAAATTGTATGAAAAATAATCAAAGGGAAATAACTCCAAAGATATGCAAGCAAGAGTTATGGTTCTTTAGCATGACACATCATCTTATCGTGCTTTATAAGTGTACCAAGTTTCATTGAAATATTTCTTATGGTTTTCAAGTTATAGAGCGAACATGAAATTGAATGGAAAAATAATTAAAGGGAAATAACTCCAAAGATATGAAAGCAAGAGTTATAGAGTGGACATGAAATTGTATGGAAAATAATCAAAGGGAAATTACTCCAAAGATATGCAAGCAAGAGTTATGGTTCTTTAGCACGACACATCATCTCATCATGCTTTATAAGTGTACCAAGTTTCACTGAAATATCTCTTACGGTTTTCGAGTTATAGAACGGACACGAAATTGTATGGAAAATAATCAAAGGGAAATAACTCATAAAATACTCAAGCCAGAGTTATGGTTCTTGTGCATGACACATCGTCTGATCATGCTTAATAAGTGTACCAAGTTTTATTGAAAAATCTTAAACGGTTTTCAAGTTATAGAGCGTACAGGAAATTGTATCGAAAATAATCAAAGGGAAATAACTCCAAAAATACTCAAGCTAGAGTTATGGTTCTTGTGCATGACACATCGTCTCGACATGGTTTACAAGTGTACCAAGTTTCATTGAAAAATCTTTAACGGTTTTCAAGTTATAGAGCGGACACGATTTGTGACGGACAGACAGACGGACGGACGGACGGACGGGGAAATACAATATGTCTCCCGACCCTGTCGGGGGGAGACATAATACATTACATGTATACTGATTTTAATATCAACGCTCCTTTATCCTACTTATTTCAATCAAAAGTGAATTGAAAAAGAGTACCCACCAATTTAGCCACAACAAGAGAAAACCAGTCTTGGGGCTTCTGACCCTGTCTGACACAAACTGGCCTGTACATTCTCAGAAGCAAGCTAGAAACTTGAAATTTTAAATATAAGTCAAGGAGGCATTGTACTATCTGTGTAGTAAAAACAAAGGCACTGATCAGCTTCACAGTTACTGTGAAACTGATCTGCATCTTTGTTTTCTCATGACACGACTCAATTATCATGATAAAAAAACCTTTCAAGTCATTCTACGTCTATACTGACCCTTGATCCTCTCATTCTGCCGTGCAGGGTAAAACACAGTCGACTAGCTAGTTGTACATCACTGACGTGGAGATCAAAGGAAACTTTCTGGTTCACGTCAGAATTACCGCCATTGACCGGTAATTCACTCGTAGTCTGGACGTCCCCAAGTACTTCACTGCCATGGTATAACCCAATGAAAAGCTTAACCTGTTAGTATATAATCAAACATTTATCAAGTCAATATTGAGCACATTGCATTGAATGAATAAAAATATGCAATTATTTTCATCTGGTATATATCTCAAATCTGCGTAAACATTTTTTGCCAGTCTGTTGTTCACAAATTCTTCGGATATATTTTTCTTTATTTTGAAAGCAACCCAAAATTCTTATAAAGCTTATCCCCACTTTTAGCTACTGTATGTTAGCGGTCATTATGCAGATATGGAATTATTTGAGACACTGATAAACTTACCACTCGCCTTTGTGAGGCGGTTCTAACTTGTACCCACAATCTATGTTTCTAGTGAAAATGTTACAAAAATCGAAATTTTTCCGATGAAATTTTCAATATCTGCTTCACAGAAAAATCTCTGTATTGTTTTTTCCATGGGCAAGTTTTCATAATGGCACAGAGCTAACTTCCTACCTTGTCAATATTATCTTTGACTTGTTCCGAGTTAATCTCAATATTGTGTATCGCTACGACATCAAAATGGAATTTCTCCTCGATATCCCAGACACTGACATCCTTGTGCTTCTTAGAACTGTACATGGTTGGTCTTGGGCGAGGGGTTGGGCGAATATTCTCTAGAAATACAATAAAATTATGTAAAAATTATCTTTTGACTTGTTCCGAGGTAATCTCAATATTATGTACCGCTACAATATCAAACTGGAATTTCCCCTCAGTATCCAAGACATTCAAAACCTTGTGCTTCTTAGGATTGTACATGGTCGGTCTTGGGCGATGGGTTGGGCGAATATTCTCTAGCAATAAAATATTTCATGATGAACTAATTATCATTGCAAGATATGGTTAGTTGTTAGAGTCTGACGCGCACACGAACTGGAACATGGACGACCGGGGTGACTTCAATAGCTCTATGCACTTCATGCAGTCGAGCTAAAACCCATTGTTGCTTGTACTGAATACCTGTACTCACCTAATGTAAGGGCCGATGATTTCTTTACTAACCAGAACTCTGGAGCAACATTTCTTTGTAAACAGTTGTAGACATACTGAAACAGAGTTACACAGTTAATTAACCCATATTTGACGAATGGATTTTCCCCTCATTATCATTTGGGTCAGTCCACTTTTATTTTTAGGGGCGTCATGAGTGATTTTTAAATTTTATTCAATTTTTTTTTATTACACTCTCTTAGCAAACAGAATAGCCCCAGATGGGACACCACGTTCTGCGGCGTCACATCTGAGGCTATTCTGTTTGCCTATGTCCCATAAAAGGGCCAGGTTTAAATGAGTTAAGCGTAAAGTCTAGTTTCTTATTTTCCAGCCAAACATTCAAGACAGTAATAAGACACTGCTCAAAAGTGTTGGTAGCCTAATACCTACCTAAATATAACTTATTATAAAAGTTACTCTGAAGCTTTACATGAGCAATGCTCAAATGCAGTATTTGGATTCACACAATTATGTGCTCTTTTCAGAGTACGTGTTATTCTCTTTAAATAAAGACTTTATTATTAATATTATTATTATTATTTACTAATTGAATATCTGCTTTTTGCATAAATACAATATTATTCATTTTGTTTGTTTGAGTTAGTGCTTTACATCCCTGGTCAAAGCTAAGGTCATGCCGGAAGGGTCAGTTATCTTAGACTCACTGTTCTTGGGTAAAGATATTGTCATACCGGAAGGGTCAGTTATTTTAGACACACTGTCCTTTGGCAAAGGTAATGTCATGCCAGAAGGGTCAGTTATATTACGGACACACTGTTCTTTGGCAAAGGTAAGGTCATGCTGGAAGGGACACTGTTCTTTGGAAAAGGTAAGGCCATGCCCGAAGGGGTCAGTTATCTTAGACACACTGTTCTTTGGCAAAGGTAAGGTCATGCCGGAAGGGTCCATTATCTTAGACACACTGTTCTTGGGTAAAGGTAAGGTCATGCCCAAAGGGTCAGTTATCTTAGACACACTGTTCTTTGGCAAAGGTAAGGTCATGCCTGAAGGGTCAGTTATCTTAGACACACTGTTCTTTGGCAAAGGTAAGGTCCTGCCAGAAGGGTCAGTTATCTGAGACATACTGTTCTTGGGTACAGGTAAGGTCATGTCTGAAGGGTCAGTTATCTTTGACACACTGTTCTTTGGCAAAGGTAAGGTCATGCCAGAAGGGTCAGTTTTCTCAGACACACTGTTCTTTGGCAAAGGTGAGGTCATGCCAGAAGGGTTAGCTATCTTAGATACACTGTTCTTTGGCAAAGGTAAGGTCATGCCGAAAGGGTCAGTTATCTTAGACACACCGTTCTTTGGCAAAGGTAAGATCATGCCAGAAGGGTCAGTTATCTTAAGACACACTGTTCTTTGGCAAAGGTAAGGTCATGCCAGAAGGGTCAGTCATCTTAGACACACTGTTCTTTGGCAAAGGTAAGGTCATGCAAGAAGGGTCAGTTATCTTAGACACACTGTTCTTTGGCAAAGGTAAGGTCATGCCTGAAGGGTCAGTTATCTTAGACACACTGTTCTTTGGCAAAGGTAAGGTCCTGCCAGAAGGGTCAGTTATCTGAGACATACTGTTCTTGGGTACAGGTAAGGTCATGTCTGAAGGGTCAGTTATCTTTGACACACTGTTCTTTGGCAAAGGTAAGGTCATGCCAGAAGGGTCAGTTATCTAAGACACACTGTTCTTTGGTAAAGGTGAGGTCATGCCGGAAGGGTCAGTTATCTTAGACACACTGTCCTCTTTGGCAAAGATAAGGTCATGCCAGAAGGGTCAGTTATCTTGGACACACTGTTCTTTGGCAAAGGTAAGGTCATGCCGGAAGGGTCAGTTATCTTAGACACACTATTCTTTGGCAAACCTACCACAAGCATGTTGCTAGTACTAGTACACATTTCTTTCTCTACTAACTTAATCAGCAGAAGAAAAAGAAATAAGAATAGCCATAGAACCATTTTCATGGCCAGATCTTTGTGAAGGAAATGTGCGGACATGATTATCAAATGCAGGTCAGTTTCATTATGAATCAGGCATACCACAGATCAAGCTATTGTCTCATGAGTGATTATGCCATATAGTCAACAACTGGTCCACAAATAAACTAACTTGACCATTTGCTTAGGAGCTTACTATACCTTAAACTGATGTAGTGGATACTTTTTGCCGTAGAGGTAATGTTCTTGGCCGACCACTTTCAGAATATAATCGTAGTTCCGTACGGAGTGATTATGCCATTTCCTCAACGACTGGTCCACGACATCTTCCGGAGTGTCCAAATGGTGAGACCGGATGTAAAATTTGGTCTGTAAAGCAAATAAGATGAACCTCAATGCGACAAAATGTATCTTCGGACATTCTGACATTACTAGAAGAAAGCAGCAAAAATCGGGAAAATGATGAAATATATATATATTTGTAATCTTAGAACACTGGGCTACCAAATGAATGAGTTTTAAAACATATCTATTGTCAATATTTTGAGTTATCTGCCCTTGTTTTAGCCCAAAATACACATATTTTTCCTATATGTATCGTTGAATGGTAACCATAGCAACCGCATCATCACAAAAATAGAAAAAAAAATTACGACAGATTACCGGTAAAGATGGTGTGCTTCTATCTTAGCAATAGGTTCTGACAAGCGCTCAAACAGTTTTAAGCAAATGCATCGAGTTTTGTAAGCTTTGCTAACATGCAGAAATGCATTACGCAACTTTGACGTCATTTTTCAGGACAATGACGTCTGTAGGGTCCATATAGTAAATTGGTCATAACTCACAAAATAAATGAAATAATCTAGTCAAATAAAGAGTAACAGACTCTAGAAACATCATACATTCAGCGTAACTTTGTTTTTCTAATACTCAAATAATTGTCCGAAGGTACATTTTGTCGCGTTGTGGCCCAGATAGATTATACTGTAATTTAGCAGCAAAAAAGGCTGATTATGATTATAAGTAGTGGAGACATCATTGTTTTTGTGCTTTCTAATTTACAAAGAACGGGAACTATTTATAATATAAATAAGTCTCTGCATACAAAAAACAAACAATCTGTATATGCGAAAACAAAGACGCAGATCACTGTGCAGTAACTGCACAGCTGATCAGCGCCTTTGTTTTCGCTACAGGGAAAGCACAATTCCTCTTCTTCGTAAATCCAAAATTTCAAGGTTCTAGCCTGCTCCTGTGACTGTACAGACCAGTTTGTGTTGGACCTGGTCGGAACTCAAAATTGTTGGTTTTGTCAATGTAAGTATTGAAACTTCCTCACTTTACACTAGCCTCACTTTACACTAGCCTAAGGCTTGAAAATAAAGTGACGACATTGCATGATTTAATATCAAACAATGTCCCTTTAAATGTCAATAGAATCCAGTGCAATAAGAGACATGTTGTAAAGATGCATGGTAAGGTTAGAAAACTTTGTAAGGCTAACAGAGCTTTGAAAATATGGAAATTATATGTATGTTTGTTCGAATTGGTGTTTAATGTCTATAAACGACAGCCAAGGTCATGTAGAGATGGTCACACTGTTCCTGGGCAAGCCTCCTAGAGGCAGGTTACCACTACTTAGTGCACATTTTCTTTCATTACTTACTAACAAATGTTCTTCTTAAATCAACAGAGGAGAAAGAATGCCCATTGAAATAGTTTCATCACCTAATCTCAATGAAAGAAATGTGCAAGACTTTATTATGAATCAAACACACTACTGAGCCCAATTAAATGGAAATAAATTCCTACTTCATTTTCTTTGATTGCCACGGAGAGTATGAGGTAGCCATCTTTGAGTTGACTTTCTACCTGTTGAGGTATTTGAGTTGAACCTCTCAAGTGAAGTGGATATTTGTTCTGGAACATTGTCATGAAGTCCTGAAATTTAGAGAATAACAGTCCTGAAATTTTGAGAACAGTCCTGAAATTAAGAGAGTAGTCCTCAAACTGTGTATGAGGTAGCCTTCTTTGAGTCGACGGTATTTGAGTTGAACTTCTCAACTGGAGAGGATATTTGTTCTGGAACATTGTCATGAAGTCCTGAAATTTATAGAATAACAGTCCTGAAATTTAGAGAATTGAATGAAGAGAATAGTCCTCAAATTGAGTGTATGGAGTAGTCTTGAGTCGACTTTACATCTGTCAAGTTTTTTGAGTTGACCGTCTCAAGTGGAGAGGATATCAGGCTGCCCAGGGACTTTTGGTGTAAAATATGTATTTTTGGACTAAAAAATAGGAAATTAATGTCAAAAATATAGGAGAAAATAAGAAACTAGAGGACCATTGGTCCTGTAGCTCACCTGAGAGATTATCACATTGTAAGCTCATGAGATTTAAATTAATTGAGAATCGACCAATGAAAGTCTATGCATGGACACTATTGACCCCCGGGGCATGGCCAAATTTGACCCAGGGGCATGACTGGCACAATTTATAATGGGGACTACCAAACATTGCTACATACAAAATATAGAAGCTCTGGACCTTTTGGTTTCAGAGAATAAGATTTTTTTAGTTTTTCCCATTGTAAGTCTATGGAGACTATCTACCCCCGGGGCGTAGCCAAATTTGACCCCAGGGGCATGGCTGGCATAATTTATGTAGAGGACCATTAGCCATTGCTACATACAAAATATCAAAGCTGTGTGCCCTGTGGTTTCAGAGAAGAAGATTTTTTTCCCATAGCAAGTCTATTGAGACTATCAACCTCTGGGGCCTGGCCAAATTTGACCCCAGGGACATGAATGGCACAATTTATGTAGAGGACCATTAGCCATTGCTACATATCAAATAACAAAGCTGTGGGCCTAGTGGTTTCAGAGAAGAAGATTTTTTTAGTTTTTCCTATTGTAGGTCTATGGAGACTATCAACCCCCGGGGCGTGGCCAAATTTTGACCCCGGAGACATGATTGGCACAATTTATGTAGAGGACCATTAGCCATTGCCACATACAAAATATCAAAGCTGTGGGCCCTGTGGTTTCAGAGAAGAAGATTTTTTAATTTTTTTCCCATAGTAAGTCTATGGAGACTATCAACCCCCGGGGCGTGGCCAAATTTGACCCCAGGGGCATGAATGGCATAATTTATGTAGAGGACCATTAGCCATTGCTACATACCAAATATCAAAGCTGTTGGCCTAGTGGTTTCAGAGAAGAAGATTTTTTAAGTTTTTTCCTATTGTAGGTCTATGGAGACTATCGACCCCCTAGATACTTCACAAAAAGTACACAGATTTTCCAGCATACGCATTTAGTTACGCCCGTAACGGAGTAACAAATGTAACAAAAATTAAGAGAAGATTGCACTAGAAATTCGTCAGAACACTTGTCTTTGAAAAAATTTGGGACACCTTTTCCATGTAACGATTGAAACAAATGTAACAAAGGGAGTTTCAATGATAATACAGGCCTGTCTGTGTCCAGAACTATGGAACAAGAGTAACGATGGATTCTGATGGGTGTATAAATCACTGGAACGAAACAGAACGAGAAAGTCCAAAAAATTTGGGGACATTTTTTCTCGTGGAACGATCGGAACGAATGTAACAAAGGGAGTTTCAATGATAATACAGGCCTGTCTGTGTCCAGCACTATGGAACAAGAGTAACAATGGATTCTGATGGGTGCATAAATCACTGGAACGAAACAGAACGAAAAAGTCCAAAAATACGGGGGCATCTTTTCCATGGAACGATCGGAACGAATGTAACAAAGGGAGTTTCAATGATAATACAGGCCTGTCTGTGTCCAGCACTATGGAACAAGAGTAACGATGGATTCTGATGGGTGTATAAATCACTGGAACGAAACAGAACGAAAAAGTCAAAAAAATTGGGGACATTTTTTCTAATGGAACGACCGGAACGAATGTAACAAAGGGAGTTTCAGTGATCATACACGCCTGTCTATGTCCAGCACTATGGAACAAGAGTAATGATGGATTCTGATGGGTGTATAAATCACTGGAACGAAACAGAACGAAAAAGTCCAAAAATATGGGGGCATCTTTTCCATGGAACGATCGGAACGAATGTAACAAAGGGAGTTTCAGTGATAATACAGGCCTGTCTGTGTCCAGCACTATGGAACAAGAGTAACAATGGATTCTGATGGGTGTATAAATCACTGGAACGAAACAGAACAAAAAAGTCCAAAAATATGTGGGCATCTTTTCCATGGAACGACTGGAACAAATGTAACAAAGGGAGTTTCAATGATAATACAGGCATGTTTGTGTCCAGCACTATGGAACAAGAGTAACGATGGATTCTGATGGGTGTATAAATCACTGGAACGAAACAGAACGAAAAAGTCCAAAAAATTTGGGGACATTTTTTCTAATGGAACGACTGGAACGAATGTAACAAAGGGAGTTTCAATGATAATGCAGGCCTGTCTGTGTCCAGCACTATGGAACAAGAGTAACAATGGATTCTGATGGGTGTATAAATCACTGGAACAAAACAGAACGAAAAAGTCCAAAAATATGGGGGCATCTTTTCCATGGAACGACTGGAACAAATGTAACAAAGGGAGTTTCAATGATAATACAGGCATGTTTGTGTCCAGCACTATGGAACAAGAGTAACGATGGATTCTGATGGGTGTATAAATCACTGGAACAAAACAGAACGAAAAAGTCCAAAAAATTTGGGGACATTTTTTCTAATGAAACGACTGGAACAAATGTAACAAAGGGAGTTTCAATGATAATACAGGCCTGTCTGTGTCCAGCACTATGGAACAAGAGTAAAGATGGATTCTGATGGGTGTATAAATCACTGGAACGAAACAGAACGAAAAAGTCCAAAAAATTTGGGGACATTTTTGCTAATGGAATGATTGGAACGAATGTAACAAAGGGAGTTTCAATGATAATAAAGGCCTGTCTGTGTCCAGCACTATGGAACAAGAGTAACAATGGATTCTGATGGGTGTACAAATCACTGGAACGAAACAGAACGAAAAAGTCCAAAAAATTGGGGACATCTTTTCCTTGGAACGATCGGAACAAATGTAACAAAGGGAGTTTCAATGATAATACAGGCATGTTTGTGTCCAGCACTATGGAACAAGAGTAACGATGGATTCTGATGGGTGTATAAATCACTGGAACGAAACAGAACGAAAAAGTCCAAAAAAGTTGGGGACATTTTTTCTAATGGAACGACTGGAACGAATGTAACAAAGGGAGTTTCAATGATAATACAGGCCTGTCTGTGTCCAGCACTATGGAACAAGAGTAAAGATGGATTCTGATGGGTGTATAAATCACTGGAACGAAACAGAACGAAAAAGTCCAAAAAATTTGGGGACATTTTTTCTAATGGAATGATTGGAATGAATGTAACAAAGGATGTTTCAATGATAATAAAGGCCTGTCTGTGTCCAGCACTATGGAACAAGAGTAACAATGGATTCTGATGGGTGTACAAATCACTGGAACGAAACAGAACGAAAAAGTCCAAAAAATTGGGGACATCTTTTCCTTGGAACGATCGGAACGAATGTAACAAAGGGAGTTTCAATGATAATACAGGCATGTTTGTGTCCAGCACTATGGAACAAGAGTAACGATGGATTCTGATGGGTGTATAAATCACTGGAACAAAACAGAACGAAAAAGTCCAAAAAATTTGGGGACATTTTTTCTAATGGAACGACTGGAACGAATGTAACAAAGGGAGTTTCAATGATAATACAGGCCTGTCTGTGTCCAGCACTATGGAACAAGAGTAACGATGGATTCTGATGGGTGTATAAATCACTGGAACGAAACAGAACGAAAAAGTCCAAAAAATTGGGGACATTTTTTCTAATTGAACGACCGGAACGAATGTAACAAAGGGAGTTTCAGTGATAATACACGCCTGTCTATGTCCAGCACTATGGAACAAGAGTAATGATGGATTCTGATGGGTGTATAAATCACTGGAACGAAACAGAACGAAAAAGTCCAAAAATATGGGGGCATCTTTTCCATGGAACGATCGGAACGAATGTAACAAAGGGAGTTTCAGTGATAATACAGGCCTGTCTGTGTCCAGAACTATGGAACAAGAGTAACGATGGATTCTGATGGGTGTATAAATCACTGGAACGAAACAGAACGAAAAAGTCCAAAAAATTTGGGGACATTTTTTCTCGTGGAACGATCGGAACGAATGTAACAAAGGGAGTCTCAATGATAATACAGGCCTGTCTGTGTCCAGCACTATGGCACAAGAGTAACAATGGATACTGATGGGTGCATAAATCACTGGAACGAAACAGAACGAAAAAGTCCAAAAATATGGGGGCATCTTTTCCATGGAACGACTGGAACAAATGTAACAAAGGGAGTTTCAATGATAATACAGGCATGTTTGTGTCCAGCACTATGGAACAAGAGTAACGATGGATTCTGATGGGTGTATAAATCACTGGAACGAAACAGAACGAAAAAGTCCAAAAAATTTGGGGACATTTTTTCTAATGGAACGACTGGAACGAATGTAACAAAGGGAGTTTCAATGATAATACAGGCCTGTCTGTGTCCAGCACTATGGAACAAGAGTAACGATGGATTCTGATGGGTGTATAAATCACTGGAACGAAACAGAACGAAAAAGTCCAAAAAATTTGGGGACATTTTTTTCTAATGGAACGATTGTTAATTTTTATCACTTTTTCGCAATTTGAACTCAGTCATTTTTTTTAATTTTTATTACTTTTGCTCGCAATTTGAACTTAGTCATTTTTCGGTCATTTTGACAATGAAAGTGAATGGACAGGAGGTATCTTGTGTGCGCAACTCCTCCTACAGTTTCATTCTGATTCTTTTGAAACTTTACAGTTGTCTTTATAATGCTTTGAAGATACGCATACGGTTTGCATATAATCCTCAGCTTAATTTTTATCACTTTTTCGCAATTTGAACTCAGTCATTTTTGGGGCATTTACACTTAGAAAGTTCATGTGGCTTCTCAGATTATATTTGTGTAACTAAACAATCAAGGCGGGGGACATAAATTCTCTGAATTTGCTTGTTTTTCATTGGATCTTCTTTATTCTTGCAGGTAATAAGGACACCAATAATATCTCGGATGGGTTTGAATTTCAGCCAGATTCAACCCTTGACTGTCGAGTTATCTGCCCTTGAGTGTTTGAAAAATCATTATTTTGTGTTGTGGCCCCTCTAGCGCCTTCAATTTTAATCGGATCTTCTTCATACTTGGAAGTAACAAGAATAGCCATAACATCTCAGATGAGTTCGATTTTCGACCAGATCCGACATCTGACAGCGGAGTTATCTGCCCTTGAGTGTTTGAATGTTGTGGCCACTCTTAAGCACTTTCAATTTTGATTGGATCTTCTTCATACTTGGAAGTAACAAGGATAGCCATAACATCTCGGAAATTCAAATTACAACCAGATCCGACCTCTGACTGCGGAGTTATCTGCCCTTGAGTGTTTGAAAAATCAATATTTTGTGTTGTGGCCACTCTAGCATCTTTGTTTTTGGGTGGATCTTCTTCATTCTTGCAGGTAACAAGGATAACTACAATATCTCGGATGAGTTCGAATTTCGACCAGATCTGACCTCTGACTGCAGAGTTATCTGCCCTTGAGTGTTTGAAAAATCAATATTTTGTGTTGTGGGCACTCTAGCATCTTTATTTTTCAGTGGATCTTCTTCATTCTTGCAGGTAGCAAGAAAAACTACAATATCTCGGATGAGTTTGAATTTCGGCCAGATCTGACCTCTGACTGCAGAGTTAGCTGCCCTTTAGTGTTTGAAAAATCAATATTTTGTATTGTGGCCACTCTAGTGCCTTCAATTTTGATCGGATCTTCTTCTTTCTTGGAAGAAACAAGGATAACCATAACATCTTGGATGACTTCGAATTTGAGCCAGATTCGACCCTGAACTGCGGAGTCAGGTGCCCTTGAATGTTTGAAAAATCAATTTTTAGTGTTGTGGCCACTCCAGCATCTTCAATTTTGATCAGATTTTCAAAAAAAATAAATAAATAAATAAAAAAAATAAATAAAAAACAACCACTTTGTCCAGTGACTGTACTTGTTGACTCTCAGGTGAGCGATCGTTGCCCTTGGGCTACTTGTTTAATAAAAAAGCATCATAGAAAAAAATCAAATACTTGGATGAGATACAACTTTTTGACTCATTATTTTGTGTGCTCAAAATGCTGTATTTTAGCATTTAATACAACATTCTGCTATGCCTACAAATTGGTGAAAATATTGTGCCAATGCTCATAACTCAAACAATTTTTGTGAGCTTTTATGTGTTTTGATTGGCCTAGGACTACAATAATTTCATAAAATGTCAGCTGAATGACTTAAATTCCCAAGGTGTACAAACAACATTTTGGCTAAAAGTTGAGTTACAAGGTTTTGGTACCCGACCAACGATATAGACTAAAAGCCTCAAACTTAGTAAGATGATTTATTAAAACAGAAAAAATACATATCCAGGAAGAACGTTTTTAAATTATTATTTCATTTTTTTTTCCAACATATATGAGCAAGATATCATGAAGAGCAATATGCTAACTATTATAACTCATCCAACTCAACTTACATTGTTTAGTATCCATGAATAGTTCGTCCTACACATCAGCTACTATTTGTTTTATTAAATGCAACTATAACAACTTATCCTACTCAACTTACATCTTTGATCATCCCGTATGGTATAAGTATCTTTCAATATACCTAAAAAGGCTTATAAGGGTCCACAGAATAAATACGGTAAGCTGTAAGCTGAGCTAGATGAGTTAAGCTAAGTTGTGAATTCGTTGAGTTTTCGCCTCAAGAAAGACCCGAACTATCAGCCAAAATATGCATACTCTTTGTCCCTATGTGCTGAGCATGATGAGCTGAGTAAGTTGAGCTGAGTTGAGATGTAACACTGTACCTTTCCATTGTGTAGATATTCTAGACCGGGAGTATGAAGTATAAGCCGCAAAAAGAGGCATATTACCAGCTAGTTGCATAAAACGGCATATAAAATAGAGATGAAATAGGTGTAAGTTCAATTTTTCCATTTATTTGATTAAACAATAATTGGTAAAAAGATTCTTTAGGTTTTGAACACATTTGTTTTTCCTTGTGTTCTGTTTATATCATATCAGTGTATAATGAAGCTCACTTCATCATCAATAAATCACAGGACTGGTGCTGTTGTGTATTGTTGGAAACAGTGCTACTGTGTATTGGAGAGATTTATTGCCATCCATGTATATTGGAGGGTTTTCAATAGTTCACATGACATTGTGTATTGGAAACAGTGCTTCTGTGTATTGGAGAACTATTGCAATCAGTCTTTATTGGAGCTGATTAAATGTCCCCATCAATAAGTCACATACACTCACTGTGTATTGAAGCAAGTAAGCTTGTGAGCATCATAGTACTGGTCTTCAATGCCCCTGTGTAGTTCTGATAATCTAATCAAACATGTAGTACATAGTGAAGGTTATTCTTATGATCACTGCTTTTGATTATTCATTGATTCTGGCTTTTCAAGTAATAAAAATAGTAATTACACAGACAGTTGCAGGACCCAAATGGGCAAAAGTATACTGTAGATCCGGAAATATTTGCAAGAATTTAATTTTCACTAATATTCACGAATTGGCTGCTTCGCGAATTCAAAGAGTCACTATAAGCTTTATAGAATACATGGACACTCACTCTCGAATTCAAGAACTCGCTAATAATTCTGAAATAGAAAATTTGCGAAATAAAAGTCATGCGAAAATTTCCGAATTTACAGTATTTATAAACAGGTTATATTGAGCAGACTATATTTTTTCCTTTTGGTCCTTTGAGATCAGACGCACGCACGGACGCACGCACGCACGGACGGACGCCGGCTCGACTACCATACTATAAGCTCCCCATGAGCCTTCAGCTCAGGAGAGCTAAAAATTTAATCAGTTTAGATTCCTTTTCTAACCAACGTTTAATATAATTGGCCCCATTTGGATTATACATGTAATAGTCTTTGTATCGACTTATCCTGTTGAAAGTTGCAAAGTAACAGTAATTCTCTTTGGCTCCATGTTGCCAAATCTATAGGGTCACTGAAGAGGCTTAAGTAGCCGAAACCACGGCATGGCCCATCCCCTTTCTCGTGAATACGTTTGCTGCTCTTATAAAGGATCTCAGTTTAATTTTTATTCATAGCAGTCTGCATATTTTATGTGTTACTGCCTGTACCAAAACACACACACACACACACACACACACACACACACACACACACAGGATAAAACTGTGAAATTGCTTAGCAAAAATTTACATCTTATATACTACTAAAAGTTTGATAAGGATCACTTTTTCAGTATTATGGCAAGGGACCTATAACCAATATATTTTCATCTCACAACATCTTATTTGTAACATTCTGTGTTATGCGTATCATTTTTCAGAGGTAGGGTCTTGGCAAAAAATGAATTGCATTGTGATTTTCCAGAACGCGACTTGTGACGTGTATTCGTACCCTAGAAATTTATGTCGGTTTTCAGAATTACCCCTGCTCCACTTTAGACAATAAGCAATTTTACTGTAAAAAGATCAATTTTGTTCAATTTAGAGCAGAGTTGAAGACTCATTTTCGCCCCCAACCTTTCAAGTTTACTCACATTTTTACATTTGTTATAGACGTTCCTGGCCCAAAAACAGGATGCTACTGTGTTTTCTAACAATGCTGAAAGACGGAATGAACATGTTTCCACATAGGTTTCATTAAAATCATTCGTCGGTAGAATTTTTCACCATTTCCATTTTCTATTGTGTTCAATGGAATGCTCAGTATTAAACGTCAAATTTTCAATGATGCAAACTTTGATTTAAAATTTTGGGTACAACTGAAAGACATTTTGCAATTACCTCATCCAGCCTCACTGGACGATCCATAAAGAAGCAATTTCTGTTACAACTGACTTCCAGAATCTCTCAGGGGGCGCATGCCAACCAAATAACCGTTTTGACCAATCAGATTCGAGCTCAGTGACCCATGCTCTGAAAACAAGAATCTTTGTACCCAATTCGTTCACTGGCAATTGCTGACCAGCATATGTCTTGTAGACCGTCTTGCATTACTTTTAAATGCGAAACAAAATCAAAAACCGTGTTGCGTTATAAGTTTGGCTCAGTATATATGTGTAGGACATTTATCCATGTAAAGAAAGTTGAAAGTTTGATCATTGCCTTAACACAAAACCAAGTCGGTTGGCCTAGGGGGTACGCATTTTCCCTTACACTAATTTCAAGAAACATTTCATCACGTATAGTTTGATATCCAAGTGATAAAATAGAGATTTTTAAAAATTCCAAAAATTTGTATTTTTTGTTCAAAAATGCGTTTTTCACCAAAAAAATCGAAAAACTTTTTTTTTTTCGCTCAAAATGTTCTCTTTTGCATTGTGAGTATGAAACTGAAAACCGTTTTGAATACGCACTCTGGTAGGCTCAAAATAGAGTTTTTAAAATGTGTTGTCAAATGTTTCAATCACATAATGCAAATTTCCATTAAAGACCTACTTCTGAAACTTTGGGATCAGTGAATATATGAAGTATTTCAAATTTTTATATGTTAAGAATCATCTTCTTAACAGTATTTTGATTATTTGGCCCCTTTGGGAATTTGAGTCTTTGATTTAGACTATATACTGTATAGCTATTTAGTCGGTAAATAGCTATACATAGCTAATGTTATACTGTTATATACTCTCCGACTTTAAATAAAATTTGTCTTATGTCTTATGTCTTACTACACAGATGTAAATTCTTGAAATTGCAGCAAAATGTCTGGCTTTCGCTGCCAGTTTTATAAAGGGTCACTGATGAAGGTTCATTACCAGAAATTGTACAATATGGCCCATCTTCTAGCTTTGTATTTTTACTACTTCCAAAGGATCTAACAATTATTTTTATTCTGAAGAAGCTAAAAGTGGTACCACTGTTTATTCGGTTAATGACCCCTGTTCAATCCAATAGCAAATGTTTTAAAACGCTGTAAAATCTAAAACAGTGCGCGTAGCTCAAATTGGTTTTCTGATCCAATCTTGCAGCTTAAAGGACAACATTTTAAGCAAAAAAAAAAATTGGGGTAAAAAATTGTGTTTTTAACCAAAAATCACAGATTTCTGAAATTTTCCCAAAGAGAGTTTTAAACATAATGGTATCGACATTTCGATTATCGAAGCAATTTTGCAGCTGAATGAACCAGTAAGAGGGAATGAATGACAGGATTGGATAGGGTAGGCAACAGTGACAACTTCAACTTCAGGGGGGTTCCATCGTTTCTGCAAGTCTGCGAAAAGCACTCGCAGGCAACGCGAAAAAAGATTGAATGTTTGCTCAGTGATGGTTCTGCTACATATCTATAGCAGAAGTTTAAGTGTTAGATCACCAGTATTTGCTGTGAACAAAAAGAAAGCTTTGATCCCTATCAAACTTTTAGTAGTATAATATACTCGTCAAATACTTGCACCACCTAATATTTTTTTTAATACTTTTTTGAGATTTCTTACGGGTATGACGATTGTCAAAATCTAATACTTGTAGTATCTAATACTAATACTTGTATAATTTTTACCTGTATAAAGAAAAAATAATTTTACCAAGAAGACTAGATATTCTTGAAACATTCTTGTATGAGTAATTCTAATATCGCATACAGGTTATTTTATGTCCCAAGACTGAGCTTTAGAATGCTCAGCAACATGCTTATCAGTAACGGTCAAATTATTACTTCCTTGTTTGATTCTGTTGTTATCCGTGTGGCATGCTGGGTAAAGTTTAAGTTATAGTAAACACATACTGATAAGTTAAGGTAACAAAATATCATTATAATTACACTGTAGCTCACACTTTAAACAAAAACAACACATACATTGCTGAAACAACCATGTCAAAAAAAAAAATGTTTAAGTGTACCAATTGTTGCAAAATTGTGTTTGATCATTTAAGGTTTAGTTTTAATGCGTTCAATGTGCCGAATGCTATTATTGTGAAAAATTGACATAAAATGCCAATGTGCTAGTCGAGCAGTGTGCGCTTATGCAAATGTTTTTGAAACAACTAGGGTGTATGTTTATTGAAGCATGTGCACTACTGTAAATTCGGAAATTTTCGCGTGACTTTTATTTCCCGAATTTTCGATTTCCGAATTATTAGCGAGTTCTTGAATTCGCAAGCGAGTACTTGTGCAGTCTATAAAGCTTATAATAATTCTTTATTAGCGAGAACTTTATTTTCGCGAGGCATCGAATTCGCAAATATTAGCGAAAATTAAGTTCTCACGAAAATTTCCGGATTTACAGTAATTAGAACAAATATGGTAAATCAAAACTTTATTAATTACATAAACGAAAGGCCCAAAAATACATATGCAAAAGTTTGATCCCAAACTTTTTAAGCAATATATAAAATGTATAACAATTTATATTTCTAATGGCACTCTTCTTCCAATTTGTTAGCCTGTTTCTAAAGTCAAGCTTTCTTCAAATTTTAATTTTTAGCTCGCCTGCAAGAAGTGCACAGAGCTATTGTTGTCACCTCGGTCGTCCGCGTTTACGTTTATGTGTACGTCCGCGTCACACTTTCGGTTAAAGTTTTTAGAAGTCTATATCTCTTGAACATGTAGATGTATCAAGTTGATACTTTGCATATTGGTAGATATTGGTCTGAAGTTTTATGCAGTACCATCATGACCCATCCTGGGTGACCTTGAGGTCAAGGTCACAGACTTAGAAATTTTATGTTAAAGTTTTTCATTAAAGTTTTTAGAAGTCTATATCTCTTGAACATGTTGATGGATCAAGTCGATACTTTGCATGTTGGTAGATATTGGTCTGAAGTTTTATGCAGTACCATTGTGGTCCACCCTGGGTGACCTTGAGGTCAAGGTCACGGACTTAGAAATTTTATGTTAAAGTTTTTCATTAAAGTGTTTTGGTACCCTTAATTGATATGTGCTTCAAATGAAAGGGATTTCAAAACCATGAATTCTGATTATAAAGATGATATAGATCAGATGAAAAATAAGTGAATTATGGGCAATTTAACATGCAAACAAAAGACTATATGGGCGCCGCCATTTTGTTTACTTCGTTAATTTTCATATTTTTTATTAAAATCAAAATAAACACTTAACCGAATTGGAATAAACAGTTAATAAGTTCTTCAAGCATTGGGACCAGCTATTTATACATTCTGGAGAAAGAATTTTCGAAATCGTCCAAGAAATATAGCAATAACGGCAGTTTGAAAATATTCAAAATGGCCGCCAGGAGTCTACTTTTGGCAATGCATGGAGTCTAAATCAAAATTTTTAAAATCAAATTAAATGATTTTTTTTTTAAATATTTTTGTATCAAATTTATTCCTAGAAACAAGCAATATTGTTGATAGAATTAACACACATTCTATGATAAAGGAATCTTTTAATTTTGATTTTATCCTAAATTTTTAATCTCACATACATGTGATACCTCCCTCATCATCAGGGAGACTCCAGGAAATAAGCCTTAAAATTGGCAAAAAAATCTTCTAAAAAGTACCACTTTTTAACAAAAATTCAAAATCTCCCTGAAATGAATCAGGAATTTTCCTATATATTCTATACATTTTTCGAAAATCTCCCTGAAATGGAAGAAAAATCTCCCTGATTCCTGTCCCAAACTCATCACATGTATGATCTCAACTAGTAAACAATATGGCGGCCGTCCATGTTTCATACTTAATTACCCATAGCTCCCTTATTAGACCACCCATTTTCGTGAAAATTATATCAAAATGCTTGGTTTACTAAGATCTTTAATTTTAAGAACACTTTCATTTAGGGTATCAAAACACTTTAAAGATTTAAGAAGTCCATATCTCTTGAACATGTTGATGGATCCAGTTGATACTTTGCATTTTTGAAGATATTGGTCTGAAATTTTATGAAGTATCATCATGACCCACCCTGGGTGACCGTGAGGTCAAGGTCACATATTTAGAATTTTTTTGTTGAAGTTTTTCGTTAAAGTTGTTAGAAGTCTATATCTCTTGAACATGTTGATACTTTGCATGTTTGTAGATAAAATTGGTTTGAAATTTTATGCTTTTACGACCCACCTGAGCGACCTTGAGGTCAAGGTCATGGGTCATAGATTTTGATAAATTTAGTGGCAAAGCACAAGTCAGGCAAGCTACGCTGTCCTGCAACAGCTCTTATTATATAGCTGATTTCATCAATAAAGTTCTTTGGACAAATCTTAAAAAAAGTGTCCTAGGACATGTCTAGAGTTATGCGTAAGTCGGTTTCATCATAATGTCTGTAAAATATCATATGGCCGTAAATCTGTGTTTCATCAAAACCTTCTTACTTTACTATGCTCTTCTGTTCGGCCCCATAAATATTATACCATAGCCATACAAGTTTTAGCTTTTCAAAAAACTGGTGACCGACTGACCGTTTAAGCTAAATTTTGAAGGTCGATCATTTGGAGCATTGCCATATGCATTTAGAATGGTTTGTGGAGTTGCTCCTATTTCATAACACCCTAAATCATTTTCAGTCTGAATTGTGGAGAATAGAACTTTTTTTTTTTTTTTTTTTTTTTTTTTTTTTTTTTTTTTTTAATCTGTACAATTTTCTGTTACATACCGAAATGCCAGAGGACCAATGGTCCTGAGAACGCTCACCTGAGATTTGGTCTTTGAGAATGACATTTTGACCATTTGGACAAAATGACGCTGACCTTGAATGCTCACATAAGTTCATCAATTCAATAAGTTGTTTGTATCTACCAACTTTCAGGTCACAAACTCTGAATAAGAGCTGTCGCATGACAGCGTGCACGACTGCTTCTGACCTTTGTCAAACATAAGGCCAAACCTGACCAGTAACCCAAAGCATTATGCTCATACATCATTTTTGCCTTCATGCAATAAGGCAAAATCACTGAACCATGAAAGTTAACTATAACTACCTAAGATTTAAAGGTCTCCTTCATATTGTGAAAGAAGTGTGTCCATATACCAACTGAGTGCCAAGACACAATGCAAAATCACTGAACTGTGAAATAAGGTCACACTGACCTATAAGTATTTCAGGGTCAAAGGTCTAGTGATACTTACTCATAATGTGAAAGAAATATGATCATATACCCATTCAGTGTTGAGATATAAAGCAAAATCACTGAACCATAAAATTAGGTCATAGTGACCTATAAGTATGTTTGGGTTAAAGGTCTGGTCATACTCATTCATAATCAGAAAGAAGTATGAAAAAATACCAACTGAGTGTCTGTATATAAGGCAAAATCACTGAACCATGAAATTAGGTCACAGTGACCCAGTGATACTTTACGCTCAAAGGTCTTGTCATACGCAAACATATCATGAAAGAAGTTTGTTCATAAACCAATTGAGTGCTGAGATATAAAGGAAAATCACTGAACCATGAAATTAGGTCATATTGACCGAGGACTACTTTAGGGTCAAAGGTCTTGTCATACGCAAACATAGTGTGAAAGAAGTTTGTTCATAAACCACATGAGTGCTGAGATATAAAGCAAAGTCACTGAACCGTGAAATTAGGTCACAGTGACCTATAAGTATATTGGGGTTAAAGATCTGGTCATACTCACTCATAATCTGAAAAAAGTATGAAAATATACTAATTGAGTGTCAAGATATAAGGCAAAATCACTGAACTGTGAAATTAGGTCACAGTGACCTATAAGTATATTATGGTCAAAGGTATGGTCATACTCACTCATAATCTGAAAAAAGTATGAAAATATACTAATTGAGTGTCAAGATATAAGGCAAAATCACTGAACCGTGAAATTAGGTCACAGTGACCTATAAGTATATTGGGGTCAAAGGCCTGGTCATACTCACTCATAATCTGAAAAAAGTATGAAAATATACTAATTGATTGTCAAGATATAAGGCAAAATCACTGAACCGTGAAATTAGGTCACAGTGACCTATAAGTATATTGGAATCAAAGGCCTGGTCGTACTCAGCATAATCTGAAAAAAGTAAGAAAATATATTAATTGAGTGTCAAGATATAAGGCAAAATCACTGAACCATGGAAAGCTCATTCAAGATCAAACTCTGATGATGGCTGATGATTTTATTATAACAAGCATGACTGTATAAACATGACTCTAGACACACAAAGATGAAAGTTCCTGACGTCGTTGCTATGACATTCATGACGTCATAACAAAACAAAGGGAAATAATAAACATTTATGCCAAATAATATGCAGAAGTTATCTCTTACAGAAACATTAACATTAATTATGCTTTCTTTTCTTCTCTTTGTTTTGTTTGAGGAAACATTAAAATTATTGTATAAGTTAATACTGAGGATATAGAATCAAAAGGAATAACATCCATATGCAAAGTAAAAGATGAAAGTAGGAGATTTTTCAGCATTGAATAAAAAATAAGAAAATTAAATATATATAAAAAATCATGGTTCAAGGCACAAATAAATACTATCATTAAAGCTATCACATATAGTTCCTTGTTTCATAATGAGGACCGCTTCTGTTCTGCAGCTACAAATCAGCAGTATCTGTATTTCTTGCTCTTAGTTATAATCCTTATTGGTTTTATGTTCATTTATCTATTTTTGTTCTTTTTCCCTCAATGAGAAATTTTCTCCTTAAAGCTGCGTAGTCTATAGCCCATCGATAGCTATGCAAAAGCCATTACAGAACTGTAATCAGACAAATTCAACTGTTACTACTTGGGTCACAATTCAAAATCCATCAAACGTCTTTTCTTCCACACCAGTCTAACGCCATATCTCCATCACAATACACCAAACGCCATGCCGCAACGCCACACCCTGAATGTCATATCTCCCATCCTGAAGATACTTATATTGCCCTCAAGCAATATAACGCAACACCATCAACGCCTTCTCACCTCCATCTAACGTCATTTTCCAAACACCATATCCCCCACACTGAGGATATTTATATCGCCCGCAGACAATATAACGCAAATCACAACATCGCCCTCAGGCAATATATTTTATAAATAAACCTCATCACAGTTTTTTTTTTTTCATATCTCTGCCCTCAGGCAACATTAACACAATAAAGTTCATGCTATTTTCTTCCATTTCGAATTAACTTAAAAGTTCCTTACTTGCCCTTTTCCATTTTTTATTTTCTCTCCCCCTCAAGTTGTATTGACTGTTTATTAACTTCACTGTTGCACCAGTCCTAGTTTCCGACTTATTGAATGATCCACGTAGATATTGGCTTCTCTCCTTTCAGATTTCACTCCTTTCTTTTCGCAGATTTCGTGGATTTTCTTTTTCAATCCAATTCAATTTAACTTCAACTTGATCTCCATCTCTATGTTTTTTTTTTCTTCTTCACTCTACGAACTCCAAAACTCTCCACAGTTTATTGCAATCATTTTGTGGTAATATCCAAAGACCGTCCTTCTCGCTCTGCTACCATTGTTAAAGCTCATTCAAGATCAAACTCTGATGATGGCTGATGATTTTATTATAACAAGCATGACTGTATAAACATGACTCTAGACACACAAAGATGAAAGTTCCTGACGTCGTTGCTATGACATTCATGACGTCATAACAAAACAAAGGGAAATAATAAACATTTATGCCAAATAATATGCAGAAGTTATCTCTTACAGAAACATTAACAGGTCATCCAACCCTTACCGTCATGACACACAAGTCAGTGTCACAAAGTCAAAAGATGAATGACGAGCTATCTTCCTAAGTTGTTTTTATTAAGAAATGAAAAGAAAAAAAAATTCAAGGAGTTCTAGATTTTGACCTCTAGCCCCGCCCCCCTGACTCCGACCCAGAGGTCCGATGTCATGGAACCTAAAGTGCATGAAGTATGAATGCTTTATGATCAGTTGTTGTCAAGATATGGACTCCTTGTAAAAGTTACACAGCAGTACATCTATTTTTAGTGTTCTAGTTTTTAACCTCTAGCCCCACCCCCCAGGCATGGACCCAGAGATCCGATGCCATGAAATGAAACTCAACCCTACAGAGTACCTATGGTCCGAGTATGAAAGCCCTCTGATAAAAAGTTTTCAAGATGTAAACTTCTAGAATACTATATTACAGAAAAGCCATTATTATTAATGGTGTTCTAGATTTTAACCTCTAGCCCCACCCCCTGGCATGGACCCAGGGATCTGATGCCATGGAATGAAAGCCGACCCTACAGGGTGTCAATGGCCCAAGTATCAATGCTTTTTGATGAGTGGTTGTCAAGATATGGACTTCTAGAAAACTTTAACACAAGAATTGCCATTTTTGAAGGTGTTCTAGTTTTTAACCTCCAGCCCCACCCCCTGGCCTGGACCCAGGGGCCCGATGCCATGGAATGAAAGCTAACCCTACAGGGTATCTATGTTCCAAGTATGAATGCTTTCTGTCGAGTGGTTGCTAAGATATGGACTTCTAGAAAACTTTAACGCAAGTGTGACGTGCACGGGAACGGGAACGCACACGGGAACGGGAACGTGGACAACCGGGGTGACTGCAATAGCTCTATGCACTTCGTGCAGTCGAGCTAAAAATCCAATGTTTACTTTTTTTTCCCCATTAAAAGACCTATGCCATAAATTAGGTCTGTATTATCATTGAAACTCCCTTTGTTACATTTTTTCCGATTGTTACATAGTGCTGGACATGGAGATGCAGGCCTTATCATTGAAACTCCCTTTGTTGTTACAGTTGTTCAGATCGTTATGCGAGGAAAACTATCCCTGAATTTTTGGACTTTTTCATTATGTTTCGTTCCAGTGATTTATACACCTACCCGAGACCATTGTTACTCTTGTTCCATAGTGCTGGACATAGAAAGGCCTGTATTATCATTGAAACTCCCTTTGTTACATTCGTTCCGGTCGTTCCATTAGAAAAGATGTCCCCAATTTTTTTGGACTTTTTCGTTCTGTTTCGTTCCAGTGATTTATACACCCATCAGAATCCATTGTTACTCTTGTTCCATAGTGCTGGGCATACAAAGGCCTGTTTTATCATTGAAACTCCCCTTGTTACATTCGTTCCGATCGTTCCAAGGAAAAGATGTCCCCAATTTTTTTGGACTGTTTCGTTCCAGTGATTTATACACCCATCAGAATCCATTGTTACTCTTGTTCCATAGTGCTGGTCAGTATTATCATTGAAACTCCCTTTGCTACATTCGTTCCGATAGTTCCAAGGAAAAGATGTCCCCAAATTTTTTGGACTTTTTCGTTCTGTTTCGTTCCAGTGATTTATACACCCATCAGAATCCACTGTTACTCTTGTTCCATAGTGCTGGACATACAAAGGCCTGTATTATCACTGAAACTCCCTTTGTTACATTCGTTCCGATCGTTCCATGTGAAAAAATGCCCCAATTTTTTTTTACTTTTATGTTTCATTATGTTACCCTACATGATACTTTAGATTATAGTCTATTTAAGATATGGGTCTGTAAGTTTTAAAGTTCATATCCTTCGTTACGTTTGTTACTCCGTTACGGGCGTAACTAATTGCGTCTGCTGGAAAACTGTGTACTTTTTATGCAATATATGCGACCCCCGGGGCGTGGCCAAATTTGACCCCAGGGGCATGATTGGCACAATTTATGTAGAGGACCATTAGCCATTGCTACATACCAAATATCAAAGCTGTTGGCCTAGTGGTTTCAGAGAAGAAGATTTTTTTTAGTTTTTTCCTATTGTAGGTCTATGGAGACTATCGACCCCCGGGGCGTGGCCAAATTTGACCCCAAGGGCATGATTGGCACAATTTATGTAGAGGACCATTAGCCATTGCCACATACAAAATATCAAAGCTGTGGGCCCTGTGGTTTCAAAGATTTTTAATTTTTTTTCCCATAGTAAGTCTATGGAGACTATCGACCCCCGGGGCGTAGCCAAATTTGACCCCAGGGGCATGAATGGCACAATTTATGTAGAGGACCATTAGCCATTGCTACATACCAAATATCAAAGCTGTTGGCCTAGTGGTTTCAGAGAAGAAGATTTTTTAAGGTTTTTCCTATTGTAGGTCTATGGAGACTATCGACCCCCGGGGCGTGGCCAAATTTTACCCCAGGGGCATGATTGGCACAATTTATGTAGAGGACCATTAGCCATTGCCACATACAAAATATCAAAGCTGTGGGCCCTGTGGTTTCAGAGAAGAAGATTTTTTATTTTTTTTTCCCATAGTAAGTCTATGGAGACTATCAACCCCTGGGGCGTGGCCAAATATGACCCCAGGGGCATGAATGGCACAATTTATGTAGAGGACCATTAGCCATTGCTACATACCAAATATCAAAGCTGTGGGCCTAGTGGTTTCAGAGAAGAAGATTTTTTTAGTTTTTCCCATTGTAAGTCTATGGAAACTATCGACCCCCGGGGCGTGGCCAAATTTGACCCAAGGGGCATGGCTGGCACAATTTATGTAGAGGACCATTAGCCATTGCCACATACCAAATATCAAAGCTGTGGGCCCTGTGGTTTCAGAGAAGAAGATTTTTAAATTTTTTTCCCATAGTAAGTCTATGGAGACTATCGACCCCCGGGGCGTGGCCAAATTTGACCCCAGGGGCATGAATGGCACAATTTATGTAGAGGACCATTAGCCATTGCTACATACCAAATATCAAAGCTGTGGGCCTAGTGGTTTCAGAGAAGAAGATTTTTTTAGTTTTTCCCATTGTAAGTCTATGGGACCTATCTGTTGCCATGGAAACCACAATTTTGATACAATCTGCTCCAAAACCTAAAGCCATCAATCCCCCAACCCAATTATGGTTCACATTAAATTTGATCCAGATCGGCCTTCTAGCTTCAGAAATATTCTTCTTTGAAATTGTGGACGGACGACGACGGACGACGACGACGGACGACGACGGACGACGGATGCCTGCCTATCCTATAAGCTCACCTGTGAGCCTTCGGCTCAGGTGAGCTAAAAATAGGGAAAAAAACTGACCTTTAAAGGGCTTCTCACAGCAGTGAAAATCCTGAAAATGCACATAAATTGACCAATATAGACTAAAAAGCAATTAAAACAATAAATAGTGCAAATACAAATCACTGTGTCATTTAAATGACCCAAAATATGAGCAAATGTCCATACGTGATACACCTGGAAATCCAAATAGAGAGATCTGTCTATACAAATAGGGAAGGAAATTATGAAATTTGATAGGGAGATCAAAAATAACTAGAGGACCATTGGTCCTGTAGCTCACCTGAGAGATTATCACATTGTAAGCTCATGAGATTTAAATTAATTGAGAATCGACCAATGAAAGTCTATGCATGGACACTATTGACCCCCGGGGCATGGCCAAATTTGACCCAGGGGCATGACTGGCACAATTTATAATGGGGACTACCAAACATTGCTACATACAAAATATAGAAGCTCTGGGCCTTTTGGTTTCAGAGAAGAAGATTTTTGTTAGTTTTTCCCATTGTAAGTCTATGGAGACTATCGACCCCCGGGGCGTGGACATGATTGGCACAATTTATGTAGAGGACCATTAGCCTTTGCCACATACAAAATATCAAAGCTGTGGGCCCTGTGGTTTCAGAGAAGAAGATTTTTTATTTTTTTCCCATAGTAAGTCTATGGAGACTATCAACCCCCGGGGCGTGGCCAAATTTGACCCCAGGGGCATGGCTGGCATAATTTATGTAGAGGACCATTAGCCATTGCTACATACCAAATATCAAAGCTGTGGGCCTAGTGGTTTCAGAGAAGAAGATTTTTTAATTTTTTTCCCATAGTAAGTCTATGGAGACTATCAACCCCCGGGACGTGGCCAAATTTGACCCCAGGGGCATGAATGGCACAATTTATGTAGAGGACCATTAGCCATTGCTACATACAAAATATCAAAGCTGTGGGCCTAGTGGTTTCAGAGAAGAAGATTTTTTTAGTTTTTCCTATTGTAGGTCTATGGAGACTATCGACCCCCGGGGCATGGCCAAATTTGACCCCGGGGACATGATTGGCACAATTTATGTAGAGGACCATTAGCCATTGCCACATACAAAATATCAAAGCTGTGGGCCCTGTGGTTTCAGAGAAGAAGATTTTTTAATTTCTTTCCCATAGTAAGTCTATGGAGACTATCAACCCCCGGGGCGTGGCCAAATTTGACCCCAGGGACATGAATGGCACAATTTATGTAGAGTACCATTAGCCATTGCTACATACCAAATATCAAAGCTGTTGGCCTAGTGGTTTCGGAGAAGATTTTTTTAGTTTTTTTCCTATTGTAGGTCTATGGAGACTATCGACCCCCGGGGCGTGGCCAAATTTGACCCCAGGGGCATGATTGGCACAATTTATGTAGAGGACCATTAGCCATTGTCACCTACAAAATATCAAAGCTGTGGGCCCTGTGGTTTCAGAGAAGAAGATTTTTTAATTTTTTTCCCATAGTAAGTCTATGGAGACTATCAACCCCCGGGGCGTGGCCAAATTTGACCCCAGGGGCATGAATGGCACAATTTATGTAGAGGACCATTAGCCATTGCTACATACCAAATATCAAAGCTGTGGGCCCTGTGGTTTCAGAGAAGAAGATTTTTTTAGTTTTTTCCCATAGTAAGTCTATGGAGACTATCGACCCCCGGGGCGTGGCCAAATTTGACCCCAGGGGCATGAATGGCACAATTTATGTAGAGGACCATTAGCCATTGCTACATACTAAATATCAAAGCTGTGGGCCTAGTGGTTTCAGAGAAGAAGATTTTTTTAGTTTTTCCCATTGTAAGTCTATGGGACCTATCTGTTGCCATGGAAACCACAATTTTGATACAATCTGCTCCAAAACCTAATGCCACCAATCCCCCAACCCCATGGTTCACATTAAATTTGATCAAGATCGGCCTACTAGCTTCAGAAATATTCTTCTTTGAAATTGTGGACGGACGACGACGGCGACGGACGACGGATGCCTGCCTATCCTATAAGCTCACGTGTGAGCCTTCGGCTCAGGTGAGCTAACAAATAGGGAGGTTTAAGATATATAGGAAAAGTCTGATATTCCAGTGAAGTAAATTTGCTCAAAATCAGAGGTCCATCCAAAATAGGGATATCACATGTTTCAATGTTTCTGGCCCCCACCTCCCCATACAGCCAGTCCTTTTCCAGCACCATCTAGATTCTTATCATTACAAGGCATCTCACTGCATACATTGTATATATTATTTTTATTTATTTTCCTCTTATTATTTTTTATCATTTTTTTCATCATCTTTATTGCTTGAAAGTCAACATACACAATATTTGTGTTTGGCCAACACAAGATTACAAGGTCTGTAAAATATTTCTGGAGAGGCTCCCACTGTTCAATGAGTCTATCAACTATAGGACCAAGAGTCAACCATCGTGATGGGACTAGAGCTGGGTACCACGAAAAAAAATGTACAGCGGTATATCACTGTTTTCAGTCAAGTACCGTGGTGTGTATCGCGGTGTACCGGAAGCTATATATAGAAACAATTTGGGCCTTCTGGTGCAGCACATTAAATGTGTGGGGGTTAGGCAATTCAATTATTTTTCTTCCATCACCAAAATCAGCCTTAAAAAGATAGATTTAACACTGCCTATTAGGACATAAAGTGTAGGACTGTTTTAGGGCATTTCAGTTGTCATGAGTCTGTCTACATGTTGTAATCAAATGATTGATTAATCTATATCTCTGGCCACCAGTAAATTGAACTGGCTTTTACAGATGTTTGGTTGATAAACATACTCAACACTTAGCGACACACCACAGCTTGAGCTTACTGATATGTAACATTAACATATGTAACATTAACATATATACATATTTTTTCTAAGTCATTTCAAGCATCTCTGAATTTTTTGGACTTTGGATAATTTAATTTAGAATGAAAACAACATAGCCAACATTTTGGTGGAGGAAGGGCAATTGACAATTGTTCTCTGTAGATGTTTTAATACTAGAGGACCATTGGTCCTGTAGCTCACCTGAGAGATTATCACATTGTAAGCTCATGAGATTTGAGAATCGACCAATGAAAGTTTATGCATGGACACTATAGACCCCCGGGGCATGGCCAAATTTGACCCAGGGGCATGACTGGCACAATTTATAATGGGGACTACCAAACATTGCTACATGCAAAATATAGAAGCTCTGGGCCTTTTGGTTTCAGAGAAGAAGTTTTTTTTAGTTTTTCCCATTGTAAGACTATGGAGACTATCTACCCCCGGGGCGTGGCCAAATTTGACCCCAGGGGCATGGCTGGCACAATTTATGTAGAGGACCATTAGCCATTGCCACATACAAAATATCAAAGCTGTGTGCCCTGTGGTTTCAGAGAAGAAGATTTTTGATTTTTTTTCCCATAGCAAGTTTATTGAGACTATCAACCTCCGGGACCTGGACAAATTTGACCCCAGGGGCATGAATGGCACAATTTATGTAGAGGACCATTAGCCATTGCTACATACCAAATATCAAAGCTGTGGGCCTAGTGGTTTTAGAGAAGAAGATTTTTTTAGTTTTTCCTATTGTAGGTCTATGGAGACTATCGACCCCCGGGGCGTGGCCAAATTTGACCCCGGGGACATGATTGGCACAATTTATGTAGAGGACCATTAGCCATGGCCACATACAAAATATCAAAGCTGTGGGCCCTGTGGTTTCAGAGAAGAAGATTTTTGAATTTTTTTCCCATAGTAAGTCTATGGAGACTATCGACCCCCGGGGCGTGGCCAAATTTGACCCCAGGGGCATGAATGGCACAATTTATGTAGAGGACCATTAGCCATTGCTACATACCAAATATCAAAGCTTTTGGCCTAGTGGTTTCAGAGAAGAAGATTTTTTTAGTTTTTTTCCTATTGTAGGTCTATGGAGACTATCGACCCCCCGGGGCATGGCCAAATTTGACCCCAGGGGCATGATTGGCATAATTTATGTAGAGGACCATTAGCCATTGCCACGTACAAAATATCAAAGCTGTGGGCCCTGTGGTTTCAGAGAAGAAGATTTTTGAATTTTTTTCCCATAGTAAGTCTATGGAGACTATCAACCCCCGGGGCGTGGCCAAATTTGACCCCAGGGGCATGAATGGCACAATTTATGTAGAGGACCATTAGCCATTGGCACATACCAAATATCAAAGCTGTGGGCCCTGTGGTTTCAGAGAAGAAGATTTTTTTAATTTTTTCCCATAGTAAGTCTATGGAGACTATCGACCCCCCCGGGGCGTGGCCAAATTTGACCCCAGGGGCATGGCTGGCATAATTTATGTAGAGGACCATTAGCCATTGCCACATACCAAATATCAAAGCTGTGGGCCCTGTGGTTTCAGAGAAGAAGATTTTTGAATTTTTTTCCCATAGTAAGTCTATGGAGACTATCGACCCCCGGGGCGTGGCCAAATTTGACCCCAGGGGCATGAATGGCACAATTTATGTAGAGGACCATTAGCCATTGCTACATACCAAATATCAAAGCTGTGGGCCTAGTGGTTTCAGAGAAGAAGATTTTTTTAGTTTTTCCCATTGTAAGTCTATGGGACCTATCTGTTGCCATGGAAACCACAATTTTGATACAATCTACTCCAAAACCTAATGCCATCAATCCCCCAACCCAATTATGGTTCACATTAAATTTGATCAAGATCGGCCTACTAGCTTCAGAAATATTCTTATTTGAAATTGTGGACGGACGGACGACGGATGCCTGCCTATCCTATAAGCTCACCTGTGAGCCTTCGGCTCAGGTGAGCTAACTAGAGGACCATTGGTCCTGTAGCTCACCTGAGAGATTATCACATTGTAAGCTCATGAGATTTAAATTAATTGAGAATCAACCAATGAAAGTCTATGTCAGGACACTATTGACCCCCGGGGCATGGCCAAATTTGTTTGTTTGTTTGTTTGTGTTGAGGTTTAACGTCCCAGTCAACAATTTTTCAGTCATGTCGGGACGGAGCCAACGCTTCCTGGGTTTAACCAGTACTGTAGGGAGTAGATGTGCCTTGCTCAAGGACACAACACGGTGACGCTTGTGGGGTTCGAACCCAGGATCTCTCGATTCGGAGTCCGACGCTCTACCACTACGCCACCGCGCTCCCTTATGGCCAAATTTGACCCAGGGGCATGACTGGCACAATTTATAATGGGGACTACCAAACATTGCTACATACAAAATATAGAAGCTCTGGGCCTTTTGGTATCAGAGAAGAAGTTTTTTTTAGTTTTTCCCATTGTAAGTCTATGGAGACTATCTACCCCCGGGGCGTGGCCAAATTTGACCCCAGGGGCATGGCTGGCACAATTTATGTAGAGGACCATTAGCCATTGCCACATACAAAATATCAAAGCTGTGTGCCCTGTGGTTTCAGAGAAGATTTTTGAATTTTTTTCCCATAGCAAGTCTATTGAGACTATCAACCTCCGGGACCTGGCCAAATTTGACCCCAGGGGCATGAATGGCACAATTTATGTAGAAGACCATTAGCCATTGCTACATACCAAATATCAAAGCTGTGGGCCTAGTGGTTTCAGAGAAGAAGATTTTTTTTAGTTTTTCCTATTGTAGGTCTATGGAGACTATCGACCCCCGGGGCGTGGCCAAATTTGACCCCAGGGGCATGATTGGCACAATTTATGTAGAGGACCATTAGCCATTGCCACGTACAAAATATCAAAGCTGTGGGCCCTGTGGTTTCAGAGAAGAAGATTTTTTAATTTTTTTCCCATAGTAAGTCTATGGAGACTATCGACCCCCGGGGCGTGGCCAAATTTGACCCCAGGGGCATGAATGGCACAATTTATGTAGAGGACCATTAGCCATTGCTACATACCAAATATCAAAGCTGTGGGCCTAGTGGTTTCAGAGAAGAAGATTTTTTTAGTTTTTCCAATTGTAAGTCTATGGAGACTATCGACCCCCGGGGCGTTGGCCAAATTTGACCCCAGGGGCATGGCTGGCACAATTTATGTAGAGGACCATTAGCCATTGCCACATACCAAATATCAAAGCTGTGGGCCCTGTGGTTTCAGAGAAGAAGATTTTTTAATTTTTTTCCCATAGTAAGTCTATGGAGACTATCGACCCCCGGGGCGTGGCCAAATTTGACCCCAGGGGCATGAATGGCACAATTTATGTAGAGGACCATTAGCCATTGCTACATACCAAATATCAAAGCTGTGGGCCTAGTGGTTTCAGAGAAGAAGATTTTTTTAGTTTTTCCCATTGTAAGTCTATGGGACCTATCTGTTGCCATGGAAACCACAATTTTGATACAATCTGCTCCAAAACCTAATGCCATCAATCCCCCAACCCAATTATGGTTCACATTAAATTTGATCAAGATCGGCCTACTAGCTTCAGAAATATTCTTATTTGAAATTGTGGATGGACGGACGGACGGACGGACGACGGACGACGACGGATGCCTGCCTATCCTATAAGCTCACCTGTGAGCCTTCGGCTCAGGTGAGCTAATAAGACCATGATAAAATTAATCATTTAAGGACACAGACAAATATGGAAATATTAGCAATTTATTTAGCAAACAGCCTCACAATGGAGACTGCCTATATGTACCATAAAAACTGGTACAGTGAAAAAGTACCACGGTACGTACCAAAACAAAAGAGAACCACGGTATACCGGTTTTACCGCCCACCTCTAGATGGGACATGTCTCAAGAAATTGTGTGTGTCTACTTCTTCCTCTAGCTGGACAAACTGGAACTGATGAAATCTTAAAGAATGAATGACTGTCCATAGCAAGTTCATCCACTGGAGAATCATATGCTTCAAGGGCTTTGCAGAAACTTATGAACATGTAGGTTGCAAGTTCCAATATTTATCAATCCAGGATTTCCAGACTCTTTGAGAGACCTATTCACTGCTCTAAATATTGTCTTATTAACAATGGGCCTATCACAACTCAATGTCAGTATATATGAGTGATTTACATCATCAGATTCTAGTTGATCTACCATGACAGCAGCTACCTTCCCACCTTCCGCATGTCCAAACATCAATGCTGTATAGAAATGCCTAACAACCTCATTTTGTTCTTCTGACCAAAAGTGAAAATGTAAATCCATCTGTTTGACTACCTGAGCTGTAGTTGTTTCATCAAAAGAGAAACAAGGTTCTTGCTTGCACTGATGTCATAGATCAACTTCTGAAAGTAGGGCCCTAATCCATCCAAAATAACATACGACACCTTAGATCAAGACATCTTCAAACTCTTGGAGATTGGACAGTTGAACATGGCATCAAATGTGGCTTCAATACCTTCCCATGACCTATAGCTCATGTCTGAGCTAGCAACTTTCATTGCCCAAATAGTTTCTGCTTACAGTGCATCCAATGAGCCATACAAAACTTCCATAGTTTTGGTACTGCTAGTCCCAGGTTGTTCTTTATCTTCATTCACTGTTGCTGTCAGTTTTGACTGTCCTGGGCTGAGAACACTATTTCTCATTGTGATATGTTTCTTTGATTTAGCATGTTGAAGTAACTGGTTCAAACCAGAATTATCTACTATGTTTGTTTTACACAGCTTACAATACCCAGCATAAACAGATGTTGAGCTGCTACAACACTGGTCAGCTCTTAATCAAATCACCATTGCTGTCTTGCTCAGACCTCCAAGATGGCTTGTATTTAGTCTTTCCACCGGGCATTTTATCTATGGAAGTTATAAAAATCTAATGAAAACCTGCATTCTTAAACACATGAAACAGAAAAGAAATGCATGGCATCATCAAAGCTTATGAACATAATAAAAAAAAAGGATAATTACAGATAAGAATATCAACTGGATCCATCTCTTCCATGCAGAAAACATCTAAAACAGCTATAGCTATAGATCTTCAGTGCAATGATACACATTTCAGCACAATTTAGGTAACTGCATTGAAAACCAAGGCACCTTATCACCAGCATTTTGAAAAATATAGGAAATGTATGAAAAATATAGGAAATTTGAACCAAAATATAGGAAAATATAGGAATGGCTGAAAAAATAGGAAGAAATAGGAAAAATAGGAGCCCTGGGCAGCCTGGGATATTTGTTCTGGAACATTGTCATGAAGTCCTGAAATTTAAAGAATAACATTCCTGAAATTTAGAGAACATTCCTGAAATTAAGAGAGTAGTCCTCAAACTGTGTATGAGGTAGCCTTCTTTGAGTCGACGGTATTTGAGTTTACTTCTCAAGTGGAGTTGATATTTGTTCTGGAACATTGTCATGAAGTCCTGAAATTTAGAGAATAATCCTGAAATTTAGTCTATAATAGTTCTAACAAGTAGCCCAGGGGCAACGATCGCTCACCTGAGAGTCAACAAGTACAGTCACTGGACAAAGTAATTGGGGTTTTTACCATATATGGGTATGTGGCCATCTTGGTCATGTGACCTTGAAACCCTACTTACATCAGCAGAAGAGCTCTTGTCTGGATTGTGTATCCTCTTTTCTGCCATTTTGGTTCACGTGAAAAAATCATCTAAGACTAACAAGGTCAGGGTCCATGACCCCCAGGGTGGGGCCATATTTGACACCAGGGGCAAGATTGGCAGGATTTATGTAGAGCTCCACATAACAATGTTGTATATCAAATATACAAGCTTTGTGTCATGCTGTTGCAGAGAAGATTTGTTCATAAATTTCCATTATAAGTCTATGGTAGATGCCTGGGGCGTGGCCTGTATGGACCCCAGGGGCACCGTTGGCAGCATTTACAAAGCAGAGTATTATACATTGGTCCACACAACATATGAAAGCTCTGGGCCATATGGTTTCGGAGAAGAAGACTTTTTTATGTTTTTCCCATGATGCCCCCGGGGTGGGGCCCGTATGGACCCCAGGGGCACAGTTGGCAGGATTTATAAAGAGGACCACTATACACTGATAAAAACAAAATATGAAAGCTTTGGGCCTTGTGGTTTCGGAGAAGAAGACTTTTTTATGTTTTTCCCATGACGCCCCCGGGGTGGGGCCCGTATGGACCCCAGGGGCACAGTTGGCAGGATTTATAAAGAGGACCACTATACACTGATAAAAACAAAATATGAAAGCTTTGGGCCTTGTGGTTTCGGAGAAGAAGATTTTTTAAAGTTTTTCCCATGATGCCCCCGGGGCGGGGCCAGTATGGACCCCAGGGGCCCGGTTAGCAGAATTTATAAAGAGGAACACTATACATTGCTACAAACACAATATGAAAGCTCTGGGCCTTGTGGTTTCGGAGAAGAAGATTTTTTTATATTTTTCCCATGACGCCCCTTGGGCGGAGCCCCTATGGACCCCAGGGGCACGGTTGGCAGGATTTATAAAGAGGACCACTATACATTGCTACTGACAAAATATGAAAGCTCTGGGCCTTGTGGTTTCGGAGAAGAAGATTTTTTTTTGTTTTTTTTTCCCACCGTAAGTCTATGGGAGCTAATGACCCCCAGGGCGGGGCCATTTTTGACCCCAGGGGCATGATTGGCAGGATTTATATAGAGGACCACTACACATTGCTACATACAAAATATGAAAGCTTTGGGCCTTGTGGTTTTGGAGAAGAAGATTTTTTTATGTTTTGCCCCATCACACCCCCGGGGCGGGGCCCGTATGGACCCCAGGGGCACGGTAGGCAGGATTTATAAAGAGGACCATTATACATTGCTACACACAAAATATGAAAGCTCTGGGCCTTGTGGTTTCGGAGAAGATTTTTTTATGTTTTTCCCATGACGCCCCCGGGGCGGGGCCCGTATGGACCCCAGGGGCACGGTAGGCAGGATTTATAAAGAGGATTTACAAACAAAATATGACAGCTCTGGGCCTTGTGGTTTCGGTGAAGAAGATTTTTTTATGTTTTACCCATGACCCCCCCCCCCCCCAGGGCGGGGCCTGTATGAACCCCAGGGGCACGGTTGGCAGGATTTATAAAGAGGACTACTATACATTGCTACTGACAAAATATGAAAGCTCTGGGCCTTGTGGTTTCGGAGAAGAAGATTTTTTTTTGTTTTTTCCCATTGTAAGTCTATGGGAGCTAATGACCCCCAGGGCGGGGCCATTTTTGACCCCAGGGGCATGATTGGCAGGATTTATATAGAGGACCACTACACATTGCTACATACAAAATATGAAAGCTTTGGGCCTTGTGGTTTTAGAGAAGAAGATTTTTTTATGTTTTGCCCCATCACGCCCCCGGGGCCTTGTGGTTTTGGAGAAGAAGATTTTTTTTTGTTTTTCCCATTGTAAGTCTATGGGAGCTATCTGTTGCCATGGAAACCAGAGTTCCAATCCAACCTGGCCCAAAACCTAATGCAACCTTTCCCCCTCCTCAATGATGCTTTAGATAAAATTTGATCACGATCGGCCTTGTTGTCTTAGAGATATTCAAGTTTGAAAATGTGGACGCACGCACGGATGGACTGACGGACGGATGGACGCCGGCTCGACTACTGTACTATAAGCTCACCTTGTGAGCCTTCGGCTCAGGTGAGCTAAAAATCAGAGAATAGTCCTCAAACTGGGTGTATGAGGTAGCGATTTTTGAGTCTATTTTTATATGTTTAGGTTCTTTGTATTTGTATAGAACTCCTCGGCTTTAGAGGATGCTAGATCTACAAAATTGTCATGACGTCCTGACAGTAAGAGAATATCGGGCATGAAAAATATTGAGTCTATTTTTATATGTTTAGGTTCTTTGTATTTGTATAGAACTCCTCGGCTTTAGAGGATGCTAGATCTACAAAATTGTCATGACGTCCTGACAGTAAGAGAATATCGGGCATGAATTTAGTTAAAACAGAGTAATTTGTTTTTCATGAAACCATTTCTTCAGTTGAAGTTTGATTTCTTGCAGCCTAGTGCTATAAACTGATACTTATAATTCTACTTCAAGGAGATGCCAAAACTGTAATATGGAATTTTGAGTATCGAATATCAGAACGAACATTATCATTCCCCAGGATTTATATAGCAAGTAGCTTGACCACTACACCACAGAGGCTTCTGGAGGGGGTGAGTTCGTGATGGCTTTCATATGAGCACCACAAGGGAAAACCAACAATCTGCATAGGCGAAAACAAAGGAGCAGATCAGCTTCGCAGTAACTGCGAAGCTGATCAGCGCCTTTGTTTTCGCTACACGGATAGTACAATTCTTCTACTTTCTAAATCCAAAATTTCCGGCCTCTAGCCTTCTTCTGCTACTGTACATGCTGGTTTGTGTCGGACCTGGTCGGAAATTCCAAAGCCCAGTTTTCTTACGTCCCGGCTCATATTAGATTCAAGATTAATTCTATGGACTTACACTTCTTTCTGGACATTTGTACTGAGTAAACTGTTGCATTCTCTTCCTAAAATCATCCACCTCAGCTCGTGGCATGTTGTTTATCTCTAATAAACCTGAAAATAGTGAAAATAACATTAGTTTAATGCACCAGTACATGAAAACCAAACCCTAAGCAGTGAGTTTCAGTGAAGATTTTCCTGTGTATGTCCATGGTATATGTTTGAGGAAGGAAGAAGTTATCACTACTGCCCCAGAAATTAGAGGAAATATGACAATAACTTTTCATTTATTCCAAAATGTCTCCCTATCTAACCATAGGCGATTGTGGACCATTTTTCTTTCTATTTGAATTTTAACCCATTTAGAGACCCTAACGATACTTTCATGCAATTACTTTATCCTTAAAACTTTTTCTACCAATCCTCTACTTTCTAAATCCAAAATTTCCAGTCTCTGGTCATCTTCTGTGCTTATACAGCTCCGTTTGTGTCAGACCTGTTCGGAAACCGCATTGTGATCCAACCAACTGCTTTCACTTACTTCTGCTACCAAGCAACTGGGTGATTTGTTTGTCGAGTGTTTTATGTCTCTCCTCCATTTTTCTCTCATGAACACGTAGGAATTTTCCTATAGGACGGATCTCGCTCAGGCGTAAACTCTCATCACTAACCTCCTCCTGGGCAAGATAATTTGCATAGTCATGAGATAATTTACATAGTCATGAGATAATTTGCATAGTCATGATTTAATTTGAATTCTGAAAAGATAGTTTCCATATTCCATCTTTCTCTTATGAATATGTAGGAGCTTTCTTATAGGACTGATCTTGCTGAGGAGTAAACTCTCATCACTAACCTCTTCTTGATCAAAATGATAATTTGCATAGTCATGAGTTAATTTGCATTTTCATAGAACAGTTTACATGTTCCATCTTTTTCTCATGAACATGTAGAAACTTTCTAGTAGGACGGATCCCATCCTGGTCAGGATAATTTGCATAGTTGTGAGAAACTGCATGATGAAGAAACCGTTTGAGCCGCATCGTGAGAAAACCGGATTTTTGCCTAGGCGAAAACAAAGGCGCAGATCAGCTTCGCGGTAACCGCGAAGCTGATCAGCGCCTTTGTTTTCGCTACTCGGATAGTACAATTCCTCTTCTACTTAAATCCGAAATTTCAAGCTTCTAGCTCTTTTCTGAGCTTGTACAGGCCGGTTTGAGTCGGACCTGGTCGGAAACCCCGAAGACCGGTTTTCTCGCGTCGCGGCTCGTTTTTTTTTTTCAGTTCGTATGAAATCAATGACTCAAATCAGCAATCCTGTGTTTGCTGCAAAGCTCATGCAATCCTAAAATTTCAAACCTTTTGGCCATTTTTGATGCACACATTCAAGTTTGCTTGGTATGTATGTGTGTATATTTTTTCTCATGAGTGGCACAGCTCATAATTAATGTAAATTTCCTAAAACTCTTAACTCAAGAGATAACCCCCTTTAGGCAGAACTCAGCATCCTACATAAATTTTCTTGGTGTCAAAATTCAAGGTATATATTCGTAAAACAAGGAAGAAAAAAAAATGCACATGCAATATAGAGATTTTTTCAATTTTATGATAGTGAAAATTTCATTGGAAAAATTTTGATATTTTTTCTAAAAACATTGATTGTGGGTACTCCCTAGAACCACCTCGCCAAGTACCCACAATCTGTATTTTGGATCAAAAATGAGAAAAAAAGGTATACCCCTGCATACCCCAGTTTTTCTAAAAAAAAGTGTGGTTTAAGGGGGTATTTATTTCAGGGACATGTTTCCCTGATGATGAAATTTGTACAACAAAAGATAAAGAATTTGTTACCCTTTCACCATTCCTGTTGAGGTACTCAAAGTAGTAAGAGTCATGTCCCCTTAATTTGTCAAAGAGAGGCAACTTCCTTGCATCATTCCATACCACCTACAATCAAAATGTAGAATGTTACATTAAGGGGAAAGATCACTATCCGATCCCCGCATTACATCTCCACGAAACTTCACATATAGTCAATGGACATTCGCCGCTTTTGGAAAACTACATGGACTTATGTGTATTTTCATGTTTGCAAGTAAAATTATGCAGCTTTTCATGGTCAACATACCAAGGATTTTTTTTTGGCAATTTTGGGAAGGGGCCCTAGAGCCTCTCCAATTGGGAAAATTAGCGATGTAAGCCCTAAATTTGGGAAATTTTCAGAATATTAAAAAATGATAATTATTACCAAGTTGACATAGTTTATCAAGCTTATGCATTTAGAACCATTTAATAATAACATAAAATACCAAGCTAAAGAGCATTTCAAACAGCAGAACTTATATTACACAAGGAATTGAACTATTGAAAATAATTTTCAGCTGTGATTGGGAATTTTTTTCTACAAATAGGGAAAAAAATCACCTAAATCTCATTGGGAATGGGGCCTTATTTCGGCCCCTGAGACACCCGAAAAAAATCCCTGCAATGATGATACTGTTCTGCTTTTGATGTCATTTGAAAGGTAAATGAATAAGCATTCATTCAATTCTATGCATGCTTTCAAACCTACAATTTTTTTAAAACGTTTTGAGAATTTTTCGACCATTTTTGGGCAAAGACACCATTGATGCCAATGGGACAGAAGAATGCCCACCACATAAGAAAAAACAACAAAAAAAATAATATGAGCCGCGTTGTATGAAAACTGTCTGTTTGCCTCTGCGAAAACAAAGGCACAGATCAGCTGTGCAGTAACTGCACAGCTGATCAGCGCCTTTGTTTTCACTACCCAGACAAGTACGATCCCTCTTCTGGTAATCCAAAATTTGAAGCTTCTAGCCATCTTCTGCAACTATACAGGCTGGTTTGTGTCCGACCTGTCGGAAACCCGAAGACCGGTTTTCTCACGTCACGGCTCACCATCAGGAAAACATGTCCGTGTAATGTGTACCCCCTTGAACCCCACTTTTATACAGCAAAACAGGGGTATACAGGGGTATACCTATTTTTCTTGTTTTTGCTCCAAAACAGATTGTGGGTACTCGTTAGAACCGCCTCGGTGAGGCGGTTCTAACGTGTACCCACAATCTATGTTTTGAGCAAAAATAAGAAAAATATCTAAAATTTTCTACTGAAAATTTTCATCATTTTTACAACTTTAACAAGAGCTGTCGCAGGACAGTGTGCTCGACTGCTTCTGACCTTTGTCAAACATTAGGCCAAACCCGACCGGTAACCCAAAGTATTATGCTCATACATCTTTTTGCCTTGATGCGATAAGGCAAAATCACTGAACCATGAAAGTTAACTATAACTACCTAAGATTTAAAGGTCTCACTCATATTGTGAAAGAAGTGTGTTCACATACCAACTCAGTGCCAAGACACAAGGCAAAATCACTGAACCGTGAAATAAGGTCACACTGACCTATAAGTATTTCAGGGTCAAAGCCTCAAAGGTCTAGTGATACTTACTCATAATGTGAAAGAAATATGATCATATACCCATATAAAGCAAAATCACTGAACCATGAAATTAGGTCATAGTGACCTATAAGTATGTTTGGGTTAAAGGTCTGGTCATACTCATTCATAATCAGAAAGAAGTATGAAAAAATACCAACTGAGTGTCGAGATATAAGGCAAAATCACTGAACCATGAAATTAGGTCACAGTGACCCAGGAATACTTTATGGTCAAAGGTCTTGTCATACTCATACATATCGTGAAAGAAGTATGTTCATATACCAATTGAGTGCCGAGATATAAAGAAAAATCACTGAACCGTGAAATAAGGTCATATTGACCTAGGACTACTTTAGGGTCAAAGGTCTTGTCATACGCAAACATAGTGTCAAAGAAGTTTGTTCATAAACTACTTGAGTGCCGAGATATAAGGCAAAGTCACTGAACCGTGAAATTAGGTCATAGTGACCTATAAGTATATTGGGGTCAAAGGTCTGGTCATAATCACTCATAATCTGAAAAAAGTTTGAAAATATTCCAATTGAGTGTCAAGATGTAAGGCAAAATCACTGAACCGTGAAACTAGGTCACAGTGACCTAAGACTACTTCAGGGTCAAAGGTCTTGTCATACGCAAGCATACTTTGAAAGAAGTTTGTTCATAAACCATTTGAGTACCGAGTTATAAGGCAAAATCACTGAACCGTGAAATTAGGTCACAGTGACCTATAAGTATATTGGGGTCAAAGGTCTGGTCATACTCACTCATAATCTGAAAAAAGTATGAAAATATACTAATTGAGTGTCAAGATATAAGGCAAAATCACTGAACCGTGAAATTAGGTCACATTGACCTAGGACTAATTCAGGGTCAAAGGTCTTGTCATACGCAAACATACTTTGAAAGAAGTTTGTTCATAAACCATTTGAGAACCGAGATATAAGGCAAAATCACTGAACCGTGAAAGTAGGTCACAGTGACCTATAAATATATTGGGGTCAAAGGTCTGGTCATACTCACTCATAATCTGAAAAAAGTATGAAAATATACTAATTGAGTGTCAAGATATAAGACAAAATCACTGAACCGTGAAATTAGGTCACATTGACCTAGGACTAATTCAGGGTCAAAGGTCTTGTCATACGCAAACATACTTTGAAAGAAGTTTGTTCATAAACCATTTGAGAACCGAGATATAAGGCAAAATCACTGAACCGTGAAAGTAGGTCACAGTGACCTATAAATATATTGGGGTCAAAGGTCTGGTCATACTCACTCATAATCTGAAAAAAGTATGAAAATATACTAATTGAGTGTCAAGATATAAGGCAAAATCACTGAACCGTGAAATTAGGTCACAGTGACCTATAAGTATATTGGGGTCAAAGGCCTGGTCGTACTCACTCATAATCTGAAAGAAGTAAGAAAATATACTAATTGAGTGTCAAGATATAAGGCAAAATCACTGAACCATGGAAAGTAGGTCAACCAACCCTTACCGTCATGACACACAAGTCAGTGTCACAAAGTCAAAAGATGAACGACCAACCATCTTCCTAAGTTGTTTCTATTAAGAAATAAAAAGAAAAAAAATTCGGGGAGTTCTAGATTTTGACCTCTAGCCCCGCCCCCCTGACTCCGACCCAGAGGTTCGATGTCATGGAACCTAAAGTGTATGAAGTATGAATGCTTTATGATAAGTTGTTGTCAAGATATGGACTCCTTGTAAAAGTTACATAGCAGTACATCTATTTTTTACAGTGTTCTAGTTTTTAACCTCCAGCCCCACCCCCCAGGCATGGTCCGAGAGACCCTATGCCATGAAATGAAACTCAACCCTACAGGGTACCTATGGTCCGAGTATGAAAGCCCTCTGATAAAAAGTTTTCAAGATATAGACTTCTAGAATACTGTATCACAGAAAAGCCATTATTATTAATGGTGTTCTAGATTTTAACCTCTAGCCCCACCCCCTGGCATGGACCCAGGGATCTGATGCCATGGAATGAAAGCCGACCCTACAGGGTGTCAATGGCCCAAGTATCAATGCTTTCTGATGAGTGGTTGTCAAGATATGGACTTCTAGAAAACTTTAACACAAGAATTGCCATTTTTGAAGGTGTTCTAGATTTTAACCTCCAGCCCCACCCCCTGGTCTGGACCCAGGGGCCCGATGCCATGGAATGAAAGCTAACCCTACAGGGTATCTATGGTCCAAGTATGAATGCTTTCTGATGAGTGGTTGTCAAGATATGGACTTCTAGAAAACTTTAACGCAAGTGTGACGCGCACGCGCACGGGAACGCGCACGGGAACGGGAACGTGGACGACCGGGGTGACTGCAATAGCTCTATGCACTTTGTGCAGTCGAGCTAAAAATCACTGTATATGACATGGGCTTGTTTTCGTAATGTAAAGTACCTGTTTGAGCATGTCCAGTGGCATATCAAAGTCCACTGTCTTGGGTACAAACATGCCGTTGGGAAGCAGGAAGTCAATTGTTATCTTGCCATCCGACACCTGAAGTGAACAAGGAAATGTAGAGATTAAAATATGATGCATAAGTACCTAAGTGTCAATTTAGCTTTATCCCATCCCTCGGTTTTGGAGTGGGAATTTCTTTCTGATTGTGCCATTTCCTGATCATTGCCTACTTGTATCTTTTTATGTCTGAGCCAAATAAAAGGGCAAAGACCAAAATAAAGAATTTGTTTTTTCAGTCTTGGTTTAAAGGGGATAACTGAGCTCTAATGCATCTACTTATGGCATTCTCTTCTCCTTATTCTTAATTATAAACTGCCTTCTATTATAGCAGATAACACTAGTTTTAAACTATTAGTGGTTTCATGAAGTCTTTTAAATTCTATAGGCACTAAATAATAATACAATCCCTCTTCTTCCTTGTGAGCCCCGATGTGAGAAAACCGGTCTTCGGTGTTTCTGACCGGGTCCGATACAAACTGGCCTGTGCAGCTACAGGAGGTGATAAGAAGCTTCAAATTTCAGATTTAGGAAGAAGAGGAATTGTACTATCCAAGTAGCGAAAACAAAGGCGCTGATCAGCTGTGAAGTAACTACACAGCTGATCAGCACCTTTGGCCTTGGCAAAATCCGGTTTTCTCATGACCCAGCTCAAATTCTAATATCTCAAGTGACTGCACAACTCAGTGCAAGGGAGAAAGGTGCCGCTTTTAAAAATTTTGTATGGCATTAATTGAGCCGCGACGCGAGAAAACCAGTCTTCGGGGTTTCCGACCAGGTCTGACACAAATCGGCCTGTACAGTCACAGAAGCAGGCTAGAAGCTTAATATTTCAGATTTAAGAAGAAAAGTTGTACCAACCATGTAGCGAAAACAAAGACGCTGATCAGCTTCACAGTTACTGCGAAGCTGATCTGCGCCTTTGTTTTCGCCTAGGCAAAAATCCGGTTTTCGCACGACCCGGCTCGATTAATAGGGAAACCATAGAAAATCTCTGGTTATCTTACTCTGTTCCCCAAGTGGAAAAAAACTTAATAAAACCCCTACAGTTCAATGTCTGACCTGATTGGGATCCACCAATAACATGACATCTTTTCTAACAATGTTGCTAATTTATGACATACCTCTTCAGAGATGTCAGGCAGGCAAACGATGGCTTCTTGTGGCATCTTGGGAGCGTATCTCTCACATTATGACCGCTGACGAATTCCAAAGACACCTCTAATTACTAGTTATCTGGATCTAGATTACATGATGTTCATATTTGACTTTTTAATTTGTAATTTATCAATCTGAAAAAATAATTGTGAACCTCTTCATGACAAAATCTGTCCTTTTGCAGCTGTCTATATGCAAATAGCATGTGTAGCACATTTAAGCTGTTGACTACCCTTGAGGCCTAAAAAAATAATAAATGTGTTTCAGGTTACATAAAATTTTAAAATATGGTCCATAGGTAGGAAAACTTTTTTATTTTGATGGGGGTTTTTTAACATGGAGGAGATGGGAAAACAAAATGGTTGACAGGGAAACCCTTGGAAATCCCCTAAAACTTACTAAAAACTTAAAGGTTGTACAGCTTACTGTTTGAATTTTTCTGAATTCCAGAAAAATCAACTACACCTCAACCTCTTTATAACACTATTGTTGGGGTCCATGACAATTTCCGTGTTAGCTATCCAATCCGTGTTATAACGAGAGTAAAATATATAGATATGTAGCAAAATTAGACCATTTGGGGTCCATGTCCGTGTTATATCCAAAACCGTGCTGTAACAAACTGTGTTATAAAGAGGTCCAGGTGTATTATTGCAGATATTTCCTAAAATCGATAAAAGAATGAAGTTCCCAAAAGTAATGTTCAGTGTGAATGTTGTTGTTAGCTTTGTTTAATATTTATAAGAAGGGCGTTTCAATTTTTGCTACGTAGCATAAATTATTTTATATTTAGCATTTAGAACTTCCTCTATATTTGGCGATCACTGTTCTATTTTTGTATTCGCGTGACTCTGTGTTGGTCGGTTATGAAAAGCTTTGGCCGTGCCTGTCGTGCCCTTGCCTACCGGACACGAAATTTCTTGATATGGAACATTTGAAAATGTGTTATGTGTATCAACAAATAAGAATTGTATCTTTTTTTATATGCATAGGTTAAGCTATGTTGATGTTCAAACTTTAAAAGTGTAAACGAAACAGTTACTATTATACTGGCCCGGCAAACCGGGTGTGGCAAACTCGTCATGGTCACAGCTTTCACACCTGACCGTTAATTTTTCTGAAGTTTCGATATCAAATCATCACATGACCGAGTTATATATATAATTATTGATTCCCATTTCTGATTGACGAAACATTGTTAACAAGCGTAAAAAAATGGTTTCTTTGCGTAGCTGACAGAAGAAGATTCAATGAACTGTGCAAAATATACTACAGTATTTCATTATAAAAAAAAACATATTTTTTTTTTTTTTTTGTTTTCGATTTTCTTTTCAAAGGAGTAAGACATACAACCTTTAAGGCCAGGGATTAAAAAAATTTGGACACAGTCGGGGTAACTGGACAAACAATGTTTTAGGCCCCAGTACTACTGAGCATATGCCTTGCCACCAGCAAGAATATTCTACATATACTATATGCAAAGGGCAGGCAAATGGGAAAGGGGAAAAGCTCCAATGGAGCCTTGTGGTACAGAACTTCAGTGTGAGAGGTCTTGGGTTCGAACTCCACTAATGTCATTCAATTTCAAGACAAAACAATTTTAAGCTCCCAAGAGCACTGGTCAACACCCAAGAAGCGGTGGCTCCATCCTTACATGACTGAAACTGTTGAATGAGATGGTATTTTATAAAGCCGTAACAAAATCAAACCTTAGGCACTAGAAGCCTGTGATCAGTTGTGTAGCCATTGGCCCGGCCTGCTAGACACAGTAAAGATCAGTAAAACTCCAGCCCAGAGTAAATAAGTCTAACCAAAGACAACAGAGTAAAGAACTCAACGTTTTAAGCTAAACAAGCAAATATCTGCTAAAAAAAAAACCAAAAGCATATACAGAAACAGAAAATGAGAGAACTCTTCAAAGTTCTAAAAGTCTGAAAAGTTATCAAAAGTGATCAAAAGTGGATGGCTGTAAAAAACAAGTAACATTTTAGAACAACTCTTATATATGCATTACTTTAACTCCTAATACATTCATTTTTCTTACCATTCTGCGAATTAGAGCTGTCACTTTCATCAAAGCAAAATAATAGGAAGTAAAGTATCTAAAATTTGCTGCAACTTCCTGCTTCCTACTTTCTGCATCAGTGACTGTGACAGATGGGTAAAACCCAGTACTCAGCCGACCTGTTTTATTGTAATTTCCTCCTTAGTTAGAACACCTTGCATGTATTCAATTTATCAAATTTACATGATCTAATTACAAGAATGAAATCAAGATCCAGAGACAGCTTCAAATTCATTAGTTTCAGACAAGTTTTCTCAAAATTACAATTACTAGTCTAAGAGCAAAACACAATGGTTAATGTTTGTTTGTTTGTATCAAGGCTTAACTTCCCAGTCAACAATTTTTCAGTCATGTCAGGACGGAGCTATCTCTTCCTGGATTTTACCAGTGCTGTAGGGAGTTAATGTGTCTTGCTCAAGGACACAACATCGTAACGCTTGTGGGGATCAAACACAGGACCTCTCGATTCGGGAGTCTGACGCTCTACCACTACACTACTAATGGTTAATGTAAACCACCCAAGCCCCAAGGTATTAGCTTGCTATGTTTTATATATGAGTACATGCAAAAGTTTTGTGTTAAGTCCACTTCAACAATTTTTCATTCGTATCAAGCTGGAGCCAACGCTTCCTGGGTATTATCCTGTGCTCTGGGGTGAATGATTGTGTCCTGGTCAAGGTCGAACCCAGGACTTCTGGATTCAGAGTCTGATGGACTACCACCAGGTCACTGCGCTCCCCTTTGTCAAAGTAATAAGTATGCTTTATGGGGTTGCTCTTGTATATTGGATGTGATTAGCCCTCAAGCTGTATAAATTTTCAACTTCAACCATCAGGAAAACATGTCCGTGAAATGTATACCCCCCTAAACCCCACTTTTATATAGCAAAACTGGGGTATGCAGGGATATACCTATTTTTCTTATTTTTGCTCCAAAACATAGATTGTGGGTACTAGTTAGAACTGAGGCAGTTCTAATGTGTACCTGCAATCTATGTTTTGAGCAAAAACAAGAAAAATGTTTACAAAATTTCAGTGAAAATTTTAATTTTTACAACCAAAAACTTTCCGTATATTGCATGGGCATGTTTGTGTAATGAAAACAACACTTCTATAACAATATTGATTGCATGCCTTGTCTTTGGAGAAGAAACTTTTGCTAATCTGTGAGTACTGACCATCCCAACCAAGAGGACTGGCTCTTGATCCTCTATATAACACTCTGACATTACGAAAACATGCCCATGTAATACACAGAAATTTTTAAAGCTGTAAAAAATGAAAATTTTCAGTAGAAAAATTTTGATATTTTTCTTATTTATGCTCAAAACATTGATTGTGGGTACACATTAGAACCGCCTCGCCGAGGCAGTTCTAACGAGTACCCACAATCTATGTTTTGGAGCAAAAATAAGAAAAATAGGTATACCCCTGCATAGCCCAGTTTACTGTTTTACTAAAGTGGGGTTTAAGGGGGTATTCATTGCACGGACATGTTTTCCTGATGAAATGGAGATGTCTATCCAGGCCCAGAGGTTATAGCTCAACTCAGATGAGACTAAAATTTATCCTGCTCATAAATGTTAAAATGCCAACAATTGTTGGCATTTTATCATCTATTAGCGCTTTGGAGTTCTAGACCTTCAATTTCAGTATATTTTGGCCATTTCGGTATTTTTAAGCAGTTTAAAGTTTATGCTCAGCTGAGTTGAGCATGAAAAATGTTTTATAACCTCGGGTCCAGGTTCGACCAAGTTACAGTGCCGATAATTTTAACTCTTGGAACAACGCAGGAGGCAAGAGAAAATAAAGCAACACAATCTCAAGTAATTTTCATTTTATATCTTTTTATTTGATTTATAATGAATAACAAATATTAGCACTGCTATGTAAAATGTCAACAACACATGACAATTATCACATCAATATATTCTGGATAAATGCATTCTCTAGAAACAAGTTAGAGTTATCATAGTTTGTCAGAGGTATTAAATGTATTTTTTTATTATTTTTAAGTCCAAAAATTTGCTATGACATCCTATTGTTCAAGCTCTGACATAAAAAGTTGTGGATTTTATAAAGAAACATACATTTACATACATTTGTAATTTCAAATACACCTTTACCATGTTTGTCAAACTGTAACTGTTTTCTATGAACCATTTGCTTAGAATCTTTCTTAGAAGTTTCCTAAACAGACTGGTTACTCCACGACAATTGCAACACATATTTTGTCAATTTACCATTTAAGCTGCCACATCAGAAAACCAACAATCTGCATATGCAAAAACAAAGGCGCAGACCAGCTTCACAGTAACCGCGAAGCTGATCAGCGCCTTTGTTTTTGCTACACAGGCAGTATAATCCCTCTTCTTCTTAAGTACAAAGTCGCAAGCTTCTAGCCTGCTTCTGTGACTGTACAAGCCGGTTTGTGTCAACCTGGTCAGAAACCCATATTGTTGTTTTCTCATGTGAAGGCTCATTTAAAAGTATCAAGTTAAGGTTCAGGAGAAATGTTTCTCTTTTCATGTAAAAATTAAACATAAGATTCTATCAATTATCATAAAGTTCTGCCGAAATAATCAGGAAAAATGTCTGTGAAATAAATACCCTTTCATACCCTACTTGTATATACACTTAGTAAAACTGGGGTTTACAGGGGTATACCTATTTTTCTTATTTTTATTCCAAAATATAGATTGTGGCTTCTTGTTAGAACCATCTCGCCAATGCGGTTCTAACGTGTACCCACAATCTATGTTTTGAGCAAAAGGAAGAAAAATATCAAAATTTTCTGCTGAAAAAATTTAAATTTATAAAACTCAAAAATCTCTGTTTATTGCATGGGCAAGTTTTCGTAATGAATTTCTGTCCTTTGCTTCAACTAAGCCATGCTTAAACATTTTGTTGCATCTCAATTACATGTATATACAACATTTATCGTTAACATTTGTTCTGTACAATATGATTAGAAATGCAATAGCACCCTGTTACAGTTTTTGGAAGGCTGGGACGGCATGCTTATTGCTAATTGCTTACTGCAAAATGATGTTAAATGGTAACACTAACTAAGAATTTTGAAAAGGTCGATAAACGATATTGAGAACATTCATAATTTTACATTTATGTTGGATTGATTAACAATATAAAACATTATACATGTATGTACAAGCATAGTCAATATAATTTACAATCAGGCCTCAGCATTTAGCACTCAGCAAATAACATTTAGCAAATAGACTTTACGGTTCATTACCCGAAATTGTACAATATGGCCCATCTTCTCGCTTTAAATGTTTTACTGCTTCTAAAGGATCTAACAATTGTTTTTATTTAGCAAATAGCATTTAGCAAATAGCATTATACTATAATTAAGACAAACTCATCAATGTGGTCTTTGTTCTTTTTTTCTTTTTCATCCCTCCTTAGTTGTTGTCACTAAACAAAACCATGACTGTCCACAAAATTTGCATTTAGGATGTGGCAATTTGCAATTCACACTAAGCAAAAGACTTTGGGCATTAGGCAAATAGCATTTAGTAAATAGCAATTAGCATGTCGCCCCGTCCTTCGATAACAGTTGATATTAATATCACAATTTATGAAATGAGCTACAGCGTGAGAAAACAAGCCTTTTCAAATACAAAAATAATAGCATATCATGTGAAAACCTGCTTCACATAAAACCATACTGCCTACTTAGCCATTTTGTGTCCCTAGCTCTATATTTTCTTGCTAGTTTCTGTGATTTTGCTGACTGGTTAGAGACATACACTGGTGAAATCTCTAAGACAGGCTTTCTCATGATGAGGCCACAAAGGAATACAATATGTACATACCAAAGACCAGGTTGCAAGATTATAAACATTTTTTTTTCCTTGTTCAACTGGCAAACATGAGATTTTACATATTAAACTAAATACAAACCCGGGGTTAGTAACTCAAGGCCATCTTAAGTTTAATATCAACTTACGACCAACTTTAGTATCTCTTACAGATTATGGTAAATAACTGAAAAGGACCTTAAGTTAGGGTGGCAACATGACAGCATCGTAACTTTACGGTCAACTCAAGCCCACCTTAGCGTTGTCTTATCTTACAAAATGGCTCCTTTCATTTCAAAATATTACAATAGCTTAGAATAACTGGTGTAGCAAGGGCGTAAATTTTAAGGTGGTCATCTTAAGACCATCATAAGTATGTCGTAAGTAGGGGAACTTATGACACCTTTGAGTTACTAACCCCAGGTTGCAAGATTATTAATCTTTTTTTCTTGTTCAACTGGCAAACATGAGATTTTACATACCCATTAATAGCTCTAAAACTAAATACGAACCTGACTTTAAGGAAAGTCAATAGATTTATCATTAGTTTTCTCTAAAACTGTGTTATGGGTATACCTTTTTATTATATGGCAAGTGATGAAATATAGAGAAATATGTATTAAATATAACCAATATTTGAAAAAGTTATATTTTCACATGTGAAAATATAAGATTTGGGAATACGCAAATTACTATTCCACCGTTTCATTTCTAATTTATACATAACTAAATTTTATAATCTATGCTATTGTTGACGCAATGAACGTTCACACACAATAGCGACGTAATGACGTGTCGTAATGACGTCATTTAGGATTTTGACGTCATATGCTTTAGCGCGCAACGTTACAGTGACTACATGCAATATAATAAAAAGAAAATTCAAGTTTTTGTCGTGAATATGAGTTTTATTTCATCTCGTGAAGTGAAAAATTATATATTTCATTCGTGCCTTCGGCACTCATGAAATATAAAATTTTTTCACTGCACTCATGAAATATAAAATTTTTTCACTTCACGAGATGAAATAAAACTCATATTCACGACAAAAACTTGAATATCCTCTATTTATTTTATTGTTTGGCTAATTTTAAACATCCCAGTCAAAAATGTTTCAGGCATGTCTGAACACTGAGAGCCACTGCTTCCTGGTCACTTATCCAGTTCAATGGAGAGTGAGAAAATCTCTATCCCTGAGCATCATGAAAACATATCCGTGAAATGTATACCCCCTTGAACCCCACTTTTATATAGCAAAACTGGGGTATGCAGGGGTATACCTATTTTTCTTATTTTTGCTCCAAAACATAGATTGTGGGTACTCTTTAGAACCGCCTCGGCAAGGCAATTCTAACGTGTACCCACAATATATGTTTTGAGCAAAAATAAGAAAAATATAAAAAATTTTCAGCTGAAAATTTTCCATTTTTAAAGCTCAAAAATCTCTGTACATGGGCCTGTTTTCATAATGGTCTCACATGACATTACAAGACCGGACCATCATGCTTACTTTATCATTTATCTAATTGCAAAGTTTTGCTGGAAAATATTTAACTTTTGCCAAAACCATTCCTTAATAAATCCTTGTCCCAGTCTAAACAATATTGCCTGTATATTCAAATAATGGGTGATCCCTGCACTGTCAAATAATATGTGATCCCTCATCAATCTTCTTCAGATGGATCACCTGACCTGAGTTTACACATGACCTCTGCAAGCATCTGGTTACACAGAGCAGCATAAGGATTCAGAGTCACTAGAAGCTGTTTGGCAAACTGTCCCCCAAGGTTGGCAGCATTTCGTAAATCCTCCTTAGCACCATCCTCATCACCTAAAAATGAGCCGCGCCATGAGAAAACCAACAATGTGGTTTCCGAACAGGTCTGACACAAACCGTGCTGTACAGCAACAGAAAAGTGCTAGATGCTTGAAATTTTGGATATACGTATACTGAACAAAACAAGAAATGCAACAATTATATTCCACTAAATTTTGAGCAAACTATGATACGAACAGAAATCATTGAATTTTCTACTTCTGCATTAGATGTCAGGCTTCTGAATGCAAGAATCCATCTTCATTTTGGTGAGAATTTACGGAGTTATTCGATGCCGACCGTGGGCAAGCTGAAAGTAGCAAACCACACAGTGCGCATGCGCAATCATTAAAATAATGGTACGATTTTAATCCGCTATAAACCCCAATTCAAAATCACAATGTACCACTCAGCAGATTACTCACAATTTATAGAAATGAAAGGAGTAAAATTGAAATTATCCCCCTTTCAATTAAACATATAGTGATTTTGATGGTTTTAATTACGAGCTTGTGTGCCGTGGAACTTTATTTCTTTTTCATGAATTTTAATTAGGGTGCAGCTGAAATTGTTTCTTGTTCATGATTTCGAGGTTCAAAAGTGTGCGCATCCACATTTTTGCAAAGCAAATTTTTCCCGATTTGCATTATTTAAGACGACAAAAAATTCTCATTCATTTTTTATCTAAATGAAAATCAGTTTTTCTCATGATATACCCTAATGTCCCATGAATTGGAATAATACAGCAACAGACCTGAAATTATCAACGTTTTACCCTTAAACTCTAAAATCCTCGGCGGCCTTTTGTTGTGTTTCTTTTTTTGTTCAGTATAAAAAAGGGTCTGTACTATGCGAGTAGCGAAAACAAAGGTGCTGATCAGCTTCGCTGTTACCGCGAAGCTGATCTGCATCTTTGTTTTCGCATATGCAGATTGTTGGTTTTCTCAGGAGGCGGCTCAAATGATTTCAGGTTGGTTTGACTTCCACCTCATCATAACATCCTCATTATAATGCTGTTTTCATCATAACATAACAATGTCATGGGTCCCTAGTTTATTATTTTGCTATATCTACAATAGTTTACCTCATTATTACACAGTTCACTTACAAAATGGTCTGCATCTATGAATCCCAAAGATAGTGTTGGTTTTTAATGTTCCAGTCAACAATATTGCAGTTATGTTAGGATGGAGCCACCACTTGCTGGGTATTAACCAGTAATATGCTGAGTTTTAAATGTCTTGCTCAAGGACAACACAGCACCCAACAGGGTTCGAACCCAGGACCTCTCCACTCGGAGTCTGATGCTCTAACCGCAAGGCCACAACACTTCCTTTGACTAATACATTCAGTCATTGCAGTTATTAATACATGTGCTCAGTCATTGCAGTTAATTAGACATGTGCTCAGTCATTGCAGTTATTTATACATGTGCTCAGTCATTGCAGTTATTAATACATGTAATGTAAAGTTTGCATTTATATGAAAAAATAAAACATGTAATTGAGAAATTCATAGTTGATAACAATATTCTTTAAATCAGTTGCAACACAACGTTGCACCTCTTTTTATACAGTTCTATGTCCTCGTTCTATGTCAGGTCAGGTCAGTTCAACTGCTACTGTAACATGTAATCAGTACTACCTGTTGTCATGCGGTGCAGATGGGGCTCGTTAGCCTTGGAAGGCAACTCATCTAGGAGTTTAGCTAGTTCTCTACACAAAAATCTAGCTGGGCAGGGGGAACTCATTAGTCTTGGTTGACAGTCCTCCTAAGAGTTTACAGGTCTCTAAACAAAACCTAAGAAAGGGTAGATGGAGCTCTTCAGCTGTGGCCAGCAATTCATCTAGGAGAAGGAAACTCCAAAATCAAACCTGTGTGTCTGGATATGCCTAGTCCAGATATGCAAAGACTGTTTCGGTAGATGGAGCGGAAGAAATCATCTGATTCAACGGTTCAGAAAGCGATACAGCAACATGTTGTGGAACATGCAGAGCGTGACAAGGCACTAAAGATGTTACGGTCATCCACTGCATCCAAACCCAACTCCAGACGTCTCGACTTGTGTCTTGCCTCTGGGCGCAGCTGGGCGAGGACTAGAGAGTGAGGTTGACGTTGCGCACCTCTTCCTCACTATAATCCAATTTCATAGCGCATGTCATCTTATTTCTCAACACACAAGCACTTGCATACACAACAATTTCATCACACTTGCACCCACATACCTACAAAGTCCTGTGGCGATGGGCGAGTGGCGAAGCAGCAGGTGTAGGACACACTGGGAGCTGTAGTTGCAGACCTGCACACAGGCGGCTCAGTTCTAATGGTCGTTTTCTGTGAGGAGAAGCAGTAAGCAGAATTCGGCAGTCGGCTGAGCGACTGAGCAGACCTATTTAGGACCGCACTGCTCACCCCCGTAGCATGGGGAAGGGGCTAGAAAAGGTGCCCTAAACAATTGCCTGCTTCAAACCCCCTGGCTGGTTAACCGCGATCAGCGGGGATCCCCTTAAGCGGTCGAAATACAAAGAAAAAAGCTAGAGTAATCCCCTTACGGATTGGCGCATGGAATGTGCGTACTTTAATGGACAATGCTGGGTCAGACAGACCACAGCGTAGAACGGCCCTTGTGGGCAGAGAACTTGGGAGGTATGATATACAGATAGCTGCATTGAGTGAGACTCGGTTCGCAGATGTTGGAGAGATCAAAGAAGTTGGTGCTGGATACACCTTCTTCTGGAGTGGACGCAAAAGTGAAGAGAGGCGTGAAGCAGGAGTTGGCTTTGCCATCAAAACAGAACTTGTTGGTAAGCTGTCAGGATTGCCAAAAGGCATTAATGACCGTCTAATGACATTGAGACTTCCTCTGTCAGGCAATAAACATGCAACTATTGTCAGTGCTTATGCACCCACAATGACCAATCCAGATGAGGTCAAGGACAAGTTCTATGATGACCTAGACAATGTTATTTCTGCAACACCCCGCACAGACAAGCTTATCCTTCTTGGCGACTTTAATGCCAGAGTGGGTACAGACCACCAGACCTGGGAAGGAGTTATAGGTCCAGAAGGGGTTGGAAAGTGCAACAGCAATGGTCTCTTGCTTCTCAGGAAGTGTGCTGAACATGACCTTCTAATCACCAACACAGTCTTCCGTCTACCTAATAGGAACAAAACATCCTGGATGCATCCCCGTTCCAAACACTGGCATCTCATAGACTATGTCATAGTGCGGAGAACAGACAGGCAGGATGTTAAAGTGACAAAGACTATGTGTGGTGCAGACTGCTGGACAGATCATAGACTGGTTGTCAGCAAACTCAACCTAAGAATACAGCCTGCGAGGCGACCTCAAGGCAAGAAAGCTCCTAAGAGACTGGATGTCTCAAAGCTGAATAAAGACAGCATGAGACAAGATTTCTTAACAGACATTTGCAACCAACTGGATGCAATGAATCTCAGTTCAGAGGACCCCGAAGAAAACTGGACAGTTTTCCATAAAACAGTTATTTCTTCAGCTGCAAGCACCTTAGGCCATCCATCTCGCAAACATCAAGACTGGTTTGATGAGAATGATGACGAAATTCAGAGGCTTCTTGAAGAAAAGCACCGATTGCACAAGGCTTATCAAGATGATACTAGCTCAGTATCAAAGAAAGCAGCCTACAGCAACATTTGTAAGACAGTCCAGACCAAGCTTAGGGACATGCAAGATTCCTGGCTGAGGAAGAAAACAGAAGAAATTCAGTCATTTGCGGATAGAAAGGACATGAAGAAATTTCATGATGCACTGAAAACCATTTATGGTCCAAAGAGTTCTGGAGCCACCACATTGCTCAGTGCAGATGGTAACACTCTTCTCACAGATAAAGAAGCTATCTTGGAAAGGTGGGCAGAACACTTCAATAGTGTGCTTAATCGACCATCAAGCATCAATGAGGATGCAATCGACAGACTTCCACAGATAGAGTGCAATGTTCTGTTAGATGAATTTCCTACCTTTACGGAAACAAGAAAAGCAGTTCAACAACTATCATCTGGCAAAGCCCCAGGTGCAGATGCAATTCCTGCCGAAGTTTACAAGGCTGGGGGGCTACCCATGGCAGAGAAACTGACAGAGTTGTTTCACTGTATGTGGAGAAAGGAGGCTATCCCACAAGAATTTAAGGATGCATCCATAATCCACCTATACAAGCGGAAAGGAAATCCTCAAGTCTGTGACAATCACAGAGGCATCTCCCTCCTATCAATTGCTGGGAAGATACTTGCAAAAATTCTGTTGAATCGTCTGAATGTTCATCTTGATCAGACGGGACTTATCCCAGAAAGTCAATGTGGATTCAGAAAAGACAGAGGGACAATAGACATGATCTTCACAGCAAGACAGCTTCAGGAGAAATGCCAAGAACAGAATGTAGATCTATACATGACGTTTGTTGACCTCACCAAAGCTTTTGACACTGTTAGTCGTGATGGACTCTGGAAAATCATGGCCAAGTTTGGCTGTCCACCCAGATTCATAGCAATGGTGCGGCAGTTTCATGATGGCATGCAGGCACGTGTGCAAAATGATGGAGAGTTCTCTGAACCATTTGAAGTAACAAATGGGGTCAAACAAGGCTGTGTTCTGGCACCAACACTGTTCAGCATGATGTTTTCTGCCATGGTTATGGATGCTTTTCAGGACAGTGACACTGGTTTTCCAATCAGGTACCGTTTTGATGGCAACATATTCAACCTCAGAAGGTTGCAAGCCAAAACTAAGGTCCAGACTGATGTGCTAGATGAGCTCCTCTATGCAGATGATATGGATAAGAATGCCAGCACAGAGGCAAAAATGCAAAGAGCCATGGATCAAGTCTCACAGTCATGTGATAACTATGATCTCACAATCAGCACAAAAAAGACAGAGGTTGTACACCAACCAGCGCCCGGAAAGCCATATAATGAACCAACCATCACTGTGAATGGGCAAAAACTGAAAGTTGTTGACAAGTTCACCTACCTGGGAAGCACTCTCTCCAGAGCAGTGCATATTGATGATGAGATCACTGCCAGAATTGCAAAGGCTAGTGTGGCATTCGGACGACTCCGTGCAAATGTCTGGGAGCGAAATGGAATCAAGCTTGACACCAAGCTGAAAGTCTACAAGGCTGTGGTACTGCCAACCCTCTTGTATGCATGTGAGACCTGGACAGTATACCAACGCCATGCAAAGAGACTTAACCATTTCCACTTAAGCTGTTTGAGAAAGTTGTTAAAAATCAAGTGGCAGGACAAGATTCCAGACACAGAGGTCCTGACGAAAGCAGGGATGCAAAGCATGCATACAGTCTTAAAGCTAGCACATCTAAGATGGACTGGCCATGTTATAAGAATGCCTGATGCGCGACTTCCAAAGAAAGTTTTCTATGGAGAACTACAGCAGGGAAAGCGCTCTCAAGGTGGCCAGAAGAAACGCTACAAAGACACCCTCAAAGCCTCTCTGAAGGATTTCGAAATACCAATGGGGTCCTGGGAACAGACTGCACAGGAGCGTTCAAAGTGGCGAGGTCTCATCAACAAAGGAGCAGCTCTTTATGAAAAGAAGAGAATCTGTGAAGCTGAAAGAAAGCGAAAAGAGCGCAAAGCCAAAACAAATGTGCCACCATCAGACTCTATGACATTGACTTGCTCTACTTGCAACCGACAGTTTAGAGCCAGAATTGGCCTAGTCAGCCATCAAAGAACTCACCAACACACATCAGCACTATTCAGGAAATAATGATGGTCTTTCTCATTAGTGAGAGACGAACTATCATGTCCTCGTAGATGAAAAATTTCAATCCGCTTAACCAGGCACCTATTACCCTGTCACATGCCATGGTCTGGATTCAAACTAAGACTGAAGAGATGAAATAAGAGCCTGTCACCCACTACACTATCAATGGCACATTTTAATACAGTTCAACCTCATTACCAGAGGACCAATGGTCCTGTAAACGCTCACATGAGTCTGCTGCATATACCAATAAACATGTTTGAATATTATGGTATTTAACCCCAGTGCTGGGGCAGATGAAGCCCTTGGGCCGTTTTCTTTTTTTCAGAATAATCAATATTCTGTCCATTTGCCAATTTCTTGCTGGCTTTTCCCTTCAAATAACATTTTAACAGTTTTTCCCATTCAAATGCATGGGCAACCCATGTTGACCTTGCCATAAACTGGGTCAAGGTCATCACAGGGTCATGATTTATATATACATTGTAGTACTATAGCCATGGATGTTTCACGCCAAGTTTCATTGAAGTCAATCTATTGGTTTCAGAGAAGAAGATATTTGAAGGGTTTTTACCATATATGGGCATGGCGGCCATCCTGGTAATGTGACCTAGATTATTAATATATACATTGGTTCCCCCATCCTATAGATGCTTCACATAAAATTTGGCTTCAATTGGCCAAGTGGTTTTAGAAGAGAAGATGTTTGAATATTATGGTAATATACATGTATATTGCCCCGGGGTGTGGGCTTATGAGACCTTAGGTCCATTTTTTTTCAGAATCATTAATATTTAGTCCTACTACCCATTTCCTGCAAGATTTTCACCTCAAATGACTTTTTAAAAGTTTTCCCCATTCCAATGCATTGGCGACCTATGTTGACCTTGTCCTAAAATAGGTCAAGGTCACCACAGGGTCATAATTTATATACACATTGTAGTACTTCAGCCATTGGTGCTTCATGCCAAGTTTCTTTGAAATCGGTCCACCAGATTGGCCAAGCTGTTTCAGAGGAGATGATGTTTGAATATTATGGTAATATACAGGTATATTGCCCCGGGGTGGGGGCATATGAGCCCCTGGGGTCCAATTTTTTTTTCAGAATCATTAATATTCAGTCCTACTGCCCATTTCCTGCAAGACTTTCACTTTAAATGACTTTAAATGACATTTTAAAAGTTTTCCCCATTCAAATGCATTGGCGACCTATGTTGACCTTGCCGTAAATAAGTCTAGGTCATCACAGGGTCATGATTTATATACCCATTGTAGTACTTGAGCCATCGATGCTTCATGCCAAGTTTCTTTGAAATCGATCCACCGGTTCTGGAGAAGAAGATTTTTGAAGGGTTTTACCATATATGGGCATTGCGGCCATCTTGGTCATGTGACCTGGATTATTTATAAATACATTGATTACCCCTTCCTATTGATGCTTCACATAAAATTTGGCTTTGATTGGCCAAGCGGTTTCAGAGGAGATGATGTTTGAATATTATGGTAATATACATGTATATTGCCCCGGGGTGGGGGCATATGAGCCCCTGGGGTCCAATTTTTTTCAGAATCATTAATATTCAGTCCTACTGCCCATTTCCTGCAAGACTTTCACTTTAAATGACATTTTAAAAGTTTTCCCCATTCAAATGCATTGGCGACCTATGTTGACCTTGCCGTAAAATAGGTCAAGGTCATCACAGGGTCATGATTTATATATACATTGTAGTGCTTGAGCCATCAATGCTTCATGCCAAGTTTCGTTGAAATCAGTCCACCGGTTCTGGAGAAGAAGATTTTTGAAGGGTTTTTACCATATATGGGCATGGCGGCCATCTTGGTCATGTGACCTGGATTTCTTATATACACATTGGTTCCCCCTTCCTATAGATGCTTCATATAAAATTTGGCTTTGGTTGGCTAAGCGGTTTCAGAGAAGAAGATCTTTGAAATTGTGGACAGACGGACGGACGGACGACGGACGGACGCCGGATCATGGCCATCCTATAAGCTCACCTTGTGAGCCTAACGGCTCAGGTGAGCTAATAATATGCCTCACTAAGGTGTGGTTTTCACTATAACACGGCCATGTCATGGCTCCCAAAATGAGTGTTTTGCTATATGTCTATTGTAAATAACCTCATTATAATACCGTTCACTTATAAAACAGTCTATTTCCATGGACCTAAAATTGGCATTATAATGAGGTTGACCTGTACAGTGACTCACCATCTAATCTTTTAATAAGTCCTCTTTGTGTGTAAGCCTGGCATGCCACATTACCTCTGCCGTGTGACAGTTCAATAGCCTGGTTCAAATCTTGCAAGGCACCTGCAACGATGTCAGAATATGAGCCGCCTCATGAGAAAACCAACAATGTGGTTTCCCACCAGGTCCGACACAAACCGAGCTGTACATGATCAGAAGATGGCTAGAGGATGAAAATTTTGGTTTAAGAAAGCAGAGGAATTGTACTATCCTTGTAGCGAAAACGAAGGCGCTGTTCAGCTTTGCAGTAACTGTTACTGCGATGCTCATCTGCGCCTTTGTTTTCCCTTTTGCAGATTGTTGGTTTTTCCATGCAGTGGCTCATATACATGTACTGAGATTCTGAAAAGAAAGTTTAGGACATAACTATTCAGCCTTTGAGGCATGATAAGATTTTACACAACTAGCAACAATACCATTTGAGCCGTCTCGTGGGAAAAACCAACAATCTGCATATGCGAAAACAAAGACAGAGATCAGCTTCGCGGTTACCGCGAAGCTGATCAGCGCCTTTGTTTTCGCTACAGGGATAGTACAATTCCTCTTCTTCTTAAATCCGAAATTTCAAGCTTCTACCCATCTTCTGTGGCTGTACAGGCAGGTTTGTGTCGGACCAGTTCGGAAACCACATTGTTGGTTTTCCCACGAGGCGGCTCATTTCTTTTTATTGACAACCAACGCTTCAGTATCATACACCACAACCTCTTTATAACACCAGGGCCCAGTTGTTCAAAACTAACGAAGTCGTTAGTTAACATTTCGTTAAAATTTCAAACATTAATATTACAAATACACTGTTATTTTTGTTGAAAAAATGTGAGAATCCTTTGCACTGCAAAGGATTCTCACATTTTATCAACAAAAAATAACAGTGTATTTGTTACTTTAGCTGATATTTGCTTAACAAATTTATGTCTTAACGATATCGTTAAGCTAACGATGCTTTGAACAACTGGGTCCAGGGCTTTAGATAAGCCTGCGTACCGCATATTACGAAAATATTTGGAAGAATACGCATTTTTTAAAATTCTAATGCGTATCAAGTACGAAAATCAAATTAGCTTTTATAATACGCATTTGGTATTTTTCTTGAGCGTAATGTCCATTTTTCATCATTTTCCCAGTTTTGTTTAAACATTAAAATAAAGGTAGAAGAGATCCGATTGAATCGTAAGTAGAACCCCTTTATTCTGGGCTCGTTTGGTTGACATCGAAAAAGTTCGACTCGATGAGAAACCAGTGGTGCACTTTGCGTCTTTATTGCTGTTTTGGTACGAGATGACTCGGTAGAATACACTACAATACAATCAGCGTATGCCGTTTTCTATGTGGCGCACACCGACTCCATTATAATCAATACAACTTATTTGTAAAAGTGAAAGTAGCTCTAAAATAGCTATAGACTTTACTATTAAAAAAGTGAATCATAAAATTTGACTTTAAAGACAGTATAATTTACAGTGCATAACAAAACCATTTTAATGTTACAAATGTTCAACGTTTGCAAATGGTCGTGTCTAAAAGTTATTTGAAGCAGTATTTCATTTTTGCTCATTCCAAACATAGAGGGATGTATAATGTGTTAATAAGCTAGGGCTGAAACAACTCGTCATTATTGCATGCACTTTATGTATATCATAAATCAAGTGCAGCAGCAACTAAATCCGCCTCTAGTGTCTAGTCGTTGTACATTACAATAATAAATAAAATTGTCAAAATTTCAACATTTTGAGGAAAAGTATTCTATTCATGAGTCCCCGCTAGGATCAGTAGTAACATGCGTGAACTTGAATGCATCTATGTTTGCACATCTAAACTGACTACTACGCCGAGGAGACCTTCAGCACGTGGTGAGACATTCCATGATTCAACCGGAAGCAAGAAATCTTGTATCTTGTATTTTAACTCTGACTAATAGTCTCGTTTCCAATGAGTGCAAGGCGAGGACGACCGCCAAAACAGCATGCAAAGCGGGTGTCGAGTGATCCTGATTTGCATTAAATTGAAATCCTTCCTCTTTTTCTCTCCAACCCCAAGAAAGACAAGTTTATTTACATGTAGCTGTTACACTGTATGCTTTCTTTTTACTGCATCAGAAATAATGGTAGTGCTATAAAGCTTTTTCATTTGGGAAACAGCCATTATGTTTACTGAATTAAATTGGATGACATTTCCAAACAGAGTTAAATTTCAAAAATCAGTTTTGATGTACAAGATTTTTAACAATCATTCGCCATCATACCTTCTTGACAATTTCACTTTGACTTCAGAGGTTTGTCAAAGATCACTAAGATCAACAACAGAAAACTCACTGTATGTCCCTAAACCTAATATTGAATTATTTCGCAAGTCCCTGTCATATTCTGGATCCAAAATATGGAATGCCATCCCAGATCATATTAGAAGAAGCACCTCTGTAACTCAATTTAAAACAGAGTATCTAAGATGGACTTTCCAAAACTAAGGAGTACCATTATCACATATTAGTGTTTTTCTAGTATGTATATTGTTGTAATTTTATGTGAATATTGTATATAATTGTATGCTTCAAATGAGGACCCCAGGGAAGATTGGATGAAAAGCCAACTGGGCCTCCTCTTTAAATAAAGTCTTTATTATTATTATCATTATTATTATTATTATTACTCATTTAATATTCATTGTTACTCCTTTATTTTCAAATTGACGAGTAACATACTCATTTAATTGAAAAATTATCTAAAGCCCTGTAACACTATCGTTGTGGTCCAAACCTATTTCCATGTTAGCTATCCAATCCATGTTATAATATATGTAAAGATATACAGCAAAATTGGTATAAAATAACCATTTTGGGCCCACGAATGGTTGTATTTTATCCAAAACGGTGCTGTAACTAACTGATATATAGAGATTGAGGTATACCTTGTGTGTCTCCCTGAAGTCTGAGTGCCTGGGCTCGGTTGTTGAAGCTTGAAGAATGTTCTGGCGCTATGTGTATGGCCTCACTAAACAACTCAAGTGCCCTGTCCGTGTGCCCTGCCTCTGCTTGTGCAACTCCCTCGACCTCAAGCTGTTTCGCTTGTTTCACTGCATCTGTTTCAATCTCTACTTCTTGAAATGAAAAAGAAAATAACAGGGCGTCAGATAAAAAGTTTTCGTAATTTGGTACCTTACACAACCATTTATGAAGAGTGTGTAACGAGAAATCTTTATTGTATTCTGATTTTTCAAGGGAGATAATCAAATTCATCTCCAGTTTATAATTTTGGAACATTATCTTAAACAAATTTTCAAACAATAATTCCAAAAATAAAATCAAACAAATAAGATTCTTTAAGGCAGGGTTTTCCCTCATGGTTTTAATATAGGGGACCAATGTCCCACTAATGGTGGCACCTGAGGGACATTTTGTCTAAATTGTTGAGATTTTAGGGAACATTTACTTATGAAATAGAAATATTTTAGAATTTTGGGGGATATACATGTCCCGTCTCAGTATAATTTTGGGGGTCTACCCGCTCTACTGTCATAAGAGACAAAAAGGGATTAAAATGTCTGTTTTTGTGCGCCAGGGAAAACACTGCTTTAAGGGTAGTGTAGCAAAATTGTACAAAATAGAATTAAGTTAAAATGTGTAGCTCATTTCTTCATTCAGAAGGAGCCACTTTATTTCAATTTCGGTATGTGATGGACAACGACTGATGCAGAATGCATGCCTATCCTATAAGCTCACCTGTGAGCTAAAAATAATGTATTAAATTAATTATAATTATAGGTAAAAAAATAAAAATTAGTGTGTACATTTTTTTTTACAAAAATGTTACATATAATTCTAGGTGCCTTGTGGTCAATAATTTTTTAACAATGAGCTTAGAGATTCTTTCTGTACACACAAGTTTAGAGTTGTGCATGCAAAGACAACTAGATTTTGCGCACTCTGCAGTACTGGTCCTACTAAGAAGAAGATACAGATGTCTAACATGAGCATTCGCATGGGAAAACCAACACTTTGGGTTTCCAAAAAGGTTCGACACAAACCGGCCTTTACAGTCACAAAAGCAGATTAGATTAGATTTAAAACCAATAAAGATATTTGATTTGATTTGATTAGAAGCTTGAAATTTCAAATATAAGAAGCTTTTATTTTGACTAACCCCCTTCAGCTTTTGGTATGCCGGGACATCCCTCAGTTAGGTCAATAATTACAGTCTTAAAAAGTAAGACTCCTGACCTTATATTGGAAGACGAAGATGAAGACACCATCTGAAGACGTGCAGTCCTCTTGGGAGGTTAAGATGTAAAGGAAGATAGATAGAAGTTGAATCACTGTGTAGCGAAAATTTTTCTTGTTCAGCAGCTCATATATCAATGGGAATTCTCTCATAAATGCTGACTTCACTGACGGCTACAGGTTACATCCGAAATGCTGGGAAATTCCTTTTTTCTTAGCATCACATATTCAGTCTAGAGGTGATTGTCATTACCTAAATCATTTTGTGGCTGAGGCTCTTCATCAAGAACATCCCCATAGGGTAGGTTTGGACTAAAGATTCTTGTTAAAACGTCTTTATCGTGGGCAGAAATTTCGTGAGTTTCTTTTTCCATTTTTCAAGGTGAGCCGTAATTCGTTTGTTTTTGTAATCGATGTCGCAAAAATAAATAAAAGCCAGGACCATAAAGGTCGTTCCGGGTCCCCTTGGGTCGTTTCGCCCGTGAGTTGTTTCGCCCCTGAGTCGTTTCGCCACTGAGTCGTTTCGCCCTGGGTCGTTTCGCCCTGGGTCGTTTCGCCCGTGAGTCGTTTCGCCCCTATTTGGTGGGTCGTTTCGCCCTTATTTTTCTACCATGCCCAAATGTGTAATATGGTGTATTATTTGTTATTTATAACTTAATGATATGTCTTGGGCTGATCATGCACAACTGTTTTTTGGGTATATATACTAAAGGGCTTTGAAAACGCCTCACTATGTTGTGATGATGATTATTTCTTTTAGAATACATGATATTTCGGCAAAAATAATACAATCAGCCTGCTTAAATTTCATACCAAAATAGATCCTGAACGTCAACGCCAGTGATTTACGTCATACAATATGATTTCAATCGTTACCAAAAGTTCAACAAAACGAATTATAAGGACGAAAAATATTCACCAGGCCCAACAAGATTTCTGAAAAGAAACACAAAAGCCAAGCAAATGTTGTTAGTTGACATCCAATTGCACTAAAACTGTGGTAATTACGTCACTTGAACATTTATTAAGAAAACTTTCATTTCAAATGGCGTGTGAAATGAAACGAATTCGAAAGTTTTCAAGCACAAAAAATAGACACGGACCTGTGTAAAAATTTCTGTGTGTTTTGACCACTTTACGCTTGACGTCAGGGAAAAACGTTAGCCTCTTAAATGGTATTGTACGAAAGTCATTATTGTCATCTATCTATGAGGTCTTACCAGTGTTTTATATGCTGTAGATTTCAGGTCTTGATTGTGTACTTTAATGTTGCGTTTGAGAAATCCAAGTGTGTAGGTAGGTAGGTAGGTAGGTAGGTAGGTAGGTAGGTAGGTAGGTAGGTAGGTAGGTAGGTAGGTAGGTAGGTAGGTAGGTAGGTAGGTAGGTAGGTAGGTAGGTAAGGTAGGTAGGTAGGTAGGTACAGTTATTAAGCAAAATATACTTTAGCAGTGATCTGCAAGTTTTATACAAGTCAGTTTATCTGTGTATACAACACATAATATAATTATGGCAGCTTGAAAATTTAAGTCAAAATTTAAGTTTAAAAATATCCTTAAGAAAACAATCAATAAACTATATCTAAATGATTGGTACACTACTAGACAAGATTATTGCTCTGGAAAGTTGGATACATACTGTAAACTTAAAACTCACTTTGGTTGTGAAAAATACTTATATTAATGAGATAAGAAATTTCAACTACCGTAGGAGTATTACAAGGTTTAGAATTTCTGCTCACAGACTTAAAATTGAGACTGGGAGGTATATCAAGCTGGATAGGTCAGAAAGGCTGTGTACCAAATGTTCTACAGGTGCAATTGAAGATGAGCAGCATTTTTTGATGGAATGCTCAAAGTTTAATGCGTTCAGAAACAGCTTTTTTTCAAATCATTAATGACTCCAACAGAAATTTTATGGAACTGGATAGTTTTCAGAAGTTTTTGCTTGGCGCGACAGCGTCAAGCAATTGAAACGGAATGAGGATTTCTCCTCAATCCGTTGGGTTTTTCCTTCAATCTATGGGGTTTCCCTTTGACATCCAGGGGCCTGGTTCGAGTCGCAATATTTTGCTACACTTTCTTACATAATAAAGCAATTGAAGACGGAAACCAGACTTGCTCTCCGCCGTTTTTATTTGGACTTGTGGGAAGAATGACGTACTTGGATCTAACGTTAAGCATTTAGCTGCGTTCTGGACAGATAATGCTAAAACCCGGAACTCTGTCCTAGGTCCGACCAAGTACGAAAGTGTTCATGATTGATGCGATCCATCGAGTTACCGAAAAACTCCACAAACCTACGAAAAACCACAACACACGGACAAATAATGGTATATACAGACTAGCCAAGCGTTCCTTTTAACAAGGAAAATTTATTCTGGATTCTGACTAATGAAAACTCTTATATACTTCACCAACTTGGTCAGTATCTGCATGAACATTTGGATTAATACATTGTTTTATTTTAGATTGTTTTTAGTTTGTGTTTTCTCATCTCTGATTTGGATTTTCTCTCTTATTCTCTGTACAACATCTTTGTATGCCCTTGCTGGGCCCAAAATTGGTCAAATAAAGTCTTTTATTATATAGCTATAAATATCAAATGATTAAAACTTAGGGATAAAAGCCGAGTAACAAGTGTGCAGATATCAGACGATATCTGCACACTTACTTTATATTGCACACTTTGTTAGAAGCGAAAATTTCTTTTTTTATGAAACATTGTCAAATTCTTTACTTGAAGGTTATCGTGTGGGACGTCAACTCTATGACGTCATCTTCATCTGACGTCACGTGGAAAATAACGTCATACTGGGCCGAAACGTCAGCTGAAAATTGTCACTTTCAGATTTAAGCATTTTAAGCCGAAAACAGAAAACAAAATGTCAGCAATATTGATTCAATTGCAAAATTTGTTTCTGAAAAGTAACAGTGCAAAAATGATATTATCTGATATTGCACTAGTGCAAAAATGATATCACTTTTGCATATTATCGCGGTCTTCTTGTAAATATTTCAATTTTGTAAGGCTAACTCTCAACAAAACATCAAATATGAGAAGCAGATATTTATAGCTATATAATAAAAGGGTTATCGCACTGATATCGGTGAATATTGTCCCTTGTTGGGATATCTACGGACGCTCGCTAGCTCGCGTCCTTCGATATCCCAACTCGGGACAATATTCACCAATATCAGTGCAATAACCCTATAGTATCTTGTATAATGTATTGATTGATTTGCCATGTTGTTGTTGTTGTTGACATAAATTCTCCCAATGTTGAGACACCTCGTTGCCGAGTAGAATACGAATTGATGAATCTAAAATGATGCTTTCTCCACCACCCTATTCACAACTTATAACGCGGCTATTTACAGTTTAAGATTATTTACACTGGACACTTCATTGACTTCCAAATGTCTGGAGTTTAACTGCAATTCTCAAAACTGAATGTTTATTAACCCTGCTGGGATGTACCAAGGAGCTACTTCTTGTTTTTTAAAACAGTTCTGTTACGCCGAGGTATTAAGGCAAGTCTCTTGAATCGTTCACAGTTAAGAGCGAAACATAGTCTTCTGGATAGAGATTCAATGTTTGACAGTTTTTGACCATGAGTATGAATGTCTACTTTAGCACTACAGTCTATGATAAGCTCAAGCAGGGTATCAGTATCAGTAGCAGGGTTACATAAGCCACTACAAGCTTCTACTATAGAGTTCATAACGGGATCTCGTATCTCGGATAACACAGGACACTGTAGCAGAAAATGCTGCATGGTTTCGTCACCATTTCTGCACATCATACATGTTGGGTCCACCTCATTCTGGTTGAATGACGCCCTCTTTGTTTGCAGAATGTAGGTCCCAGTCGCTATCTTCAGTTTGGTATGTACCCGATGCACCTCTCTAGCATTTTTGCAGGACTTCAGTAGGTGATGTATTCTCCCACATGCATAGTTGCCTACTACCAGATACTCCAGACTGGGATACAGAGCTGCTCTGCTTTTGACAACACTTGTCCAGAATTGATTTACATGCTTATTCACCCTGTGTTTCCAGGCACATTTTGTTTGTGGATTCCCCAACAGCTCCACAGGCTCAGGAAGTCCATATTTCACGAGCAGCTTCTTTATGGCGATAAACCAACTATTGCTAGTAGAACTTTTCACTGTTAATTGCCTTGTGGCTAACCGTTGCTCTGTGGAGTTTTTCTCCTGTCGACAAACATTACCAAACAATGAAAGTGCTCTCTTGTGTATTACTCCTTCTACGGGTATGGTTCCTGTTAGGATATAGACTGCAGAATCTGCTGTTGTGTTAGGTAGACTCAAGATATGCTTCAGAAACTTCTTGTTTGTCCGTTCCAATGAGTCAACAAGTCGTTGCTCTGGCAGAATAAGTTCAAGACCGTAGACGAGAGTTGGTACCACATATACCTGGTAGAGCTGTACTGACGTTTCAGGGTCAAGGCCGTTGTACCCATGGAGTCCTGGGCCCATTAGGCTATACATAGTCTTTCTAGCTTTCTTGATGTTCTCGTCTACCGTTACATCGTTTGAAACTGCTGATCGCTTTATACCCATATGAGTTGCTTCCTTCACAACAGGCATTTTTTCACCATTTATTGTCCAAGAAAACTGGTCCAAGTTGGTAGTCTTTCTCGCTATCCCTGGTACTGGCATAACAACACTCTTGACGGGCTGCAATAGGAATCGTTCCATCCCACTGTAATCTTCGCTCTCGCTGACCAAGACTTGTAGCTCATCCGGCTTGTCACTGGTGAAAGTAACATCGTCAGCACATGCTGGGGCAGCACAGCAAACATCGCCATGTTGTTTATTGTTATACATGTTGTGGTGAACACTTACTCTACGAGTTTGTATACCAAATAAAATATTCTATTCTATTCATTCATTCATTTCCGTAGACTGGTCCTCTAACGTCTCTAAATCTCTAAATAGATCTTTCTTCAGAGAAAGGAAGAAAAGCTCGAGAACCAGGCTATCATTTCCGAAACGTGTCGACGAGGCCGAAACGACCCAGGCCGGAACGACCCAGGACCGAAACGACCCGAGATTGACCGAAATCTCGCGAGAATGTTGCGAGCCGATTTGGAATCCTGTCAATCTTAAGATTGACATGTGTCCAACTTGGAATTCCAAATTTGATATGTCAATCTTGAGATTGACGATTGCCATTCACTGGTTACAAAAACTATTTCAGTTAATTTTAATGGTGACTATTTGTTATTTAAATGTTTTAAAACACGTAGTTAGCTTTATTTCTTTGTATTACCCTTTTATTATATATTTTAAGTTGGCAATTTCTTTTAGCAAAATTGGACCAAATTACCCGAATAGAATACGAGAATTAATAGTTTGATAGTGATAAGACGTACTTTATTTCAAAGCTTTGGGTACATCTTATGCATTTCATTTGCAGGGCATACCATTGAAAAAGTATACTGACACTCTACACCAGTTTAGCTGCTTTATGCTTTATTATTCCAAAATGGACAGTCTATCCAACTTGGAATGTAAGAATAGAGGGACCAAGAACGAATGCAATTAAATTTCAAGTCTCAACATAGACAGTGGGTGGGAAAGAAAATACATAAACACAACAAAACGTTTGCCGACCACACTCGAAGAACAGAATGACAAGCTCTTTCCCAACAAGGTGACCATCCGGCTCATTTTTAACAGGAACGAAAGGGAACGAGTCCAACAGAGAAGTATAGGCACAATAAACAGAAGAATAATGAAGATAAACCACTTTTCCTGGGACCGAAATTATCGTTTTAACTGAGAGACAAACCACTCTATCTGGGACACGAAGACAAACCACTCTATCTGGGACACCACTTTACGTTTTTACCGGGCACAACGCCGAAAACCACTGCTCCTGGGGACGTCCTCGAATTCATAAAGAAAGAAATGAGAATCATCGCATTACTTTATATCCTGCGTTTCTACTTTCGAATTGTACGCTTGAGAATTTACTCTGTTGTTTCTGTTCACATGAGGTTCTCTCTAAGTGCTTGGCCACATTTTTATTACGGCACTATTTCTATCATAAAGTAATTTTTCAGAGATCATTTACGAAAATGCAATGTATACAGAGAGATTACACAAATGCGAGCTTTGTCAATATTAAACATTGCTACCGGTCGAGTACCTGCATCCTCTTGAAGGATTAAATACTTATTCAAAATATGATGATACAATATATACAAAGAGATTTAACTAATGCGTATTTTGTAAATATTTCGTATTGGAAAGTGTATATTCCAAATTGGAGAATCTGTCCATTTTGGAATAACAGAGGTAAAGGTGGAGTACTTGCGGTCTCTGTTAGGTTTATGGAAAATATTCTTAAAGTGATGATGCAATGAATACAGAGAACATACACTAATGCGTTAATTGCACATATTCCAAATTTGAAAGCGTTTATTCCAAATTGTCCATTTTGGAATGATAATGGTTATAAATGCATTCTCTGTAAAGAATTTAGAATAAATTCCAAAATGATGACACTATGAACAAAGACAGATTACTTTAATGCGTACTTTGTAAATATTCCATATTGGAAAGCCCATATTCCAAGTTGAATGTATGTCCATTTTGGAATAATAGTGTTTAAGATGGAGTACTTGAATTCACTCTTTGATTATAGAATGAAATCGAAAATGATGACACAGCGTGTACAGAGAGATCACACAAATGCGTACTATGTCAATATTCTTCATCGGAAAGCCTACATTCCAAATTGGAACGTCTGTCCAATTTGGAATAACAGTGCTTAAGGTGGAGAAACTGCATTCTCTTAAAGGATTTAAGACTTATTTCCAAAAATTATGATACAATGTATACAGAGAGATTGCAATTATTCGTACTTTGTCAATATTCCGAATTGGATAGTTTGTCCATTTTTGAATAAAAGTGTGAAATGTAACGGACCTATATTCTCTGATGACACAATATATACAGAGAGATTTAACTAATGCGTATTTTGTAAATATTTCATATTGGAAAGTGTATATTCCAAATTCGAGAGTCTGTCCATTTTGGAATAACAGAGGTAAAGGTGGAGTACTTGCGGTCTCTGTTAGGTTTATGGAAAATATTCTTAAAGTGATGATGCAGTGAATACAGTGAACATACACTCATGCGTTAATTGCACATATTCCAAATTTGAAAGCGTTTATTCCAAATTGTCCATTTTGGAATGATAATGGTTATAAATGCATTCTCTGTAAAGAATTTAGAATAAATTCCAAAATGATGACACTATGAACAAAGACAGATTACTTTAATGCGTACTTTGTAAATATTCCATATTGGAAAGCCCATATTAAAAGTTGAATGTATGTCCATTTTGGAATGATAGTGTTTAAGATGGAGTACTTGAATTCACTCTTCTGATTATAGAATGCAATCGAAAATGATAACACAACGTGTACTGAGAGATCACACAAATGCGTTATATGTCAATATTCTTCATTGGAAAGCTTACATTCCAAATTGGAACATCTGTCCAATTTGGAATAATAGTGCTTAAGGTGGAGAATCTGCATTCTCTTAGAGGATTTAAGACTTATTTCCAAAAATTATGATACAATGTATACAGAGAGATTGCAATTATTCGTACTTTGTCAATATTCCGAATTGGATAGTTTGTCCATTTTTGAATAAAAGTGTGAAATGTAACGGACCTATATTCTCTGATGACACAATATGTACAAAGAGATTTAACTAATGCGTATTTTGTAAATATTTCGTATTGGAAAGTGTATATTCCCAATTTGAGAGTCTGTCCATTCTGGAATAACAGAGGTAAAGGTGGAGTACTTGCGGTCTCTGTTGGGTTTATGGAAAACATTCTTAAAGCAATGATGCAATGAATGCGGAGAACATACACTAATGCGTTAATTGCACATATTCCAAATTTGAAAGCGTTTATTCCAAATTGTCCATTTTGGAATGATAATGGTTATAAATGCATTCTCTGTAAAGAATTTAGAATAAATTCCAAAATGATGACACTATGAACAAAGACAGATTACTTTAATGCGTACTTTGTAAATATTCCATATTGGAAAGCCCCTATTCCAAGTTGAATGTATGTCCATTTTGGAATAATAGTGTTTAAGATGGAGTACTTGAATTCACTCTTCTGATTATAGAATGAAATCGAAAATGATGACACAGCGTGTACAGAGAGATCCCACAAATGCGTTATATGTCAATATTCTTCATTGGAAAGCCTACATTCCAAATTGGAATGTCTGTCCAATTTGGAATAATAGTGCTTAAGGTGGAGAATCTGCATTCTCTTAAAGGATTTAAGACTTATTTCCAAAAATTATGATACAATGTATACAGAGAGATTGCAATTATTCGTACTTTGTCAATATTCCGAATTGGATAGTTTGTCCATTTTTGAATAAAAGTGTGAAATGTAACGGACCTATATTCTCTGATGACACAATATATACAAAGAGATTTAACTAATGCGTATTTTGTAAATATTTCGTATTCATTACGAAAACTTTCCCATGCAATAAACAGAGATTTTTTAAGCTTCAAAAAATTGAAAATTTTCAGCTAAAATTTTGATATTTTTCTTATTTTTGCTCAAAACATAGATTGTGGGTACACGTTAGAACCGCCTCGCAGAGGCGGTTCTAACGTGTACCCACAATCTATGTTTTGGAGCAAAAATAAGACAAATAGGTATACCCCTGCAAACCCCAGTTTTACTATATAAAAGTGGGGTTTAAGGGGGTATATATTGCACGGACTTGTTTTCCTGATGTTGGAATGTGTATATTCTCAATTTGAGAGTCTGTCCATTCTGGAATAACAGAGGTAAAGGTGGAGTACTTGCGGTCTCTGTTAGGTTTATGGAAAATATTCTTAAAGTAATGATGCAATGAATACAGAGAACATACACTAATGCGTACATACACTAATGCGTTAATTGCACATATTCCAAATATGAAAGCGTTTATTCCAAATTGTCCATTTTGGAATGATATTATCCATTTTGGAATGATAATGGTTATAAATGCATTCTCTGTAAAGAATTTAGAATAAATTCCAAAATGATGACACTATGAACAAAGACAGATTACTTTAATGCGTACTTTGTTAATATTCCATATTGGAAAGCCCATATTCCAAGTTGAATGTATGTCCATTTTGGAATGATAGTGTTTAAGATGGAGTACTTGAATTCACTCTTCCGATTAAAGAATGAAATCGAAAATGATGACACAGCGTGTACAGAGAGATCCCACAAATGCGTTATATGTCAATATTCTTCATTGGAAAGCCTACATTCCAAATTGGAACGTCTGTCCAATTTGGAATAATATTGCTTAAGGTGGAGAATCTGCATTCTCTTAAAGGATTTAAGACTTATTTCCAAAAATTATGATACAATGTATACAGAGAGATTGCAATTATTCGTACTTTGTCAATATTCCGAATTGGATAGTTTGTCCATTTTTGAATAAAAGTGTGAAATGTAACGGACCTATATTCTCTGATGACACAATATGTACAAAGAGATTTAACTTATGCGTATTATGTAAATATTTCGTATTGGAAAGTGTATATTCCCAATTTGAGAGTCTGTCCACTCTGGAATAACAGAGGTAAAGGTGGAGTACTTGCGGTCTCTGTTAGGTTTATGGAAAATATTCTTAAAGTAATGATGCAATGAATACAGAGAACATACACTAATGCGTTAATTGCACATATTCCAAATTTGAAAGCGTTTATTCCAAATTGTCCATTTTGGAATGATAATGGTTATAAATGCATTCTCTGTAAAGAATTTAGAATAAATTCCAAAATGATGACACTATGAACAAAGACAGATTACTTTAATGCGTACTTTGTAAATATTCCATATTGGAAAGCCCCTATTCCAAGTTGAATGTATGTCCATTTTGGAATAATAGTGTTTAAGATGGAGTACTTGAATTCACTCTTCTGATTATAGAATGAAATCGAAAATGATGACACAACGTGTACTGAGAGATCCCACAAATGCGTTATATGTCAATATTCGTCATTGGAAAGCCTACATTCCAAATTGGAACGTCTGTCCAATTTGGAATAATAGTGCTTAAGGTGGAGAAACTGCATTCTCTTAGAGGATTTAAGACTTATTTCCAAAAATTATGATACAATGTATACAGAGAGATTGCATTTATTCGTACTTTGTCAATATTCCGAATTGGATAGTTTGTCCATTTTTGAATAAAAGTGTGAAATGTAACGGGCCTATATTCTCTGATGACACAATATATACAAAGAGATTTAACTAATGCGTATTATGTAAATATTTCGTATTGGAAAGTGTATATTCCCAATTTGAGAGTCTGTCCACTCTGGAATAACAGAGGTAAAGGTGGAGTACTTGCGGTCTCTGTTAGGTTTATGGAAAATATTCTTAAAGTAATGATGCAATGAATACAGAGAACATACACTAATGCGTTAATTGCACATATTCCAAATTTGAAAGCGTTTATTCCAAATTGTCCATTTTGGAATGATAATGGTTATAAATGCATTCTCTGTAAAGAATTTAGAATAAATTCCAAAATGATGACACTATGAACAAAGACAGATTACTTTAATGCGTACTTTGTAAATATTCCATATTGGAAAGCCCCTATTCCAAGTTGAATGTATGTCCATTTTGGAATAATAGTGTTTAAGATGGAGTACTTGAATTCACTCTTCTGATTATAGAATGAAATCGAAAATGATGACACAGCGTGTACAGAGAGATCCCACAAATGCGTTATATGTCAATATTCTTCATTGGAAAGCCTACATTCCAAATTGGAACGTCTGTCCAATTTGGAATAATAGTGCTTAAGGTGGAGAATCTGCATTCTCTTAGAGGATTTAAGACTTATTTCCAAAAATTATGATACAATGTATACAGAGAGATTGCAATTATTCGTACTTGTCAATATTCCGAATTGGATAGTTTGTCCATTTTTGAATAAAAGTGTGAAATGTAACGGACCTATATTCTCTGATGACACAATATGTACAAATAGATTTAACTAATGCGTATTTTGTAAATATTTCATATTGGAAAGTGTATATTCCAAATTCGAGAGTCTGTCCATTTTGGAATAACAGAGGTAAAGGTGGAGTACTTGCGGTCTCTGTTAGGTTTATGGAAAATATTCTTAAAGTGATGATGCAGTGAATACAGAGAACATACACTAATGCGTTAATTGCACATATTCCAATTTTGAAAGCGTTTATTCCAAATTGTCCATTTTGGAATGATAATGGTTACAAATGCATTCTCTGTAAAGAATTTAGAATAAATTCCAAAATGATGACACTATGAACAAAGACAGATTACTTTAATGCGTACTTTGTAATTATTCCATATTGGAAAGCCCCTATTCCAAGTTGAATGTATGTCCATTTTGGAATAATAGTGTTTAAGATGGAGTACTTGAATTCACTCTTCTGATTATAGAATGAAATCGCAAATGATGACACAGCGTGTACAGAGAGATCCCACAAATGCGTTATATGTCAATATTCTTCATTGGAAAGCCTACATTCCAAATTGGAACGTCTGTCCAATTTGGAATAATAGTGCTTAAGGTGGAGAATCTGCATTCTCTTAGAGGATTTAAGACTTATTTCCAAAAATTATGATACAATGTATACAGAGAGATTGCAATTATTCGTACTTTGTCAATATTCCGAATTAGATAGTTTGTCCATTTTTGAATAAAAGTGTGAAATGTAACGGACCTATATTCTCCGATGACACAATATGTACAAATAGATTTAACTAATGCGTATTTTGTAAATATTTCATATTGGAAAGTGTATATTCCAAATTCGAGAGTCTGTCCATTTTGGAATAACAGAGGTAAAGGTGGAGTATTTGCGGTCTCTGTTAGGTTTATGGAAAATATTCTTAAAGTGATGATGCAGTGAATACAGAGAACATACACTAATGCGTTAATTGCACATATTCCAAATTTGAAAGCGTTTATTCCAAATTGTCCATTTTGGAATGATAATGGTTACAAATGCATTCTCTGTAAAGAATTTAGAATAAATTCCAAAATGATGACACTATGAACAAAGACAGATTACTTTAATGCGTACTTTGAAATTATTCCATATTGGAAAGCCCCTATTCCAAGTTGAATGTATGTCCATTTTGGAATAATAGTGTTTAAGATGGAGTACTTGAATTCACTCTTCTGATTATAGAATGAAATCGAAAATGATGACACAGCGTGTACAGAGATCCCACAAATGCGTTATATGTCAATATTCTTCATTGGAAAGCCTACATTCCAAATTGGAACGTCTGTCAAATTTGGAATAGTGCTTAAGGTGGAGAATCTGCATTCTCTTAAAGGATTCAAGACTTATTTCCAAAAATTATGATACAATGTATACAGAGAGATTGCAATTATTCGTACTTTGTCAATATTCCGAATTGGATAGTTTGTCCATTTTTGAATAAAAGTGTGAAATGTTAGAATAAATTTAACAATGATGTCAGAAGAAGAATACCATAATGCGTAAATTGTCAATATTCCAACAGGGAAAACCTATTATTCCAAATTGGAAAGCCTGTCCATTTGGGGATAATCGTGCTCAAAGTCCAGTACCTGCATTCTCTGTGCCAGTTTTAGTTTGAATTTCAACCTTGTGACACAGGGAGATTACCATTATGCATAAACTGGAAAACACGGCGGAGGTGATAAGGCTGTTATGGCCAAAATGGAAACCTAGACAGTGTTTTTGAAATTTGTCACGTCCTATGTATTTGTTCTTTGGTTTGTAAAGATAAAAAAACCCCAGATATTCAGGGGTGGTGATAGTATCACTAGAAGCAGTTTCAGTGGAGAAACTTTGAAATTTTGAAAGTACCCCTGTGCAGGCAGCAGTCAACACGGGGTTGGTTGGTTGTTTTGTTGTTTTACCTGTATCTCAACAGCCTAGGTCATATGGAGAAAGGAGTCACAGGACATTGTTTAAGACTCATCAAAGGGGCCAGAGATTGAACTTGCTACCCCTGGTTTACAAGGCAAGAGGCTTAACCACTAGGCCATGAAGGCTTCTGACAACCTGAGTCCCGAAATTGCTTTATATCCCAGCTTTTAGAGTTCCATTCCCTATCATAATTATGCTTCATGCAAAGTTTCAAATATAAGGGTCTTTTGATTTGGGAGACAGTGCTGTCAAGAACAATAGAAGAACAACATACAGGAAAACAGCTCTTTAATTGGGTTTTAAAATGTCAACAAACTATATCACAAACAAAACAGTATCATACAATAACTACACTTGCTGAACCAGGGGACCATCGATATATCCTGATGTGCACTTCTTAAGATAGGTTGCTCTTTTGACACAGCTTCAAAAACTTTTAATAGTTTTTTAAGATAGCCTAGTGAACCTGTGCCTAAGATGACCTAACAAGCTTATATTAATTGTATGAAAATTTTACCTATATTGTTCAATTATAAAACTTAAGGTACTACTGTAAGTTCGTAAATGTTGGCATGACCTGTATTTTGTTAATTATCATGAATTCATGCCACCTGATTTCGGAATTATCTCTTAAAAGGCTTTCTATAACCTCATGGGAGAACCAACAATCTGCATATGCGAAGACGCAGATTAGCTTCGTGGTAACCGCGAGGCTGATCATCACCTTTGTTTTCATTACTCTGATAGTACAATTGCTCTCCTACTTAGACCCAAAATTTCAAGCTTCTAGCTCTTTTCTGTGCTTGTACAGGCCGGTTTGTGTCGGACTTGTTCAAAACCACATTGTTGGTTTTCCCATGAGGCGGCTCAAATATATATATTGATATATTAACTAATATATGTACATGAACTAATATACTATTTACAGACAAGAACACTGTTAAAGAACTACAACAAATATAACTGTTTAAAATATCAGCCACATCATTATAGAAACATCTGTGGTGGCATGTATGGCCATGTGGAGAATTGACAAAAATTATGGCCATAAGATATTTACAGTCTGTCCAAATGGTGAGAAAAAAGGTGCAGATTTGATGTGTTATCTCAACCATTATGCATCTTTTTATCAACATACATAAAGCAGTAAGTCTAATCATGATGTGACTCATATTCACTATATATACAAGATATAATAGGGTATGATTCGACCCTAATAGACTATCTGATTGTTTTGCTACTTTGATGCTTTGCTAACAGCCCAGGCCAATCAGCCATTCTTTACACAATATTTGTGTATCTGTGGGCACACTTAAACATATACCAACATACATTTTTATAAGATAGCAATATCGTTACTAATATTGAGATCTTGTGTGTGTTTTTTTTTTAAATATGATAAAAACGATAAAGACTTTTATTTAAATTCGATGTCTTATTCAAGACTATTTCTTTGACATCCATCTACAGAAGGGGGTGGTGATCAAAAAATTAGAGTAACCCATAAAACCAACATGCATATATATGGATTACTGCCAAAAATTAACAGAGATCAAACAAAAAACACTAGAAAACTGACCAAAATAAATAGGCATTTGTACTGTTTAAACTATATGTATTGTAATATATAAAGCCCTTACTCTTTTGATATTTGCCTATTATAGTGGAAATTCCAGATAGTTAATCAAACAGGCTTCCTACTGAGCTAAGAAAAATAGCACATAAGTAATTTAAAGCACTATACACTAGTCTAATACTCAGCACATGATATCCATATAATGATAGATGTAGTTCTATTCTGGTTCTTATTGAATGTAAAGAAGCACAAAAGCACTCAAAATGCACAAACACCGAAAATGCACATAAACTCATGTATATTTCCACACACAGCCACAGTTTATTACAGTAAATGTCTATGTCCAGCTGCCAGCTCACGAAGAATAAATTCTGCCTCTACTTTGTTCAGGTTCCATGTAAAGATGAACAGTCTTATCAGCAACTGAAAATACAAAGAAATTATGTTGCAATATAACAAAAAAATCGAGATGGTTACAATCAAGTGCCTTATACACTAAAGCTGGACATATGTTCCTAAAGTTCATGAATTCATAACAATGTAAAAGTAAACCAAATTATGAAGTATCTCTGAAAAAGTATTGACTTTTTACCTTCCTCTGCTTATATTGGTGTTATCTGGTTGCTATGCATCAAATCCCATGCCTTTACAGTCAACAAACTGATCATGTCACACTTGACCAAACATGGTAATTATAAATAGATGGACTCTCAACTACTGAGCCACTACCCTACACTAAATGGTTTAAAACTGGAGGTCATGAAAGGAGACAAAAGGCTGCAATTTGCGAACACCTGCTTGCCTAAATGTATACCAGTCAGTTGGCAAGTTTGCAGATGTCAATTTTCAGATTGTGCATGATGTTAACATGTAATTATTTTTGTTTTACGTTGTCAGTTGGAAAAGTTTTATATTTTTTTTTAACAATAATTGCTATTTTTCTGAATGCAGCATGGATCACGATGATTTTATGATATAAACTAATTTTGTAATCTAGCTTACCTCAGGAAACAGAACACATTCAATTTTCTTCTTGCTGACAATTGGGGCTGGTAGCTGCTGTTCAATGAACTGCATCATTCTTACTCCCTGTAGAAATAAAATAATATATAATTATAATAAAGAGCATAACCTTTTAATATTAAAAAAAGAATTTTATGAACTTCAGCTTGAAAAAAAAACAGAAAATGTGTAATTTAGGTAGAATGCAGAGCACTATAGTATAAATGAAATAAAAGCACAACAACCACGTATCTTAGTGCTCTATTTACTGCATGGTGCAATGGCTTTGTTGTTGTTGCTTTTTTAATTGCCTCTGAAATTCCAAAAGATTGGAAATGCTCACACAACTTTTATATACTAGTTTCCATATCCCAATAAAAGCAAGTCTTTGAATCCCTGAACAAGTTGTTTTGTAGTCTTTAAAGCTTATATTAAGTCCATTTAGCCAAACCTTGAATTCAAGAGGCAACAAACACTTTCATTTCTGAATTTTCAGTATATGAAGGACTATGTTTTCTTCTAGTTTAAATCAAAATTACTCACCACATCATCTGAAGGGTATGTTAGCCCTGAGTATGGAAGGAGTCGACGACAGTCTGCTTGAGATGGCTTGTACATCGCTCCACGCCATGATGGGACTTTCTTGTTTTCAATGTCTTGCAGCAGTACCTATAAAGAAACCAGTAATTACTTTATAGAAAACAATGACACAACAAAAACTTATGATCTAAATGTCAGTTGTCAGCTACATGAATTCAAAAATTCAGATATTAAACTGTTATGTAGAAGCTGCTACTCTCCATAATTACAGGATCCAAAATAATATTACATTAACTTGAACTTACTTTCAGAAACGGTCGATTGTCATTGAGGATTCGATTGATCTTCTTGACATCTCGGAAGACTGTATTTCTGTAAAAGAAAAATGGTCAAAATCAATTATCCTCATTTGAAACACAATTTGTTTTTTGTAAGCTGTATAGGAAGTAGAGGGACGGTACTATCTACGGAGGGAAAACAAAAGCACTGGTTACTGTGCAGCTTACTGATATGCAGAAGGCAATTTCTCATTATAGGGTACAAACCTATGATGTCACGCCGACCTGATCAATGTAAACGACCATAACAGCATTGTCTAGATGGAGGAAAATTTAAAATCAGTTGTTTTACTATATAAAAAAGCTTGTTTCCATTTGTACGGATAAAGTCAGAAAATCAAAGGAATTTTGTGCTCAATATCTATCGTCTAATGTTTGAATGTATATTCAACGATGCATATACATGAACCCGCCTTTAAATGCGCCTTAATTAGGTTTAATTAATTGATGATTAAACATTAATAGATTAATGATTATGATACTTGAGCATGATAATCATTCTTAAGCCAAACAATAATACAATTTCACTTCAATACTTTTTGGATTACAGTTTTAATACACTGCCAAACATAAGAAATTTAAACATATGAGAATGAGAGTAATGGATAATAGAATAAAATTAGAATTATTATAACAGACAAAAGACCTGTGAAGGACTGACGAGTATTTCTATAGCAATCCTCATTTGGACAGAGTTGTCTTAATCCGAAATCTTTTGGGCCGAGTTGTGCAGGGCCGAGTTGTCTTTGGGCCAAGTTGTCTGTTATTCATACAGACAGACAGATACTCATAAACTAGCACATTTTGACAAATAGACCTGGCTCCTTATCAAACCTATTATTAATAACATTTAAATCTTATTGGTGATGTGTCGACATCTTGTGTTCTTTTTTATTTCGGATAACTAACAAGGAAAACTATACAGAAACTTATAAGGAATAAGAATTAAATTCATAATACAGACAGCTGCTGAGCAGAGTATCTAAAGAAATATGGTACATAAATACAAAAACATATTTATCCAAGATATATATGTATAGACATGATAAATACAAATATATTTTCTATCCTTCTTCTTTCTGTACTACTTAAACTCCTTTGTGATCAGAAACTAAAATAATAATATAATTACCTTGAATTTAAACTTTGACCTTTGAGACTCACTTAGATCCGTATGTTCAATGAGGAAGGCATCACGTTCCCTTTCTGGTGTCCTTAAGTAACACAACGCTCTATTCGCAAAGTCACTTGTCACTGCAGAATGAGTACTCTTCTCTGTCACATAAGTCCTAAAACACCAACTATCAAAGTCTCTTTTCCAATTATCCATAATCACAAACAATTTATATAGAATTCAATTTAATTAATATTTGATGTTAACTTGATGACATTTACCATGAAAGTGAATCAATTAACAATACCAGATAATTTATAACATGTCTCAAACAGTCAATGTTGGAGAAAAAAGGTAACCCATTCTTGATTGGTCATTTAGCTGTCCCTTTCTTGATTGGTCAAGTAAATAAATGTGATATGGTCAATCACCTGTGTTATGTAATATTTATCTCATCGTCCATTGCAAATAATTAAAAGGTGCGAGGTATTGGATTAGTGGCTGTCATAAACAAACCATATTACACCAAAGGTGTTAAATATTTCATAAGCCATGCAGAAGGTGTAAAGTTCATTCATTCATTCATTCATTCATTCATTCTAAATACCATGCTGTAACTACATTACAGTTGATCTTTGTAAAATACTAACCAAACAAATTTCCAAAATGGCAAGAAAAAGCCCTGACCTGTAGATTATTCAATTTACACCTCAACCTCTTTATAACACTATTACTGGGGTCCAAGCCAACTTCTGTGTTGGCTATCAAATCCGTGTTATATCGAGAGTAAAATGTATAGACAAATAGCAAAAATAGTCTGATTGGGGTCCAACACTGATCAGTGTTATATCCAAAACCGTGTTGTAACAAACTGTGTTATAAAGAGGTCCAGGTGTATTAACAAATAAGTATGCTTGGAATCATTTTTAGATGGTCATGATGCAGAGAGTGAGGGGGTGCGATTTGAGTCAAGATCTTGATATATTTTCTACTTTTCTCTCTGCAAAGGCTGGGCCTATTTATGGGAAACAATTCTGAAGAGATTCAAAATTTTCGTTTTGATATTTTGAAATTTGAAATTTTGTTCACGAATGGAGTCTTTTAAGGGGGTCTCATCAATTACCCTTTGTATAAGCAATATCTATCTATAAGCTAAACAATGTGGCTTATTTTGTAATTTGACAGACAAATATACCAACCTATCCATTAAACAGTGCCACAATTTTGACAACAGCAAGTAGTGTGGAGCAATAAAATCAGGATCAATCTGTTTGAACATTTAAAACGGGTTCGTGACACGCTGAAAACCACTTTGCCAAAAGACACTTTGCCTATTGCGACACTTTGCCTATTGCGACACTTTGCCGAAATAAGGCATAAATGCTGAAAAAGATGTTTTTAAAAGTATTTTATAAAATGTGATTTTTTCATATATTAAACTTCATCCACAGCATATTAATGAATTTGTATTTATCTATAAAGAAGTGCATTCTAAATTCTTAAGGAAATAAACGATAAGGCACATCAATGACCAATTATGGCGATCAAAATAATTAATATTATTATGACCAAGCATGGCAATTAACCTAATTAATTAATCGTAATATTATTAGCATGAACACAATTTACTGCATAAATAAACAAACAAGAAAAAACAACCATAAAACGTTATTATAATGAACTGATATTAAGTACCCATTGAGACAATTAAGGCTCGTCTAAAAGCTCAAGCATAACTGATTGTTAATCATTTGAAACTTTCGGCATTGTGTCGTTTTGGTGAAGTGGTTTTCAGCAAAGTGTCGTGCACTGTTTAAAATAACTTCTTAGTTGGAAAGCAAGCAAGTGTTTTAGCAGGACAAAACACCCCACGTCCATTTTGTCATAGGTGGACAAAAACCACCACATGTTTTTTTAAAGGCTGACAAAACACCCCACACCCAAAAGTATAACGTGGACAAAACACATCATGCAGATTTTAAAATTAGGACAAAACCCCCCTCATTTTTTTGCAGTGTAGATAAGCAGATGGAAGCAGGCAGAAGCATCCTAATGCAATCAACATGCATTTTCTGGTAATATCACTTCTTTTTCCTTCTTTCAATTCTATGTAGATGAATGGATATTTTCTTTGATGCCATTCCAATTATCACTTATTAAAACAAATGCATGTAATCATGTATACTGATTGTGTTTGAACATGTATTTTAATCATAATGTGCTAATTGAGTGCTATTAAGGTAATTGAATTATTTAATCATTTACTTAATTTTCACAATTAACTCAAACACCTTTATAATCTGTCTGTGCTAAATTGGTTGTTTTTCAATTGAAGTCAAATTGTTAATTGCTTGTTTGTCTGATTAAAATGATTTGAAATATGTTGTGTTATTATTTTTGTAACAGCCTATATACACATTACCACAACCAGATCTGTTCATTAAAAAGTTTAAATCTTAAATAAGTTCATATGCAGCTTTCATTAACTAATGTAAAGAAATAAATAAAATTTGGCCATGGTTTCATGTCCAAGTCATCAATTTTGTTATGTTATATTGGGGAGGTAAAACATAAGACATTCTTATTGAAATCAAATTTGGTTATGGTTTCTTGTCAAAGTAATCATTTTTCAGTCATGTTATATGATTCATATTATCTTTGATAAAGAAAACATAAGATTTGATTTCACCTAAATTTTCCAGCCATCAATTTTCAGTCATGGCATATGGGGAACTAAGAAAAACATGAGGGGGGTTTTGTCCTAATTTTGAAATCTGCATGGGGTGTTTTGTCCACGTTATACTATTGGGCGTGGGGTGTTTTGTCAGCCTTCAAAAAAACATGTGGTGGTTTTTGTCCACCTTTAACAAAATGGACGTGGGGGGTTATGTCCGTGGGGTGTTTTGTCCGTATACCGTTTTAGCAGACTTTAAATACAAATAAATTACCTTTTATCAAAGTGATTATTCAGTCATCTAGAGTATATTATAAGAGGAACTAAAACATTAGCAGTGCATCACAGCAAACAAAATTACCGAACTTTACTCATGCAGTCATTTATCATGCCTGGATCTTATAACATGCTTTTAACAGTTTACTTTTTGTTTTGTTTTACTTACATGTTCACATATGAGCAAACATGTCATTTGTTCCATTGTTAGAACAATTTATCTTCTTCTTAAATTTCTAAGTTTTAACCTTCTGTCCTGCTTCTGGACCTGGTCAGTGAACACAACATGCAGGTTTTCTCAATTATTAACACAAAAGAAAAAAAAAAAAAAAAAAACATTGAGGCAAACATTCAATAATTTCTAACACAGCAAAATATAAACTTATTAAACTGTGACAAAGTTCATTGTTTGTTAATGGCCAAAACACTTAAATTTTATTATTAAAGAAAGCTGCAGCAAAATATGCCACAATTACTGCTAATGATAAGGTGAGACAAACTTCTTTAATTGTACAATTAATTGTATAATAGGAAAATGAACTGCAGTAATCAAATTAACACATTGACAATAATTAATTTTATCACCAGTTTTATAATCAACTAAATATTTAAATCAATTCAAACAGAGAAATTAAAATATACTACAAATTTTAGCACCTATCCAGAAATCAAGAATTGTGTTTGGCACATTTGCTTCATGACATATTAATTAAGCACATTTTTGTCATTTGAAGCACATTTAACATTTCCAAAACTCAATTAATCCAGTTTATTCAAAATCAAATAAAAAACAAACACAACTAGAAAAAGTGCCTTGAGAGGCACGGATACCCCCGGCTAGTAGCTCCCCCCCCACCCCTTAGCCCATCGCCCCCAACCCAGACATGCATACTGACGGTGACACATTGAACCTCAATTCTTGATGAAAGAGAGTGCCCTCAACAAGTACATCTTATAAATTGAATTGTATTTGCAAAAAGCACTGTCTAAAACCATGTGGAGGGGGAGTGTAGTAGAATGACAGATCTACTTTAGAGCAGTTTACAGAGCTGACTTGTATACTCAATCTAGGACTTGATCGCGGACATTGAGGGTCAGGTCCTCAGTCCTAGACGTAAAGTTAGATGTCATTCTTCAATAATATTAAAAAAAATAATAAAATGAAATAATAAAAAATAATAATAATAATAAAAAAATAAATAAAAAATAAAAAAATATAATATGTCCTAGATTTTGACCTCTAGCCCCACCCTGGGAACGGACCCTAGAGTCTAACGTCATTAGGAACAAGGCAAACCTTATAGAGTACCTATGGTGCAAGTATGAATCATTTCTAAACATGTTGGTGAAGAAAAGAACAGAAAATAAAATTTTTAAAGAAGTTCTAGATTTTGACCTCTAGCCCCACCCCCCGCACATGGACCCTAGAGTCTGAACCTGACATGGTACCTATGGTCTAAGTATGAATGCTTTCTGACAAGGCTTTGTGGATGTCAAGAAAATAGACTTACAGAAAATTTATATTGGTATTTATCATACATGTATTATAAATAAATCCTAGATTTTGACCTCTAGCCCCACCCCTGGGGACGTTGTTGACATGGAATATGAAAGCAAACCCTATAGTGTATCTACGAACTAAACTAGAAAAAGTGCCTTGAGAGGCACGTATACCCCCGGCTGGTAGCTCCCTCCAACGCCCCCACCCCTCAGCCCACCGCCCCCAATCCAGACATGCTCACTGACAGTGACACATCAAACCTCAATTCCTGATGAAAGAGAGTACCCTCAACTAGTAAATCTTATAAATTTATATTTGCAAAAAACACTGTCTAAAACCATTGGGGGGGGGGGGGGTGGTGTAGTAGAATGACAGATCTATTTTAGAGCAGTATACAGAGCTGACTTGTATACTCAATCTAGGACTTGATCGCGGACATTGAGGGTCAGGTCCTCGGTCCTAGATGTAAAGTAGAATGTCATTCTTCAATAATATTAAAAAAAAATAAATAAATAAATAAAATAAAAATAAGATGTCCTAGATTTTGACCTCTAGCCCCACCCTCAGGGCACGAACCCTAGAGTCTAATGTCATTAGGAACAAGGCAAACCTTATAGAGTACCTTTGGTGCAAGTACGAATCATTTCTAAACATAGTGGTAAAGAAAAGTAAAGAAATACATTTTTTAAAGAAGTTCTAGATTTTGACCTCTCGCCCCACCCCCCGCACATGGACCCTAGTGTCTGAACCTTACATGGTACCTATGGTCTAAGTATGAATGCTTTCTGATAAAACTTTGTGGATGTCAAGAAAACAGACTTATAGAAAATTTATCACGATATTTAGCATATTATAAATAAGTCCTAGATTTTGACCTCTAGCCCCACCCCCTGGAGAAGGTACCGAGCATGGAGTATGAAAGCAAACCCTATAGGGTATCTATGAACTAAATAAGAATACATCCCTATGATTGTTTGTTAAGATATGGACTTATAGAAGAAACATTAAAATTGTAAACAGCATATTTTAAAGGTGACCTAGATTTTGACCTCCAGCCCTACCCCCGGGCATGGGCCCTGGGGTCCGAACTCATGGAAACAAAGCAAACCCTATAGGGTACCTATGGTCCAAATATGAATGGTTTCTGACCATTGGTTCATGAGATATACACCTCTAGAGAAACTTTAACCAAAACTTTGACGTAAATTCCACGAACGTTCCGGAATTACGAACGAAGAAACGAACTAACTAACATACGAACGGAAAAGCGAAAGCTATATACCCGTCGGCATAAATGCCGGGGGTGTAATAAGAATACATCCCTGTGATTGTTTGTCAAGATATGGACTTAGAGAAGAAACATTAAAATTGTAATCAGCATATATTAAAGGAGACATAGATTTTGACCTCCAGCCCTACCCCCGGGCATGGACCCTGGGGTCCGAACTCATGGAAACAAAGCAAACCCTATAGGGTACCTATGGTCCAAATATGAATGGTTTCTGACCATTGGTTCATGAGATATACACATCTAGAGAAACTTTAACCAAAACTTTGACGTAAATTCCACCAACGTTCCGGAATTACGAACGAAGAAATGGACTAACTAAAATACGAACGGACGAACAGAAAAGCGAACACTATATACCCGTCGGCATAAATGCCGGGGGTATAATGATTATCCGGTCATTAGCATATATAATGAATAAATATGCCCTTATTTAATGAAAAAATAGTTGATTATTTAGTTGAAAATATTACAATTTGATTATGTAGATTCTGCCTGGGAGGGGGGGGGGATTTTGTCCTATTTGCAAGATATACTGGGGGGGGGGGATTCTGTCCTAGTAACCAAAAAAGAGTGGGAGGTATTCTGTCCGGGGGGGATTTTGTCCTACACTCAGTCTTAGACAGATGAAGCTTTTGTTAATATTTTTGAAAAAAAAAAAAAAAAAAAAATACAGACTCAGTGCCAGTAGTGCATTTGAACATCACTTGAATGTGAATAGATACGAAAAACACTTATTTGTTTTCTTAGATACATTTTGCAGTATGATAGGGTAATTGAGGCCTTTGCTGGATTTTCTTTCCATAAATTCAAATAAGAATGAATGATCACATCCATTTTAAACATCTGCATGGCTTATGTAATATGTAACACCTTTGGTGTAATATGGTTTGTTCATGACATCCACTAATCCAATACCTCACACCTTTTCATTTTTATAATGGGTGATTAGATACATATTACATAATATAGGTTATTATCCAATTTATGACAGGTTATAAAGTTATGTAGCATAATAATAAAGTGTAGCTTTGTAGGCATTAATCTTTGATTTAAGGCTTTAAGTTTTCTTTGATATCTTGAAACAAAAGAAAACAACAGATCATTTCATATAAAAATTCCCTTTGAAAATAAACGACTTACCTCCACAAAAAGATAAACAAAAAAAAAAAAAAAAAAAATGTCCAAATTACTTATGGACCCATCAACTACCCACCCTTATCATCCTCCAATAAATAATTTTGATGACCTTAACTTTTTTACATAAAACCTTAAGGTGCATATGAACATAAAGACATTACAAGTCAACAAGTGGACTTATATAAACATACAATTCATGTAATACTATGTAAACCAAATAATAAGAAATGAAAGTGTAGTTTTAATTTCCCCCTATTCCTGTTACACCTATTCCCATTTTGTTGAGTCCCAGGTTCACCTACTCAACTTCTACCAGATTCCTGTTTCCCCTACTATTATATTTTGCTGCCAAACAAAGCTTCTCTATTTTGCTCCTTTATTAATTTTTATCTATTACTATATTTAAAACATGTCTTTTACCATGTTTACATGATCTTGAGTGTAATATCAATATTTATGTTATAAAATCATAACCAAGTTCAATAAGCAGTTAAATGATTTTTACATCCATCAGTTTTCAGCATGTTCAGTACTTACTCATATATGTTATTTTTATGTAATAATGAAAAGTAGTTCAATTTTCTGGTGAACTTCAAAATGTACATGTATATTAAAAAGCTTAAAATCACAGTTTAAAACAATTATAGCTTGTTTTATCCATTTCAAATAAGTAGGCAAAACAGGAAAATGACCATTTTTGATGCAGACAGGAATACATGTTTATGCAAAATAGGATCAACTGAAAGCAAAACTGGGGTTTCAGGTGGGCGCAATACTTCATTGCATCACCTGAAACAGTCAATTCACCTGTCCTCTAGTTTAAACAATCTATGCTTCCATGACTATTCGTCGAAAATCATTTCGTCGAATGGACAGTTGATAGAACCTGACACTTGTTTGAATACGACACTTTGTCGAAATTACATTGAAAGACAATTCGTCGAATTGGCTTTTGTTGAAATTTCGTCGAATTTGGTCGAAAAATGGTCGAAAGTTTGTCGAAAGTTTGTCGAAAAGTCGAGACACAAGAAAACAAAAGTAGCTTACCAAAATAGCGCAACAGGCATGCGGGTGTGTTCTTCAACACCACTGTATTTGTTCAGGATCCATGACATTTCGTCTTAAACCATTTCGTCTAAAAGCCATTTCGTCTAAAGGACATTTCGTCTAAAGGACATTTCGTCTAAAAGACATTTGGTCTAAATGACATTTCGTCTAAAGGACATTTCGTCTAATGGACATTTCGTCTAATGGACATTTTGTCGATTACGGCATTTCGTCTAAAATTCGTCTAAAAATGTCTAAATTCGTCTAAAATTCGTCTAAAACATAAATGATAAGGAAAATATTTTGAACAACATTTTATTGGATATCAATTTCATTATTTAATATGACAAATTGTAGCCAATCCCTCCAGCGATGTTGCAGCAGCATCTTTTATTTAAAAAATATATAATGCTTTTACTGTTTACCAATCAACAACTGCAACAGACAACAATGGACCAAAACTAATCCTAAACACTGCATTATAGCTACCAGTTTGATAACTGCTCACTATGACCAGTTAAGATATACCAATATACATGTATTGTCACCATAAGCTTGCAGGTAAACGGAAATGATAAATAAATATTTCAAGTCACATCTCTGAAATTGATTTCCAGTAAGGTGCGACATTTGGTCTAAAAATTCTTATATTTTTTTTTCTTAACTTTTTTTTTAGACCAAATGTCGCACCCACTAGATTTTTTAGACGAATTGTCCATTAGACGAAATGTCCTTTAGACCAAATGTCCATTAGACGAAATGTCCTTTAGACCAAATGACCTTTAGACGAAATGTCTTTTAGACGAAATGTCCTTTAGACGAAATGGCTTTTAGACGAAATGGTTTTAGACGAAATGTCCTGCACCCATTTGTTCAACAGGCTACCGAAAAAAATCGGGAATTTTACAGGATCTTTTATTCACATAATATGATCACGGACTTTAAAACGCAACACTTGCATTATCGATTCTTTCTCTTAGAATGCAGGATGTTTCCGAAAAATATCTGTTGAACTGAAAAGAACAATTAATCTGCTTAACTTCAATACCAAAAACGAAATGCCAGTGTCCATGATTAACGCCACATCGCGTTAATTCGAAGGTTACCCAAAATTCAACAAAAATAAATTGCATAATGAGTCAATGGGGACGAAAAAAAATCTGAATGTCCACCATGCTTTCTGGATTGAGTGTCAAGATATAAGGCAAAATCACTGAACCGTGAAATTAGGTCACAGTGACCCAGGACTACTTCAGGATCAAAGGTCTTGTCATACCCAAACATACTTTGAAAGAAGTTTGTTCATAAACCATTTGAGTACCGGGATATAAGGCAAAATCACTGGACCGTGAAATTAGGTCATTAAGCAAGAACAAAATATAAGCTGTACAGTGTCACTGTGAATAATCAACTAAGGTATTTTGTGAGCTAGATGGAATATTTCCATCCATATTCCGCTAGACCTCTCCATACCGACTAAGCTGTCATGGGAGAGGAGTGAGGTCACGAAGTGTATCGGAGTGCAGGTTAGCCAGCTGATATAGTTGTGAGCATATTATTTGTAAGCAAATTTTTTAAAGTGCGAGTGTTTTAACATATGGATATGGTAGACTGTTGTTGTGTTTAATTCAAAGGCTGACCAGTATGGCCATGACAGAAAGGCCTACCAATGCTACTATGCAAATTTGCTACTTGTAAATGGCAACACAGAAAGTGTAAAATTTTGAGTAATTTTATGAGTAGTTTCTTGAACTAAAAGTCTGTTGTCAGAAAATGGGGCCGATCAAAATTTACTGACTCAACACAGATACCACAGAACTTTTAAGAGGTCTTAACATCAAGCACTGAGTTTTAGTGTCCTACCGGTAACATGCTTTTTGTGTGCAATGTGGGACTGACTGGCGCAGTTGAGAGCGCTTTGGACTTTGGGCCGAGGGGTCCCTCCCTCGATCCTCGTCAGGGGCGCCATACTCTGTTGTGGCCTTGAGCTTCTTGTGCTATAGGTCCCGGGTTCAATCCCTGCCAGCCCTCCTTCAGATCGGGACGTTAACTGGAGGCTCCCTGTGCAGGTTAAAGATCCCTATCCTCGTGCATGTTGGCTCATCCTGCAAGCACACCGGAGTGTACAATGTACACCTCCCAAGAATAATCAGAAATTGATTGATGGGAGTAACAAGAAAAAAAAACAAGTCACATTTCCACCGCTCAATTTAAATATGTATTTATGTTCTTTAATAGTTAGTCACACAAAAGCACTACAGAGCTAATGTTAATTGTAAATAAATGGAAGCGACTATAAATAAAGATAATTAATGTTGGGTTATCGATATAGTAACCATGCTTGTTCATGTGATCAGTGCCGAGATATTATGCTTGTTAGAGCAGAATGACCAGGAACATCATTCAAATCGGGTGTCCGTATTATCGACTGGCTTGTCCAATATGAGAATATTTTCAGATGCATATCAATTAACGAAGCACAGTAGCTCAGTGGTTAGCGCACTGGGCTCTGGTGATAGAGCCTAGAGGACCAAGATTTGATCCTTGTCAGAGGCAGAGTCTATTCTGTGTCTGAACCCGCTTCCCTTTGTGTCTTTGCAGGGATGACATGAATTGCAGAGCGCCTTCCCTAGGATCGGGACATTAACTGAGTCCCCCGGCCCCCCCCCCCCCCCCCCCCCCCCCCCGCAATGACAGTCACCCCCCGGTGCAGGTTAAAAATCTCTACACAGGTTCTATCCTCATGCATATAGATTCATCCTGCAAACATGCCTGAGTGTGGGGGACCTTCCTAATCTATCTTCTAATACTGAGTAGATCAATTTCTATGTCTATGACTATGTTGTAAGACACTCTGCCATCTTTGACTTACATTAGGGTTTTCCCACTTGAATTTTTTCATCACCTCTGGAACAGTGGAATATCAGAAACTGATTGAAGGGAGTAATAGGCAAACAAAACAAATGCTCATTTCGATTTGCAAATGGATGCAGATGCTTGGAAGAATTAGAGAAATACCATTTGATCAGTGATTTATTCAAAATTTTGAGACTATGGGGACTCACTGGATTCAAAATCGATTGGTCGAGAGCTCCCAGCTCATGAGTCCAAAACACTCAGTTTCTGAAACTCTCATTGCAAATCTGCAAAAAAACATTGCATCCAGGGACCCGTCAATATTAAAACTTTGCATCCCAGAGACCAAATTATGAGTAAAAGATGCAGGATGCGCAGGTGAAAACAAAAATCACTGACAATCCAGACAACGCATGCACCGCCTGTCAAATCTGCAAATCTTACCACTATACTGTACCACCTGTTACCGGACTGCATCGTTTTCTTCTCAGACACATTAGTCCTAAAACACAACTATCAATTATCCACTATCAGCTTATAATCACTAGTGATGTAATAATAATTCAGTTTTTGTTTTTTTTTAACGCAATAACTCTGATAACGGTTACGTGAAAGTGAAAGTAAAAATGTGACTTTACCGGAAACTACGTCATAGTCAATCTTAAGATGGCCATGCGCAAACTCGGGATTCCAAGTTGGACAACTATTCCAAACCGGTCAACAACAAGAACGGGCACTTCGAGCAAAATGAAAACAAACCTCAAACTTTCTGGTTGTCAAGTAACAAATTACGCGCTAATTGTTCCATTTTAACAGCATTTATCTCTTTGAATAATTCAAGGTACCTATGACCGATAAATAAAGCACAGCACCTCGCTTAACTCACTGAAATGCACGAGAAAATGTCATTTCGAATGGTCATGCAAAATAATGCACCCCACCCACTCCACCTTAGTTCATATCTGAATCTGAATGGTTTACTGCTAATATGCCGAATTTACAATACTTCACAAGGGGTAATTGACGTCACATCATTTTAATCCTAACTGGCTTTCAGGGCTGTCGCCGTCTTTTGAAGTTTCTGTTTCTGTTTCTGTTTCTGTACGGTGTAGGGCCTATTCAGCATCAACACACCGGGAGAGAGAGCATGTAGTACTTAGTAGCACTTGTAGAGGGCTGCTTTGAAACCCTCAACTGTCTTAGCATGCACAACCGAATTTTCCAAATGGTTCCATTCGATGGCTGTTCTCACAAAGAATGAGTTTTTGTACTGATCTGTTTTACTCTGATCTACTTTATAACCTCTGTCGTTTTTGGTAACTTGCCTGTCTATAATGTTAGTTGTAACGTAGTTTGAATACTTTGTAGCTCTAATATGTCGTTTTTGGCGTAAAGGTTGTAGAAAATCCTCTGGAGGTATAGGCGGTACCAGCCCCTCGACCACTTTGTAGAAAAACACAAGACGGGTGAAACTGCGACGTTCTTGTAGAGGTTCAAGTCCCAAGTCGTGCAACATTTTAGTTACACACCCTTCCTCTCGTGATCTGTAGTCACCAGTAATAAACCGTGCCGCTTGTCTTTGTATTCTTTCTAATTTATGAATGTCACTGGTATAATAAGGGTCCCAGATAATGGCACTATAGTCCAATATGGAACGCACAAGAGATATATATGCTGATTTTTTACACTGTTCCGGACAACTTTTGAGATTTCTTCTTAAGAATGACATTGTAGAATTTGCTTTTTTAGATATTTTCTGGATGTGCGGTTTCCATTTCAAATCTTCCGAGAGAGTTATTCCAAGATATGGATTTTCTGAAACTTGTTGGAGAATATGATTATCCAAAGTGTAAAAACGTGACGATTTATTATTGATACTCAGTGTATAACACTTCTTGGCATTGAACCTCATACCCCATTTAGAGGCCCATTTTTCCAAGGATATTAAGTCATTTTGTAGTTTAAGGTGGTCTTCCTGGGTTTTGATGGTTCTATATAACAAACAATCGTCCGCGAATAGTCGTACATTTGATGATACAGAGTCCGGCAAGTCATTAATGTGACACAAGAATAAAAGCGGCCCGAGTACTGTACCCTGGGGCACTCCAGATTCAACGTAGACAGATTTGGAATGTTCCCCTTCAACCACTACACGCATGTATCGCTTAGTCAAGAAGGATTTAAGCCATTCGAGTACTGTGCCATTTATGCCGTAATGTTTCAGTTTATGTAGGAGTTCCGCGTGAGGCACAGTATCAAAGGCTTTGGAAAAATCGAGGATTATGACATCTGTTTGTAGTCCTTGATCATTTGCTTTGAGAAAGTCATTGAGTGTAACAAGCAGCTGTGTTTCGCACGAAAATCCAGATCTGAATCCGTGGTTCAGTTTAGTAAGAATTTTGTGTTTTTCTAAATGATTTAGCAAATGTTTACATATAATATGTTCTAGAATTTTGCACGACACTGACGAAAAATGCTAAAATATATCCAAATTTTGTTGTTTTGTAAAAGAAATCCCTTCAATGTGGCTGACATGCTTTCTTCAAAAATTGCATCTCAGGAAGGGAACTGCGAACATCTGATTGGCTCTGACCCATCACATGACCAAATCAACCAATCAGATGAGGGCATTCCCATAAAATCAGTGGCTAAAAACAGCTTGCAGTGATATTTATAGTAATTGGGATTTCATCAATGGAAGGAAGTCAGACGTCAAAATGATAAACAATCAGGTATCAAAAATTCATTTTGACGGCTGACCCGTCAGACTATGACAATACCACAATGGTGGAGGGGGGGGGGGGGGGGGGGGGGGGCTTGATTGGAGGGGATTAGTCCCGAGCTCTCACAAGAGAAGCTATGAAACATTAAAGACGTTTTACTAGTGTCGTAACACAATTAAAAAGCATTCACAATGGTTATATTTTTCTCCGCTGTTAGAAATCTAATGCACTAGTCATTTGCAACCACGGCTACTATGGGGCCGGGGATAGCGGGGGCATAGCGGGGCTAAAGTACCAGGATTTTACCTTCGAGGTGTCCCGGCAGTGCCATGGTAAGGCCGGGCTTTTGATTCCCGCCAAAACAGCGGGGGAAATAGCGGGGCGTTTTGACCGGGGTTTAGTCCCGAGCTCTCACAAGAGAAGCTATGAAACATTAAAGACGTTTTACTAGTGTCGTAACACAATTAAAAAGCATTCACAATGGTTATATTTTTCTCCGCTGTTAGAAATCTAATGCACTAGTCATTTGCAACCACGGCTACTATGGGGCCGGGGATAGCGGGGGCATAGCGGGGCTAAAGTACCAGGATTTTACCTTCGAGGTGTCCCGGCAGTGCCATGGTAAGGCCGGGCTTTTGATTCCCGCCAAAACAGCGGGGGAAATAGCGGGGCGTTTTGACCGGGGTTTACCGGTCTACAGTACCGTGTTTTATCCGAATTTTGGCCGTGTTTTGAAGTATCGCGAGATTCGAGACTTTGAGATAAAATTTCCTTTTAAAAGGAAGGCTTCGACAGTTTTGGAGGTAAATTTCTGTTGCTATCTATCTTTATATTCTGAGTCGATCAATTTCTGTTCATCATCTCAAGTGAAGGATGGGTGGCTAAATTTTGAATGTAGCCAAGTGGAGAGAACATTCCAACACAACTGATTGATGGGGATATGTTATTTCTATTTTTATTTTTCTTCTGGTCTGTCTTCATTTGGTACCTGGCATGGGTATTTAAGTTTGTTTCAAATTGTATTTAATCATACATTATAACATGGGCAGAAAATCTTTTTTATTCTATAAAGAGTAACAATACAGTATAACTGACTAGAAATGTTTGAACAGTTTTTTGTTTCATTCTTAAAACTTAACTTGATTTGACCAGTTACTGATTAACATATTTATTGAGGAAGAAGAAAGACTTTGGCCAAAGTGACAGTTTTTTTTGTTTTGTTTGTAAATGATTTCTTTGTTTTATGCTGTAATAATTATGTAAAATGCCAAATACATTAAATCTCATCCTATAAGGGCAACTGTAAGAAAAAGCATAACTGATAATAAGAGCACAACTCAAATGCAAAATTCTCACTGGCACACACCTTACAAGGCCATAGAGCTGCATTCAATCAATACACAAAAACTCGGCAACATTTTATATCAGAATGCTCAGCCTATACCCAGGAAAGGAAAGTTTATGTTGAGAAACTGAAAGATAAGCTAGTTCTCCCTGTAAACGTATGTTCAGACTTTCAGAACCCAGAATTCCTTACTCATCTCACCCTGGATTGTTCTGTGTACGTGGACAGGTTCGAGGACATAGAGTTTCTGGAACTTTGTTCGAGAGAGTTCATCGACCAGATTCATAGGAGGAGAATATCAAGACTGAACGAAATTTTTCATGGGGCCGAGTTTGTGGGGGGTCAAGTTGGGCCGAAATTTTGGGAAAATCCCTGCAGTGCAGGGGCTTTTTGCAGGGATTTTACCGAAAAGAAGTCCCCGCAGTGCAGGGCTTATACCTGGGCTTTGCAAATGGAAAAGTCAATATCCCCGCTATTTCCCGACCCCGAGGGGGCCGTGGTTGCAAATGACTGGTGCATAATGTGACTGTCTGTCTTCAGATACTGAGTCGATAAATTTTTGATCATCACCTCAGGTGTAGACTGTCTCCTCTGGTTCCAGTATGATTAATTCTTGGAATATACTTCTACTTTGTACTTCCAACAGTCGATTGCTGATATAACTTGAAGGCGCTGTCGGGATACAGCTATGGGTCACTTGATTTGCCGGAATCACCATCGGAATTTTTTCTATGATGTATATAGTATATTTTCCTATGATGTATATAGTAAATAACCTCATAACACGGTTCACATATAACACGGTCTGTTTCTTTGGACCCCAAACATAGCGTTATAATGAGGTTGTACTGTAAAAGTAAATTATCAAAGTTCAAATCCATCATCCAAAGGGAAATTAGGAAGTCCTATTGGGAATACCTTGATGCAGATAATGATGTATATAGCAGGGGTGTGTGTGTGGGGGGGGGGGGGGGGGAGGATTTACAAGCTGTCATATGGCTTGTGATAGATTGTGGGTTTACATGTAGATTTGCACTTGCATAATTATATTGAAGAAATTTTGATGTTCCTTCGCTAGCCCAACAGGCATCTAAACTTTTCACTAGCCAACCGTATATAAGTACTATGGCCAGGCCTTGAGCAAGACACATTAACTCCCAAAGGTAATGTTTTATACCAGCAAGTTGTGGCTCTGTCCAGACATGACTGAAAAATTGTTGACTGGGATGTTAAACCTCAATACAAAAAAATGACATGCAGAACTTTACATAAGCTGTTTTAACATAATAATCAAATGTACAATTGCTCTGTTTTCAGATAAGAGTGAAACACCATGCCACACAAGTTGGCATTTAAAGTGACCCATGCTTCTGGCCAGGATGATGCCTGTCGGGCCTCAGAGCTGAACTATCACAGTCCAGTCACTAAAGGATGGCAGTCAGCTAGGTAGGTATAGCCCGATTTCCTTCACCCCGGCGGTTAACGTCTCACATTGCTACGCATTTGTTGATCCAACTGCTTCGAATGGGTATGTTTTCAGTTAAGCGATTATATTATCGTAGACAAGACATACCAATGTGCTTCACATGGCACTTGAAAATGTTTTTGGATGCTGAAATTTGTCACCTTAACTAAGGTCTTCCTTAACTTTAAGGGAGCATTGTAATACTGGGCCCAGGTAGCAAACAGTGCTTGCAGCCTTGTCAGACTGCTGTTGCAGGTTTGATATTTCCATCAACAAGATCACCTGTATACCATCAATACAACCAAATTGCTTACAGGGCAGATTGATGCAACATCACATGACACTTGAAAAAATGGAATGCAGTGATTGGAAACCTGATCAAATGGGCAGCAGCCGACAGTGAGGCAGTGAACTCTTTGCTGTAGGTTGTTGCCAAATCAATCAGGCATCTGATTTGTTATGTGTTGTGTTATGCTGTTTAAATCTGTAATTTAAGAAATTTGGTTGCATCACAGGCATACAGGGAGAAGGTAGAGGTCAATCTGTTTGAAAGCAAGAAAGCTACATTCCCAATATTGATATTTTTTCCTGAGTTGTTTATGTGAACTTGATTTATTTTTCTAAATTGAAGAGATCAGTTGTGATTAATAATTTATGTGAAATGGTCCATTGTGTGTTCTTATTGATAAAATCTGGCTAAATAGCAAAGAAATCAATATTATAGCATGTACTATAATGGGTCTAAACTTTTGACTGAAGGATGGGCAAACAGTTCAGACCCAGATTAAATTTTTCTAATAAGAGGAGTTAAATTAATAGGGTCTAAACCATTGACCATTTCAGATTGTGAAAATAGAAAGATTATACTATCATGGAAGCAAAAACGAAGACACTGAATAACTGTACAATAAACTGTCATTTTGATCTGTGGTTTTGTTGTTTGTTTTTTTGCACATGCAAACATAGGGGTTTCTCATTACATGGCTCAGTTTTCTTTTCAGATACTGTCTATACCCACAAGACATTGTGATTAAATTGGACTACAGATCACGCATCAAGAAGATACAGGTCCTCTCACATCAAAAACTTATTGGTAAGCTCACTGGGTGGATCACATTATACTCTGGGGAATGCGGTGGCTTAATGGTAGAGCATCGGACTCTGAATCGAGGGTTTGATCCCCTTGAGCAGCACTGTTGTGTCCTTGAGCAAGGCACATCAAATCCCCTGAGTACTGGTTAATACCTAGGAAACGATGACTCAGTCCAGACATGACAGAGAAATTGTTGACTGGAATGTTAAACCTCAAAACAAACAAACAAACATTATACCCTATATGTCCTTGGGTACAAGGTCATGGGAATTTCCCAATGATCATTGGGACTACCTTATTTTATTGGTCCTTTGGTGTAACACTGAATCTGATTATTTTATTTAGAAAACGCTCATTTCATATTCTATGACTATCCACATTTACCGAACTTGACATAGTCATAATTTTATGTGGCATATTACTTAGTTTTCATAGTCATGTACACAAAGGGTGGCTGGTTGGAGGGGTAGCAATTTTTAAATGCTTACATCCACTATGCTAATGTAGACAGTAAAATTTGTACTGTCATAAGTATGTCATGTAGTTTTATTTAAGTATAAATAAAGCACAGTTTGCATGTCAATATCCTGCCATTTTTGCTTTAACTGAATTCTCTTTTCAGCCACTAAGATAGAATTCTATGTTGGAGATGTACCTGATGGACAACCAGTTGTTCTAGAGAATGCCAGATATACCAGACTAGGGTATGACACATTTTCTAAATTTGATGAATTTGTTAACGAATTACACCAGTGTCTGATAACCGTATTTTGTAGTCATTTTGCATTTTTCTAAGTGTTAATGAAATGAGCCAAGATGGGAGAAAACTGGTCTTCGGGATTTTGGACCGGAACTTAAACCGGCCTGTGCGGTCACAGAAAAAAACTAGAAGCTTGATATTTTGGATATAAGTTGTGGAGAGATTGTACTGTCCATGCAGCACAAACAAAGGCGCTGATCAGCTATGCAGTTACTGCACAAATGATCTGCATCTTCGTTTTCGCAAATGCAAAAATCTGGGGCCAGTTGTTCAAAGCATCGTTAGCTTAACGATATCGTTAAGACATAAATTTGTTAAGCAAATATCAGCTAAAGTAACAAATACACTGTTATTTTTTGTTGAAAAAATGTGAGAATCCTTTGCAGCGCAAAGGATTCTCACATTTTTTCAACAAAAAATAACAGTGTATTAGTAATATTAATGTTTGAAATTTTAACGAAACGTTAACTAACGACGTCGTTAGTTTTGAACAACTGGGCCCTGGTTTTCTCATGACACGGGTAAAATATTTTCTGCAATAACTGAGCACTTAGTTTATCTCAAAATGTACAGTAAAAACTTAATTGGTTGACCAATAGAAAAAATTTTGATTAGAGATTCCTGTAGAAAGCAATTTGTTAAAGGGAGATAATTATATTTTCCTTTATAAACATTTAAGTATTTGATTGTTAGCTCACCTGAGCCGAAGGCTCACAAGGTGAGCTAATAGGATAGCCATGATCCGGCGTCCGTCGTCCGTCGTCGTCCACAATTTCAAAGATCTTCTTCTCTGAAACCGCTTGGCCGATCTAGTTGAAATTTTATGTGGAGCCTCCTTGGGTAGTGGCATTTCAAGTTTGATCGCAAAATCCAGGTCACATGACCAAGATGGCCGCCACGCCCATATATGGTAAAAACCCTTCAAAAATCTTCTTCTCCAGAACCGGTGGGCCGATTTCCACGAAACTTGGCATGTAGCATCGGGGACTTCAGCCCATCATAGTTTGATAAAATGATGACCCTTGGATGACCTTGACCTATTTTACGGCAAGGTCAAATTTGGAAACATAGGCTTTTACATGGGAAAAAGTGAAAACTATGGATTTTTGAAAACTATTGCAGCCTGAGGCCTGAAAAGTGGTAGATGCAAACAACTAATGGAGTAGATGAAGGTATGTGATTAATATAGGTCAAGGTCATCTCTTGACCTTGGCCAGTCTGTTGTCCATACACACTTTTCAAAGATCTTCTTCTCTGAAACTGGTTGGCCAATCAAAGTGAAATTTTATGTGGAGCATCCATGGGTAGGGGAGACGAAAGTTTGATCCCGAAATCCAGGTCACATGACCAAGATGGCCGCCACGCCCATATATGGTAAAAACCTTTCAAAAATCTTCTTCTCCAGAACCGGTGGGCTGATTTTCACGAAACTTGGTATGTAGCATCAAGGACCTCAGCCCATCATAGTTTGATAAAATGATGACCCTTAGATGACCTTGACCTATTTTACGGCAAGGTCAAATTTGGAAACATAGGCTTTTACATAGGAAAAAGTGAAAACTATGGAATTTTTTGAAATCTGTTGCAGCCTGAGGCCTGAAAAGTGGTAGATGCAAACAACTAATAGAGTAGATGAAGGTATGTGATTAATATAGGTCATGGTCATCTCTTGACCTTGGCCAGTCTGTTGTCCATACACACTTTTCAAAGATCTTCTTCTCTGAAACTGCACAACCAATCAAAGTGAAATTTTATGTGGAGCATCCATGGGTAGGGGAGATGAAAGTTTGATCGCGAAATCCAGGTCACATGACCAAGATGGCCGCCACGCCCATATATGGTAAAAACCACTCAAAAATCTTCTTCTCCAGAACTGGCTGGCCGATTTCCACGAAACTTGGTATGTAGCATTGAGGACCTCAGCCCATCATAGTTTGATAAAATGATGACCCTTGGATGACCTTGACCTATTTTACGGCAAGGTCAAATTTGGAAACATAGGCTTTTACATAGGAAAAAGTGAAAACTATGGATTTTTTGAAAACTATTGCAGCCTGAGGCCTGAAAAGTGGTAGATGCAAACAACTAATAGAGTAGATGAAGGTATTTGATAAATATAAGTCAAGGTCATCTCTTGACCTTGGCCAGTCTGTTGTCCATACACAGTTTTCAAAGATCTTCTCTGAAACTGCGCGGCCAATCAAAGTGAAATTTTATGTGGAGCATCCATGGGTAGGGGAGACGAAAGTTGATCGCGAAATCCAGGTCACATGACCAAGATGGCCACCACTCCCATATATGGTTAAAACCACTCAAAAATCTTCTTCTCCGGAACCGGTGGGCCAAATTCCACGAAACTTTGTATGTAGCAATTAGGACCTCAGCCCATCATAGTTTGATAAAATGATGACCCTTGGATGACCTTGACTTATTTTACGGCAAGGTCAAATTTAGAAACATAGGCTTTTACATAGGAAGAAGTGAAAACTATGGATTTTTTGTAAACTTTTGCAGCCTGAGGCCTGAAAAGTGGTAGATGCAAACAACTAATGGAGTAGATGAAGGTATGTGATTAATATAGGTCAAGGTCATCTCTTGACCTTGGCCAGTCTGTTGTCCATACACACTTTTCAAAGATCTTCTCTGAAACTGCTTGGCAAATCAAAGTGAAATTTTATGTGGAGCATCCATGGGTAGGGGAGACGAAAGTTTGATCGCAAAATCCAGGTCACATGACCAAGATGGCCGCCACGCCCATATATGGTAAAAACCTTTCAAAAATCTTCTTCTCCAGAACCGGCAGGCCGATTTTCATGAAACTTGGTATGTAGCATTTGGGACTCCAGCCCATCATAGTTTGTTGAAATGATGACCCTATGATGACCTTGACCTATTTTACGGCAAGGTCAATTTGGAAACATAGGCTTTCACATGGGAAAAGGCGAAAACAAACTATTGCAGCCTGAGACCAGAAAGTTGCTAGATGCAGACAACTTATGGAGTCAATGAAGGTAAGTAATTATTGAAGGCCAAGGTCATGTCTTGACCTTGGCCCAAGGTGGTCATTTAAATATCAAAATTAAAATTATGGTTTTCTCAGAAATCACTGGGTTTGGAAACTATTGCAGCCTGAGACCTGAAACTTTGCAGATGCAGACAACTTATGAAGTCAATAAAGGTGTGTGAGTATTCAAGGTCAAGGTCATTTCATTATGACTTAATACTCCAAGATCAGGCTTCAGGTGAGCGTTCTCAGGACCAATGGTCCTCTGGTGTTACAGGTATGTTTCCCTGTCAGACAATGAGAAGACAGGGTTCAATGCCCGGGAGTTGAAGTCAGTGCAGGTGGATGCTGTTGGGGTTTTCCTGAAGCTGAACATACATAAAAATCACATTAATAAACACAATTTCTATAACCAGGTAAGATTTTGAGCTACATCATGACTGGCATGTGTGAAAACCAATTCTTGCATAGATATCTATGCGCATAGCTGTTCGAAGCCATTTTCAGTTGATGGAAAGCCGTGTTCAAACAGCAAAATCCATGTTCAGATCATGAAATTCATGTCCCATTTGAACATGGGTTTTGGCCAAAAGCGACGTGACATCACTGTGTTCTGTAGAAACAAAATGGCCGACGTTGAAGAAGCTCCACGGCTTTTGGTGAGTTTTGACGTAGTTAATGTTAATTTAAAGAAATTTTAAGGGAATTAGTGTAAAAATGCAAGAATGTGTTCCAAAGCCTTCAGAGTGATCCATCGAATGTTTGAAGACTGAAAACCATAGTTGATCCCTATAGACACAGATCAGCTTTGCTGAAACTGGACAGCTGATCTGTGTTTTTGGTTTTGCTTGACAGATAGTATGATCCCTCTTCTTTTTAATTCCCAATTTTAAAGCTTGCTTTCAAATTTTAAAGCTTGCTTTCAATTTGCAACAGTTTTGTTGCTTTGAATCATATGAGTTCACATTGTGAAATGTTTGCAAGAACTTAATTTTTGTGAACTCAATACCTCACAATCTCAAAGTTCTGGTGCTAGTAAAGATTTATTTGCTGCTAAATGCTGTTGAAAAAAAAAAAAGAAGATTTATTTGCTGCATGTGTACACTCTAGCAAATTTATTAACTGATAATTTGAAATTAGAAAGTCTGCAAAATAAGTCATTTGAAACATTACAAACCAACAACAGCAAAAATGCACATGCAAGCAAAACCGTCACACTCACATGTAATTTTGACACATGTGAGGCCTGTTGTTCAAATTACTGGTGAAAAAGGATCTCCTGAATCATGATGTATGACAGTATAATCAGATAAACAAGTTTTGTCTTTGTATAGGTTGGCCTGGTTGCTATCAATGTTATTGGAGAAGAGGTGAGAAGACCATTGGATGAAATTGACGATTTGGTGAGTTTCATATTTGAGTGGCCACATAAGAAAACCAACAACATGCTTAGGCGTAAACAAAGGCGCAGATCAGCTGTGCAGTAACTGCACAGCTGATCAGCACCTTTGTTTTTGCTCCATAGATAGCATGATATACCTCTTATTTGTAAATTGGAAATTTAAAGTTTCTTGCCTTATTCTGAGACTGTACAGGCCAGTTTGTGTTGGACCTGGTTTGAAACCCAGATTGTTTGTTTTCTAATTCAAAGGCTCATTTGTCTCTGTTGTTTCTCGTAATATTCAGACAAGCAGGATCCTTCAGTTTGTTTAAACCAAGCTTAGAATGTTGGTTGAGTAGGAACCCATTCTGTACTTAGTCTTTGGTTGTGTCGGTTTCTCATGAAGTCACAGTTTAAGGAGAGACATGTTAAGATAAAATTAGATATTGTGTTACGTGCCAGGCGTAACTAGAAGATTAAGGAAACCAACAAGTTGGTTAGCCAGCAACAAGCTTTGTTTAAAATTTAACAAATCTATTTAGAAGTGATTTAACCAGTTATTACATGTGAAACAATCAAAAGCATATATACAATCAAACAAAAATGAATGTACAATACCTTTCAAGATGTTAATTCCCTTAAAGAATGTCTGAATGTCCCTCAGAATTTTTTAACACAAGTCTGTATCAGTTTCTGATCCCAAGAATTAAAGTTTGTTTCAAAATAGCACTATGTCCCAATCCAGAAACGAATATCACAAAGTAATCCAAGAATAAGTTTAAATTCCAGTAAGATAGATTTTGACTTCTTAATAGTAACAGTACCCAAAGATTGTCCTTATGAAAATTTGTAGCCCTTATATAGTACTGAGGAACATTCAGGATTCTTCCAGCAAATTCTATGATATCATATACTAAAAATAACAAGTTGTTTACCAAAATTTAATGTTTTGGAATATTCTAGAGAGGCCATTATCCTTCCAGAAAATTCCACAGTATTATTTTGACATAAAAACGATTTTTCTAGAAGATTCTACATCTTTCCAGGTTCTTCCAGATTTTTCCGGACTTTTCTGTCAAAGAACAATTTGAAATTTCTAGAAAATTCTGAAGTAAACAACCTGTTTATGTCCAATATCTGGGACACTAAAAGTAAATAATTGCTAAGGACAACAAGTAAACATCATATGTATAACATCATACTTTCCTGAGCATACTCCCTTGGGAAGTTTACCAGTACTGAATGCACATCTTTCAACAAGTAACTGTCATACATAACACTTCCCCTCTTCAAAGAAAAGAAAGTTTTATAAAATAAAGCTTTCTTTTGCAATACTGGATAATTGTATACAATATGTTTAGCAAAATTTGTGCAAAACTGATCAAATACAACAGCACAAAGCTGGACATCAGCATTGTAGAGGCACTTAAGCTCTGCTTAGGGTGTCTGGAATGATATTGTCTCTTCCTCGGATATGTCTGATGTCAAGATTGTGCTCTTGCAACATGAGACTCCACCTGAGTAAACGCTGGTTCTTGTTTTTCATTTTATGTATGAAAGTCAGTGGATTGTGGTCACTGAAGACAACAATTGGTGCATGTGAAGAAGCTAAGTAAACTTCAAAGTGCTGAAGCGCAAGGATTAGAGATATGCATTCTTTCTCTATGGTAGAGTAATTTCTCTGATGCTTGTTAAACTTTTTGGAAAAATAACAAACAGGATGGTCAACACCATTGTCATCTTCTTGCAACAATACACTGCCTGCACCAACATCACTGGCATCTACAGCCAACTTGAACTCTTTGTCAAAACTTGGTGCTAAGAGAACCGGAGCACTTCTAAGTATGGCCTTGAGCTTATCAAATGACTTCTGGCAGTCATCTGTCCAAACATACTTGGCCTTCTTACCAAGCAAGTTTGTCAGAGGCTCAGCTATAGCCGAGAAGTTGTTGCAGAATTTCCTGTAATATCCAGCCATACCCAGAAAGTGCATCAGTTGTCTTTTGCTAGTAGGTACAGGAAAATCTGAGATAGCCTCAACTTTAGCTTCTACAGGTTTTACCTGACCTTGACCTACAATGTGTCCAAGAAATGTCAAGTTTGCATGGCAAAATTCACTTTTTGCCAAGTTCACAGTTAGTTTAGCATCACTTAGCCGGTCAAAGAATGTTCTGATTGTCTGCAAGTGTTGTTGCCACTCCTCACTGAAGATAATAGCGTCGTCGATATAGGCTTTACAGCCATCCAGATTGGAAATCAAACTGTTGACCAGCCGCTGAAAGTTCTTCATTCCAAATGGCATGACTTTATACTGGTACAGTCCATCTGGTGTAACAAATGCCGAGATCTCCTTTGCTCTGTCCGTGAGGGGTATCTGCCAAAATCCCTTTAGCAGATCGAACTTTGTAACATACTTGGCATGTCCAATATTATCAATGCAGTCATCGATTCGTGGGATGGGAAAAGTGTCTGTTTTAGTGACAGAATCGACTTTTCGATAATCTGTGCACATTCTAAATGTCCCGTCTGGCTTTGGTACAAGAATACAAGGAGAACTCCATTCACTTTGGCTGGGTTCAATGAAATCATTGTCCAGCAAATATTGAACTTCTTCCCTGAGATATTGCTGTTTTACAGGGTTCATTCTGTAAGGATGTTGCTTTACAGGTTTTGAACCTTCAATAATGTCAACATCATGATAGATTTTGTCAGTTCTGGATGGAATGTCTGGAAATAAGTGCTCATATTTGAGAACTAACTGTTTCAGTTCAAGTCTTTTGTCTGAATCAAGGTGAGACAGTTTCTGATCAAGATTCTGTAGTATGTCAGAATTCTGGAGTTTCGATGACGAGGGATCAGATTTCTCCAAGTTGAAGTCCTCAGAGTCCATTTGATTTTGTTCATGAGGGACAGAATTAACTATATTTACTGATGAAATAACAGAACTATCCCTATCAATATACTTCTTGAGCATATTAATGTGACATAGCTGTTTTTGCTTGCGCCTCCCAGGAGTGTTAACAATGTAATTCACGTCACTTAACTTTTTATCAACAGTATACGGGCCATAATATCTAGCTTGTAAAGGTCTGCCAGGAATGGGCAAGAGAGCAAGTACCTTGTCTCCAGGTTCAAAATTTCTGTCTTTAGCATTTTCATCATAACGAATCTTCATTTTGCTTTGAGTAGATTTGAGATTGAACCGAGCTGCATCACAGGCCTTTGATAGTCTGTTTTTGAAATCAGACACATACTGAAGTAAGTTCAAAGAACTGTCATCATCTGAGAGAAACTTCTCTTTTAGAAGTTTTAACGGTCCACGTACAGTGTGCCCACAAACAAGCTCAAATGGGCTGAACCCCAGAGACTCTTGTACAGATTCTCTTACAGCAAATAGAAGCAAGTGTATGCCTTCATCCCAATCTTTTTCAGTGTCAAAGCAGTAAGATCTGATCATGTTTTTCAAAGTTTGATGGAATCTTTCTAAGGCACCTTGGCTTTCAGGGTGGTAAGCCGATGACTTGTATTGCTTAATTCCAAGTTCGTACATGACTTGCTGAAAAATTCCTGACATAAAATTTGAGCCCTGGTCTGACTGGATAGATTTTGGGAGGCCTACAAATGTGAAGAACTTCACAAGTGCATTAACTATTGTTTTAGCCTTGATATTTCTGAGTGGGATAGCTTCAGGAAAGCGAGTTGAAGCACACATTATGGTCAGAAGATATTCACAACCTTTCTTTGTTTTGGGTAAGGGACCTACACAATCAATAATCACTCTGCTGAAAGGTTCATCAAAGGCAGGAATGGGCTGCAATTGAGCTTTTGGAATGGTCTGATTGGGCTTTCCTACCATTTGACAAGTGTGGCAGGATTTGCAATGCTGTGAAACATCAGATTCTAATCCTGGCCAGTAGAAATGATTTAAAATCTTGTGATAGGTCTTATTTACACCTAAATGGCCTGACATGGGTGTTTCATGAGCCAAGTTTAAGATTTCAGGGCGATAAACCCTAGGAACCACAATTTGGTGGTTAACAGTCCACTCATCTTCTGCGGAGACATCCGGAGGACGCCATTTCTCATCAAAATGCCATTTTTGACATAATAGCAAACAGGAACCTGGGATATTTCATTTTCATTAAAAGCCCTTTCAAATAAAGGCGAGATCTCAGGATCACTGTGTTGTTCTTTACAAAGCTGTGACCTTGACAGCTGGTCATGACCTTGGTCATTTGAGTTGGAAGGTGAAAGGTCATTTTCTGACCCTGACCTTGGATTGCTAGGGTCAGTCTGAATATCAGACTGACTAGGGGAAAGAGATGTTGAAATCTCTTTATTAAAGGACTGACCTATCAAAGTGTCAGTTAAATTTATGTCCTGCATCCCATCATATAATTTGGCTTTCTTAGCCATTGCCCTAGTAACAGCACAAGAAGGGTAAAGGTCAGGAATTTCCTGCTCAATGGGATCAGGCGGTTGATCAACACATGGTGTGCTGGTCAAAAGTGGGTTTACCACAACCTTATCTCCTGCCAAATCATTGCCTAACAGCAAATGAATACCTTTAAAGGGTAAGGAAGGTCTAATACCTACAGCCACGGGACCTTTAACTAAGTCTGAGGACAAATAGATATTATGGAGCGGTACATTAACAAATCCACACTCTACGCCCTGGATAAGGACACTTGTCCCAGAAGAAGACTTCTCGGAAAATGGCAAGGTATCTGCCAAGATAAGGGATTGAGAAGCTCCGGTATCTCGTAAGATTTTGATAGGGGTAGACTGGGCAGAGTCACTGTTAAGTGACACAAAACCATCTGATAAGAATGGTTCATAAATCTCCATAATAGAATCCTCAGAGACTGACTCTTTACAAGTTCTGGTCAGTATAGGGTTTTCTTCCTGGATACAAGACTGTGGTTTAGCCTTTAAGGAGGTGAGGCCTGTCGGTTTAGCACTATCTATATTTTCTCTTTCTTTCTTTCGTTTCAGTGCCAAACATTCAGAAATAATGTGGCCAGTTTTCTTACAATAATTACAAATTGGCTGGGATAAGGGATTTTGTCCTTTGTTTTCACTAGAAAATTTGGGTTTTGGACTGGAATTGTCAGTTGGATTACTGGGACTGGCTTTGGGACCGGACTGAGGGGAATATGGTTTTGACTGAGGGGTAATTTGCTTTGATTGAGGGTTATATGGTTTCCTAGGATATGGCTTGTTGACAAATGAAGCCTTATGAGTCAAAGCATAGTCATCAGCTAAACGTGCTGCTGTTTCCAAGTTTTCAACTTCTCTTTCGTTCAAGAAAGCCTTAACATCAGAATTTATGCACCGTTTGAATTCTTCAACAAGCATGAGCTGCCTTAGCTTTGCATGATCAGAACCTACTTTCTTTGAAGAACACCATCTATCAAATAGTTGCTCTTTTGTTCTAGCAAACTCAACATGAGTCTGGTCATGTTCTTTTCTACAGTCTCTAAATTTCTGCCTGTATGCCTCAGGGACCAGCTCATAAGCCTTAAGAATAAATTCCTTTACTGTATCATAATCTGAGCTTTGCTCAAGAGAAAGCTGAGTGTAAATTTCTCGAGCTTTACCAATTACAACACTTTGCAAAAGCAAGGTCCAATGCTCTTTTGGCCATTTCAAGTTTTCTGCTACCTTCTCAAAATGTAGAAAATATTTATCAACCTCTTTTTCTTGAAATGGAGGAACGAGTCGGATATGTTTTGTTACATCAAATATTTTGCTTGTGTCTGAAGATAAAGATTTTGATTTTGATTTTTCATTAAATTCAATTTCTTTGATTCTTAACTGAAATAGCCTTTCTCTTTCTTTTTCTTCATTTTCAAATCTCAATTTTTCTTTTTCAATTTCGAGCCGTTCTTCTCGTTCTAATTTTTCTTTTTCAAGCCTTTCTTCTCTTTCTAATTTTTCTTTTTCTAACTCAATTTTTTCTCGTTCTAATTCTCTTTGTTTTTCCTTCTCTCGTTCTTCCATTTCTAACTTTTGTTTATGCATTCTTTCTTCCCGTTCTAAAGTTTCCAATCTTATTCTTTCTTCCCTTTCGGCCTTTTCTGCCCTTATTCTTTCATCCCGTTCTAAAGTTTCCAACCTTATTCTTTCTTCATACTCAAATTTTAGTTTTTCCATCTCAATTTGTCTTTTGATTTCTAGTTCCCTCAACTGCAAGTCAGTCTGAGTGACTAGAATCTGAGAAGTAGCCGAGGAATCAAAAATTTCCTCGTCAACAAAAAACTGAATCAAAATGTTCTTAATTTCATGTTTTAACATGGAAGTCTTGATATTTGACAACCCATAATGATCAGCTATGTCTAAGAGGTCACTCTTTTTGGCCTTATCTAACAGCTCCTGAGAAGGCGCAGCAATAAAGTCACTTAGTTTGAATGACATGGTTGCTTTTTTCTGGCTTTAGCTATTTAAACAGCAAACAGTGAAGATACTTTAGAATTTTAAATAAATTTGGTGCACAAGAAATTTCAATCCCGGACTCGAGCCCCCAATTCTGTTACGTGCCAGGCGTAACTAGAAGATTAAGGAAACCAACAAGTTGGTTAGCCAGCAACAAGCTTTGTTTAAAATTTAACAAATCTATTTAGAAGTGATTTAACCAGTTATTACATGTGAAACAATCAAAAGCATATATACAATCAAACAAAAATGAATGTACAATACCTTTCAAGATGTTAATTCCCTTAAAGAATGTCTGAATGTCCCTCAGAATTTTTTAACACAAGTCTGTATCAGTTTCTGATCCCAAGAATTAAAGTTTGTTTCAAAATAGCACTATGTCCCAATCCAGAAACGAATATCACAAAGTAATCCAAGAATAAGTTTAAATTCCAGTAAGATAGATTTTGACTTCTTAATAGTAACAGTACCCAAAGATTGTCCTTATGAAAATTTGTAGCCCTTATATAGTACTGAGGAACATTCAGGATTCTTCCAGCAAATTCTATGATATCATATACTAAAAATAACAAGTTGTTTACCAAAATTTAATGTTTTGGAATATTCTAGAGAGGCCATTATCCTTCCAGAAAATTCCACAGTATTATTTTGACATAAAAACGATTTTTCTAGAAGATTCTACATCTTTCCAGGTTCTTCCAGATTTTTCCGGACTTTTCTGTCAAAGAACAATTTGAAATTTCTAGAAAATTCTGAAGTAAACAACCTGTTTATGTCCAATATCTGGGACACTAAAAGTAAATAATTGCTAAGGACAACAAGTAAACATCATATGTATAACATCATACTTTCCTGAGCATACTCCCTTGGGAAGTTTACCAGTACTGAATGCACATCTTTCAACAAGTAACTGTCATACATAACAATTGTCATATTGAAAATGAATTTAAAAAAATGTTCAGTTAGCAAATTGCTTGTATATATTGAATTTTGTTTTTTTTTTCACTAGGATATCTATGGGGAGAGACGAAAAACTGTTGAGAATGATCCTGCTTTGGAAGGACTATATACCAGGTACAGTGAGCTGCATGAGGAGAAAACATGTTTTTGCATAAATGTATGTGAAAACAAAGGTGCATATCAGCTGTACAGCTGATCAACACTTTTGTTTTTCACTTCACGGATAGTACAATCCCTGATCTTCTCAAGTCCCAAATTTCAAGCTTCTAGCCTTCTTTTGTGATGTCATTAGCCATGTAGATTGGGTTTCTGGTGTCTCATATGCAAATACATGTAGTTTCTAGGTAACATTTTTTGTTTTGCTGAACCTAGGAATCAGCAAGACTATTGAAACTTGTACATATACATCTACATTGCTAATAGTATACATAAATATGATAGCGTTTAAATGTCAGTTGGCTAGGTCTAAAACCACCAAATTGTCAATTTAGGAATAAATTATGGTTTATGATGGGGAGATGAAACCTTTCACACACCTTTCTGCAGCTGTTTGCAGTTCTAATCTTACTGACCTAATTCTGCAAATTGTTAATTGAAAGGGTAAGGGAACAATCTGACATGGCAAGCATCCAACTGTTATGAAAGAATCAGTGTATATACTAGCCTGTAATTGGATATCTCACAGGATGCCTGCAGTCTCAATGCATCCTCATCATTTTGAGTTAGAACTGCTGTATAGGCATATAGTGAATGATTGAAGTTAGTATACATGGTACCTGGGAATGGCTAGTTAATTACCTCATTCATTCATGAGGCTGCAGTCTCAGTTTTAATTCTGCTGTTGGACAATTAACATATTAAGTGCAAGCTATAACAATACTAAGTGCAAGATACACTATGGAATAATCATTGGACTAAATGTAAAACATAAACTTTGTATATTGCTTACTCTTGGAATTTGATTCAAACATTCTTATATAGTGAACAAATAAGTTTGGACTAACCTAACTCACTTAAATTTGTTAGTGACCTGTGTGGGTAGAAGTCAACATGTCTTCTCAGGCGAAACGCAGAAGACAACAGCCATATGATATGGAAAATCCAGCCAACTGGACTGTAAACAAATTAAAAACTGAACTAGAAAACAGAGGATTAAAGCTGACAACTACTGTATCTAAAGCAGCCTTGTTGCAGATATATCAACAGGTTTCTAAGACAGACAATGACTCTGTAAATAATAGAGGTGCCCAGATTTCTCAGGATAAACAAACAGAAGCTTCCCGGGACCAAGTTCAGCCAAATACTAGATCAGCAGCTGCAAACCAAAACATAACACCGGCAACATCAGGAGTTGCTACATCAGTGACAGAAACATTACAAGCAGCGAATACAGGGCGCATATCATCATTGGGTATGGACAGCGGTGCCGCTATGGGAATGTTTACTGCCATGCAGAGCACCATCAGCTCTCTGCAGGCAACTGTTTCCCAGTTATTAACAGAGAGAACTACATCTTCTGGACAGTCTTCACAGCCATCAACAAACTTGTTGCAGAAATACTACGGAATGGAACCTGCACAAACAACAGCCACCACAACCACCACCATCACTGCAGCTACAAGCAAATTCGGTGTGCCAGCGGACTCACTACCCCATGTGGATGTTATTACCGATTCGGTTAAAAAGAACATTCTCGAAGGTAAATACGTTAACTTGGCCTGCCTCATGATCCCGGACTTCGAGACCCCAAATTTCACTACAAATAATACTAATGGGTTGGAGCTCTTGAAACAAGGCCGTAAAGATCATCGTCTTGACAGAGCCTTAACTATCACTCAATTCTTCAAGGCTTTTGGTGTATACAAGCGCATCATGAGTGAGGCTTATCCTCAGCGTAGACTCGAACTTGATCTGTATGAAGCAGACATTGGCAATATCTATGAGCACTATGGGGATATTTTTTACCAGTACCACTGCCAATTTACCAAGAAAGCAGCCGCTTATTTAGAAAAGGGTATTAAGGTTGACTGGTCCAAGAGGGACAAAGATTTATTCCAGCTCATAGTAGGGGGAGCCAAAACCAAACTGTGTGAGCACTGTTTTCAGTGTGATCACCAGTCCCCATTCTGCCCGTCCCAGTATAATGTGCAAAGTGCACTCACCAACTACAGGAGACAAAATGATATTACTCTGGGTAAATATTCAGAAACTAGAACTGACAAGAAAGGTCGCAGCAGAGTCACATTTCAGGGTAGAGAAATTTGCAATAATTTTAACAATGACTCTTGTAAATACAATCCAGGTAAATGCCCCTTTGCCCATGTGTGCAAAAAATGCAAGTCAGAAGACCATGGTGAGTCACGTTGCAACACCCTAAAAGAGTCTACAACTGCCCAAACTGTCCTTAGCCATGAGCATAAAGAAAAGAAGCAGAAACCTATAGCTTGACTAGATATGTTTCAGTCACGAACTCCATCTACCCCCTTGAATATTAAGCAATTTAATATGGAATTGAAACTTCACCCTGACAGGCAATTTGTCAGTTTCCTAATTGATGGTCTGACAAATGGATTTGACACAATGATACCTGATTTGGTCCTGCCCAATAAAGAGTGTAAAAACTTATTATCTGCTCGGCAAAATCCAGATATCATAGATAAATTGCTTGACCAAGAATGCAAAAAAGGGTATTTGTATGGTCCTTTTGACCACCCTCCTTTCAAATCTTACAGGGTTAGCCCCATAGGCTTAGTAGTTGGGAAATATTCTGGGAAGCAAAGACTCATAGTTGACCTTTCCTCCCCTCATGACAATGCAGAACATGTGAGTGTCAATGACTTAATAGATAAAGAGGCATGTTCTTTGACCTATGTTCGCATAGATGATGCCATAAAAGCTATTTGTCAAAAGGGTCGGGGGGCCCTTATGTGCAAAATAGATATTGCCGATGCATTCAAGCAGCTAGGGATAATGCCTGCCCAATGGCCGTTCTTCTGTGTGAAATGGAAACATCTATATTATGTGTTTGTAAGGCTTGTATTTGGTTGTCGGTCTTCACCTCGCCTCTTTGACACTGTATCTCAAGCAATATGTTGGATTGCCACTAATAACTACAATATTGAGACCATATTTCACTTGTTAGATGATTTTTTGACAGTAGACCCACCAGACATATGTACAGGGGAGAGAACTATGGCAATACTGACCCTATTATTTGCACGCCTCAATGTCCCTTTGGCTAAACACAAGTGCATAGGCCCTTCAGACTGTTTAGAATATCTAGGAATTATCTTAGACAGCAAGAATATGGTGGCAAAATTGCCAGCGGATAAGGTGCAGAGAATTATAGAGTTCATTGAGACATTGTTAGATAGAAACAAATGTTCAAAGAGAGAGTTGCTTCAGTTACTTGGGCATTTAAATTTTGCTTCAAGAGTGATCTTGCCTGGGAGATCATTTGTTTCATATTTGATTAAGCTTTCAACTACTGTGAGTAGTCTACATCACATGGTCTATTTAGACCAGCATTGTCAACAGGATTTGCATATGTGGCACAAATTTCTTACAGGGTGGAATGGGGTGTCATTATTCTATGACTCCTCATTTACAAATGCCTATGACATGGAGCTGTTCACGGATGCTTCTTTGATTGGTTTTGGGGCTTTCTTTCAAAATCAATGGTTTTGTTCTGAGTGGCCAGCAAGTATTCCCTCGGTTCAGGATGATGATCTGTCAATGGCTTTCCGTGAGCTCTACCCAATAGTGGCAGCAGCAGTGGTATGGGGAAAACATTGGACTTCAAAGAGGATCATGTTTGTATCGGACAATGAGGCTACTGTATACATAATTCAGAAAATGCGGTCAAAGTGCTTACCCATCATGAAACTCATGCGCACTTTAACATGGATAGCAGCAGTGAACAACTTTCACTTTAGTTCAAGACATTTGTTTGGCCGTTTTAATACAGTGGCCGATAATCTTTCGAGGTTATTGTTACAGAAGTTCCGAGAAAGTGCGCCACAAGCAGATCCATTTCCACAGCCATGCCCACTTCCGGAACAAATAATATGGGACTAGATGAACTGAGAGTTGAAGTGTCAGAATTGTGGAACAAAGCAGTGGGTGATAGAACAATGACTGTGTATAACACAGGAGTGAAAAGTTTTACAAAGTTTCTTTTGTTAAATAACATAACAAATTCTGTTCAGACCCTGCCTGAGGTCTCGGAGGATACTTTTCTTTTGTATATAGCATACTGTTATAAAACATTAAATATCAAGCATAGTACCATTAAACTTTATTTGAGTGGTATTCGCTTTGAATACATAAAACAAGGTATAAATTGTCCACTATTATTAAAAAATGACTTTGCGAATTCAAGGATTACTACTTTGCTCAATGCAGTGAAACGTAGCCAGGAAACTAGTACAAGACCTAGACAACCTATTACAGCCAGTGTATTATCTCAAATTTGTGTAATGCTAAAAAATGGATACATTTCACCATTCGTTGACACATTGTTAACAGCAGTATTCATTACAAGTTTCTTTGGATTTTTACGCTGTGGTGAAATAACAATTTCACAACCAGAATTTGATCCATCCAAAAATATATGTTTAAATGATATAACATTCTGTGAAACACATGCACAGTTACTACTAAGATCTTCAAAAGCTGACCCATACAAGAAAGGGGTTGTAATCCCATTGTTCAAAAATGACTTAAACAGAGATTTATGCCCATACAGAGCACTGGCTCAGTATGTGGAAATGCGGAATATGAACTTTCCTAACATAGCATTGCCAAGCTCTCCATTTTTTCTGACAGAAAATGGAAAAGCCTTGTGCAGAGCTTATTTTATGATGCATATTAAGCATATTCTGGCTCGTTTAGGCTATGATAATACCAATTATTCAGGACACAGCCTGCGTATTGGCGCAGCCACATCAGCTTCTGCAGCACGGTTAGAAGATCATCTTATTCAAACTTTGGGACGATGGTCCTCTGACTGCTACAAAACATATATTCACACTCCAACACAAGTCATTAAAGAGGCTCAGCTTGCCCCTTTTACATGAATTACGGTAGTACCATGATAAGCAATTTGCTAGCAAGCTGCCTAGAAATTGAACCTGGTCATACTATCAGCACATTACACCTGACCCGGCACCTGACACTATCTACAATCAATTATCTTATCAGCCAAGTGGGCTTAGTTGCCAGAAATATGTTTAATGTGCATTGTGTATTGATGAGACATTAACTAATGTACAACTTGATACACCTCATGCTTACAATAATATCTTTGTTGTATAATATTATGCATATGTTATCTCAATACCTCCAGGTTGTTGATGAAAGTGGTGGCATTTATGGGGCTTATCTCTTCTTTATTCATTACTTGGGGACCATTCAGTCATTTCATATCATTCATTCCTTCTTTTTTGGGGAATTCAATTTACATTTTACAAACAAAATTAATTATCCCCAAGTAACAGGCAACAATAGCCTGATATTTCTCAATATTTTCAATTTAGCTGCTTACTGACTGTGGACAATTTGCCTTTGCGGACACACCTGATGCTATAATCTATATCTACTCTGCCATACACAGCGGCACAGAGGGATCTGATTCTGTATCACCTCCGGAAATGCAAGTGTCACAAACATGGTGTTTGCACAAAGCCAAAACTTTGGGTCTGGGCGGATACCATGTTGGCGAGCTAATGATACTTTCCTATAAAAGCAGTTACATTGAAATATAGGCATTCCCCTAGTTCAGCATACAACTTAGGTCGTGGCCAGTGCCTAGCCCAATCATACTGACACTGGTACACAGTCTGAACTAGGACTTGGGCTACTGACTGAGCTGGTCCTGTTAATAGCCAAAATAAAGTAAAGAATAAAGATGTAAATAAAAATGGTAAATTTTCAATAGGTATTCTTCTATTGTGTTCAGTCCATATTACTGTGTCCCCCACTCATGAGATGAACCAGCATAAATTGTCAATTTAGGAATAAATTATGGTTTATGATGGGGAGATGAAACCTTTCACACACCTTTCTGCAGCTGTTTGCAGTTCTAATCTTACTGACCTAATTCTGCAAATTGTTAATTGAAAGGGTAAGGGAACAATCTGACATGGCAAGCATCCAACTGTTATGAAAGAATCAGTGTATATACTAGCCTGTAATTGGATATCTCACAGGATGCCTGCAGTCTCAATGCATCCTCATCATTTTGAGTTAGAACTGCTGTATAGGCATATAGTGAATGATTGAAGTTAGTATACATGGTACCTGGGAATGGCTAGTTAATTACCTCATTCATTCATGAGGCTGCAGTCTCAGTTTTAATTCTGCTGTTGGACAATTAACATATTAAGTGCAAGCTATCCTCCTGCCACCCCTGCCACATCACCTTGAAATCAACCTCTTGGAAATTGGGACTAGCTCAGTCTTTTGCATTATTTAAGATAATTAAAAAATTTTAGTAGGGGAATTCAATTTACATTTTACAAACAAAATTAATTATCCCCAAGTAACAGGCAACAATAGCCTGATATTTCTCAATATTTTCAATTTAGCTGCTTACTGACTGTGGACAATTTGCCTTTGCGGACACACCTGATGCTATAATCTATATCTACTCTGCCATACACAGCGGCACAGAGGGATCTGATTCTGTATCACCTCCGGAAATGCAAGTGTCACAAACATGGTGTTTGCACAAAGCCAAAACTTTGGGTCTGGGCGGATACCATGTTGGCGAGCTAATGATACTTTCCTATAAAAGCAGTTACATTGAAATATAGGCATTCCCCTAGTTCAGCATACAACTTAGGTCGTGGCCAGTGCCTAGCCCAATCATACTGACACTGGTACACAGTCTGAACTAGGACTTGGGCTACTGACTGAGCTGGTCCTGTTAATAGCCAAAATAAAGTAAAGAATAAAGATGTAAATAAAAATGGTAAATTTTCAATAGGTATTCTTCTATTGTGTTCAGTCCATATTACTGTGTCCCCCACTCATGAGATGAACCAGCATAAACTGAGCTAATTATGGAAGCCTATACACTTACAGTTAATGCATATGGGAAAAAAAAAAATGTTCCGGACATGCCAAAAACAGAAATTAATAACCTTAATAATAATGTTACATGATTTTTCAGGCCTGATTATATATCTCCTCTGGATGATTTGGCATTTGACATGTATCAGGATCCCGAGATAGCTCAGATCATCAGAAAATTGGAGAGAAAGAAACAAGAAGCCGTGCTTCGTAAGTCTGGTGAAACTTGACTTTATGAAAAAGAAAATATATCTGATTTATTTTATGTATACATAGAAATTGACTATGTGAGAAATTGCAAACCTAGTAAAGAAAAGTTTTGGGTAAGGCAAAATAATGATTTTTGTTTTGGAACAGACCAAAACCGATCTTAAGTTATTGGACAGACAAAATACACATAGTACATGTATCTTAAATTTTGGTATGGACAAAATAATGATCTTGAGTTTTGGGATGGACAAAATAATCTTAATTTTTGGGACAGATATAATAATAAACATAACTTTTTGGACAAACAAAACAATCAAAGTACAGTTTTGGGACAATAAAAATGATGATGGAAGATTTTGCAGACAAATTTGGAAGATTTGGGGCACTCAAAATAAGTTTTTTGAAGGACAAAAAATGATATAATGTTTAAGGATGACCAAAATAATTTTGTAATGTTTTGGGACAGACTGGTCTTCTTTATAAAAGTAGACCTAATTATTATGCAGTGAAGACTTTTTGCATAATTACTGTATAGAACAATAATGTGAGCAAATAGATCACAAACTTAAATACTTTTTCAGTAATTATCATATTCTCTGTATGTTTGCAGAAGAAAGATATGACTATGCAAAGAGACTCAAACATACAATAACAGAATTGCAAAAGGTAGGTGGAATAACGTTTTTGAGTTGCATCATGATACTTCCACACCATGGCCAAGTATTTTGGTCCGCTTGATAGTCTGCAGATCTACTCAACTGCACATTTCTTTTCTGCTTTCCTTGATTCAAGATCAGCAAGTTATCTGTGATTGGCAAAAGAATAGGCACAAAATACTGTTAAAGTGCCTTTTAGAGGCTTGCTTGAGATCAGACTGATCCAAATTAGTTAAGGCTTAAACAGTTTATCATGGATATAGGGCAACAAATCAAGTATGAAAGGAAGGCAATTTGATGCAGAGTCAACCATAGCACATATAGGCAAAAAGAAAATAATGAAGAAAAATGAAACATTTAATCTCTATTTTAATAATACTCATGTGTTGCTATGAAGACAAGCAATAGCTTTCATTGGCATATTTTTGATGCCTGGTTTGAGTTTTGTAAACCAAAGGCCATGCAGCTTAAGAGATTTATGTTCATTATTTAATGACAAAATTTTTTCTTTCATTTCTTTCAATGTTTATTTTTTAAAAAAAAATATCTGTTTTGTTTACAGACACTGGTATTATTATTTACTTGTATCCCAACAATTTAGCACTTTAATTATATTTTTTGCTAGATAATATCACAAAGTTTGAATGATTAAACATGTCCTTGAAAGTCAGCATAATATTCACATATTTACATGGAGTTCCTGTTTTGATTTTGGCTTGTAATAAATCATGTTTATTTTTACTTAATGGTGGAGTCAGAATGCGAGCTTGACTGAAGCATTGTATTGCTCATTGGAGTACTCAACAAAATTGTGTATAAACAAATGACATAAAAATATACACAAGTAACAACAAATACTGACTTTCTCAAAGGAGTTACTGTAAAGAACAAACTGCTTAAGACCATGATATTAATAATAAAAAGATCAGTGCTTACAGCTGTAAGCTAACCAAAAGACTTGTATAATTCATTGTAGCATAACCATGTGGTCATTCTTGAACTCATACATGTATTTTGTAATTAGACTGATTGAACTAGGTTTACAGTTTTAACATCTCAAACTCGGCACAATAGCTTGATTGGTATCATGTCCTATTCGTTATGAAACACACCTATCTTTGCTCCTCACATCAGGCATGAAGATTTGGTCTTGAAATTATTTCTATGGCCTAGGATAACTTACGGGCCTGACATCAGCATAACTTTGATTTATCCTATCCTATAGGTTGGTGAAAAACTGGGCAAATATGAAGTTGAGAAGCGACAGGCTGTGGAGAATGAAGATTATGATAAAGCTAAACTGAAAAAAGTTCAGATGGAGGAATATAGACTACAGATATACAAAGATCTAGAAGTACAAGATCTACTAGAAACCTCAGGGGTGAGTTCTAGATAAGTTTTTGAGTCCTGTATAACTCTTGATCCTAGATTGATAATGGTTCAGAATATTGACTTTCACAGAATCAGAAATTCTGAATAAAAAATCTGACTATTGGCTATCATAAATTCTGTATATTGGCTATGGAAAATTCAGAATATTGGTTTTCGAAAAATTCAGAATATTGGTTTTTGAAAATTCAGAATATTGGTTTTCGAAAATTCAGAATATTGGCTTTCAAAAATTCAGAATATTGGTTTTTTGAATATTGGTTTTTGAAAATTCAGAATATTGGTTTTTCAAAAATTCAAAATATTCGCCATTGAAAATTCAGAATATTGGTTTTCGAAAATTCAGAATATTGGTTTTCGAAAATTCAGAATATTGGTTTTCGAAAATTCAGAATATTGGCTATCAAAAATTCAGAATGTTGGCTATCAAAAATTCAGAATATTGGCCATCGAAAATTCAGAATATTGGCTACCAAAAATTCAGAATATTGGCTGTCAAAAATTCAAAATATTGGCTATAAAAGATTCAGAATATTGGCCATCAAAAATTCAGAATATTGGCCGTCAAAAATTCAGAATGTTAGCTATCATTATCGAAAAAATCAGAAAATTGTATTTGGTATCAAATATTTGAGCCGCCTCATGGGAAAACCAACAATCTGCATAGGCGAAAACAAAGACGCAGATCAGCTTCGCGGTAACCGCGAAGCTGATCAGCGCCTTTGTTTTCGCCACTCGGATAGTATAATTCCTCTTCTACATCTACTTAAATCCAAAATTTCAAGCTTCTAGCTCTTTTCTGTACTTGTACAGGTCGGTTTGTGTCGGACCTGTTCGGAAACCACATTGTTGGTTTTCCCACAAGGCGGCTCATTTATTGATCATGATTTCAGTCACGGCATCCACAGAAAATAGACTTTGAGCAAGTGCGGCAACCAACGCCCCCAAGATTAATTGAAATCCCTCCCCGCACACCACCTAGCCCCGCCCATGGGCATGGCCCCACCCCCAGAACACCATACGATGAAAGACCCCTCCCAGCAATAAGAAGGTGAGTTTATGAATTTTCATTGGTATTAGTATGAGCTGTATTTTGACAAGACTTCAGGGTTAGAAATATTCATAAATTCTGGGAATTCACAAACCCTGACATCTAACCTCTTTGAGCAAGTTCTACTCAGGATTCAGCTCATATAAAAGCATATAATATATATTATGCATTTAGTTTATCGTTGCTTCACCAATTGCTTAAGCACATAGTGATTATGCCTTAGCACATATAGGCCAACCTCATTATAATGCTATCCCTGGGGTCCATAGAAACAGACCGTGTTATGAGTGAACCGTGTTATAATGAGGTTGCATACTCTAGTTATATAGCAAAATAATCATTTAACATCACACAGTCAGAATAAAAATTTTGAATTCACATAGTGTATTTCACAAGTACTTTATCACTTCTAAATCCATGCTTTTGATTACAATAACTGTTTGATGAGAAGTTAGACTGAATGCTCATAGCATAAAATTGATATAACATTGGAAAAAATCATAAAACAATGTGAAAATGTTGAAAATCTCTGCCAGGATACATTGCCGCATCCAAATGCATTTGAATTATGGCAGTGCTAGGCGAATCCTGCATCCACTATGAGCAAACACAAATAGGACAAGAATTGCTTTGGAAATCCTTTCATGAGAGAAAATACAAAATGATAGAAAACGAAGATAAAAAAAAAAAACTATTAATTTTATAGACACATACAAACCACTCCATTCATAAATTGTGCATTCACATCCATGTGTTTCATTTAGTCAGCAAAATCAATCTCCAAATCACCCAAGAACACCGTACGATGAGCGACCATTGCCTATACACAAGTGAGTAATGCATGCCGTTTGTGGTTATGGATCAAGTTTGCCGTTAGAGGGACAGAATTTGCTTGACTGTTTTGATTGCTAGTTCTGACACAAAATCATGCCAAAAGATTGTTCAGGTGTTGAATGAATTTTTGTCTTACTTTGACCACATTTCGAAAGTCCAAGAATGCTTCCCTAGGTCCTGGCTTAAAAGGTGCAAATTCTCGACTGGTTAGTACATGTATAATGATTCTTAAAGTACATGATTGACTGATTGTATAAGATAAATAACTTTTTTTAGATTTATGATATTTAAATATCAATGCTGGTCTCCCTATATTTAAATCTGTTTTACACCCAATTCTGCTTTTCAGTGAATATTTTTCTCTGATTTGATGCTTATAATATCACACAAGCAGCATCTTTTGGCATGATTGGTTTTGTTTAGAGGATTTACTGTAAACCAATTTAGTGTCTCGATTTTAAGAGAAATTTGTGTGAAAAAAAACCCTGCAAATTGTTCTATTTATATAAAACAGAAATAGAAGGTAATGTTCTGGTATAGTTCAGTATGCAGTCTTTGAAAATATATTGCCACAAAGACATCCATGAATACAAAACTGTAATTAAATTGATAGTTGGTTTACAGTTGCAAAGATGTTCTTTGTTTTTGTGATGCATGCAGCCTTGTGATAGATATGTTGTGCAGTGTTTGTTACTTTGATCTGTCTGTCAGTGAGCGAGTCCATAGAATGAATTGTGCATCTAGCTGTGTTTCAGATCAGTGTGGCCATCTGCCCAGTGCCACTGATCAATTTGTTTTGATTTTTAATAGTGTCAACTTTGCCTGATGTGGGTCTAGTTTTATCAAGCTTTAATTCTCGGGCTAGCATCCTTATGCAATGCATGATATGTCCTATCAGCTTTGATGAAACTAGGGCCTGAGGTTTTGATAGGCACATAGGTTACTATGTAGTAGTGTCACTTTGAGCTGTCTTTAGCTTGTCTGCTAAGTTTATTTCTTTAAATATACTGAACAAAAAAAAAAGAAACTTTACACTTTTTGTTTCAGTAATACCCCCTACAACATTACTGCTCTGTCAGTATTCTTCATATCAAATGAAACCGCATTCAATTGCCATTTAATTGATTTAAACAAAAAGATATTTTGCTCAGTTGTTGAGAAATAGTGCGTCAAATGCCAAAGTCACACATCACATATCTGTGTAAAATCATATGTTTCAAATGACTTTTCTGATGTCATGGATTGAAACATTAGGGGGTCAATAAGTCATTGTTGCCTCCATTGACAGCTTGCACAAATTGTGGCATTGTTATTTTAGGATCACGTCTCAGCACTGGTACTGTACATCACTGTGATTTGAGTGGGCCCAAAGTGCCTCCACGATGCATGTTAAGTCTCGAGAGGTTATGTACAGTTATGTAACATCTATCAATCAACCCAAGAACTCTTTGTACACTTGTTTCAGAGTCCAAGCTAATGGCCATTCACAATATTTTGATGTTCACATGGTATTATAACTGCATAATTCAGAAACTCTTTTGATTGGTTTTCGGTGACTGAATTAAAGGACTACTGGATAAAGCATTTACATAATCACATAATCGACACATAAACATACCAGACTATAGAATGCAGTTTCATTAGATGGAAAATTTCTTACTTAAAAGTGTAAAGTTTCGTATTTTAGCTCGCTTGTACGAAAGTACAGGTCACCCAGGCATTGGCGTTAGCATTTGTGTTGGCGTTCTTGTTCGCGTTCCTCAAATGTTAAAGTTTTTGGTTAAAGTTTTTATAAGTCTATATCTATTGAACATGTAGATGGATGAAGTTGATACTTTGCATGTTTAGCTCACCTGAGCCGAAGGCTCACAAGGTGAGCTAATAGGATGGCCATGATCCGGCGTCCGTCCGTCGTCGTCCGTCGTCGTCCGTCGTCGTCCGTCGTCGTCCACAATTTCAAAAATCTTCTTCTCTGAAACCGCTTGGCCGATCTAGTTGAAATTTTATGTGGAGCCTCCTTGGGTAGTGGCATTTCAAGTTTGATCGCGAAATCCAGGTCACATGACCAAGATGGCCGCCACACCCATATATGTTAAAAACCGCTCAAAAATCTTCTTCTCCAGAACCGGTGGGCCGATTTCCTCTAAACTTGGTATGTAGCATCGGGGACTTAAGCCCATCATAGTTTGACAAAATGATGACCCTTGGATGACCTTGACCTATTTTACGGCAAGGTCAAATTTGGAAACACAGGCTTTTACATGGGAAAAAGTGAAAACTATGGATTTTTTGAAAACTATTGCAGCCTGAGGCCTGAAAAGTGGTAGATGCAAACAACTAATGGAGTAGATGAAGGTATGTGATTAATTTAGGTCAAGGTCATCTCTTGACCTTGGCCAGTCTGTCGTCCATACACACTTTTCAAAGATCTTCTTCTCTGAAATTGCTGGGCCAATCAAAGTGAAATTTTATGTGGAGCATCCATGGGGCGAAATCCAGGTCACATGACCAAGATGGCCGCCACGCCCATATATGGTAAAAACCACTCAAAAATCTTCTTCTCCAGAACCGGCAGGCCGATTTTCATGAAATTTGGTATGTAGCATTTGGGACTCCAGCCCATCATAGTTTGATAAAATGATGACCCTAGGATGACCTTGACTTATTTTACGGCAAGGTCAATTTTGGAAACATAGGCTTTTACATGTGAAAAAGTGAAAACTATGGATTTTTTGAAAACTATTGCAGCCTGATGCCTGAAAAGTGGTGGATGCAAACAACTAATGGAGTAGATGAAGGTATATGATTAATTTAGGTCAAGGTCATCTCTTGACCTTGGCCAGTCTGTCGTCCATACACACTTTTCACAGATCTTCTTCTCTGAAACTGCTGGGCCAATCAAAGTGAAATTTTATGTGGAGCATCCATGGGTAGGGGAGACGAAAGTTTGATCGTGAAATCCAGGTCACATGACCAAGATGGCTGCCACGCCCATATATGGTAAAACCACTCAAAAATCATCTCCAGAACCGGCAGGCCAATTTTCGCGAAAGTTTGTATGTAGCATTTTGGACTCCAGCCCATCATAGTTTGATCAAATGCTGACCATAGGATGACCTTGACCTATTTTGCGGCAAGGTCAATTTTGGAAACATAGGCTTTTTCATGGGAAAAGGCGAAAACAATGGATATTTTGGAAACTGTTGCAGTCTGAGACCTGAAAGTTGCTAGATGCAGACAACTGATGGAGTCAATGAAGGTAAGTAATTAATGATGGCCAAGGTCATTTCTTGACCTTGACCCAAGGTCATTTGAATATCAAAATTAAAATTATAGTTTTCTCAGAAATCACTGGGTTTGGAAACTATTGCAGCCTGAGACCTGAATCTTTGCAGATGCAGACAACTTATGAATTCAATAAAGGTGTGTGAGTATTCAAGGTCAAGGTCATTTCATGATGACTTAATACTCCAGGATCAGGCTTCAGGTGAGCGTTCTCAGGACCATTGGTCCTCTGGTGATAGATATTGGTCTCAAGTTTTATGCTGTACCATTATGACCCACCTGGATAACCTTGAGGTCATGGTCATGGACTTGTAAAATTTTGTGTGTAAGTTTTGGTTAAACTTTTTGTAAGTTATGTCTTGAATATGTAGATGTATCAAGTTGATACTTTGCATATATATAGATATTGGTCTTAATTTTTATGCTGTACTATCATGTCCCACCTGAGTGACCTTTAGGTCAAGGTCAGGGGTCATAGATTTTTAGCTCACCTGAGCCGAAGGCTCACAAGGTGAGCTTATAGGATGGCCATGGTCCGTCGTTGTCCGTCCGTCCGTCGTCCGTCCACAATTTCAAAGATCTTCTCCTCTGAAACCGCTTGGCCAATCAAAGCCAAACTTCATGTGCAGCATCCTTAGGAAGGGGGAACGAAAGTTTATATAAATGATCCAGGTCACATGACCAAGATGGCCGCCAGGGCTATAAATAGTAAAAACCTTTAAAAATCTTCTTCTCCAGAACCAGAAGGCCTTTGATTTTGAAACTTGGCATGAAGCATCAGGTTGAGGAGCTCTACAAAGTTTATATAAATCATGACCCTGGAATGACCTTGACCTATATTATGGCAAGGTCAACATAGGTCGCCCATGCAATTGAATGTGGAAAATTGTCAAAATGTCATTTGAGGGGAAAAACTTTATGGAAATGGGCAAATGGACTGAAGATTTATGATGCTGGAAAAAATTGGTCCCCAGGGGCAGGTCTGCCCCCACCCCGGGGTAATAAACATGTATTATCATAATTTTCAAAGATCTTCTTCTCTGAAACCGCTTGGCCAATCAAAGCCAAACTTTATATGGAGCATCCTTAGGAAGGGGCAATGAAAGTTTATATAAATGGTCAAGGTCACATGACCAAGATGGCCGCCATGGCTATAAATAGCAAAAACCTTCAAAAATCTTCTTCTCCAGAACCAGAAGGCCTATGATTTTGAAACTTGGCATGAAGCATCAGGCAATGGAGCTCTACAAAGTTTATATAAATCATGACCCTTGGATGACCTTGACCTATTTTAAGGCAGGGTCAACATAGGTCGCCGATGCATTTGAAAGGGGAAATTTGTTAAAATATGATTTTAGGGGCAAAACTTGCAGGAAATGGGCAGATAGACCAAATATTTATGTTTATGAAAAAATTTTGTCCCGAGGGGGTTGTCTACCCTTGCCCCAGTGCTATATACATGTAAGTGACCATAATATACAAACAATCATCTGCTCTGAAACTGCTAGTCCAATCAAAGCCAAACTTTATGTGGAGGATCATTTAGAAGAGGCAATGAAAGTTTGTATAAATGGTCAAGGTCATTTGACCAAGATGGCTGCCATGGCTATAAATAGCAAAAACCTTTAAAAATCTTCTTCTCCAGAACCAGAAGGCCTATGATTTTGAAACTTGGCATGAAGCATCAGGCAATGGAGCTCTACAAAGTTTATATAAATCATGACCCTTGGATGACCTTGACCTTTTTTACGGCAAGGTCAGCTCAGGTCGCCCATGCATTTGAATGGGGAAAATTTTTAAAATGTCATTTGAAGGGCAAAACTTGCAGTAAATTGGCAAATGGACTTAAGTTTTATGATTTGAAAAAGAAATTGACTCCAGGGGTTGTTTTGACCCGGCCCTGTATATTACCATTCTAGTCAAACAAGTTTATTGGTATATATCTCGGGTTTCAGGTGAGCGTTTACAGGACCATTGGTCCTCTGGTTATAGATTTAGTGGCAAAGCACAAGTCAGGCGAGCTACGCTGTCCTGCGACAGGTCTTATTGTTCAGTATAGCTTCAAAAAACTATATGTTTTCATCTTTCATTTAAGTAAATTGCACGAAAATTTAAAGCATTTGTTGTATTTGATAAGTCTAGAAGCTAAAACATTCAGACCAGAAGCCAGTGGTAGGAAGGCCAACTCCTAGCAAGAGATTTTGGGTCAAAACCTACTGCCTATTTAATCGTTCTTGAGCAAGACTTGTTAATTGCTTATTGTGCTGGTTAAGTACCCGGGAAATGGTGGCTCTGCCTGAACATGACTGAAAGATTGTTGACTGGGAGGTTAAACAAAACAAAAACAAACAAATATTGATAGAAGTCAATTTACCTTTGCATGTACGTTTTAAGCTGCTTGTGGCTGTTTGTTTTGCTTTCAATACTCATTTTCACTTTTATGATTATTTTCTTTGAATATTGAGATTAAAGTTAGTATGAAATGGAATTATGATTTTTGTTTTATTTAAGCCTTTGATTATTCCTTAGTTTGGAGTAACTGCAAAATGTCACTGGTTCCGCTCTAACATGAACAATTGTTGACTGCAATGTTAAACTATAATACAAACAAAAACATTGCCATTTAAGAGAGGAAACAAGCTTATCAGCCACAGAAGATTGCTAAGGGCTTGAAAATAAGAAAATGAAAGAAATTCCTTTGTAGCCTGGTGTGGAGAGCAGCCTGGTGGCCTACTAGTTGATTGTTGTATTCCAGATCGAGAGGTTGTGGGTTTAAACCTCACTGGCACCAAGGTTTTGTCCATTAAGTAAGGCACTTAAGTCCAGTATAGTGCTGGTTAATACCCTGAAAATGTTGGTTCCATCATGACAGAAAAATTGTAACTAGGATGTTAAAAACAAATGCATGTAAAACGAATATATATTTGTCCTTTAAAAAACTTATTCAGTATGAAAACTCCACATGCATGGTGTAGGTGTAGGTCATTGTGCACAGTCATAGAAGCTGTGTCGTGAGAAAACCTAATATGCTTAATAAAGACAGTCCACCAAACCACTTGAAGCTTGACTCATAATAACCCTAGTGTCATTGGCAGATTTAGAGGGGGTGCGGGGAATGCGAAGCAAACCCCATCTGGGATTGAATCATTTCATTTTCATTGGGAAAATTAAGAAAAATTGAGTAAGATATAGAAAACCAACCACCTTGGTGTGTTTGAACCCCACTTCCAGAAATCTTGGATCCATCTTTGCTAGAGTGGTGTCATATGTATCAAATAATTGCTGAAACAACATACTATCACTGTAAGATCAGCTAAGGGTTCTGTTTAATCCCCACAAAGACTGAGCTGACAGGTTTTCTCATGACAGAGCTCATGTAATCATTTTAATGAACTGCAGCATAACAAATCAATCAGTGCATGTCGATGGCTCAGCGCAAAACTATGCTAACTCCACTTTTAGCCAAAAATGCTTTTATGAGAAATTATGATGGCATTTTCTTCTCCGCATAATCTCTCAAAGGCATTTAAATATATTCAGAGTATTATTAAAGATATTTGATATTTCATAAAATGTTCTAAGTCAAACTGGTTAAAGAATAATCGCAAAACTGTATTTATGTTGAGTTGGCCTTAGTTTTGCTCTAAGATTCCTCTAGGATTCCTGAAATCTGTCAGTGCAAAACTAATACTATGTAGACTTAGAGATAGTTTTGCACTGAGAAATAAGAACAAACCATGTGCTCTTTTTTATATTTTTATGACGTAAAAATACAATTTAATCTTCATTTTCATCAGGAAATAATTACCATCACCAACAATGGAAAAAATATAAAAAGGAAAATAAAAAAAAAAGAAAAATAAATTAATGAAATCTATTTTAAAAACTTGTGACCTTCAGGCATAGCTTTACCAGTTTACTCGCCGCCTTAATTTGTGACTTTCGTAAGATTAAGACAATCTTGGTCTTAAAATTAAGGTCGACGCGGAACTAGGACCGTGACGTCAGTTATGTTTCACTAACGCATTCATAAGAGCGCTGTACGTTCGTCTTTAATGTAAGAATCTTAACAACAACCGCAAGTGAATCTCACAAAGTTTGAACTTGTAGAGCAGCATCTTTATTTTAAAACAAAAAGTTAAGCCCAAAATTTTAAAAGGTAATTGTGTTATAGACATTAATAAACTTTTATTTTGGTATGATAGTGTTGTCAGAATGGGAAATTAACGTTATTTGTGACATTTCATGAAAATGATGTCGCAAGGTAACATCACATTATGCACAAAATATGTCCCTGTGCAAACAGAACTGTGATTTATCTCTACAATTTTTTATTCAGTTTAAATCACTTTCAATATTATTTCAGCTCATATGAGACAGGTCAATCAGTATGTGGGGCAAAAATGGGAGAACCCCGAGAAAAACCTCCTGGTTCATCCGCAAGTAGAACTTGCCTTGTTTCTCATGTGCCACGCATGGGCTCAAACCCACACCAGACACAGCAGTGAGATAATCGAATCGTTAAGCGTGGTAATAGAATATCAGTGCTCCTTACCACTTGGCCACGGAAACCGCCTACATACATGCATATATGTCAGTTACTTTTTTAAAATTTTCACAAGGAGGCTTACCAAGGAAAATGATCTAGCTTAAAACTGTATGGCTATCAGTCATATCTACCTCATCATTTTACGAACGACATAAAGTATCAAATTCAATCCAACAAATCATCGTTGATGTACCAGTCATTTGTATCCACAGCTCCCCTAGGACCGTGAAAACGGGAGACACAGCGGCGCGAAAGTGCCATGATGCCGGGGATGTGCTGGTTCTCTTATTTCCAGCCAATACATGATCACATTAATTCAAAGTTAAATAATAGTTGTATTCTAACATTAAATTAATTACTTTTATTGTCGTTATTTAATTGACAAAATAATGTGCCTGCATATTTACATGCAAAAAAAGAAAATGATTCTGCAGTGCAGAGCTTTTAAAACTGAAAAGTTAAATGCCCTGCTATTCCCCAGCCACAGAGGGGCTGTGAATACAAATGACCGGTGCATTATCCGGCAATTTTGCAAGTTTAAAACTACAGAGCACCGTTTCCTAAATAATTGCAATCGGAGCAATCCCCAAATTTTTTTTATTTTCCACTTTATTAGCTCACCTGAGCTGAAGGCTCACTAGGTGAGCTTATAGTATACTACTCGAGCCGGCGTCCGTCCGTGGGTGCGTCCGTCCGTCAACACTTTCAAATATGTATACTAGTATCTCGAAGACCAGCAGGCCGATTGCAATCAAACTTTATCAGAAGCATCATTGTGGTGGGGGATTGCCTGTATTAGGTTTTGAAGCAGATAAGATCAGAACTCTGGTTTCCATGGCAACAGATAGCTCCCATAGGCTTATAATGGGAAAAAGTTTGTCAACACTCTAGCAGCCTCAATTTTGATAGAAACTTCTTCATTCTTGCAGGTAATGAGGACAACCATAAAGTCTAGGATGAGTTCGAAATTCAGCCAGATCCATCCATGGAGTGTGGAGTTAGCTGCCCTTGAGCATTTGAAAAAATCCCCATAGACTTACAATGGGAGAGAGGTTGTCAACACTCCAGCGCCTTCATTTCTGATCGGATCTTCTTCATTCTTGCAGGTAACAAGGACAGCCATAAGACCTCGGATGAGTTCGAAATTCAGCAAGATTCGACCATGGACTGTGGAGTTACCTGCCCTTGAGCGTTTGGAAAATGGTTGTTAAGTGTTGTCAACACTCTAGTGCCTACATTTTTGATCCGATCTTCTCCATTCTTTCATGTAACAAGAACAGCCATGAGATCTTGGATGAGTTCGAAATTTGTCGAGATTCGACCTTGGACTGCAGAGTTACCTGCCCTTGAGTATTTGGAAAATGGCTGTTAAGTGTTGTCAGCACTCTAGTGCCTACATTTTTGATCCAATCTTCTTCATTCTTTCATGTAACAAGGACATTTTTGACTGGATCGTCTTCATTCTTTTAATGTAACAAGGACAGCTATAAGGTCTCGGGTTAGTTCGAAGGTAAGTGAGATTCGACCATAGACTGCATAATGACTTTTAAGCTTACAATGAGGAAATCTATCAGGTGAGCTACAGGACCCTTGGTCCTCTTGTATTATGAACTATTAATGCCAAATCGCACTTGCGCATATGTTTTGTTAAAGCATATTTTACGCATTTCTCGTGTTTTTAAGGCCTATAATACCACAATCGTTCTAATGAGCAGAAATTGCGTTTAAATTCTTACAGTTCAAGTAACATACTTCAAATTAAAGCACACACTTCAATGGAAGATATCAGAATGCAACGAAAGAACAATTACATGTATGCATGTTTTCTGGCTTGCAACATGTTTGTAATGTAATGCATCAAATTATGATTGTGAAGTTGGCAATGGGGTCGAAATGTGCATGCTCCCCTCTATCGCAGAGATTTTCTTGATAGTACATGTAGTTGCTATTAAATCTTTATTTTATTTTCGTACAACGGAAACACAATTCATTTACTTTTTTATTTATTTTTTTAATTTATTACTAAATTATAAACACACAATTTCCTTATAATTGGCTTATATAGCCGCAAAACCATGTGCAACAGTAAGCCACACGTGTTACATGTGCCCCTCCGCCACAACATTGCTGTTAGAGTAAATCATCGCCTTACATGTGCTCTGTTCTGGGCTCCAATAGGCGAGAAAAATTCATAAAAGCCTAAAATGGAGGAGCCAATTTTCAAAACATGTAATTAAAGCAACATTGTATTTACTGTATTATTGCGTATATGACATTATGACATGTAAATTTTAAAATGAAAAAAGAGGATTTGAGAGGATTTGGCAGCGTTCACAACTTCTGATTTTGCTTCGATTTATAGCAAAAATATGTGGTAAAATATTTTTGTGTCATGAACATTAGCTTGGCAAGGCATTGTAAATATTTTGGGTAGGTTCAAAAAGCAAATGTTAACTCCACCTACTGGCATCAATTTGGACATGCCCCCAAACCATTGTTATACCCATTAATACAGTTTGAAATTGCTGCTTCAGTTACATGTGATAAAACTCGTCTTCTCGCTTCTAGGCATTTAGGGATTTTTCTTGGCTTATCAATAGAGGTTCTTTAGTATCATGACAAACATGTCTCTCGAAAAAAGTCATTGCTGAGTTCAATCTACAAATACAAATTACTTACTACACATTCAGGATGATAAAGGTTGTTTTAAGTATTGGATTATTTTCACTTTTCATAGCCAAACAAATTGATGTGGGGAACACAGCAGTCCAATGGTGAAACGTCAAGCTGGAGTGCCTGGGTTTAATACATACATGTATATGTACCTGCACATGCAGTGTCGTTTTGCAAGACTATTTTTACTAGTAGTACATGGTGGGCTTTTTATGTCTTCTCTGGCTGGACGGACTTTATCCATGATCCCACCTCAAGGACGAGACTATTTTTACTATTGAAAGCAACGTATGCTGTCCTTAAGTCGACACCTTGGTGCATTTCATCTACATCCGTGGGCTACACACAAAGGCTGGCTAAGATTAACAGGTCTTTTAATTTTTCAATTTTTACAGGACTGCTATAAAAATGCCCTGCACTGTGGGGGGTCAATATTTTCATTTTTGGTAAAGTACCTGCTAAAAGCACCCATGCCAGGAGGCTGACAATAATATGGGAGCTGTTTTGGTAAAAAAAGAAGTAGGGGCTTGAATTTCTGCATGTAAATGTACATTTGCAAATTAAATAAGGACAATAAAAATAAACATGAGAAACACAGCAAATATTAATTCATTTGAATTAATGTTGTGCCTGTGTATTGTTGGAAAATTACCCCCCCACACACACACACACTCACAGACAGTACATTTCCAGCATTGCCTAGACTCATCCTAGGTTGAATCCTGCTGTTCCCGGTCCCACTTAATGACTAGTGCATTGAGGGGATGGACATCTTGCCCCCCCCCACTCCATTAGTAGGTCTATGTATGCCATTCTTTTTTTTTTTAAAGTTAAACCCATGTAGCTGAACATCTTATCAAAGCATGTACTTTCTTGAAAGAAATAGGGCCCTGCATAAGCTTGAAAATACTAGAAAAGGCCAGTAGTAGGGTGGCACGTCCTTAAGATATGCACCAGTCATTTGTAACGACTGCCTCCTCGACCCACAGGGAAGGGGGGGGGATTATGACTCAGCTTTCAGTGCCTTGCTATAATCCGCCCCATGGGACAAACTGGAGGCCAAAACTTTGCTCTTTGCCCTACCCTTAGCAGACTTTGCAATAAAAAATCTCCCTTGGGTAAGGATCCAAATGTCAAACCCCGTCATTTCAAAAAGTAATTACCCCTGCAATTGTCGCACAGTTTAGCCCGGCTAATCCCCACACTTCCCCATTGGCATGTGTGTGTGTGTGTGTGTGTGTGTGTGTGTGTGTGTGTGTGTGTGTGTGTGTATGGGGGGGGGTTGAGGTTTAAAACAAATGATTGTGGTATTATCATGATCCCTAGGGCTAATCATTATGGGAGTTATCTATCCCCCCCAGTCTATGAACTTCCCTGTTTTGATTCATATTTTTTGATAATAGACTCTGAACATCGATCCCTGATTTGATTCACATTTTTTTATAATAGACTGAAACATTAAATTAATGATTAATAGATGGAAACATTAAATTAATGATTAAACTTAAGTTTCAATTCTGTCAGATGCATTCAATTAATTGTAGGATGTCGAAGGTTCCATGGTGTGATGACGTTAATTATGATGATGTCATTGATTGCAAACGCAGTTGACACAAAATGGCCTTGATGAAGAATATCAACAAACACATGAAATGTGACACCGTGAAAAGTGGAATGAAAGATGTGTAGCTCATGGATTTCTTATTCATTTACTTGGCAGATGCATGTTTTTAGTATTTTCACCCATTCGTATAAAATCTTGACCTGTGCAGGAAAGGTTACATTGTAAGCATTGAAATTTTGATTGAATTAAACATCAGTCAGTAGAAAATGGCGAAAATGTCGGTTCGAATCTCTTTAAACCGCTTATGTGTGCGAATTAATGATTTCTAGCCAGAACCGGCATTTCATCGGCGAAATGCCGGAACAGTCGCTATGACACTTACAAAAATTCTCAGACTTATAACAGCCTAATGCTTGTCCTAGACATACGATTGAATTTAAGAATTTCATGGCCAAGATCAAGTATAATGAAACGCATATTCGGTCTTAAGATCGATCATACGATAATTTTGATCTAACGACCGTTAGTGAAACGCTGCCTAAGTGCACATATTTGTGCCAGTAACCTGCAACTGCCATACCTGATTTCTTGAATCAGCAGTAGGGAGAAATATTTAAAAAAATCATTTTGACAAAAGTTTGCGGACTCCAAGGATTAAGACTGGAACCTCCAGAATGAAAGGAAGAAGTGTAACCAGGTGCCAGCTAGGTTTAACCTCAATTTGAAACAAAGTTTACTTCACTATTTCTTCACTTTTAGATGCAGAACTCTAGCTAACTTGACTTGATGACAGTTTTGCACAAACATTTTTTTATGTAATCTGTGCGAAAACATTACTAACTTGACTTAGCGACAGTTTTGCACTAACATTTCCCTATTTTTTCAGTGCAGAAGTATGATTAAGTAAGATTAATTCACATTAATTGATTTTTCCATTTAAATAAACAATCAACACAAAAATTATCTATCTCAAAAGTTTTTAATCATTTTTCACTTCTTCAATTGAAAAATTCATTTTGAAGTTTCTAAAGTTAAACAAACTGTGAAGTTTTTTCTGTCTCCTGTAAAATTTCTGAAAATGGAGTTAGCATAGTTTTGCGCTGAGCCATCGATGTGAACACATAAATTAACCACAGACCACCCTGTATACTTGAGATGCAACAAAAAAATTTACGGCCCAGATTGATGCAACTTTACATGACACATGTCAAATGGTGGGCAGTGATGGAAACCTCATCCATTGGGAAACAACCTACAGCAATGAGTTCATTGGTTCACCATAGGTTTTGCCAAATCTATATTGTTTCAGTACAGGTTGGTGCCCAATTAATCAGGCTTCCAATTACTGATCTGAATTTTGTCAAGTGTTGTGTAATGTTGCATAAATTTGGGCTGTAAGAACTTTTGTTGCATCACAGACATACAGGGTGATGCCTGCCACGACCAGAAGAATGTTTGAAATTGCATTACTTTATTATAATCAAATGAATAAGTTTTAATTGTGCAGCAGCTCATTTATAATTAACCTGACCATGTATATCATATATATGCTTTGCTTATTAACCCTGCCCTATATTCACGGCAGTAAAGACACAGCACAGATAGATCCTGGAACCCCTCCCCCAAAGACACCCTACGATGAAAGAGTTATACCAGTTGCTAAAAACAACAAGTAAGTTACTGTACATAATGATTCCATAGAAATTGGGCCATTTCTTTGAAATCAATAAAGTGTAACAAAATTTTTAAATTTTTAGTTTTTGTTGGAAATTAAGAAAGGGATTATTCAGAAAGTCTCAGAAAAAAGTAAGAAAATGGTTACATAACTAAGTCCTCATACAATTCTGCATCTTTACCACTAGTTATGATTTCCAAGTGAAGGGCAGTTGTTGCGAACAGCAAGATAAGGGTTAAAATTACCATTTCCTTAAAGAACCAGCCACAGAATGCCTGCTTTTGGAGGATTTTTTTTTTTGATAGGGGCATTTGCGAGAGTTTTGAGAGTTTTTGAGAGTTTTATTCAAAGACCAAACCCCTAGCCAGGGTACAAGTCAAAAACATACAAACATATAAACAAACCATTTTGAGGAAAGTTACATAATCATAGTGTTTGAAGACACTACTGACAGCATTGTCCTGTGGAATGACTTAATGACCAGAAAGTAGTGACTAGCTAAGTTGTAAAATGTAGATCAGCCAGCAATGCAGGCACTGATTAATCACTTGCTTAGACTTTATCTGAGAAGAGACCCTTAAAAATGTTGCATACAAAGGGGGACAATTAATATAAAATGCAGTTGGTTCCTTGCTGTCAGTTATTAGTGAAAAATGATGGTTAACTGCTTAGGTTAAGTCTGTTGAAGAAAGTGAAGCTAAGATGACATCTACCCCTTCAAGACCTCAGCTATTCACTAAACACACTAAAAACTTGTTAAGGGACAGTTTGCTTGAGCTTTCATGGGGAACTTGCAGTTTTTATCAACGGCACACCATATATGCTTTTCTGTATCTTTGCACAATTATAATTATCTTAATACACTAGGTATAGGAGTATCATTATAGCCCCGCTTTGAAAAAGTGGGGGCTATACTGGATTCACCCTGTCCTTCCGTAGTTTGACGGAGTTATGGCCCTTGATTGATGTCAGAATTTCGTTTCCTCTCAATATCTTGAGAACGAATTGACAGAATCTGACCAAATTTTGTATGCACATCAACATTGACAAGATCTAGCATGGGATTGTTACCCGTCATTTTTCGCAAAATTTTGACGGAGTTATGGCCCTTGATTGACATCAGAATTTTGTTTCCGCTTAATATCTTGAGAACGAATTGACAGAATCTGACCAAATTTTGTATGCACATCAACATTGACAAGATCTAGCTTGGGATTGTTACCCGTCATTTATCGCAAAATTCTGACGGAGTTATGGCCCTTGATTGACGTCAGAATTTCGTTTCCGCTCAATATCTTGAGAATGAATTGACAGAATCGGACCAAATTTTGTATGCATATCAACATTGACAAGATCTAGCTTGGGATTGTTACCCGTCATTTTTCGCAAAATTTTGATGGAGTTATGGCCCTTGATTGATGTCAGAATTTCGTTTCCGCTCAATATCTTGAGAACGAATTGACAGAATCGGACCAAATTTTGTATGCACATCATCATTGACAGGATCTAGCTTGGGATTGTTACGCGTCATTTTTCGCAAAATTTTGACGGAGTTATGGCCCTTGATTAACGTCAGAATTTCGTTTCCGCTCAATATCTTGAGAACGCATTGACAGAATCCGACCAAATTTTGACATTGACATGATCTAGCTTGGGATTGTTACCTGTTATTTTTTGCAAAATTTTGACGGAGTTACGGCCCTTGATTGACGTCAGAATTTTGTTTCCTCTCAATATCTTGAGAACAAATTGACAGAATCCGACCAAATTTTGTATGCACATCAACTTTGACAAGATCTAGCTTGGGATTGTTGCCCGTCATTTTTCCCAAAATTTTGATGGAGTTACAGCCCTTGATTAACGTCAGAATTTCGTTTCCGCCCAATTTCTTGAGAACGCATTGACAGAACCCGACCAAATTTAGTATGCACATCAACATTGACAAGATCTAGCTTGGGATTGTTGCCCGTCATTTTTCGCAAAATTTTGACGGAGTTATGGCCCTTGATTAACGTCAGTATTTCGTTTTCGCTCAATATCTTGAGAACAAATTGACAGAATCGGACCAAATTTTGTATGCACATCATCATTGACAAGATCTAGCTTGGGATTGTTACCCGTCATTTTTCGCAAAATTTTGACGGAGCTATGGCCCTTGATTGACGTAAGAATTTCGTTTCCGCTCAATATCTTGAGAACGCATTGACAGAATCCGACCAAATTTTGTATGCACATCAACATTGACAAGATCTAGCTTGGGATTGTTACCCTTCAGTTTTTGTTAAATTTTGACAGAGTTATGGCCCTTAATTAACGTCAGAATTTCGTTTTCGCACAATATCTTGAGAACAAATCGACAGAATCCAACCAAATTTTGTATGCACATCAACATTGACAAGATCTGGCTTGGGATTGTTACCCGTCATTTTTCACAAAATTTTGATGGAGTTACAGCCCTTGATTGACATCAGAATTTCATTTCCGCTCAATATCTGGAGAATGAATTGACAGAATCCGTCCAAATTTTGTATGCACATCATCATTGACAAGATCTAGCTTGGGATTATTACCCATCATTTTTTGCAAAATTTTGACGGAGTTAACAGCCCTTGATTGACTTCAGAATTTTGTTTCCGCTCCATATCTTCAGAATGAATTGACAGAATCCGTCTAAATTTTGTATGTACATCATCATTGACAAGATCTGGCTTTGGATTATTACCCGTCATTTTTTGCAAAATTTTGACAGAGAACGAATTGACATAATCAGACCAAATTTTGTATGAGCATCAATATTGATGAGATCTAGCTTGTGATAGCCTGTGATAGTTACCTGTCATTGTTTTTTTCACCCTGCAAAAAAAGCTGAGAAGCGGGGCTATAGTCAGATTCTCTGACAATTCTAGTTAACCCAAGTCTTTCCTGGCTGCAAGCCCATTTCAGCTTTTGCACCTTCTTGAAATTCATCCAAAGTGATTTCACATCAGGGATGTTGTGAATAATTAAAAATCCTGCACATTACAGAACTTCCGTCCAGCTGGAAGATGAAATTGAACCACCCCCGGACACGTCATCGGGAATCACGGGAGACCCAGAACCCATGACGGAAAAAGATTTACGAGAAGCTTCAACAGCTATTGATGTCTTTGGTGAACAATTGGTAAGTATTGTTGTGTTCTCTTTAGAACTTTTATGTTTGTGTGTGTGTTCGTGTGTCAGGGGGGTGGGGGCAGGGGAGGGGTAGCTTTAGATACAGAAAGCCTATTCAAAGATCTGATCCTATCAAGAAGTCTTGATAAATCTTATGTCTACAAATAAATGAAAGTAGCTCTGCTTATATTTAAAAAGATATATATACAACAACAATAACACAACAACAACAACAACAAAAAAAAAGCAATCTATTTTCTTACAATGCTTAATTTTGGTAAATTTTAGGTGCAAAAAGCCTATTCCAAGACCTGGTCATATCGAGAGGATGCCTTACTAGCTGTCTACAAACAAATGAAGGAAATGCCCCCGGGCACGTCTAAAGATGAAGCAAAGAGTACGTTGCGAGCATCAACGTTCCTCATTAAGAGGGCTATAGATGATAAAGTGTACGCAGTGTTTAAAGCAGGACTGATGTTACTAAAGATGATTCTAACAGAATTCTGTCCCAGTCATAAGTAAGTGTTTGATTGTTTTATCCAGAAAAATAAACCTGTTATCAAGAGATCAGACCAGCAGACACAAAACAGCCGAAAAGCTACTAGAAACTTGAGAAATGGATGAACTGTTATAGAAACCGTACTGTCCGAGCAGCAGACATCTTAGATTAACTGACTGTAGTGTCCAAATAAGAATACATTGATATGAATACATTAATTGAATAAGTTTGTTCTATATGAGCCTCGACGCAAGAAAACCGGTCTCCGGGGTTTCCAACCAGTTCTGACAAAAACCGGCCTGTACAGTCACAGAAGCAGGCTAGAAGCTTGAAATTTCAGATTTAAGTAAAGTAGAAGAGGAATTGTACTATCCGAGTAGCGAAAACAAAGGCGCTGATCAGCTTCGCGGTTACCGCGAAGCTGATCTGCGTCTTTGTTTTCGCCTATGCAGATTGTTGGTTTTATCCAGAAAAATAAACCTGTTATCAAGAGATCTGACCGGCAAAGACACAAAGCAGCCAGAAAGATAATAGAAACTTCATAAAAGGATGAATTGCTATAGAAACCGCACTTTCCGAGCAGCAAACATCTTAGATTATCTGACTGTAGTGTCCAAATAAGAATACATTGATATTAATGCATTAATTAAATAAGTTTATGCATCTTTATTCTATGTGAGCCTCGACGCAAGAAAACCGATCTCCGGGGTTTCCAACCAGTTCTGACACAAACCGGCCTGAACAGTCACAGAAGCAGGCTAGAAGCTTGAAGTTTCGGATTTAAGAAGAGAGATTGTACTATTCTTGTAGCAAAAACAAAGGCACTGATCATTGGCTGATCTGCGCCTTTGTATTCGCATAGGCAAAAATCTGGTTTTCTCACGATGCGGCTCATATAAGTTTACATGTATAATGCCTAAGACCTTTGTACACAATACATAGGATTAGAACAGAAGCAACTATGCTAACTTGTTTCAGGATACCTCGTGCAGATACCAGTTACTGTGTGGAGAGGGCATTACCAAATCTCTTACACAAGTCTGGAGATACGGTAAGTTCTTTATTCAGGACTATACATGTGCTTCTTTTTGATACCCTTCAACCTCATAACAGCGTTAAGTTCCATTCTGTCTTTGTGCATTCAGCTAAATGAAGATTGTAGAATGTAAGTATAGAAAGACGAGAAATTGATCCCATTTAATTGGAAATGACAACAAAACAACACCTAGACACCCCCTTGTGGCCGTGAGATGAAGAGCACTGATTTCATTACGTGCCTAATCATTCAATCATCTCACGGCTGTGTCTGGCCTGGGTTGGAGCCAAATCTTTTGTGGAGGAAAAATAAAAAATACAGTTTTAAATACTTGTTTTATAAACCACTTTTGATTACTGTTTTGTTGAATTAACATAGTTAATTGGTGATATTGTTGAATTCTTTTAAAATATGTTCTTTTGTTAAATTTCAGGCATTACGGAACAGAGATGATGCCAAGAATTTTGTATATGAAATGGCACAGTTTCCTGAAGTGAAGGTAACAGGTTCTTTCATGTATATTACAATCTCAAGTGGTAGAGCATTCTCTTTGAAAGCTGAAGTTGGCCAGTAAATATTAAGGTTTTTTACTTGGCCTCCGCACAACAAGGTCCTGTTTGAAAGAGAAAAAAAATACAACAACATGTAGTTTGTTTGTCGTAAAGGAGTCAACCCCCTTTGATATGGGTGGTTTTTCTTTCATAAGTGAAGGTGAAAATAAGACACCAACAAGACATTTCCTAGTGCTAGCCTTATAATGCTGATTCTTGCACACCAGACAGAAATTGCCACACTTTTTGCCGCGGTGATAAAATTGCATCTCACCCAGGTGTTCTCACCCAGGCTAACAATATAAGTCCGCTTTTAGAAATAAACCAGATTTTGGGGGTTGTTGTGCAAGAAAAAGAATCTAATATGGTGTTCTGTTCTAGATGGAAGTTTCCAACCCTCGGGATGACCATGCTGAGCGGAACCTCGGCGGAGCCTCGGTTCCACTCAGCACGGTCATCCCTTGGGTTGGAAACTTCCATCTAGAACAGAACCCCATATAAGATTCTTATAGTACAAAACATCACAAATGTGTTACAACATGCATGAAGAGAAAGATGACTAGCTCTTTAACAAAGATTGAAAAGAAAGATTATATCCTCTTCATTCATATTGTGATTTCTACTATATGTTTCAGCCCATGATGGTAGTTCCCCATGAATGTGTAAAACCATGGAAAAACAACATAGCACCACGGTTGGCCCAAAGTAGAGCTGAGATTGTTGAAACATTGTATGAACAACTGGGAATAAAAGATCCCAAAAGGTAAAACAGAAATAAGATAAAAAAAAATGTGCATTGAAAATATAGAATGATTTTCTGACTTAAAAGTATTAAAGCATAATTTTATAGTCCTAATGGTTTTTGAAACAGATTTCTTAGTCATTTGAAACATTGTTGTTGTGACAACCAGTTCATGTTTGGCAGAAATGATATCAACTACTATTTGTTGGTTTAAACATATTTTATTGCCAATTTAGGCAATGGGGTTGGGCTACAAGTTCTTACAGCATTAATTACAGCCCACCCCCTAACAATCCCCTACTATTTGTTAGAACCTGGTCTGTCTGCAACTTCTTCTATAAACATGTTTTAGGGTGTTAACTTTATCAAAATATTGGCAAACAAAACTTTGCTGGCTTCCATTTTCAGTGGTCTTACAACAGACAACATTATGACATTCTGTGTTGTTGCATTGAACCACAACTCAGCCGATGTCAGACAGGTTGCGGAGAGAATTATCAAAGCTCTCTACAAGGAAGTGGGATCTCCTGTGAAAGAATATTTGCCGCCGGACGACGAGAAAACACGTAAAAACACCATGTGGAGATTATTGTTTGAGTATTTTGATAAAGTTGACGGCAAACCTAGCAAGAGTGATGTTAAGGTAAATATCATATGAGCCGTGACGCGAGAAAAACGGTCTTCGGGGTTTCCAACCAGGTCTGACATGAACCGACCTGTACAGTCTCAGAAAAAGACAAGGAGCTTGAAATTTCGGATTTAACAGGAAGAGGGATTGTACTATCCATGTAGAAAAAACAAAGGTGCTGATCAGCTGTGCAGTTACTGCACAGCTGATCTGCGCCTTTGTTTTCGCATAGGCAATAGTCCCTTTTTTTAGCTCACCTGAGCCGTTAGGCTCACAAGGTGAGCTTATAGGATGGCCATGATCCGGCGTCCGTCCGTCCGTCCGTCGTCCGTCGTCCACCATTTTCAAAGATCTTCTTCTCTGAAACCCCTTGGCCAATCAAAGCCAAATTTTATATGAAGCATCTAGAGGAAGGGGGAACCAATATGTTTATAAATAATCCAGGTCACATGACCAAGATGGCCGCCATGCCCATATATGGTAAAAACCCTTCAAAATTCTTCTTCTCCGGAACCACTGGACCGATTTCAACGAAACTTGGCATGTATCAACTGGGACTAGAGTACTACAACGTGTATATAAATTATGACCTTTGGATGACCTTGACCTATTTTACGGCAAGGTCAACATAGGTCGCCCATGCATTTGAATGGGGAAAATTGTTAAAATGTCATTTGAAATGCAAATCTTGCTGGAAATGGGCAAATGGACTGAAGGTAGGTAATTCTGAAAAAAAATTGGACCCCAGGGGTTGGTCTGCCCCCACCCCGGGGCAGTATACATGTATATTACAAAAATATTCAAAGATCTTCTTCTCTGAAACCACTTGGCCAATCAAAGCCAAATTTTATAGGAAGCATCTATGGGAAGGGGGAATCAATGTGTTTATAAATAATCCAGGTCACATGACCAAGATGGCCGCCATGCCCATATATGGTAAAAACCCTTCAAAATTCTTCTTCTCTGGAACCACTGGACTGATTTCAAAGAAACTTGGCATGAAGCATTGGGGACTAGAGTACTACAATGTTTCTATAAATTATGACCTTTGGATGACCTTGACCTATTTTACGGCAAGGTCAACATAGGTCGCCCATGCATTTGAATGGGGAAAATTGTTAAAATGTCATTTGAAAGGCAAATCTTGCAGGAAATGGGCAAATGGACTGAAGGTAGGTAATTTTGAAAAAATTTGGACCCCAGGGGTTGGTCTGCCCCCATCCCGGGGCAATATACATGTATATTACAAAAATATTCAAAGATCTTCTCTGAAACCACTTGGCCAATCAAAGCCAAATTTTATAGGAAGCATCAATGGGAAGGGGGAATCAATGTGTTCATAAATAATCCAGGTCACATGACCAAGATGGCCGCCATGCCCATATATGGTAAAAACCTTTCAAAATTCATCTTCTCCTGAACCAATGGACCAATTTCAACAAAACTTGGCATGAACCATCGGGGACTGAAGTACTACAATGTGTTTATAAATTATGACCTTTGGATGACCGTGACCTATTTTACAGCAAGGTCAACATAGGTCGACAATGCACTTGAATGGGGAAAACTTTTAAAATGTCATTTAAAGTGAATGTCTTGCAGGAAATGGGCAGTAGGACTGAATATTAATGATTCTGAAAAAGAACTGGACCCCAGGGGCTCATTTGCCCCAGCCCCGGGGCATTATACATTATTACCATAATATTCAAACATCTTCTCCTCTGAAACCGCTTCGCCAATCAAAGCCAAATTTCATGTGAAGCATCTATAGAATAAGGGAATCAATGTATATATAAATAATCAAGGTCACATGACCAAGATGGCCGCCATGCCCATATATGGTATAAACCCTTCAAAAATCTTCTTCTCCAGAACCGGTGACCGATTTCAAAGAAACTTGGCATGAAGCATCGATGACTCAAGTACTACAATGTATATATAAATCATGACCCTGTGATGACCATGACCTATTTTAAGGCAAGGTCAACATGGGTTGCCTATGTATTGGAATGGGTAAACTGTTAACATGTCATTTGAAGGGAAAAACTTGTATGGACAGTATATTGATTATTCTGAAAAAATAATGGCCCAAGGGCTTCACCTGCCCCTATACTGGGACTATTTTCTATAACATTCGTATATACAGCAGATCTCAGGTGAGCGTTTACAGGACCATTGGTCCTCTGGTCTCACAATGTGGCTCATATTCATGTCACAGTGACTTAGATCTTTTCGAAATGATAAGTTTAGGGGTTTATTTTTGTCAGTCCTGCATAAAAATAAAAAATAAGTTAATGATACATGCTAGAAGTGTTTTCCAGAGGTGCTTATAATGAGTACATACGTTTCTATGGAGAAATATGAGCCTGTATGTGAAAATATTGGATAAAATACAGAGAATATTTCCAACATGGATTTACTGTTTATTTACACAACGTTTCAGCCTCATGGCCTTTTTCAAGTTAACAGGAAATGACGTCAACGTCGTATGACGTCAATGACGACGACGTCAAGTAGAAACATATCAGTTGGCGTAAAAAATCAAAATAAAGGATCTTTACAGATGCTGATTACTGACAGAGATACAGGTGTCATGTAAAAATCACAGAAGTCAGTAAAAACTTTATAATGACTTAATACATAATTTTGGAATTTAAGCCAAAAGGACACACCGTTCCAAGACGGTGCATCCAGGAAGTCTCCTTCAAAAGCCTTTTCCAATTGCAGGTTACTCTGTCAATAGGCATAAGTGAAAAGTCTTTGATTGAATGTCCTAGTGAATTGAAATGCTCAGAGACTGTTGTAATAATGTCAGGGAAATGTTTTATGTCAAATTTATGTTTGTTCATTCTTTGACTACATTTTTGCTGAGTTTGTCCAACATATTGTAGGTGACATTTTTTGCATGTAATGAGATACATGTAAATTACATCCGATGAAGCGCATGAAAATTTTTCCCTTACATTAAAAGCAGCAGACGCTGTCGTGCTAGAAAATGAATTTGACTCCACAATGCTTGAACAATGCGAACAGCGAGGCCTATTACATTTTGAAACAGAACCAGAATTTATTTTTCTGTTCAGCTCAGAATGAACCAACATGTCTTGTAAATTTGTAGGTCATTTATAAGCCACAATAGGTCTACACTTATACAGTTGCCTTACACTTTCACTTTTTGAGTATTTTAGGAGATTCCAATACTGATTTATGATACTTCCTATGTTTGGCAATGACGGATTGTAGGTGCATACAAAAGGAATGATATCCTGACACTTCGTGGGAGAAGTAGGTTTAAGGGCTTCGTCCATGCTCATCGAGGATACTTTTTTGACAGCCTCCTCAATAACATGTTCGGGATAATTACGTGCCAGAAAATACTCCTTCAGTCTGCTAAGATCATTTTCAAAATGTGACTTGTCTGATGTAATACGCCTATAACGTTTAGCCTGACTATAGGGGATACCCTGTTTACACGACAGAGGATGACATGATGAAAATTCAATGTACTGATGACAATTTGTGATTTTTTTCATGAACACTTGTTTCAAGTTCACCATTTTCTTTCATTCTTATATTAACATCTAAGAAGGTAGCTTCTGTCTTAGAATAATTAAAAGTGAATTTTATGGTATCATGAAATTTGTTGATTTTGGAAATGAAATCTAGTAAGTCTTGTTCACTATGATCCCATATCATAAAAATGTCATCAAGGAATCGCAACCAAATCAAAGGTGTTTTATCACAGGAGTCGAGAAAATCCATTTCGAGCTTGCCCATAAATAAAGAGGTGAAACAAGGAGCCATACGGGTGCCCATCGCTGTGCCGAGGACTTGGAGATAATTTTCACCATTAAACTGAAAATTATTTTTGGTTAATACAAGATTGATAAGTTTTGAAATGACTGATCTAGCCTCCTGTGACTTACCACCTTCAGACATGAAATGATCACATGCTTCTATGCCATCATCATGAGGAATATTGCTATACAGCGAAGTTACATCCAAGGTTACCAAAAAAGCATTTTCAGGAATTCCTTTCAAATTATGAATTTTGGTAATAAAATCAGAAGTATCTTTAACATATGATGGCAGAGATTCCATGTAGGGTTTCAATTCAATGTCAATATATGCAGAGATATTTTCAGTAAGCGAACCACAGCCTGAAACAATAGGTCTACCAGGATAGCCTAGAGGAAGTTCAGAATCCAATGCTTTATGTATTTTTGGCAAGACATAAAATATTGGAGTTCTATTACTTCCAGGACTAATGTTTTCTCGAGTTGACTCGGATATTTTGATGTTTTCAAGCACTTCGTTTATATCCTTTTGAAACTGTTCTTTTGGATTGTCATCAAGTTTTTTGTAAAACTTAGGAGTTGTTCAGCTGTCTTTCTACTTCTGCAATGTAATCATCTCGATTCATAATAACAACAGTGGATCCCTTATCAGCCTTCTTAATAACAATACTGTTATCACTGCCTGTATGTGAGAAAACCAACAATGGTTTCCGACCAGGTCTGACACAAACTGGGCTGTACAGCCACAGAAGAAAGCTAGAAGGTTGAAATTTCAGTTTTAAGAAGAAGAGGGATAGTACTATCTTTAAAGCGAAAACAAATGTTCTGATCGGATCAGCACCTTTGTTTTCTCGTATGCGGTATGTTGGTTTTCTCATGATGCATCTCATATGTAAGTTTTTGTCAAACACACAGACACACCTATGTCTTAAGTGTGTAAAAAAGCAACTGGATAATAGTACAAGTATTTGTTCTTTTGAAAAAAAAATTCCCCATGCCAAAATGTTTCTTTAGATATTGTAATCAGTTTGCCCAATGACAGTGTGATTCTGTAGTTGACTGTATGGAATGACATGAACGAAAATTCGGTTCAGAACATAGCACTAAAACAAAATAACAAATCAAATTTTTTCAGAGACAAAAGACAGAAGAAGAGACGAGGAAACAGCACGAGATAGGTCTACAGAAACAATTGCAACAACTGAAAGATATGGCGTCAGGAAAGGCTCCTGTGGATGAATGAGTCTTGATTGAATAATTATTGCTGAATACAAGTTACATGTCTGATTGAAATTTTTCAGAGACAAAAGGCCGAAGAAGAGACGAGGAAACAGCGCGAGATAGAAGGTCTACAGAAACAACTGCAACAACTCAAGGATATGGCGTCAGGAAAGGCTCCTGTGGATGAATCTTTACTAGATAAAGATGTGAAAAAGCCACCTACCACTAAGGTTTGTAACATGAGTTTATTAAGAAATTTACTATGTTTTTTCTGACCATGTTTAACAGCTGAAATGTATGACATCAGGAAAGGCTCCCTTAGAAGAGGCATTTTTACATAGGGATTTCAAGAAAATAGCAAAACCACATGCTGATGAGGTTTATGATTTACACAATTGTGGCGGAAAAACTTAACTGCAGTTACTGAACATGTTTCCCACAAACTGGTCTGTACAGGGCCTCTGGCCATTGGGGCCTAAAGAAATAGATGGGCTGCTTTGGCCTCCAAGCAAAGCTTATACGCTGCTGACTGACCATCTATCTGATTACTGGTTTATTGCTCTGGTCTGAGCCTGCCCAGGAAAGGTGGTTCAAGTCAAACCATCCATACATATACATTTATAAGCCTTTTTGGCTTACTTGGGTGGTTATAATTAATTTGAAGCACATTTTCGATGTAATAACATCTTATTTTGAGTAAAAGTCCCATAAATTGGAGGCAGTGTCCCAACATGACCTTAGCTATTAACTGGGATGTTAAGCGACAATTCAAACCAACAAACTGGACTGTACAGCTCACTACCAGTTGGGATTGAACAGAGCACCTCTCTATCTGGAGTCTGGAACTCTACCACTGGACCACCTCACTCCGCAAGAAACAAATGAGATGCGACGTGAGAAAACCAACAATGTGGTTTCCGACCAGGTCCTAGACAAACTGGCCTGTACAGTCACAGAAGCAAGCTAGAAACTTGAAACTTTGAATTTAGAAAGTAGAGGAATTGTTTAGCGAAAACAAAGGCGCTGATCAGCTTCACGGTCACTGCGAAGCTGGTCTGCACCTTTGTTTTTTGCATATGCAGGTTGTTGGGTTTCTCACGGCGCAGCTCAAATGTATGTAAATGTTGATGATAACTGTTTTTCAGAAAACAGCCAAGCCCAAAATTAACACGAAGCCTGCTCCCAAACCAGAGGACGATGATGCTTCTATATTGAATATGGAGAAGTATGTAGAGACTAGATTTTTTTCATGTAAAAGATGTTTTTGACTGTTTGGGTTTCAGACACTGGTTCCTTTTATTTCTGGCAATAACATCTACAACCAGTTTCATGACCTTCATTGTCGGATAAATATTATGTTCTGCATTTTCTGTCTATTTGGCATTCACTAACACTATCTGGTATAATAACAGCATTGTTTATTGTCGTTTACCCGTGACCTGCATTGGCCTGTTCAACATGTTAAGCTAACAGAACATGATCAGTCTGTATTCTATTTATAACAACTGTATACTATTTATAGCATGTCTACTATTTATAGCAACTGTATACTATTTATAACATTTGTATCTGTATACTATTTATGGCATATGTATTCCATTTAAATACAGCATCTTCATCTGTATACTATTTCCAGCATCTGTATATTCTGTGGAGAGAGAAACTCCAGTTTCACAGAGGAGGGACTGGATCTACACTACTGGAAAAACTGTCCCATGTTGAAGAGATGTGCCAATTGCAAACAGGTAGTTTGTTATCCTACATTTTAGCCACTCTAACAACAAAAAATAACAGTGTATTTGTAAAATTGTCATTTGAAATTTTAACCAATCGTTAATTAAGGACCCCATTAATTTTGAACAACTGGCCCCAGGTGGGAAACAACTGATACAAAAAACAATCAGCTATTTCCCTAAAGGCATTCACTCATTTACCTGAATTCAATATATACTGAACAAAAAAAATGCAAAATGTTCAAAAAGCAACAACAAAATGAAACAAGTACTGATTTAGTACCCTGAAATTATTGGTTCTGTCCTGACACGACTTTAAAAAATTCTTTACTGTGATGTTAAAAATATGATCAACCAAGCCGAGCAAAAATTTTGTTCTGATGAAGAGATAAATCATTTGCTTATTAAGTGTGAAGCAAAAGCCAATTATCGCAAATGTCCAAATTGCTCAGAGGCTATACCAAGAGCCATGTAGATAGTACAAGTTTCTGTCAAACCTCTAATTTCTTCACATGTTTAGCTTAGTTTATGTGGGAGTTTTACTTTATCTAATTCTAGGTCGTAGAGATAGCCAGCTACACTGATCATCTGCTGACTGAGTGTGAAGCCAAGGCTAATTACGGCAAATGTCCGCGCTGTACAGAGGCTATACCTAAAGCTGAACTAGATCCTCATGTTGCTGAAAAGGCCTGTAATTGTAAGTTATTGAGTTATTATTTATAGCCTAGTAAAGTCATGAACAGCAATAAATGAATCAAGCAATCAGTTATATTAACATTAAGATACATGTATTAGGTAATTGTAAGCATCCTTATTAAAGTATAGAGCAAGCTGAGAATTCAGTCGCAAAGATAGTTACATTAAGGTGTTGTTGCAAGGTCTTTATCCGCCCCAGACATCCCTACAAATACTGGCATTGCCCTCATCTTCTTTCAGCTGCAAAGGCAGGATTGAACCATTGTCCGCTGTGTCATCAGAATATACCGTCCGGGGAGGATGGCTGGAAGAACCATCTAATGGGAAAAGATGGATGTAAACAGAATCCACGGCGACTACTAGCTCTCAACAAACAACCACCACAAGGAGGTATGAATAATTGTTTATCTCAGACCTATTAAGGATTGGATGAGTCTACTAAATAGTACTTGAAAAATTATTCTTATACAAATCCTATTAAAATACGGAAAGACAGGGGCGTTAGCAGACTCCACAACAGCTTCAATCTCTTAACAAACAACCACCGCACGGTTTATGACCACACAAACTGGTCTGAACCATCACAAAAGAAGGCTACAAGCATGAAATTTTGGATTGAAGATGAAGAGGGATTATGCTATCCATGAACTGAAAACAATATTTGGTGTTGAATCCAATGACTGAAAATGCTATGAAGATTTATAACTTCAGAAACTTAATTTTTGTTCAAAAACTTTGTGACATCAATTTATCTTTAATTTGATTACTAGAAAAAGATTTACCACCAGGAAAGTTTGATGCAAAAATGTGAGTTAAAAATGCCATACATGTATCTTGTGGTATTCCACATACATGTATATTGTGGCTTACGGTGATATCTTGTATTCGTAATTGTGATGCTTTCATCACACTTGTTGTCCAGAGACACCCAATGCGACAGAGAACACCCAGGGCAGATGAAATCAATATTGAAGGCTGTAGGATGCCATATTTCTATGAGAACAGCTTGCCACATCAGAATGTTGTTCCTTAACAGGTTTTGCTCCATTTTGTCAATTATTGATTTCATCTATGTTGGTTGTTCTCAGTTCCAGTGGTTATTTCTGGATAACCAGTGTGTTCATATTGCTTTGTCTGGCCTTGTGATTTGTGATTAGTTTATGCTGCCCCAATCATGAAATTGTGAATTGTAACAATGAGGGTATAACTCAAAGGACGAATGCAACATGGCCAGTTGCTGGTTGGTTGATTGATTTGGGGTCTTAACATCCCACCAGCAGCTAAGGTCATACATAGATAGGAAATCTGTTTGAGTCTCATTCGCAAGTCTGTAAAAGAGTGGGATCATAGTTGCCCCTTTCTTGCTAGGAGAGTGACTGTATCATGGAGGATTCTCTTTGTCAGTTGTATAGGTGAAAATGTTTGTTTTTTGTTTTTTTTTGTAAAAACTTATATTTTTTTTGTAAAAACTTATATTTTGCTCAATTTTCTGTAAGGTTAGAAATATAGGTCCCTTGTGATACGTATTGTTTGCTTGAACTGGTGAAATGTGGTAAAGTTACCCCCGTCATGAATCTGTGTTGTATAAAAACTCAAGATTTTATGTAGCACCAAAGGATGTAACAGTTGTATTTGCCAGTTTTTTTTTGTTCTGTATAAATACATGTATTGCTATTTGTGATATGGGAAGCCTAGATTCCTTTTGCTGTGAATTATACATCTTGTCTGATCAATCCTGTTACCAGAACGTCAATGGTCAGGGAATCTTATGTTGTTCAAATTGTGGACACCCTCGTTATTGTAGCCACAGTCATGACATTTTCTGTAATATTCTAGTATTTAACATGGCTTAAAGCTACATAGGGTGCAGTATTACTTTTTAGCTCACCTGAGCCGAAGGCTCATAGGTGAGCTTATAGTATACCCATGCTCCGGCGTCCGTCTGTCCGTCGTCTTCCACAATTTCAAAGATCTTCTTCTCTGAAACCGCTGGGCCGATTGTTCTCACATTTCACATACACCATCTACAGGTAGGGGGAAAGAATAATTGTGTTTTTTGTTTTGATGGGATGAGAACTCTGGTTGCTATGGCAACTTATGCTTCCCATAGACTTATAATGGAAAAAAGTGAAAATTGCTAGTTTTTGCTGTCTTGTTGGAGATATTTGAATTTTGTTTTTGCAGAAATGTTTATTGAGTAGTCCTCTATGTTTCGTGTGACTTTTGTCCTAATCCTTTATTTTGATTGGTTGCAGGGGCCCCATATAGGGCAAAATTTCGAAAAACATTCAAAAATCTTCTTCTCAGAAACTGTCAAGGGGATTAAGCCTGTACTTTGTATACATGTTCCTGACAGTGGCCTCTACATAATTTGTGTTTTTTATTCCAGGTGGATAAGAACTCTGGTTGCTATGGCAACTTAAAGTTTCCATAGACTTATAATGGGAAAAGTGGAAATCGGCTATTTTTCAGCTAAAATTGCAGACATTTGAATTTTGTCTTTGCAGAAATGTTTATTGAGTAGTCCTCTATGTTTCATGTGACTTTTGTCCTAATCCTTTATTTTGATTGGTTGCAGGGGCCCCATATAGGGCAAAATTTCGAAAAACATTCTAAAATCTTCTTCTCAGAAACTGTCAAGGGGATTAAGCCTGTACTTTGTATACATGTTCCTGACAGTGGCCTCTACATAATTTGTGTTTTTTATTCCAGGTGGATAAGAACTCTGGTTGCTATGGCAACTTAAAGTTTCCATAGACTTATAATGGGAAAAGTGGAAATCGGCTATTTTTCAGCTAAAATTGCAGACATTTGAATTTTGTCTTTGCAGAAATGTTTATTGAGTAGTCCTCTATGTTTCATGTGACTTTTGTCCTAATCCTTTATTTTGATTGGTTGCAGGGGCCCCATATAGGGCAAAATTTCGAAAAACATTCTAAAATCTTCTTCTCAGAAACTGTCAAGGGGATTAAGCCTGTACTTTGTATACATGTTCCTGACAGTGGCCTCTACATAATTTGTGTTTTTTATTCCAGGCGGATAAGAACTTTGGTTGCTATGGCAGCTTAAAGTTTCCATAGACTTATAATGGGAAAAGTGGAAATCGGCTATTTTTCCGCTAAAATTGCAGACATTTGAATTTTGTTTTTGCAGAAATGTTTATTGAGTAGTTTTTGACGTTTCTTGTGAGTTTTGTCCAAATCTTTTATTTTGATTGGTTGCTGGGGCCCCATACAGGGCAAAATTTTGAGAAAAAAAAAAAAAAACATTCAAAAATCTTCTCCTCAGAAACTGTCAAGTGGATGAATCCTGTACTTTGTATACATGTTCCTGACAGTAGCCTCTACATAATTTGTGTTTTTTTATTCCAGTCGGATAAGAACTGGTTGCTATGGTTTCCATAGACTTATAATGGGAAAAGTGGAAATTAGCTATTTTTTCTGGACCAATTGTAGGTATTTGAATTTTGTCTTTGCAGAAATATTTATTGAGTATATCTCTATGTTTCATGTGACTTTTTTCCTAGTCCTTTATTTTGATTGGTTGCTGGGGCCACATAAAGGGTAAAATTTGGAAAAACATTTTAAAATGTTCTCCTCAGAAATTGTCTATGGCATGAAGCCTGTACTTTGTATACATGTACCTGACAGTAGTCTCTACATAATTTGTGTTTTTTATTTCAGTCGGATAAGAAATCTGGTTGCTATGGCAACTTAAAGTTTCGATTGACTTAAAACGGGAAAAGTGGAAATTGGCTATTTTTTTTCTGGTCCAATCGCAGATATTTGAATTCTATTTTTGCAGAAATGTTTATAGAGTAGTCCTGTACAGTTTGGTTGACTTTTGTCCTAATCCTTTATTTTGATTGGTTGGTGGGGCCCCATAAAGGGCAAATTGTTTAAATAAATATTTGGTTAATAAAGCAGATCTCAGGTGAGCGTTTACAGGACCGTTGGTCCTCTGGTTTTTACCCATATTATTATGACTAATTATTGGCCAGTATTTGGTACATTATTTCCTTTTTAGCTCGCCTGTACGAAAGTACAGGAAGAGCTATTGCAGTCACCCCGGCGTCAGCGTTAGCGTCGGCGTCGCTCAAAATGTTAAAGTTTTTGGTTAAAGTTTTTATGAGTCTATATCTCTTGAAGTTGTGGATGGATCAAGTTGATACTTTGCATTTTGGTAGATATTGGTCTGAAGTTTTATGCTGTACCATCGTGACCCACCTGAGTGACTTGAGGTCAAGGTCACGGACTTAGAAATTTTTTTGTTAAAGTTTTTGGTTAAAGTTTTTATAATTCTATATCTCTTGAAGTTGTTGATGGATCATGTTGATACTTTGCATGTTGGTAGATATTGGTCTGACGTTTTATTCTGTACCATCATGACCCACCTGAGTGACCTTGAGGTCAAGGTTACGGACTTAGAAATTTTCTGTTAGAGTTTTTGGTTAAAGTTTTTATAAGTCTATATCTCTTGAATATATAGATCGATCAAGTTGATACTTTGCATGTTGGTAGATATTGGTCTGAAGTTTTATGCTGTACCATCATGACCCACCTGGGTGACCTTGAGTTCAAGGTCTCAGACTTTGAAATTTTATGTTAAAGCTTTTGCTTAAAGTGTTTTGAACTGTATATGGCTGGAACAGATGGATGGATCTAGTTGATACTTTGCTGTTAGATATTATTCTTTTATTATGCTGTAGCATCTTGACTCACCTGTGGTCAAGGTCACAGACTTAGATTTTAGGTTATAAGTCTATATCAAATATGTAGATGGATCAAGTTGAACTTAGCATGTTGGTAGATATTGGTCTGAAGTTTTATGCTGTACCATCAAGACCCACCTGAGTGACATTGAGGTCAATGTCTTTGGTCATAGATTTGATAGATTTAGTGGCAAAGCACAAGTCAGGCGAGCTACGCTGTCCTGCGACAGCTCTTATTAAACAAGGAATTCTTTTCTTTTTATCCAGTTACAGCTTGTCAAGCTTCTGAAAATTTTTATTTTACGTACCTTACAACGCAGAACAGGCTTTCTGGGCATTTTGATAAAATTTGTGATTTTAATTTCCAGGAAAGTCTACTGGCGGAGTGCCCACTGCAAGAGGAAAAGGAACGAAGGGCGGAGTGAAGAAAACTCCTAGATAGAATGATTCTCCATGAATGACTGAGAACTCTAGAATAGACTTGAACTCCCCAATAGACTGAGTAGAACCCAATCATTGCTAACTGTGATATTACGTGAAAACTGTGCTGTACTTATAGAAATAGGTGATACTTTCTGTGATTTTTGGTCGTGTGGAGGCAAGATGGCATTAGCCATGACATTTGAGCCGCCTCGTGGGAAAACCAACAATTTGGTTTCCGAACAGGTCTAACACAAAGCGGCCTGTACAAGCACAGAAGCAGGCTAGAAGCTTGAAATTTTGGAGTTAAGTAGAGGAGGAATTGTACTATCCAAGTAGGGAAAACAAAGGCGCTGATCAGCTTCGCAGTTACTGCGAAGCTGATCTGCGCCTTTGTTTTCGCCTAGGCAGATTGTTGGTTTTCCCATGTGGCGGCTCATTTCTTGTTGTCTCATGTCGTCAGATTTGACTGATATGGGAAGGTGACAATTTATTATGTGTTTATATGGGTCTCAATATTGCACAAATATTTTGGCTGATGCAAACAATTCTTAAAACATGCCAGTCTTAAAAGATAATACACCTGTACCTCCATAGGAACTGAAATCCCAGAGAAAAATCATATTATTATTATTATCATGACAATAATTTATAAGAAATCCTATATATTATGTTTAAAAATAGTTAAAAGTGCAAATTTAGTCATTTGGAATGATTGTTTTTGCAGTTTACAGGAGCCTTATCGGTAGAAAGCTTTTCTGTGCAGGTTTTCATCCAGGTGAGACTCAAACCCAGTCATTTTAGCGACAGCTTTTAGACTTAGCTTGCAGAAACTATGGTATACTTCATCAAAACGGTCACCAATTTTGTTTTAGCTTGCTGTATATTGGTGTATTTTTGTGATAAAAACTGTCTGGACTTTTTCACCATACGCACATCGATAAAACACTGCTGTTCATTGTCAGTCTATGCAAATTGTGTCTCCGAAACAACAGATTTTTAATGCTGTTTGATTTATGGCTTGTTTGTACAGATGAAATAGTTGTATCACTTGAGATTTCTGACCAAGTTTTGATTTACAACCCCAGAAAATAACTATAGACTTGAATTTTGAAATTGAAATGTTGTACTACCGTAATAGGGAATATAAAGCTGCTAAGCGCCTGCTTTGTTTGCACAGTTGATCAACGCCTTTGTTTTCTCATATATGCAAAACCCAGGCTTTCATGTGATGCAACACTCATTAGAAGTAGCGTTTCATTTAGGATTTCGTATGTTGTTGTGCTTCTACTTGCCATTTGACTTTTTCTTCATGCAAAAGCAGAGAAAAATAACATAAATAGCAAATTTACCTATACCTCATCATTTCCTCCTGGGGATTATGTGAAGGTACGATTTTCTGCAAGAATGCAAGTTCCTGACAGGTGTTTCAGCATCTGATCAGGTTCTACACTGTTTACACATCTATATGCATATTTTAGGGTTGAAGATCAAATTTTAAAATTAGAATTATTTTCCACTAAGCGGCAAATGAAGATATAATCTCTTAGCCCGTTAATCTTTAGGAGTATAACTGGAGCTGTCAATTTTGTTCCATGCAATACATTAGGACTGGCAGTTTTAGATAGATAAAAATGTAATTATTAAAAAAAACACTTCTACTTTTTACACAGCAAATTCAAAGCAAGGCGTCAGACATAAAAACAATAATTATCCAAACTGTTTGACATACATATGTTTCTAGACAAATGAGCCATGACGTGAGAAAACCAGTCTTCAGGGTTTCCGACCAGGTCTGACACAAACCAGCCTGTACAGTCTCAGAAGAAAGTTAGAATCTTGAAATTTTGAGTAGAAGTAGAGGAAGAATTGTACTATCCGAGCAGCGAAAACAAAGGCGCTGATCAGCTGTGCAGTTACTGCACAGCTGATCTGCATCTTTGTTTTAGAATATGCAAAAATCCGGTTTTCTCATGATGCGGCTCAAATAGTACAGAACCACATTGTAAATTTAGGAAATGAGCCACCTCGTGAGAAAACCAACAATCTGTATATGCGAAAACAAAGACGCGAAGCTGATCAGCGTCTTTGTTTTCGCTACACGGATAGAACGCTTCCTCTTCTTCTTAAATCTGAAATTTCAAGCGTCTATCCTGCTTCTGTGATTGTGCAGCCTGATTTGTGTCAGACCTGTTCGGAAACCACATTGTTGGTTTTCCCACGAGATGGCTCAAATAGTACTTCACCGCATTTCTATTCATGCATGGCGATATATTCATATTGAATGTATGTGACACTAGTTTATAACTTCTATACAATAGTTGTATAGATCTATAATCACAATATTTTATTAAGAAAGACCTGAATCTCTGAGTTTTGTTGTTATTTTTTATAGCCTGTGAAAATTGAAAGTATTTTTAAAAGTACAATGACCCAACCTGACATGACCATGACCTTAGATGCTAACTGTGGATGTAAAGCACCAGTTCAAACAAATTTCAGAAATAAAGTGGGTATTCTGATGTTTAATCTGAAAGAAGTATAATCTGTATGACCTGACTTGCATTTAGGAGGTTTCAGTATGGCACATCTTTTCTTTTCACTAGTTGACGATGGAGTGAAGGACAAAAAATGACAGTAACTTTTGCTATTTACCGTAGACATGCCATTAAAATTGCCGCTTTGCAAGCCCAGTCAGTACAGTCCGTTAAATGTCAGCCTCCATTCATAAGGTTAAAAGTTTTATTCTCAAAACTGAGCTCTAAATACTAGTTTAAAACTGCTTTAATATAGCCTCCTCAGAACAAAATGTTAAGATAACTGACAGAGACCACATGACCTTGGCTGTTTACAGTGGATGTTATTAAAGCAACTGCAGATACAACATTGGGGTCTTAAAGTAATAAACAAACTTTGGGATTGTTCTTTTATTTGTCTAAGATTTCATATATAAATACAAAAACTAATGTTGCTGATTCACAAAACACTATGTACATGAGATTTATACCACTGGACAGTATATTTACTGGATGGCATATTTAATACAACCTAATGGCACATAACTACTCTAAACAAATTCATAAAATTGGGGTGTGTGATAGCCTAGTGGTAGAGTGTCAGACTCCAAAGCAGGCGGCCAGGGCTTGAAACCTACCTTTACTGTGTAAGCACTGTAGTGCCCTTCAAGTACCAGGAAATGGACAAGTGGCTCCATCCAAACAAGACACAAACATGACTGAAAAATGGTTGACTGGGATTCAAACATCAGCAGAATCATTAAAGTGAATTTTAACAATGATATGCAGTTAGTACATGTAACTCAGCTCAATGAATGTCGATAAAGGCATGAATCTCCCTATCACGAGCATTAACAGTGTGTGTATATGTTTGTAACCTGGATACTGTTGAAAATTGATGTTACACCCATGTATACATGTATCACCTGATCTATCATTTCACACAGGCACCAGATAAACCACAAAGACAACTTTTTATCGATTATTAATAAATGAATATCTATTCATGAATCCAAACCTATATATGAGCTGCGTCGTGAAAAAACTGGATTTTTGCGTAGGCGAAAACAAAGGCGGAGATCAGCTGTGCAGTAACTACACAGCTGATCAGCGCCTTTGTTTACACCACTCAGCACAATTTCTCTTCTTAAATCCGAAATTTCAAGCATATAGCCTGCTTCTGTGACTGTACGGTTTATGTCGGACCTGGTCGGAAACCCCAAAGACCAGTTTTCTCATGTCACGGCTCGTTTATCCCAAGTCTCTGTGTGCACAAAATGCAAGAAAACCTGATTTTTGCAGACAAGACGTTTTAAATTAAGTCTTCTCAGAAAGATGCTCATAATTTAATTAACATTTTACTCAGTATCAATTTAATCAGTAACTGTTGCTCCGTCGTAATGATTGAATAATCGTCACTATTTCGGTCAATCCTGGGAAAGCACTGCAGAATCCAAATATATACCAATACCAGTCACACGGCCAGAAATCAAACAGGAAAAACACTAAAGCCACTGCCGCACCGGCGTGAGCTGCTGTCGCTAAGATTGTAGTCAAGGAATAATCTGGATGTGTATTGCTTCTTTGTGATGTTCAGTATTTACTTGATAAGAATCCTTTCATGAAAAGAAGGCCTTGTTACCACAATGATCTTAATTTTCTGTATAGATAATACAGATCTTAAGACCAGTAGTGCAGTCCCAAATCAATATATGAGCCGCCTCATGGGAAAACCAACAATCTGCATATGCGAAAACAAAGACACAGATCAGCTTCGCGGTAACCGCGAAGCTGATCAACGCCTTTGTTTTCGCAATACGGATAGTACAATTCCTCTACTTTCTAAATCCAAAATTTCCAGCCTCTAGCCTGCTTCTGTGCTTGTACAGGACGGTTTGTGTCGGACCTGTTCGGAAACCACATTGTCGGTTCTCCCACGAGGCGGCTCATATTAAGTTGTTAACAACCAAAAGTTCTGCTATAAACTAGTATGCCCACAACACATGACAGCGACCATCGTCATAAATTCAGTCAAGGCTGGAAAAGCATTACAAAATCCAAATATGTACCAGAATCTTTCGCATGGCCACTCTCGCCAAATATAGTAACTTAATGCAACTGATGCTCCACAGTGGGCTGCTATAGCTAGGCATTAGTCAAGGATCATTGGTGAAAATTTTTTTCATCTAAAAATTACTTTAATAATATATGTGAATGTCTTTGGCATCGCATGTTGATCAGTGATCTGAATTTATGCGTTGAAGAACATGTCCCTAAAAAGAATCATACAAGAAACTCAGTGAAACGATTCATCTTGACAAACAATTTGGTTAGACCAGAGTGCTGGATACCAGCAAAATTTCATTATGTCTGGCAAAAAATTTCAATATGTCAGACAAATGTACGATAACATTGCTAAGATTACAATGCTATGGTAAAGGCACTGCCCTGCCAAATAAGCTTTTGTCTACTTTGCCCAGCAAAAATTGCAATCTTCGAGACAGCTGTCATGTGGATTGAAAAAAAAAAAAAAGATTTCTCCAAGACTGGCACTGGCAACAAACCTTTTTACTGGATGAAAGGATACAGATTAGACTCTGGAAAGCTGTAAACATTGTAATACCACCTAGAAAACCAATGAGCTCTATCGCAAACAAGCCTAGGGCTACAGATAGACCAATAATCAACCTGAAATATACAAGTATACATGAGCTGCGTCATGAGAAAACCGGATTTTCGCATATGCAAAAACAAAGCCCCAGATCAGCTTTGCAGTAACTGCACAGCTGATCAGTACCTTTGTTTTCGCTACACAGATAATACAATTCCTCTTCTTCTTTAATCCGAAATTTCAAGCTTGTAGCCATCTTCTGTGACTGTGCAAACCAGTTTGTGTCGGACCTGGTCAGAAACCCCGAAAACTGGTTTTCTGGCGGCCCGCCTCATAGTATTACTACATGTACAAAATAGTGTTTTGTATAGTGTCTATTGTTTTTTAGCCACATTGTGAGTAAATTGCTACTTGACTAATGCAGATTACCCTAGATGTAACTGAAAAGCTTATGAATGACTTGTTTTTTTTTATACATACCCGTAGATGTTACAATTCTGTACTACAGTCTACCTATATCTAAAGCTAACTGATTTGGCGGCGGCACTGTCCAGTTTATATCAGACATGGTTAGAAATTTGTGATTTTCTAGAGACATACATAGCTCATTTTGAGTAGCATAAACATGTGATATTCTGAAATGTGTCAATTTGTATGTGAATCACACCCATGTGACTGTGACTCAAATAATAAGCCGCAACTTGAGAATACCAGCTTTTTGTACATGTATACGCGAATACAAAGAAGCAGATCATATGTTCAGTTACCAACTGCACAGTTGATCAGTGTCTTTGTACTCGCTGCACTGATACTTACAATCTTAATAAAATCAGGAATAAAATCCAAAACTTTAAGCTTCTAGCCTTCTTCTGTGACTGCAGAGGCTGGTTTGTGTCAGAACTGGTTGGAAACTCCAAAGTCTGGTTTTCTCGTGATGCAGCACAATTATACTCACTCCATGTCTTTTTCATCATACTCCGACTGTGTGTATTGAGCTGGTAGACATGATACAATGTTTGGTCTCTGAAAAAAATGTGATGATCCATTTAGATGAGAGCGTAATAAATTCACCAGTGACAAATTGATTTTGTGATAATTGATCCAATACAATGTTCTAGTAATTACACTTCAACATATTTGAGCCGCTTTGTGGGAAAACCAACAATGTCGTTTACGAACAGGTCCAACACAAACCAGCCTGCACAAGCACAGAAAAGAGCTAGAGGCTTGAAATTTCGCATTTAAGTAGAATCCGATTAGCGAAAACAAAGACGCTGATCAGCCTTCACGGCTACCGCGAAGCTGATCTGCGTCTTTGTTTTCGCCTATGCAGATTGTTGGTTTTCCCATGAGGCAGCTCATTTGTTAGATCACAGCAAAAGCTCTAGAGTTGTCTGTTTTCATGACATTAGATAAAGCTTCTCAAGTTCTGTATCATTACATTTTAATGACAGGATTGGACAGTTAAATTCCCACATACAAAGAAATGAAGTTTGATTACAATCATTAACCCATATTTGACGAATAGATTCTCCCATCATTATCAATTGGGTGAGTCCACTTTCATTTTTAGGGGCATTAGGAGTGATTTTTAAAATTCATTCAATTTTCTGATGTAATTTCTCTGTGCAAACTGAATAGCCCCAGACGGGACGCCGCGTTCTGCGGCGTCCCATCTGGGGCTATGCTGTTTGCCTATGTCCCATAAAGGGACGCCAGGCTTAAATGAGTTAATTCAGACGATAACACACATACTAAAACATGTAATGCAAGACATAGTGTTTGATTGCTAGGCAAATAACACTGATTATCTCAATAAAAATCATGCGGATCCAAATCATCCAACAATTTATTAGAATGGCATACTTAAGTTGTGAGATGTAAAACAGCATCAATATTACTTTTCATAGATCTAGTATTAAGCAAGCTACTCTTTCATGAGAAGGAAATTAATATTGGTCACCGGAACTGCTACTTTCCCCATTTTCCCGCCTTTTAGCTAATTTGGTGCGGTATTGTCAGTTTCACAAGTAAACTATTCTGATTCTAATTTTGGTTGAGGGTATAACCTGGCCAATATCGTACAATTTCATCATGTTTACAGTCTAGAGACTAAGTGCCCCAGCCACAATTGCATAAATCAACTCAGCTGACAATTTTTATCTTGAAACAATTACAATTTTTCAAGAACAGAAAGATAATGCTATTAGATAGCCATACACCCTTGCATAGAATAGTTCTAGGTATGAATACAATTTATCAACTGAATCACAACAAGCTGCATTTGACATAAAACGAGTCCTTTGGAATATAAAAGTGCATAAAATTAACTCCACATGCATGAACAGTCTAGTCACATTCTTTTCACACTGACAATGCTATAATATCTTGCAAAAGGGAAAACTCATTGAACTGAACATAAATGATGATAATGACTTATAACCCAGTACTGACAGAAACAGTGGTTGAACCAGAAAACCTTCAAGATTACCGGAGAATATTTTGACAATATCTTTTCTATTGAGATTTACGGGCACAAATCTGTGCTCTGAAAAGGATCTAGTCCTAAGACTGTTTAGACACTTATAAAATCATAATTTGCTGGAAATATTATGAACTACATATATAACATGAGTTGAAAAAATGATAACAATCTAAAGCTATATGCAAAGCTTTTATGAAAAATCTAATTTTGTTTTCATATTTCTGCTTAAAATCCAGTGAGGTCATAGCTATATACACCAAGTCATTTACGGTGAACATTGCGCACCTAAGGAATTTTATGCAAGGACTGACGTGAAATATAAACACTGACTAACATGAATTATCATGAGACGTTTCAGCGATTCATTAATTAAAATACCATAATAATTAAATATGAAATGTTAGCAACTTCTATCAGCTTTAGTAATATCGTGGCTGAATCATATAGACCCCTCTCGAAAAAATTTGAGGCCATTTGTCCCCTAACATTGCGCACTGCTAAATCAAATGCATATTTCATGGCAACCTGCAATTTATTCAGGATCAGAATAGTTTACTTATTCACCGCAGTTGTATTTCTGTCAACATACATGAAAGCAATGTGGCAAATTACAAACAAGAAGTTAAAGAAAAAATCATGCTGTCTATGGTGGCACAAAAATGACACCACACATAGTATTTAAAAATTAAACGTAATCACATAATGGTGCTAAATTGTTCAATCAGAACGGACGGAAAATCGTTTTTGTCTTCATTCAAATTAATCTTGTACAATCTTGTTGGTGTTACAAATGAGTAAATAATACTGGTAGCCCAATATTGTTTGAAATCTGGTTGGCATGCCAGATGCTCAATGTTGGGGCTGCGCAATGTTAGCTCCTACGAATGAACAATGACAACCGAATCAATTACTAAAATTGTACACTTTTTCAAATTATTGCAATGAAAATAATGAACAAGAAACTTACACGAGACCAAAAAATAACAATCACTAGAATCAGGTGCGAGACGATGGTCAGAAATCTGGCAGGCACCAGACCAGTGATCTTCATTTTGACAGTTCTGAAAGAGTCCTTGGCTACCAGATGAAAATCGTTGAAAATGTCAGTCAGAAAATCAAGAAATCTCCAAATTATCAAGCGCAATTTCAAAACATGTCGAACAGCCTTGAGACGACAGCTTTAACATTTAAATTCTTGCAAGAAGTGTCGCATAATATCACATTTAATCTATGTAATCCTTGTCTAAGCTTGTTTGGCGGCCATTGAAACTGCTACAAACCGAACTGTACCGAAATTTATGAAATCGGTTCAAGTAACTGGACATTTCGTTCCTATCACGGCACGCAAAATTGACATTGCGTGTGTTCGGGGTTCTCCCAATAGTGCCATTAGTTGGTAACATTTGTACCATTGGTACCAATGGCATTACCATTTTTACCATTTGCACCAATTACTTTACCAATGGTACCATTGGTAATTGAGCCGCGACGCGAGAAAACCAGTCTTCGGGGTTTCAAAACCAGGTCTGACACCCGGGGTCTGACACAAACCTGCCGGGATAGTTACGGAAGCAGGCTAGAAGCTTTAAATTTTTTTATTTTTAAAAAGTAGAGGAGGAATTGTTCTGTCCGTGAAGCAAAAACAAAGGCGCTGATCAGCTGTGCAATTACCGCACACCTGATCTGCGCCTTTGTTTTCGCATAGGGTCAAACTTTAATGTGTACAACTAAAAGTAAAAAAAGTAGTAAGAAATCTCAAGTGGATCAAGTGTCTGTGTCCGTCGGGCTTAGTGAGAATGAGAACAGTAATAAGAACATGGACAAAGGTAGGAATAAGTTGTTGAAAAATAGAGAGCATGATCTTTCAAAAAGGGAACAGGAATGCAATGAAATGGTGAAGCAGTTGGCTGCTATTAAAGCAAAAGTGATTCAACAAGAACATCTCATCACTGAACTCGAGAATTCTAAGAAAATTTTAGAAACCCAGTTAATTTTGACAAAACGCGCTAGTGTGGATTCTCCTTCGGCGTCCATGAACATTCCAGTTGCATCAAATGAGTCACAGGCAGGACAACAGTCTCAACATTTGATGGAAACTAAAGTGTTGTTCCTGGAACAGCGTATGCATTTGTTGGAAATGGACTGTTTAAGGATGAGACAGGATGCACTTAGAGCTGAACAGTTGAGGTTACTTGAGCTACAGCAGAATCTGTCATCTGTGAGACCTGATGCTTATCTCCGCCTTAATGATCCATATCATATGCATGGTATTTCTCAGCAGTACCAGCCACAAGGATTGGGTAATCAAATTCCTCAACCTCTGTATATGAATAGGATGGATATTCCGGTTGTGACTCCTGGTTTTGTATACCCAGATCATTTACGCAGTCAAGCCCCAGCACAAGAATCTCATAATATACAGACAGGAAGTAGTTCCTCTAGGGTTACGCAGCCTGGTGGTGTCTGTGCTCGTGAGGGGTTGCAGAAGCAGAACTCTCGACCGGAGGCTGTATCCAGGGAAAATTCTATGCCCCAAGATTCTATCAGACCTGAGGGTGTCCATGGGGAGGCCCTGATCTTAGATGAGGAAAGAGAGACTATGTTAAGTGATACACAGATGTCTCGGGGGAATGATGATGCTGCGGGTGAAGATGACGGCTCGACGAGGCGGACAGGCATGAGTGACAATCAGCTGCGTGGAGATGGAGCTAGTGACAAGACAATCCAGGTTGATGCGGAAATGTCACAAAAACCAAGCACAGACCTTGCGGAGCTGTCCCAGTCTCAGTCTTTTTTGTGGTCAGGCCCATTGACTGCGAAGCCCCCGTGGATGGTACTGCGGGGTCAAGGACTGAAGGAACACCAGATGCCCACTCTGATGCCAACGGGCCACCCACAGCTTGCTCAGCAATACATTCCTCAGGGCATGCCTGTCCCCCCATCATGGCTGCGAGGTACCCTCAACACCAGTTGATTCCAATACCAACACAGCAGAGACAGTTTTATCGTCCACAAGGATTTCAACCTTCAACATTGAGAACTTCTATACCAATAAATTATATTTGGAAAAGCTGTTAAGAAAATGTGATATTGTTGCTCTACAGGAACATTGGCTCTACCATTTTGAACAAAGAGAACTTATTGAATTTTGCAATGAAAGAGGCTTTAATGTTGCATTGAAATCTGTTGATGATGCTGATCCTTTAACCCCACAATGTAGACCACGGGGTAGGGGGGGTGTTGCAACTATTTGGAATAAAGACATCGACTCGATGGTCTCCCCATTGTTGGATGGTGGTAACAGAATACAGGGCTTGCTTGTGCATACTTCCTGTGGTGAGCTGTGCATAATTAATGTTTACATGCCCTGCAGAGGCTCTCGGGATTCTGAGGACAATTATAAGGATGTTCTTATGCAGGTCAGGGAGATCATGAATACATATGCATCAAGTGCGCGGTTCATCCTGGTTGGCGATATGAATGCCTCCCTCGTTAGAGAAGTGCCTACAGTCAGGGACACAGTGTTTAGGAAATTCTGTGAGTCACATTGCCTTTCCATAAGAGAGAACTATCCTAAAAAGAACACTTTCCAGCATTTTAGTGGCAACTCCAGTTCACAAATAGACTACATACTGTGCTCTGGGTGTGATACAGATAACCTGGTACAAGATGTGGAGATCTATACCTGGGATCCGATGAATACCTCGACGCATGTTCCAGTGATATGTAACCTCCCTGTTATTACTAAGAAGATAGGGGATGATCATCATAGCGTTAGTAGAAAGAAAATTCGGTGGGAAAAACTGGATCAAGTTGGGTATAGAAAACAAATTGAAAGAGAAATTGGGAGTATTTCATTGAATACAGCATCACCTTATGATTTGGATGTTATTTTACAGTCTTTCTGTGATATTCTTGTGGCTGCCGGTGAGAAAAATGCACCTTGTACTAGAAGTGGAAAGAAGAAACGATATTGGTCAGAAGAATTGAAAAATGCTTCAGTTTCTAGTAAGAAGTTGTTCTCTCAGTGGAAGAAAGCGGGAAGACCTGGTCCGCAGCATCCTCTTTCCATGCAATGCAGGGTTGCTAAGAAGCAGCTAAGAACCATTCAGAGACAGCAACAAGCTACATACAGAACCACAACCTATCAGGATATAATGGAAGCCGACTCCTCGGATAAGAAGCGGTTCTTCTCCCTAGTCAACAGACAAAGAAAAGAAGGACGACAAGCCTTAAGCCAACTCTACGTTGATGACAGGCACCTCACAACTGAGGAGGCAATTCGAGAAGGATGGGCCTCTTATTTTGAGAAGCTAGCTACCCCAGCAGACAATCATACATATGATGATAACTTCAAACAGCAAGTTGACCTTGATTTTAACCTTATCTGTGACATTTGTTCCAAACTACAAGACGGCTTACCGGAGATTTCCTGTGAAACTTGGTATTATCAAGACGTTGAAAAACAACAAAGCATATGATGGTACAGGTATATCAGCTGAGCTCTTAAAGTATGGTGGAAGGTCTGTGAGTTTCTTCATTGCTGAGGTACTGAACAGTGTGTTCCGGTATGGAAAAGTACCAGAGATGTTCAAGATGGGGTATATAACACCTATTTACAAGAAGCAAGGGAAACCTTTATATGACCCAAATTCGTACAGGAGAATAACCATAACTAGTCTCATAGGAAAGGTTCTGGAAAAATATCTACTAGACACCGCATTTGCAGAACTTGAGGCTCTCCAGAACCCACTACAAAAGGGCTTTACCAAGGGTACATCGGCCACTGTTGCGGCACTTCTGTTCACAGAGGCCATCGCTGAAGCCAAGGATACAAACACTCCGCTGTATACTGCCTGTATTGATGCTACTAAGGCGTTCGATGTAGTATGGCACAAGTCACTATTGCGAAAGTTGTACACTTCAGGAATAACAGGAACCAGTTGGAATATTCTTCAGGACAGTTATCATGCTATGTCTTCAGTAGTCAACTGGTGTGGCAGACCCTCAAAGTCCTTTGTTGAAGAACAGGGAGTCAGACAAGGGGGAATTATTTCACCAACTTGTTACAAGATTCATATTAATCCTCTCCTGGATCTGATGCAGAATAGCAAGATTGGTCTTTCCATAGGAAATGTGTATTGTGGTGTTCCAACAGTCGCGGATGACCTTCTGTTTTTATCACGTTCAATTATTGACCTTCAAGCAATGTTGTCTACACAGGGATACTTTGCTGGACTGGAAAGATATCTCATAAGTGATTCTAAAACTAAGGTTTTTATTGTTAATAGCCCGGTGGACACAGTCACTTGGAACCAAAGTCAGATTTTTTATATCAATGGAAATGCCATTGAGGTGGTAAATGAATGTACACACCTGGGGATAAAAAGGGACTCAATATCTAGGTCAGGTCACTCAACAACTGTAGATGATAGAATTGCGTCCGCGAGGGGTTGTGCATACTCCCTAATGGGGGCTGGTTTGCATGGTGAAAACGGGGGTAATCCTAGGGTTTCATTGTCTCTCTGGTCGGCATATGTTTTACCTCGTCTTATTTATGGTCTTGACGTGCTGAAGCTGTCAAAATCTGAATTTCAAAAACTTAACCAATTTCACAAAAAATTCCTTAAACAAATCATGCATCTTCAGGAGAGAACGGCTGACTCGGCAGTGTATCTGTTGTCTGGTCAATTGCCTCTGGTGGCGGATCTACACAAGCGAGTCTTGGGTACGTTGGGTAGTGTGTTACGCAGCAGCTCAATTGAGAGAGGGATTGCAGAAAGGCAAATTTTGATTAAAGACCATAAATCCAAAAGCTGGTTTGTCTATGTCAACTCAATTTTGTCTCAATACAGCCTACCAAGTACCTTAGACCTTTTGAATAGTGAATTGACTAAGGCTTCATGGAAACAGACAATTGATGAGCATATCAATACATACTGGGTTAATAAGATAAAACTTGAGGCGAGTGATAAATCATCACTCAGGTTTTTGAATACTGAAAATTACGAAATTGGTGAGGTACATTGTGTTTGGAAAAATGCAGGTTTCAATCCTATGGCAATTAAGAAAGCTGGCATTAAGGCAAGGCTCATGACAGGCACATATGTTCTTCAATCTGTTCGTGCTAAGTTTAATCAGTACAATGTTGACCCAACGTGTTTGCTGTGTGGTGAGAATCCAGAAGACCATGAACATTTCCTGCTGAGGTGTCGTTCGCTTGCGGAGAGCCGTGATTCTTTTATCGAGACGATTAAATCTGTTTTATCACAATATCTTGGAGATGAGGTGCAACAGTGTATTTGCCGCGACTCCGAGCTGCTAGTTGCGCTGATTTTGGACTGCACAGCAGTTGAATTAAATCTGAGAGAAACCCAAAGGGGGGACTTTCTGTCTAAATTCGAATCAGTGGCCAGGGGACTATGCTATGCTCTACATTGTAAACGGACTAGACTCTTGAATGAATTGAAATAAACATTTCTGAATATCGGTGGGGTGCAAATTAAAAAGTAACAGTTTAAAATAAGGACATCTATTCACTAACGTGAAGTTCTCCAGACATTGGAGGAAGTTACAAACAACAACAACAACAATAGGCAAAACTCCGGTTTTCACGACGCGGCTCAAATGATAAAGCGTGCGTTCGTAGTTCTTACCAATGGTAAAAATGGTACCATTGGTAGACAAATTCCGTTCAAGGTTTTACCAATGGTAACATTACCAATGGTACCAATGGTACCAACATACGGTAGCAAATGATGCAGACAGGCTACAGCTAGTGTGGGTAATTCTACCAGCGCGGGAAAAAACACGTGATTCAATATAGCGAGCCTAAAAATATATCATGACTTTCGTAAATAAGCAATATTTTTGTCATACATGCAAATGTAAATGTTATAAATAACACAATATACATGAAGTAAATAAGAAAGACAAAAACAAGTGAGGTGTATTGATCAATATGATAAAAATTCCACCATGTGATCTACTAATGGTACCATTGGTACCACTGGCAGCAGAAAAAGGTTCAGGGTTTTCTGGTTACCATTGGTACCAACAGTGCCATTGGTAGATTTACAGATTTTACCATTGGGAGAACCCCGAACGTAGCCAATGGTACCATTGGTAAACCCCGAACACATGCAATACTTCAACAGGGGAATGCGCCAGGAGGGAAATTAGTCCCTGGCGCTCTAACAAGAGTTGCGAACTTGGACACACAGTCATCTGACATTTCTGCAGAGGGGATCAGAGAATCAGGGAGGTAATTCGTAATTCCAATCACTGATAGTCTCACTAAATGCGATTTACAATAGGGGAATTATAATTATGACATAACGTATTATTCAGTTGAAGTCAACTGATAGTTGACAATGGTTACTGAAAAAACAAGACCCAAAGTCGTAGCTCTTGACCTTCAATGAAACTTTTGCTCTAAAATAGGGATAAACATAAAGGAACCCCCCCCACACACACACACACACACACATCATGTTCTGGGGGATTTCAAGTTTGGAGATATTGTTTGGTCGGACAGACACAATAAATGTGGGTCACCAATGAGAAAGATTGAATGTCAAATCTTGGTTGACATTTTAATGATCATGGATTTGAGCTATTAGTCCACTTCCCTACCGGAGAAAGAAACACTTTAGACATGATTATCACTTCTCTCCCTGATAAGTTTGTAGACATTCACACCCCAGATTGTCAGTGATCATGATATTGTTTCTGGAAAGTTGAATCTTGTTATCCACCCATTAAGAAACCTCGGAGGAAGGTATCAGAAAGGTAGATATGAATCTATGAGAGCAGGTACATTAAAATCTGCAAAGGAAAAGTATTTCAATGGCTATCCGGATACCCGTTCGGTTCAGGAAAATTTTAATCTTATCTCATCTTTCATTCAGATCTCGGTAGATATGAACATCCCATCAAAAACACGTTGTTCCGTCTCTTTTGTCCCACGAGATAAGAAGGAAGATTCGCAGAAAAAATGCAACACATGCAAAAGTTAAGAAAGCTGGTAGTGCAAAAATTAGATCTAAATTTGAAAACTTAAGAAGGGAAATCAAAGCTGATATTAGGAAGCGGCACGACCTGTATGTCAGTAACTTGGTAGGGGATGTTAGGCTAATCCCAGGGATTTTATAGGTAAAAAATAGTCAGAGGAAAGATACCCACTTTGAAAAAGAAAAATGGAAATGGTATTGGTGAATCAGATTTCGAAAAAGCAGAAGAATTTAATGGTCAGTTCACAGATGTATTCACTAAAACAATACACAACCAAGTCCCTCTTCTGGAAATGTCCAAACTCCAAGCCGCGGTGTTCCACTTCCGGACGAAAGTCCTCTCAGAAAACAATATCGCAGAGCAACGGGGGTGTTGGCATAGTTGGGGAGTATGGGAAATGTCGGTCCCATTTATGGACGAACTTGTTGTTACAAAAGAAGGAGAAACAAAACTCCATAAGGGTTTGAACCCATCCAAAGCCTTAGGACCTGATGAACTTCATCCTAGGGACCTAAAAGAATTGGCGACAGATTTAGGACCGGCATTTACACATCTCTTCCAGCAATCAATCGATACGGGTGAAATCCCCAAGGAATGGTCATCCATTTTTCAAGAAAGGTGACAGGTCACTTGCTTATAATTAACGCCCCGTTTCTTTGACTTGTATTCCTTGCAAATTTCTGTATCATAAAATTATTCTATGTTCAAATACCATGGATCATCTTGATGAACATATCTTTTGTTGGACAAACAGCACGCATTCAGGAAATGACATAGTTGTGAAACACAGCTGACTACAGTAATAAATGATTATGCAAAAATCTTGGACAATAAGGGCCAGGTTGACACTGTTTATTCTGGACTTTGAAAAAGCGTTTGACACTACTCCACACGAACCTCTTAGAAGCAAATTGTTTAGATATGGAATATGTGGAAAGACAATGGAATGGATAAATGACTTTTTTTGGCTTCAGGCAGCAAAGGGCAGTAGTTAATGGTGTTAAATCTGACTGGGCCCTTGTTGTGTCTAGTGTCCCACAGGGCACCGTTCTCGACCCCTTCTCGACCTCATAAATATCTGTACGATGGCCAACAGAACACTTGGATTCTTGAGGAGAAACTTATTTGCTTGCCCCCAAGACGTTAAAGAAGCAGCCTATGAGGGACTGGTGCGCCCAGGCCTGGAATATGGAAGTTCAGTTTGGGATCCAGACTCCTCATACTAAAGGCATACAGAAGGAACTGGAGAAGGTACAGAATCGTGCCGGTAGATTTGTTTCTCGCTACTCTATATGTAATACACCAATACACCGCTTATTGTCTCAAGCAGCGTACGGTCTTGCACTCGCCTTTTAAACCCGTTCCGGCGCGTGCGCTTTTGGACTGTTCTATTTTAACAGACTGATCTATTTAAAACTACTATATGGGTAAATCAGGTGCAAAACACTACATAGTCTATAAATAGAACGCATCAAACCAAAAGAAGAAATAAATGGGCCACAACGTGAGAAAATGTACCTTCGGACAATATCTTGAGTATTAGAAGGACAATGTTACTTTGAATGTATAATGTTTCTAGAGTCTTTTAGTCTTTATTTGACCAGAACATTCAAGTTATTTTGTGAGTTATGACCAATTAACTATATGAATCTTACGAAAGTCATAGTCCTGAAAATAAAAATGACGTCAAAGTTACGCAATTGCATTTCTGAATGTTAGTAGAGCCTACGATACCCGATGCATTTGCTTAAAAAGGTACAAGTAGGCAAAGATCAGGAAAAGGCGCAATCAGAAAAAGATTCCCACTCCAAAAACCGAGGTGGGAAAAAACCAAACTAACAATCAGGTACTTATACCATGAAACATATCGTAAGCCGAATGAGCAGCTATTTTCCCAATAGGTGGCCACTCAGTTACCTTAACTTAACTAAAAATATGAAAACATACATAAGGCGCCAACAGCACAAAAAATTTTAAACACCAAGACATAAAACAAAAAGAACCACTACAGAAGTATCGACTTGGAACGATCAGTAACACAAAGTTACTGGCGGGCTTAAACCGGTTTTACAGGTACCTAACCTCACCCTCAGCTTCTGCAGTGGTTCACAACATTTAGTTAGTTCTTCGGTCCTCGTGGTGAATCTCTAACTAGTCAATGAATCATCAAGAACAAACAAATAAATCATGATAAACATCCTGATGAATCAAAAACCAGGACTCACAGATTGAGTAAGCTGCCCGACGATGGAGATCCCTGGGCGCCGAATAACCTACTAACTCCGGAGCAAAAGAAAAACACCAGTTGGACCCCGGTGGGCCAAGCAACAGACAAGAAGCTCCGGCCCCAACCAACTAAAATGAATAGCTTTAAGTCGGGGCCATCATAGATTCTGACGCCCGACCCACCGGCGTGCAATTAAAGAAGGCAGCATAGTTATCAACCATGATTGGGTTAAAAACTAAGCATGCAGACTGTCGCATAACATTCAAGTTATAACCTATACGTCTGTAACGTGTTATGATTTTTCCGAACTGAAGAGAAAAATCATTTATTCCTTTAAGTTTCTTTAATTTGTAAACCAAGTCACCATAAAATTCAGGTTCCGAAAGGCCCTCACTTAAAAGTGTCTTTAACCCAACATTATATTTGGAAATCAATTCATAGTGTCTACGATAAAATTTAGAAAAGGTTTTTCGAAGTGTATGATACCGATAGTCCTGTTTAAGCACTGGTCAAACCTAACCTATTGTTAAGGTAGAACCATATCACAGGCAGTCTGTCGAAATTATTTTGCCTATGTTTATGACGATGCGGTTGCTATAGTTACCATTCAAGCAATTGATAATGGGGAAGATGTCGACGTAGTCTACCTTGATTTTTGCAAAGCCTTCGATAAGGTTCATCGTCGAAGGCTTTTAAAAGTGCAAGGTTATGGTATAAGGGGGAAAATTATAACTAAAATAAAGATTTCCTTTCGGATATAGAGCAAAGAGTTCTTGTTAATGACTCATCCTCTACATGGAAAGATGTTACAAGTGGTATACCCCAAGGCAGTGTTTCAGGTCCTGTCCTGTTCCTAGTCTTTATTAATGACTTGCCATAAGTTATTGAGGTGCTAATAAACTGACTATTCGCAGACGATGTAAAAATCTATGCTTTAGTCTCATCCCGAAATGATGAAAATAAAGTAAATAAAAAAGCCTAAACCGTGCAGTTGACTGGGCAGATATCTAGAGAATGCTCTTTAGTATCGTTAAATGTCACCACCTACACATTGGAAAACATGACAGTGATACCACTTATACTATGAAGTCAAAATGCCAAGAAATAGAACTAGAAAAAGTGAGAAACGAAAAAGATATAGGGGTTATAATAGATCAAAAATTAACTTTTCGTGACCACATAACAGCCAAAGTAAATATAGCTAAAAGAAACCTGGGTATAATTTTAAGAATTTTCACTTATATTGACGAAGAAATGTTCCTAAATTTATTTAAATCAATTGTATGCCCCCATATTGAGTACGCAACTCCAATCTGGTCACCGTTGTATAAAAAGACCAAATTATCATAGAAAATGCACAGAGAAGGTCAACAGAATTAGTTAACAGTTGTAAAAATCTAAGCTACCCGGAAAGACTGCAGAAACTAGGACTACCAACACTAGAGTATAGACGTGAAAGGGTTGATATGATACATTATCGTGTACTGAAAGTTTTGGAACTCTATAATTTACCAGACATTATTAGTTTGAAACAACAATTACCAACCAAAGATTCGTATACTGCTACGAAAGAGATTTCATGGATTCTCTTAACCATGATTACCAAGCTGATGTTATCGAGGCTTTTAATTCCACTTCTAGGTACCTCGATGACCTTTTGAACATTGACAACCCTTATTTTGAAGGTATGGTCAATCAAATTTATCCATCTGAACTACAGTTGAACAAAGCCAATATCTCGGATACCGAAGCCCCCTTTTTAGATCTACATCTTTCTGTTGCAAATGGATTTGTTTCTTCTAAAATTTATGATAAGCGCGATGACTTTGATTTTGATATAGTAAATTTTCCGTTTTTGGATGGTGACGTTCCTCGTCGTGCTTCTTATGGTGTATACATTTCGCAACTTATTAGGTTTGCTAGAGTCTGCAATCATGTTACAGACTTCAACGCTCGAAATAAATCTTTAACGGCCAAACTTCTCCAACAGGGCTATCGGTATCATAAACTTCGAAAAACCTTTTCTAAATTTTATCGTAGACACTATGAATTGATTTCCAAATATAATGTTGGGTTAAAGACACTTTTAAGTGAGGGTCTTTCGGAACCAGAATTTTATGGTGACTTGGTTTACAAATTTAAGAAACTTATAGGAAGTAATGATTTTTCTTTTCAGTTTAGAAAAATCATAACACGTTACAGACGTATAGGTTATAACTTGAATGTTATGCGACAGTCTGCATGCTTAGTTTTTAACCCAATCACGGTTGATAACTATGCTGCCTTCTTTAATTGCACGCCGGTGGGTCGGGCGTCAGACTCTATGATGGCCCCCGACTTAAAGCTATTCATTTTAGTTGGTTGGGGCCGGAGCTTCTTGTCTGTTGCTTGGCCCACCGGGGTCCAACTGATGTTTTTCTTTAGCTCCGGAGTTAGTGAGTTATTTGGCGCCCAGGGATCTCCATCGTCGGGCAGCTTACTTAATCTGTGAGTCCTGGTTTTTGATTCATCAGGATGTTTATCATGATTTATTTGTTTGTTCTTGATGATTCATTTACTAGTTAGAGATTCACCACGAGGACCGAAGAACTAACTAAATGTTATGAACCACTGCAGAAGCTGAGGGTGAGGTGACGGCCGTGTAAAATCGATTTAAACCCGCCAGTAACTTTGTGTTACTGATCGTTCCAAGTCGATACTTCTGTGGTGGTTCTTTTTGTTTTATGTCTTGGTGTTTAAAATATTTTTGTGCTGTTGGCGCCTTATGTATGTTTGCATATTTTTAGTTAAGTTAAGGTAACTGAGTGGCCACCTATTGGGAAAATAGCTGCTCATTCGGCTTACGAAATGTTTTCATGGTATAAGTACCTGATTGTTAGTTTGGTTTTTTCCCACCTTGGTTTTTGTTTGGAGTGGGAGTCTTTTTCTGATTGCGCCTTTTCCTGATCTTTGCCTACTTGTACTTTTTCATGGAAGGAAAAGGTCTATAGCTCTATTGCGGCGTACTGGGTCGCACTTGATATAGCCAATCCGATTGATCCGATCGACCTGAGCATACGGATTCCATACGGATTCTAAATCAAGTAGTCGCAATGGAGCGCGACGAAGCGCTCCGCCGTCCAAGGTGGTGTGTTCGGAGCAAGTCACGTGACCTGCTCTAAAAAACATGGCATCAACAATGTTTCAGTGCGAGAAGTGCAGAATTTATTTCTTCAGCATGGAGGTGTTTGTGAGACATCCATGCGTATTGCAGGGTAATAAACACGCCGTAATTCAAAATCATTTAAAGCAACAATCTTTATTGCTTTTCCTCACTTGTTTTAGTAATGGGAATGCACTCCGTTTGCCCACTTTCCCTTGATTTAGCGTGGTGCTCGGACCAATCCGATCACTCTTAAAATTTCTAAATCAAGTACGTCCCTGGAGGGAATCCTTGGTGCGTGATGCACAAAGTAAGACAACACTCAAATTCCTCGCATGTGAAAGTATATCACTTGGTGAGATTCATCCGGTTTGGGACTACAGAAAATTCAGTCAATGATGTCAGGAGGGCAATAGTTAAAGCAAGGTTGCTGACGGGGACGTGTCTCCTACAAACAAACATACTTAGATTCAGTCAGTATCAAGAAGATCCTGTGTGTAAACTGTGTAAGCAGCAAGAGGAGGACATTGTCCATATGCTGCTTTATTGTCCCCTGCTGTCAGAGATAAGAACATCCCATTACACTGAGCTGAGAGACTTTGTTTCAAATCATCTTGGACCCGAGACCTGGAGTAGTACCTTTTCTAAGAGAGAAAATATCGTTCAACTGATCATCGACTGTAGGGGGTTTTCTCACCTGTTCGAGGACGGAGATATTATTCATAAAATAGAAAGACTTTCTAGAAATCTGTGTTATAAACTTCACACTAAAAGACTGTCCATTTTACGTAATATGGAAGATGGCGGCCGGTGATGTGACCCGTAATCTGATGTAAACCAAAGTTTTTCCAGATAATTATCTAAATTCTACGCCCTATCGACATCGACATACCTACCCTGGATACAGGGGTGCTCCTCAGAAATATAGGAGGCTCATACTAATCAAAGAAGAAGAAGAAGATACAAATATACAAAATACTTAATGAAATTGACCAAGTCGAGAAAAAAAAGTTATTCACTCAAGCCCAGAGGTCATGCCTTCAAACTACACAATAGAAGATCACGGTTAAACGTTCGAGCAAATACATTTAGTAATCGTGTTAAATTCATGGAATGGCCTTACAGATACAGTGGTTAACGCACCCTCCATAAATAGCTTTAAAAGCAGCTTCAATAAACATTGGCACAGGCACCCTTTAAAGTTTGAAGCAACATGCTAACAACCTGGCCGCCAAACCAGAGATTTTAGACAAAACCAACAAGAAGCAACTTTCATGAGCTAATAGCTTGCTATGGTGTCGAATATAGTGAGTTCATAGGTAGGTAGGTAGGTAGGTAGGTAGGTAGGTAGGTAGGTAGGTAGGTAGGTAGGTAGGTAGGTATATCTATCTATCTTCTGATACTGAGTCGATCAATTTCTGATCATCACCTCAGGTGTGGGGTGGGTGGCTAAATTTAGAATTTAGTCAAGGGAAAATTAAACATTTGGGGTGGACCATTAAAACTATTTACAAGATATAGATGAGAGGCATACTAAAACGCATGCCTCTGGGCCAATGATTTAAATAGAAGCCTTAAATTCCTCAATGGTCTTAGATAGGACCACTGAAGAAGGGAGACTATTCCAAACCGGAATAGTTCTGGGGAAAAAGGAATTTTTCAGGGCATCACTATAGGCAAATGGTCTTGTGTATTGTGATTCATGTGATGCCCGAGTATGCCTTAGATTGGGTGCCGGGGTCAGGTATTTGTCTTTATCAAGAGACACTGTACCGGAGTGTATCTTGTAGAAGAAGGTTAAGGAGGACCGCTCCCTGCGAGACTCCAGGGATGGCCACTCAAGTTCGTCTAGCATTTCACCGACGCTACTGGTGTTCCTCCATCGCCTGCAGGTCCACCGGGCAGCAGTCCTCTGCACCTTCTCCACCATCTCAATCTGAGTTTCATGATAGGGATGCCAAATAGGAGCTGCATACTCAAGTTGAGGCCGAACCAATGTTTTGTATGCAACTTCCTTAGTATGCCTAGGAGCCAGTGCCAAATTGCGCCGAAGAAAACCCAAAGTCTTAGTTGCCTTGCATGTAATTTCAGAAATGTGTTGACCCCAATCAAGATCATCTGTGATAGTTAAACCGAGGTATTTAGCGGACTGAACCTGTTCTAATGTTTGCTGATGCAGTGTGTAATTGAAATCTATATGCCTGCTTGGATGTAGCCGCGTCACCCTCATTGAATGACATTTGCTAACATTGAATTTCATTTGCCAATCCATTTCCCATTTGGCCAAGCTATTCAGGTCATCTTGTAAAATTTGACAATCCAATGGTGACTTGACATTTCTGTATAAAACACAATCATCAGCAAATAGCCGAACAGATGACCTGATGTTGTCAGGAAGATCATTAATGAAAATAAGAAATAGGACCGGTCCTAAGACCGATCCTTGTGGGACACCAGAAAGAACCGGGACTGGGTCTGAGGCACGGCCATCTAATACCACTTTTTGAGAGCGCTCAGAGAGCCACGAGTCGATCCACTTATGTGTAGATCCTCTAATCCCGTAGAAGTCAAGTTTGTATAATAACCTTTTATGTGGGACCTTGTCAAAGGCCTTAGCGAAATCCATGACAATCACATCCGTCTGCCTGTGGCCACGACCCACTGCTCGGTCCAGATTACTAACCAAATCATGATAAAACTGAACTAACTGGGTTTCGCAAGACCTTTGACTTCGGAACCCATGCTGACAGTCAGCAAGAATGTTTTCAAGAGCCAAGTGTTTGTTTATGTTGCTGATTATTATATGCTCTAGAGTTTTGCAACAGATACAAGTAAGCGACACCGGTCGATAATTAGCTGCATCGTATTTCTCACCTTTCTTAAATACCGGGGCTACATTTGCCTGTCGCCAATCGTCTGGTACAGCACCCTGAGCAAGCGACTCATTGAAGATATAGGTCAGTACAGGAGCAATTTCAGAACTACATTCCTTCAACACCCTAGCACTCAGGCCATCTGGCCCAGGCGCCTTATGTATATTCAAGTTATTCAACAGTTTAATGACCCCATTGGGGTCAACTGTAATTTCACCCATAGCGGTGAAAGGACTTGTGCCTTTGGAGGGGATTTCATCATCTGATTCGCGAGTGAAGGCTGACTGAAACTGCCTATTACAAATATTAGCCTTATCCAAAGTGTCAGTCTTCAAGATACCATTTTCTCTAAGAGTATTGATCCCAGACGCGTCTTTCTTTAGGGACTTAACAAATGACCAAAACTTTTTTGCCTTTTCATTTTTTCGGGGACAATCGGGATCAGGGTTATCATTTTCAAAGGAGAAGATATTGGTAATATGCTTCCAATATGCATCTCTAATGCTCTTTTGAACATGTGCTCTGAACCGTTTGTAATGGTTCTTAATGTCAGGGCTGCTTGACTTGCGAGCACGAAAGTAAAGTTTATCACGTTTCCTTATCAAGCGTTTGATCGAGCTATCGATCCATGGTAAGCTATATTTTGTCTTGGTCATTTTTGATGGAATAAACCTTTCAATAGCCGAGAGAACCTCCGACTTAAAACTGACCCACATGTCATTGACTGACACCTGACTATGGTCAGTTGAAAGGAACGAATCCCTATAGCGCGCTAGATGGTCATGGAGACCGTCCATATCCGCTCGTTTATATAGGAAAATCTTACGCGGGGCCTGCTGAATCCGTTTAGCCTTTATGTCATATTCAATATAGACAATGTCATTATCTGCTTTGCCGATCGGGGGCATCCCTTTAACACGGTTAATTGGGGATGGCGAGTTAGTGAAGAGTAAATCAAGGGTCTTGTCTTCTCGGGTGTGTATATTTACCATTTGGGAGAGGCAATGATCCTGTATTATCTCCACAAGTTTAGTCTGAACTGGCCTCTTTGGGACCCCCTCGGGTACCTGCATTGTGCTCCACTCAATATCACCACAATTGAAGTCTCCGCCTACAAGAACATGGGCATTTTTATTTGACATAATCCGAGAAAGTGAAGTATTAAAATCCTCAAGATATTTCAGTTCAAGCTCCTGAGTTGGGAACCTAGGGGGACGATAGAATGATCCAAGGTACAAAGTCCTACATCCAATAATGTTCAACTTACACCAAATTATTTCGCACTTGGTGTCCAATTCCGGAGCTTCAGTACAGAGAAGATCACGCCTAAAAGCAATGAAGACACCACCATGCGCATCACTAGCTCTGTCTTTCCGGATAGCATCAAAGGAATCTGGAAAAATCTCTGAGTTTTTAATGTCTGGGGTTAACCATGACTCATTCCCCAATATGATGTCAGGTTTAGCCGATTCTATGACAGTGTGAATTTCAGCCTTTTTATTTTTAATTGACTGACAATTCATGATCAAAATTCTCAAGGGGTGGGTCAGGTAGGTAGGTAGGTAGGTAGGTAGGTAGGTAGGTAGGTAGGTAGGTAGGTAGGTAGGTAGGTAGGTAGGTAGGTAGGTAGGTAGGTAGGTAGGTAGGTAGGTAGGTAGGTAGGTAGGTAGGTAGGTAGGTAGGTAGGTAGGTAGGTAGGTAGGTAGGTAGGTAGGTAGGTAGGCCATTTGTCACACCATGCCATTTGTCACACCATGCAGTCGATAATATAGTTACGGGATGCGGGAAGCCTGCATTCTCGCGAGATCAGACGATACCTCATCTTGATCTCTTGCATTTGACGCTTTGAATTCTGGGATATAGCCGATTTTGGCTACAGACGACACACGAAGAAAGCTGGGGCATCCCGCATGAATTTCCCAGATCCCATTGGCCAACTACGACAGGTCAGTGCGTGAAGCGCTACCTGTCAGCGACAATGTCGACAATGGGGAAGCCTGTTTCGCGTCATAGGGCAACCGTAAATTTTCCGCCCATTTCAGGACAATAGGATCCAAAAAAAATTGCGCATGCGTATTTACACCGGCCACGTATTTTTCGACCAACACGGCAAAAACATCATAATTTGACATTTATTCAGTCAACATGGTAGGTATCGTTAATTGATGATCATGGAAACATCGTGCTTGCGATGATTAAACGACATGTCTACGTTTGAGGGCATGGAATTTTGATCTGATCGCTTGTCGGTTCTATGTTGCTATTTTTTAAAAGTGGGTGGGGTATACATAGTATATACTACTGTCAAATAACACCTCTCATTGCCATTCTTTTGTTCTAAAAGCTGTGACAGTTGCCTGTATGACTCTCTGATAAGAGCATCGGTAGTCTGTTGGTAGGTGCCTTGCAAATAATGGAAGAAAGAAAAATTTAGTTCAGTTTATGACAGTACTCTGTTTTAAAACCAAATATGACAGATACATTGGAAACAACAAATTCACAACCAATTTAAATCTACTAAATTTATATTTAATACTGATAAACGACTGTCAGAATATTACTCAAGAACTGTCTATTAAACCCGGAAGTTGGAATATACTATAAGTCACGAAAAGAAGAGATGTAGAAGATGAGTTTTCGGAACTCATCAACTCTATACTAGAACCAGTACCAGTACCAGACAAAACTGGTCCAGGAAGTGCGGTTGCTTTGTGGTTAGCCCACTGGCTTCTGGAGGCCTCTTTGATCCCTGGCGGTAGCAAGGAAAATTTGGTGTCTGATTGGCCCGTCTCATATGAGCTGAAATAATCTCAACATTAAACTTTGAATTGCACCACATATTCAGAATCCAAGATTTTGCTAGACTGAGTTCAAGTTGTCTGAGGCCATGTTGTCCTGAACCCAAATATGGTACTCTGAAGACTTATGGAAGATCCAAGTCATAACCTACTAGTGGAAGGGGAAAGCTAGAACAATTCTGAAAATATGTCACGTGGAACCATGCCTGGAAGGTGACAGTTAAATTATTGTTGATTGTTGAATACCACTGTTGGAATTAAAGTGTGACAGGTTTTCCAATGATAATCAGTAATTTTTGATTGTGATACACACATTGAATATTTCACACAGGGATTTTTTTTTTTGCAATTTTGGGAAGGGGCCTTGGGGGCCTTTCTGCTTGGAAAATTAGCAACGTAAACCCTGAATTTGGGAAATTTTCTGAATATTCAAAGTTGATAATATTTTCCAAGTTGACATAGTTAATCAAGCTTATGCATTTAGAATCATTTAATTATAGCATGAAATTAAATTTAAAGACCATTTCAAACAGCAGAACTTGAGTTTCACAGTGAATTGAACTATACTCATCAAAAGAAGTTTTGCACCAGATAATATTTTTCTAATTTTAAAATAATGTCTAGTATAGATATTTTTGAAATAAACTTTTAAAACTTAATAGCATCTTAAAGGGCTGGACTTCCTGAATAACAAATCAACATTTTTTTTTAAAAAAGATTAATTAAAAATGTGCAAAAATGCATGTTTTTGAAATCACCAAAATTTGGGATGCAGCAAAAAGCCCACATCTTTATTTCTGGCAAATTCTGGGCTTCCAAACCCGAATTCGTTTCACATCCTCATTCGAGATACTGAAAGCAGTCATTTAAAGCAAAAAACTAAAAATTGATTTGTTTGGACAAAAACACTATTTTTGACCAAAAATAATGATTTCTGAGATTTTGTTTAAATTCTAAGATAAAGCTTAGTAACTCATCTCTCCAAAAACTTGGGTTGTTTTTCTTTCAAACACAGTATGCAGCACCCATTAATGTTTAACTGGAGGTACTGGTTTTCAACCCATCCAAATTCAGAATTTATTAAAAGCTGCATACCAAAAAAGTACTCATGCAACATCTTTGACATGAGATTGCCTTTCACAGAAAGAAAACAGGCGGCAGGTTTTTGTGTCAAAACATCTCATAGTGATCCAAAATTGAAATGAATTTTGATTTTACTCATTTTTTCTAATATTTATCATTTTTTCTCAAAAATTGCAATTTTGTCAAAAATTGATTTTTTACTAAAATTTTGAGATTTTTTAAATTGTTTTAAGGCTTAATCATTAGCTTTGGAACTCTTGTGTGTAAATTTGGAAACAAAAATGTGTTCTTAGTGCTGTGGAATTTTTTCGATTTTACAATTTTCAGCATTTACAGAACATGGGAATTTTCAATTTTTCCTAAAATCGTTTCCGCAACGATTTTTGGTCTTATCACACACATTATCAAACTCATTCAGACTGTGCAAATTCAAAAAGCTAGGTTTAAAATTTGTTAGTTAACATGGTTAAAATGTCACTTAAAAATATGAAAAAAATCTAAATGGTGCTAAACTTCTTTTGATGAGTATATAGTAAATTATTTTCAGCTGTGATTGGGAATTTCTTTCTCCAAAGTGGGAAAAAATTCATCTAAATCTCATTGGGAATGGGTCCTTATTTCGGTCCCTGAGACACCAAAAAAAATCCCTGTCACATCTAACATGTAAGGCTACTTTCTTTCAGCCATTAAGGTTAGATATAAAGCGGAAGCTGTCTGCGCGATCTGATCGTGTCAAGTCAGTTGACCTTCACCCATCGGAACCGTGGATGCTGGCCAGTTTGTACAATGGCAATGTTCATATTTGGAATTTTGAGTCACAGGTAGTTTGGACTGTGTCTAGGCCCAAAGGAAGTTTCTAAGCTGTGCACTGTGCAGCAAGTAGTTAGTATGTACTTGTACATGGAAATACTCTGCATAAACTTGAAAAAAAAATTCTGATAAAAGAAAAATCGTATGTATTTATGGAAGTGACTTTCACACTAAAAGATATTCACATGGGGTTGAAGATGCATTTGAATCCAACTTTGGGAAAAAATTTAGCTATGGGAAAGTATATAAAATACTTGTGCAGAGACTAAAGTAATGCAATATACAATTGTACAGTGCAGGGCTTTCACACTTCCAGGCCACACCTTGTATGCATGGTTTGTATACAGCTTTTATGTATCAGTGCTTTAACTACAGAACAGATACAGGGCATATGCTGTGTGAATGGATGTGCATCTGCAAAACCGAAGTTGTAGATCAGCTGTGTCATGACTGTGCGTCTGTTCAGTGCATTTGATTTTGCCACATTAAAATTTGAAGCCTCTACAGCTATACACTTCTTTGTCTGATCTGATCAGAAATGCCCTGAACTGATGTTTTTCTCATTATGCTGCACTAATAACAGCAAAATATGCACCTTATCTGTTCAAATGCTTCGAGTTAATGTTCTGTTGCTTTGCACATTTATAGCCTAGAAACATTCTTTATGTTTGACTTAATTTCTGAATTTCTAAATATGTGTACATGTATCTTTGATTCTTGGCAGACTACAATCCAGTTTGTTTCTAGGCTTCATGCTTATTATAGTTGAGAGATGCAATAAGAAGTAATAACAGAACTTTTGGCATGTATTTACTGTAAATGTAAAAACTTATGGAATACCAAAGCTGTAACTCTATCTGAAAAGGTGTGAATTTGAGTAATGAATTTGTGGAGAAAAAAAAACTGCATTGTTTCTTGTTGCATTCTCAAAATAGCACAGCGCATACCCTAGTCTTTGTACTGCCTAACCTTTCCTTTTTATTTTAACTTTTTTTCAGCCCCTCAAGTTAAATATTCGGCGTGTATTGTCTACGCGGTCTGACCGTGTGAAATCAACTGACCTACATCCAGAAAACCCATGGATGTTGGTTAGTTTATTCAGCGGACAGGCACAGATTTGGGACGCTGAACGACAGGTTTGCATCTTTCATATCATGCGATTAGTTGATCTGATGAATCATATCTGTGAAATCAATTCTAATAATCAGTCCCATATATATAGAATTCCACAAATTATGAAATGAACAAATAAAAGATATTAAAATATTTAGATGGATCATGATGTACACTTGCTTATATTTTTCCTTGTCAAATTTCATTAATTTAATATACTTGCACCTGAAATTTGTCCAAAATTACTTAACCTGTAAATTATCTCTTTCATGTAGATTATGTTATGTATGTTGGTTGTGATTTGTTTTGTGGTAATGCATTTTGTGGCAGGGCTTTTTCTCTATACAAAACTGGGTCCGGTTTCCGGTACCAAACTTTTTCCCAATTGGCTGAGAAAGTCCCAATTGACCTGGAACATTCCCAATTAGCAGAAAAATCCGAATTTAAAAGGTAAACTTTCCCAACTTTGTTAAAAAATGCACAATTTTTTCCCAAATTGTCATATTTTTTCCCCAAAATCACGCAATTTTTTCCCAATTTCATCGGTACCAAAAATTTTCCCAAAAGGTCAGAAAAAGCCCTTAGTGGTAATGCAATGTCTATGATGAGTCTGTTAATCATGTTTTATTGACTTGAAGGGCTGAAAAGTATTCACTTACATATAGTTTAATTTCCACATGACCCAAGCTCTATGAAAATATTTGGTTCGTCCTATATAACTAATTAAAGGTTGATAGGCCTGTACTTTCAAATGTTGTGATCAGCACAAGTTAATCACTGCCAATATTTGAACCGCATCATGTGAAAATCTCAATTTTACCTATGCGAAAACAAAGGTGCAGATCAGCTGTGCAGTAACTGCACAGCTGATCAGTGCCTTTGTTTTCGCTACTCGTATAGTCGTTCAATTTTTCCATTCTTCTTCCTAAATCGGAAATTTCAAGCTTATATCCATCTTCTGTAGCTGCACAGACCAGTTTGTGTCAGACCTGGTCTGAAACCCCAAAGACCGGTTTTCTCATGTCGCGGCTCATATTTTGTAGTGTTATTACAAAAATGGGCTCAACTATCACCAGTACTAACCATTTTTGTACACCGGTCAGTTAATGTAGTTTCTATCCATAATTCACCCTGGTGAACACAATCAGAGGTTTTCCAATTTTAGTTCTAGGCTTAATTATACATTAAATTAATTATACGTAATATTCGAAAATTACTTGATATTTATTGAAACAATGGACATTGTAAGATAAACTGTCTGACTAACATATTTGAGCCGCATCAAGAGAAAACTGGATTTTTGCCTATGCGAAAACTAACGCGCTAATCAGCTTCGCAGTTACTGGGAAGCTGATCAGCACCTTTATTTTCGCCACACGGATAGCACAATATTATTCCTTTACTTTCTAAATCCAAAATTTTTAGCTTCTAGCCATCTTCTGTTACTGCACAGGCCGGTTTGTGTCAGACCTTGTCGGAAACCACAAAGACCGTTTTTCTCGCGTCGTGGCTTATTTGTTGGTTGCTTTGTACATGTAAATACAGAAATAATCCTTAAAGTTTGAGTCCAGTTGATCTAAGATTAAGTAAGAAATAGTGTAACATTCATAACTTGTTAATTTTTTCTCATTTTGTAATAACATCATTAAACATAATATATTTATTCATTTTCCATTCTAATAAAAGTAGTATCTGTCATGAGACTTTAATGGTATACATGAACTACGAAAGAAAATTATACTCCATAATTTAAAGTAGAAATGTTTTGAAATTATTATACTGCATACTTTAAAAGTAAAAAAAAAAACTGTTTTGAAGTTACTTAATTTTGTCCTTAATGTTGTACATGTATAATTGTTTTATCAATGATTAATTGCAGCAACTGATTAAGTCCTTTGAAGTCTGTGACCTGCCTGTGAGAAATGCCAAGTTTGTCGCCAGGAAAAACTGGGTCCTTACTGGATCGGTAAGATATTTACTAATAACTTAAAAGAGCTGCCGCATGGGAAAACCAACAACCTGAATAGGTGAAAACAAAGGCGCAGATCAGCTTCGCAGTAACTGCATAGCTGATCTGCGCCTTTGTTTTCGCTATGCGGATAGTACAATCCCTTTTCTTTCTGAATCCAAAATTTCCAGCCTCCAAACATCTGTGACTGTACAGCCCAGTTTGTGTGGGACTTGGTCGGAACCCAGATTGTTGGTTTTCTCATGCACAGGCTCAAATGCAATATAATTATTATAGTAAGCCTTAAATGCCCATTACAAGACTTCTGTCAGGCCATTTGTTTGCTATTTGGAGAGTATGTATAATGTCCGATATTAAGACAATAAAGCAAGGCTGGACAATGCCATCTTGATTTTCTGATAATTGGTCGTCAAATGCTGTTCATAATATTTGCACTTAAGAAAATTCTTTAGATTTAGCCATTATAGGATTACTTTCCTTTTGTTGATCGTGTAAAAATTGAAAAGCACAACATATACCTGAATATACAGCTATGTTGATGAATTATGGGAGTTGCCCAAGGGTGACAAGGTGGCATCAAGTGGATTCTTGTTCCTAAAGGTGTTGGCTATCATAATCAGTCAAAACATTTTCTATACACCGCAAATCCAGGTCCACCCCAGAATCTGCGAGACTAAACCATGGAGGAAACCTTTCTTGTTTTTAATCTGCATATACCATTGTGCATATACACTTGTGAAATATACCATTTTATCACATATAAATACTTGTCTCTCAACCGTTAGGATGATATGCATGTAAGATGTTACAACTACAATACACTAGAGAGGGTCCATCAGTTTGAAGCCCACAGTGATTATATCAGATCTATAGCCGTACATCCAACACAACCTTTCTTCCTAACAAGTAGCGGTAAGTGGATAAGTTGAGCTGCTTGATGAGGAAACCAACAGTGTTGTTTTAGAACAGGTCCGACACAAACTGGGCTGTACAGTCACAGAAGACAGCTAGAAGCTTGAAATTTCGGATTTAAAAAGAAGAGGGATTGTACTTTCCGAGTAGTGAAAACAAAGGCGCTGATCAGCTTCACGGTTACGGTGAATCTGATCTTCGTCTTTGTTTTCACCTATGCAAATTGTTGGTTTTCTCATGTGGCGGCTCAGTTATTAGTTTCTGGAGACTGTAAGGATGCATTGAGCTGTGACATGAGAAAACTGGTCTTCGGGATTTCTGACCAGGTCCAACACAAACCAACCTGTACAGTCTCTTAAAAAGGCTAGAAGCTTGAAATTTCGGATTTAAGAAGAAGAGTAATTGTACTATCCATGTAGCCAAAACAAAGGTGCTGATCAGCAGTTACTACACAGCTGATCTGTGCCTTTGTTTTCGCATTGGCCAAAACCAGTTTTCTAGCTATGCGGCTCCATTATGCATCATGTAATGAATGATGTGATTTTGCCATGGTTAAAGCCTATAAACTTTGAATAATTTGATTTTTCTGTGTAACATTCTTTTCAAGTTAAGCATAATTATTTTCGACACAAAAAAGAAAATAGTAAGACAAAAATGTGAAGTAGATAAAATTTACAAGCTGGCAAGCTCACTATTTATTGCTGGTTGGTTGTTTGACTTGGGATTTAACGTCCCACCAACTGTTCAGGTCATATGGAGACGGGACCTCGATTCCTAGTCTCATCTGACAGACTGGAGAAACCCGTGATCTATCCTGCGACTCCTGGTTTACAAGGCGAGTGACAAAACCACTGTGCCACAGAGGCTCTGATATAATGTAGCATGATGTAAATCAGAAAAATTCATTGAAAATGTAAAAAGAATATGACAAAAGTCCTTATTTTCTAGATGATATGTTGATCAAACTGTGGGATTGGGAGAAGAAATGGACGTGTACACAGGTGTTTGAGGGCCACACACACTATGTGATGCAGATTGTTATTAACCCTAAAGATAACAACACATTTGCCAGTGCATCTTTGGACAGAAGCGTGAAGGTAATAAACAGTAATGGTAGCCTAAGTAATTATTAGCTCACCTGAGCCGTTGGGCTCACAAGGTGAGCTTATAGGATGGCCATGATCCGGCGTCCGTCCGTCGTCCGTCCGTCCACAATTTCAAAGATCTTCTTCTCTGAAACCGATTGGCCAACCAAAGCCAAATTTTATATGAAGCATCTATAGGAAGGGGGAACCAATGTGTATATAAGAAATCCAGGTCACATGACCAAGATGGCCGCCATGCCCATATATGGTAAAAACCCTTCAAAAATCTTCTTCTCCAGAACTGGTGGACTGATTTCAACGAAACTTGGCATGAAGCATTAATGGCTCAAGCACTACAATGTGTATATAAATCATGACCCTGTGATGACCTTGACTTATTTTACGGCAAGGTCAACATAGGTCGCCAATGCATTTGAATGGGAAAAACTTTTAAAATGTCATTTAAAGTCATTTAAAGTGAAAGTCTTGCAGGATATGGGCAGTAGGACTGAATTTTAATGATTCTGAAAAAAAATTGGACCCCAGGGGCTCATATGCCCCCACCCGGGGCAATATACATGTATATTACCATAATATTCAAACATCATCTCCTCTGAAACCGCTTGGCCAATCAAAGCCAAATTTTATGTAAAGCATCAATAGGAAGGGGTAATCAATATGTGTATAGATAATCCAGGTCACATGACCAAGATGGCTGCGATGCCCATATATGGTAAAAACCCTTCAAAAATCTTCTTCTCCAGAACAGGTGGATCGATTTCAAAGAAACTTGGCATGAAGCATCGATGGCTCAAGCACTACAATGTGTATGTAAATCATGACCCTGTGATGACCTTGACTTATTTTACGGCAAGGTCAACATAGGTCGCCAATGCATTTGAATGGGGAAAACTTTTAAAATGTCATTTAAAGTCATTTAAAGTGAAAGTCTTGCAGGATATGGGCAGTAGGACTGAATTTTAATGATTCTGAAAAAAATTGGACCCCAGGGGCTCATATGCCCCCACCCCGGGGCAATATACATGTATATTACCATGATATTCAAACATCATCTCCTCTGAAACCGCTTGGCCAATCAGAGCCAAATTTTATGTGAAGCATCAATAGGAAGGGGTAATCAATGTGTATATAAATAATCCAGGTCACATGACCAAGATGGCCGTGATGCCCATATACATGGTAAAAACCCTTCAAAAATCTTCTTCTCCAGAACAGGTGGATCGATTTCAAAGAAAGTTGGCATGAAGCATCGATGGCTGAAGTACTACAATGTGCATATAAATCATGACCCTGTGATGACCTTGACCTTTTTTTACGGCAAGGTCAACATAGTTCGCCAATGCATTTGAATAGGGAAAACTTTTAAAATGTCATTTAAAGTCATTTAAAGTGAAAGTCTTGCAGGATATGGGCAGTAGGACTGAATTTTAATGATTCTGAAAAAAATTGGACCCCAGGGGCTCATATGCCCCCACCCCGGGGCAATATACATGTATATTACCATGATATTCAAACATCATCTCCTCTGAAACCGCTTGGCCAATTGAAGCCAAATTTTATGTGTAGCATCAATAGGAAGGGGTAATCAATGTGTATATAAATAATCCAGGTCACATGACCAAGATGGCCGTGATGCCCATATACATGGTAAAAACCCTTCAAAAATCTTCTTCTCCAGAACAGGTGGATCGATTTCAAAGAAAGTTGGCATGAAGCATCGATGGCTGAAGTACTACAATGTGCATATAAATCATGACCCTGTGATGACCTTGACCTTTTTTTACGGCAAGGTCAACATAGGTCGCCAATGCATTTGAATAGGGAAAACTTTTAAAATGTCATTTAAAGTGAAAGTCTTGCAGGAAATGGGCAGTAGGACTGAATATTAATGATTCTGAAAAAATGGACCCCAGGGGCTCATCTGCCCCCACCCCGGGGCAATATACATGTATATTACCATAATATTCAAACATCTCCTCTGAAACCGCTTGGCGAATCAAAGCCAAACTGTATGTGAAGCATCTATGGAATGGGGGAATTAATGTATATATAAATTATCTAGTTCACATAACCAAGATGGCTGCCATGCCCATATATGGCAAAAACCCTTCAAAAATCTTCTTCTCCGAATTTTGAGGACAGATTTCAAAGAAACTTGGTATGAAGCACCAATGGCTGAAGTACTACAATGTATATATAAATCATGACCCTGTGGTGACCTTGACCTATTTTACGACAAGGTCAACATAGGTCGCCAATGCATTGGAATGGGGAAAACTTTTAAAAGTCATTTGAGGTGAAAATCTTGCAGGAAATGGGTAGTAGGACTAAATATTAATGATTCTGAAAAAAAAAAAAATGGACCTAAGGGCTCATATGTCCACACCCCGGGGCAATATACATGTATATTACCATAATATTCAAACATCTCCTCTAAAACCACTTGGCCAATTGAAGCCAAATTTTATGTGAAGCATCTATAGGATGGGGGAACCAATGTGTATATTAATAATCTAAGTCACATGACCAAGATGGCCACCATGCCCATATATGGTAAAAACCCTTCAAATATCTTCTTCTCTGAAACCAATAGATTGATTTTAATGAAACTTGGCGTGAAGCATCCATGGACAGAATATTGATTAGTCTGAAAAAAGAAAACGGCCCAATGGCTTCATCTGCCCCTGCACTGGGGTTAAATACCATAATATTCAAACATGTTTATTGGTATATGCAGCAGACTCAGGTGAGCGTTTACAGGACCATTGGTCCTCTGGTTAAGTATTCTATTGCCAGTCTTGGTGATTCTTTCATGAAGACTGTCGTGAAAACATTTTGCAACCTTTCTGTCCCTGCTGATTCAAGAAGAGGATTGTTTATAGGACAAGAATGTGTGCTGCTGTCGCCAGGTCTAAAACTTAACTTGAAATACTGTAGATCCGGAAATATACGCGAGAGCCTAATTTTCGCTAATATTCGCGAATTGGTTGCCTCGCAAATTCAAAGTTCTGGCTAATTAAGAGTCACTATAAACATTATAGAATACATGGACACTCACTTGCGAATTCAAGAACTCACTAATAATTCGGAAATTAAGAATTTCGCGAAATAAAAGTCTCGCGAAAAATTCCGAATTTACAGTAATATGGCAAATGGCTAGGATAAGCTTCAACAGCCGACAAGGTTTGAAATGACATGAAATGTACGTATGGGCCTGAAAACTCATATTACATACAATTGTGCCTAGACCTGGGTGCTAACTAGATTCCATATTCCATATCACAAGCTTCAAAATCTAGACCAGTTTGACTTTACAGTTATGCTCACTATATGCCTATCAATACCATACTTCACTAGCCACATATAAGTTAATAACAAATTTTAATACATCTCATCTGACAAAGTTTAGATTCATATTCTGTCGCATTCCTTCACCTTGTAGGTATGGCAGTTAGGTTCCTCCACCCCTAACTTCACTCTGGAAGGCCATGAGAAGGGAGTTAACTGTGTTGACTACTACACTGGGGGAGATAAACCATACCTCATTAGTGGGGCAGATGACAAACTTGTGAAGATTTGGGATTACCAGAACAAGACGTGTGTACAGACACTGGAGGGCCATGCACAGAATATCTCTGCCGTTTCATTTCATCCAGAACTGCCAATCATAATGACAGGCTCAGAAGATGGTATGTATATGTGAAGAAACAATTTCATGAGAAGTCTGTAGCTAATGGGTATTGATTAATTGCGAGACAAATGAGGATTTTAATATTTTCTATAGGAACAGTTTGATCCCTGGATGTAAGCACTTATAAATCAAAATAATAAAATATGCCAAAGGTGACTCTTTGTTAACAGTTGTTTGCAATAGTGGTCACATGGACCACTCTTTACTTTTACATTTGGTGATCTATAAAACCATGAGAGCACTATGGTTTGGATTGGCATTTAAGTACAGCTCTTGCTAAGGACCATGCAAAGGGTGATATATCCATGGTAACAGAATTGGTCAATTTGTGTGCCATAGTGTAGCACTTATGACCAAACGTTGATAGGTACAATATTTCTTTGATTGAATGTCAGTTACCATGGCAACCAACAATTTTCATTTTTAGCACATTTTTCACCATGAACGTGACTAAAATTCTGATTTTTCACCATTTTCATGAGCTAAAGCTTACTACCAAGGAAATCAAAATCAAGTTTTGATTTAAGTGAGTGATGAAGTCATATCAGGTTAATAATATGATATATAAACAATGGCCAAAAGATTACCTTTGGCCCAAAAAATAAGCTTTCAATGGGAGGGGGGTTACCTGAAATCCTGATTTTAGCTAAATCCCGAAAATTGGACAATTTCAATGTATTTTTTCTCCCATGATGGACCTACTGTAAGACAATGGTGCCTTTTATTCAATAATATGAACCATTTACTTAAACAAAAAACCAAGAAACCCGTGTGTTTTTCTTTCTTTGCTTGGAAAAATATTAAGGTAGCGATGACCATTTTCAAAATTTGTAAATTTAGAGAAAATTTGCACATTTAAACATAATTTTTCTCTCATGATGGACCTAATGAAATTCATTGATGCCTTTGAGTCAATTAAATCATGCCTTTGCTTGAATATGATGGCAAGAAACTTGTTTGTTTTTCTTTCTTTGCCTGAAAAAATATTAAGGTAGCGGTAACCATTTTTCAAAACCTGTATATTTGGTAAAATTCGCATTTTTCAACAGAACTTCTCTCTCATGATGGACCTACTATATGTAAATTATTCCTTTTATTCAATAAAATGATCCATATACTTGAATAAAAAAGCAAGAAACCTGTGTGTATTTTTTTGTTGGCCTGAAAAACTATTAAGGTTGCGGTTACCGTTTTCAAAATCTGTAAATTCGGAGAAAATCTGAACATTTCAACATATTTTTTCTTTCATGATGGCCCTAATGTAAGTCAGTGATGTCTTTCATTCAAGTATTTGATGCCTCTGCCTGAAAATGATGGCAAGAAACCTGTGTGTTTTTCTTGCTTTGCCTGAAAAAATATTAAGGTAGTGGCAACCATTTATCAAAATCTGAATATTTGGTAAAATCTGCATATTTCAACATAACTTCTCTCTCATGATGGACCTACTGTATGTTAATTATACCTTTTATTCAATAAAGTGATTCTTATATTTGAATAAGAAGGCAAGAAACCCATGTGTTTTTCTTTTGTTGGCCTGAAAAACTATTAAGGTAGCGGTTACCATTTTCAAAATCTGTAATTCAGAGAAAATCTGCACATTTCAACGTAAGTTTTCTCTCACGATGGACCTAATGCAAGTCAGTCATGTTTGTCATTCAACTAAATGATGCTGTTGCATAATTATGATGGCAAGAAGCCTGTGTGGTTTTCTTCTTTGCCTGAAAAAATATTAAGGTAGCGGTATCCAGTTTTCAAAATCTGTATATTTGGTAAAATCCCCACATTTCAACATAACTTTTCACTCATTATGGAACTACTGTATGTTTATTATTCGTTCTATGCAGTAAAATGGTTCTTATACTTGAACGAGAAGGCAAGAAACTCATGTGTTTTTCTTTTGTTGGCCTGAAAAACTATTAAGGTAGTGGTTACCATTTTCAAAGTCTGTAAATTCAGAAAAAATCTGCACACTGCAACATATTTTTCTCTCCAGATGGACATATAAGTCAATGATGCCTTTCATTCAAGTAACTGATGCCATTGTCTGTATATGATGGCAAGAAACCTTTTTAAAAAAAGGTACCGCTACCTTAATATTATTTTCATGCAAACAAAGAAAAACACACCTTAAATGAAAGTGTCATCACAGGGTCACATTGTAGTACTCTAGTTTCTAAATGCTACATGGTAAGTTTCATTGAAATAAGTCCACAGGTTCCTGAAAAGAAATTTACAGGCTCCCATCTTGGTCACAACACCAGAATAATGGTCAAATACCTTGGATCCCCTGCCTATAATGCTTCATATAAAATTTGACTCTGCTTGGCCAAGAAATTTCAGCAAAGATCTTTGAAAATTTGGATAATGGACAGACATTGCTGACAGAAACCAGATACATGCCTATTGTATATAAGTTCACCTGTAAAACTTCTGCTCAGATATTTGTTTGTTTGAATTGAGGCTAAACACCCCAGTCAAAATGTTTGTCATGTAGAGACGGAGCCAAATTTTTCTAGGTATCAACCAGCATTCCTATTTGCTTTAAACACAAAACAATGCAGTGCACCCAAAGTTGAGGGGGCATATTGGTTTGGGTCTGTCTGTGCAGTCAGTCTGTCAGTCAGTCCCTCCGTCAGTCTGTCAGTCAGTCTGTCAGTCAGTCTGTGATGCCTGAGCACTCGGTCAGGAACCGTTAAAGCTAGGATCTTGAAATTTGGTATGTAGTTTGTATATGAAAATTAAGAGGACCCGTATTTTTCTTTCAGGTAAATTCAAGGGGCTAGGGACCAATTCTGTGAGAGTTATTTCCCTTTTTAATTCTTGATAAAGTGAACAGATAGTGGATACCTTGTGTGCGCAACTCCTCCTACAGTTTTATTCCGATTCTCTTTAAACTTTACAGATGTTGTGACCATGCTTTGAAGATATGCATGTGGTTTGGATATAATCCTCAGATTAATTTTTGTCACTTTTTTCGCAATTTGAACTTAGCCATTTTTCGAGTATTTTGACAATGAAAGTGGGTACCTTGTGTGCGCAACTCCTCCTACAGTTTCACGCCAATTCATTTAAAACTTTACATGTATTATGGGCATGGTCTGAAGATATGCATGTTATTTGGATATAATCCTTGGATTATTTTTGTCATTTTTTTCACAATTTGAACTTAGTCATTTTTTCGGGTATTTTAGTGGATGGATAGAGGGTACCTTGTGTGCGCAACTCCTCCAACAATTTAATACCGATACTTTTGAAACTTTGCAGACATTGTGACCATGCTTTGAAGATATGCATGTGGTTGGGATATACTCCTCAGATTAATTTTTGTCACTTTTTTACAATTTGAACTTAGTCATTTTTTGGACATTTTTACATCTTGAAAGTGGCTTACCAGTTGGGGGCATAGTGTTTCATAAACACATTTTCTAGTTTAATACTTTCATTAATATGAACATGTGTATCATATGGTTGTCTAAGGAGGATGTCCTTCTTTCTTTATTTTTTTTTTTTTTTTTTTGAAAAATGAAAAAAAAAGTGTAGGTTCACAGATAAAGTTAAGGTAGGGTAGAGAAACCCTAAGCACAGCTATTTTTATTTTAGGCCTAGGCCATCAAGCTCTCCCATGAAAGATATAAACCAAAAATAAGATTTAAACCATAAATATAACAAATATTTATTTTTTTTCTTTCTTTGTATGCAATTTCTTGTCAGGGTTCCACTATTAACCTGTTTCAGAATTTAATCCATGGCATCAACAAATTTCAAAAGCTCCTTTTATGCAAGAATAAGAAGGTTCAGAGATGTTTTGTTGTTTGTCCTATAATGTTCAAATTGTGAAATACAGTGATGTAACGAGGAGAAACTGTTACATGTATGTTTTGGTCGTAGATAAATCAATCTTCTTCCTCACAAATCTACGGAATCAGATATAGTGAGGTCTATGATTTCACTTTAAGGTTATCTCTGAGAACTGCATCAGTGCAATTAAATCTATCACTGCAAACTGGACCATTTCATTACAATTTTGTCTCATATTTTGCAGCACAACCCTTGTAAGCTACCAGCATAGTGTTTTATTTCTTACATCAGCCTATTAAATGTGAACATCATATCATCCGCATCCATCCGCACACTTATATTTCCACAGTCTGTGTGTGAGAGTGGCCTATGTTAAATATTTGTATCACTTTATCTTTGCCCAATAATGTAATAGTATTCACCTATTTATAAATACCATCTGATTACTAAACTGTTGGCAGATTCATTTTCTCCATTTGAACTGAATGCAAAACAGTGGCTGGAGTCAAAGATTGAACGATGAGAAATTTAATTAATCCACCAGTAGTCTGGGATAAGCTAGCTGACTGCTGCATAGTTGACTTGAATTTGAAAGTTGTCAATCTGTTTGTAGCCTTTAATCTGAAAAGAAACAGAGTCAGACAAGGAATAAGTGACAAAGAATCAAATTATAAACTGACAAAATATTGATTGATGTTCAGTTGATCTACCTCCAAATTAGTCAAAGATTTCAGAGTGAGACTTATAATGTAGGTAACTTCTTTTTCTTGTCTACAGATGCAACTGTAATAATAGATACTAGTATAGCTGCAACTGTATTTTAGTTTCTATATTTTTGTCAAACTTTGTCACAGCCTTGAAAATGGAAAACATGATCATTTTGAAGTAAAATTTTATTGCACATTATGCTTTTAAAAGTAAAAGCAAAAACACAGGAACATCTATTAAAAACATAAAACTTGTCTTGCTGAGTTGAAAAAATCTTGGATAAATTGAAGTACAACTGTTTGCAGGAAGACACTTTTTGTGGTAGATTTAGAAAAATGGAAGAGATCTTTTGGCCTTAAATGACCATAAAAAGAACACTGACCAGTCAGAGAAACACAGACTTTTATTTACAGTTAATTACTGTATTTTTTTTTTCAATTTTACCATATGACCTGGTGGCTTAAAAATGCTTGGGTGAAGTTGGGTCAGGATCAAAACTGAAGGATGGGTAGGGCTTCCTGAATGTCTTTTTTGAGGTTAAACAATAATTTTCAGTCACATCAGCATGATCAGGGTGGCTACCTATTTCCTAGGTAAAAAAAACAGTATTATGGAGAGTACATATGCCTTGCTCATGGACACAACACAGTGCCAGCAAGAATATAATAATTATAATAATGATATTAAAAGTAACCCCGGATCTAACCCCACAAACACTTGGACCATAGTCTGACATGCCATCCACTAGGCCACCATGCTCCTCATTGATTTTTTGTACAGGCCTAATCTGTGATTTTTCAGAAGAAAAAATCTACATTTATTTATTATATCCTTATGGTATTTAGGGCAAGGGTCTAAGGCTTTATGCACTTGTCATTTGTAACCATGGGCCCCAGCCCTAGGGAATAGCGTGGACTTTGACTTTTTGTCCAGCCAAACTCTGCTGTAAGCCCCACTGCTCTGTAAAACCACTGCTGTTTTCCCCAGTAGCCTGCTATCCTTTCATTTTGCAGCCCTTTTCGCCTGTATAAAGCAAACCCCGGGTAATTCCACCCCACTGCCATGGCAAAACTTTGGTCAAAGCTCCACTATTGCCACGGCTATCCCCCTCCCTCCCCTGGGGGTGGGGACCGTGGTTTTGTATGTCCAGTGCATTATACATACATTTTTGTTTCCTGGACAAAAAGCTTTTGCCTCTACATGGGAATGGGATAAGGTGGAAGGACAGGTGGACGAGATGATGCATCATGCCAAATAACTACTTAAAATTACCTTTTTGTCTGTAAAACCTGTTTGACAAGGCACACACAATATAGTCATGTCCATTCAGAAGCAATTTTCACACACTAATTCAGTCTGGTACAGCTTCCTGACATTGTTTGACTGTCTGTCCTGTAATGGTGTTTTCTTCCTCTTCAGGCTCTTGACATCCGAGAACTACTGCTTGTGGAAATGTCTCTTCTGCATCCTTGACAAGTTGTATATTTCATGCTGAGCATAATTAGTTTACACATCTACATAATGTTTTCTTCATTTATGCATGCAAAAGTTACATTTGAACAGATAATGTACACATTTATCCTCAGTTTTGTCACTCTAATCCAAGGTTTACCATTATCACAATTTTTTACGCCAAAAGTTGTCATTCAGCCTTGAACTTTGGGGATCCTTCGTTATTGCGAAATGCAGAAAAATAAGTAAATTCTTTCTTCAAAAGTTATTGATTGGATTTCTATAAAATACTAAAAGTATTTAATTGTATATCTTCAGAATTTTGTATGCACAGGATAAAATTAGAGAAAACGGTAAAATAAAATTATTGGTCATCATTATTCAGTACTTACTCCCTTATTGCTTAGATACAAATTGAGTTACTTCCCTTGCTAATAACATTTTGCCAATTTACCATAAACTATCTAAAAAACACACGGGTTTGATTGCAGAAATGAAAAGCCAAGGTCTTTTTTATGCTTTTTAACCAAAACCTGTGAATAAAACAGGTCCATCATGAGAGAAAACAACACTTCAAAATTTACAATGGAAGTCTATGGGAAAATCGCTCCAGAGGGTGTTTTTAAAACTAGCTGCAACATTCATATTAAATACATTTTACCAGAAAAAAGGGTCATCTGCCTTGTGTTAGGACCAAATCTATTAGGAAAACTGAAAATTATTTATTTTTTTGACAGACGATGTATCACCATTTGCAGGTTTTGCATGGTTCTTAGCAAGAGCTGTACTTAATTATTGAAGGTGTTGAGATATATGAGCCGCCGCATGGGAAAACCAACAATCTGCATAGGCAAAAACAAAGGCGCAGATCAGCTTCGCAGTAACTGTGAAGCTGATCAGCACCTTTGTTTTTGCTACATGGATAGTACAATTCCTCTACTTTCTAAATTCAAAATTTCCAGTCTCTATCCATCTTCTTCTGTGAATGTACAGCCCAGTTTGTGTTGGACCGGGTTGGAACCCAAATTGTTGGTTTTCTCATGCAGAGGCTTATATGGTATTTTAAACTGATTCTCTATAGGAACTGTAAAGATTTCACGTACCAACATGAATGCTTTTAGATTAGACAGAGTACATTGAACTAACGTCTAGAAAGAGTTGGGACAATATCGTGTCAGAGAGGCTCCAATATTGGCCTTAGTATGATAATTGAGCCGCATCGTGAGAAAACCGGATTTTTGCCTATGCGAAAACAAAGGCGCAGATCAGCTTCGCAGTAACTGCGAAGCTGATCAGCACCTTTGTTTTCGCTATTCGGATAGCACAATTCCGCTTATACTTAAAGGGAAACATTACTATTTAATTTTCGCATATGATTTTCATGAAACTTCCAATGCTTCAAGATAATTGTATCCTTGGACTAAAATCGAAATAAAAGTGGGGAGTCACCGGCCTCGTTTCCATGGTATCAGAACTTTTTGGATGTTGTTCGTGCATTTCAGAAAACCGCACTCGTAGCGGACACGTGTTTAAATATACATGTTATTACTGCAAAAACAACTCAAACACACGATGACTGTTATTTTCTTATATTTTGATACTAATTTGCTCTTAAATGGAGGAGATTACAAGCAAAATTAACTTTCCCGCCATCTTTTCAAACCTGGAAAAAGTACGTATTTTTGCGAGAACTCCTAAACTACGCATATGATTTAGATTGAATTACAGCATCAGATAGGAAACGTGATAACCACTTAAAAGTTTAAATAAAACGTGGGGGTCACCGGATTGCGTCGGATGATATAGAGAAAAAACATTTAATATTCTCGCCTTTTTCGTTTTAACGCCAAACGTTGCATTGACGTCGCGTATATTTATGCGACGTCATCAACAGCGAAATAAACGTTTTCACATATAATTAACCTTATTAACGAATTTTGGTATATCAATTGGCGCAGAACTTCTTTTAAAATAAAAATGAATAATATGTATACCTGCTTTGGGACTTAATTATGCAGAAACAAACAGAATAAGATTCTACAGCCTGCAACGTCATTGAGAAATCAAAACAAAACGACGGTAAAAACTACGGGTAACATGCACATACTAAACGCCGACGTTGCGCAAACAGTGTGCTCATAAACAATAGTAATGTTTACCCTTAAAAACAAAATTAGAAGCTTCTAGCCTTCCTCTGTGACTGTACAGGCTGGTTTCTGTCGGACCTGGTCGGAAACCCCGAAGACCGGTTTTCTCGCGTCGCGGCTCAATCTTTTAAAAATGTCTTTTCAACAGGAACTGTAAGAATCTGGCATGCCAACACCTACCGACTAGAGAGTACATTAAACTATGGTCTAGAGAGAGTTTGGACTATATCATGTCAGAGAGGGTCTAATAATGTGGCTCTGGGATATGACGAAGGGAGCATCATAATAAAGGTATGGTTTTTCGTTCAGGCCAATCCTGCTATCACATATATGGAAAATGCTAATGAAACTATAAACCATTTGTTTCAACACCTTTGTTGATGTTAAAAAAATTGTAGCCTAGGTCAGAGAAACTGCTTTAAAAGCACTTGTAAAGCATTGTCTAAGTACCAGCGACAAATTTCTGGACTAGTCTGTCCAATTCAATCTTTATGGTTTCCCATTACCATGCTTCGCATTGTATACTGTATTTGTCAGTATTGCTATAGTGTGACTAATTCATGCCCTTTTCTCTCTTAGCTCGGCAGAGAAGAGCCAGCGATGACCATGGACTCAAGCGGCAAAATAATCTGGGCAAAACATTCCGAGATCCAGCAGGCCAACATTAAGGCCATGGCCGACCAGGAAGTAAAAGATGGGGAGAGACTGTCACTTGCCGTCAAAGATATGGGCAGTTGTGAGATATACCCACAGACTATACAGCATAACCCTAATGGAAGGTAAACTCGGATATATGTTTAAGGGACATAATGAAATTTTTTATGACACATTCATGTATTGATGTATTTAAATTTCTATGGCAAAGCTCACCCTTAAAAGAGGACCAGCTCATTTAGAAAATAGTTTGGAACTATGTATGACAAAAATCACACAATTTACACCCAAAATTCAATAAGCTATTGTCCTTGAATATCACATTTATAGACCAGTCTGCATTGTGTAATTCTTGTGCTCTAAAATGAAAAATAATTCTACTACTGCTAAAATGCATTGACATCATGTTCTGACAACATGTTCTGGTTATAGATTTGTGGTGGTATGTGGGGATGGAGAATACATAATCTACACAGCTATGGCGCTAAGAAACAAGAGTTTTGGTTCAGCCCAGGAGTTTGTATGGAGCAACGACTCGTCAGTCTACGCCATCAGAGAGGGGAGCAGTAGTGTAAAGATCTTCAAAAACTTCAAGGAACAAAAATCATTTAAACCAGACTTTGGATGTGAAGGTACATATTTCTTTTAAAAAATATTAGTTATACAGGGGTTTCTTCCTTAAAATTGTTTATTTACTTCATCCATTATTATGGTTCCTAAGTAATAAATCTCAAAACAGTTTTATATAGATATTGCAAGGCAAGAAAGGTGTATATTTTAAAAGTTTGATATATTTTGTATATTCTTATGCCATGATCATGAAAATAATGGTGCTGGTTCTTGATCCAGCCTCTTTGGAAAGTTTTATCAACATACACCATGAGCAAACAATGAGAAAAGTCTAATGCACTCTGATATCCCTAATTTTCCAGGCATTTATGGTGGTAATTTGTTGGGTATCAGATCAGTCAGTGGTTTGGCATTCTATGACTGGGAAACTACAGATCTCATCAGGAGAATTGAAATAACACCAAAAAATGTAAGTAGTGTAATGATTCCCAAGGCAAATAATACACACCTAGGCCAGATATCATAAGGGCAATTCCAGGAAAAATTACATTGGGGGGGGGGGGGGGACTGAACTTTTTTTTAGGGGGACCACCCATCTAACTTTAATTTTTTTATGGGTACCACCACTAAAATTGAAATTCCAATAAACCCCCCACCCAGAAATTTTTAAATTTAACCCCCCCACCCAGAAATTTTTAATACTTGTTCGACGGAAAATTTCTCCATCACGTTTTTATCAGCGGAAACGGAAGTACAACGTTGAACTTGATTTTGCGATCAGAGGAAATCAGAGTCGTTTCGGCCGGAAGATGGTCAAAACGGCCCAAAAATAAAACGGCTCATGTTCTATCTAGCTGCCAGTACTTCTTAACCTCCGAACTTTCAGAAGTGACAGAGGCGGATGCAGGATTTCTCAAGAGGGGGTTCAAATGTAGAAAAGGGGGTTCATTTGCCTAATTTCACACAAAATCCATTGAAATTCCCCATGAACATGAAATAATTTGGGTCAAGAGGGGGGTTCGAGCGAACCCCTTGAACCCCTCTAAATCCGCCACTGAGTGACTACAGTATACCAAGTACTGAAGGGGGTTAGTTGAAGTAAAAGAAAAGAGTTTATACAGTGCGAGTAGAGGTGTTAGTACAGTATAGTTAAAAGATAAAAACAGATGCTTGAGATTAGGGGGAAAGCATCACTGAACTGTGCCACGGTGGGTAACATGACTGTTTGGCAAGGTAGGGCATTCCAATGTGTGACAGTTCGTGGAAAAAAGGAAAATTTGTAGTAGTTTTTGAAGTGGTAATCAAGCTGTATGCCAAAGGATGGTTATGTCTGGAGTCTCTTCTGATATGTGGGACAAGATAATCACTTACTGGTATGGCAACAAGGTCATAAGTGACCTTGTATAGCATTATGAGACGACTATCAATGCGTCTTTGAGCCAATGGACGCCATTGAAGGTCTTTGAGCATAGCAGTGACACTCGGGTAGCCCACCTAGTAGCTCTACGCTGCACGGATTCTAACTTATTGATGGAGGTTGCTGTATGAGGTGTCCACACAATGGAGGCGTATTCCAGCTGTGGTCTCAGGAGTGTTTTGTAGGCTGTAGACTTAATGTTGTGAACCACTGCAGAAGCTGAGGGTGAGGTTAGAGCTCTGTAAAACTAGTTTAAGCCCGCCAGTAATTTTATATTACTGATCGTTCCAAGGCGATACTTCTGTGGTGGTTCTTATTGTTTTATGTATTGGTGTTTTCCATGCTATTATGGAAACTGACCATCAAATTTCTCATCTCGGAAGGACCGTACAACAGGGAGATGTTCTATACTCAATACTTTATTCAATAAATTTCAACGATTTTGAAGCAAACATTTTCCGATCTCGGCGATAACGGCGAAACGACATGGATTCCATGGATAGAAATTAGTTGTTACAAAATCCTGTTAGCAACAGTATAAACACATAAACACGGTTCACCTTTGTATCCGTTTATGGGGTTGCAGTATTCAAATAAACTAAGACAATGGTTTCCAGGAAAATGGGATTGGTCCTCAATTGCCTGGAAGAACCCTTGTCTGTTTCATCAAAATACCAAGAGGATGCTGGTCTGCAAATGCCTGAACCATACTATGACCATAGAGCATTTGCGAATGGCGGAGGCGCAAGCACCCCTATCTACCATCCTGACCAACATCATATTCTCCAGACACAAATACTGGGATTTCGGCAAACTCAAGGACTTCTGGTGATAACAGATACACACTTAATTTAATAGTGAATAAAGTGAACACTTAACAGTGAATAAAGTGACATTTCATTCCCCGGTGTAGCTGCTCTGTTGCCTCTGTTTTAACCTAGATCCATGTCGTATTTGTAAAAACGGAATGCATGCTTTTTGATACCAAGATAGAAAAATATTGTTTTCAAAATTCCGTTATTGTCACTATTTGACAGAAAGTTATCAAAAGTTAAGCATGTGATCTATTTCGCAAAGGACTAAATCAACCAACTGAGCAACGTTTGCAGTCATTTAAAATCAGGGGTGATAAAATGGTTCTGAGACTCAGAGACCAATAAAGCAACTTTTTTTTGTTTTTCCTTTTTTTGTTCTTCTTGATTGGCACTGTGTCTTAGAAAGGCTTCCACTTTAATTAACAGGTGTGAGTATAATTAATTATCAAAACAAGCTGTGGTCTTTGAAGTGCACAATCAATTATTGGCTAATTAATTGAATCATGCGTTTGCAAGCCACCCATCCAGCCATCCATCCACCATCCATCCATCCAGCGACTTACCTTCTAAGGGCAAAACGACCCACCCCTAAAACAAGGGGGAAACGACCCGGGGAGAAATGACTGGGATTCCAAAAAAAAACAGGTAAACCGTAACGCCGTTCGGCGCGGAACAAACAAACAAACAAACACTCCACATTGTTTACCTTTAATACAAAATACAAACGAAGTCGTTTTCGGGAATAAAAACCTGCGATTTAACGTGAAAATGAGTTTATTTGTGGCTTAACTGACCCACCAGAAATAAATCCATCTCGGAATTAACCCTACCACCCAGGAAATTGAAATATCAACGACCCCGACGACCAAGGAAACTGAAACTGTCCGAACACCGACCACCACGATGAAAAAAATTTGGTTCAGTTCCGTGTCTCCCAGGTAAATTTTCCTGGAAAAGCCCTAAGAGGGAAATTCTGAAAATATGTGCACAGTTTCCTTTTCTCTTTAGTCCTTTAGAAGCCATGATATCTCAGTAAACTTACATATTGAAACAGGGTATTCATACACCCCCCCCCCCCCCCCCCCATTCAGATATTTTATGATAGAAGTAGTTTTAATGTATCTCTTCCTATAAAGCCTATTTTATGGAACTGTTAAACACCACCTTGAAAAATATAAATTCACCTCATGAATTCCATGATCATTTGGTAAAGTGGTTAAAACAATAAACCAATAATTACATGTGCTTTATATCATATGCAAATTAATCTATGTATATGATGACTTAGTGTCTTTGTTTCCTTAATGTGTAGATCAATGTGAGTGTGAATGTTTTAGTTTTGTTACAATTGTTTAAGATATTTGCTGAGTTTTGTGTTGAGTTTTAAATATTTTTTCCTGTTTCAAGCTTGTTAAATAAAAGTTGGAAATCTTTGATAAGGTGCCAGCAAAATTTTTAATTTTCCACTAAATATTATTGTAGAAAAGTGCTGTAAAAGTTACAATTTTAAAATCATGGGTGAAAGTTTTCAGTATTAATACTGAATTCAGTATTGGGAAGATTTTTCCCCAACGTATTGGTATACACGGGGTCTATTCGTCAAGCCAATGTGCTCGGGAGTTGTGCTGGTTACGGTTCATTTAGTCAGGTGTTTCAGTGTTTTCTTCATAAAATGAAAAAAATATAGGAACTTAGGTCAGTTATGTACATTTCCTGAAGTGCAGTCTCTAGATACATATAAAAACATCAAATTAGCACTAACAAATCTTTGCAAACGTTTGAGAAGCGCTCAGCGACAATGTTCAAAACTCATAAAAGCACGTGCCTTATCCGCGAGAAGATAAACTAGCGGTACATTTTGGTTGATTTGTCGACACACTTGTGATTTTGAGCAGACTGCTAAATTCAAATACACTTAATAGTCTTCAATGATTTTATATTCAAGAAATAACATGTCATTTTGCTTTGGAGGAAGAACAGCATGTAAACATGTAACGAATAAGAATGAAATGTAGGGGTGGTGTGAATGCAAAGCACAAAATCATGGGTTGTGACACGAAATTGTTAAGTTTTCGTAATTATTGAGATTCGTTCATGATATGGACTCTTTTAACAGGCAATACCATAAGAGCTGTCGCAGGACAGCGTAGCTCGCCTGACTTGTGCTTTGCCACTTAATCTATTAAAATCTATGACCAAAGACATTGACCTCAATGTCGCTCAGGTGGGTCGTGATGGTACAGCATAAAACTTCAGACCAATATCTACCAACGTGCTAAGTTCAACTTGATCAATCTATATATTTGATATATACTATAACATAAAATTTCCATAACATAAATTGAGCAAAGGTGAGTCAAGATGCTACAGCATAAAACATAAGAATATTATCTAACAGCAAAATATCAACTAGATCCATCAATATACAGTTCAAAACACTTTTAGCAAAGCTTTTACATAAAATTTCAAAGTCTGTGACCTTGAACTCAAGGTCACCCAGGTGGGTCATGATGGTACAGCATAAAACTTCAGACCAATATCTACCAATATGCAAAGTATCAACTTGATCCATCCACATATCCAAGAGATATAGACTTATAGAAACTTTAACCAAAATTTTTAACACAAAATTTCTAAGTCCGTACCTTGACCAAAAGGTCGCCCTGGTGGGTCATGATGGTACAGCATAAAACTTCAGACCAATACCTACCAACATGCAAAGTATCAACTAAATCCATCAACAACTTCAAGAGATATACTGTAGACTTATAAAAACTTTAACCAAAAGCTTTAACACAAAATTTCTAAGTCTGTGACCTTGACCTCAAGGTCACCCAAGTGGGTCATGATGGTACAGCATAAAACTTCAAACCACTATCTGCCAACACGCAAAGTATCAACTTGATCCATCCACAACTTCAAAAGATATAGACTCATAAAAACTTTAACCAAAAACTTTAACACAAAATTTCTAAGTCCGTGACCTTGACCTCAAGGTCACCCAGGTGGGTCATGATGGTACAGCATAAAACTTCAGACCAATATCTACCAACATGCAAAGTATCAACTTGATCCATCCACAACTTCAAGCGATATAGACTCATAAAAACTTTAACCAAAAACTTTAACATTTTGAGCAACGCCGACGCCGGGGTGACTGCAATAGCTCTTCCTGTACTTTCGTACAGGCGAGCTAAAACTTAATATGCATAATGCGCAGCTGCACACATAAAGACTTTCATTTTTTATTGTTACTGTAGATCGAATAGTAATACGCGTTATAAGCATTACAACTACATGTAGTTTGTACGATTAACAGTGAAAGTATAGTCCTAGGTTACATTTGCCCCGATCATCGTACCATTGTTCGGTCTCTTTTCAAAGGAGGCTTCTGTGAGCTATATGCTATCACGCACATGCAATGAAAATGCACTAAAACACAATTTGACTAATATAATGGGGTCGTTATAGAAAGACGTGTCTTAGCCGACCTTTTACCGTTCCATGTATGTCACTTTTACGTCCCAGTCGACAATGGTTGAGTGATGTCGGGAGGGATTCAAAGTTCCCTGTATAGAACCAGATATATGGTGCATACAAATACTTTGCTAAACAGCATTTGAGCCGCGTCATGAGAAAACTAACAATATGGTTTCCGAACATGTTCGACACAAACCGAGGCTTCGAGCTGTACAAACACAAAAGACAGTTAGAGGCCGAAAATTTGGATTTAGAAAGTAGATGAATTGTACTAGCCGAGTAGCGAAAACAAAGGCGCTGATCTGCTTCGCAGTTACTGTGAAGCTGGTCTGCACCTTTGTTTTGGCAAATTTGGATTTAGAAAGTAGATGAATTGTACTAGCCGAGTAGCGAAAACAAAGGCGCTGATCTGCTTCGCAGTTACTGTGAAGCTGGTCTGCACCTTTGTTTTGGCAAATTCGAAATGTGGCTCATTCAGTATACTTGTAATGTTATTTGCCCGCCTGGTGCGTGTGTGTAGATTTTATACTCATCATGCTCATGTATATTTCTGGACATTCTGATCCACAGATTTACTTTCCTTGCGCTACGTAACGTTCCCAGGAGCTGAATCTCTGAAAGCAACCCGCCGTTGCTAGGGAACTAGGAAGATCAAACTTGCGTCATCAATATCTCAAGGGTTCGAGTAATGCAACTCACGCCAGAATTAGGAGGAACAATATGTCTTTCAGCCACTATAAACAAGCTCAATTATTTCAAATTTGAGAGTGATTGCGACTGCATAAACAATTTGAGTACCTGGTACAGTGTCAGTCACATTGCACGTTCACCGTACTAAAGCGTCTTAACATTCACGGCCACCTGAAAAATTTGCTTATACCAAGATATTTTATTTTGGACTTGCTTTCATGAAGCGATTTTAATTCCCAGGAATGTACGTACTGGTTATATATAATTGTGGGTCGAATCGGACAATGTCCGGTACATAAATCGACAAAATGTAGGGCAAACTTGTGAATCTGGCCGAAACTGTTATATCAAAACAGCCACGTATCGAAACTTTGAACATCAAAAACAAGTTTCCTACTGCATCTTCGCCACTCTAGTTTTGATTTCTAATAACGTTTGTAAATTCTCTTGAGACTGCACATCAGGGTATTATTCTAAATAAAAAGATAAAACAGTTATAATGCAACTCACCTGTTCACATGTCTACTCCATTCCTTTGTTTACATTGAATTTTTCACAACCACTACCGGAACTTGCTTATACCTGGACGACACCAGATTATAGAGGCTTAGAGAATAGACCCCGTGGTGTAGGAAAACCCTAGTTTTCAGTATTGGAAAAATGGCTCTTCAGTATTGAGAATTTTTGGAACTTTCACCCATGTAAAATATATTCATCATTTTCTTTGTCTTAAACAATATCAGTGCTCACTTACATGTAAGTAAACCAGGCATCATACATTTTGAACACAGGTCTGCATAATTAACTCTGTTGTTGTTATCTAACACCCTCCAACCTCATAAACTGACATAAACCTATTGAGTTGAAATCTATATCACTATTTTCTACAGATTTATTGGAGTGAGAATGGAGAACTATGTTGTATCTCAACAGACGAGTCATTCTTTATCCTCAAATACAGTCAAGAAGCTGTTGATGCGGCCAAGGAAAACAGAGAATCAGTTACAGAAGATGGAATAGAGGCAGCTTTTGATGTAAGAATTTTTTTCATGTGTATTTTAACTGTTTTTTTTAACCTTTGAGAAGCTTTTCTAATACAAAAAGAGAAGTTTTATGATAAAATCAGAATTCTCACTAGGATTTGGTAAACTGGAGTAAAAATGAGGGTTTTAAAAAATGTTGTATTCCTTCCATACTACATTATTAATGCTTTCTAAAAGAAAAAAGTTGGGACTCTAAAACTCCAGATTTGGAATTATGGAGAACTCTGAAAATATAACAGTAAACCAACTTTTGGATTTAATAATAATGATTTTTATGATGATGTATTTTGGTTGTTTGTTTTCTCATACAATGGCTCAGATGTCATCTTTTATCTCTGTAAAGGTTGTGGGTGAAACAGAGGAGATTGTGAAGACTGGCTGTTGGGTCGGCGACTGTTTTATCTACACCAACTCTGTAAATAGGCTCAACTATTACGTAGGAGGGGAAATTGTTACAATAGCTCATCTGGATAGGTAAGGTTTTATAAGCCGCATCATGAGGAAACCAGATTTTTGCCAATAAAACAAAGGTGCAGATCAGCTGTTCAGAAACTGCAAACATCGGCCAGTTTGTTTCAGACCTGGTTGGAAACCCAGAAGACCGGTTTTCTAGCGTGACGGCTCTTATTTTTCTAGATTCAATTAGATTCAGTTTGTGTTGGTTTTTCTGATCATTCTCTAGAATGCAGAGCAGTATAACTTAAGATCAGAATGGCATTCAAGGGAGTGTGGTAGCCTAGTGGTAGAGAGGCAGACTACAAATTGAGAGGGCATAGGTTTGAATTCCACTTGAGAAGAGTTGTGTCCCTGAGTAGGACACAATAACTTCCCAAGTACTGGTTAATAAGCAAACTGCTATGTCTCTGTCTTAACATGACTAACTGATTCTTGACACAGAAGCCTCCGTGGCACAGTGGTTATGTCACTCACCTTGAAAACAAGGGATGGCAGGTTCAATTCCAGGCTTCTCCAGTCTGTCGGATGACACTTTAAATCAAGGTCCCGTCTCCATATGTATGACCTTAGGTGTAAGTATGACGTTAAACCTCCAATCAACCAACCAAACAGCAGTGGCTCCGTCCCAACATTACTGAAAGATTCTTGTCACTGGGATGATAAACCACAAAACTTTGATATGTTAATTTTCTGGTCTTTGTGTTTGTCAATAGTTTACACTGTAGTAAGTCTTGCCCTTAAAGGGCATGTAGTGGTTGAGACATTTCACAATGATTTTTCGTGTTTAATCTGTGTGGGTATACAATGCCATAGAATTTCCTGTCTTAATGTTATTTACAGCAAATATAGTTCGATTGAAAAAAAGTTAACTCAATTTGTATGCAAACATTTTGTGATTTCAGATTAATGTATGTGCTGGGTTACATTCCAAAAGACAACCGTCTATACCTGGGTGACAAAGAACTTAACGTGATCAGCTATTCACTGTTATTGTCAGTTCTGGAATATCAGACAGCCGTAATGCGACAGGATTTTGAGACGGCAGACAAAGTTCTGCCGACGGTGCCGCGTGAACACAGAACTAGAGTGGCTCATTTTCTGGAGAAACAAGGTTTCAAGTCTCAAGCGTTGGCAGTAACATGTGACCCGGAGCACAAGTTTGAGCTGGCTGTCCAGCTAGGGGATCTCAAGACAGCTTACACTATTGCTAAGGAACTGGAGGTAAAGTCAAGGTTAAAGCCACATGAGTCAAAAAAGTTATAAGCCAAAATGAACTTTAGTTATTCACACTCTTGACATTGAAATAATATTGTATGAGCAAAAAATGAAACAATTAAATTGCTTTGTAATCCAAGGCTTCCATATAGAGTATATCCCTAAACTAACATGGAAAACTTGCCTTTCTGCTTCAGTGTAGATTTGATATTGATAAGGTACTATTATCATGGAAGGTTCTTTATATGGAATTAAGATTTTCTGCATATCTGACAAGCAAATTTATTGAAGATATCAAAAGCGATGGTGGTATTCATGTTGTGCATTCCAACTTAGCAGGTAAGGTCATAACTGTGGAGATGGGAAAAATCTATTGGTTTATGAAAATAGCGATTATCATGTTTTGGTTATTGTCCGCAGTATCAACTGAGACACCATATTCAAGCCAGAGAGCTTTAGTTTGAGTGCTGATAATGGTCAAGGGTTGATACTAAGGGCGATTACCAAAATGTCCATGTTATAATCTGTTTATCACATCTTCAAATCCTTCTTTTGAAAGATTTGTAATTTAGAAATACTTTGAAATGATAATTTCTACATTGTAAACAAAATTTGCACCATAAAAATTACATAACATCATTTTGGCTGCCGTCATATGTTCCGTGGCGCGACGTCACTTGCAGACATGATAACCTCTGTCCATTCAAAATACATGAATTCCTGTTGTCAGCCTACCCGTGCTGATAACCACAAAGAGAGAATCACATTATCACATGTGCAAACTTGAGGTTATTGTCGGAAATGAAGGTGTATGTGATAATAGTATGTATCAAGCTAACAAAATTTCAACCAGAGGACCATTGGTCCTGAGAACGCTCACCTGAAGCCTGATCTTGTAGTATTAAGTCATAATGAAATGACCTTGACCTTGAATACTCACACACCTTTATTGACTTCATAAGTTGTCTGCATCTGCAAAGTTTCAGGTCTCAGGCTGCAATAGTTTCCAAACCCAGTGATTTCTGAGAAAACCATAATTTTAATTTTGATATTTAAATGACCTTGGGCCAAGGTCAAGTCATGACCTTGGCCTTCATTAATTACTTACCTTCATTGACTCCATTAGTTGTCTGCATCTAGCAACTTTCAGGTCTCAGGCTGCAACAGTTTTTCGCCTTTTCCCATGTGAAAGCCTATGTTTCCAAAATTGACCTTGCCGTAAAATAGGTCAAGGTCATCATAGGGTCATCATTTCAACAAACTATGATGGGCTGGAGTCCCAAATGCTACATACCAAGTTTCATGAAAATTGGCCTGCCGGTTCTGGAGAAGAAGATTTTTGAAAGGTTTTTACCATATATGGGCGTGGTGGCCATCTTGGTCATGTGACCTGGATTTCGCGATCAAACTTTCGTCTCCCCTACCCATGGATGCTCCACATAAAATTTCACTTTGATTTGCCAAGCAGTTTCAGAGAAGAAGATCTTTGAAAAGTGTGTATGGACAACAGACTGGCCAAGGTCAAGAGATGACCTTGACCTATATTAATCACATACCTTCATCTACTCCATTAGTTGTTTGCATCTACCACTTTTCAGGCCTCAGGCTGCAATAGTTTTCAAAAAATCCATAGTTTTCACTTCTTCCTATGTAAAAGCCTATGTTTCCAAATTTGACCTTGCCGTAAAATAATTCAAGGTCATCCAAGGGTCATCATTTTATCAAACTATGATGGGCTGAGGTCCCCGATGCTACATACAAAGTTTCGTGGAAATCGGCCAGCCGGTTCTGGAGAAGCTTTTTGAGTGGTTTTAACCATATATGGGCGTGGCGGCCATCTTGGTCATGTGACCTGGATTTCGCGATCAAACTTTCGTCTCCCCTACCCATGGATGCTCCACATAAAATTTCACTTTGATTGGCCGCGCAGTTTCAGAGAAGAAGATCTTTGAAATCTGTGTATGGACAACAGACTGGCCAAGGTCAAGAGATGACCTTGACCTATATTAATCACATACCTTCATCTACTCCATTAGTTGTTTGCATCTACCACTTTTCAGGCCTCAGGCTGCAATAGTTTTCAAAATATCCATAGTTTTCACTTTTTCCCATGTAAAAGCCTATATTTCCAAATTTGACCTTGCCGTAAAATAGGTCAAGGTCATCCAAGGGTCATCATTTTATCAAACTATGATGGGCTGACGTCCTTGATGCTACATACCAAGTTTCGTGGAAATCGGCCCACCGGTTCTGGAGAAGAAGATTTTTGATTGATTTTTACCATATATGGGCGTGGCGGCCATCTTGGTCATGTGACCTGGATTTCGCGATCAAACTTTCGTCTCCCCTACCCATGGATGCTCCACATAAAATTTCACTTTGATTGGCCAAGCAGTTTCAGAGAAGAAGATCTTTGAAAAGTGTGTATGGACGACAGACTGGCCAAGGTCAAGAGATGACCTTGACCTATATTAATCACATACCTTCATCTACTCCATAAGTTGTTTGCATCTACCACTTTTCAGGCCTCAGGCTGCAATAGTTTTCCAAAAATCCATAGTTTTCACTTTTTCCCATGTAAAAGCCTATGTTTCCAAATTTGACCTTGCCGTAAAATAGGTCAAGGTCATCCAAGGGTCATCATTTTATCAAACTATGATGGGCTGACATCCCCGATGCTACATACCAAGTTTCGTGGAAATCGGCCCACCGGATCTGGAGAAGAAGATTTTTGAGTGGTTTTTACCATATATGGGCGTGGCGGCCATCTTGGTCATGTGACCTGGATTTCGCGATCAAACTTGAAATGCCACTACCCAAGGAGGCTCCACATAAAATTTCAACTAGATTGGCCAAGCGGTTTCAGAGAAGAAGATCTTTGAAATTGTGGACGACGACGGACGGACGGACGCCGGATCATGGCTATCCTATTAGCTCACCTTGTGAGCCTTCGGCTCAGGTGAGCTAACAAGTATTAACCTGACATTAATTTCTGTAAACTGTGTTCTTACAGGCTGAACAAAAGTGGAAACAACTTGCCGAGCTAGCTATACAGAAATGTGAATTTGGTCTGGCCCTAGAATGTTTACATCAGGCCCAGGACTTTGGTGGGCTGCTACTGCTGGCCAGTTCTGCGGGAAATGCCGAGATGTTGGCAAAACTCGGGGAGACTGCGGAGAAATCGGGACAAAACAATGTAGCTTTCTTGTCTTACTTTGTGCTAGGAAGGTATGTTTAGATTTTGTGTTTCATTGAGCTTTGATAGAATTGAAAAAATAGTCAAATCTCATTTAAGTCTAAACTGGTGTAGGTAGTGACCACTTCCAAGATTAATTTAGACACAAGAAAGTAAATGTACATTTGTTTTATGTCTAATGAAAGAAATATTGGCTTCTAATGATGATTGTGTTTATTTTGCCTATGGTTGAAGAATGGAATCTTGTTATTTGTATGAGTCAGCTTCATGTGTATGTTTAATATGAAAGCTCACATTTTATGGCAAAATTAAGAAAAAAGGTTCGTCACTCGATAGGATTTTGGAAATTGGAGAAAAAAATGGGGTTTTCTTTAAAATGTTGGATTCTTCCTATACTTTACTATTGGGGATTTCCAAAAAGCCGGATAAAAAAGTTGGAGTTTAAAACTCCTGTTTTGGAGTTAGTGAGAAACACTGGAACTTGTTCTCTGGTTAAATTAATATCATCATATTCACTTAAAAGAGTTTGAATTAATGATGTAATTTTCTTTTGTAGACTGGAACAAGCCTTAGAAGTTTTAATAAACACCGGAAGATTACCGGAGGCGGCATTCTTTGCCAGAACATACTTACCTAGTCAAATATCCAGGTAGGAATACTTACCTAGTCAAATATCCAGGTAGGAATACTTACCTAGTCAAATATCCAGGTAGGAATACTTACCTAGTCAAATATCCAGGTAGAAATACTTACCTAGTCAAATACCCAGGTAGGAATACTTACCTAGTCAAATATCCAGGTAGGAATACTTACCTAGTCAAATATCCAGGTAGGAATACTTACCTAATCAAATATCCAGGTAGGAATACTTACCTAGTCAAATATCCAGGTAGGAATACTTACCTAGTCAAATATCCAGGTAGGAATACTTACCTAGTCAAATATCCAGGTAGGAATACTTACCTAGTCAAATATCCAGGTAGGAATACTTACCTAGTCAAATACCCAGGTAGGAATACTTACCTAGTCGAATATCCAGGTAGAAATACTTACCTAGTCAAATATCCAGGTAGGAATACTTACCTAGTCAAATATCCAGGTAGGAATACTTACCTAGTCAAATATCCAGGTAGGAATACTTACCTAGTCAAATATCCAGCTAGGAATACTTACCTAGTCAAATATCCAGGTAGGAATACTTACCTAATCAAATATCCAGGTAGGAATACTAGGAATACTTACCTAGTCAAATATCCAGGTAGGAATACTTACCTAGTCAAATATCCAGGTAGGAATACTTACCTAGTCAAATATCCAGGTAGGAATACTTACCTAGTCAAATATCCAGGTAGGAATACTTACCTAGTCAAATATCCAGGTAGGAATACTTACCTAGTCAAATATCCAGGTAGGAATACTTACCTAGTCAAATACCCAGGTAGGAATACTAGGAATACTTACCTAGTCGAATATCCAGGTAGAAATACTTACCTAGTCAAATATCCAGGTAGGAATACTTACCTAGTCAAATATCCAGGTAGGAATACTAGGAATACTTACCTAGTCAAATATCCAGGTAGGAATACTTACCTAGTCAAATATCCAGGTAGGAATACTTACCTAGTTTAATATCCAGGTAGGAATACTTACCTAGTCGAATATCCAGGTAGGAATACTTACCTAGTCAAATATCCAGGTAGGAATACTTACCTAATCAAATATCCAGGTAGGAATACTTACCTAATCAAATTCCCAGGTAGGAATACTTACCTAGTCAAATATCCAGGTAGGAATACTTACCTAGTCAAATATCCAGGTAGGAATGTCAAATATCCAGGTAGGAATACTTACCAAGTCAAATATCCAGGTAGGAATACTAGGAATACTTACCTAGTCAAATATCCAGGTAGGAATACTTACCTAGTCAAATATCCAGGTAGGAATACTTACCTAGTCAAATATCCAGGTAGGAATGTCAAATATCCAGGTAGGAATACTTACCAAGTCAAATATCCAGGTAGGAATACTAGGAATACTTACCTAGTCAAATATCCAGGTAGGAATACTTACCTAGTCAAGTTTCCAGGTAGGAATACTTACCTAGTCAAATATCCAGGTAGGAATACTTACCTAGTTTAATATCCAGGTAGGAATACTTACCTAGTCGAATATCCAGGTAGGAATACTTACCTAGTCAAATATCCAGGTAGGAATACTTACCTAATCAAATATCCAGGTAGGAATACTTACCTAGTCAAATACCCAGGTAGGAATACTTACCTAGTCAAATATCCAGGTAGGAATACTTACCTAGTCATATACCCAGGTAGGAATACTTACCTAGTCAAATATCCAGGTAGGAATACTTACTTCCTCCCATCATGACCGAAAAGCTATTGAGTTCTATGTTAAACCCCAAAATATACAAACAAATTATTTGTAACTATTAAAAGTACATCTGAGCCTCTTTTTAACATGGTCGTTACACATGACATTGGACATAATACTGATCATTGCTTTACCCGAAATGGTCATTTTAGAGTATTTTGCTATATGTCCACATTTTACTCTCGATATGATAAAGATTGGATAGCTAACATAGGCCCCAACAGTAGTGTAATTAAGAGGTGGTGGTATTTTCAAAATTGATATTTCGAAGTTTTACTGACTTTATTTGTCATCAAATTTTGGGGTTTGTTAATGTAAAAAGAAGCTATATATTGTTCAATTCAAATTCCATTAACAGAGTTGTACAGTTATGGCGAGAGTCTCTACCAAACAAAAAGGCTGCTTTGTCTCTAGCCGACCCTGCGGAGTATGAAAACTTGTTTCCCGGTCTCAAAGACGCCATGAAGACGGAACAGTTTCTACGACCACAGAGAATGAGAAGATTCCCAGCAAGAATGTACCCACAGGTTCCCGTATGTATACACTTTAAGTGAGAAAGAAGAAAATTTTATACAGCTTAAAAAGGTTGACTGCATCTTTTTCATTTGTTTGGGCAGTATAAGTTTTAACTCATTTAAGCCTGGCGTCCTTTTTATGGGACATAGGCAAACAGTATAGCCCTAGATGTGACGCCGCAGAACGCGGCGTCCCATCTGGGGCTATTCTGTTTGCTTAACAAAAATTCATCGAAAAATGGGATAAAAAATAAAATCACTCCTAACACCCCTAAAAATGAAAGTGAACTCATCCAATTGATAATGATGGGAGAATCCTATTGTCAAATATGGGTTAAAAGGTACAGTCTAGAACTCTGGTCCTAGGGGTTCCGGTTTCAAGCCTCAGCTAGTACACTGTTCGATGTGGCCTTGAGCACTTCACATTTCCACAGCTGATGAGGTAATGGTCAGAAATTGATTGACTTAGAACACAATAAGACTTTCAACTGAGGTTCATTCATGACCGATGATGAAATGTTAAACCCTTGTGTGACAAATAATGTCAGTAGAAAATACTTTTGGTATATTCAGGCCAACTCAGACAGAACTCCAGTTGAAGAAATGAAAGCTGCAGAGGAGAGAGGAGCATTCGCGTATCAGCCGCCCAGAACTGGAGAAGATGGCGAACACTTCGAAGACGCCAGAGAAACATCACCAAGAATGCAGGTGGGTTGGGATGAAGTTATTAAGAAAACACACCCATGCAATAAAAAGTGATTTTTTATGGCTGTAAAAATGAGAATTTTCTGTTTTAAAATTCTGATATGTTTTCATATTTGTGCTGAAAACATAGATTTTGGGTACACATCAGAACTGGTCACAGGATTACATTAAAACAAATTTGAGACATTGTTATCAAAGGCAGATAATTTACCCTCTGTCAAAATGGATTTGCCCACCATGCAGATTGATGTGCTTAAACCTGAATTAGAATGTGTAAGCAAGCACATGGAATGGAAATCCATTCAGAATTATTTGCTTAGTGTGGACTGTTCTGAGTTCGCATTCGTTTCCAACATGATCAAATGACCCAATCTGCTACACATGTTTGCAAGTCTACATTATTTATTCATTATTGTCCATCTTTTTATATTTACACTTTTCATCATAGGATATAGACAATGAGCAAGAGACAGACTTTTTCAAGAATGATTTTAATGATACAAAAAAGGATGAGGTCAGTTTCAGATTCCTATTTAAGCATGGTGAATGGATTTTTTCCCATAATTATGTACACACAACAAATTGTTTTGAAAAAAATTGTTCGGAAATCATGTTTCCATTTGATCAGATGAATGAGCCGAGGTGGGAGAAAACCCACAACGTGGTTTCCGAATGTGTCCAGCACAAACCGATCTGTTTAAGCACAGAAGATTGCTAGAGGCTGGAAATTTTGGTTTTAGAAAGTATAGGAATTTAATTGTATTATCTGTGTTGCGAAACAAAGGTGCTGATTGGCTTTGCAGTAACTGTGAAGCTGAACTGCACCATTGTTTTTGCATATGCAAAATTTGGTTTTCTCATGAGGCGGCACAAATGTATGAAGGTAGAAATTCTTATAAAAGTCCAGGGTGACAGGTCTTCTAACATGTACTGAGCTAGTTAGTTTTATAGGTCGGAATATGGTATCTTGAGTTAAATTGTATTTTGGCAGGTTTTTTCTTTTATGTATAATGATATTGCTTATTTCACTCAAGTACCACTGCAACATTGCTTATCACATTGCAACATTTCTGTAATCTTGCATGAATGGAGATGCAGTGGGACATACCAAATGCTTCTGTCAAGATTGATTCACTTAGTAGATTCAGGAGTTTACAGGTTCATATCCCCAATGTCTGGTGAAGGATGTGCATTTGGTACTGGTTAACTAATGAGGTTAAACTTGAAATCTGGTGAACTGCCAGCACACTGTTTACCATGGTACAATTGAACACAACTTTTTGTGTTCTTAACGCAACTTTTTGACATAAATCCTGCTTCATTTCTAACCAAGCCATCATCATTTTGTTCATAATATGACATTTTATCTCCTTGTATTTAGGCATTTTTTGCATTTGATCTTGGAATAATCAGGACACAAAGCTGCGGTAGAGAGATGCAGAAGAGGCTTTTGTTGTAGTTCTTAGTTTCCTTAATACCTTGTTTTCTACTTCTGAGAATAGACTTTATCAATTAATTATTCATCATCTATTAACAATTCCATAAATCATTATCAGGACACAGAGCCTCCGCCGAGAGCTAGCCCAGTCGCAGATACAGATCTTGATACAGAGGAGGTACTCAGTTGAGCCAACAATGTGGTTTCCGAACAGGTCTGACACAAACTGGCCTGTACAGCTACAGGAGCAGGCTAGGAGCTTGAAATTTTGGAGTTAAGTAGAAGAGGAATTGTACTATCCGAGTAGTGAAAACAAAGGCGCTGATGAGCTTCGCGGTTACCGCGAAGCTGATCTGCGCCTTTGTTTTCACCTATGCAGATTGTTGGTTTTCCCATAGGGCGGCTTAATTATTGATTTTCACTGGTTCATTAATGTCTTGTTTTCTACATCTGATAATGGATTTTCATGCCTTTATTATAATCCATTAAATCATTATCAGGACACAGAGCCTCCGCCGAGAGCTAGCCCAGTCCCAGATACAGGAGATCTGGATACAGAGGAGGTACACTGTTATTGATTATTACTGGTGATAGTTGTAGTTTAGTAGTTTTCTTAATGCCTTGTTTTATACGTCTGAGAATGTATTTCTGGATTTTTTTAGTGTTCATAATTTTATGATATACATAAACAAGGCATTCATTTCTATGTTTTATCGTATGCTTACTCATAATATATTCTCTTAGTATCATTACCTGGACCCAGTTGTTCAAAGCATCGTTAAGCTTAACGATATCGTTTAGACATAAATTTGTTAAGCAAATATCAGCTAAAGTAACAAATACACTGTTATTTTTTGTGGAAAAAATGTGAGAATCCTTTGCAGTGCAATATTCATGTTTGAAATTTTAACGAAACATTTAACTAATGACGTCGTTAGTTTTGAACAACTGGGCCCTGATTGCCAATGTTTTTTAGTTTTTTCCCACTTGGGATTTCAGGGTGGGACTTTAGTTGTGATAGTGCCAGATCCTGATCATTGCTACTTATACTCTTTTATCGATTTTCTATATCAAACATTTCATAATACACAATAAATTTTGCCTTTTTATGCGCAAAAAGTCTATTTTGAATAGCATGGCATGGAATGGTCAGGCCTGCTGTTCAGAATATCTGCACACTGAGTGTATAGATTACCATTGGCTAGAAAATGTATAGTACATGTAATTCGCTGACTGAAATCCAGAAGAATATGTTCTCAGAATTTCATCACATGTAGTTTTAGAGTAGCACAATAACATAATTTAGCAAATAAACCAATTACTAACAAAACAAATTTTCATTTGATAGATAGTTTGGTTGGCAAATGGCAAAGGAGAGGTACTTTTGGATTTTGTATTATATCAAAAACTATTGCTCAACATTTAACAAATTAAACCAGCAAATGGACTACTAATTTTAATGTCTATTTTTTTAAACTCCTGTTTGTGAATATTCTTTGTATATGTAATGTTAAAAGACAAAACATGGATTACCTGCACACTGGTTTTATTCCACTTATTTACTTACATCTATGTTTATAGTTTTGCATTTATTGTTAGATGTGTCTTTTTTATTAGATGTTTCTTTTTTATTACTCTCTTGTTTTTAGTATCCATTTTATAATCACTTTTTAGTATAACAAATATGCTAATGCACTTGAGAATGTAACGCAATGTCTATGTCAAAAATTTGCGGCAGTATATTCTACTTTGGAAACCCAATGCCATCAGCAATATTGCTTATGAATGGTTAATGCATGGTTATATGTTGCTGTTGACGCTCACGTTTCATGAAAAAAACAATACATTTTTGATGTATATAGTGGAAAAGTAAATTAGAATGGGGATTCAAATATTCAAAATTTTTATTTGGGGCAGTATATGATCATTTATACCGTCTGATTAGCCTTTTCTTGAAGCACAGACCATTTTTATGTCCTCTGCACGACACTGCTCATAAATGCTCTTATCTTTTTCATTTATTAACTGTAGTTATGAAATTTCTTGTCAATGAATGATTGCTTCAGTTATAGATACTAACCCACTTGAATTTCCTTTCCCCTTTAATGTGTTGTGATATGACTGGAATGTTTCTACAGAAATTGTGTGTGACATATACCATTTTAGATTTGAAACTAAGAAGAGTTGTTACGTGCCAGGCGTAACAAGAAGATTAAGGAAACCAACAAGTTGGTTAGCCAGCAACAAGCTTTGTTTAAAATTTAACAAATTTATTTAGAAGTGATTTAACCAGTAATTACATGTGAAACAATCAAAAGCATATATACAATCAAACAAAAATGAATGTACAATACCTTTCAAGATGTTAATTCCCTTAAAGAATGTCTGAATGTCCCTCAGAATTTTTTAACACAAGTCTGTATCAGTTTCTGATCCCAAGAATTAAAGTTTGTTTCAAAATAGCACTATGTCCCAATCAGAATCGAATATCACAAAGTAATCCAAGAATAAGTTTAAATTCCAGTAAGATAGATTTTGACTTCTTAATAGTAACAGTACCCAAAGATTGTCCTTATGAAAATTTGTAGCCCTTATATAGCACTGAGGAACATTCAGGATTCTTCCAGCAAATTCTATGATATCATATACTAAAAATAACAAGTTGTTTACCAAAATTTAATGTTCTGGAATATTGTAGAGAGGCCATTATCCTTCCAGAAAATTCCACAATATTCTTTTGACATAAAAAAGATTTTTCTAGAAGATTCTACATCTTTGGTTCTTCCAGATTTTTCCGTCAAAGAACAATTTGAAATTTCTAGAAAATTCTGAAGTAAACAACCTGTTTATGTCCAATATCTGGGACACTAAAAGTAAATAATTGCTAAGGACAACAAGTAAACATCATATGTATAACATCATACTTTCCTGGGCATACTCCCTTGGGAAGTTTACCAGTACTGAATGCACATCTTTCAACAAGTAACTGTCATACATAACACTTCCCCTCTTCAAAGAAAAGAAAGTTTTATAAAATAAAGCTTTCTTTTGCAATACTGGATAATTGTATACAATATGTTTAGCAAAATTTGTGCAAAACTAATCAAATACAACAGCACAAAGCTGGACATCAGCATTGAAGAGGCACTTAAGCTCTGCTTAGGGTGTCTGGAATGATATTATCTCTTCCTCGGATATGTCTGATGTCAAGATTGTGCTCTTGCAACATGAGACTCCACCTGAGTAAACGCTGGTTCTTGTTTTTCATTTTATGTATGAAAGTCAGTGGATTGTGGTCACTGAAGACAACAATTGGTGCATGTGAAGAAGCTAAGTAAACTTCAAAGTGCTGAAGCGCAAGGATTAGAGATAGGCATTCTTTCTCTATGGTAGAGTAATTTCTCTGATGCTTGTTAAACTTTTTGGAAAAATAACAAACAGGATGGTCAACACCATTGTCATCTTCTTGCAACAATACACTGCCTGCACCAACATCACTGGCATCTACAGCCAACTTTAACTCTTTGTCAAAACTTGGTGCTAAGAGAACCGGAGCACTTCTAAGTATGGCCTTGAGCTTATCAAATGACTTCTGGCAGTCATCCGTCCAAACATACTTGGCCTTCTTACCAAGCAAGTTTGTCAGAGGCTCAGCTATAGCCGAGAAGTTGTTGCAGAATTTCCTGTAATATCCAGCCATACCCAGAAAGCGCATCAGAGTTGTCTTTTGCTAGTAGGTACAGGAAAATCTGAGATAGCCTCAACTTTAGCTTCTACAGGTGTTACCTGACCTTGACCTACAATGTGTCCAAGAAATGTCAAGTTTGCATGGCAAAATTCACTTTTTGCCAAGTTCACAGTTAGTTTAGCATCACTTAGCCGGTCAAAGAATGTTCTGATTGTCTGCAAGTGTTGTTGCCACTCCTCACTGAAGATAATAGCGTCGTCGATATAGGCTTTACAGCCATCCAGATTGGAAATCAAACTGTTGACCAGCCGCTGAAAAGTCGCAGGCGAGTTCTTCATTCCAAATGGCATGACTTTATACTGGTACAGTCCATCTGGTGTAACAAATGCCGAGATCTCCTTTGCTCTGTCCGTGAGGGGTATCTGCCAAAATCCCTTTAGCAGATCGAACTTTGTAACATACTTGGCATGTCCAATATTATCAATGCAGTCATCGATTCGTGGGATGGGAAAAGTGTCTGTTTTAGTGACAGAATTGACTTTTCGATAGTCTGTGCACATTCTAAATGTCCCGTCTGGCTTTGGTACAAGAATACAAGGAGAACTCCATTCACTTTGGCTGGGTTCAATGAAATCATTGTCCAGCAAATATTGAACTTCTTCCCTGAGATATTGCTGTTTTACAGGGTTCATTCTGTAAGGATGTTGCTTTACAGGTTTTGAACCTTCAATAATGTCAACATCATGATAGATTTTGTCAGTTCTGGATGGAATGTCCGGAAATAAGTGCTCATATTCGAGAACTAACTGTTTCAGTTCAAGTCTTTTGTCTGAATCAAGGTGAGACAGTTTCTGATCAAGATTCTGTAGTATGTCAGAATTCTGGAGTTTCGATGACGAGGGATCAGATTTCTCCAAGTTGAAGTCCTCAGAGTCCATTTGATTTTGTTCATGAGGGACAGAATTAACTATATTTACTGATGAAATAACATTACTATCTCTATCAATGTACTTTTTAAGCATATTAATGTGACAAAGCTGTTTTTGCTTGCGCCTCCCAGGAGTGTTGACAATGTAATTTACGTCACTTAACTTTTTGTCAACAGTATAAGGGCCGAAGTATCTAGCTTGCAAAGGGTGGCCTGAAATTGGCAAAAGAGCAAGCACCTTGTCTCCAGGTTCAAAATTTCTGTCTTTAGCATTTTCATCATAACGAATCTTCATTTTGCTTTGAGCAGATTTGAGATTGGACTGAGCTGCATCACAGGCCTTTGATAGTCTGTTTTTGAAATCAGACACATACTGAAGTAAGTTCAAAGAACTGTCATCATCTGAGAGAAATTTCTCTTTTAGAAGTTTTAACGGGCCACGTACAGTGTGCCCAAAAACAAGCTCAAATGGGCTGAACCCCAGAGACTCTTGTACAGATTCTCTTACAGCAAATAGAAGCAAGTGTATGCCTTCATCCCAATCTTTTTCAGTGTCAAAGCAGTAAGATCTGATCATGTTTTTCAAAGTTTGATGGAATCTTTCTAAGGCACCTTGGCTTTCAGGGTGGTAAGCCGATGACTTGTATTGCTTAATTCCAAGTTCGTACATGACTTGCTGAAAAATTCCTGACATAAAATTTGAGCCCTGGTCTGACTGGATAGATTTTGGGAGGCCTACAAATGTGAAGAACTTCACAAGTGCATTAACTATTGTTTTAGCCTTGATATTTCTGAGTGGGATAGCTTCAGGAAAGCGAGTTGAAGCACACATTATGGTCAGAAGATATTCACAACCTTTCTTTGTTTTGGGTAAGGGACCTACACAATCAATAATCACTCTGCTGAAAGGTTCATCAAAGGCAGGAATGGGCTGTAACTGAGCTTTAGGAATAGTCTGATTGGGGTTTCCTACCATCTGACAAGTGTGGCAGGATTTGCAGTGTTGAGATACATCAGATTTTATTCCTGGCCAGTAGAAATGATTAAGGATCTTGTGATAGGTCTTATTTACACCTAAATGGCCTGACATTGGAGTTTCATGGGCCAAGTTTAAGATTTCAGGGCGATAAACCCTAGGGATCACAATTTGGTGGTTAACAGTCCACTCATCTTCTGCTGAGACATCTGGAGGACGCCATTTTCGCATTAATATGTCATTTTTGACATAAAAACAAACAGGAACCTGAGATATTTCTTTTTCATCTAAAGCCCTTTCAAATAAAGGCGAGATCTCAGAATCACTGTGTTGTTCTTTACAAAGCTGTGACCTTGACAGCTGGTCATGACCTTGGTCATTTGAGTTGGAAGGTGAAAGGTCATTTTCTGACCCCGACCTTGGATTGCTAGGGTCAGTCTGAATATCAGACTGACTAGAGGAAAGAGATGTTGAAATCTCTTTATTAAAGGACTGACCTATCAAAGTGTCAGTTAAATTTATGTCCTGCATCCCATCATATAATTTGGCTTTCTTAGCCATTGCCCTAGTAACAGCACAAGAAGGGTAAAGGTCAGGAATTTCCTGCTCAATGGGATCAGGCGGTTGATCAACACATGGTGTGCTGGTCAAAAGTGGGTTTACCACAACCTTATCTCCTGCCAAATCATTGCCTAACAGCAAATGAATACCTTTAAAAGGTAAGGAAGGTCTAATACCTACAGCCACGGGACCTTTAACTAAGTCTGAGGACAAATAGATATTATGGAGCGGTACATTAACAAATCCACACTCTACGCCCTGGATAAGGACACTTGTCCCAGAAGAAGACTTCTCGGAAAATGGCAAGGTATCTGCCAAGATAAGGGATTGAGAAGCTCCGGTATCTCGTAAGATTTTGATAGGGGTAGACTGGGCAGAGTCACTGTTAAGTGACACAAAACCATCTGATAAGAATGGTTCATAAATCTCCATAATAGAATCCTCAGAGACTGACTCTTTACAAGTTCTGGTCAGTATAGGGTTTTCTTCCTGGATACAAGACTGTGGTTTAGCCTTTAAGGAGGTGAGACCTGTCGGTTTAGCACTATCTAAATTTTCTCTTTCTTTCTTTCGTTTCAGTGCCAAACATTCAGAAATAATGTGGCCAGTTTTCTTACAATAATTACAAATTGGCTGGGATAAGGGATTTTGTCCTTTGTTTTCACTAGAAAATTTGGGTTTTGGACTGGAATTGTCAGTTGGATTACTGGGATTGGCTTTGGGACCGGACTGAGGGGAATATGGTTTTGACTGAGGGGTAATTTGCTTTGATTGAGGGTTATATGGTTTCCTAGGATATGGCTTGTTGACAAATGAAGCCTTATGAGTCAAAGCATAGTCATCAGCTAAACGTGCTGCTGTTTCCAAGTTTTCAACTTCTCTTTCGTTCAAGAAAGCCTTAACATCAGAATTTATGCACCGTTTGAATTCTTCAACAAGCATGAGCTGCCTTAGCTTTGCATGATCAGAACCTACTTTCTTTGAAGAGCACCATCTATCAAATAGTTGTTCTTTTGTTCTGGCAAATTCAACATGAGTCTGGTCATGATCTTTTCTACAATCCCTAAATTTCTGCCTGTATGCCTCAGGGACCAACTCATAAGCCTTGAGAATAAGTTCCTTTACTGTATCATAATCTGAGCTTTGCTCAAGAGAAAGCTGAGTGTAAATTTCTCGAGCTTTACCAATTACAACACTTTGCAAAAGCAAGGTCCAGTGCTGTTTTGGCCATTTCAAGTTTTCTGCCACCTTCTCAAAATGTAAAAAATATTTGTCAACCTCTTTTTCTTGAAATGGAGGAACGAGACGAATGTGTTTCGTGACATCAAATACCATACTAGTGGCCAAAGGCAAAGATTTTGATTTAGATTTGCCTTGTAACTCAAGCTCTTTCATTTTTAACTCAAATTGTAACTTTTCCTTTTCAATTTCAAGCCGTTCTTTTTCAATTTCAAGCTTTTCTGCTCTTTCTAACTTTTCTCGTTCCATTTCCCTTTGTTTTTCCTTCTCTCGCTCTTCCATTTCTAGTCTTAATTTCTCAAGTTCTAATTTTTCTCTATGCATTCTATCTTCTCGTTCTATAGTTTCTAACCTTATTCTCTCTTCTCGCTCCTCTTTCTCCCTTCTTATTCTCTCCTCTTGATCTAATCTTAATTTTTCTAATGTAATTTGATTTTTTATTTCAATTTCTCTCAGCTGCAAGTCAGTCTGAGTGACTAGAATCTTAGAGGTAGCCGAGGAATCAAAAATTTCCTCGTCAACAAAAAACTGAATCAAAATGTTCTTAATTTCATGTTTTAACATGGAAGTATTGATATTTGACAACCCATAATGATCAGCTATGTCTAAGAGGTCACTCTTTTTGGCCTTATCTAACAGCTCCTGAGAAGGCGCAGCAATAAAGTCACTTAGTTTGAATGACATGGTTGCTTTTTGCTGGCTTTAGCTATTTAAACAGCAAACAGTGAAGATACTTTAGAATTTTAAATAAATTTGGTGCACAAGAAATTTCAATCCCGGACTCGAGCCCCCAATTCTGTTACGTGCCAGGCGTAACTAGAAGATTAAGGAAACCAACAAGTTGGTTAGCCAGCAACAAGCTTTGTTTAAAATTTAACAAATTTATTTAGAAGTGATTTAACCAGTAATTACATGTGAAACAATCAAAAGCATATATACAATCAAACAAAAATGAATGTACAATACCTTTCAAGATGTTAATTCCCTTAAAGAATGTCTGAATGTCCCTCAGAATTTTTTAACACAAGTCTGTATCAGTTTCTGATCCCAAGAATTAAAGTTTGTTTCAAAATAGCACTATGTCCCAATCCAGAATCGAATATCACAAAGTAATCCAAGAATAAGTTTAAATTCCAGTAAGATAGATTTTGACTTCTTAATAGTAACAGTACCCAAAGATTGTCCTTATGAAAATTTGTAGCCCTTATATAGCACTGAGGAACATTCAGGATTCTTCCAGCAAATTCTATGATATCATATACTAAAAATAACAAGTTGTTTACCAAAATTTAATGTTCTGGAATATTGTAGAGAGGCCATTATCCTTCCAGAAAATTCCACAATATTCTTTTGACATAAAAAAGATTTTTCTAGAAGATTCTACATCTTTGGTTCTTCCAGATTTTTCCGTCAAAGAACAATTTGAAATTTCTAGAAAATTCTGAAGTAAACAACCTGTTTATGTCCAATATCTGGGACACTAAAAGTAAATAATTGCTAAGGACAACAAGTAAACATCATATGTATAACATCATACTTTCCTGGGCATACTCCCTTGGGAAGTTTACCAGTACTGAATGCACATCTTTCAACAAGTAACTGTCATACATAACAGAGTATACTTAATGTTTTACAAGTGTATTAGTTCACAACAATTTTAGATTTGACAGTAAGACATGTAGAATGATTGTGTTTAGAAGTTCACCATTAGATTAACAATATTGTTACTCATAAAACAGGAATGTTTCTCAGTGGAATCAGACCCGGACTGGCCGGACTCTCAGTCTGATGATAATGAGGACACCACTGAAACCAACACTGATCTATCTAATACTGAGTCACAGGTAGAAGGAGGGAATAAAATGAAAACCATTTTCACTGCTAGGGTCACTGGATTTAGAGTACAAGAAATGTGTTACTCATATAATTTCTTTGCTTTGGAGAGGGAAGGGGGGCCCTAGTGATTTCATAACCATGTTTAATCATTTGATCATAATTCAAGCCCCACACAAGGATCTGCAGGTTTGGTGTTTGCTGGTTGAATTCATATTAAAAGGCCTATGTGGCATATGAAAATGGTTTTCATTCTGGTTAATGTGGGTATGAAGCTACTTAGCACCTCATTTTTTCCTGGCTTTAGACTGAGGCAGAATGTTTTTACAGGCGAGGAGAATATCCTTCACTAGGGATGAACCACCAACTGTGATACCATAAAGTACCCTCTTTAAAAATGCCATGTGGGTTGTGATGGGACTTTGTGGGAATCAAAGACAGCTTCAACCTTGTTTTTATCATGTTTTGTATGTGTATTGCTGGGTATTTCTTGTTACATGTATCATGCTAGAAATGAGCCGCTTGTGGGAAAACCAACAATGTGGTTTCCGAACAGGTCCGACACAAACCAGCCTGTACAAGCACAGAAAAGAGCAGGAAGCTTGAATTTTCGGATTTAAGTAGAAGAGGAATTGTACTTTCCGAGTAGCGAAAACAAAGGCGCTGATCAGCTTCGCGGTTACCGCGAAGCTGATCTGCGTCTTTGTTTTCGCCTATGCAGATTGTGGTTTTCCCATGAGGCAGCTCAAATGTCTTGTTCAAGTAGTTATCTATCTAGTATCTGTATTTGTCATTTTCATTGAGGGATTATTGATTTTCATTGTTTTTAGGAAAATTCTTCATAGGTGATGCTCATTAAATTTGCTCTGAACAGTTTAGCAAACACTTTTCTTGTTTCATTGTTATCATATTGATGGAAGTATTCAATTTCATTGTTAAGAAATATCAATTTTGAAATAAATCTCCATACGTGATGAAATGATAGAACAGGCCAACCTTGTTATAACGCTATCTTTGGGGTCCATAAAAACAGACAGTGTTTTAAGTGAACTGCATTCTAATGAGGTTACTTACTATAGACAAATCGCAAAATACAATTGGGAGCCATGACATGGCTGTGTTTTATGAAAACCACATTATAATGAGGCACGTTATAATGAGGTAGAAGTGTGTTTGGGTTACATAAACCAACATATGCCCATATTTGTCCAAAATTTTCAGATACACTGTGAAGGCCTGCGGTTATATCAGTGTAAAACAAAAACTCATTATTTTATTAATTTACTTTACAGAGGTTAGAATCCCCGCGAGGGCCTCCACCACAAGCACAGAGAACATCACCCACACCCCCGCGTGAGGCCCCACAGCCAGAGAGAACCCCACCCCCTAAAGAGGAAACTCAACAACCACAATTAGGGGCCAAAGAGATAGCAGATTTAGAAAAAGAATTAGAATTGGATTTGGAAAATTTAGATATAAATGATACAGCAGTAAGTATTATCAGAAAATCTTTAGCTTTGTCTTTTTAAAGTTACTCTAGATGTGATATAAGTGAAGCTTGGGTAATATTTCAAACTAAAACTTTGCAACCAAATGCTTAATGGTACTTTTGGCTGTTGACTTTTCTTTTGAAGGCAACTAAAATTGTTAATTCTATTTATAATATTGTAACAAGTAATTACACTAAGAAAGCAAGAAAAAATCTTGGATGCCGAAAAGTGGAACTAGTGCTAAAATTGCCGTGCTTGTGCCGATGTGTGCTGCTTGATAAAAATTCATGTGCTTCTGCTTTGCTAGGATACAGGTGGTTCAGAACAGGTAATAGATTGGGTGTAGAGTGTATTGGTGGTACCCTGGCTAAATATGGAAATTTTTGGACATTCAAAAAAAAAAAATGTAATCGCAGTAAATTGTTTACAGAATTGCCACCTTTAGGGATAGATTCCAATATAACAATGGCAAACAGGGTAGTCCATGGTCAGGCCAGGACTCTACTGTTCTGACATATGTCCAAAAATTTACGAATTATCTTAGTTACTAATATTAGCGACTGTGTATAGGTTCTAAACTATGTACACGTCTGTATGTCTTTTAGTGGTATATTTTCTCCCATTGATTCAAGATAGACAAATGGACGTGCAACTAAATATTTGATGTTCAGTACATGAACTTGAAACTAACAAACACTAACAAATATCCCCACCACCTACACCATAACAGATAGCAATGACAGACCATTAAGTTTTGTTTCTCAATATCTGTTTTGTTTACTCCTCAATGTTCACAATTAAAACTTGGAAGTTTGAAATATAATAGTCATTTTAAACTTGTAATTTTAAAATGTGTCGTAGTTGTTCATAATTAGAATGATCAGCTGTCAAAAATATAAAGCATAGTTACAGCATGATAGTGCATAAAACCAAGTTAATAGCTTGTGGTGTTGGGAAATCTAGAAAATAGAGCAGTATTTTCTGGCAGACTGGGTGTTTGCATTTTAGGACTTATTTGGGTAAATGTTTTGTAAAGAACCTTTAAGAATCATATTACAGTTAAACTGAGAAGTCCTTGTTTCCACCTATGCCAAATAAATAAAATATCAGCCACATCATGAGAAAACCAACAATATGATTTCTGAACAGCTTCGGCACAAACCGAGCTGTACAAGCACAGAAGATGGCTAGAGGCTGAAAGTTTTGGATTTAGAAAGTAGAGGAATTATACCATCCATGTGGCGAAAACAAAGGCGCTGATCAGCTTTGCAGTTACTGCGAAGCTGATCTGCGGCTTTGTTTTCGCATATTCAAAATGTTGTTTTTCTCATGACACGGCTCAAACAAAATATTGTGCAACTTCCTTACTTCAAGATTCTCCAGGAATCCTTACAATAGTATACTATCACATACAAAGGAGTAGTCTTTTGCATATGTAAATTACAAATTCAAAAGTTTCAACTAAACTGTGTTTAAGCTACTCAATCAAAGCCTTGTTTTAAAATCTGTTCATCTTGTGTATCTTTTCAGGATGTGAATTTAGATGAAGAAGATTTGTTAGAAGATTAGCAGTGGTTATAACATCATGTATAGACTTAAACTCTAGAGACCATCATTGTGAATGAGCTACATATACACACATATTTGAACATTCAATTGAACTCGTGACACAAGCAAAATCTCATATCAGTCTAGCGCTTGCAGAGTTTGTTGTCTTAAATTAACTCTGCTTGTGGTGTTATACACTTCATTTGAGGTTTTATGAGGACAAACACGGTAGGAAAAGCATAAGACTTGAGTGAAGCCTCGTGAAGCAGAATTTTGTCTGTGGATGTTTTGGGTGAACCAGTAACAGATTATCAAGTTTAACTCCATTGAACAAAATGCGACTATTTTGAGACTAAATTTAAAATAGTCAGTATAAATGCTTAATAGGCATTTACAATAAAATTTCATGCTCAGCTGGGTAAAGCACCAAAATATTCTTTTGAGCATGTTTACTATTATGCTTTGAGCATTTTATCTGGTGATTGAGGAATAGAAGTACAAGTATTCCTTCTTGTACCATTCCCAATTAAATATGAGCCGCCTCATGGGAAAACCAACAATGTTGTTTTCGAACAGGCCCGACACAAAGCAGCCTGTACAGTCACAGAAGATGGCTAGAGACTGGAAATTTTGGGTTTAGAAAGTAGAGGAATTGTACTATCCATGTAGTGAAAACAAAGACGCTGATCAGCTTCGCGGTTACCGCGAAGCTGATCTGTGTCTTTGGTTTCGCATATGCAGATTGTTGGTTTTCTCATGAGGTGGCTCATATCTTGGATATACCTTTGCCCCAATTTTGAGTCAATACTAAATGAAGTGAGGGCAGGAAGATCATTATTACAATAGTGCTTGAATTGTTTTAATTTGTTTAGATGATGGAACTTGTATTCTAAAATGTGATATTTATTTTTGTTTCCGAGAATATTTATTGTATGATATACATGTAAATGCATTAAGAAGATTTTGTGCTTTAATGTCTGAGGTTATTATGGTACAATTTTGGTGATTTTCCATTTAAACTTATAGGAATCTTTACAGAGCTTCACTTGTTGTATTGTGATAAAAGGCAAATTTTACTTGCTCTTACAATATAGATGTTCATGGAGAACTTGCAAATTGTCCTTCAGTTTTCCTTGGACTTCCATTATTGTATACCATGTCTTTAAGAAAGTAGTGTCCTATCTAGTAAGCTAAAACTAAATAGCTATTCCACTTCAGAGTTACAGAGCAGTTGATTTTTTTCCCATATACTATCTGCAGGTTCACTCCTGGCGAGGTTCATATTTAATAATATGGTTCATAATAAAGCAATTTCTATAGATGACAACCAAACTTACCATTTTGTGTTGGCAGTATTCCAGACTGGATATTGGTGAAAATGATTTTGAGGTTCATAATGAAAAAGTGTTTTCCTGAAGTTTCGGGCATAGAAGGACACAAACTAGCGTGCATATCTGGGGCTTCCCTGTAAAATGCTGTCTAGGACTATTTAGTTGGGTTACTTTGGGGTTTAATGTCCCAGCAACAGCTAAGGTCATATGGAGATGGGACCTCGGTTTATAGTCTCATCGGACAGACTGGAGAAGCCCGGGATCGAACCTGCGACTCATAAGGACTGATTTAGTATCTCTGGTTAAGTCTGAAAGTATTTTCAAGGACGAGTGCAGTGCAATAGAAATAATAATGTACAAGGACCAAATTTGTGTTCTCAGACTGTTGTCATTATGCATTATGAAAACTATGTGATCTGAGGGCCATTATCAGGAATAAAATGCTAGTAAATATGAAGTTGATTTATTATTTCAACACCCATTGTTTACAAGCTTGTTACCTTGTATTTATATATCCCGCACCATCATAGTAGACTCGCATCACAGATTTACCGTTATAAATATGAATTGACACACCTGTTCCTATTGGTCAACTACATTCATTTCATTCATATGTATACATAACAGTATGTGATACGAGTCTACTACGATCGTTCAGGATCTATAGAAGGGAAGGTTTCCAAGTGGTATGGACGCTTTAATCTCGACTGCATATTAAAAACAGTCACGGAACAGCTGTGCAGAACCAGCACCTTTGTTTTCAATTCAAGGGAGTTTCTCAACTTCTTAAATCCAAAGTTTTATAACATGTTCCTAGCATTAATCTGTGGAAGTACACCTGTGTGGGAAACCCTGAAGACATTTTCTTGTGTCATGGCTCAATTTGTTATATTTAACTGGACAGGGTAGTTTAGTTGAAAGCATGTCTATTTTATAAGCAGTAGACCAACATTTTCCTTTGTCAAGCACATTATTTGGGGAGAAATTCATTTCACTATAAAGTATAGGTTAAGAATTGATACAATTTAATTTAAAATTGATTCCCAAAGACACCAGATAAAAAAGAGAACACTACAAGTCAATAAGGTTTGACGGGCAAAATGACTAGCTCTTTTCCAATAGTCTGTGGCACCCTTTATATATCTCTATGACCAGATAGAAAAGATGGAGGTATTTTTAGAAAAGATGCAGGTGTTTTTTTTTAGACTCGCAATGGTTTGTACATGATGGCCACCACAGGTTCGATCTAGGGCTTCTCCAGTCTGTCGGACGAGACTCTTAACCGAGGTCCTGTCTCCATATGAGATCATATGACCTTAGTTGTTGGTGGGATGTTAAACCCCAAACAAACAACAAATGGTGTGACAATAGCTTATATTCATAACCAAATCTCCATGAGTGAAATATGCTTGACATGGGGATCAATCCCGTACTTACATAATCCTTTCAGTTTTAAGTCATTTAAGCCTGGTGTCCCTTTTATGGGACATAGGCAAACAGAATAGCCCCAGATGTGACGACGCAGAACACGTCCCATCTGTGGCTATTCTGTTTGCTTAAAGAAAATTTATCTAAAAATGGAATAAAAATTAAAATCACTCCTGATGCCCCTAATGAATGAAAGTGGACTGTTCCAAATGATGATGATGGGAAAATCCATTCGTCAAATATTGAGCAGTTGTGTGGGATACTGAAGATTGTGAAAAGCATGACACTTCGAAAATTCAATAATTTATTTCAACCAATGAACAAAGAACAAATTAACAATGAAAAAAAAATACTAATAAAATTTGAGAAAGCCAGCTTTTTGCCTATGCAAAAACCATAGACGCAGATCAGCTGAGTGTGCAGTTACAGCTGCCCATTTATGGAAGTTGATGGTGGAGTGCCAGTTTGATCAAACCTGCAAAACAATAATCAATATTATTGTGGTGTTTCTATATTTTCCACAGACGATGAAAAACAAGTTGTTCAAATGTCTCTAAACATTAGTTGTTCAAATGTCTCCAAGAAACCCTTCAGGCTTTGCACACATTAAAACAGCCTTATGTTTTTAGCTCACCTGAGCCGAAGGCTCACAGGTGAGCTTATAGTAAACCCATGCTCCGTCGTCCATCCGTCGTTCACAATTTCAAAGATCTTCTCCTCTGAAACCGCTTGGCCAATCAAAGCCAAACTTCATGTGGAGCATCCTTAGGAAGGGGGAACGAAAGTTTATATAAATGGTCCAGGTCACATGACCAAGATGGCCGCCATGGCTATAAATAGCAAAAATCTTCTTCTCCAGAACCAGTGGGCCAATTTCCATGAAACTTGGTATGTAGCATCGGGGATGTGAGCCCATCATAGTTTATTTAAATCATGACCCTAGGATGACCTTGACCTATTTTACGGCAAGGTCAACTTGGGTCGCCAATGCATTTGAATGGGAAAAAAATTGTAAAATGCTATTTAATGGGTAAAACTTATGGGGAATAGGCAAATGGACAGAAGATTAATGTTATTGGAAAATTTTATCCCCTGGGGGGTTGTCTACCCCTGCCCCGGGGCTATATACATGTATATTTCCATAATAATGAAACATCTTCTCCTCTGAAACCACTTGGCCAATCAAAGCCAAACTTCATATGGAGCATCCTTGGGAAGGGGGAAAGAAAGTGTATATAAATGGTCAAGGTCACATGACCAAGATGGCCGCCATGGCTATAAATAGAAAAAACCTTTAAAAATCTTCTTCTCAAGATCCAGAAGGCCAATGATTTTGAAACTTGGTGTGAAGCATCAGTGACTGGAGCTCTACAAAGTTTATATAAATCATGACCCTGAGATGACCTTGACCTATTTTACGGCAAGGTCAACTAAGGTCGCCAATGCATTTGAATGGGAAATAATGGTTAAATGCTATTTAATGGGTAAAACTTACTGGGAATAGGCAAATGGACAGAAGATTAATGTTAATGGAAAATATTAGCCCCTTGGGGGTTGTCTGCCCCTGCCCTGGGGCTATATACATGTATATTTCCCTAATAATGAAACATCTTTTCTCCAGGGCCCTGAAACCGCTTGGCCAATCAAAGCCAAACTTCATATGGAGCATCCTTGGGAAGGGGGAAAGAAAGTTTATATAAATGGTCAAGGTCACATGACCAAGATGGCCGCCATGGCTATCAATAGAAAAAAAAACCTTTAAAAATCTTCTTCTCGAGAACCAGAAGGCCAATGATTTTGAAACTTGGTGTGAAGCATCAGTGACTGGAGCTCTACAAAGTTTATATAAATCATGACCCTGGGATGACCTTGACCTATTTTATGGCAAGGTCAACATGGTCGCTCATGCATTTGAATGGGGAAAAGTGTTAAAATGTCATTTGTAGGGAAAAACTTGCAGGAAATGGGCAAATGGACTTCAGATTGATGATTCTGAAAAAATTTGGACCCCAGGGATCTGTCTGCCCCAACCCCGGGGAAATATACATGTATATTACAGTGATATTCAAAGATCTTCTTCTCTGAAACTGCTTAGCCAATCAAAGCCAAACTTTATGAGGAGCATTGTTAGGAAGTGGGAATGAAAGTATATATAAATGGTCAAGGTCACATGACCAAGATGGCTGCCATGGCTATAAATAGCAAAAACCTTTGAAAATCTTTTTCTCCAGAACCAGAAGGCCTATGATTTTGAAACTTGGCATGAAGCATCAGGTAATGGAGCTCTACAAAGTTTATATAAATCGAGACCCTTGGATGACCTTGACCTATTTTACGGCAAGGTCAACTTAGGTCGCCCATGCATTTGAATGGGGAAAATTGTTAAAATGTCATTTGAAGGGCAAAACTTGCAGTAAATTGGCAAATGGACTGAAGTTTTATGTTTTCAAAAAGAAATACATGTATTGACTCTAGGGGTTGCTCTGACCTGGCCCTGAGGTTATATATATGTATATTACCATTCTAGTCAAACAAGTTTAATGGTATATATCTCAGGTTTCAGGTGAGCGTTTACAGGACCATTGGTCCTCTGGTTCATAATACAGTGAGAACTAAAAACCTGAATTTCAATCCTTAAGTGCGTGCTTTAGTCAACGTTTAGTCATGTCACGACAAGCTACCACTTCCTGGTATTAACCAGTACTATGGGGAGTCAATGTGTCCTGCTCAAGGACACAACATGGCACCCCTACAGAGTTTGAACCTAGAACCTTACAATTTGGTGTCTGACGCCGGGCCACCTGAAGATGAAATATTGAATAATTCAACCATTTCCATGTGATCCACCCTGGTGTGGCTGTATATTTTAAATCAGATAAAAAAAAAAAAAAAAAAAAAAAAAAAAAAAAGATGAATCAAACTCTAACACTGAAAAGACAATTTTTCCAGCAACCTACCAGCAATCCCTGACTGGAAACCAGCATTGTAGTCACATGCCACTTCATTCTTTACATAATCATTTCTGTCATCCTTGTAGGAGTCATCCTTGCCTGGGCCCCCTACCAAGGCTCCATACAGGGTGTGGGGGTTAGGGCCGGGGTTCCTCTGCTCATCCCACCCACATGGGGCCGGCATACTGGGACAAGAGCTGTGAGAGAATTTAAAACAAACAAAACTCATGATAAGACCAGCTTCAATTTAACAAGATTGCTAATTTAGCCCACTTTGTGCCAAAATAAATTTTTTAAGTTGCCTAAATAAAGCTAAAGAAATCTTCCTAATTAGCACACACTTAAAATAAAACAAAAACATGACTTAGATGTTATCTGCTGAAGTTGGCAGGTCTAAATTCTAAACTTTGAATGGTAATATAATTTAAGTATCCTAACCTTTACTAAATGTTTTTAAAACATTTTTAAATACCAAGGAATAACCTGCCTGTCTTTTGACTCAGCTGAAATCTCTAAACCATAATCTATCACACATCCCACCTAGATCTATGATGAGGTCTTGTTGGTGGGTTATTTCCAAATCCTACTACAAAGCTACGGCTAGATGGGTTATCTCCAAGAGCATAATGGACCTGACTTTTCGCCCAGGTACGATACTGTGTGGTGTGCAGTCCAGTATCGGCAGCCATCATTGCTATTGTTGCCATGTTAACTGTAACATAACAATAGATAATACATGCAGATATTTCATGATAATACTCCAGATTATGAAGAGTTTTTTTTTAATTCACTAGCAGTCTAAAAATTATTGCAAGTTTTTAAAAAACACAAGTTTGAGGCAATTAATTTCAAAATATAAGTTAAATTTTTGTATGCAGATATTCTGCATAAACAGCTATTTGGGGTTTCTGATTTCCAGTCAGTAAAGACAAGTCTAAACAGCCACAGATGAAGGCCTGAGAAACTGATGGTTTACATTTGACTGAATCTACAAGATTTGAGATTCACATATTTAGGAATTCCAAGTTATAAGCTCGTCTCAAAGGCTGTTAGACCATGTTCAGCATAATAGCTTGACAAGTGGCTCATATACCTGAATATCTTATGGCTCCCCACTGCAGTCTGAAAGCCAGTCCACCAGGGGTATAAGGAACTGTTCCACCGGGCATCCAGCCAGTAAATGTTGCTTCAATGTCAGTCTTATAGATATCCTTCTTGGTGTATTTGTACAACAAAACCTGAGAATAAAATTTGAAAGATAAGTATAGAAATACCCATAAAGTCATATTAGTTGGAGATATGAATGGAACTTTGCTTCCCCCTAGACCTTATAACAAACATGATTCATTAATCCAAAACTTTGTGAAAGAACAAGGACTTGAAACTCAAAAATCAACACAGCATACGTTTTTCCACCATTCTGGAAATTCTAGCTCACAGATAGACTATATTCTAGCTACAGACATAAAACTCCTATATAATCTGGAAATATCAGGCAAAGACTCTGAGAATACTTCAAGTCATGTGAAAGTATCAGCCATGTTACGAGTAAAATGTGGAATAGGTACAATAAAACCAAGCAAAAACTTAACAAAGACAGTTAAGAAATTGAAATGGGAAAAAATTGACAAACAAGCATATATACAGTCACTTGAAATGGAACTGACAAAATCTAAACAACAAGGACCAGTCTCTGTTGATCAAAGATTATCAGAACTCAATACTGTAATACATAAAGCCACTGAACGTGCAGTTCCTACAGCAGTTATAAAACTGAAAGGACCAAAATGGAAAGCTTCTCCAAAAGTGAAAAAACAACTTGAAATATGTAAACAGAAATATAAGCTATGGGTCGCAAGTGGAAAATGTGACAATATCTTACGTAAAGATAATATTTTAGCCAAAAGAGAATTAAGAAAGCAGCTAAGGAATGAAAAGCTAACTGCTCGAAAGAACTTCTACAATGACTTAATGAAAAATCCATCAACAGACAAATTCTATCAATTGATAAGGAGAAATAAGGGGGATAAACATCAATATTCAGGATGTTTTAGGGTGGATGATAAATAGATATATTCTCCAAACCTACAGAGAAATGCCCTTGCCAAGTACTATGAAGACCTAGCAACTCCAAAGGACAAAGGATATGATTCCGCATACCTGGAACTCTGTTCAGTCTGTCATAGGATCATAGAGCAAATATGTAAGGAAAGTCCAGATCAACTTGAACAAATCTCAACAAAAGAAGTGCGGAAAGCCATAAACTCTCTAAATAACACCAGAGGACCAATGGTCCTGTAAACGCTCACCTGAGATCAGCTGCATATACCAATAAACATGTTTGAATATTATGGTATTTAACTCCAGTGCAGGGGCAGATAAGCCCTTGGGCCATTTTCTTTTTTCAGAATCTTCAATATTCTGTCCATTTGCCAATTTCCTGTTGGCTTTTTCCTTCAAATGACATTTTAACAGTTTTCCCAATTCAGATGCACAGGCAACCCATGTTGACCTTGCCATAAACTTGGTCAAGGTCATCACAGGGTCATGATTTATATATACATTTGAGTACTTTAGCCATCGATGCCTCATGCCAAGTTTCCTTGAAATCAGTCTATTGGTTTCAGAGAAGATGATTTTTGATGGGTTTTTACCATATATGGGCATGGCGGCCATCTTGGTCATGTGACCTAGATTATTTATATACACATTGATTCCCCCATTCTATAGATGCTTCACTTAAAATTTGGCTTTGTTTGGCCAAGCGGTTTCAGAGGAGAAGACGTTTGAATATTATGGAAATATACATGTATATTGCCCCGGGGTGGGGGCACATGAGCCCCTGGGGTCCAATTTTTTTCAGAATCATTAATATCCAGTCCTACTGCCCATTTCCTGCAAGACTTTCACTTTAAATGACATTTTAAAAGTTTTCCCCATTCAAATGCATTGGTGACCTACGTTGACCTTCCCGTAAAATAGGTCAAGGTCATCACAGGGTCATGATTTATATACACATTGTAGTGCTTGAGCCATCGATGCTTCGTGCCAAGTTTCGTTGAAATCGGTCAACCGGTTCTGGAGAAGAAGATTTTTGAACGGTTTTTACCATATATGGGCATGGCGGCCATCTTGGTCATGTGACCTGGATTTTTTATATACATATTTGTTACCCCTTCCTATTGATGCTTCACATAAAATTTCGCTTTGATTGGCCGAGCGGTTTCAGAGGAGAAGATGTTTGAATATTATGGAGATATACATGTATATTGCCCCGGGGTGGGGGCGAATGAGCCCCTGGTGCCCAATTTTTTTCAGAATCATTAATATTCAGTCCTACTGCTCATTTTCTGCAAGATTTTTCCTTTAAATGACAATTTAACAATTTTTGCCATTCAAATGCATTCGCGACCTATGTTGACCTTGCCGTAAAATAGGTCAAGGTCATCATAGGGTCATGATTTATATACACATTGTAGTGCTTGAGCCATTAATGCTTCATGCCAAGTTTGGTTGAAATCGGTCCAGTGGTTCCGGAGAAGAAGATTTTTGAAGGGTTTTTACCATATATGGGCATGGCGGCCATCTTGGTCATGTGACCTGGATTATTTATATACACATTGGTTCCCCCTTCCCATAGATGCTTCATGTAAAATTTTGCTTTGATTGGCCAAGCGGTTTCAGAGGAGAAGATCTTTGAAAAGTGTGGACGACGGACGGACGGACGACAGACGACGGACGACGGACGGACGGACGGACGACGGAGCATGGGTATACTATAAGCTCACCTTGTGAGCCTGACGGCTCAGGTGAGCTAAAAAAGGCTGCTGACGAATTCGGCTTATCGGCAGAACATTTGAAATATTCAGGACCCGTGCTTGTGGAAGAAATCACTAACATTTTTAATCAAATCCTCAAATCAAAAACTGTTCCGGATGCTTTTAAATGCGGAATCTTGACACCAGTTCTGAAAAAATCTAAAGATCCAACTATGCTTGATAACTACCGCGGTATAACAGTTACGCCAATCCTCGGTAAATTATTTGAAAGTGTATTACTCCCAAGACTATCTGAAACATTTGAACAATCATCATTACAATTCGGTTTCACGAAAGGACTGTCTCCTGTGATGTCAGCATTAATAGTCTCTGAAGCTAGGGCTGAAACAAAACTAAATACATGTAAACCATTATTCCTAGTGACCCTTGATAGTCAAAAGGCATTTGACGTGGTTAATCACGTCATATTGCTAGACAAATTGTATGAAATGGGAATTCATCCAACACTGTGGACAATAGTGAAAGACTTATACTCTGGACTTACATCAAGGGTCAAGTGGTTAGGAGAACTTAGTGACCATTTCGGTATTCATCAGGGCGTCAGGCAGGGTGCTATCCTGTCACCCTTTCTTTATAAAACCTACATAAACCCGTGTCTCGTGGAATTGAAAGAACATAAAATTGGACTTTTTATTGGTACAACATATTGTGGGTGTCCCACTTGTGCTGACGACCTAGCGTTACTATCTGACTGTGAAAACGAACTGCAAGTTATGGCCAATGTAGTAAAAAGACATTCAAAACAAGATCACGTAACTATACATCCAGATAAATCAAATGCTGTTTTACTGAACAAACCAAAATCATATCCAAAGAAGTCATTCTCGCTAGAACTCAGTGAAAAGACTATATCACTATCAACGGATACCACCCATCTTGGACTCTTACGTTCTGAATGTAATGAAAACATTATAAACATTGAGGAGAGATTAAAATTGGCAAGGCGAACACTATACGCATTAATCAACACAGGAGTACATGGATCAAATGGCATAAATCCACGTGTTTCATATAAAATATACCAGTGTTACGTATTACCCAGACTCCTATTTGGTCTCGAAGTTTTACCAGTGAATCAGACACAGCTAAACTTACTATCAAAATTCCATGTGGACAATCTGAAACGTTTTCAATCACTACCCATAAGAACAGCAAACTGTGCAGTACATCTACTATTAGGCGCATTACCGATAGAGGGAGAACTCCATAAAAGACAACTCAGCCTGTTATATAATATTCTGGTATCTTCAAATGAAACCATAACAGAACTGTCAGAACGTCAAGTTGCAGTGAATCTTGAAAATCCTCTGAGTTATTTCTGTAGAGTTCAGTGTGTGTTGGAAAAGTACCAGCTACCTTCATTAGAAGAACTGAAAATTAAGCATCCATCAAAAGACTCTTGGAAATGTACAGTAAAAGAGGCTGTAAACAAATACTGGTCAGAATTGTTAAAAACTGAAGCTCAAGAGAAATCTACTCTCCAGTACCTGGATATTAACGGTTTGAAAATTGGTGAGACACACCCTGTCTGGAATTCCCTGGACTCGATAGTTTCTGATGTGAGAAAAGGGACTGTGAAATGCAGAATGTTAACTGGAACTTATATGCTTCAAAGTACAAGTCATAAATTTAAGAAAGCAACTGTCAGCGCAACATGTAAATGCTGTGGTCTATATGTCGAAGACTTAGCTCATATGTTACTTGAATGTCCAGCTTTCATCCAACAGAGAAAACCCCTATATGTATCAATCAAAAATCAGGTCATAAACTGCATTGGCGTTCTTAAGTGGAGAGAGTTGTTTGATAACAGAGACAGCTTGGTGAAACTCATATTAGACTGTTCACGTTATCCTATCATTAAAAAGAAATCTGAATATAAGAACATATTAAAAGAAACTACAGAGCTGTGCTACAAAATACACTCAGCAAGAATCCAGAAGCTATCGACGGAGTAACATTCAACTGGCGTGTCCTCTAGGATTGTATATAGTGTACATTCAGTTCTACATTGGTTGTTTCAAGCGCCCTCTGTAAACTTTATTAAGAAAAAGTCAATTGAGCTCAAGAAGATAACCTACAGGAAATCTCCTGGTGTTCCAGAATTGGAAGTTAATACAAAACAACGAACGAACGATACTGTAAGCCACTTAAGAGACAACATTGCTTTTGGTTTGCTTTTAGGTGTATTTGCACAGAAGTACCTATGAACAATTTCGGAACATTCTGTAACATGAGACAGACCAGCAATGTTAAACAAAGTCAGTGGAAAAGCAAGCACACTCACCAAGGGTGGTTTATTGTGCTACATAGTCTAAGGATGCTAATATACTCGCTTCACAAAATTTCGAGTTTGAAATTTGCATATGTATTTGTAGCATATTGTTACAATTCTCAAGTTTCAGCCAATTTTATTTGGAAGTGATTTATTCTGTAAGACAGAAAAATGCAATCCAGGAAGCTGTAGTCTACTTGATGTGTGTTGACTTTTTTAGTTATCAAATCATAGAACACTTACATTTGTAGAGGCAGTCTTATCATCCCAGGAGTCCCCCCAGGCTGCCCCCGACACCCTATTGGTCTCAGCCTCGGTGAGGTATTTACTGTCCCCAGTAGCCTGGTACAGCCACACTCCAGCCCAGCCTAGCTCATCTTGGTAACTACTAGATCTGAAAGAGTTCGAAAATGTCTAATTTTATATGTAATGGCCAATAAATGGGTATCTAATGGGCACTCACTTAAATGCACCCCCTCCCCCATCACCCTATTAGTCTCAGCCACGGTGAGGTGGCTTTTGGTTGAATGGTTCTAACAAGAGGATCCCCTGAGGTCCTGGGCCTCAGTCAGGTATTTACTGTCCCCAGTAGCCTGGTACAGCCACACTCCTGCCCAGCCTAGCTCATCTTGGTAACTACTAGATCTGAAAGAGTTTGAAAATGTCTAATTTTATATGTAATGGCCAATAAATGGGTATCTAATGGGCACTCACTTAAATGCACCCCCTCCCCCATCACCCTATTAGTCTCAGCCACGGTGAGGTGGCTATTGGTTGAATGGTTCTAACTAGAAGAGCCCCTGAGGTCCTGGGCCTCAGTTGTGTATTTACTGTCCCCAGTAGCCTGGTACAGCCACACTCCTGCCCAGCCTAGCTCATCTTGGTAACTACTAGATCTGAAAGAGTTTGAAAATGTCTAATTTTATATGTAATGGCCAATAAATGGGTATCTAATGGGCACTCACTTAAATGCACCCCCTCCCCCATCACCCTATTAGTCTCAGCCACGGTGAGGTGGCTATTGGTTGAATGGTTCTAACAAGAGGATCCCCTGAGGTCCTGGGCCTCAGTCAGGTATTTACTGTCCCCAGAAGCCTGGTATAGCCACACTCCAGTCCAGCCAAGCGCATCTTGCTAACTACTGGATCTGAAAAGATTTTGCATGTATCTTATTTAATGGGGATGTTAAATGTTCTGTCTCTTACCTGGATATTGCTTAACAACTTAAGCATTTTTGCAAATTGTTGCCTGGTAGTTTATGTTCAGCCTTGCTTATCAGAAGATCTAAAAGATTTCATTTCGGCATATATTTCAGTGGGAATCTTAAATTTTAAAGTAGAAATGTACATTTTAGCCAAACAAAGTACTCATAACCAAGATATTCAAGGCTGGATTCTCGCTAAAATACTCTGCAGCAAAACTAGTATTTACCTGTAGTATGCAGCTGCAGCTGGAACACTGTCACTGTATTTGCCCTTGAACTGTGTAGCAAACCCATACAACTGTTTAGCATGGTCCAGCAGTATGTTGGCATAGGTCTGATCTGAAAGTAGTTCTCAAACAAATGAGCCGCAACACAAGAAACCCAGTCTTCAGGGATACCGACCAGGGGCTAGTAGCTCAAAGCCATCTTAAGCTTAAGATCATCTTACGACCAACTTATCTCTTAGTGAATATGGTGAATAACTGAAAAGGACCTTAAGTTACGGTGACAACTTAACAGCATCTTAACTTTAAGATCAACTCAAGTCACCTTAGCATCGTAGTATCTAACGAAGTGGCACCTTTCATTTAAAAAAAGTTACGATAATTTAGAGTAGCTGGAATAGCAATGGTGTAAATTCTAAGGCGGTCATCTAAAGATCATCGTACGTATGTCGTAAGAAGGGGAACTTATGATGCCTTCGAGTTACTAACCCCTGGTCCGACACAATTCAGCTTGTACAGTCACAGAAGAAGGCTAAAAGCTTGAAACTTTGGATATAGGTAGAACCGATGTAGAAAACAAAGACACTGATCAGCTGATCTGCATCTTTATTTTCACATATGCATAAAGCTGTTTTTCTCATGAAGATTTAATGACAACCAATTAGCTCAAGAAATAGCATTATGCCACAAAGCAACAAGCACCTTTTTAGAAGACGTCATGGTGTAGCTTAGACGCCCTTCAAAATTTGAGCCGCTCCATGGAAAAACCAACAATCAGCATATGCGAAAACAAAGGCGCAGATCAGCTTCGCGGTAACCGCGAAGCTGATCAGCCCCTTTGTTTTCGCTACTCGGATAGTACAATTCCTCCTCTACTTAACTCCAAAATTTCAAGCTTCTAGCCTGCTTCTGTGACTGTACAGCCTGATTTGTGTCGGACCTGTTGGGAAACCACATTGTTGGTTTTCCCACAAGGTGGCTCATTTATTTGTTTTAATGCTTTACATCCACAGCTTTCCTTCAAATGAGCCGCCTCGTGGGAAAACCAACAATGTGGTTTCCGAACAGGTCCGACACAAACCGACCTGTACAAGCACAGAAGAGAGCTAGAAGCTTGAAATTTTGGAGTTATGTAGAGGAGGAATTGTACTATCCGAGTAGCGAAAACAAAGGCGCTGATCAGCTTCGCGGTTACCGCGAAGCTGATCTGCGCCTTTGTTTTCGCCTATGCAGATTGTTGGTTTTCCCATGGGGCGGCTCAAATTTTAGAGTTAAGTAAGACTGGCTGATCGAATATTTCAACACAGTATACCATATTCTTTCTAATTAGTGCACATGCTCCAATAAGCGCCGCCCCCATCTTTTCCAAACACTGCATGTATTAGCACACAATGTCCAGCTGGACATTCATCATCACGATCATCATCATCATCATCATCATCATCATCATCATCATCATCATCATCATCATCATCATCATCATCATCATCATCAACATCATCATCATCATCTTCGTTTTAAATTCCATTTTCCTATACTGAGGGTTGGACTAAATTGGTTTTGTACTTTTAGCACCAGAATATCTTTATAGGTTTACTTAAACTTATTAAAGGTTTGAATAACTATATAGGATGCATCCCTATGCAAGTTTTGGATAATCTATTGTGCTAAATCTGCTTTTACTGTGCACTTAACCTTATTAGAACAAAATTTTAATGAGCATTTTTGAAGCAACTCTAAAAACTTAAGTGCAATGTGTACTAAATAGAATGAATATGGTAACTTACTGATAGATTTGAACACTAAGTACCCAGCAGCCATTGCAGCGGCAGTCTCGCCCGCAACATCACTTCCTGGTTTACTCTCGGTGATTTTGTACGCTGGTCGGGCCATTGTCATATCCTCAGGTCGTCCCCAGAATCCATGGTCTGCACCTCCATCACCTACCTACAGAAAAGTATCGAAACATGTATGATATGAGCCGCATCGTGACAAAACCGGATTTTTGCCTATGCGAAAACAAAGGCGCAGATCAGCTTCGCGGTAACCGCGAAGCTGATCAGCGCCTTTGTTTTCGCTACACGGATAGTACAAATTCTCTTCTTCTTAAATCCGAAATTTCAAGCTTCTAGCCTGCTCCTGTGACTGTACAGGTCGGTTTGTGTCAGACCTGGTCGGAAACCCCGAAGACCGGTTTTCTCGCGTCGCGGCTCATATGGGAACTGTGTAATATGAAAGCCAGTCTTCAGAGTTTCTGACCAGGTCTGACAACCAGATTGTAAACAGTTTAAGATATGCCTATTTTGATTAATAAGAAACAACATGGTACAAGTTGAGAACAATAAATATTTGGTCTGAAAATTGTCATTTTACAACTGCAAATGTCTACACGATAGCAACTTGTGACAGAAAACTTCAAACCACCACCAACCTGCACATACAGTTCATGAGGAGCAACATGGCACTTAATAAAGTAATCCAGGGGCCACTTCAGGGATTCCAACATAGCCTGTTCTTGTTTAGCTTTGACATACGACTCTCTCCACTCGAGAAACCCCCAGGCCAGCATTGTTGTGGTAAAAGCCATCGGGAAACCAAATTTCACATGATCTCCAGCTAGAATTAGATTAAGCCTTCGCAAGAGAAAAACAACAATTTGTGTTTCTGACAAAGTCCAACACAAACTGGCCTGTACAGCCACAGACACGGGTTAGATTGAAATTTTGTATTTAAAAAGAAGAGGGATTGTACTGTCTGCATAGCGCAAACAAAGGCGCTTATCAGCTTCACGGTCACCACAAAGCTGGACTGCACCTTTGTTTTCGCATAAGCAAAATCTGTTTTTTTTTTCATGATGCTGCTCATAAGCAAATTAATGTGGAATAGCATCATGCAATGCTGTTATGAATGCTTTTCAAAAGCAACATCAAACATATTTTTTTTATCCTTAAAAAATAAGAGCTGTCGCAGGACAGCGTAGCTCGCCTGACTTGTGCTTTGTCACTAAACTTATCAAAATCTATGACCCATGACCTTGACATCAAGGTCGCTCAGGTAGGTTGTGATGGTACAGCATACAATTTCAGACCAATATCCACAAACATGCAAAGTTTCAACTTGATCCATCAACATAGATATATATATAGACTTCAAAAATCTTTAACCCAAAACTTTAACCAAAAATTTCGAAGGCCATGACCTTGACCTCAAGTTCACCCAGGGTGGGTCATAATGGTACAGCATAAAACTTCAGACCAATATCTACCAACACACAAAGTATCAACTTGATCCATCATGATCTACATGTTCAAGAGATACAGACTTCTAAAAACTTTAACCGAAAACTTTAACAAAATAATTCTAAGTCTGTGACCTTGACCTCAAGGTCACTCAGGGTGGGTCATGATGGTACTGCATAAAACTTCAGACCAATATCTACCAACATGCAAAGTATCAACTTCATCCATCAACATGTTCAAGAGATATAGACTTCTAAAAAATTTAATGAAAAAGTCACTAGAGCACAAAATATAGGTCAAGGTCACTAGATCAATGCGGGTGCAAAGTCGGGACATCGAGGAGAAGCCATATGCAAGGTTTGATGGTTGTAGGCTTTACAGTTGATGAGATTTTAAGGGTTGGCTTAAAAAATGACAAAGTCACTGGAGCACAAAATATAGGTCAAGGTCAGTAGGTCAATGTGGGTGCCGAGTCGGGACATCGAGGAGAAGCCATATGCAAGGTTTGATGGTTGTAGGCTTTATAGTTGATGAGATATTAAGGGTTGGCTTCAAAAATGACAAAGTCACTAGAGCACGAAATATAGGTCAAGGTCACTAGGTGAATGTGGGTGCCGAGTCAGGACATCAAGGAGAAGTCATATGCAAGGTTTGATGGTTGTAGGCTTTATAGTTGATGAGATATTAAGAGTTGGCTTCAAAAATGACAAAGTCACTAGAGCATGAAATATAGGTCAAGGTCACTAGATCAATGTGGGTGCAAAGTCGGGACATCGAGGAGAAGCCATATGCAAGGTTTGATGGTTGTAGGCTTTATAGTTGATGAGATATTTAGGGTTGGCTTAAAACATGACAAAGTCACTGGAGCATGAAATATAGGTCAAGGTCAGTAGGTCAATGTGGGTGCCGAGTCGGAACATCGAGGAGAAGCCTTATGTAAGGTTTGACAGTTCTAGGCTTTAAAGTTGATGAGAAACTAACACAGCATCTAAGCATTGTACAAAGGTGTTATAGATATTGACCTGTAGCCCCGCCCCCAGGCATGACCCCACGGGTCCCTTCACACTAAATGACAGAGAACCCTTTTATTATATGGCTAGTGATGAAATATAGAGAAATATGCATTAAATATAACCAATATTTGAAAAAGTTATATTTTCACATGTGAAAATATAAAAAAGTTATATTTTCACATGTGAAAATATAAGATTCGGGAATACGCAAATTACGATTCCACCGTTTAATTTCTAATTTATGCATAACTAAATTTTATAATCTATGCCATTGTTGACGCAATGAACGTTCACACACAATAGCGACGTAATGACGTGACGTAATGACGTCATTTAAGATTTTGACGTCATATGCTTTAGCGCGCAACGTTACAATGACTACATGCAATATAATAAAAAGAAAATTCAAGTTTTTGCCGTGAATATGACTTTTATTTCATCTCGTGAAGTGAAAAAATATATATTTCATTCGTGCCTTCGGCACTCATGAAATATAAATTTTTTTCACTTCACTCAATGAAATAAAACTCATATTCACTCCAAAAACTTGAATATCCTCTATATATGTAGCAATGTTCCAAATATGAATGATTTCTGGTCAGTGACTATCAAGATATAACAATTTTAAAAACTTTAACCAAAAGTGTGACGCGGACGCGGACATAAACGTACACGTAAATGTAAACGTAAACGGGGACGACCGAGGTGACTACAATAGCTCTATGCACTTCGTGCAGGCGAGCTAAAAACACTAAAAATATATCTTTACACCTTTGAATCATCAAATTGCTAAGTTTACATAAAATCATATGGGCCACAACGTGAGAAAATGTACCTTTGGACAATTTTTGAGTATTAGAAAAACAATGATACTTTGAATGTATGATGTTTCTAGAGTCTGTTACTCTTTATTTGGCCAGATTATTTAAGTTACTTTGTGAGATATGACCAATTTACTAGATGAACTCTAAAGACGTCATTGTCGTGAAAAATGACGTCAATGTTGCGTAATGCATTTCTGCTTGTTAGTAAATCTTACAAAACTCGATGCATTTACATAAATTGTTTAAGCACTGGTCAGAACACGTTGTTAAGGTAGATGCGTATCACTCTTACATGCAATCTGTCAGAATTATTTTGTCCACTTTTATGAAGATGCGGTTGCTATGGTTATCATTTAATGATAGTTATAGGGAAATTATGTGTATTATGGGCTAAAACAAGGGCAGCTAACTCCATATATTGCAAATAAATATGTGTTAAAACTCATTCATTTGGTAGCCCATTGTTCAAATATTACAAATACAATGTTACTTGTAAAACGTATATTACATCATTTTTCCACTTTTTGCCGCTTTTTACTAGTAATGTCAGAATGTTCGAAGGTACATTTTGTCGCGTTGAGGTTCATATATCTTAGCATGTAATAATACTCTATGATGATTTAAAAACCAAAGCTTAGAAGTTTTTGCAATACACAAGAAAAGTGTGTTCAAGATTTTCTTGCACAACAAACTGTTTGCACTAGCTTGAGAAATAAATTGACCCCTATACAACATATTAGGCAAACAATTCTTTTAGCAACTTTTTCTTTTTTCTGAAAAGCATTATTTAAATATTTGAAAAACATACCGTCATACCATCCCCCTGTCAAGTCTTCACCATTGTTGCCTTTATCTCCAAGAGCAGAGTCACCACGCCATACAATAGGGTTATCAGCCGGCAGTTTACCAGAACGTTGTGCATCATAAAACAGGACAGACTTCTGTAAAACTTCCTCATAATTGTATTTGGTGGCTTGCTGTCCTGAAAATCATATTTTTTTAACACACCTCTGAATAAAATGCTCCATTTTACACTTTTGTTGAATTGGATTCAAGGGCCTTGATGAGTTGAATGGTCACTAAGTGTGAAAGAAATCTTGATCTGCTTCAACTGCATACATTAGTATGATCCTAATGATTATTATGGTGCTATAGCCCTAAATTTCCTTGTGAAAAATGTTCAGAGAAAAAAAAAACATTCAAGAAAACTGTAAGGTTCAATGGAAACAACCTGTAATCATATCTCTTAGACATTACATTCACTTTTAAGGTTGTTATTTATTTATAAGGATAACATTTCTGTGCAATCTATACCCCCTTACACCACCTCTAATATTAAAACTGGGGCGAACACGGGTATACTTTTTTGTTTTTTTTACTTCTCTTCTGAAACAGAAATTGTGGGTACTCATTAGAACTGCCTCATACAGGCAGTACTCATATGTAACCACAAACTATGTTTTGAACTAAAATTATGAAACATTTTTTTTTCTTTCAGCTGAAAAAATAACCATGTATTGCATAGGTATGGTTTCATAATGCTAGTTAAATAAAACAGATGTCACCTGGAGGTTCTGTAACCGAAGGAACCGTCTGATTATCATGGGTCAGATCTATAAAGGTACCAGTCGCCGAGGGACCCGAACCACCCCCGCCATACTTCCCCAGCATCCTAACTTCTAGACTGGTTCCCGCTTGATGGAGGCCCTTGTCAACTTTGTTAATTAGAATATAGTCTTGACCAGAGGAACCGCCCTGCTGGATCCATTCCCCATCCCATTGCTGTACATGAAAATCCTTTATCAATATGCAAGCCTTCCGAGTCAAAAATGAGCCGTGTCATGAGAAAACCAACATTTCGCATACGCGAAATGGTAAACAAGATATGCTTACTTGCTTCACATGGTACTGTAAAACTGTCATGAGCATGTAGGTACCCCTTTTCTATCATTTACAAAACTTTATCATTGTGAGGTAAAACCGCACAGACAAAGTATTTTTACTATATACATGTAGTTTCACATAAAAACAAAACAACAACAACAACAAAAAAATAGATATACTAGCTGTATATTAGAGACAGCGTGTCAAATCCTAATCTCCAAGTCCAGTATATCTGTCTTCAGGGGAAAGGTAAACTTAACTTTCCCTCCCAATTATTGCTGCATCAACATCATAGAGACCTTTTTGCATAAGCGAAAACAAAGACACAGATCAGCTGTGCAGTAACTGCACAGCTGATCAGTGCCTTTGTTTTCACTGCACATAGTACATACAAGTACAGGCCAGTTTGTGTTGGGTACGATCAGAAACCACAAAGATCTGTTTTCTTGCCGCAACTCATATGTACCTGTATATTAGAGACAGGCGTGTCAAAATGCATCCTGATCTCCCAGCCCAGAATATCTGTCTTGAGTGGAAAGGTAAATTTTCCCTCCCAGTTATTGTCCCAGTGCTGCATCAATGTCATGGCAACCGTCTGGTCACCATGGCAACCCCATATGCTGACCAGTACCAACAATAGCTGGTGTATCTGAAATGGTATATATATATATATATATATATATAATATGAGATTTAGGTAATATACATCAAACAATCAAACCCTGTCGGTAGCACTGGATCCAATTTGGATGCTAAAATGATATGCGGTAAGTATATATGGAGATTTTATCATCAACAGTGCAAAATCCTATTTGTGCCTGAGCGCGCTTTCGCCTTTCGGCTTCTTCAGAGGCTTACTAAATACTACATAATAAGAGTGTGATATCTACATCTGCCTGTCATAGGCAGTCCAAAACTGCCTGACGCTATAGAAATCCGATAATCTTACAGGTGACGCTTCAGATTTCCGATAATCCTACAGGTGAACGGTCACGAAATTCTCTCAATTTCAGTTATACGATTTTACGCCATTAAGTACTTTTTATTTTCAACTTTGACAGTTCTAACACTGTTTCCAACCTCTCCAAGATGTATTAGCCCACAAAAATCATAATTTTGTTAAATTTCTGTTTAATTTTCCAAATTTCTTCATTTTCAAAATTCCGTAGCCATTTTGCTGTATTTACATTTTTCAAGTTTGTAGCGGTGTGTTTATTTCTTATGTAGTTATATAAGGTTCTACAATGTTATGAGTAGTATGTAGAATTTTTAGATTACATTTTGTCTCCTAGTTTTGGACTGCCTATGACAGGCAGATGTAGATATCACACTCTTATTATGTAGTATTTAGTAAGCCTCTGAAGAAGCCGAAAGGCGAAAGCGCGCTCAGGCACAAATAGGATTTTGCACTGTTGATGATAAAATCTCCATATATACTTACCGCATATCATTTTAGCATCCAAATTGGATCCAGTGCTACCGACAGGGTTTGATTGTTTGATGTATATTACCTAAATCTCATATTATACTATTAATTTATATACATCTTGTATCCTTGCGATCCAATTAAACCCGGTCACTTTTCATATTTAGTTGAGTAGTTTTATAGCTTAGCTCAGTAGTTAGAATTTTTTCCCTTTTTCTTTTTTCTGTATCCAACCGCTTCAATTATTTTTTTAGATCCTTAGTTTCACCAGCACCTTTTTAAGTCGCTTCAATCTTCTGTGTTATACCTCAGCAATTTCGTTACAATGACCAAGTCCCCTGACAGGGTCAACCACACACTTCTTGAGCAAACTATGCTCTCCAATACACTGAAACAAGCTAAATACAGCCATCAGTGTCAATTCCTGACCAAATGCTTACAACACAAAGTCATCCCGAACGGGCTGAAGTTCAATGCCCACATCAACGGACCAGGAAAACCATCATTACGGTTTCACAAACGTGTCGAAGGCATTTTCACGAAAACTTCTATCGATATTATGACATTGTTGCTGGGCCAATTTTCCGCACTCTTACGGAACTTAAACACAACCCTTGAATACCTCAAACAAGAGTTTAAGCAAACTGCGGGCGAATCATCTCTGAAAAGAGTGCTCTCCAGACTCAATATAGAGTCTAAAAGACAAGAAAGACTTCTCACAAACAAACGTGAGAAAAAGTTGAGAGTCTTAGGCGTGCCACCCACATCAAACTCCATACCTCCGGAGAAGCCACCAGATGCACGTAAGCCTAGAAGTAGGCGATTCAGACGAATCAACAAGGTTCAGGACAAGCAAGACAACAAGTCCTCAAACTTTGTCCTAAATTTGTCTAGTAGAGAGCTATCGAAACCTGAAGAAGCACTTCTATCTAAGGGTTTGGGTTTCTGCCCGCGCCCAAAAAGTTACGACCGCGGAAAACTGGTTGAGGACACAGTGGCATTTAGCCGCAGAATGAGGCTCAAGTCACACTTTACAAAGGTACAAACCACAGAAAATGACATGAGCTCTGTCTCTGATGACGATCCAGATGATTCTAATGCAAGCATAGCCACACAGCTTACTACATTTATGAACATGCCGGATCGCCCAAAGGAGAAATACCCTAAGTTTGTCCTCAAAAGTTCATGGCAACCTCCCAAGCAGGGTCGAGATCTTGAGACCTTCATTTCAAGTGTCGAGTCAGATATTACTTCACACAAGCCAAATAATCCAAGACATGACAACCTTACCAAGGCCGAACGCCAAGCTCTCTTTTCTCTACAAAGAAACAATGACATTGTCATTAAACCGGCTGACAAAGGCTCGGCTGTTATTGTTATGGATAGAGAGCACTATATCTCCGAGGCAGAGAGGCAATTGTCGGACTCCAGGCACTACAAGCCCCTTGATCATGACCCAACAGATGAATTCGCCAAGAAAGTCTCTTTGGCTGTTCATTCCATGTATGAAGATGGTCATATCTCTGAGAAGAATATGGACTTTCTCATTGTTGATCGACCAAGAGCCGGACGATTCTATCTACTCCCTAAAATACACAAAGCTGGCAACCCTGGACGCCCTATAGTCTCTGCTAATGGGCATCCTACAGAGAAGATCTCTGAATTTGTAGATCTCCACTTGCAGCCCCATGTCCTAGATCTACCGTCTCACCTGAAAGATACCACAGATTATTTAAGAAAATTGGACGAAGCGTGTCCGGTCTCCCAAGAAACTCTCCTAGTATCCCTTGACGTTACAGCCCTGTATACGAACATACCTCACCAAGACGGCATTCAAGCCTGTGAGGAGGCATGGGATAGGAGACATGTCAAAGACCCTCCAACTAAAACACTGGTAGAGCTTCTCACAATAATCTTGAAGTGTAATAACTTCGAATTCAATGGTAGACATTACCTTCAAGTACAAGGGACTGCAATGGGAACAAAAATGGCACCAGCCTATGCAAATATATTCATGGGAAAGTTAGAAGGCCAGCTTCTCCGGACAGTACAACTAAAACCCTTTTCATGGCTCCGGTTCATCGACGACATCGACATGAAATGGGGTCATGGTCAGGACAATCTCCAGACCTTCTTGGAGGAGGCCAACAACTTTCACCCAACCATAAAGTTCACGGCCGAAACCTCCAATGACAACCATGTGTTCCTAGACACCAACTCTACCCTGGTAGGTGATAGCATCCAGGTGGACTTGTATACCAAGCCCACTGACACTCACCAATACCTCCTTCCCACCAGTTGTCATCCCAAACACATATGCCGTAACATTCCGTACAGCCTTGCCTTGCGCATCAGACGCATATGCTCTACAACGGATGCATTTGAGAACAGGGTCAAGGAATTGACCAGCCATCTGAAAAGACGGGGTTACAGCTTACAGGAAATAAGTACTGCTATCGCCAAAGCCAGATCACACAAACGAGGGGATCTACTATCTTACAGACCCAAAGAGGAGTCGACAGATACGGCCACCCCTTTTGTTATGACATATCATCCTGAACTACCCAAAGTTAAGGAAATCGTCAACAAACACTGGTCTATCATTGATTCCTCAGAACGCCTGAAGAAGGTATTTCCTAAGAAGCCCGTGATGGCATATAGACGCCCTAAGAGTCTCAGGGACCTTCTAGTCAAAGCTAGACTACCACAAGACCCTATGGACAACACTCCACCTGGGGAGTCGAAGCCTTGTGGGGGAAGGGCATGTTCTTGTTGCAAGGTCATGACACCTACTCAGGTTGCCAAGTCGTCCAACGGCGCGCCAGTGAAACTCAAACATCAGACAAACTGCAAATCCAAGAATGTGGTTTATCTGATCACCTGCACAAAGTGCAACAAGCAGTATATAGGTGAGACTGGACAACCCCTCCATAAGCGTATCAATGGTCACCGCTCTGATTGGAAACACCGGAGGTTTCAAAGGGCACCGGTAGCGGAACACTTCACTTTACCTGGACATGACTTTAACAGCCACGTTGCCCTATGCTGTCTTGACCATGACATCAACTGGTCTGATTCGGCAAGAAAAGCTCGTGAAACGTATTGGATCAGACGCCTGAACACACTCCAGCCACATGGTATCAATAAAGGTGATTAAACACAGTAGTGTTACAGCATAGTGCAATAGGCCAGCATGTATAGTTAGCCTAACATGAGTATTTGATCCGATTTGATGTCTCGTTTTGGACTTCATCCCCCTTTACACATTGTCTATCCATATCCTGATAGGCTTTACTCCTTCATTTCGCAAATAGAGACTCCGCCTTCACCTGTACCTTACTTATGAGCTGTTCTTATAATTCACATTTGTAGCGGTGTGTTAACGACTGACGCTATAGAAATCCGATAATCTTACAGGTGACGCTTCAGATTTCCGATAATCCTACAGGTGAACGGTCACGAAATTCTCTCAATTTCAGTTATACGATTTTACGCCATTAAGTACTTTTTATTTTCAACTTTGACAGTTCTAACACTGTTTCCAACCTCTCCAAGATGTATTAGCCCACAAAAATCATAATTTTGTTAAATTTCTGTTTAATTTTCCAAATTTCTTCATTTTCAAAATTCCGTAGCCATTTTGCTGTATTTACATTTTTCAAGTTTGTAGCGGTGTGTTTATTTCTTATGTAGTTATATAAGGTTCTACAATGTTATGAGTAGTATGTAGAATTTTTAGATTACATTTTGTCTCCTAGTTTTGGACTGCCTATGACAGGCAGATGTAGATATCACACTCTTATTATGTAGTATTTAGTAAGCCTCTGAAGAAGCCGAAAGGCGAAAGCGCGCTCAGGCACAAATAGGATTTTGCACTGTTGATGATAAAATCTCCATATATACTTACCGCATATCATTTTAGCATCCAAATTGGATCCAGTGCTACCGACAGGGTTTGATTGTTTGATGTATATTACCTAAATCTCATATTATACTATTAATTTATATACATCTTGTATCCTTGCGATCCAATTAAACCCGGTCACTTTTCATATTTAGTTGAGTAGTTTTATAGCTTAGCTCAGTAGTTAGAATTTTTTCCCTTTTTCTTTTTTCTGTATCCAACCGCTTCAATTATTTTTTTAGATCCTTAGTTTCACCAGCACCTTTTTAAGTCGCTTCAATCTTCTGTGTTATACCTCAGCAATTTCGTTACAATGACCAAGTCCCCTGACAGGGTCAACCACACACTTCTTGAGCAAACTATGCTCTCCAATACACTGAAACAAGCTAAATACAGCCATCAGTGTCAATTCCTGACCAAATGCTTACAACACAAAGTCATCCCGAACGGGCTGAAGTTCAATGCCCACATCAACGGACCAGGAAAACCATCATTACGGTTTCACAAACGTGTCGAAGGCATTTTCACGAAAACTTCTATCGATATTATGACATTGTTGCTGGGCCAATTTTCCGCACTCTTACGGAACTTAAACACAACCCTTGAATACCTCAAACAAGAGTTTAAGCAAACTGCGGGCGAATCATCTCTGAAAAGAGTGCTCTCCAGACTCAATATAGAGTCTAAAAGACAAGAAAGACTTCTCACAAACAAACGTGAGAAAAAGTTGAGAGTCTTAGGCGTGCCACCCACATCAAACTCCATACCTCCGGAGAAGCCACCAGATGCACGTAAGCCTAGAAGTAGGCGATTCAGACGAATCAACAAGGTTCAGGACAAGCAAGACAACAAGTCCTCAAACTTTGTCCTAAATTTGTCTAGTAGAGAGCTATCGAAACCTGAAGAAGCACTTCTATCTAAGGGTTTGGGTTTCTGCCCGCGCCCAAAAAGTTACGACCGCGGAAAACTGGTTGAGGACACAGTGGCATTTAGCCGCAGAATGAGGCTCAAGTCACACTTTACAAAGGTACAAACCACAGAAAATGACATGAGCTCTGTCTCTGATGACGATCCAGATGATTCTAATGCAAGCATAGCCACACAGCTTACTACATTTATGAACATGCCGGATCGCCCAAAGGAGAAATACCCTAAGTTTGTCCTCAAAAGTTCATGGCAACCTCCCAAGCAGGGTCGAGATCTTGAGACCTTCATTTCAAGTGTCGAGTCAGATATTACTTCACACAAGCCAAATAATCCAAGACATGACAACCTTACCAAGGCCGAACGCCAAGCTCTCTTTTCTCTACAAAGAAACAATGACATTGTCATTAAACCGGCTGACAAAGGCTCGGCTGTTATTGTTATGGATAGAGAGCACTATATCTCCGAGGCAGAGAGGCAATTGTCGGACTCCAGGCACTACAAGCCCCTTGATCATGACCCAACAGATGAATTCGCCAAGAAAGTCTCTTTGGCTGTTCATTCCATGTATGAAGATGGTCATATCTCTGAGAAGAATATGGACTTTCTCATTGTTGATCGACCAAGAGCCGGACGATTCTATCTACTCCCTAAAATACACAAAGCTGGCAACCCTGGACGCCCTATAGTCTCTGCTAATGGGCATCCTACAGAGAAGATCTCTGAATTTGTAGATCTCCACTTGCAGCCCCATGTCCTAGATCTACCGTCTCACCTGAAAGATACCACAGATTATTTAAGAAAATTGGACGAAGCGTGTCCGGTCTCCCAAGAAACTCTCCTAGTATCCCTTGACGTTACAGCCCTGTATACGAACATACCTCACCAAGACGGCATTCAAGCCTGTGAGGAGGCATGGGATAGGAGACATGTCAAAGACCCTCCAACTAAAACACTGGTAGAGCTTCTCACAATAATCTTGAAGTGTAATAACTTCGAATTCAATGGTAGACATTACCTTCAAGTACAAGGGACTGCAATGGGAACAAAAATGGCACCAGCCTATGCAAATATATTCATGGGAAAGTTAGAAGGCCAGCTTCTCCGGACAGTACAACTAAAACCCTTTTCATGGCTCCGGTTCATCGACGACATCGACATGAAATGGGGTCATGGTCAGGACAATCTCCAGACCTTCTTGGAGGAGGCCAACAACTTTCACCCAACCATAAAGTTCACGGCCGAAACCTCCAATGACAACCATGTGTTCCTAGACACCAACTCTACCCTGGTAGGTGATAGCATCCAGGTGGACTTGTATACCAAGCCCACTGACACTCACCAATACCTCCTTCCCACCAGTTGTCATCCCAAACACATATGCCGTAACATTCCGTACAGCCTTGCCTTGCGCATCAGACGCATATGCTCTACAACGGATGCATTTGAGAACAGGGTCAAGGAATTGACCAGCCATCTGAAAAGACGGGGTTACAGCTTACAGGAAATAAGTACTGCTATCGCCAAAGCCAGATCACACAAACGAGGGGATCTACTATCTTACAGACCCAAAGAGGAGTCGACAGATACGGCCACCCCTTTTGTTATGACATATCATCCTGAACTACCCAAAGTTAAGGAAATCGTCAACAAACACTGGTCTATCATTGATTCCTCAGAACGCCTGAAGAAGGTATTTCCTAAGAAGCCCGTGATGGCATATAGACGCCCTAAGAGTCTCAGGGACCTTCTAGTCAAAGCTAGACTACCACAAGACCCTATGGACAACACTCCACCTGGGGAGTCGAAGCCTTGTGGGGGAAGGGCATGTTCTTGTTGCAAGGTCATGACACCTACTCAGGTTGCCAAGTCGTCCAACGGCGCGCCAGTGAAACTCAAACATCAGACAAACTGCAAATCCAAGAATGTGGTTTATCTGATCACCTGCACAAAGTGCAACAAGCAGTATATAGGTGAGACTGGACAACCCCTCCATAAGCGTATCAATGGTCACCGCTCTGATTGGAAACACCGGAGGTTTCAAAGGGCACCGGTAGCGGAACACTTCACTTTACCTGGACATGACTTTAACAGCCACGTTGCCCTATGCTGTCTTGACCATGACATCAACTGGTCTGATTCGGCAAGAAAAGCTCGTGAAACGTATTGGATCAGACGCCTGAACACACTCCAGCCACATGGTATCAATAAAGGTGATTAAACACAGTAGTGTTACAGCATAGTGCAATAGGCCAGCATGTATAGTTAGCCTAACATGAGTATTTGATCCGATTTGATGTCTCGTTTTGGACTTCATCCCCCTTTACACATTGTCTATCCATATCCTGATAGGCTTTACTCCTTCATTTCGCAAATAGAGACTCCGCCTTCACCTGTACCTTACTTATGAGCTGTTCTTATAATTCACATTTGTAGCGGTGTGTTAACGACTGACGCTATAGAAATCCGATAATCTTACAGGTGACGCTTCAGATTTCCGATAATCCTACAGGTGAACGGTCACGAAATTCTCTCAATTTCAGTTATACGATTTTACGCCATTAAGTACTTTTTATTTTCAACTTTGACAGTTCTAACACTGTTTCCAACCTCTCCAAGATGTATTAGCCCACAAAAATCATAATTTTGTTAAATTTCTGTTTAATTTTCCAAATTTCTTCATTTTCAAAATTCCGTAGCCATTTTGCTGTATTTACATTTTTCAAGTTTGTAGCGGTGTGTTTATTTCTTATGTAGTTATATAAGGTTCTACAATGTTATGAGTAGTATGTAGAATTTTTAGATTACATTTTGTCTCCTAGTTTTGGACTGCCTATGACAGGCAGATGTAGATATCACACTCTTATTATGTAGTATTTAGTAAGCCTCTGAAGAAGCCGAAAGGCGAAAGCGCGCTCAGGCACAAATAGGATTTTGCACTGTTGATGATAAAATCTCCATATATATATATATATATATATATATATATATATATATATATATATATATATATATATATATATATATATATATATATATATATATATATATATGTATTTGAATAATTTCTCCTTGTTTTAGTATATTAAAATTTCAACTGAATGAAATAATCATATTGAAAATGCTCATCGTTGAACCAAGTTCTAGCTCAGTAGCCAAACACATACAACAGTAAAAATGCTGTTAGTGTTGCTTTTATCTGAACATTAATCTGGACATTAATAAGCTGGCAGAGAAATGGCCAAAATAGCTATAAATCTTACCATATTACAAAAGTTTAAACTCCTTCACCAAATCAAGACTAAAAGTCAACTAAATTTACTTTCTTATCATATGAGGAACTTGCATAAATTCTATGAGGTCAAAATCTGACTGTTGTTACCTTGTTAAGGTTGTTATCAGTGGTGTCTCGTCTCATCCAGAGGAACTAAATGTCTGACCTGCTCAACTAAACCTCTGTTGCCCTCATCAGGAAAACATGTCCGTGTATTGTATACCCCTTTATACCCCACATTTATTGTAAAACTAGCGTGCGAAGGGGTACACAATTTTTTTTTTAATTTGATCCAATACATAGATGTTGGGTACTTATTATAACGTGTACCCACAATCAATGTTTTGGGCAAAAATATTTTAAAAAAATCATTTTTATTCCAATGAATTTTTCATTTTTACAGCTAAAAAAATCTGTGTATGTTGCATGATCATTTTTATTCCAATGAATTTTTCATTTTTACAGCTAAAAATATCTGTGTATGTTGCTTGTGCAAGTTCTCGTAATGATGTAGTTTTGAATCCAGAAGCAATCATAGATAATGCTTATCTATCAACAAGAATCAGCAAAGGTCGACATCACACCTGCATCAGATGAAATAACCAAACCTTGAAAATAGGTCAAGGGCACCTGGTCATGATGAATGCTTGATGAGCATGTCAATATCAAATACTAGCCTGGATAGCGTAGTTGATAATGCACTAGCTTGACACCTACTTGGCAGTCCAAATCCAAAAAAGTGGCTTAGTTTTGGTTTTGTTGGCATTTTTGAGTACATTATTCTACCTATGCTCATAATATTCCTTGGCATGTGCCCAAACTCGTACGGGTGGATGCCAAGTCTGTAAATGACCCTGGGCCACAGAACAAGGTCAAAGGTCAAACGAGTGCAAAATAGCAAAAAACTGTAAAAATGAAAATAAACATTATTGTTTTGGAAAAGAATGGACTGATTATTGACAACTTGTACTCATGTCATTCCTTGACATGTGTCCAAAGACATAGAGGTAGATACCAAGACTGTAAATGCTCCTGGGTGACAGAATTAGGTCAAAAGTCAAGTGAGTGCAAAATAACAAACACCCGTTACAATTATCAAGTATTTTTTTAAATCAAACATGAACTGACTAAAGGCAACATGTGCTTATTTTATTCATTGACAATTGTTTAAACTCAAACGGGTATATTCCAAGTCTGTAACTGCCTCTGGGTCACATAATTAGGTCAAATGTCATATGAGTGCAAAAATATCTAAAATCTGTTATAATAAGAGCTGTCGCAGGACAGCGTAGCTCGCCTGACTTATGCTTTGCCACTAAATCTATTAAAATCTATGACCCATGACCTTGACCTCAAGGTCTCTCAGGTTCGCCATGATGGTATAGCTTAAAACCAGTATATGTATATACTAACATGATCCATCAACATTTTCAAAAGATATAGACTTTAAAAACTTTAACCCAAAATATTTTTAACATAAAATTTCTAAGTCTGTGACCTTGACCTCAAGGTCACTCAGGTGGGTATGGTACAGCATAAAACTTCAGACCAATATCTATCAATATGCAAAGTATCAGCTTAATCCATCTATATATTCAAGAGATACAGACTTACAAAAACTTTCACACAAAATTTCTAAGTCTGTGACCTTGACCTCAAGGTCACTCAGGTGGGTCGTGATGGTACAGCATAAAACTTCAGACCAATATCTATCAATATGCAAAGTATCAACTTGATCCATCTATATATTCAAGAGATATAGACTTAAAAAAACTTTAACCAAAAACTTTAACACAAAATTTCTAAGTCCGTGACCTTGACCTCAAAGTCACTCAGGTGGTCCATGATGGTACAGCATAAAACTTCAGACCAATATCTATCAATATGCAAAGTATCAACTCGATCCATCAACATGTTCAAGAGATATAGACTTACAAAAACTTTAACCAAAAACTTTAACACAAAATTTCTAAGTCCGTGACCTTGACCTCAAGGTCACCCAGGTGGGTCATGATGGTACAGAATAAAACTTCAGACCAATATCTACCAACATGCAAAGTATCAACTTAATCCATCAACATGTTCAAGAGATATAGCCTTATAAAAACTTTAACCAAAAACTAACATTTTGAGCAACGCCGACGCCGACACTAACGCCGACGCCGGGGTGACTGCAATAGCTCTTCCTGTACTTTCGTACAGGCGAGCTAATAACTAATAGTCTTCTAGCTATCCATACCCCCTCCCCACAGGGGGATTTTTCTACACTATGATTTTCTAAAAGTACATTAAAAAGCTATCAAACCCTGTTTTCTGCCATCTGGAAGTGGAAGTGTTTGCGTTTTACGCTTTGTTCTATTAAAGTACCCTAAATATTCATTTTTTGCGTTTTAATAATGGGGTTCCACAAAGAAAATTGAAGAAATCTCAATTATTTGTAATCCTAGACCATTGAACTTGGTCTCATTTTAAAGCTTAGACATAGTCCTTTCTTTCAAAGATAAGTAATGGAAAATATCCAATTTGCATATTCATGAATTTTCATTAAAACTTTAAAATGAATAAAAAGAAACAATTAAAAATCTAAAAATAAAAAAAACAACAACTAATTTCATGCCTAAACTATCATTGTGGCGCATTGTAATTGTTCCAATAATACTATTTGACAAATTTGTTGATGTCATGGGCCTAAAAATTATCTCATTTGCATTTTCATTAATATTAATGAAAATGGCGAAAATCAAGATTTACAAAGGGACAATCTATTGCCATTTGAAGGGTATAGGGTGGGATATTTATAGGATGTACCTTGCACCTTTAGAACAAATGCCCATGGGTGCCAGTTTGGTCAGAGGATCACTTTATTACACATTTGTGTCATGTAAAATCACAGAGTGTTCACCCCCACCCCAAATAAGCAGAGGAAGTAGTGTGATACAACTATATTACCACATGTTTCTTGGCTACTGATAGACCTAGAGAGCAGAAATATGTATCAAATGATTGCTTTGACAATGCTTGATAACCATGTAATAAGATATAAATATCAAACTGACTTCCTGGTGTTCGAATATTAATGAGAACTTTATATATTAGAACAAAATCACAGAAAAATGGAGTATACCAGCATAATTGCTTGTATCTCGTCAACCAAAAGCCCTAAAGAGCTTAAATTGGAATCAAATGATTGGTATGGCAATGTTCTATAACCACAAAATAAGATATATAAACAAACTGGCTATCTTAATGCTCAATATTAAAGAGAACTTCAGATATTATAAAAAAATGACAGATAAATGAAGGGGGTCTACCAACAAAATTGCTTATATCTCAGCAACAAAAAAGTTCTAGAGAGCTGAAATTTATATCAAATGATTGATATGATAATGGTTTATAATAATGTGATAAGATACAGAAAGAATTAGACTCTCTTGGGGTTCAAATCCTGATGAGAACTTTCAAAATTAGAGAAAAATCACAGAACAATGGAGGGGGTATACCTACAGAAATGTTTATAGCTCAGCAATCAAAAGCCATAAAGAGCAGAAATTGTTATCAAATAATTGCTATGACAACATTCTAAAACTATGAAATAACATATATAAATAATCAGACTTTCGTGCTGTTCGAATATTGATGAAATCTTATAATATTAGAGAAAAATCACAGCAAATGGAGGGGTTATACCTACAGAAATGTTTATATCTCAGCAACCAAAAGCCATAGAGAGCAGAAATTGGTATCAAACGATTGCCATGACAATTTTCTACAACCATGTAGTAAGGTATACAAACAAGCTGACTTTCTTGTTTCTCAAATATTTAAGAAAACTTAAGATATAGGAGAAAAATCACTGGCAAACGAAGGGGGTATACCAATAAAATTGTTCATATCTCAGTGACCAAAAGCTCTAGAGAGCTGAAATAGGTATCAAATGATAGCTATAATAATGTTCTATAATACTGTGATAAGACGCATAAATAATCTGACTTTCTTGTTGTTGGAATAGTGATGAGAACTTTAAATATTAGATAATAATCTCAGAAAAATAGAGGGGGTATACCAAAGCAAACATATATATCTCAGCAACCAAAAGTCATAGAGAGCTGAAATTGGTATCAACAATTGCTATGACAATATTCTACATCCACGTGGTAAGGTATACAAACAAGCTGACTTTCTTGTTTCTCAAATATTTAAGAAAACTTAAGATATTGGAGAAAAATCACTGGCAAACGAAGGGAGTATACCACTAAAATTGTTCATATCTCAGTGACCAAAAGCTCTAGAGAGCTGAAATAGGTATCAAATGATTGCTATAATAATGTTCTATAATACTGCGATAAGACACATAAATAATCTGACTTTCTTGTTGTTGGAATAGTGACGAGAATTTAAATATTAGTTAATAATCTCGGAAAAATAGAGGGGGTATACCAAAAGAAACGTATATATCTCAGCAACCAAAAGTCATAGAGAGCTGAAATTGGTATCAAAAGATTGCAATGACAATATTCTATTACCATATGATAAGATATATAAACAAGCTTTCTTTCTTGTTTCTCAAATATTTAAGGAAACTTAAGATATAGGAGAAAAATCCTTGGCAAACGAAGAGGGGTATACCAATAAAACTGCTAATATCTCAGTGACCAAAAGCTCTAGAGAACTGAAATTGGTATCAAATGATTGCTAGGATAATATTCTATAACCATGTTGTAAGGCACACAAACAATCTGACTTTCTTGTTTTTCGAATATTGATAAAAACTTTAAATATTAGTGAAAAGCCACAGAAAAGTGGATGGGGTATACCAACAAAATGTTTTATTACTTAGCAACCAAACGTCCTAGTGAGATGAAATTGATATCAAATTATTGTTATGATAATGTTCTATAAACATGTGATAAGATAAATGAATAGTTCGACTTTCTTGTTGTTTGAATATTGATGAAAACTTAAAATATTTGATATAAATCACAGAAAAATAGAGGGGATATACCAACGGAAACGTTACACCCATTAAACTCAACATGTCCCCCAAACATTGTTAATACTTCCTTTCTAGTCTCTTGATTGCCTTCCAATATTCTTTCCAAACTATTTAAATAATCATATAGATGTGTTCCCATATCTTGGGTAAGATCTTCATTGATGATAGGTTAACAATGGATGTGTGATAAGTCCTTCACAGATTTTCAGGGTAAAGTAGAATAACTTTCCCAGGTGACTGATTGATTCTTTGTTAAGTAATTTCAAATGAGCCACATCATGAGAAAAAAAACGGAACAGTTTCTGAACAGATTTTACACAAACCAAGCATTAAGTGTAAAAGCACAGAAGATGGCTAAAGACTGGAAATTTTGGATGTAGAAAGTAGAGGCATTGTATTATACATGTAGAGAAAACAAAGCGCGCTGATCAGCTTTGCAGTCACTGTCATTACGTAAACATGCAAATACAATATTATAGTGATTTTTAAAGTTGTAAAAAATGAAAATTTCCAGTAGAATTTTTTTTTATTTACTTATTTTTGCTCAAAACGTTGATTGTGTGTACAAAACATAGATTGTGGGTACAAGCTAGAACCGCCTCGACGAGGCGGTTCTAACGAGTACCCACAATCTTTGTTTTGGAGCAAAAGCAAGAAAAATAGATTATATCCCTGCATAACTCAGTTTTGCTTTATAATAAAAAAGGGGTTCACGTGGGTATAAATGCCACAGACATGTTATCCTGATTGAAGCTGATCTGCACCTTTGTTTTCTCATTCGTGAAATTCTGGTTTTCTCATGATGCTGCTCAAATTTGAATAAAGTATAATTTTGTTTTGCTGCAGTCCCTAACTCGGAAATTTTCTTGATGCATAGGCGAGGCTGATCTTTTGGAGTGAAGGGTGGGGTCCACCAGACCAGGGCCGAGAATTACAATCCTCCCTTAAAGTTAAGGAGGTTACAAATTTCAACATCCAAAAATACGCATCTAAAACATACTGAATTCGAAATCATTGGTTTTACAATTTGTAAATGACATATCATTTAGCATGTATATTTGTATATTTTCCTAAAAGCAGAAATTGGTTTTAATGGTAAATATCATTTAAGTCAAAATTTGTCACATCAACTTGCATAATGAAGTAATGACCAAAAAATATGACTGCCTCAGTTTTTTTACTCGATTTGCATGTGACAAGTGATATATGTTCATAATTGACCGTCGACCGTCAGAAGAATGTTTTATCCGTTCCTTGTGCGGTACATATTCGTTTTGTACGTTATGCATTCGTTACTCATTCGGTAATATGCATTAATTAGTTATCCAGTACATGTCTGTTTCTTATCCCGGCATTACTCGTGCATTACTCGTGCGGTTTATGCGTTTCTCGTGTTTCTACATGTTTAGCGATAGGGTCAGTTCGTATCAAGAATATATTCACCACCAGATGAAATAGTTTGCAAAATTTCTACCCGTTCGGCGTCTGGTGACGCTATCCGTTCATATGTGACTGGTACTTAACCCCCAAATTTTGTTGACAAGATCTAAATCTGGATTATATGGCATCAATTGTGAAAATTTGTAGGCGATTCAATAGCATTGACAGACACTTTGTCTTTCACAAAATATATCCACAATATGAATAAACATCCTCGATATGAACATATATCCACAATATGAATAAATATCCACAATATGAACATACATATCCACAATATGAATAATAACCACAATATGAACATATATCCACAATATGAATAAATATCCATGATATGAATATATATCCACAATATGAATAAATATCCATGATATGAACATATATCCACAATATGAATAAATATCCACGATATGAACATATATCCACAATTTGAATAAATATCCACGATATGAACATATATCCACAATATGAATAAATATCAACGATATGAATATATATCCACAATATGAATAAATGTCCACGATACGAATATATATCCACAATATGAATAAATGTCCACTATACGAATATATATATCCACATTATGAATAAATATCAACGATATGAATATATATCCACAATATCATGATATGTATCCACAGTATGAATAAACACATATATATTACAAAATGTATCCACAATATGAATAAATATCCATTATATGAATATATATCCACAATATGAATAAATATTCACAATAACTTAAGTTAACAAAACTACTTAGGGATGTTTTTCAAGAGGGCTTCGTGTAAATCTCTCAATAAAATCAAGTTGTCAGGTTGGTGATGGCAATGTCATTTCAACACCTTGTGAGAAGTCTGAAATGATTTCTATGCTTGGTGATCATTCAAGATACAAGATACAAGAATTTTTTTTTTTTTTTTTACAAGATACAAGAATTTTTATTTAACGTCGGTTTCTATATAACAAGCAACATTAGCTACATGAGCTATTTTCCGACAAACAATAGTATAAAAATAACAAATGTAAAACAGCTATAGAAAAAAGAAAAAGTATCATATCATAATTAAGTTTGATAAGAAAAAGTGGATATAAACTTTTAAATCAATGCTAAGGCATAAGAACGCAAATTATATTGCACTTGAATTAAATTGGACAATGACTGAAAAATTACATGAAAGACACAGATATAGCTAAATGAAAATAAATAAATTATAGATGAAATAAAAATTGAAGCATGCAATTATAACAACATACAGAGCTGGAGTAGTATATTACATATATACATATATATATGAAATTTTTTTGAAAAAATCCCTATAATCATGATGCCCTTGAAACCGAAAATTCGAAAGCAAAACAAGACTTTTAAACAGGTTAATGTTTACAATCTTGTTACGAAAGCAAAAAGTTTCAATGGCAGACTTAGGGCTGGCCGGAAAAGGTTTTCATAAAATTAAAGAAAAACAAAAAATGGGAAATTGGGCATTTAAGAATAAAAAATGTTATGCTGTTGCCCTTCCCTGCTGTACGGGCAGTCCACACGAGCACAGGAAAGGCAACACCACTGCATTAAGAAGACATGCAAAAAACAAGGTATAAAATAAAAGCAAATTTGACAGACAAACATAGCACACAAGCAAAATAAGACAAAAGCAAACTAAACAAAATGGCAGACAAAGCATAAGCAAAATAAAATGACATGAAATAAAATACACACATTTAAAACAACACAGTTTACTAACCTGACCTTCTTAACTGCCACACATGGCGCAGTTGCATCTAGGGCCTACCCATGTGCGGATCAGACCCTGGAACTCACGGAAGCTCCCTGCTGTTCTAAACTCATTGGGTAAACTGTTCCACACACGGGCAGACTCGAATCTAAATGACCTCTGCCCATATGTGACAGTTTTGACTGTAGGTATCTTGACTGTGTTTTCATACCTGAAAGAATATTTAGATTGTTTAAGTTCTACAAGATCTCTGAGGTATTCAGGTGATAAGTTATTTATACATTTATATGTTTCTGCAGCAATGCATCTTAGTCTACACATATGAAGAGTTGGGAGCTCAACCCTATCCAAAAGACTTAAATAGCTAGAGGTATAATCATTAAAAACTATTCTGAGAGCTCGATATTGAAGCTTTTCTAATTTCTCTGTGTTTGCCTTGCTACAGAAATGCCATATCAGGGGACAGTAATTAAAATTTGATTTGATAAAAGATTTAAAAATTAAAAGTCTAGTAGCTTCAGACAAAAATTTGCTGAGTCTCTGTAAAACGTTCAACTGACGGGCTGCCTTCATACACATGGTTTTGATCTGACTATCAAAGTTCAACATGAAGTCCAGCTCTACACCCAAAAGCTTAACATTTTCTTCACATGGGATATCCACATCCGCTAATGTAAAATGCTTCACCTTCTCGAAAGTTTTCATTCCAACTGCGACAGCCTGGAATTTATCTGGGTTTGCTTGCATCTGGTTGGAATCAAACCAGTCGATCAAGGTGAGCCCTTCCTTTTCAAGTATCTTCTTCAAGGTGTCAATTTCCCTGTGCCAGTACGAGACAGTGTTATCATCTGCATAATTGTAGATCTTACACTAAGTGATGAAATAAAAAATGTCATTTATAAAAATGTTAAAAATCAAAGGCCCAAGAATTGAGCCTTGAGGAACTCCTTTTATGATTTCTGCCCATGAGCTAACTACGCTCCCTATTTTGACTCTTTGAGTTCTGTTAGCAAGATAATTGGCCATCAACCTACAGGAGCTGTCAGACACGCCATATGCCCTGAGCTTTTGAATAATTAGATCATGTGGCAGGCAGTCAAAGGCTTTTGACAGGTCCATAAGGATGGCACCTACAAACATATTCTTATCCAGCGCCTCTTTCCAATCTTCCACGATGCGAAGCAAGGTAGTTTGACAGCCGTATGAAGTTCGAAATGCTGCTAAATAGGTGTGGAAAATTTTATCAAAATGGGCTGTCAACTGGTTTCCGAAAAGTCCTTCATAGATTTTAGAGAGAGAGGGGAGAATACTAACAGGACGATAATTTTTTGGTACAAAAGGATCATCCTTTTTAAAAATTGGGGTCACTTGGGCCTTTTTGAGCTGTGAAGGGAAGGTTTCCTTGCTTAGCATCATGTTTGCGATATTGCATATTGGCAAAGTCAATGATGGCATGGCCGCCTTGATAATTTTGGGCGGTATAGAATCTACTCCTGTTGCTTTTTTTGGATGAAGTTTTTTGATACAAGTAGATACTTGCTTTTCTGTGATTGGCTCAAAATTAAAGGTTTGATTGAAATTTTGCTCCTTGATCTTTTTAATGCTTGGATGGTCATCATTTACTTTTGAAGTGCTGTTTATACCGATGTTTTTGGCAATATTGATGTAGAATTCATTCATTTTTTCACTGACAACTGTTTGATCGGAAATCAATTTCTCATCTTCTTTCAGTATGATGCTAGGATCATCTTTAATAGTGCTTTTCTGAGATAAGAAGGGTTTGATGGTTGGCCAGAAGTCCTTAGACTTAGGCCCTCCACCACACCTTTCTAGAAAATACACAGAAATTGATTCCCTTTTGATTTTTGTTTTCATGTTTCTGAGTTTCGTAAACTGTTTCCAGTTTTCAGAAGTTTGGTTTTTGTTAAAGCTATTTCTAGCTTGACGTGTTTTATATATGATCTTTCTATAGTTTGAGTTCATATATGGTGGGGGATTTGGTTTAGGTGTTTTTTCTTTAATTGGGGCATGCTCATCGATGACCTCTTTGAGTAGCAATTCATGAGCCCAGTAAATATCATCAGCATCATCAAAGATGTGGGCAACATGGAAGGGTACTCGTGAGAGATCATCGTTAAGCTGTGCCTCATCAAAATTCTTGTAACTTCTAAAAGTGACTTTCTTTTTTACCATTTTGTTGCATGACTCTCGCAGTGAAGTGGCAATCATGTTGTGACAGTCACTGAGGCCACAATTGAAATTTATGGTATTGCATAAAAGAGTCCTTGAATTTGTAAGGACCACATCTATCAGGGTTGGGGACTGATTTTTTGTAAAGCAAGTTGCTTCTTTCACCATACATTGAAGATTAAAATTGTCACATATATTGGTCAGGGGTTTGCTTTTATCTTTTGACAATAAGTCATAGTTCAGGTCACCTATACATATCAAGTTTTCATAATTTATGAGCATCTTATCCAGATATTTGGTGAGATCTGATTCAAAGTTTTGATTTTTCATAGATGGGGGTCTATATGCTCCCATAATGCACCATTTTCTTTTGGACATGGATAGTTCATAACAAATTGTCTCTACCTCTTCACATTCCAGATCTTTTCTCCGTTTGAATGGTAGATCAGAGCGAACAAATGTCATCAGGCCACCTCCATGGGCGGTTCTGTCCCGTCTTTCTGTCTTGTAGCCTTCAACTTTGAAGAGGTTTATATTAAATGAGTCATCAATCTTGGTTTCTGCAACAATAAGCATATCAACAAGTTTATCTGTGAGTACAGTTTTGAGATCATCAAACTTGTACCTAATGCTGTTAATATTTAGGTAGCAAATTATTGGTCTTTGTTTGTTTTCTTTCTTTAGTGAGCGTAGCTGATCAAACACATCAGAATTATCATCTCCTATATCAGCACTGAATATAAATGGTTGATTTGATGAAAGGGGTCTTATTTTAAGTTATCATTTACCACACAAAGAATCAATCAGTCACCTGGGAAAGTTATTCTTCTTTACCCTGAAAACCTGTGAAGGACTTATCACACATCCATTGTTAACCTATCATCAATGAAGATCTTACCCAAGATATGGGAACACATCTATATGATTATTTAAATAGTTTGGAAAGAATGTTAGAAGGCTATCAAGAGCTTAGCAAAGAAGTATTGAAAAAGTTTGGGGGACGTGTTCAGTTTAATGGGTGTAATATCTCAGCAACCATAAGTCCTAGAGATCTGAAATTGGTATCAAATGATTGTTATGACAATATTGTATAACCATGTTATAATAATATATATGACCAAACTGACTATCCCGTCGCAAAAATGTACGAAAACTTAAGATATAAGAGAAAAAACACAGACAAATGCAGGGGACTATACCAATAAAATTGGCAATATCTCGGCAACCAAAAGCTGTAGACAGCTGAAATTGATCATATTCTATACACAATTGATACAAAAAGTACCTAAAAGAACTTTATCCCTATCAGAATACCACTGACACTGATGTTTATACAGACAATTGTAAAAGGGCATGAAAATAAGCATTTTTTGCACTAAAGTGACCTTTGACCTAAGTCTACATTACTTTGTTGTAACAATTGTAACTGATTACACCATACAAATGTATTAGATGTAATTTGGGGTTTTTTTAACAACAAAAAAAAAGAAAATATTTCATAAGATACTGCTATAATGTTGAAATATCTTAAATTTTGCACTTAGTTGACCTTTGACCTATTTTTGGGACTCTGGGGCATTTTCAGACTTGGCATCCACCCTAGCGTGTATTGTTACACATTAAGGTACACATTGGGCATGGATGCCAAAATGTACTCAAAAATGCCAACAGAAAAATATTTGGGTGGCTTGGGAGGCCAACTAACCTCTGCTATCCGGGTTCGAATCCCGGTCAAGGCATGTGGCAGTCCGTCACCTGTCCAGGTTCAGTGGTTTTCCCCGGGGTCTCCGTTTCCTCCACCACCTTTGACAACATAACACCAAGATCTGTGCCTTCAAGAATGTTTTTATAAGTTAAATGAGCTTTCTTTGTAATTGAAGTAAAATACATAGTTTAAACTTAATGTTAAAATTACTATGCCAGATTTCATGCTTACGGCTTTAACAGCTGAAGAAAAATTGAGAAAATTATGGTGAGACAATAGTCACTACAGCTTCTGGCCAACATGCATTGGGTCTGTCATAAATAGATGCAGGCTGCTTGTGCACCCATGAAAAATTTATCACTGACTGACCACCTGATGACTGGTTAACCGCTGCGTCTGCCAAGAAAATGTGTTCTCCAATAAATAAAGCTTTGTTTATTAGGGTGGATATATTTTGAAGCATAATTCACATCCCAATGTTGGATGGAAATTGGTCAGAAATAAGGTCCTGATATGATCGAAGCTGACCGGGACGTTCTGAGCCTACTGCTCAGGTGAGCTAAACCAGAGGACCAATGGTCCTGTAAACATATCTGATATATATACATGTACCAATAAACATATTTAAATATTATGGTCATGTACAAGTATTAATTTTTTAAGCCCCAGGATGGGGACATGAATCTCTGCAGATGCAATTTATTTTCAGAATCCTTAATATTCTGTCCATTTGCCCATTTCCTTCAAACTTTTCCTTTACTTTCAAATGACAATTTCACAGTTTTCTCCATTGATATGCAAAGGCCACCTATGTTGACCTTACCATAAAATATGTCAAGATCAACACAGGGTCATAATTTATCATTTTATGTACACATTTTAGTACTCTTGTACCAAATGCTACAAGCCAAGTTTTGAAATTTTGAAGGGTTTTTACCATATATGGGCATGGCGACCATCTTGGTCATGTGACCTGGATTATTTTATGTACAACATTGGTTCCACCTTCCTAGAGATGCTTCATACAAAATTTGGCTTTGATGGGCAAAGCTGTTTCAGGAGAAAATGTTTGATTATGGTAATATACTTGCCTCTGGGGTCCAACTGGTGTCAATTATTTTTTTCACAGTCCATTTGCCCAATCCCTGCAAGTTTTCCCCTTCAAATGACATTTATACAAGTTTTCCCATTTCCAATGCATATGCAACCTATGTTGACCTTGCCACAAAACAGGTCAAGGTCATCACAGGGTCATGATTAATGTATACATTTTAGCACTCTAGTCACTGATACTACATATCAAGTTTCTTTGAAATCGGACCAGCGGTTTCGGAGAATCTTTGTTCACATTGGATCCCCCTTTCTATAGGTGCTCCATATTCCATATAAATTTTGACTTTGATTAGCCGCGGGGTATCGGAGAACTTTGAAAATGGCGGACAACACGACAGATGCACGCCCGGTACCTTCCTATCCTATAAGCTCAACTTGTAAGCCTAACAGCTCAGGAGGTAAGCTAAAAAATGAACTAACAATTGTTTGTGATGCCTACCAGAGGCTTTCTTCTTTTAATAAAGTTTTGTGTTTGTTGTATACATGCAAAAGCTACAATACTGTAGTCATGGTCACATTAACTAAACACTAAAACATTCTATCCCCACTGAAAGAGCCTTATTTTTAATAAGTACTGTATGAGACTTCACAAGAAAACCAACAATTAAGGTTTCCGACCAGGTCCGACAAAAGCTGGCCTGTACAGTCACAAAAGCAGGCTAGAAACATGAAATTTTGGATTGAAGAAGAGGAGGTATTGTACTATATGTGTTACGATACAAAGACACTGATCAGCTTTGCAGTTACTACACAGCTGATCTGCGCTTCATTTCTGTGGCGGCACATATAAGTTCTATATAGTGCACCTTGTGCTTCAGTTTATAAAGTTGTCTAAAAAATGCTCAATATAATTTTGTCCTTATGAGTGCACACTAAAACCAACTGAAGAAAGCATATCCAAAACTTGAATAGTTGATGCATTTAACAAATTCAAACATTTGCAAATACATGTAGTCTAGTAACTAGTTTTACTTTCAGTACACATATTAAGATATTCTAGTGACAAAACTCGGCCAGTGTGCACTTTAACACATATTGATGTGCACTTGTACACACATTGATGTGCACTTATACACACACTGGTGTGCACATATACACACATTGGTGTGCACTTATGCACACATTGGTTTGGACAAAACATGGGTGTGCACTTATTGGAGCATATGCTGTATAATCAGATCAGGCCCAAAGATAAAAGTTATTTGAGCCGCCTCGTGGGAAAACCAACAATGTGGTTTCCGAACAGGTCGGACACAAACCGACCTGTACAAGCACAGAAAAGAGCTAGACTCTTGAAATTTCGGATTTAAGTAGAAGAGGAATTGTTCTATTCGAGTAGCGAAAACAAAGGCGCTGATCAGCTTCGCAGTTACCGCGAAGCTGATCTGCGCCTTTGTTTTCGCCTATGCAGATTGTTGGTTCAAAAGAGCATACAATTTATCCTGTCTTTTTATAATGTTAAAATGCCAGCATTACGCCAACCATTGTTGTCTTTAAGTGTTGGTATTTCAGCATAATTATGCAAAAAGCTTTTTCATGACAGAGCACATAAACATACAATGAACACAATAAATGGATACTAATGTAAATTCTCATATCACTTCACTACATCTGTTTCTACTACATAAAAAGATAACATTTAATATTCATGTATCAGATAAACCCTGAGAATTCAGAAGATGAACACAAATAAAATGCTGCCATTTACATAAGCCCTTTTAAAATTTTCAGCAAATCTAAGAGTTACCTTTTTATCATCCTGATTACCCATCAAAAAAACACACCGAAATTGTTGATGTACCCAGAACTTTGAAAACTCTTCTAGTAAATGCTTCCAAAAGTTCGGATTAGAAGGCAAATGATTCAGACTATTCTAAATGCTTGCTTATTTGTATTGATGTTAAACGTTACACAGTCAACAAGTTTTCGGTCATGTCAGGACAGAGCCAATTGGTCCACTGATATAGATATACTCCATCCTTTCTACAACTACATTTCCTGCTCTGCATTGCCATAGCTCTCTATTACTGACATTGTCAACCCTATTCTCCATGGACTGGTCTACCTACAGAAACTGTTACCACACCCCTGTGTCAGACCAACCCTTCAGGGGAGGCAAATCCTTAGCCATTTTCAACAACTTTCAGAAAAATCCTCATTTCTTAGTTGTTTTTGTTTTCAGTTTCACTTTGGTCATTTTTGTCTCTGTTACAGATTTTGTTTTCGAATCTTTCGTCTTAGTGTCTTTAGTCTTTTTCTCTTTTCCCTGGTTTCTAGGTCGTGACCTTTGACCTGACCTTGAACCTGACCTTGGCAATGACCCCAACATGATGTCTGTTAAACCTTTCTTCAAGGCAGTTTGTTTTGCTTCTATTAGCTCCTTTCTGTTCCACAGTAAGATATGGAAACCTGCAACATCAGGAAAACATGTCGGTGAAATATATACACCCTTAAACCCCACTTTTATATAGAAAAACTGGGGTATGCTGGGGTATGCAGGGGTATACCTATTTCTCTTATGTTTGATCCAAAAAATAAATTGTGGGTACTCGTTAGAACCGCCTCGCTGAGGCGGTTCTAACGTGTACCCACAATCAATGGTTTGAGCAAAATTATTAAAAATATCAAAATTTTTCCAATGAAATTTTTCAATTTCTGCTTTTGAAAAAATTCTCTATTGCATGGGCATGCTTTCGTAATGAATGCAACAGACATTAAACATCTGGGGCCAGTTGTTCAAAACTAACGACGTCGTTAGTTAACGTTTCAATAAAATTTCAAACATTAATATAACAAATACACTGTTGTTTTTCGTTGAAAAAATGTGAGAATCCTTTGCACTGCAAAGGATTCTCACAAATCCTTTGCACTGCAAAGGATTCTCACATTTTTTCGACCAAAAATAACAGTACTGCAAAGGATTCTCACATTTTTTCAACAAAAAATAACAGTGTATTTGTTACTTTAGCTGATATTTGCTTAACAAATTTATGTCTTAACGATATCGTTAAGCTAACGATGCTTTGAACAACTGGGTCCAGAATAGTAGGCATCCATGCTTACATTATATAACTAAACAGTGCTTATGTTGGAAAACACTTTAAAAGTTAATGCACATTGATAATAAAGTAGAACCATCTAAATCTCATATTTTTGGAGAAAAAGATTTTTTTTCTTTCTTTTTTTTTTTTATTACTTTTTTATTCAGTTTTACGTCCTTTTCAAGATTATTGCAGCTCATAGGAGATAGGCCAATCAGTAGGTGGGGCGAAAATGGTAGAACCCCCGGAGAAAAACACCTGGCACACCCGCAAGCAGAAATTGGCTTGTCTTGCATGTGGCCAGTGTAGGGCTTGAACTCACACCAGACACAGTGGTGAGATGATCAAGTGATTAAGAAACAGTGCTCTTAACTGCTCGGCCACGGGGGCCACTCAAAATATTTTTTTAAGAGTATATCACGTAAATAAGCTCTAGATCAGCTGGCTAACTATCACTCCGCTCCACTTCGGTACCTTGTTCCACTTCCCTGACAGCTTAGAATAGGTTGCATTTAAACTAATGTCGAACTGATTGCGGATTTTGTAAGCGACTTGCAGCTCTGTTATTTTGCTATTAATCGTATTATTTTTGTTATGTATATGTACCAATGCCGACGATCTTCAAGTAATTACATAAAATTGCCTAAAATGTTTAAATTAATGTAGAAAAACAAAAGATTTTCAACTGAGTCGCCAATTCTACAGTAGTCTCCCCTGATCTATGTATAGATATCGTTGGAATTTTCCATCTTAAAAATGAAGTATTTTATGATTCTACGTACTTTAACAACTAGAATATTTATGATTTATGTCATATATGCAAGAAAAGATTTGACATAAGTTAGAATAACACAGTTTTGCATTTTTGCTGAATTTTCATTTTCCACCAAGGGCTAAATATATGCCACTTCTGTCGGTATGGAGAGGTTTAACGGAGTACCGATGGAAATATTACGTCTAATTAAGCTCTATCTCATTATATTTCAGCATATGAAAGGGAAATCTCCTACTGAAGCGTGGCAAAATCAGAATTGTGTGTATTTTGCCGAGCTCTATTAATTTCTTACCCATTCCTGAGGCCAAAGCATCTCCTTGTCTGTTGAACTTGTTCAGCTGAAAAAAAAAAAGATACACATAGAACATCTTTAGATTCACCAGTTTACTCCACCATGTTTGACTACATAACACTAACACATTCACCTTAAAGAATGTGTATTTAAGTTCCATGGGCTTTCTGTGTAATTGAAGTAAATAAACGTTTCAAGTTTATCCTAGCCATATTGTTCTTGGGCAAGCCTACAGAGGCAGGTTACCAGTACTTAGTGCAGATTTCTTTCATCAATAACTGACTTATTAAATGAGCCACCTTGTGGGAAAACCAACAATGTGGTTTCCGAACAGGTTCGACACAAACCGGGCTGTACAAGCACAGAAAAGAGCTAGAAGCTTGAAATTTCGGATTTAAGTAGAAGAGGAATTGTACTATCCGAGTAGCGAAAACAAAGGCGCTGATCAGCTTCGCGGTTACCGCGAAGCTGATCTGCGTCTTTGTTTTCGCCTATGCAGATTGTTGGTTTTCCCACGAGGCGGCTCAAATGTCTTCTTCAATCAACATAAACAGGAAGAATGGCTGTAGAAAAACTTTCATTTATAACCAAATCTTCATGAAAAGAATAAGCCAGACAGAAAGGAGTGATCAGAGGTCTTCTTTGTTCTGAGTGAGACACTAACCATAAACGAGCCGCGTCATGAGAAAACCGGACAGCTGATCAGCACCTTAGTTTTCGCTCACGGATAGCACAATTCCTCTTCTTCCTAAATCCTAAATTTCAAGTTTCTAGCCTGCTCCTGTGACTGTACTGGCTGGTTTGTGTCGGAGCTGGTCAGAAACCAAAATTGTTGGTATTCTCATGCAAAGGCTCAAATTATACTTACAGGTGTCAAGCCATCAGCCCCAGGATCGTGTAACTGGTACACCGTTTCCCCGCTGTCTGCATCTATAATGTCTATGGTTCTCAGCTCGTTGTCTTGGTAACCGGGGAAGTTCTTGTCCGGGTACCGGCCGACAACGATCAGGTCTTGAAGTGGATGCCATGTGGCCTATAATGGAACAGAACAGTATTGATCTAATCATAAAAATGACAGAACATACAATGAACCATTACTTCTTATGTTCAAAACAATATTTTATCTCACCAAATGAGCCACCTCATGAGAAAACCTGTTAGTTTTTGAACAGATCCAACACAAACCAGGCTGTACAGCCACAGAAGACACCTAGAAGCTTGAAATTTCAGACTGAAAAAGAAGAGGGATTGTACTTTCCGAGCAGCGAAAACAAAGGCGCGGTAACTGCGAAGCTGATCTGCGTCTTTGTTTTCGCCTATGCAAATTGTTGGTTTTCTCATGAGGCGGCTCCAATTATAATTACTCAATTAGCTCAGTTGAGCCTCTTGTTAACTTATTAAATTGTGGAGAATACTCCTGCATGTATGTGATGAAACCATTTTTGTTTTCTATCATGAAAATAGATTCTATTTCACTTAAAAATGCCTAGATGTCTGTTCAAAAGAAAAAATTGATGACGAATTTGATGATGATGATGATGATGATGATAATGACAAAGATGATGTTGATTGGCTTAATTTTAAGAATACCTTTATAGGTGTTAAGTGCCTGAAGAATCTATGTGGATGTAGTATTGTTCTCTCTAAGTGCCAGCTTGGAGACCTATAGACCCTAATCTCATTATATTGGTCTGTGGTTAATAGTCTACCCCTGTCTGTCATACTGAAATATGCTGTAAAATAGGGTAACTGTGATAATTTAGACTTAAGATACCTTATAGGGTGATATATGCTGGAAGAATCTGTGTGGATGAAGAATAGTTCTCTCTAAATGCCAGCTTGGAGAGCGATAAACTCGGATTTCATTATTTTGGTCTGTTGTTAACAGTCTACATCCATCAGTTCTGCTGAAATATGCTGTAAGCGTAAGGTCACTTTTAGTTTGAAAGAAAAACAACATTTCTAAAGCACTTGCAAATATCATGTGGCACTGACTGTATGATGACCAACACTCAAAATGATATATTCTACATTGCTTTACGGCAAAAATTACATTGAAACATTGTTTTTAAACAGAGTTACAGTCCCTCATCTATGGGGATAGCCAATCGGTAAAACCACTGTTGTTTTTCCCACAGCAGTATGTTATGTATATATTAAACGGCTCCTTGCCTATGAAAACCATGATATTTCCCCTGACTGTCAAAACTGTGCAAAAATCAAAACCCTACTATGCCCCCCCCCCACACACACCTCCCTAGGGCTGGTGGGGAGGGTCTGTGTTAACAAATGAGTCGCCGCATCAGAAAACCAACAATCTGCATATGTGAAACCAAAGGTGCAGATCAGCTGTGCAGTAACAGCAGTTACTGCACAGCTGATCAGCATCTTTGTTTTCTTAACACAGAAAAGACAATCCCTTTTCTTCTTTAGTCAAGCTTCTAGTCTGCCTCTGACTGTACAGGCCAATCTGTTGTCGGACCAGGTCAGACTCGATATATTTTGAGTGAAACATTACCTGAATTAATGGGCCTCTCATGTTTTAAGGTAGCTAAGGAACTGGTTCTATCTTTCATCATTCTCAAGTCCCAGAGTTGTACAGTTTTATCTGTAGATGCTGTACACAGTAGCCAGTCCTCACGGGGAGAGAACTCAACGTGGGTCACCTTGTCCTTGTGTAGTCGGAATTCAAATACCTGAAAGGGTTTGAAAACATGATCATGCAATTAACAGATTTTGTACTTTTGTTTCCATTTTAGTGGTAGTGAATGTTTATGCAGATAGTCTTGATTGATGCTGCCTCCATTTAAAAAAATGTTGTTTTTTTTTGTTTCTTTTAATCCATTCCCTTAAATGCATTTTTGTAAATAATTTTTGTACATAAAAAAGTTAAAAGTAGGCAAAGATCAGGAAAAGGCGCAATCAGTAAAACATTCCCACTCCAAAAACAGAGGTGGGAGAAAACTAAATTAACAATAAGGTACATATACTATACATATCATAAGCCGAATGAGCAGCTATTTTCCAAATAGGTGGCCAAAAAATTTTTTAATTTAAATTTTGATAGTGAATTATTACCTGTCTGCCTTCTGTTGACATTAGCCTGAGTATGCCATGATTTCTTCCTGCAGCTACTAAATATCTACTTTTACACACATCTACACTGCAGAACCAATGGCTGAAATGGATATTAATGCCAGTTTAGTCATAAGTTTAAACATTGTTCATTTTTCTTCAATAACAAAGTACGCAAATGGAACTTATTCAAACATTCTTGAAGGTGCAGATGTTGACAGTTTTGGGGTCTAAATTGTTTATCTCTTGATCTTATATCCACAGTAAAAAAACAAATGAGCCACCTCATGGGAAAAGGAACAATGTGGTTTCCGAACAGGCCCAACACAAACCAAAATGTACAAGCATAGAAGCAGGCTAGAAGCTTGAAATTTCGGATTTAAGAAGAAGAGGAAGTGTGCTATCTGTGTAGCGAAAATAAAGGCGCTGATCAGCTTCGCGGTTACCGCGAAGCTGATGTGTGCCTTTGTTTTTGCCTATGCAGATTGTTGGTTTTCCCAAGCGGCGGCTCAAATGACAAAAGTTACTAGTATTGTGTGCCCATTCAATTTACCAGACTATTTGAATGAGCAAAGGGTTGAAGAATTCTCAAGAAAACAAATGTCAGGCTCTCAATATAACACAGCACAGGCGCTAATGCAGCTCTTCTACACATGGTGACCGTGTATTTCTGCCAAGGCATGATACAACAAATTAAACTATCTCAATTTTTTAAACTACGAAGTAAAAAAAAACTATAGCAGTTCTATTCTGCCAAATCTAAATCAGGAAAGGAACTAAATAAGCTATTGCTTTCATGCTGATCCTATTTTGTAATGTACGCATGTACATATATTAATTTTTGTATTACATGTTTATCAGATGAATTTAAACTAGCGATTAATCAAAATTAGAAACAAAGTACATACTCATAGGGATCCATGGTATCTGCCAGGATTTGCTTCTGACGACCTTCAAAGTCGTGCAATGTCACTGTGCCGTTGATAGATGCGGAGACAACTCGGTCCAAATCCCAGGGCCAGAACTTCATGGCCTGGCAGGAACCACCAGCACCATCCTGCAACAAGAAAAAAACATGTTGTCTAATAACAAAGAACATTGAGCCAAGATGTGAGAAAACCGGTCTTCGGGGTTTCTGACTAGGTCTGACACAAACGGGCCTGTACAGTCTTAGAAGAAAAGTTGGCACCTAAGTAGAAGAAAAATTGTACTGAGTAGCGAAAATAAAGGCGCTGATCAGCTTTGCAGTTACTGCGAAGCTGATCAGCGCCTTTGTTTTTGCGTAGGTGAAAATCTGGTTTTCTCATGACACGGCTCAAATTTCTTGTAATGGCTTTAAATTTCTGATTCTATATGCTTGGCAATATCATCAATGGTTAAAGGACAACAAACATGACACTATATCTCAACTGTTTTTTTTTTTTTTTGTTTGTTTTTTTTTTTTCAAAAACAATTAAATTATTTTTCAAACCAAAATACCAGATACTCTTACATAGGTGTTCCCATGCAGCGGCTCATATTCATTTGACTTTCAACAACTTACCCCAGTCACAAACCTATCATCCTGGTTCACCTGCTCTGTGTCCCAGAGGATTATATCCCCACCCTTAGACCCCACCCCCAGGATATTAGGCTTAGTGGGGTGCCACTCAAGGGCAGTTACTCTCCTGTCAAAGGGGCTGCCAACTCTGTGTAATGATAGGTTGGAAATCAGGTCCACCAATGGCTTAGATACACTCTGAAATAAGTTTATAGAAAATATTCTTGAACTCAATTAATCAACTATTTGTTTGTTTTGTGGTTTAACATCGCAGTCAACAAATATTTAGTCATTACGGGATGGAGCCACTGCTTACTGGGTATTACCAGCACGATGGGGGGTAAATGTGATTAAAACTGATCAATACAACTGATTAATTGCGCAACTTGGGTTAATACTAGTAGCCAAGGTCATGTCTGCACGCTACGTTATATAAGGCAGAACACCCAACAGATCTAAGCAGTTCACAGTTATTGGGTGCACATTCTTTCACATGCAGCTGACAAAAGCCATAACTAAACGAGCCACATTTATCATTTAAATCCTGGATTTTCGCCTATGCGAAAATAAAGGCGCAGATCAGCTGTGCAGTAACTGCACAGCTGATCAGCGCCTTCGTTTTCGCTACACATACAGTAAAACTTTTCGTTTTCGCTACACATATAGTAAAACTCCTCTTCTACTTATACCCGAAATTTCAAGATTCTAGCTCTTCTCTGTGGCTGTACAGACCGTTTATTGTGGGACCTGGTCCATATCCCCGAAGACCGGTTTTCTTGTGACGCGGCTCAAATCAGAGACAAGGAGGGACAGTCCATATGATAAATTTTATGACCAATGACAAATCTCAATAAAAGAAAATTTCTAGGACCTTATCTCTTCTACAACTCATCTTAATGATAATCCAGATCTCCTTAGAAGCCACCATAGTATAGTGATTAAGACGCTCTTCCTGTAAAACAGGGGTCATGGGTTCAATCCTGGGCTTCCTCAGTCTGTTGGATGGGACTTTTCGCTGAGGTCCTTTTATGAGTGGGACATAACACCCCAAAATAACCAACCTTTCCAAAAACATGCTTTGTTTCAAATTTCTCCAATGTATAATATCTGTGAAATGCTGTTAAATTGTGTGGTTCATATTGAAATTTCATCTGATTTTTAAAATTAATTTTGAAAGCCAAGCAGCCACTGGAAATTCGATTTCTATGCTCCTACCTTTCTTAACTCTAGTCGGCACCGTAAGCAAACTGTTGAAAATAGTGCATCATACTCTGGCTTTTTTCCCATTGACCTCTTGACCCCTTTATCTCTGGCACTCTGTCCCTTTTACCAAGACCTTTGACAATAAGCTCCCTTTGGAATGGGTCCAAATTTTTTAGTTCCTTCTCATCTATTTCAGTTTTTGTGACATTGTGACTATCTTCACACAACCCTGTCTTTGAATCAGCCTCTGACATTGAAGATTTGATACCATGTTTAGTGAAATTGACATTATTCCGATTACAATCTAAAGACAGGTCTGTTTTGGAGTGTATGTCATCATCAGGCGTTCTACAATTTCTTTTTCTTCTCTTCACATTTTCTTTGCTCAGCAACTGTTCTTTTGAATCATTTAGCATCTTCTTTAACTTTCGAGACATTGCTGTTGTGTTGGCTGCTGTGACTTCTTTCTCACAATCATTACTGTTATGTACATACAAAAATATTTCAGTACAATGTAGTTCAATTCATAAAACTATCTAATACCAAGGTTATAAAACTTTTTTTCATGCTCAACTCAGTTGAGCATAAAATCTAAATTGCTCATACATGACAATAATAGCCCAAATTAAAATTTCAAGTACAGATCAGCAAGGCCTGTAATTTATGGTAAAATGCCAACAATTGTTGTTGGCATTTTAACATTTATGAGCAGGATAAATTTTAGTCTCCGCTGAGCTGAGCATGAAAAAAAGTTTTACATCCTTGGCCTCAGATTGATAATGTTTGCAAGATTTCCATTGTAATGCAAGCTGAAGGTACTCATTTAAACTGTAATGTTCTTAAATCTTCAGAAAATTACTTTTATTCCAAACATTATCATTGTTTTAATGATGACCAGAGAAATAGCTTCAGTTTACATGAATAGAACTACAAACACATAAGACCAGGTCATCTTGAATATATCTGCTGTGTGGGAATTGCTGAGTCTTTGCTATTTTTTTTTTTTTTTACATAAAGTACAGTATAATACATCTCCTTCACATAAAGTACAGTATAATACATCTCCTTCACATGAAGTACAGTATAATACATATCTAGAACCCAAATTTCTAGTGACTAGCCACCTTCTATGGCTGCATAACCCAGTTTGTGTTGAAACTGTTTGTTTGTTTGTTTGTTTGTTTGTTTGTACTGAGGTTAAGTTTTAACATCCCAGTCATTAATTTTTCAGTCAACTCAACTCAACATCAACAATCAACTGTCAGTAATGACATGCAGGAGCCACCGCTTTCTGTATATGAACCAGTACTCTGAGGACCATGTGCCTTGCTCAAGGACACAACATGGTGCTGCCAGTGGGGCTGAACCCAAGACCTCTTGATTCGGAGTCCTATGTTCTACCACCACCACCACTGTGCTCCTCTTCTGTCGTGGCTCAGTCACCATCAGGATAGCATGTCTGTGTAGTGTATACCCCCTCAAACTTTAGTAAAACTTGGGTATACCTATTTTTGCTCCAAAAATTAGATCATTAGAACTGCCTCAGTGAAGTGGTTTTAATGTGTACCCACAATCTATGTTTCGAGCAAAAATAAGAAAAATATCAAAATTTTTCAACATATTTTTTCTATTTTTACAACTTAAGAAAATTATATATACTGCATGGACATGTTTTCATAAAGACAATGATTAGTTTTGATTACACACCTAACTTGCTCTACAGCAGCAGTGCCTCTTTTAGGCCTTGTCCTTCGTGTTTCTGTGGAATCTCTCACCATTGTTCACCCTCACCCGAACATTTAACACAGACTGAAAAAGATTGTGAGTTTGAAATATATCTGAGTCTGCCTCCGGAACTTCCTCCATCTATCAGACAGCTTGACCCTCTACAGTGTTTTCCCTCGGGATTTATTTTTAGGGGACACATGTCCCCCTGCTTTGGCAAAATGGGCCAGGGGGACACCTGGATGATTTTAGGGGACAAAATATTTCATTAGCCACAAAAAGTTGCAGTTGATCTCAAAACTTGTTCCTTGTCTAAAAGTATCATTCACAACACATCAATAATTGGGGTTGTCCTGACCAGTTTAAGAACTGAGCAAATGTCACTGTGCATGTAGCCAGTTTTATCAACAAAACGAAGCCAGGAAAATTTAGCAAGCCATTCCTGTGGGAAACTTCTTTGTAGAGGATAGCCATTTCATGTTCCTGTTTCTCTGCGCCTGGGGACAGCAGAATCAGCTTTTCTGGTGACACAGAAGCTGCTGACTCGCTAGTTTCAGTCAGGATTTCAGTCTGAGTTAAAAAAAAATCTGTCATCGGACGCGAGTGAGCTGCCATGTTGAATAAAGAAAGAAACTTGACTGGGTTTATCGCAATTATGATATGAACATCTTCATAGTAGAGCAAACCAGTCAGAAAGTCAATAAGACACTCTGTATAAGACTACAGAAACTAATAGGCAAACAAGCGTCCGATAGGTGTGACTAAAATGGGTAACCGCGACAAAAAAAAAACGGACCAAAATTACCGTGACATTTTGACCCGACAAAATTGCGCCATGCATGGCACGCTGGGTATATTTTTGGGGACATATTCAGCTCAAAATTGTGTCAAAACGCGCTTTTTTGTGCGTGCGCCAGAGAAAACACTGCCTCTAGACTATGACTGAAAAGCAAATAAAAAAAAACTGAGATAACATGAAAACATACATGCACCCAACCTCCCTGGCCTACGCTATATACTGTATTATGAGTGGAACAATATCTAACCATTACCTCATAAATTGGGAAAATGTGACTTAATTAATTTAAAGTAACTTCAACTTCTCTCAGACGACAGTCCAAGACTTTACCACCGGCCAGTCTGCTCCAAAGCTGGGGAGTCATGTACAGATCTAAAAAAAACAAACCTAAAAACTTCAGAACATCTGAACATGGTGAAAATAGATGCCATGCATTTCAAAACAATTTTTGAAGAACAATAAGACACAATTAACAAGATGATGTTTAAACTGCATGAGACACTAAGAATGAAAACACACACAGTCAATTGTCACCATACATGTGATATCTCCCAATCTCGGCGTATTTCCACGAATTTTAGATACCTTTCCCGATGGTCCCCCGATATGCTTTGCCTTCCAATTTGCCAAAAAGTCTGTTTTTATGCACTTTATGTAAGAAAAAAATTATCCAGGTGACCAATTTTTATGTAAAGTGTAGTATAAATACGGTATTGGATTAACCCAATAATGCTTGTCACTGAAAGAATCTACCTCGAGGCTATTTATAGAGGTGTCTGTGTAATTAAAATAATTGTTGTTTACAGGACGCATTAGGCAATCTGGATGTTTTAATTGATGTTATGAGATAAAAGAAGTGGATTATGATAAAAATTGACATTAATTGGATAATTACAATCAATTATGGAACAACTAAAAAATGCTGTTATATTTACGGCAGCGGGTGAATACCAACTGATGTAAGTAAAATTTGTGTAATGTTTTGGGGTTTTTTTTATTCTGAAATAATCTCCCGATATAAAGACCAAAAATACGAATTCAAACTAAAATCCTCCCGATTGGAGACTGAATCTGAATCTGAAAAGTTTACTGGTGACACGCCAAATGACATTATTTCACCAGGGGGTTCGGATGGGGGAGAAATTAGTCCCTTGAACGCACGAGTGAAGCGAACTTGGACACACAGTCATCAGACATTTCAGCAGAGGAGACAAGTCAATCAGGGAGGTCATTCCAGTCCCTGATAGTCTGTGGAGAAACTACTTTTGTACGCTTCTTTGCTAGCTGAAGGTATCTGAAAAGCCAAAGAGTGTTGATTTCTACAACACCTATTCTTTGGGATAAGGTCATCTGTGGGTATTCTGGCTTTACCCTTTAGACCTTTGTATAGCAATATAAGTCTACTATCCTTCCTCCTTTTCTTAAGAGATTCCCATTTCAGTTGACCTAAAATACCAGTCATGCTCCCAGTTTCAAAAACATAATTTCCCGTCACAAACCTTGCCGCACAATTTTGGACCTTTTCCAGTTCTTCCTGGAGGCCATGAGTGTGAGGGTCCCAAACTGAGCTTCCATATTCCAAGACCGGCCGCACCAGTCCTTTATAAGCTGCTTCTTTCACATCTGGGGGACAAGAATACAAATTTCTCCTCAAGAATCCGAGAGTTCTGTTAGCCTTTGTACAAACATTGGAAATATGAGTATTCCATTTCAAATCATTTGTGATAGTTACAGGTATTTTATGCTTTCAACGTTTTCCAGTAAAGTGCCCTCAAGGGTGTAGTTAGCCTGTATCTTACTAGACCGTTTATTTGTCAGCTGCATCATGTTGCATTTGACGGGTTGAAATCTCATTCCCCATTTTCTAGCCCAACTGCCTAAGCGATCAATGTCTCTTTGAAGTTTCAATGTATCCTCTTCATTCTTGATTTCACGATAGTAAACACAATCATCAGCAAAGAGTCTTATTTCAGACTCGATGTCTGCTGAGATGTCATTTATATACAAGGAAAACAGCAAGGGGCCGAGAACGGTGCCCTGAGGGACACTCGACACAACTGGAGCCCAATCCAATTTAATACCATTAACCACTACCCTTTGTTGTCTGAAACAAAGGAAAGCATTTATCCAATTCAGTGTTGTTCCACCTATTCCATAGCTGAACAATTTGCTTTTAAGGAGTTCATGGGGAGGAGTATCGAAAGCCTTTTCAAAATCGAGTATAAAAGTGTCGACCTGGCCTTTTTTGTCTAAGATTTTGGCCCAGTCATTTATCACTGAAGTCAACTGAGTTTCACAGCTATGCCATTTCCTAAATGCGTGTTGCCTGTCCAACAGGCATGTGAAAGATCACATGTATGACTGTCACTTATTGCTCACATAAAACGGATACTAACTCATTTAGAAGTTGACAGTTTGTGTTATGTAAACAATAAATGGCGGGAGTTCCAACACTATCTAGCTGCATGGTTATCGTGTTTAAAGTTCTTAATTATTTGGGTACAGGGTCCATTCGACCCAAACAAAAGTTTCCCTTTAAAAGGAAAGTCTCAGTGAAGTGAGGAATTACTCGCAGAATACTCAGAAATGGGGGACGACAGACAGACGAACGGATGGTCAGACAGACAGACAAATAAAATAGAATAGAATAGAAATTATTTTAAATCATGGACCACCACATAGTAGCATATATGATGAACCACGCATACATTAATAACTGGTAGGTAGGTAGGTAGGTAGGTAGGTAGGTAGGTAGGTAGGTGACTGGGTGGGTGGATAGGATAGGATAGGATAGGATAGGATAGGATAGGATAGGATAGGATAGGATAGGATAGGATAGGATAGGATAGGATAGGATAGGATAGGATAGGATAGGATAGGATAGGATAGGATAGGATAGGATAGGATAGGATAGGATAGGATAGGATAGGATAGGATAGTCTTGTCTGTCTTTATATACTGTCATACGCCTTCGCAGGCATTCTAGACAGGTGTGCGCTGTCAGTGCTGAAATAAAAGATGAGTAAATGAGATAAAGTACAAGATGAAATAGTGAGATGAGCAAAGATGAGAGGTTAAAAGTAGGTGAGAGGAGGGTTAAAATCAAATTAAAAACATCATGTCAGGATCTACGGTCTGGAGTGGTGCAGCTTACCAACTGCTTCCTTGAACGCATCAAGGGTTGGCAAAAAAAAAAATAATAAGTTTGATCCTTTGGAAGCAGTAAAAACATTCAAAGGGAGAAAGTATGGACTATATTGCGCAATTTCGGGTAATGAACCCTCATCAGTAGCCCTATTAAATCCGGCAACGAAAGCCAGACTTTTATACTTTAATTTCGAAAAATTTACACGAGAAGTCTAAATCAAAGATACATTCCAAAATGGGGTCAAATGTTTTAAACATTGCTTAGAAGTATGTTTCTAAACGTGAGTGTTTTGAACACTCTGGATATCTTTACTGATCTCAAAGGACTTAAATATAAAAATATAATCTGCACTATGGAAGATGTACGGGGAGACCACCCACTCTGGGAGAGCATTCCACTGGACAATTGCCAGGGGATAAAAGGAATACTTGTAGTAATCTGCAGAGGTGTGGACTTGTCGAAAAGACATAGACTGGCAATATTCGACCTGGATAGGATAGGATAGGATAGGATAGGATAGGATAGGATAGGATAGGATAGGATAGGATAGGATAGGATAGGATAGGATAGGATAGGATAGGATATGAGTACAGGCTCAATTAACCGTACATCATCCATAGTGCAGGTTATATTTTCCTTTCGGTCCTTTGAGATCAGCGAGGATATTCTGATATACCTTAAATATATTATCGGTTAAGTTTCATTTTCTTACCAATGTTTAATGTATTTGATCCCATTTAGATAATTCTAGTCTTTGTATCGACTACCATGTTGAAACTTGCAAAATTTCAGTAATTCGTTTTGGCTCCATGTTGCCAAATCTCAAGGGTCACTGACGAGACTTTAATAGTCGAAACCGCGGTATGGCCCATCCCCATTAATGTGTTCGCTGCTCTTAAAGGATCTCAGTTTTAATTTTTATTTATTATTTCATTGCCATTACCATTTGAAATAGAAACTGTCGAGTCAACATTTGTACATTGAAAATACATCAGAAAATCATTTGGACACAATCAGTCTGAATAAGTAGAGACCGGTAAACTTCATTTTAGCCGAACTGGATGCTTACGATATAATGCAGCCTCATTAACAACTCAGTACTCCAACAGTATTTGGATAAGCTATGTGGGAGTCTGACTGAGACATGGAGTTAAAATCCCTTCTGAGTGCAAGTAGTGGGTTCCAGAAAACAGGTTAGTGCAGCCTACAGACTACTTGGTGTGATCTTGAAAAGTTTCATCTGTGCTACATATCTGAGAGATGATATCTCAAACAACTTCTCACACAGACATAATTAAAGGAATTGTCAATATAACAATTACAAGGACTACTAACAACATGAATACCGACTAAGATGTCAGGTGTAAGAGAGGCTGTCTATATTACCCTAACCTTGTCTTATCGCAACTGGAATATCCTACATCTATCTACCCAAACCATTAGAAAAGATCAAACAGGTTGAGAAAGACCAACTGTGGGCTGCACATTGGACATTATATAACTTTGAAAGACATTCATGAAAGAAGTGTTAGTGTTACAGACATGGTTGAAAATTAAGGTCACAAACATAAGCCGATGCACACCTTTGTCTCTTTAACAAAATTATGAAGAATCTGGACGCTGTGCACCTCCTCCAGCCAAACCCTCGTTCAAATAGGTGAGGTTTTTCTCTGATCCTCTGTATATGTCAGAGTTCTTGTGGCTGTGTCGTGTGGCGGCCCTAAAAAGTCTCCCCGTACATACATTTAATGCTCTTATTCAAATCCTTAGGGGTTGCTTGCAATCAGTTAGCATTTTCTTACCTCTTTATATACTAGAGTTCTTGTGGTTGTGCCGTGTGGCGGTCCTAAAAGTCTTCCCGTGTACCAATTTAATACTCTTATTTTTCTAATCCTCAAGGTTTGCTTACAATCAGTTAGCACTTTTCTTTTGAAACTGTTGCAATCAGTTATGTATACTAATCCGTTCAAGAGACATGGACTGTACCCTATTATTTCTAAGTGCAATACCAAGAAGTGCAACTGTCGCAATCATTTATGTTTGTATTAGTTTGGAACCAAGTTATACAGGCAAATTGTCGGAATTCCGATGGGTACAAATTGCGCCCCTCTCGTAGCTGATTTATTTTTATACTGCTACGAATGACATTTCATGGATTCTCTTAACAATGACAATTTTAGCTGATGTTATCGAGGCTTTTAATTCGACTTCCAGGTACCTCGATGACCGTTTTGTTTTTAACAGGGGTAAGATATTTTTATTACGGTGTGGATGTCAGATCAAGGATTTGTCTCAGGTCCAGAAATTGCCCTTGAGAATCTCCCTGTCTCTATGAAATTATGATCTAATTCTGTATTGATGGTATCTCTTAAAACATCTATATAGGGATGTTTGCCCAACCCGAGTAGAGTGGCTTTATCCGGGGTTGTAATTCCTATTTCAATGTGGCGGGTCATAATCAGCATCTGTCGCTGGATGTCATATGACTGGCACTGCAAAACAAAGAACGCTTTCTGTTGTTTCTGGATCTCCGCAGGCTCGGTGAGGGGGTGGCAAAACATTAATAATAATAATAATAATAATAATAATAATAATAATAATAATAATAATAATGACTTTAATTAAAGAGGAAGCTCAGTTGGACTAGTTCAATCTTCCTTGAGGTCATCTGTCAAAACAAAACGTACAATCAAATATATACAAATATACAGACCTATAAGATACAAGTTTAAACATTTAAACGATTTTTTACATTTTTATACACTACAAGAAAGACTTCCACTCTTAAAGTTAAAGTATTAAGTTATCTTGAACTATTGTCCATTCAAGATATCTTTTTATGAACTGCTGAAGAGACCCTGCATTTCTGGTTTATTTTGTCTGGAATTGAGTTCCATATCTTAGATCCTGCATAAGCAATGCTGTTTCCGGACATTTCAATGTTTGGTTTTGGAACATACAGTAGGTTTTCTGATGTAGATCTCGGGGTTCGGTCACGTACTTCTCTTGAGAATTTAAAGATATTGGCTAAGAATGGTGGAATGATTTTGTACATCAGTATTGCTATCTGGTACATTACCCTTTTAGGCAACGCCATCCATTTTAATTCAGCAAAAAGCTCAGCTGATGGGGTTTCTAATGGTTTATCTAATATGGACCTTACAGCTCGCTTTTGAAATTTGATGAATGTGTCCAAAAGAGCAGTGTTATCATTACCCCATATTGTACAGCAATAGTTCAGATGTGGGAGAATATAAGCATTATAAAGAGTTTTCTTGTTGCCACATTAAGGAATTGCTTAATCATGTTCAAGAGGAACAGTAATGAATTACATTTTTTCAAAGTTGACTGAATGTGAGATGACCAGGTCAGGGGGTTATCTACATGAACAACCAGTAGTTTTTTCTGTTTCAGATACCTGTATTTGATCTCCTCTTATTTTTAGAATTGGGGGATCTTCCATTATTTTGTTTGCTATAACTTTAGTTGATGAGAACATGGCTTTAGGTTCTGTCCGAATTATTTTGGTGTGTATTTAGGACTGAGTTGCATGTCTGTAGCTGAACCTGTTGTATTTCACTTTGTCTAGTAAATCAAATTGCCTGATGATGTTTACTTGTGGGCAACCACCGCCTCGGAACGGTAAGTAGCAATTTATTGGGCGCATATTTCATCTAGGTGTGTTTTCGCTCTTATTAATGTATTTGTTTTCAATCAAGATACAAGATGCATGCATTCTTAGTTACGAATTTTCATATTCGTAAGATGGGGCTTGTCCGGAATGGACGCTAAGATGACATTCTCGTAATCATAAATGATTACTTTCTCGAAATGGGGGTGTGTTATGTCCCATGGCACCACTCATTGATTCGAGATTATCTGCCGTGGTTGGAAGGTCTGGGTTGGCAGATCACATGATTCATACAAACAGCTCACAAACAGCTGTGTAAAGCTACCAGAGCGCTGCCCAGTGTGGAAGAGTGCTTGTAGATAAACTCTTAGTTCAGAGACTTTTATTCACCAGAAAACAAGTAGTCTTATTAGACTTCACAGACTTTTACTCATTGGAAATCACAGTTATCTTATTTACAAGAACGTTTTAGACTTCACCAAGATAGTGATTTTGTATAGTGCAAACAACTTTTATCCATAAAATCCCCCCTTTTTACCGGATGCGACGATAAGTCAACGGCGGGACTTAACGAAACAACAACTACACATATCACGACTATTCAATACAATGTATCATATAAGTATAATCACTGACATACTGCGTCGGGGAGTCGACGTTTTGGCTCAGTGGTGTTACAGCGATTCCGGGACATCTCGGCCCATAACAAACTCGGCCCATGACAAACTCCGCCCTTGACAAACTCGGCCCATGACAAACTCGGCCACCAAATCTAGGACTATACCCACTCGGCCTATACCAACTCGGCCCCTTTCTACTAGATACTATGACAACCTCATTGCTGAGTATTGTAGGAAGTTATAAACATTGATTTGATAGAAAATATCATTTTTAGTATTAGTATGTTTGAAGATGACACATATTAGCAACCCTATGCTGTTTTCGATTCCATATTCTCAATGAATTATGATTGATAGCCTTAACAAACAATTTTAAGTACATGTAATGCAGAGTTTTCCATTACGCTGAGTTTGTTATAGTTACGCTGAGTTTATTATAGGGCATAGTTGAAAGAAAGAAGGAAAGAAATGAACGTGCGTATTATATGTAAAAGAAAGTCAGTCAATTACAAAATAATGACCATTGTCAATGTTTTTCACACCTGACCAGTAATTGGGCAATATCAGTATTTGTTTGGATGAAGAACACAGTCAGTTATAATAAACAAACAATTTGTGAACAAATCAATATAATTATCACAGTAGCATATTGATTAACAGATAATTGGTATACTTGCATGACTTAAATTGTTAAAATGATTAAATAATAAAACAAATATTTATACCTTATCGCGTTGTCTTTTTTATTTTTACCTTCTTATTTTTGTTCAATACGAATGTTCCAATAGAATCATGATGAAAACTTAATTTTCTGTCATATTAAAGAGATAAGTCCATCGAAGTCTATAACGTTTTTGTCGGCTATGCAGGGCAATCGTCGGCTTTTGAACAGTGGTCCGGCCATGAAAGGTCAAAGACGTTCACGAGTGCCGAAGGCACGAGTAGGGGAAGAGCACGAGAGGGGGCGTCACGAGAGGGGGCGTACCCCCCTCTCGTAAGGGGGGTTCGGGAGTTTTCCCCCGAGAAAATTTTATATTTCCGGACGTCCGTAGAAACGATTTTAATGCACTTTGAGACAACTTTTGAGACATGATGAAGCCATGTACTGGTCGAAAACTATGAGATCTGAAATTTCATACTCATAGGATTCCCCTTGCCTAAGGAACGCTCAGGGAATTAGAAAGACGTCAGTTGATTAGGAACCGGCGGTATATGTTCCATGATATAATAATAACAGGCACGTTTTAACAAATTTTGGAATATGAAGAAAAATAATGTTGCCAAAATTTTATACGTAAAAGATTTTTCGGCATTGTTGATTTAATGCAATAATAAACAGTGATTGGGTTATTGATAAGTAGACATTTCAACTGTGGAATACAGCTTAACACTTTAAAAATGTTCTAAGATCACAGAGAATCGGTTTTATTCACAATGAATTAAAGAACACCTTCTCTTCAAACGATAATCCGTCAAAATTCAATAATATGACAATACCAGTCTTTAATACAGGTGTCATTTTCGTGATTGTTTTTATAATGACCGTCTTTCACACCCTCGGGTAGATTCACTGAGCACGCTTAATATCAATTAATTGGGCCACCGCACTTCAAAAAAAAAAAAAAAAAAAAAAAAAAAAAAAAAAAAAGTTGGCAAACACGTTTTCGGCCGAATAATCGAAAATTGTGGTCCGGCCGAAACCATTTTCGGACCAGCCGGACCGCCGACGACGGCCTTGCTATGTGTTTTAGGAAACGCGATTTTCTCACTTTCTGTATCTGGTCGTAATAGAAAAAAATCCAATTACACTGTTAATAAAATTTTCTCACGTTTTAAAATAAATGCATGGATCTTTTTAATGTCAAATAAAAATACCATATTTTTACAAGTAGAGTATATTTTAAAAGACGAGTATATAAATGATAAGTATATGAAGACTGTAATTTGTATTTATCAATACTGTTTACATGTAACTATAACTTTTTAGACAAGACAAATTTTATCTAAAGTCGGAAAGTATAAAGCTATTTACCAACTACAACATACTCGTGTGACGAGATATCCTCCCTTGGAAATACGTTGGTGCAACGTATTAGCGGCATATTGAGTGCTTGTAATAAGCAAATTTCAAACTCGAAACTTTGTGAATCGAGTAAGTGTTGAGTATATAGCGCAGTAAACCACTCTTGGTGGATGAGCATGCTTTTCCACCGACGGGGTTTGCTGTGGCTTGGCTCGGCCGTGCGTTACATTTGGTGGAAGCGGTGGGATAATGACAACTGCCAGACCGGGGTTGCCTTACCCATGTAGTCCCCAGGCCAAGACTCGGGACGAGTCTTCTCGGAGGGGGAAGTAATGTGACGAGATAGCCTCCCTTGGAAATACGTTGGTGCAACGTATTAGCGGCATATTGAGTGCTTGTAATAAGCAAATTTCAAACTCGAAACTTTGTGAATCGAGTAAGTGTTGAGTATATAGCGCAGTAAACCACTCTTGGTGGATGAGCATGCTTTTCCACCGACGGGGTTTGCTGTGGCTTGGCTCGGCCGTTCATTCTTCGTTAGAACTGTTAGTGATTGGAACCAACTGGAGGAGTGTCAAATTCGTGCAGAGACAGTGAACAGCTTCCGGCAAGCTGTCCATAAAAGTTACTAACTTTTCATAGCGCACACACCGCGGTTGTAGATGCCAGAATTGGATTCTACCGCTATTACTATACAGATACAGATACACTCGTATATTCCTTTAATCATACTATAAAATGCATATTGTGTCAGCATTACAAATAGAGGCCGAGTTGGATATGGGCCGAGTTTGTCATGGACCGAGTTTGTAAGGGCCGAGTTTGTTATGGGCCGAGTTTGTCATGGGCCGAGTTTGTTATGGGCCGAGTTGTCCAGTTACCGTTACAGTGGGTTAGAGCATTGGATTTCTACCCCGGCGATCCCGGTTCGAATCCCATCTCGAACGTTGGATTTTTTCAAACTATGCATCATTTCTTAGTTACGAATTTTCATATTCGTAAGAACAGGTTAAACTGGTCCGAGGTATAAAGTACCAGTGTATTATAGCTCGAAGGAAGATCACCGGAGAAGAATGTAGGTCACGTGATTGCCAATTCGCGGACGATACGAGATTTGGGTGAGAGTTCATTTGATCCCGCCATTTGTATACGAACAGTTAAGCTAAAATCTTGTTGAATTTTATCACATGGAGTCTGCTTATTTTTAGCGTAAAAACTTATTATTTTTATGAGAAATAAAAGAAAAAGTGTTTATTGTATAGACGATTTGCTTTTAAAGGTATATTCAATGCATTATCTAGTGTATTTTTTGGTCAATGATGAAGGACTTCTTCGCGGTCCATAGGACTGTTTTTCCAAAATGGCGGAAAGGTCGGATTTCATGCCCCAATTGTGCACCGAACTTCGGCTAAACGAAGCGTCTTAAGTTTTTGATACTCTCAAATATTTGAAGCTTGTATGTTGTAGAAGTTTGGAAACTATTTGATTTATCGGCATACTGCGCAAGTTGCCTGTAATAATGAGCTAAAAGTAGGCAAAATGGCGGAAAATCGCCTTTTTTGATTATTTTTGCCTAGCCAAATTGCGTCGGGTAAAGCATTCGAAACATGAAACATGCACTTAATTTCACACTTTTATCATAAAGTACAGATATTTTCCCACATAAGTAAGTATGTTTCAAATGAGAAAGTCGAAAATTACATGCTGTCCCAGTGCCACAAAGATCGTGATTTTTTTTTATTATTTTCAGTACCTGTATACTTCATGATATGGAAATGATAAGAGATACATTTTTATTCAATTTTCACACCTTTTTCTGATTAACAGCTCATTTGGTGTCAAAATGGGTACTTGTCATCGTGTAATTTTCAACGTTTGCCACTGCAGTTAAGTGACAATAAACAAGGGATTAAAGCAATCAACAACTTTGGAAGTCATGATCATAAATTTTGTCAAATTCGTTTCTGCAGAACAGAAACAAAAAGTCTTGTAACTTCCTAAGTTTTTGTCCGATTTTGACAAACTTTTTACCAAAATAAAGGGCACAGAATGAAGATTCAGAAAAGAGGCATGGTGCTGGGAAAAAGGGCATGGCGCTATAGAAAAAGGCCATAGTGTAAGTGGCTAGGGGAAACACTACAATGTTTCATCGTCCCAATCAAGAAAATCATCATTTCCGTACGACATTATGACACAAAATGAAATGCGTACGCGACTACGTACTTTTTTACATTTGTTTATTTTGGCCTTTCTGTTTCATCACGATTAAAGGGAGTTTTCTAGGATTAACGGACTATTTAAAGTAATTAAGTAAATTAATTTGTGAATTTAAATTATCGTTGTTGCGGCGATGTTAATTCCCAACTAAGACCAACTAGAACTTCAAAGCGTTACGCACCGGTGGAAAAAAACACTCAATCAAAACATGAATGATGTACATTGTGTCGCATTTTGTCTGCTTAATCTTTATAATAATAATTATTATAATGTTTGCCAAGAGAAGAAATGAAACCCATACATGTTTGAAGTAATCAGACTGAATTAATGTATAAGTAAACTGAGGTATAAACGCGAGAGTTAGCGCAGCGGTTTCTTACCATTCGCCACCCACATTTTTAGCAACCCTATCGTGTTTGGTATCAAATTGTAGCAAACTATGACTGCCATGCAATTCGTATGTTTATTTCAATTTTCCAAAATCGTCTGACGATGTAAAAACGAAGGAAAATGTTGCAATAAACAGGCTTATCTTTTTTTTTCTTATAGCGACCGATTATTATCCGAGTCATTGCTTCATTTACCTGGATTTTGACTCGACAACGCATAGGTCATTTTTCCGATAATGGACTATTGTAGTTGCGTCTCCGGTACATATTGCTTCGAGATTATAGGAGAGAAATATTTGATCAGGGACAAAAGGACCAGGAATCCTAATTCCACGGTTGTTGAGCAAACAGTCAACATTTGAGTGACCTTGACATTGACAGAACCAAGGTTACACGAAGCCGGTTTTTCGTGATTTTTGCAGCTGAAATATGGCGAATCAAAGAAAATTCTTTGTCGGTGGCAACTGGAAGATGAATGGAAGCAAGAAAGACATTGATGCGATTGTTGACTTCCTTAACAAAGGCTGTCTTAACGATAGTGTGGGTTAGTAAATCGGAAAGGATTCCGTTTCGATGGGCACTATTACACGACAGTAATGTAAAAACGCGCTGGTTGGGGTCCATCGATCACCTTCATGATGTATGTGGGTAGGGGCAGACGAAATTTGGTCGTTTTGGCTTTAGTGGTTTCGGCCAATTTTTGATGGGTTATTTCGGCCCAGAGTCATTTCAGCCTTCGGGAGCCAAATTGGCTCACCCCTTCACACATCATCCCCAAACAGAGCAAACCCCAGAACACACATACAGAATACGATGCGCATCCTTGTTATCAACTTCCAGAGCATCAGGGCAAAAAAGACCCCCTTCTGGCTACTACTCACCGAATGTAACCCAGACATAATCATCGGAAGTGAAACATGGCTGTCACCTGGTATTTATGAACGTGAGATCCTACCATGTGGTTATCATATTGTGGCAAGGAAGGACAGAGCAGAAAGCCCCCATGGGGGTGTGATGATTGCTACTAAAGACAACATCATCGGGTCAGAAATTAGGGCTGGGACGATACGCTCATGACGCGATACGATACGTATCGCGATACAGATGTTATGATATGATACGTATCACGATACTTAAGGTCGTTTCTTAGGATTTCTAATTTACTGTTTATCATTTGGTTTTATCTTTTTATTACCTTTTGCATTACAGTTTTGCATCACATTAATAGCAAAGGTCAAATGTAGACAGGGCAGCTAAGGCCTGGTTTACAAGGCAAGCTGCTTTACCACTAAATTCTGTACAGTTTTTTTTTTTTTTTTTTTTTTTTTTTTTTGTCAATTTTGTGCAGTTCCAAATACATGTGACGGCTATTGTGGCCAACATATAACGTATAGCGGGATTGTCCTGCTATACCGCGCCTTGAATTAACGCGGTGTTTGATGTAACGCGAAGGCACCTTAGATCCCAAAATTTCAAAATTTTGCCCACCCACTTAATGAAAAAAAAAATGAAAAAAAAAAAAAAAAAAAAAAAAAAAATTGTTTACCCTTTTATATTCCTTTATTTGTTGTGTATGTTAGGATGAGAAACACGTGTGTGTTTATATCCAATAAACCAGTTTGACTTTGACTTGACTATATTCCTTTATTGTATTAAAGTTAAAGGTGTTTATGTGCGGATGAAATCAATGTTTAAAAGATCGTTTGGAGGGACTTCGCCAAGGTTCAGTTTTCTTACAGTTTCCCTTTAAGGCACTCGAGAGAAAAGAAAAACAAGGTGCTATTTTCTAACAGTTTCTCTATATTGAACATTGAGAACAATTAATGTTAATTATTTTGTGCATATTTAAAACTGAAAGAACAGGTTTTCTTATAGAAAGCCAAATGTGTTTACGAACCGTATCGGCTGCGTGTATATTTATGAGTAATAATTGCCATTTCAGTAATTTTTAGACACAATCTACCGCTCGCGAAGCGTGGATGACACATTGTTTTCTTAAGATTAGCCATAAAAATTGTGAAAATAAGCCAAAGGCGCTAGGGGATTATCGATTGACCGTAACGAGACCGTAAACACAGGTTGCTGTAGGCTATTGATGACACCTGTTACGCAACGTTGCTTATTTTCGACGGTGACACAAACCAAAGATTGTCTAAGCACTAGGACACCTATTTATCTTGTATAATTCTATCCGATCAGAAAATGCATTTGTACTTTCTCGATTTAGAACGGCGAATTAAAATAATTCGGTATCGGCAAATACGGTATCGGCATATGACACTTGTCCGCGTTAAATATCCGGGAGCGCCAATAAGTCAAAGGCGGGACTCTACGATACAACAGCAACATACGCGCGGTTTTTAACATTAAATTGTACGTTGTAAATAAACGAATTTTATCGTTGTAAATCGTTTTTCACTGAGTAAAATGTGGGAACACGCAAAGTTTTACTTTTGTTTATTCCATTTTACAAGGACTCCGCGATAAACCACCACGCCAATAAACACGTCGTATAGGTTCCCCACCCACCAAAACACAACAGACACTGCGATCAGCCTGGTACGACTCAGTAGATTTGCATAACGCGCCTCACCTATAACGCGCACGCGACTTGTGTACCCCGACCAGCGCGTTATAACCGGTCTGAAGTGTACGTTGAGAATCGATACGTTTCGGGACAGCGTATCGATTCGGTATCGTGGACCCCCGGATCGACTTTCATCGATGTACCGATGAATCGTCCCAGCCCTATCAGAAATTGACTTTGACACTGACACAGAGCTAACAGCAGCAGTTTTTGAATGCCCAGGGAAAAACACACTAGTCATCGGTGCTCTATATAGGCCACCAACCAGCACCCAGGATTATGCTCAGGAACTATGTTCAAAGATAGAGAGCCTCTACCAGCAATATCCAAGGTCTACGATATGGATTGCCGGTGATGCAAATCTTCCAGACATTGATTGGGAACTTAACGCAGTTAATGGCAACAGCAATCCCATCAGCCTTAATCAACTGTTCTTAGACATTGTGTATGATAATGGTTCAGAGCAGATGGTGAAGTTTCCTACAAGGAAAAATAACACACTGGATGTCTTTATCACCAACAGACCTTCACTTATCCAGAAATGTAAACCGGTCCCAGGGGTGAGTGATCACGACATTGTATTTGTCGAGAGTAATATTTCAGCCACTCGCAGTAAGCCGACACAGCGAAAGATACTTTTGTGGAAGCGTGCAAATTACACAGGTATGAAGGAGAGCGTCAATCTCGCATCAACCTCGTTCATGGAAAAACACAAGGCATCTACAGATGTCAACCAACTATGGGGTGATTTCAAAGATATGTGCCATCAAGCCATCTCCAACAATGTTCCCTCAAAGTTGACCACAACCAGATTCAGCCAGCCATGGATAAACCGGAATGTGAAAAGGCTCTCCAGACGGAAGAAAAAAGCCTATCGCCGAGCCCAGCAGACCAATTCTAGCAAGGACATGGAGAAGTACAAGAATCTTCAGAAGGAGACCCAATTCCACTGCAGGAAAGCCTACAACAACTATGTTGAAGACATTGTCTCTGGAGAAGATAGCAACCCCAAGAAGCTTTGGTCCTTTGTAAAAGCCAAGAAATGTGATGGTAGCGGAATCTCCCCATTGAGAAGTAATGGAGTTGCCCACAGTGATCCACAGGTCAAAGCCAATATTCTCAATGACCAATTTGCCAATGCCTTCACAGAGGAGGATGCATCCTCCCTGCCATCACTAGGGCCAAGCCCATTTCCAGATGTCCCAGCTTTCGAGATTGGCACAGAAGGGGTAAAGAAACTACTTCAGGGACTGAAACCCCATAAAGCCTCGGGTCCAGACAACATACCAACCAGGTTCCTCAAAGAAGCTGCAAGTGAATTGGCTCCTGCACTAGGATTGGTCTTTACAGCCTCTCTGACCCAGGGTCGTGTCCCCGATGACTGGAAAACGGCTGATGTAACCCCAATCTTCAAGAAGGGCGACCGCAGCGCACCATCCAATTACAGGCCAATTTCGCTTACAGCTGTTTGCTGCAAGGTGATGGAGCACATCCTACATAGCCAAGTAATGCAGCACCTTGACCTCCACAACATACTCTCAGATCAACAGCACGGTTTCCGCAAAAAACGCTCGTGTGAAAGTCAGCTCATCTTGACTATCCAGGATCTAGCCTCAAGCTTGGACGATGGCGAACAGATCGACGCAGTGCTGCTGGACTTCAGCAAGGCATTTGACAAAGTGCCTCGTCAGCGCCTTTTGCTGAAGCTCCAGCACTATGGGTTAAGAGGGCAACTTCTCTCATGGTTAGAGAGCTTCCTAACCGGCAGAAGTCAGAAGGTCCTTGTGGAAGGAAAATCCTCGTCATCTATTCCTGTAGTATCCGGAGTCCCCCAAGGCAGTGTCCTCGGTCCTATGCTATTCCTCCTATACATCAATGACGTCCCGGAGAAAGTTTTATCTACCACCAGGCTTTTCGCAGACGACAGCCTCCTCTATAGAAGGATTAAGACTGAAGAAGATCGCCGCATACTGCAGGAAGACCTCTTACGTCTCGAAGCCTGGGAAAGAGACTGGCAGATGTCCTTTAATCCTATAAAATGTGAGGTCATCAGAATCAGCAATGGAAGGAAACTGATAACTGGCTCCTATACTATTCATGGACACCAGCTTGCCCAAGTCAAGTCCGGGAAGTACCTTGGCGTCACCCTCACAGAGAATCTCTCGTGGAATGCCCATGTAGATCAAGTCACAAAGAAAGCCAATAACAGTCTAGCTTTCCTGAGAAGAAATCTGTCAAGCTGCCCAAGTCACATCAAAGCGAAGAGCTACCAGACAATGGTTCGACCGGTCGTCGAGTACGCTTCCTCAGCTTGGGATCCCCACACGGACCGAAACACCGAAAAGTTGGGAGCAGTACAGCGACGAGCAGCCAGATTTGTGACTGGGGATTATCGCACTACAAGCAGTGTCTCCGACATGATCTCCAACTTGGGATGGGAATCTCTGCAGCATAGACGCACAGAGGCCAAACTGGTGATGATGTACAGGATAACTTTCGGCCTGATCGACATCACAGCTACAACCCTTCTTCACCCAGCCACTCTCAATACAAGAGGAAACTCCATGCGCTATCTACAACCTTATTGTAGAACAGACCTATACCGGTGCTCCTTCTTCCCATCCGGAATACGTCTCTGGAACAAGCTACCGGAGCTAGTCGTCACAGCGCCAACCTTGGAGACCTTCAAGGGAGGGCTGCCCGGTCACTACTAGATGCTGAGGAATGTTTTTAGCCTGTTTTTAAACCGCTTTTACCAGTTTTAACCGCGCCTCGGATGCACCTTGTAAATAGTTTACAGTGCGACAATGCTCCAGAGAGGGCCCTGCACTTAATGGGAGAAGAAGAAGAGAAGAAATAATATTGATCCATTCGGAATGATGTCCAAAAATAAAAGTGTCAACCTGACCCTTTTTGTCCAATATTTTTGCCCAATCATTTATTACTGTAATCAGCTGAGTTTCACAACTATGTCATTTCCTGAATGCATGCTGTTTGTCCGACAAAAGATTATACTGGTCGAGATGACCCATATTTGGGCAGACAATATGTTCTAGAAGTTTGCAAAGAATACAAGTCAAAGAAACTGGGCGGTAATTACAAGCAAGGGACCTGTCACCTTTCTTGAAAAGTGGACAAATATTAGCAAGTGACCATTCCTTGGGGATTTCACCCGTATTGATTGACTGCTGGAAGAGATGTGCAAATACAGGTCCTAATTCTTTTGACAATTCTTTTAGGACTCTTGCATGGAGTTCATCAGGTCCTAACGCTTTAGAAGGGTTCAGACCTTTAAGGAGTTTTGTTACTCCTTCCTTTGTAACAACAATTTCATCCATGAATGGGGCTGACCTATCCAGAAGTGGGACATGGTTGTGTACCATTTTGGTGAATACATCTGTGAAATGTGCATTAAATTCTTCTGCTTTTTCGAAATATGATTGAGCAATACCACTTCCATTTTTCTTTTTCAAAGGGGGAATGCCTTGGGTATCTTGCCTCTGACTATTGATATACCTATAAAATCCCTGGGATTAGCCTTAACATCCCCTACCAAATTATTGACATACAGGTCATGCTGCTTCCTTATATCAGCTTTGATTTCCCTTCTTAAGTTTTCAAATTTAGATCTAATTTTTGCACTTCCAGTTTTCTTAGCTTTTGCATGGGTGAACTTTTTTATAAAAGCTTCATCTGTATCGTCAGATCGTTATCATTTCTTCAACTAAAGGCTTGAGCCCCGTGATATTTCTGGCAGGTTATGATTTTATAAGCACCTAATAGTGATTAAATCATAATGATACTGACCGAGTTATACCTTCAGCTGAATCCGGTGAGCAATGTGGGATTTGGGGTGGAAATGACTAGAATCCTGCACCACAGTTAATCTGGCTGACAAAAGATATTGGCGCGAAAGTTGCTGATAACGGTTTGTGAGCGGTGAGAGACATATGAAGAGCTTGCTGTGAAGTGGTGTGGTTGCTAAATACTAGAGACGTAGGGACGTTTTGGCAAGTTGTCCCGGTCCCTGAAAATACTATAGCAATAATGATTTTCTCTCATGAAAGAGTAGCTTGCCGATAGGGTCAATGTAGACAATTTAATAAAACATCCCACAAAAATGAATTAATCCTCCCGAGTAGAAACTCAGACAGACAAACGTTTGAGTAGGTGAGCAGATGAAATCTAAATATTTTTGTATCATTAATTTTATACCTGTATCCCCTCTTTACTATATAAATGGGGCTTTGTCGGGTTTAAGTTCACATAGAGAAGTTTCGATGAATGATGTTAAGAATTTTATAAATTGATTATGTTTCAGCTACTAAATAAAAACAAAACTTGTCAGTTTGTGAGAAGTATTTGTCATTATCTGATAACAGTCATCCAAATCATTTTCAGAGGTAGTTGTTGCTCCACCAGCCATATACCTAGATTACACCAGGACCAAGACAGATGGGAAAATTGGGGTTTCAGCACAAAACTGCTACACAAAGGAAAAAGGGGCTTTTACTGGTGAAAATAGGTACACTGAACTTTAATCACATCTTAACCCTGCTCATTTACAACTTGAGACCATCTTTTGGCTCCAGTTAAGTTTACAACACCCTTTGTAAATGATTCACTTCAGGTACATGTAGTATGATTCACTTTAAGGAATAAGATGGTCAAGTTCTTCAAAACTCAAACATATTAAAATGGGATTTTGTTTGATTCACTTTGTTATATTAAAGCTCTATTACATTATCTATGTATCATGCACCAAAAGAAACGCTAAGGTATTAAAATGTACCATTGTATATACAATTACTCAAAACTGTTGGTCTAAATATACTGTATTTTACCACATTACATTTGGCTGCAAATGGGACAGAATTCTGCCAGAGCAGTCAGAGGAGTGGAGCAAATCCTTTTAAAGTTAAACCTGCTATTTGCGAAAGAATATTGAAATCTTTTTATTTGTTTTATTTCTTTTTAATGTTTTTAGTGCTGTCATGATCAAGGACATGGGTTGCGACTGGGTAATTCTTGGCCACTCAGAGAGAAGACATATATTTGGAGAGTCTGATGAGGTAAGGGACATAACTTTGTTGAGAAAAAAATGTTTGTCGTTTTTTTGTTGGTTTTTTTCTTAAACCTTGAGTTAACTCCAGCACTGAAGCAGATCAACGAAAAGAAAATATGTTTAAAGGTTTTTCAGCCAGGGTGGATACACAGTCTTTGCAGAATCTTTTTCCTGCTGCTGAGCCGCTGTCTGGACAGATTTCAATTTCATGCTGGACTCAAGCTTATTTTGCAGGACAGTGCCTTTATATTAGCATTGTAATCTTGTAAATTTTGCCGGACATTTGTCTGACAGAATGAAAATTTCTGCTGAACATAATGCAGTTTTGCTGGTTTTGTCTGACACAGCAGTACTTTTGGCAAAGACTGGATACAAACGGACCAGAAAAACAAACACAGAAGATAGCTAGAGGCTTGAACTTTTAGATTGAACCAAGGGTCTGGTCATCTGCCTGGTTGACTCTTCTTTGTTTTCAAATATGCATGAAGCCAAGGGGATTGTGGTTCCCTAGGGTTGAGCTTTGTACACTGACAGAGTTGAAAAATTGTTGACTGAGGTGTAAAACCATAAAACAGAAAAGCGATGTTAGACATGAGACAGTAAATGCAACACAGAAATGTCAGAAAGTAATTTATTTGCTAAGAATGTTGTTTCAGAAAAATGCTCAGGTAGGTAAAAAGCAATGGTTGAGATCAGCTTGTTTATGGTTTTACAAGTGCTTTATAAATACTTTACTTTGCATACTTCTTGCAAGGATCATAGTGGTGTAGTGGTAGAACATCGGACTCCGAATCGAGAGGTCTTGGGTTTGATCCCCACTGGCGGCACTGTGTTGTGTCCTTGAGCAAGACATAAATTCCCCAGAGCACTGGTTAAAACCCAGGAAGCGGTGACTTTGTCCCAACATGACTGATAAATTGCAGGCTGCCCAGTGCTCCTATTTTTCCTATTTTTTCCTATATTTTCAGGGCTTCCTATTTTTTCCTATATTTTGATCCCAAATCCTATATTTTTCCATCAAATTCCTATATTTTTCAAAATGCTGCAGATAATAATGAAATATCAAGGAAAAATCATGGAATTTTGGTTTGAAATGCCAGTTTTGATGTCTTTGGCATTCATTTTTTTCCTCGCTCGCTTCGCTCGCTCGTAACTTGATAAATAAAGTATTTTTTCTTCATCAGAAAACAAGATAATCCCGTGAAGTAAGTTACTTCTACAACTTGAGTAGGTTTTAAAATAATGGTTCACACACCTATACCAAAATTACACCAGTAAGATTTGCCTTCTTGCTGCTGTATGTTAATATTTATGGTTTTCAATGCTATTAAAAAGCCATTTTAGGCCGAAAATTTCCTATTTTTCTCCTATTTTTTGGACATAAACTTCCTATTTTTTGAAGCCCAAAATATATATTTTGTACCAAACTGCACTGGGCAGCCTGAAATTGTTGACTGTGATGATAAACCAATTATTCAAGCAACTTAAGATCTACTCATGTGTGACAAGCCAAGTTTAGCTTGCAGTTGGATCAGGTGTTTTTCTTCCTACCTTATGATTAATTCATATGACCGAAGTCATCTTAAAATGGATGTAAATCTGTATTTTACAAATTATTTCTTGCAGTTGGTAGGGGAGAAGGTACAATATGCACTCAGTGTTGGATTGAAAGTGATAGCATGTATTGGTGAGAAATTAGACGAGCGACAAGCCGGTAAAACCAATGAGGTGGTGTTTAGACAAATGCAAGCCATAGTAGGTAAGACCATATACTGTAAACCTAAAAAAAAAATTACACGACTGATTCCTTTATTTCAAAAATATTAGTGAGTTCTTAAGTGCTCAAGCAAAATTATAAGGCTTATAGTAAATCATTGAGAACTTTGAATTTGCACGGCTACAAATCAGCAAATATACATGTATACAAAAATTGTGTTCTTGTGAACATTCCTGAACAGTTAGTGCTGGGTTATTGATGATTTTTGGCCTTTGTTGAATAAGGTCTTAGACCAGGCCCCCAGGTTATAAAATGTTTTTCATGCTCAACTCAGCTGAGCATGAAATTTAAACAACTCATAAATACTGAAGTTACCAAAATTGGTTGAACTATCAGGTTAAGATTGCCAAAGGATGTAATTTATCTTGCTTATAAATGTTTTAAAATGCCAACAATTGTTGGCATTTTAACATTTATGAGCAGGATAAATTTTAGTCTCAGCTGAGCGGAGCATGAAAAAAGTTTTATAACCTTGAGGCCAGGTGGCTTTACTTGTCTGATAAATCATACATTTTTCACTCATAACAGGATTTTGGGATTGAGCTTCCAGTATGCTGCATGTAATTTGAGCCTGTGTGTGAGAAAACCAACAACTTGGGTTCCGACCAGGTCCGACACAAACCGGGCTGTACAGTCACAGAAGATGGTAAGAAGCTTGAAATTTTGGATTTAAGAAAAAGAGGGATTGTACTAGAGCTGTCATCGATATCGGCGATATCGATGAATCGATGGCAATGAGCGGCGATTCTGATATCGATATAGAAAAATGAGATATCGATATCGTAAATTGACGTTTGTCACGTGTGTTTGTTGTTTTCTCGTCCCATTTTGTCCAATAGACGTTCTCCTTTTGGTCACGTTCTGCAGCTTCCCGCGCATGTCAGTGCGCAAGATGGGTGGGATATGAAAGCCACAGCCGGTACGGTACTGTGTTGGTACTGTACTGTATTGTATATGTACCGTTATGGGTGTTGTTCGTCCGAAAATCCTTAATTTTATGTCCGAAAATTACATTTTTTTCTATCATTACTAGAATAAAATTTGTCAAATCATTCCCTCTTCTGTTAGTTTGTCTTGTTCGGTCTAAACATCACATGATCTCAAATGTGAAATGCATGAGTGACAGTGTTGATTAACTAGGAAAGGAACATTTTGATAATCGTAGTCACTGAACCGTGAAGCAATCTAGTCTTCTCTAATTGTTTACAGGCTGCCCAGTGCTCCTATTTTTCCTATTTTTTCCTATATTTTCAGGGCTTCCTATTTTTTCCTATATTTTGATCCCAAATCCTATATTTTTCCATCAAATTCCTATATTTTTCAAAATGCTGCAGATAATAATGAAATATCAAGGAAAAATCATGGAATTTTGGTTTGAAATGCCAGTTTTGATGTCTTTGGCATTCATTTTTTTCCTCGCTCGCTTCGCTCGCTCGTAACTTGATAAATAAAGTATTTTTTCTTCATCAGAAAACAAGATAATCCCGTGAAGTAAGTTACTTCTACAACTTGACTAGGTTTTAAAATAATGGTTCACACACCTATACCAAAATTACACCAGTAAGATTTGCCTTCTTGCTGCTGTATGTTAATATTTATGGTTTTCAATGCTATTAAAAAGCCATTTTAGGCCGAAAATTTCCTATTTTTCTCCTATTTTTTGGACATAAACTTCCTATTTTTTGAAGCCCAAAATATATATTTTGTACCAAACTGCACTGGGCAGCCTGTGTTTATCGTGAGAAAAAAACGTTTCTGAAAGCCCTTTTGATTGGAAACTAATTATACAGCTTTAGAAACGAACAAAAACCTGAGATTACTCTTTACACTATGGAGGGAAAACAAAAGCATGAACTTGTACTCTTTACACCCATTTGTAAATTAATCTTCTGCTTAAAATAAAATAATAATTCATATACAACATCTGCGATCGAGTATGTGTGCCATTTCACTCCGAAGGGGCGTTTAGAACTGTACCGTTTTGACGGACAATCTTTTAAACATTTGTTTCTCGACTACAGAATGGACCTGGTACAAGCTATTTGGGTCGAGTTTACCATGTTTTTGCGCTCCGGTACGGTGTTAATGTTCCAACCCAAAAAAAGCTAGTGACGCATGCGCATTAGTTTTTCTAAAATCGAAAGTACTTCTGTAATCTGTTTCATGGCTTGTCGTAAAAAAAAGAGCGAAGTTTGGGTACACTTTGACTTCGCTGCTACAGACGATGCTCAAATAACGAAGTCAAAAGTTACCTGCAAACTCTGTAAGGCCACCATACCGTATAGTGGTAATACTACAAATATGCGGTCGCATTTGGACAGGTATCATTGATCGGTAGGTATCAATATTCGACAATAGAAGCCTTCGTGGTGCAGTGGTTGAGTCACTCGCCTTCTGATCAAGGGGTCATAGGTTCGATCCCGGGCTTCTCCAGTCCTTCGGATTGAGACTATAAAACTGAGGTCCCTTCTCCATATGACCTTAGCTGTTGGTGGGACGTTAAACCCCAAATCAATCAATCAGTATTCGACAATGAATGTTTATACAAAAGTGGGGTTTAGTTTTCACAGACATGTTATTCTGACATGTAAACAAGTAATGTTTGGTTTGCATACTGATTCCCCGTCTCCAGAGCATAATTACAGAAACATTGAAATTAACTTGAAAACTAAGATTTTACACATTATTTTTCTTTTTTCTGCTGTAACACAGCTGATCAGCGCCTTTGTTTTTGCAACACAGATAGTACAAATAATTCAAAATATCCAGCCTCTAGCCATCTTCTGTGACTGTACAGTTCGGTTTGTGTCGGGCCTGTTCGTAAACCACATTTTCCATGAGGCGGCTCATTATTGCTAACTGTAGTAACTGTATGTCCTTTACTTTCAGACTACACATCCTGTTGAAACACAATCTCTACCAACACAAGCTACTCTGAAAGTTCCAAAACCAATAGTACCATCAACATCCTCTACTACAGTTGCTGCCACACCTGGTATAGGAGGACAGGCTAGGCAAACCACCATTGCCAATTATTGTCAAATCCAGACACCCTTGAACCCAACCTCAACCAGAGCACAAGCTATAACTGGTGCTATCGCCACTTATCTTGTGGTTGATATGAAACCTTTATCAACTGTAGATGGACCTGGATTCAAACATTTGATGAAAGTCACTGAGCCTAGGTACAAAGTTGTTTCAAGGAATCACATACTTGAGAGACATATTGTCCCAATGTATCAAACTGCGGCTGAAACAGTCAAAGGTGATCTTTCAAAAGCCGTCAGACATGCATTTACCACAGATGCATGGACATCTGCAAGCATGGACAGTTATATAACAACAACATGTCACTACATTGATCCTGCAAGTTTCGAGCTACAGTCGAAGGTCTTGGACACAAAATCAGCAGCGTTTAATCATACAGCGGAGAATCTTGCTGTGGATATGCAGATGACATCAACCAAATGGGGCTTCAAAGATCCAGTTAGTGTTACAGATAATGCTGCAAACATTGTTTTGGCATGTGACATTGCCAAGTACCCCCATATTGGCTGTTTTGCTCACACACTGAACTTGGCAGTAAATAAGTGTATGAATGTAACTGAAGTAAGTTTCCTGGTTGGTAAATGCAGAAAACTTGTGTCTTCAAACAAAGCTATATAAAAACACTGGCTCTACATAATGCACAGGCTGTTCTTGAAATCAAACAACTGCAAGTTCTACAGGACGTTGAAACCCGTTGGAACTCTGCCTTAATTATGATACGCAGGATCCTACAAATCTATCCAGCAATCTATGCTACGCTGTATAAGGATAAGAAGAATGAAAAACTGCTACCAAATGACTCCGAGCTCAAAAGTATGGAAAACTTGAAACAGCTTTTGACTCCTATCGAGGAGGCAACAACACGGATCTCCTCACAGAATAAGCCAACTGCAAGTTATATCTTGCCCATGTTACAAAGATTCATTAACCATGACTTAGTTGTACAAGATGGTGACTCCCCTTTGATCAGGAAGGCTAAAGAATCAATGAGAAGTGATCTGTCAAAACGTTATCAGAAAGAAGGTGAACGTAGACTTCTCAGTATGGCTACAGCTTTAGATCCAAGATTTAAGGCACTTTCGTGGTTAGATGATAATGAAAGGGAGGCAATTTTCACAGAACTGAAGACTGAAGTTATCAGTTATGGTAATGTGAATGGGCTCCAAATCAAGGAAGAGCCCTCTGAAGCTCTGGCTGCTGAAACTCCAGTAGAAGTGCTGCCACCACTTCCTGCACTACCTTCTTTACCACCAGAGGAAGCTGCCATGGTGGTAGTTCCTAGTTCTTCGCCAACCAGTACTCCACCTTCAAGCGATAGCAAACGGATTAAAACTGAAAACAAGACTGATGCTGATTCAGACAAGAAGACAGAGGCTGATTCGGATAACAAGACAGAGGCTGATTCGGAAGATGATTTCTTTGATGTGATATTCGTAAAAGAAGTTAAGAACAATATCACAATTGAAAACAAGGTGGCCTTAGAGTTGGAGCGGTACAGGGCTGAGACGTCCCCACACAGGAAAAGCAACCCCTTGGATTGGTGGAAAACTAATCGCGTCAATTACCCACTACTGTCTGCTGCAGTGTTGCGCTATCTTCATATTCCAGCAACTAGTGTACCTTCTGAAAGGGTGTTTTCCTCTGCAGGAAATATTCTAAATAAGAAGAGGGGTGCTTTAACTCCGGAGAATGCAGATATTCTGATATTTTTGCACCACAATCATCAGTTGGAAGTCCTTAAAGATTAATTCTTCAAGTGCTTACTGTAGACAGAATAAATGGGTGGTGATGTGAGAAAACCAACGATGTGTGCATCGGATGTGTTTTTTTAATTCTGATCAGGTCTGATACAAACGGGCTGTGCAGCGCAGAACATGGTTAGAGGAATGATATTTCATATTTAGGAAGTAATGGGATAGTACTATCCATGTAGCAATAAGACAGGTGCTGATCAGCTTTGCAGTTACAGCCAAACTGATGTATGTCTCTTATCATGTGCAAACCAGTGGTTTTCTCATGACGCGGCTCATGCATTCTCTCAACAAATGTGACAGTTCCTGAACATCTCAAACTTTTTTGTTACTTGATTGTCACCTCTGAGATTTATCTCTCAAAACGCCTGGATGAAATCCTCAAATTGATGAAGTGTTTGAAAACAAATGAGCCTTTGTGTGACAAAACCAACAATCTTGGTTTCCAATCAGATTCTATATTAACCAGGCTGTACAGCCACAGAAGATAGCTAGAGGCTGGAAATTTCCTATAGATGAAGAAGAAGGATTGTACTATCCCTGTGGTAGCCCTGTGGCAAAACAAAGGCGCTGATCAGTTACTGCATAGTGCATAGCTAATCTGCGGCTTGTTTTCGCATACGCAAGATCATAATGCTGGTTTTCTCATGCAGTGGCTCAAATTTCAAATCTAGTCATATGACAATATCAATTAATGTTGACTGTTATTTATTTGTTGAAACATTGACTGTTAAAGTTCCATTTTTAAAGTTTAGTCTGTTTTGGGTTTTAATTTTAACAAATAAAATTTCACATCACAAATACACGCCTACTCATTTATGTATACAAAGATTTTTACAGCTGTAAATATGATAAATTTCAGTTGAATAAAATTGATATTTTTCTTATTTTTTGCTCAAAATATTGATGCAGTTCAAATCAGTACACACAAACTATAATAATAATAATAGAAATAATATATATACCCCTACAAACCCCAGTTTTACTATATAAAAGTAGGATGGGGCTATACCTTTCATGGGTATGTTTGCGTGATGACATGAAATTGAAACTTCCATCTTTCACTGGCTTTAAAAGATAAGAGAAGGCTAGGGTGTCTATGTTTTAATCACTCATATATACTAAAATAGCTAAAAACAACAAGAAGTAGTATTTTGAACATTTTGAAAAATTACTTATATATCGATACATATCGATATATCACAACATTTCCCATCGATATATCGATACGTTGTTACGTGCCAGGCGTAACTAGAAGATTAAGGAAACCAACAAGTTGGTTAGCCAGCAACAAGCTAGATTTAAAATTTAACAAATCTATTTAGAAGTGATTTAACCAGTAATTACATGTGAAACAATCAAAAGCATATATGCAATCAAACAAAAATGAATGTACAATACCTTTCAAGATGTTAATTCCCTTAAAGAATGTCTGAATGTCCCTCAGAATTTTTTAACACAAGTCTGTATCAGTTTCTGATCCCAAGAATTAAAGTTTGTTTCAAAATAGCAGTATGTCCCAATCCAGAATCGAATATCACAAAGTAATCCAAGAATAAGTTTAAATTCCAGTAAGATAGATTTTGACTTCTTAATAGTAACAGTACCCAAAGATTGTCCTTATGAAAATTTGTAGCCCTTATATAGCACTGAGGAACATTCAGGATTCTTCCAGCAAATTCTATGATATCATATACTAAAAATAACAAGTTGTTTACCAAAATTTAATCTTCTGGAATATTCTAGAGAGGCCATTATCCTTCCACAATATTCTTTTGACATAAAAAAGATTTTTCTAGAAGATTCTACATCTTTCCAGGTTCTTCCAGATTTTTCCGGACTTTTCTGTCAAAGAACAATTTGAAATTTCTAGAAAATTCTGAAGTAAACAACCTGTTTATGTCCAATATCTGGGACACTAAAAGTAAATAATTGCTAAGGACAACAAGTAAACATCATATGTATAACATCATACTTTCCTGGGCATACTCCCTTGGGAAGTTTACCAGTACTGAATGCACATCTTTCAACAAGTAACTGTCATACATAACACTTCCCCTCTTCAAAGAAAAGAAAGTTTTATAAAATAAAGCTTTCTTTTGCAATACTGGATAATTGTATACAATATGTTTAGCAAAATTTGTGCAAAACTAATCAAATACAACAGCACAAAGCTGGACATCAGCATTGTAGAGGCACTTAAGCTCTGCTTAGGGTGTCTGGAATGATATTATCTCTTCCTCGGATATGTCTGATGTCAAGATTGTGCTCTTGCAACATGAGACTCCACCTGAGTAAACGCTGGTTCTTGTTTTTCATTTTATGTATGAAAGTCAGTGGATTGTGGTCACTGAAGACAACAATTGGTGCATGTGAAGAAGCTAAGTAAACTTCAAAGTGCTGAAGCGCAAGGATTAGAGATAGGCATTCTTTCTCTATGGTAGAGTAATTTCTCTGATGCTTGTTAAACTTTTTGGAAAAATAACAAACAGGATGGTCAACACCATTGTCATCTTCTTGCAACAATACACTGCCTGCACCAACATCACTGGCATCTACAGCCAACTTGAACTCTTTGTCAAAACTTGGTGCTAAGAGAACCGGAGCACTTCTAAGTATGGCCTTGAGCTTATCAAATGACTTCTGGCAGTCATCTGTCCAAACATACTTGGCCTTCTTACCAAGCAAGTTTGTCAGAGGCTCAGCTATAGCCGAGAAGTTGTTGCAGAATTTCCTGTAATATCCAGCCATACCCAGAAAGCGCATCAGTTGTCTTTTGCTAGTAGGTACAGGAAAATCTGAGATAGCCTCAACTTTAGCTTCTACAGGTTTTACCTGACCTTGACCTACAATGTGTCCAAGAAATGTCAAGTTTGCATGGCAAAATTCACTTTTTGCCAAGTTCACAGTTAGTTTAGCATCACTTAGCCGGTCAAAGAATGTTCTGATTGTCTGCAAGTGTTGTTGCCACTCCTCACTGAAGATAATAGCGTCGTCGATATAGGCTTTACAGCCATCCAGATTGGAAATCAAACTGTTGACCAGCCGCTGAAAAGTCGCAGGCGAGTTCTTCATTCCAAATGGCATGACTTTATACTGGTACAGTCCATCTGGTGTAACAAATGCCGAGATCTCCTTTGCTCTGTCCGTGAGGGGTATCTGCCAAAATCCCTTTAGCAGATCGAACTTTGTAACATACTTGGCTTGTCCAATATTATCAATGCAGTCATCGATTCGTGGGATGGGAAAAGTGTCTGTTTTAGTGACAGAATTGACTTTTCGATAGTCTGTGCACATTCTAAATGTCCCGTCTGGCTTTGGTACAAGAATACAAGGAGAACTCCATTCACTTTGGCTGGGTTCAATGAAATCATTGTCCAGCAAATATTGAACTTCTTCCTTGAGATATTGCTGTTTTACAGGGTTCATTCTGTAAGGATGTTGCTTTACAGGTTTTGAACCTTCAATAATGTCAACATCATGATAGATTTTGTCAGTTCTGGATGGAATGTCCGGAAATAAGTGCTCATATTCGAGAACTAACTGTTTCAGTTCAAGTCTTTTGTCTGAATCAAGGTGAGACAGTTTCTGATCAAGATTCTGTAGTATGTCAGAATTCTGGAGTTTCGATGACGAGGGATCAGATTTCTCCAAGTTGAAGTCCTCAGAGTCCATTTGATTTTGTTCATGAGGGACAGAATTAACTATATTTACTGATGAAATAACATTACTATCTCTATCAATGTACTTTTTAAGCATATTAATGTGACAAAGCTGTTTTTGCTTGCGCCTCCCAGGAGTGTTAACAATGAAATTCACGTCACTTAACTTTTTATCAACAGTATACGGGCCATAATATCTAGCTTGTAAAGGTCTGCCAGGAATGGGCAAGAGAGCAAGTACCTTGTCTCCAGGTTCAAAATTTCTGTCTTTAGCATTTTCATCATAACGAATCTTCATTTTGCTTTGAGCAGATTTGAGATTGGACTGAGCTGCATCACAGGCCTTTGATAGTCTGTTTTTGAAATCAGACACATACTGAAGTAAGTTCAAAGAACTGTCATCATCTGAGAGAAATTTCTCTTTTAGAAGTTTTAACGGTCCACGTACAGTGTGCCCAAAAACAAGCTCAAATGGGCTGAACCCCAGAGACTCTTGTACAGATTCTCTTACAGCAAATAGAAGCAAGTGTATGCCTTCATCCCAATCTTTTTCAGTGTCAAAGCAGTAAGATCTGATCATGTTTTTCAAAGTTTGATGGAATCTTTCTAAGGCACCTTGGCTTTCAGGGTGGTAAGCCGATGACTTGTATTGCTTAATTCCAAGTTCGTACATGACTTGCTGAAAAATTCCTGACATAAAATTTGAGCCCTGATCTGACTGGATAGATTTTGGGAGGCCTACAAATGTGAAGAACTTCACAAGTGCATTAACTATTGTTTTAGCCTTGATATTTCTGAGTGGGATAGCTTCAGGAAAGCGAGTTGAAGCACACATTATGGTCAGAAGATATTCACAACCTTTCTTTGTTTTGGGTAAGGGACCTACACAATCAATAATCACTCTGCTGAAAGGTTCATCAAAGGCAGGAATGGGCTGTAACTGAGCTTTAGGAATAGTCTGATTGGGTTTTCCTACCATCTGACAAGTGTGGCAGGATTTGCAGTGTTGAGATACATCAGATTTTATTCCTGGCCAGTAGAAATGATTAAGGATCTTGTGATAGGTCTTATTTACACCTAAATGGCCTGACATTGGAGTTTCATGGGCCAAGTTTAAGATTTCAGGGCGATAAACCCTAGGGATCACAATTTGGTGGTTAACAGTCCACTCATCTTCTGCTGAGACATCTGGAGGACGCCATTTTCTCATTAATATGCCATTTTTGACATAATAGCAAACAGGGACCTGGGATATTTCTTTTTCATCTAAAGCCCTTTCAAATAAAGGCGAGATCTCAGAATCACTGTGTTGTTCTTTACAAAGCTGTGACCTTGACATCTGGTCATGACCTTGATCGTTTGACGTTGAGGGTGAACGGTCATTTTCTGACCCCGACCTTGGATTGCTAGGGTCAGTCTGAATATCAGACTGACTAGGGGAAAGAGATGTTGAAATCTCTTTATTAAAGGACTGACCTATCAAAGTGTCAGTTAAATTTATGTCCTGCATCCCATCATATAATTTGGCTTTCTTAGCCATTGCCCTAGTAACAGCACAAGAAGGGTAAAGGTCAGGAATTTCCTGCTCAATGGGATCAGGTGGTTGATCAACACATGGTGTGCTGGTCAAAAGTGGGTTTACCACAACCTTATCTCCTGCCAAATCATTGCCTAACAGCAAGTGAACACCTTTAAAAGGTAAGGAAGGTCTAATACCTACAGCCACGGGACCTTTAACTAAGTCTGAGGACAAATAGATATTATGGAGCGGTACATTAACAAATCCGCACTCTACGCCCTGGATAAGGACACTTGTCCCAGAAGAAGACTTCTCGGAAAATGGCAAGGTATCTGCCAAGATAAGGGATTGAGAAGCTCCGGTATCTCGTAAGATTTTGATAGGGGTAGACTGGGCAGAGTCACTGTTAAGTGACACAAAACCATCTGATAAGAATGGTTCATAAATCTCCATAATAGAATCCTCAGAGACTGACTCTTTACAAGTTCTGGTCAGTATAGGGTTTCTTCCTGGATACAAGACTGTGGTTTAGCCTTTAAGGAGGTGAGACCTGTCGGTTTAGCACTATCTAGATTTTCTCTTTCTTTCTTTCGTTTCAGTGCCAAACATTCAGAAATAATGTGGCCAGTTTTCTTACAATAATTACAAATTGGCTGGGATAAGGGATTTTGTCCTTTGTTTTCACTAGAAAATTTGGGTTTTGGACTGGAATTGTCAGTTGGATTACTGGGATTGGCTTTGGGACCGGACTGAGGGGAATATGGTTTTGACTGAGGGGTAATTTGCTTTGATTGAGGGTTATATGGTTTCCTAGGATATGGCTTGTTGACAAATGAAGCCTTATGAGTCAAAGCATAGTCATCAGCTAAATGTGCTGCTGTTTCCAAGTTTTCAACTTCTCTTTCGTTCAAGAAAGCCTTAACATCAGAATTTATGCACCTTTTGAATTCCTCAACAAGCATGAGCTGCCTTAGCTTTGCATGATCAGAACCTACTTTCTTTGAAGAACACCATCTATCAAATAGTTGCTCTTTTGTTCTAGCAAACTCAACATGAGTCTGGTCATGTTCTTTTCTACAGTCTCTAAATTTCTGCCTGTATGCCTCAGGGACCAGCTCATAAGCCTTAAGAATAAATTCCTTTACTGTATCATAATCTGAGCTTTGCTCAAGAGAAAGCTGAGTGTAAATTTCTCGAGCTTTACCAATTACAACACTTTGCAAAAGCAAGGTCCAGTGCTCTCTTGGCCATTTCAAGTTTTCTGCCACCTTCTCAAAATGTAAGAAATATTTGTCAACCTCTTTTTCTTGAAATGGAGGAACGAGACGAATGTGTTTTGTGACATCAAATACTGTACTAGTAGCCAAAGGCAAAGATTTTGATTTTGATTTGTCATTAAGTTCAATTTCCTTCATTCTTAACTGAAATTGCCTTTCTCTTTCTTTTTCTTCAATTTCAAATTTAAATTTTTCTTTTTCAATTTCAAGCCTTTCTTCTCTTTCTAATTTTTCTTTTTCTAACTCAATTTTTTCTCGTTCTAATTCTCTTTGTTTTTCCTTCTCTCGTTCTTCCATTTCTAACTTTTGTTTATGCATTCTTTCTTCCCGTTCTAAAGTTTCCAATCTTATTCTTTCTTCCCTTTCGGCCTTTTCTGCCCTTATTCTTTCTTCATACTCAAATTTTAGTTTTTCCATCTCAATTTGTCTTTTGAATTCTAGTTCCCTCAACTGCAAGTCAGTCTGAGTGACTAGAATCTGAGAAGTAGCCGAGGAATCAAAAATTTCCTCGTCAACAAAAAACTGAATCAAAATGTTCTTAATTTCATGTTTTAACATGGAAGTCTTGATATTTGACAACCCATAATGATCAGCTATGTCTAAGAGGTCACTCTTTTTGGCCTTATCTAACAGCTCCTGAGAAGGCGCAGCAATAAAGTCACTTAGTTTGAATGACATGGTTGCTTTTTGCTGGCTTTAGCTATTTAAACAGCAAACAGTGAAGATACTTTAGAATTTTAATAAATTTGGTGCACAAGAAATTTCAATCCCGGACGAGCCCCCAATTCTGTTACGTGCCAGGCGTAACTAGAAGATTAAGGAAACCAACAAGTTGGTTAGCCAGCAACAAGCTAGATTTAAAATTTAACAAATCTATTTAGAAGTGATTTAACCAGTAATTACATGTGAAACAATCAAAAGCATATATGCAATCAAACAAAAATGAATGTACAATACCTTTCAAGATGTTAATTCCCTTAAAGAATGTCTGAATGTCCCTCAGAATTTTTTAACACAAGTCTGTATCAGTTTCTGATCCCAAGAATTAAAGTTTGTTTCAAAATAGCAGTATGTCCCAATCCAGAATCGAATATCACAAAGTAATCCAAGAATAAGTTTAAATTCCAGTAAGATAGATTTTGACTTCTTAATAGTAACAGTACCCAAAGATTGTCCTTATGAAAATTTGTAGCCCTTATATAGCACTGAGGAACATTCAGGATTCTTCCAGCAAATTCTATGATATCATATACTAAAAATAACAAGTTGTTTACCAAAATTTAATCTTCTGGAATATTCTAGAGAGGCCATTATCCTTCCACAATATTCTTTTGACATAAAAAAGATTTTTCTAGAAGATTCTACATCTTTCCAGGTTCTTCCAGATTTTTCCGGACTTTTCTGTCAAAGAACAATTTGAAATTTCTAGAAAATTCTGAAGTAAACAACCTGTTTATGTCCAATATCTGGGACACTAAAAGTAAATAATTGCTAAGGACAACAAGTAAACATCATATGTATAACATCATACTTTCCTGGGCATACTCCCTTGGGAAGTTTACCAGTACTGAATGCACATCTTTCAACAAGTAACTGTCATACATAACAACGTCAAATGCTCAATCAATGACAGCTCTAGATTGTACTGTCCGTGTAGTGAAAACAAAGGCGCTGATCAGCTTCGCATTTACTGCGAAGCTGATCTGCACCTCTGTTTTGGCATATGCAAATTATTGGTTTTCTCATGCGGCAGTTCATTTTATACCTTCAGATCACGTGAAACCCAAAGATTGGCCAAATATAGTGATAGCCTACGAGCCTGTGTGGGCTATAGGCACCGGGGTCACTGCCACGCCGGAGCAAGCCCAGGAAGTTCATGCAGATCTCAGAAACTGGTTGAGGGGTGAAGAGGTAGTGAAGAAAGTAGGCCCAGAGGTCGCCGAATCTGTTAGAATACTTTATGGCGGTAAGTCCAGCTTCTGATTTCTGATGTTCTTGAAGCATTCATTTTACATTGCTTTTAGCTCTGACACCTGAGCAAGTTTACTTTTAGTGAATAAAGAATAAGTGAATGAAGAATAGGTACATATACTTAATATTGGTATAATTACTTTTCCCTGGCATTTTTCCTGGTATTTTCCCTGGCGACGTGGCCTAAAAACAAGTTGAACAATCAGGATACTAGATACATGTAATATGGCATATTTGAGCCGCAATGCAAGAAAACCGGTCTTCGGTGTTTCCGACAAGGTCCGACTTAAACCGGCCTGTACAGTCTCAGAAAAGGGCTAAACGCTTGAAATTTCATATTTAGGAAGAAGAGGAATTGTGCTATCCAAGTAGCGAAAACAAAGGCGCTGATCAGCTGTGCAGTTACCGTGAAGCTGGTCTGCGCCTTTGTTTTTCGCCTATGCAGATTGTTGGATTGTTAGGCACTAATCCTGTTTTCTCATGACACAGCTCATTTGATGATTATTGAAGGATAAGTTTGTTATTTCTTCATTGAGAAGTCCCAGGTTTGAATCTTGAAGCTGCGCCAGCTACCTTGTTAAGTAATTAAAAACGCTTGAAGAACAAAAAAGGGTCTGCAAAAATGACTCTGATCATAACCAAAGTCATGAGAACTGGGTAGAAGAATGGCTTTTGTGCTAAATGTATTATCTTCCTGTAGTATAGAGGTGAGCCTGCTGGCCTAGTGGTAGAGTGCCGCACCCTGAATGGAGAGGTCTTCGGTATCCAATCCTGCTGGGGCACTGGTTTGTCTTTGATCAAGACACATTAATAACGTTATTCATAGTTGTGGTTCATAACTAGGAAGTTTTGGCTACGTCCATGACTGAAAAGTTGCTGACTGGGACCTTAAACCACAAAAAACAAATGAAATGGAATACAGGGCCCAGTTGTTTAAAATTAACAATGTCGTTAGTTAACCATTCATTAAAATTTTAAATGGCAATATTACAAATACACAGTTATTTTTTGTTGAAAAAATGTGAGAATCCTTTGCATTGCAAAGGATTCTCACATTTTATCAACAAAAAATAACAGTGCATTTGCTTATGTAGTCAGCATTTACTTAAAACAAGTTGTTTTAATGATGACGTTAAGCTAACAAAGTTTTGAACAACGCGCTCCTGATTATTATTATAATTGTTTCTGTTCCAGGTTCAGTAACAGCAGGAAACTGCCGAGAACTTGCAGCAAAACCAGATGTAGACGGATTCCTCGTCGGTGGGGCATCTTTAAAACCAGACTTTGTACAAATAGTTAACGCTAGATCATGAATTTCAAGGGGAATGCTTTAGCTTGGAGCAGGTGTTCTGTCACAAACAATTCTTTGTTGATTTACAAGTTTATCTGTTTGTAATATACTTGTGGTATAGAATATTATGGGGATATTAGTAAAATTGAAGTTTGATAGATCATACCAGCATAATAGTACGTAACCAGGCAATATAGGTAAACTTTTTGCATTGTTCATTGTCATGGCAAAAAGTGACTGTTGTGTAGGCACTGTGTTCCATTGACACGAAATGGTGCACAGCATGTCACATGACAATGGCAATATACATCAGGAAAACATGTCCGTGCAATATATACCCCCTTAAACCCCACTTTTATATAGAAAAATTGGGGTATGCAGTGGTATACCTTATTTTCTTATTTTTGATCCAAAACATACATTGTGGGTACTCCTTAGAACCGCATCGGCGAGGCTGTTATAATGTGTACCCACAATGTATGTTTTGAGCTAAAATATTGAAAATATCCAAATTTTTCAGCTGAAAATTTTCAATTTTTACAGCAGAAAAAAAAATCTCTGTATATTGCATGGGCAAGTTTTCGTAATGTACATTGCATGTATTATGTTGGTAAACTAGTTACTAAAGGATTGTTAGGTGGCAGAATGCCTGACTGAGGCTGTAGTAGACTACATATAAATTATTGTTTTAAAAGGATTAATTGTTAGTGTATGTGCAGGTTTTAGTGACTCAGGAGCAAGTTCACCTACTTCCTCTTAATGCTTGTAAAACATCTTTTTTGTGTCAGAAGGTGACTAATATGCACTAAGTAATCTGCCTCTTGCCTCCCAGACATCAAGAAAACATGTCCGTGAAATGTTTACCCTCTTGAACCCCACCTTTATATAGTAAAACTTAGGTTGGCAGGGGTATACCTATTTTCTTTATTTTTGCTCCAAAACATAGATTGTGGGTACTCGTTAGAACCGCCTCGCCGAGGCGGTTCTAACGTGTACCCACAATCAATGTTTTGAGCAAAAATAAGGAAAATATCAGAATTTTTTCAGTAAAATTTTTAATTTTTACAACTTAAGAAAAATCTGTATATTGCATGGGTGTGTTTTCGTAATATAGGCTTGCCAAGCTAACCCACTGAAGAGTCCCTGTAGAAATCTGTGCATCATGAATATCTCTGCTTGTGTGAGCAAACCAACTATTTGGGTTTCCGACCAGGTCCGACACAAACCAGCCTGTACAAGCACAGAAGATGGCTAGGGGCTGGAAATTTTGGATTAAAGTTAAAGAGGGATTTTACTTTCCATGTAGCGAAAACAAAGGCGCTGATCAGCTTCACCGTTACCGCGAAGCTGGTCTGCGCCTTTGTTTTCACCTATGCAGATTGTTGATTTTTCCCATGCGGCGGCTCGTATACATGTTTTACTTGCTAACTACCTGTTGGAGGACTCAGCCTGTGGTGTGATATTGTCAGTTTGGCATTTGACCAGTCAACTATTGCTGATTCAAGAACATTAGCATTTTTGCCTTTTGGAAAGCTCCTTGATCGCTGCTTCTTTAAAATCATGTGCCAAAAGTGCATCTAAGTGCTAGAAATTCTTTCTTGAAAGAGAAAATGAGTATTTCAATCATAAAGATTTGATATGGGAGAAAAATCCAATGATGTGACCTTTAAGTCCGTTGAAGACTCGGATCAGCTTTGTTAAGTGCTAGTCTTTAATGTTACATAAGGGGTTTGATACTTCAAAAGACCTAGAGGTTATATGCTAAGCCTTTCATATGAGCCTTTGTATGAGAAAACCAACAATTTGGTTTTCTGAAGAGAGATTCTACTATATGTGTAGTGAAAACAAAGGCACTGATCGGCTTCGAGGTTACCGTGAAGCAGGTCTGCGCCTTTGTTTTGGCTTATGCAGATTGTTGGTTTTCTCATGTGGCGGCTCATATTTGATGGCTCCAGTTCGTCTTAATGCTGTCTTAATAGAAGTAAAGCAGAAAACTGACCACACTTTTTGTTTTTATTTGATAATCTTGTTTCTATTACCATCTTTTTACGAGAAAAACAATAAGAACAGGCAATAATCGCCAAATTTAAAAAGAATCCCTGTAGGAGTAAAATTGGAGTTAGCTGCCCATGAGCATCTACAAAAAGCACTGTTATTTCTTAATGTTTAAATGTTACATTTCACCAATTATCTGGGTAGAAGTCCCATAGATTGGAGGCAACAGCCCAACATGACCATAGCTGTTCACTGGGGCCCTAAGCCACAATTCAAAACAAATCATGACTAATTATTTGGACTGATTACAATGTGTGTTCATGCATCTTTCAAATCCTTTCTGTGTACAGTAACTACACAACATATCGGCGAGACCAGCTGTCAGGTGACCCCAATACTGGAGAGAGTCAGCTGTATCTGAAAAATATTCAAAACCACATACATGTAAGCCACCTCGTGGGAAAACCAACAATGTGGTTTCCAAACAGGTCCGACAAATCAGGCTGTACAGTCACAGAAGCAGGCTGGAAGCTTGAAATTCCATATTTAAGGATGTTCGCTGCCAATGAAAAAGTATTCAAACTTTTTTTCTAACCACTCTTTTTTGATTCCAAAATACAAAAGACATTTGAAAACAAAATAAATATAGGGTTGTGTGCATTTTTTCAAGCTACAGGCCTTTGAATGAGGCCTCTGAGCACCATGTTTTAAATTTGGTAAAATTAATTTGATTTTTAATTCTTTGAAACATACCGGTCTTGAACAAAAATATACCTAGAATGCTTTCAAAAGTCATAATATTTATGTAGCGCAGACAATTTTGGACCAAAAGCATAGACAAATTTGCAACTTTGAGTGGATGACAAAATTTTACGATTCCTTTTCCAACCCTACCCCCATACTTGAAAAGTCAGAAAAAATCAATATTTTGAAATGTGCCAAACCCATATTTGTTGATTCAAACTTTTTCTTGTATTTTCACACAACATAGAGCTTGGTAATATTGTTCGAATAAAAGAAAGAAATATATAGGGTAGTGAGCATATAAGAGAGAACCAACAACTTGAAAATCGCCATTTTCGGCCTTTTTTCGGCTGTTTTGTTTCTAAAAGCCCATTTCATAAAACCACCTTAAATTTTAAAACCAGCACACCAAAGACACAAAGAATGACTTAGAAGACCATGTACACATATACTGCTGCTAAAATAAACACCGAACTAGTGCAATTAATTTGAAGATGTGTAATATTCAAGTTTAATCTACCCTACCCCCTAAATTTTACTGACAACTAACATTTTTGAAAAGTTGCAGAAAATGGGGTGAAAAAATGAAGTTTCTTTGATTGACAATTTTCATGGCTCATTCAATGCATATTATCAATATGTATTCAAATATAAAATATTAGGAAAATATCTGCAACCGTTTACGAGATATTCAAGAAAAGAAAAAACGGAAGTTCCGAAATGTCAAAGCAGCGAACATCCTTAAAAAGAAGAGGAAGTGTACTATCCGTATAGCGAAAACAAAGGCGCTGACCGCGAAGCTGATCTGCGTCTTTGTTTTCGCATATGCAGATTGTTGGTTTTCCTATGAGGCGGCTCATGTATTAGTTAAAAGTATTTCAAACCTAAAAAGAAAAATAGTAAGTTTGTTTTATTCTCTTCTACATATTATATAGACAACAAGTGTTTTACAAACAAACATCAAAAACATTCCTTTGAAATGTACGAAAAAGAAATAGGATAAGAACTAGGGCTCAGGCTTTTTATACAAGTTAGTAGTGCTATCAAAATGTATAATTCGACCATCAAACTCAATCTAGTTTTATAAGGTTTGTCAACTCTACCTTATTCTCTTTGCAATAATTAGAAACATTTACTTATGACGACCCATTGGTATAATGGCCTCCAAATAAATTACTGAAACATGAAATTTGCTTGGTAATTTAACTAAAGATACTTTTAATTACCTTGTGAAAAGTCAAATAATGGAGTGGTTGATGGTGATATAGTGGACTGTTCTGCCTGGCGAAGACCCATCTTTTCTATCCCAATGTTATCAATCACAAGTTTATGGTTGTTTTTAATTGGGACTCCTGAACCTGTAACTGTGATAAGAATATGGTATTTAAGAATATGGTGCCTGTAAAACCGGTTTAAGCCCCACGGTATTTTATATTTTTTTTTTATATAATTTTATATTACCGATGGTTCTAAGCTGATACTTCTGTAGTGGTTCTAAATGTTTAATGTTTTGGTGTTGAATTTTTGTGCTGATTGCACCTTCTGTACGTTTTCATGTTTTTAGTTAAGCTTGGTTAACTGAGCAGCTGCCTATTGAGAAATAGCCGCTCACTCGCTACGCTCACTCAGCTATGATATGTTTTTAGTATAGTATAAGTACCTAATTGTCAATTTAGTTTTTTCCCTCCTAGTACAGTCGGTAAGTAGGGATTTTCATGAAAATCGTTCAAATTGTGATAAAAGCGTGAAATTTGGCACAAAGCTTCATTATATTATTATAAATCAAAACAGACCGGGACACAAGTGATATTAGCATTTTAGTGGCGGCCATCTTGGATTTCAAGATGGCCGTCATGAAAAATACAAATATGACAATAACCTATAATTCTTTTCGTGTTTTTGACTGGATTTCAATTCCGATTTATGTATTTTGGTTCAAGAAATGTATTAAATAAGATTATTTGACTCAATTGATGTAAGAACGCCATGTAACGCTCCACAGCTACCAAAACGGTACGTGCCACTGCAAGTCAAAATCAACAGAATGACATTTAGATTTCAGGGATTACTCAATATCAGCCTGGTTGCCTGTCAAGTTTCTGAATATAGTTTTCAGTCTGAATTAAGAATGTTAATGTCATAGACAAACCCATTTAAGCCAGTGAAGACTTTTACCAGACTGAGTGGATGCTTAGGGTGATCCATTTACTTGTACTGACATATTGTTCATATGGTAGTAATATTGAGAATGCGGACAGCGTCCCGACATGACCATAGCTGTTGATTGGGACATTCAGCAACAAATAAAACTAACAAACAGACAAACAAGCATGATACCTATAAGCAGCATCAGTCTTATCTCATTTTCAGTAGTTGTATGAGTTGTAGCGGTGTGCTTACACTCAGAGCGATTTTGCAATAGCGCACATTGCATCTGTCACAGTGGTAGAGTTGCAAGAAAATCATCAACAATTTTATGTTTTTGTTAATTTGAAGGGTCTTGACTGTTTGTGTTAAGAAATAACAGTCCCCAATGTCAATACAGTGTAAAGTGATAGATCCTGGAGAAGGCTGCACTTCTGTAAAACTGGAACTTCTTGATATGCAGTTAGTTCGCTCTTTATGTATTTGCAAACTTTGACCTCTATGTTCAATGTCTTGGTCAGCTTGTGCCGTGGCTCAGCTTTTGCCGTGGATATTTGCTTGTGATCGCAGAAACTATGCCAGATGGCTTCAAATTCAATTCATATCAATGATATGATTCTACTTAAAGAAAAAAAAAGAAATGTGCCGTCAGTTTACAAAGAATTCGTCAAACTTTAAGGCAACTTCATTGCACAGAAGCCACCACATGTGTTTTCAACCAAGACAATGGATCAGGCCCATGAACAGATGAATGATCTGATAAAAAGAGATGGTGGTGTAATCGGGATCACTGATAATCCATCAGCTTTGATATAATGGATGGCTGGCCCAGAGATCGCCCGCATTATTGAGAACTTTGAAAACCCACCGCCTGCAAAAGGTTCACATCATCATGGTTGAGAGTCTTCAGTTCGAGCGCAATTTGTAAATCATGTCAAGGCAATGGTATCAGCCTTCAATGAAGGTCGTCAGAATCTGGTTACCTTAGATTCAAAGGAGGTTATGAGTGAAACGGCTGTTACCTCTATACGTGAAGTTCAGACAATTGCTCAGTCACAGTATGAGATGTATGTAGATGAAAGGTTGAAGCAAAGATCGGTTCTGATTTCAAACATCATTCCTAAAAACTATGTCTCCATCAGGAAAACGCAACAAACTAATCACTCCAGAACAGCCCATGAAATCAAATCGTTGAAGAATAATTGCGAGTTATTCAGCAGAATGTACATATCATGTCAATCAAGAGATAGAGATATGGATGATTATATCCGACATGAAAATCAGGAAATGCCCCATCACTTCTAGACATGGGAGATCAAAGACCTGGTACAAAGTTTGATCTAATGGGGTCTCTTGAAAGCCTTATTACAGTACCACAGAGAGACATGCCCGAGGTTTAAACAAAAATTGTTGATGGGTCTGTGGTTGTCAATATGCTTGAACCGAAAGCTTCTACCACAACTTTTGGTGACTGCGCTGAAGTTGCGTTCATACCATATCTGGTCAATCTACTGCAGACATCGGAAGTACGCTTTGGTGTTGTTTGGGACCGTTACATCGAGGGAAGCCCTAGAAGTTCCACAAGGGAAAAGTGTGGTTCAGGTAGTTGGATCATTGTGAAAAACACAATGCCAAAGAAATGGCAAAGCTTTCTTCGACTTGATGAAAACACAACTATCTTACAGATTGCGTATCGGTTTAACCAACCCCAAGTTTATTGCACCAGGGACACAGATGTTTCTACCAGCGACAGTGAAATAGGTGCTGGTATTGCCCCATGTAATCACAAAGAATACAACACTCGACTGACCATTCATGCTCTTCTTTGTGCAAAACAGGCTCATCGCAGAATTTTGATTAGGACTGTAGACACTGATGTTGTGGTCCTTTCGATAGCTATGTTTCATGATTTGCATATTGATGAGCTATGGGTTGCTTTCGGGTCAAGAAGCAATATAGATATATCGCAATACAAACGATTGCAAACAAACTAGGACGAGAAAATTCCAGAGCCCTCCCTTCTTCGTTGCTATCACTGGCTGTGATACGATGTCTTTTCTTAGCAGTTTCGGAAAGAAAACAGCTTAGGAAGTATGAAGTTACCAATACTTTCATAGATCTTGGCAATATGCCACTTTCACTGTCGGACGAGACTATGAAACATCTGCAGAGGTTCATGATTCTACTTTATGACAGAAAAAGTCAGAGCACACAGGTCGATCACAGTAGAAAATTGTTGTTTGCCAAGGGAAGGCAAATAGATCGCATACCTCCAACTGAGGCTGCTCTGAAAGAGCATGTCAATCGTGCAGTGTATCAAGCGGGGTACTGTTGGGGACAGACCCTTGTTGTGAATCAGGAGTTACCGAGTCCTGGAGAATGGGACTGGAAGAAAAGCACAATTCTCCTATGTCACTTCCAGAAGCAGCCAAAGTGTGTAAAGAGCTTGTAAAGAAAAGCATGTCGGTGGCCATGCAAATGCGTGTCTGTTTCACTTCGATGCGCAGGGCTCTGCCTTGAACTCCAATGTTATTCAAAATGAAATAAAAATATTTATGGAGAAGAATTTCGACGAAACTGACACCCATAATGCAGCTGCTGATCTCAGTAATATTATAAAGAATGCAGCAGCCATGTCACTTAAAAGTACAAGTAAAAGAAAAACAGTATCTGTAAGTAATGTAAAAAATAAGAAAAAGAATAAAAATCTTAAATGGTATGATTTCTCTCTTCAAAAGGCAAGATTGGTTTTAATGAATAAGGAAAAACTCTTTAGAAAATATAGTAATGATCCATACGTTAGATCTTCATTTTACAAGACCTTGAAGGAATTCAGAAAACTCAGAAAACATAAACTCCGACAATATCGCCAGGGAATTTTAGATAAATTAGACAGTATGCGTGAAAATAACCCATCTTCATATTGGAAACTCCTAGATGAATTAAAAAACTCTGATAAAATTGATAAAAGTGAAAATATATCGAGCTCAGAATGGATAAAACATTTTTCAGCCTTAAATGAACAAGATAGCATACCAAACTCTGATATTTTAGATAAATTAAGGGATTTAGAGAAAGAAAAAGTGTTTAATGAACTGGACTATTTGATATCTGAAAAAGAAATTTCATCCTGCATCAAAGACCTTAAAAACAAAAAATCAAGTGGTTGTGATTCTATTTTAAATGAAATGTTAAAATATGGACATTATTACTTACTTCAACCTTTGAAAAAATTATTTAATTTAGTACTCTGCTCCTCAAAATACCCAAGTCTTTGGTCTGCTGGAATTATAACCCCTTTACACAAAAAAGGATCTCTATCTGACCCCTCAAATTACAGGGGAATAACAATAAGCAGTTGTATTGGCAAATTGTTTAATAAAATTCTTAATAACAGATTGATGTCATTCTTAGAAAAACGTGATATTCTTTGTAAAGAACAAATTGGATTTATTAAAGGTAATCGAACCACAGATCATATGTTTATATTAAAAAACTTAATAGACAGACATACCCATAAAGGTGCTACACCCTTATACACATGCTTTGTCGATTTTAGGCGTGCATTTGACACAGTTTGGCATGATGGCCTTTTTTTATAAATTGAGAAAAATCGGTATCAGTGATAAGTATTACCAGACGATCAAAAGTATGTATAACTCTACAAATTTATCGGTGAAAGTCGGGAATTATAGTACTGATACATTTTCATCATTTGCAGGTGTTAGGCAGGGTGACAATCTGAGCCCTACTCTTTTTAACATTTTTATCAATGACATTCCTTCTTATTTTGACTCTTCCTGTGATCCAGTCTGTTTAACTCATAATCATATTAGTTGTTTATTATATGCAGATGATTTAGTCTTATTATCTAACAGTGAAAAAGGACTTCAAAACTGTATTACAAAACTTTCATCTTTCTGCAAGGATTGGGGAATGAATGTTAATTTAGATAAAACAAAATCTTTAGTTTTTAGTTCTAGTAGAAGATTGAAAGATGTGCATATTACCTTTCAAGGAAAGGATATTGAAAATGTTAAATCTTATACTTATCTCGGGGTCACTTACAATCATTTGGGTTGCTTTAATGAAGCAAAACATAATCTTTATCTTAAGGGATTAAAGGGTCAATTTAAATTATCGAAGTCTTTTTATCCACAACCTCCTAATATAAAAACAAGCTTCCACATTTTTGATCATACAATTAAACCAATTCTTACATATGGTTCTGAAATATGGGGAACTTTTTCATCAAGTACAAGATAATTATTTACTTAACATGTATGATAAGTTACCTCAAGAAAAGTTACACTTAAAGTTCTGTAAATATATACTTGGGGTAAGTTCAAAGGCAACTAATCTTGCTGTTCGAGGAGAAACAGGTCGATACCCCCTCCTTATTCAAATTATAGCTAATATGTTTAAATATTTAACTCACATACAAAAATCAAAAAATAATCTCTTAACTGAAGCATACAGATTATCTGTTGATTTAAGTAATAAAGGAATTGATTCATGGGTTAATTTCATAAAAAGCATCTTATCTTACTTGAACATTACGGCTGATTTAAATAGCAATTCTAAATATTTATACAGAAAAGTTTTAAATGCTTTAATAACTAAATTTATTCTTAATTGGAAAGAAAAAACACAGTCTACTCATGGTGAAAATAAACACACAGGTAACAAGTTAAGAACGTATAGTCTTTTTAAACAAAATTTTACAATGGAAAAATATTTGCAATTTGGTAGCAGAAATCAAAGAAGAAATCTTTGTAAATTCAGAATCAGTAATCACAAACTTGAAATAGAACAAGGTCGTTATAAAAATATCAGTGCAGACAAAAGATTATGCAAATTATGTAAAAATAATGTAGAAGATGAAATACATTTTCTCTTAAAATGTCCAGTTTTAAATGATGTCAGGAATACTAATCTATCAAAGATCCATGAACTGTACCCAAATACTGAAAGATTGAATGACAAAGATAAATTAATTTGGCTTATGTCCACTGAAGATTCCAATTTGATTCACTTGGTATACCAGTTACTTTCATCTCTCTCTGAAGAGAGAATTTTGAAGTTAAGGGCTTAATTTTATAAGTTGGTGACTTTTGATGGTTGATGTGTGGTGCTCTGGTTCAGTGTGTCTTCACACATTTTCTACTCCCATATTGCTGTTTATTTGTTGTGCATGTAGTATATGTGATAAACTAGTAAGTTTTGTTATTTGCTCAGTTGTGGAGTATCCACTAGGTGAGGTATATGTAGTTCATGGTCTGTTAAAGGCAGCATCTCGTTGTTTGTGCTGGCTTTTCTGGACCATGGACTGCATGTGATGGGAGTGCTCGATTGGTCCCGGTCTTTAGTAGGCGCATTCGACAAGTTCGGCGATTCCTTACGGAATCGACCGGATATTTCCGGGCACAGTCCGGCACTCCGAAGTGATTTTTGTGGGGTGGGTGGAATAGTTAGTCTTTTTGTTATTCACTGCCTTTTATGGGCGCATTTCATGTATCCATTGTCAAATGTTATATGATTTGCAAATAAAGTTGAGTTGAGTTGAGTTGTTATCAATAAAAACATATTAGATACATTTCAGTGGGCATACATACATGTATATGAATTATTCAATGTCAAATATTTACATTTCTGATGGAAAAACACGATTAACTAGGGATAAATGTAAACGTTTAAAACAATGGACAGATTATAAATACTATCGTAATAAAACCAGGAATTTAATCCGAAAAGCTAAACGTCAACATTTCTCAAGCTCTGTCGAAAATTTGAAAGACACAAGCACAATTTGGAGGCACTTGCGATTAGTTAACAAAGGGTCCACAACCACTGGGAAAACTCTTCCAGATGAATTGCTTATTGATGGTCAACGCATTACCGATTCTCATTCCATTGCTGCCAAATTTAATGAATATTTTACATCGATAGCCCAGCTGCTAGACGATACAGATACTGACTCAAATGACCTAAATGTTGATAAGCTTCAAGAATTCGTAAACAACAAAGTTCCATGTGATGTTCAATTTAATATTCCTTTTATAACTACAGAGCAGGTCTTATCGTTTATACGGATTTTAGATCCATCAAAAGCAACTGGCCTGGATGGCCTAGGTCCTAGAGTTATCAAGTTGGCTGCTAATGTCATTGCTCCATTTATTGCTTCATTGATCAATAAGAGTATAACTTCTGGAACATTTCCCAATCAACTTAAATGTGCCAAAGTCTATCCAATTTTTAAAGGTGGTTCAAAATCCGATCCCTCTAATTACCGCCCCATCTCAGTATTGCCCACGATCTCAAAAATATTTGAAAAACATGTAAACAAACATCTTATGAATTATTTAAACAAATATAAACTTATACACGAAAGTCAGTCTGGCTTCCGACAAAAGCACAGTTGCCAAACAGCCCTAATTAAACTTATAGATCAATGGATGTCAAGTATTGATAAAGGAGATCTAGTTGGCTCACTATTTATAGATTTTCGCAAAGCATTTGATGTAGTAGACCATGAGATATTAATGAAAAAATTAGCATTGTACAAATTAAGTGAAACATCTATAACGTGGTTTAAATCTTATTTGAGTCAGCGCAAGCAAGCAGTTTATGGTGGACAAGAACATTCTGATTTTATACAGATAACATCCGGTGTTCCTCAAGGATCTATCCTTGGCCCTACATTATTCTTGTTGTTCTTAAATGACCTCCCCCTGTTCACTCAGTATTGTTTTTGTGACTTCTACGCTGACGATGCCACCTTCCATACGCATAGTGATAATATTGAGACCATAGAGCATAGCCTACAAACAGACGGTAATATAGCAAAGAATTGGGGTAGAGGAAATAGAATGCATATACATTATGTTAAGACCACCTGTATGATTGCAGGCACTAGGCCAAAATTGCAAAATAAGCCGAAATTAAACATTAAAATTGACGGGCATGACATCTCCAATGTCTCCAAACAGAAGCTTTTGGGTTTGATGATCGATGATAAGCTTACATGGTCGGCTCATATAGATAGTGTCTGTTCTTCGCTATCTTCTAAAATATCCCTTTTACGACAATTAGCAAATTATGTTTCAGTCGATGTCTTGAAAAAGTTTTACCAAGGATACATATTACCGCTTATAGACTATGGGTCTATCACGTGGTCAGGAACGTCGGATGCAAATCTTGAACGAGTTTTAAAATTACAAAAACGCGCAGCAAGAATTATTTTGCAAACTGATTACAGTACTCCATCCTTGGAAATGTTTGCTGAATTAGGTTGGCAACCTGTATACCAGAGGTTAGCATTTAACAAGGCCATATTTACATATAAAGCCCTTAACGGTCAAACACCTGAATATATTACAAATTTACTAAAACCAGTAGCTGAAACTCGCGATCGACATCTGAGATCATCGTCCAATGGCACTCTGGCGGTTCCGAGATCGCATACATCTATATTTGACAACTCTTTCTCGGTCTCAGCACCGAAATTATGGAATTCGCTTCCTGTTGATTTAAGAAATTCATCAACCCTCAATGGTTTTAAAAGTGGTCTAAGAAATGCTCTTTTATAATTTTACTATGCACTAGTCACCTGTTGCATTTTATCATCTTTTAAAGAGCTATCACATATTTTAGTACATGTACATGTCTATCTTAACGTTCTTGTTTATCATCTGAAAATGAGTTTTATGCGCCTACTAAAGTGCTTGTCTTATCATATGTATCGTTTTTAGGAGAGCTGTATTTTTAAAATCCCAAATTTGGTTACCAAAACACTACCAACGAGCTCACGGGGTAGCGCATGCTGTCTGGACATTGGTTTCCGCCACATGTTAGCTGCCACCGTGGGCTCGAGGGTGTTATTCTTGGGACAGATGAACACGTACATGTGATGCACCCCTTTTCAAAAAGCTTCCTGTGATAATAAATAATGTTTTTGAAATTCTCTAAATATCAGCTCCTCCATTAAAATGACCAAATAATACTTAACTTTTGTCATGTATATATTGTATATATGTTTTTGTTACTGTATCTTATATTTTGATATTTTTATAGAGGGCCACATGGTAGAATAGCCACCCGGCTAAATGTGTCTACCCTCTTAAAATATTGTATAATAATAATAATAATAATAATAGTCTTAAATGAATCTATAGAATTGCAATGCGATTCATAGTTCCATGAACAACATTGTGTCACGCGATGTCACATGATCAATCCTGACGTCATGAAACAACATGGTTCTCACCAATGTGATTGGACGTTGTAAACGTCATTACGTCGTTGACGCCGTTCCGCTGTTTCAACAAACACTGTGTGTAAATTCTGTATTTGCTTATAAATGTGATCGCCTTGATAATTTTTCAACAAGCGATAGAGAGAAATGAATGTAAATATAAGCAATGAGTTTAATTTTTCTGATGTTCATGGAACTATGAACAACAGTGGGTCGCTAGCAAAGCTTACATGAACCCTTTCGGGGTTCATTCACTTTGCACGCGACCGACTGTTGTTCATAGCTCCATGAACATCAGAAAAATGAAATTCATTTCTTAAGTAATTACTCTGTCCAGGTTACATCAAAAATTAATATGTAATTGTTTTAGTGTTATCTTTAACCGTAAAAATGTTTTGTTAAAGATTACACCTCAATGCTCATCTTTACAGTGGCTTTATTTAGACAAAATACTCTATGTAGAGAATTTTCATACACAACCTGTAAAATAATGCTTTTTCTCTTCATTTTTCTGGCTTCCTCGTGTGTCAAAACATATAAAATGACATTTAAATCATGTCTCTATGTAGTCTGAGAGCCGAATTATTCACTTGACAACTTCTTACTGGCGGCCATTTTGAAATTCAAGATGGCCGCCACAATTTTTGTCAGATCACTTGTGTCCCGGCATTTTCTTAAATCAAATGGTCAAAGCAGGTATTGTGCCAAGTTTCATACTTTTATCACATTTTGAACGATTTTTCACTCATCTCCCATACTATCCTTGGTTTTTGGAGTGGGAATTTCTTTCTGATTGCGCCATTTCCTGATCATTGCCTACCTATAGCTTACCTGAGCCGCAGTCTCAGAAAGTGAGCTGATAGTCATGGTCCGTCATCGTTGTCTGTCCACCATATTCAAAGATCTCCTCGGAAATCACTTGATCAGCTGAAGCCAAGTTCCATGCACAGCCCCAGTGGGCAAGGGGAGCAGAAGTTTATGTGAATGGCCTAGTCGCGTGTCAAAGATGGCCACCATTCCCATATATGGTCAAAACCTTTAAAAATCTCCAAAACCCAAAGTCCTATGGTCATGAAACTTGGCATCATGATTTTTGGATGATCTTGACCTATTAAATGGCAAGGTCAACCTACGTCGCTGATGCATTTGAATGGTGAAAATTTGCTGGGAACGGGAAAGTATGACAGAATAAATGTTGATGAAAACATTTTGGCCAAGGGGATTGTCTAGCCTGCCTCGATGTTAAATACATGATATGACCATATATTTTCAAACATGCCAACTTTCATGTTAAGCTTCTCAAAGAAGAAAGAAGATAATTTTATGAAAAAAAAATCAAGGTCACATGACCATGATGGCTGCCATACCCATTTATTGGAAGAACCTTAAAAATCTTCTGAATCCAAGGAACTTGGGGTGTAACATCAGGGTCTCAAGCTCTACAAAGTACATGTATATATAAATCTTAATTTTTAGATTACCTTTACCTATTTAATGGTCGGAATGGGGAAAATTGGTAGAATACCACTGAATGGGGAAAACTTACTGGGAATAGGAAAATGGACAGAATTTTTATATTGATGAAAAATTATGGTCCCACAGGGTTGTCTGCTCCTGCCACAGGGCTAAATAAATGGCCAAAAAGTATTTTCCTACAGAACCTGAAGTTGTATGTTCTAGAAACTTTGCATGTAGCATAAGGTAATCATGGTCTACTAAGCTAATATTAATCATTACCCTGGGAATATTTTATCCCCATTTCAGTTCAGATATGGTCCTAGCCGAGAAAAGGCAAACATTATACAAAATATTGGCAGTAAAATGTAATACTGAATATAATTAAAGTGAGGAAAATTTCAAATATAAAGTTTCGTTTAATCATACCTTGACCTTCCTGTATTTTTCTGGCTTTTGTAGGTGACCTGCCCACATCTCCGAATATAGACATTCCCGTCAAATGTTCTAAAGACTTTGTTGACCCCGGCAAAACAAGCTGTCCCTTTTCCGAATTCATCCTTTGTGAGGTGTTCTTTTTTGGCTCCTTCTGGAGAAAATTATTTTTGGATAATCCAGCAATATCTGTAAAATCAGGTTTATTGGGTACTGGTATCACTTTTGTAGTTGAAAGATCCAGCTTTGTCATTCCACTAGAGTTAGTTTTCAGTTTTGCACTTATTTCGTTAATTAGCCCCAAGATGCTTTCGAAAGTTGATATATCCACATTATCATTGGTTGTTCCAGTTTTAGACAAAATATCACTCTCGGCTACTATGCTTTTCACAAGCGTTTTCATTGCTTCCTTTCGCACATTTTCATCTGTTATAAGAAGGATTTCTTGAAGTTTTTCTCTAACCTGTCTTAGTTTCAATGGATTGTTGACCACCACAGGCATTAATGCAGTGCTCTTAATTCTACTGCTGTTAGTTTGCTGATTGTCTTTAGCAATAACGTTCTTATTTGGTTGATTATTAACAGTTTCCGCTTTGTCTGAAAATACAACGTCAGTGAATAATTTCTTAGTGATAGAAGTTGAATCTGTCATTGGCCTTGCAACGTCCAAGTCTGGCACCGCACGAATTTCATGGCCTTGGTTCATAGGCTGTCTTTCCACTTTTGGAAATACAATGTTTATTTTCTTGACTACGTCCTGCGGTTTAGAACTGTCTTTATTCGCTGCACCTCCTCCCGTTGACATTGTTGAAGCACGCCCTGAATAAGTGGATAATCTTTGTAAATTTGTGCCAGGTACTAGCGCAGACAAATTCGGGTTTCTTAAAGCCGAAACTGGTTGAGGCCTAAGTGGTATCTGCCTTAACAAATCTGCTTCAGACGACGCTGTGTTATCATTACGTCTTCTTTCATACATATTGTTCCTTTGTCTTATAACTTGTACAGGTACATGCATGGGATAGCGAGCTCTGTATGGTGTGTACCTGCTTCGCCCTCCAACTGGGGAAGTAAAACTCCTCCGCATATCTAGATGCCCCTGAGTAATTCGTCGGGTAAATGTCCGTCGAGAATAGTTTCGTAAATGGAATTCGTGAGATAGTGACACAAACATTAATACACACATCGCTTTATAGAAAATCATAACTGCCATACGGGCATTTGACTAACATATGCACTTATTCAATTTGAGTTATCCTTGCATACTGAACGACCGCTATCAGTTCTGATACAGGCCTGTTATCTTTGTCTAGCGATGTTACTGAAGGTATCCACACTTCTATTATTCACAATCCACACACAAACGTATTCTCTGAAAACACTAATGAACTTTCTCAATTGCCATAAGCCACTGACATCTCCCCTACGTCGCATCAGCAGCTGGTTTAACTAGAGGCATGTTTAAGACAACGTCAAGATATAAGGGCAATGTTACAATGCCTTCAATTGTATCACAAATGTGTTGATAAATAACATACAACATAATGAATTATAGGCGGCTATTGCCGAAGCAGGTCGCTACGTTAAACTACTTACGTGACCTTTTATCAGGTGAATCACTCTAACGTCAACGCCAGTATATAAAAATGAGCCGCCGCATGGAAAAAAAAACAATTTGCATAGGCGAAAACAAAGGCGCAGATCAGCTTCGCAGTAACTGAGAAGCCGAAAAGCGCATTTGTTTTCGCTACACGGATAGTACAATCCCTCTACTTCCTAAACCTGAACTTTCAAGCTTCTAGCCTGCTTCTGTGACTGTACAGCCTGGTTTATGTGAGACCTGGTCGGAAACCCCAAAGACCGGTTTTCACGCGATGCGGCTCAATAGTGTTTTGACATCGACGCAAATCGGGGTGTAACCGGTCCTTAGAATTGAGATTATGGTTTAGCGGAGGTAAACAAAGCTGCAACTAAACTGCAACATTGTTTCGCATACAGAATGAATTGAAAACAGTAGATTTTCTCATGATGCCCCTCTATGAGACATGGGCGTTGACGACTAGCATGCCAAAAGATCGTTCAATGCATAGAATATTGTGCAAAGGAAAACAATCGGCATTATGTCGACAGAGTATTTACGTTTGGGTTGTTCACTCAGAAGGAAGTCGACTATAAATAGGTCGATCATTTCATTTGACCTGTTGACAGTATAAAATACGAACGTCAGTGGGTTGTTATTCTTTGCTAGATACATCTGTGGTAAACAGTCGAGGTCATGCCGAATTGGCCAGTTTCACTTGCCCATGCAATAAACAGATTTTTTGAGCTTTAAAAATTGAAAATTTTCAGCTGAATTTTTTTTTTTCATATTTTTGCTCAAAACATATACTGTGGGTACACGTTAGAACCGCCTCGCCGAGGCGGTTCTAACGGGTACCCACAATCTATGTTTTGGAGCAAAAATAAGAAAAATAGGTATACCCCTGCATACCCCAGTTTTGCTATATAAAAGTGGGGTATAAGGGGGTATATATTACACGGATATGTTTTCCTGATGCACGGTCGGAGGTCAGCTACCCTAACCATATTGTGCACTGATCTGTGCAGCGTTTCCAACGACCTTACGGGATGCATGGCAGTATTGTTTTTTCAACAGATTTATAGTCTGAGTAACAGGTCAAACTGAGCATTACCTAACTGAAGAAACTGGAAATGCGACTTGCCTATAGGCCACAACAAACAGTGCACGGCTGAGGCTGGGACTGGGGACCTCTCGAACGAGACTCCTAGACTTTACGCCGACAACTGGTGAAGTAAAGTGTCGGACTCCTATTCGAACACGCAGATAACTGAATGCTGATTTGATTTTAATAATGAATATTAGATAAGAATAGGAAGTCAAACAAATGACCACAAAATCCATCACATTTCATCCCCTGAGTTATGATAGAGATATGACTTTAAACAAGATAAAACATCAATAGCATTCAGTTCCAATATTAATTCTTTGAGCCTTCTTCAAATACTGACATTGATTATTTTCTAGTAGATCTAATTGCTTGGAAAAAATAATATGCACGTCACGGAGACCTCAAATGTCTGTCACGGCTATAGTATTCTAACGCTATAATTGATAGAATAGCCTGGACTATGGAATGCCAAAGCTGTCTGATGGTAAAGAATAAAAACATTTGATTTATCATCGTCATTATATCCTGCTCACATTTGATTATATGTTGTAAAGTGTGCATTATATTATGAGAAAAGTACATTATATGTTGGACCAGGTTCTTTATATTATGAAAATTTTCATTATATGATGGGTAAACATCTTTATATTATGGTAGACTTTCATTATATGATGAGTAAACGTCTTTATATTATGGTAGACTTACATTATATGCTGATACAACCTCATTATATGATGTGACAACTACATTATATTATGGGCTATTGTCTTTATATGCATCAAGTTGATTATATGGAACTTCATTATATGCGCAAACTTCATTATATGATGTGACAACAACATTATATGATGTGGACGATTTTGCGAGATGAAGAATTACATTTGACACCGTTTAGAGAGTTATTGTATACATGCCGGGACTACCGGACGTACTGCTGAATCTATCTATCTATCTATCTATCTATCTATCTATCTATCTATCTATCTTTCTATCTATCTATCTATCTATCTATCATCATCATGATCGATCATCGATCATGATCGATCATCATGATCGATCTTCATGATCATCATCATCGATAATCAAGATCGATCATGATAATTATGATGATGATCGATCATGATGATGATGATCGATCATGATGATGATCGATCATAATGATGATGATCAATCATTATGATCGATATTGATGATGATCGATCATGATAATTATGATGATGATCGATCATGATGATGATCGATGATAATCGATCATGATGATCGGTCATGATGATGATCGATCATGTTGATGATCGATTATGATGATCGATCATGATGATGATGATCGATCATGATTATGATCGATCATAATGATGATGATCAATCATCATGATCGATATTGATAATGATCGATACAAATGATCGATCATGATGATCGATCATTTTCATTGATCATGATGATGATAATGATCGATCATGACGATGATTGATCATGATGATGATCGATCGATCATGATGATGATCGATCATGATGATGATCGATCGTGATGATGATCGATCAAGATGATAATGATCGATTATGATGATCGATCATGATGATCGTGATGATGATCGATCATGATGATGATCGATCGTGATGATGACCGATTATGATGATGATGATCGATCATGATGATGATCGATCATGATGATGATCGATGATGATCGATCATGAATATGATGATCTATCATCATGGTGATGATCGATGATGATGATGGTCGATGATGATGATGATCGATCATCATCATCATCATGATCGATGATGATGATCGATGTTGATGATGATCGATGTTGATGATGATCGATCATGATGATCGGTCATGATGATGATGATGATGATGATGATGATGATGATATTGATGATGTTCGATGATGATGATGATGATGATGATGATGATGATGATCGATCATGATGATGATGATGATGATGATGATGATCGATATTGATGATGATAGATCATAATGACGATGATGATGAGGATGGTGATGATCGATAGATAGATAGATAGATAGATAGATAGATAGATAGATAGATAGATAGATAGATAGATAGATAGATAGATAGATAGATAGATAGATAGATACGAGTAGAATCAGCAGTATGTCCAGTAGTCACGGCATGTATACAATAACTCTCTAAACGGTGTCAATGTAATTCTTCTTCTCGCAAAATCGTCCACATCATATAATGTAGTTGTCACATCATATAATGAAGTTTGCGCATATAATGAAGTTTGTATTATACTAGTATAATGAAATTATCGAACCATATAATCAACTTGATGCATATAAAGGCAATAGCCCATAATATAATGCAGTTGTCACATCATATATAATGAGGTTGTATCAGCATATAATGTAAGTCTACCATAATATAAAGATGTTTACTCATCATATAATGTAAGTCTACCATAATATAAAGATGTTTACTCATCATATAATGAATCTTTTCATAATATAAAGAACCTGGTCCAACATATAATGGACTTTTCTCATTATATAATGCACACTATACAACATATAATCAAATGTGAGCAGGATATAATGACGATGATGAATCAAATGTTTTTATTCCTTACCATCAAACAGCTTTGGCGTTCCAATGTACACATCTCTGCGATGTACCTGGCGTAGTGGTTACAGTCACCTGCCTTGTAAAACAGGGTCGTGTGTACGGTCCTGGACTTATCCAGTCCTTAAAGGCCCTGTCAGGGTCACACTTTAAATTGAGGCCCCGTCTCCACAATGATGTCATTGGCTGTTGAGTTGTGTGTAAAACACCAAATATACGATATCATCAGAAACATTTTACAGCCTGTGGTTGGTGATAAGCGAGAGGCGAGGTTCGAAACCCGCTGTCGTTGTCTTCTTTCGGTGTTGAACCTTTAAACTGCTACAACAGGGTACTGCTCCTTTAGACCGCACAGCTTCCGTAGGCCATTCCTAAATCCTGAAAACAATTTCAACAAATCATTTCTAAATCCAGAGCCAATCAAGCAATACAAGTACAAATTGATGCCGTTGTTTAGATACATCAGGATCACGAACGGAATATACAGCGGTCCACTGTATTTCTTCATTGTAGAATTAAAGTCACTGTCAAGTTGTTCAAATTGTAAAGTTTCTTTGTATCCATACAGATGAATTGGTCCAACGCCTAGACAAAACGCCACGCTGAGCACGACGATTCGCACGGACATATTTTTGAGCATCCTTCGGTCCGAATCCGTTGTTCTGTCCGTTAAATTGTCCGGCGATTTTCTTCGATTATATGCCCGAACCATAGCTTTTGCGAGCATTGCTGTGTTCGAGATGATTATAACTATGAAAGGGATAGCGAAATGCAAGCTGAGCTCCGTGTAAAACCAAATCATATCGTTTAGCATAAGCGTGGTATCATTGGCGAAAACGCACTTTTCATTATCACTATTCCCTGTTAAATCAGCACTTATCAAAAAGGGTAAACAGATAAGCATCAGAATAAAAACCGTGACGAACAATAGAATCCTTGCCACAAGTGGTCGACATGCTATTTTATATTTATACGGGCACCACACGGCGATGGCACGGTCTGTAGTTACTAGCACTATAATCCATGCTGAAGAAAACTGGGACGAAAAATCAACATACACGAAAAGCTTGCAGGCAACTATTCCCGTGTTTCTCAAATCAGTTTCCATGACATTCGACATCCAGAAATTTGTGCCCGAAACTAACAAAGCAAACAAGTCTGCGATCGCCAATCCTGCGAGGAAACATGACGTCGAGTTCTTACATCTTCGGATTTTCACCCAAACCAACAAGGATAAAATATTCCCGATACTTCCCAACACAATAATAGGTGACATGGTTGATACGACCAACGTCTTTGACCACGAACTTTCAACTGCCGTTGACGCTGTCGTCATCCGTTTCGTTGTAGCGTTGGTGTAGTTTGAAAGAGTCAGGTTTATGATCGAGAAATACTCCGTATTCATTTCCTTTTTCCGCTCAACCAAATATATTTCCGAATTTAATGATGCATCAGTAAAATTGAGTACAGAGTCAAGAATTTACCACCGTAGTTAGCATACTTTTTGCGAACAAATGCGTCGTCTTTAAATGTTTCTATGACAAATGTTCATTTCATCAGTTGTTCTTTCTAGGAAATTCACATTTTTCTAGATTTAATTTGCCATTATCTCAATCTGTTTCGATTATTCCTTTTTTCTTCGATGGTCTTGAATGAATATTATCCAAGTAAATATGACATTTAGAGACAAGTGCTTGTTAACAAAGCAAACGATTTATTCAGTATTTCGATGCCTTCGCTATCATATTCTATTACATGCTACATAAGAGTGATCAGCTCATATTCTTCACAAGGAAACAACTGGAAAACTGTGAAAAAAATCTCTTAGTCTAATACTAGAAAGCTGAGGAAAAAATCAACTATTCACTTTAACAATTTATTTCCTCCTTATTCTAAAAGCAACAAGTTACATGTAGCGCTACCCGCTAAATGTCACGATGCTTTATGAAAACTGTGACCAAAAATCGCGGTTTTTGACACATTTCTTCCGCGCTGTGATAAAGTTGATAATTTGTTTTAACGTAAACAGGGATGTCTCCGTTTTAATTCTTTCATGATTTCGCAGATATGTTCTGTATAAGCATAACGATCTGCCTCGTTTCTATGTTAGTCGAAAAGCAGCGTTGACCAAACATGCACATGTAAATAGTTCGCCCTGCCGAATGAGATTTTTTTTTTTTTTTTTTTTTTTTGCTACACTGTTCTGCTAATGAAATGTAGGTCATGTCATGTCAATCGGCCAGGTCAAATTTAGTTTTCTACATGATGTATGCTGTATTGGCGCCCTTGTGAAAATACTTAATATTTTTAAACTGGGGTACGAGGAAGTCTAAATATCATACTAGGCGCCCTGGACCTGAACGTCATTTTTTTCCGTAATCTGATATGATTTTTTCTGTCAAGGGTGTATAGGTATATAGTTCACAATCAATGTGAAAATAAATATTTCGGGCTTAAACATTGATATAATTATTCTGATATCGATGATTTGAATCTGATTTTGGTGATTTGAAAATGTAGAATATCTATCCCCCTAACGATGTGAATCATCTTAAATACATGTCTATAAAATGGCAGCGTGACTCTTTGAAAACGGCACGTTTATTTCATCATTATGTTTTGCAAATGTCATCATGGACTCAATCGCTAGAAATCCTGTCTCTACTACCTTCAAACCAAACAACTTATGATAACTATGTGAGCCGCCGCATGAGAAAACCAACAATCTGCATATGCGAAAACAAAGACGCAGATCAGCTTCGCGGTAACCGCGAAGCTGATCAGCGCCTTTGTTTTCCCTACATGGATAGTACAGTCTCTCTTCTTCTCAAATCTAAAATTTCAAGCTTCTAGCCTGCTTCTGTGACTGTGCAGTCCGGTTTGTGTCGGACCTGGTCGGAAACCTGAACGTTGGTTTTCCCACGAGGCGGCTCATATATATATATTGTAAAACTATTCTCGAAGGCCACCTGTATTGTTATGCGCTACCAATTAAGCCAAAACCTCAGACATTAATTAAGATAAAATATCAATGTCATTTAGTTCTTCAATGATTCTTTAAACATTGACTTTGTTATATGAGCCGCGCGTCATGAGAAAACCAAAAATGTGGTTTCCGAACTGGTCCGACACAAACCGGTCTGTACAGTAACAGAAAAATACTACGGATGCTTGAAATGTTGGATTTAAGTAGAGGAGGAATTGTACTAACCATGTGGCGAAAACAAAGGCGCTGATCAGCTTCGCAGCTACTGCGAAGCTGATCTGCGCATTTGTTTTCGCCTATGCAAAATGTTGATTTTCCCATGACGCGGCACGTATCATTGATATTCTTGCATGCTGCTGAGTATTAGAACAAACTGCAATGACAAATAAATTGCAATTATTGTCTCTGAAACGCTCTTCAGTATTGAACATATTCTCCTAATTGCAAGGTCAAATGAAATAAAACATATATTAAGCCTTATGGCTTTTTACGGATGCATCAAATTCAAAATCACAACCTGCAAATTTTAATTTAATCGCATCAGTCCCGAGGTTATAAAACTGAGCATGAAATTCATCATGATAACGTGTTCCATGGTAATATATACCCCCTTATACCCCACTTTTATATAAAGTAAAACTGGGGTTCACATGGGTATACTTATTTTTGTTATTTTTTATCCAAAACATAGAACCGCCTCGGCGATTGTGGGTACTCGTTAGAACCGTTCTAACGTGTACCCACAATCGATGTTTTGAGCAAATATATTAAATCTTTTGAAATTTTCACAGCCGAAAAAAATTCTCCATAATAATACTGCATGGGCATGTTTTCGTAATGTTAATGCTCGTAAATCCCAAAATAGCCCAAATAGAGTGAAATTGAACGGTTTAGAACTCAAAAGCCTAGTATATGTTAAAATGCCAACGATTGTCATAAGCAGGATAAACTTTAATCTCAGCTGAGCATGAAAAAAAAAAAAAAAAAAAAAAAAAAAAAAAAAAAAAAACGTTTAATAACCGTGTGGGGCCTGGTCTTTCACTTTCTCACGATCACTGGCCTAGATGTGCGCCATATTGCCCCTATAAGAGCGACACATTGCATGAATTAATAAATTTGTATAAATATTTCTTATCTTTTTGCTTATAACGATGATTTCGCCCGACAGTCGCGTGGCAAACAGTATCAGTATGAGTATGATCATGATGATGTGTGCGATCATGATGATGTGTGTGATGCTAGGGACAACAGCTGTCACCATATTATGTCTTTCTGTTATCAGCTGTCAATACAAAGATTTCAGCCATTAAATTTTTCAATCAAATGGCATATCATTAATGAGCGCAACGGGGAGGAAAGTTTACATCTGGTGCCAGTCGCGTGCCCCATGCCCCTATTGGTTCTCTAAATATGTTTAAACTGGGAAACCCATGACAATCGCGTAGATACATATAAAGACAACAGCTTTTAGATTTAACATTCTTATATGTTTAACGTCACCCATAATGGCAAGGAAAATAACAATTGATGAACGGGTGGAAATGCTTGAAATCCTCGTAGACAGACATCATGAAAGATCGGTTCTTACATACGTAAGATACTGGTCGGAAATTGTATTCAGTTTTTTGCACCGCGTGCTGGCAGGATGCTTATGCAGGCTTGATAGAAGGCGGCGACAGCGGTAACAGGGATACGACGTAAGTTTTTTTTTTACCAAGTTGTTCATTCTATCTACAACTTTGTGTCAGTAGTACACTGTGTTTATGGTAACTGACCGCCCCGACATGACCTTAGCTGTTAGCATCAACACGGCTAACAAACCTTTAAATGCGTAACCGCGGTTAAGAAAAGAAATCCGATTCACGTCCTTCCGGTTTCGCATCAGATGACCAACAAAAGGTAAACAAACTTTTGCAGCTCGTGTTTCCGAGTAAAATATTTCGATTCGAAGACGGATATTATAATTCTCTCAATGCTATTTTATCAGTTAGATATTACTAAATTTGGACCCCAATGGATTTCCAGGAACTTTTCTTTATAATCATGATTTTTATTCCCTTCCCCCAAAACACGTGTTGGGATTGCATTGTACACGATGAAAATGTGGGTCAGTCGCAGGGATATTTTTAGATATCCGCTCATTACGCCCATATTAACGGAAAGCAATACCGCGCGCAGATGATTTTAGCATTGTGTGAGGTCTGTTGACAGTTTCGTCGCCTCTGGCCTCTGCATTCTATGCATATGTGGTTAAAAGCTGTGTCAACATTTCGGTTACGAATTTAATCATTAGAATGATAGCAATATAATCAACATAAAACACATGTATTGAAGTTTTTGTATTTGTTAATGGTTTTACGCTGAGGTTTTAATTGTCACATTCTCTCGTCCTCTCTTAGTAGGTACTAACTCAAATTGGTGTGTTTGTGATATTTGCAGTGAAAATGTTTGATATAAAATAATACAAACTGTCTATGCAATATATGTAATACAATAATTCACATGCATGGTATTCCTGTTCATGAAGACGATTTTACAGCATTCTGTATACTTTAATTTGCCTGTTTCCTGCTTTTATGTCATTCAAAACGCTTTACAGAGAAAATCAAATACCACAACTTGAACCGGTATAGTTTTCAAACGTATCTTGAAATATAGCCTTCATATTTTAATGATTAAATGCGTAACCATCTTTTCCTTCCCTTCAAATCGGTAATACTAGGCACTTACCCAACGAAATACTAGCACAGACATCAGTTGCAATTTATTTAATATATATTTGTAAATTTGTCGTGGAACAATCACTAAAATTTGACATTTACCAGCAAATTGTCCAATTTTTAGTTGTATTTCGCCGACTTTGGCCGTGTTGAAACACCAGGATCGAAGAAGGGAATGAATAATTCGAAGACCATCAAATTATTTTGCGAGGATATTTCGGTACTGACTCACAATAGTATACATAAATAAGTGACAAAATAGATAATCGATATATTTCTGTACTAAAATATAATCATCAGTCGATCCTAGTAGTGTATGTTTTGTTTACATTTTCTTGGTCTTCATATGCGGAACCGGAAGGGCGTGAATCGGATTTTCTTTCTTAACCGGCGGTTACGCATTTAAAGGTTTGTTAGCCGTGATCAATGGTCTTGTAAACGCTCATGATCTGCTCAGAACCCTTTTACATGCTGGAGCTAATTTTATGATAAAGTGCCATTAAATAATTATGCTTGTTGAACACATCAATGCACATTTTCAATTGCCCTCAACATAACCTGGGAACTAATGTCACTTGATGCTAATGCTTGAATAATGCTGATGCCAATGCAAATTGTTTTTACAAACTTGCTAACGTCATGCTAATTCCAATGCTCCGATTCTGTTTTAATGCTAACGACAATGCATGAGGCTTTACGAACTATTCCTACAAGCCTGGTATCACTAAACATTGCTACATACTAAGCACACAGGTTTTTGCCCTTCTGGTTTCAGAGGGCCCTATGGTGTGGCTCATTTCGACCTTAGGGGCATGATTGGCAGGATTTATAAAATGGGATGAATATGGACGGACAACGAATCATTGACATACTATAAGCTCATATACATGTTAAAGCCTATGCTGTTTTAGCCTATGGTTTTATATAGCATGGAATCATAAGAGCTTAACGAGTGTGTCGGGGGCTTTCCCGGGGTACTCCCGTTTTCGCCTCATTAGCTCGACTGCACGAAGTGCATAGAGCTATTGCAGTCACCCCGGTCGTTCCCGTTCCCGTGCGCGTAACACATGCGTTAAAGTTTTCTAGAAGTCCATATCTTGACAACCACTCATCAGAAAGCATTCATACTTGGACCATAGATAGCCTGTAGGATTAGCTTTTATTCCATGGCATCGGGCCCCTGGGTCCAAGCCAGGGGGTGGGGCTGGAGGTTAAAATCTAGAACACCTTCAAAAATGGCAATTCTTGTGTTAAAGTTTTCTAGAAGTCCATATCTTGACAACCACTCATCAGAAAGCGTTGATACTTGGGCCATTGACACCCTGTAGGGTCGGCTTTCATTCCATGGCATCAGATCCCTGGGTTCATGCCAGGGGGTGGGGCTAGAGGTTAAAATCTAGACAGCATTAATAATAATGGCTTTTCTGTGATATAGTATTCTAGAAGTCTATATCTTGAAAACCTTTTATCAGAGGGCTTTCATACATGGCATCGGATCTCTGGGTCCATGTCTGGGGGTGGGGCTAGAGGTTAAAAACTAGAACACTGTAAAAAAAAAAAACAGATGTACTGCTGTGTAACTTTTACAAGGAGTCCATATCTTGACAACAACTTATCATAAAGCATTCATACTTCATACACTTTAGGTTCCATGACATCGGACCTCTGAGTCGGAGTCAGGGGGGCGGGGCTAGAGGTCAAAATCTAGAACTCCCTGATTTTTTTTTTTTTTCGTTTATTTTCTTAATAGAAACAACTTTGGAAGATGGTTGGTCATTCATCTTTTGACTTTGTTACACTGACTTGTGTGTCATGACGGTAAGGATCGGTTGACCTACTTTCCATGGTTCAGTGATTTTGCCTTATATCTTGACACTCAATTAGTATATTTTCTTACTTCTTTCAGATTATGAGCGAGTACGACCAGGCCTTTGGCCCCAATATACTATTAGGTCACTGTGACCTAATTTCACGGTTCAGTGATTTTGCCTTATATCTTGACACTCAATTAGCATATTTTCATACTTTTTTCAGATTATGAGTGAGTATGACCAGACCTTTGACCCCAATATACTTATAGGTCACTGTGACCTAATTTCACGGTTCAGTGACTTTGCCTTATATCTCAGTACTCAAATGGTTTATGAACAAACTTCTTTCAAAGTATGTTTGCGTATGACAAGACCTTTGACCCTGAAGTAGTCCTAGGTCACTGTGACCTAATTTCACGGTTCAGTGATTTTGCCTTATATCTTGACACTCAATTAGTATATTTTCATACTTTTTTCAGATTATGAGTGAGTATGACCAGACCTTTGACCCCAATATACTTATATGTCACTGTGACCTAATTTCACGGTTCAGTGACTTTGCCTTATATATCGGCACTCAAGTGGTTTATGAACAAACTTCTTTCACACTATGTTTGCATATGACAAGACCTTTGATCCTAAAGTAGTCCTAGGTCAGTATGACCTAATTTCACAGTTCAGTGATTTTCCTTTATATCTCGGCACTCAATTGGTATATGAATATACTTCTTTCACGATATGTATGACAAGACCTTTGACCGTAAAGTACTCCTGGATCACTGTGACCTAATTTCATGGTTCAGTGATTTTGCCTTATATCTCGACACTCAGTTGGTATTTTTTCATACTTCTTTCTGATTATGAATGAGTATGACCAGACCTTTAACCCAAACATACTTATAGGTCACTATGACCTAATTTCATGGTTCAGTGATTTTGCTTTATGTCTCAACACTGAATGGGTATATGATCATATTTCTTTCACATTATGAGTAAGTATCACTAGACCTTTGACCCTGAAATACTTATAGGTCAGTGTGACCTTATTTCACGGTTCAGTGATTTTGACTTGTGTCTTGGCACTCAGTTGGTATATGAACACACTTCTTTCACACTATGAGTGAGACCTTTAAATCTTAGGTAGTTATATAGTTATCTTTCATGGTTCAGTGATTTTGCCTTATTGCATCAAGGCAAAAAGATGTATGAGCATAATGCTTTGGGTTACAGTTTGGGTTTGGCCTTATGTTTGACAAAGGTCAGAAGCAGTCGAGCACGCTGTCCTGCGACAGCTCTTATTTTCTAATTGATATCAATAAAATAAAAGGGCCGTAGACCGAATCAGAAAAGCATAATATGTTCATGTGTAGGTACGCCTTGAACAAGCCCAGCTAACTAGTGATCATTTTTTATCGTTTCAGAAGTGTTATCATCGGTTGGAAAGAAGACAAGCTTATAAACCACGGTGAATACTAGAATCGTTTTGTGGACAGAACCGCATCGGTTATTCTAGCTCGAGTATTTTTTTTTTTTTTTTTTTTTTTTTTTTTTTTTTTTTTTTTTTTTTTTTTTTTCATTCATTCATATGTACAGAGATTTAGTACGCTTGGAGAATGATGGACTTTTAAAAATGAGTGATGCTATCACAACTAAAAAAAATAAACTTTTTAATAAATTTTGTAATTCTTTTAATGATTTGAGCCGCATCATTAGATGTGATTAGCACAGCTGATCAGCACCTTTGATAGTACAATTCCTCTTCTTCCATAATCGGAATTTCCAAGGTTCTAGCCATATTCTGTAACTGCACAGGCCGGTTTGTGTCGGACCTGTTCTAAAACCATATTGTTGGTTTTCTCATAGCGCGGCCCATTCAGGCTTCTGCGTATTTATTGTGTATGGTTCATACTCAAAATAGTCTAAGGGACACAATTATTAGTGTTCACAAAATTTTATGTGAACGAGTTGCTTATTCCTCGTGCGGTAGAACCTTTCACACCCCAGGACAATTTTTCATGGGTGCCAAATCGTTCATTTGGGACCCAGAAATGCAAAGAATTTTTGTCCTCAAAGATAAACTCTTTTGCACCATGAAAATTTGTCCTGGGTGAGCATGGTAATGGGTCAAATTAGCTCCCGGAGTAACAAGCTCGCCAGCAAAACACCCTTTTAATTTATGAAATCCGGATTCGTTATATCAAACGCGGCTGGTCCTAAAGTCTCAGATATATAGCAATCACATACCGCGTTCGCTCACATCAGGAAAACATGTCCTTGTAATGTATACCCGCTTAACCCCCACTTTTACATAGTAAAAATGGGGTTTGCAGGAGTATACCTATTTTTCTTATTTTTGCTGTGGGTACACGTTAGAACCGCCTCACCGAGAAAACATAAAAAAAAATTCCACTGAAAATTTAAAGTTTTTACAACTTAAGAAAATTCTGTACATTACATGGGCGTGTTTTCGTTATGCAGATAAAAGGAATCGGCATTAGCTCATCTGAGTGTCATTAGCTCACCTGAGCCGTATGCTCACAAGGTGGGTTTAAAGGATGGGACTCGATAGCTCGATCCGGGTGGCGTGTCTGATTCGTATTAAACGAATACTAGCAGACCAGCGGGCCAAATGCAATCAAATTTTTCATGAAGCATCAATGGGGCGGTGGATTGCTTCCATTACTGAGGTTTTCAGTGAAGCAGATTGGGTGATTTTTAATGGAAACACATATAGTACCAACAGCATAATGGAGAAAACGTCGTAAACACGATAGCGCCTTCATTTTTGATCGGATTTATATCATTCTTGCACGTAATGCGGACAGGCATAAAATCTCAGTTGAATTCGATTTCGGGCCACTTTGGGTTGACATCCCGATGAGCGTCAAAAAATTGAAACTTTAATTATCTGTGAGTTTTGATATCTGAATGTCATATACTAAATGGAGGCTTAAAACTTCATTATCTCATGTAGAAGCGTAAAAAAAATAATTACTGTATCATGAAAAGTAGCGAAAAGCTTGAAGTTTTGTTAACTGGTTCTAAAAATACTTCAGACTGGTGGCATACGTTGGGGGCATAGTGTTTCATATACACATTTTGTTCTAGTTGAGTGACAGCTGCGGCGCGTGTCATACAAACACAGGTAAGTGTGGGAAAACTCCGCCCACTTTTACAGGTAATGATGTTCATTTTTATCCTAATATTCCATTTAAAATCATATTTCTTCGGCGAGGTGCTCTTTCCTGGAAGACGCCTGCTTGATGGAATCAATCAATGGGAAACATTCAATATCTGGCACTTATAAATAGTATTAAAGTATAGATGCATAAAAAATGATGTCTTTTTATTATTTTCGATAATATCAAGTAAAATTTGATGTCACCGGGTTATCTCCACTCATAAATATATTGCTATAAGATGATATGCTCGCATTTCGATTCACCCGTCCAAAAATGAATAACAGGTTAGAAGTCCCCGCTCATCCTATTGGTCCGACGGCCAACAAAATTTGTCGTCACATCGTCCGTTGGGGCCGACGGCGAGCTCCGTCCCGGTTAAGGTCGGCGGAAAAGTCAAAGGAAAAAAAGTCACCGGAAAAAAAGTCACAGTAAATAAAGTCACAGGAAAAAAAGTCACAATTATAAAAGACCAAGAAAAAATACATATATCAGTACATTAATGTAGTAGGACATGATTTTCATGTTAAAAGAAAGCAATGACGAGGAAATGTCATAATCAGAATCAAAACCCGGAGAGGGGGGGGGGGATTTAATACCTAAATGCGGGTCAAATTTCTGGGTGTATGTTTTCTTTTAGTTGGTGCTTTACGTCAATTCAAATCGAGACCGTCAGTTTTCTTAGCAACACTAATTCTGAGCAAGCATCCCTGAGTCAGGTTACAAGTACTTCATGCGAATTTCTTTCACCGCTAACTGACAAATGCCGCATTATTTGATTAATTGGAAGAGGAAAAAAGCCATAGAAATTAGCCGCCTCGTGGGAAAACCAACAATTTGCATAGGCGAAAACAAAGACGCAGATCAGCTTCGCGGTGACCGCGAAGCTGATCAGCGCCTTTGTTTTCGCTAGTACAATTCCTCTACTTTCTAAATCCGAAATTTCAAGCTTCTAGCCTGCTTCTGTGACTGTACAGCCCGGTTTGTATCGGACCTGTTGGGAAACCACATTGTTGGTTTTCCCACGAGGCGGCTCAAATATTTTCATGATGCCAGACATGAGTATTGACGGCGTGTCCATTTCTTTACGAATCGGAAGCACTACTGATCGAGCTATCGCGATTGGTATCTTAAATCTTTAGTGGTAGGCATATTTCTTATCCATATGTATAGAAAGCGACGCGCACCACATCTATCAAATAATATGAGGCTATACCTAGCAGGTGGAAATACTGTCATAGGCGAAGAAATACCGTGGGAAACATCTTCTCGTCATACTTATGTGGTTAAATTATGAGCCGTCCCATGAGATAACCAACAATCTAGGTTTCCGACTAGGTCCAACACAAGCCGGCCTGTACAGTCGCAGAAGGCCAGAAGCAGGCCAGAATCATGAAATTTCGGATAAAAGTGGAAAAGAAATTGTACTATCCGAGTAGCGAAAACAAAAGCGCTGATCAGCCTCGAAATTACTGCGAAGCTGATCTGCGCCTTTGTTTTATCATATGCAAAATGTGGGTTTTCTCATAATGCGGCCCGTACGTTTAAATTATCATTTTAATGCCCTTTTTATTACAAAAACTTAGATGAATTAACTTTTATGCTTTTCTGCTTTGTGCTCAAATCAACAGATGTTTATGGGGCTAAAGACAGATAGGTTAAACTGACCTGTGTCTCACAGCCATGAGTCGCAACATTTTTTTTTCAAACAAAGTCTGAGATGCCACTTGAGCCGCGCCATGAGAAAAACGGATTTTTGCCTGTGCGAAAACAAAGGCGCAGATCAGCTTCGCACTAACTGTGAAGCTGATCAGCGCCTTTGTTTTCGCTACACGGATGCCCAAAGCTTTCTTCTGAGAATGTACAGGCCAGTTTGTGTCAGACCGGATCGGAAGCCCCGAAGACCGGTTTTCTCGCGTCGCGGCTCACTTTACAAAATTAGTGACTCCAGTGCCAGATACAGGTTTTCTGGGCATCTCTCACGTTTGAGAAAAATGCTACACCCTTATTGCCTCTGTGCACTAGGTCGGAAGCCACTGTGGCGTAGATGTGTTAGTGTTCGATCCCGGGCTTCTCCAGTTTTTCAGATGGCACTAGAAACAGAGGTGCCGTCTCATTGTGACCTTAACTATTGAGAGGGATTGAAAACATCAAGTTAGCCAACAACGAACCAAGTTTATTCTTCTGAGCCGCCTCGTGGGAAAACCAACAATGTGGTTTCCGAACAGGTCCGACACAAACCGGCCTGTACAAGCACAGAAGATAGATAGAAGCTTGAAATTTAGGCTTTAAGTAGAAGAGGATTTTTACTATCCGAGTAGCGAAAACAAAGGCGCTGATCAGCTTCGCGGTTACCGCGAAGCTGATCTGCGCCTTTGTTTTCGCCCATGCAGATTGTTGGTTTTCCCATGGGACGGCTCTTCTGTCTTTTAAGGCTACATAACGAAAAATGGCCACCGACAGTGTAATGCTTCTCCCGCTCCCACCGCGCCCTGTAACTTTGGGATATACTTTAGAACCATGAAATCATTTTCATCTCTTCATTCGTTCACATTTTCGCACGTTATTTTTTTGTATTTGATTTCAATGGGTAACTTGTGACTAAGTTTTCAAAAGACACGAGTCCGTACCAAAGTGACCAGATACACGCAGATTCGAAACCTGTGCGTACTTCTACAAGCAAGTCTCCCGCGACTTTAACATCTGTTTTGAAACAAAAATATTTTACTTTTATCTTCGTTTATGATCAATCATTTTTGCGTACCGTTCCGGTCACCGTCAAAGCTTTGGTCAAACTGACAAATAAAGTGGTCACGGGGCTATTTGAGATCCTGATGGGGAATTTATTAAGCGCTTGTGGGGGGCGCGAGTAAGTCGCCACTTTTTGAGCGACACAACTGAAATAAATATCCTGGTCCCGAGGTTATAAAACTTTTTTCATGCTCATCTCATCTGAGCTTGAAGTTCAAACGGCCCATAAATATTGAAATGGCTAAAATCATTGGAACCACAAAAGCCTACAAATTATCCTGCATTTTAACATTTATGAGCAGAATAAATTGAAGACCAAGACAAAGTTACAATGAGTGTATGGAATCGTCTTTGCAAAAGCACTGTGTATTTTATGAATTGGAGTCATGGATTTGAGTATTGGATTGGAGTCATGGAGTGGAGTATTGGAGTGGCTTCTTGGAGTGGTCTTGGAACGAAATTTTGGAGTGGAACAGAAAACTTAATTACGGGGATACAGTTTAACTCTGTGTAAAAGGACCCATTACAAAATGTATGATAATTGCATAAACCTTAGATTCTTTCACCACCAGGATTGCGTTTTCTGTTTCACTCCAAAGTATCCACTACAGTACTCCTTCCAAGACTCCAATCCATATTAATACGCATTGTCCTTATGTGTCCTGTTGCTATTCAAAAGTGACACGCGACATATTCCAATTTACAGATCAAAATGCGTATACATCATCATTGGAAAAATGATATGATGATTTGAGCCCTTTTCACAAGTCGGAGTTTCTGTTTTTATCAAGATGACCCGGGACCATGTTACACTGACCTATGCCGCCCCGGGGGCAGGGCAGAGCCGCCTCGTGGGGAAAACCAACAATGTGGTTTCCGAACAGGTCCGACACAAACCGACCAGTACAGGCACAGAAAAGAGCTAGACGCTTTAAATTTCGGATTTAAGTAGAAAAGGAATTGTACTATCCGAGTAGCGAAAACAAAGGCGCTGATCAGCTTCGCAGTTATTGCGAAGCTGATCTGCGCCTTTGTTTTCGCCCATGCAGATTTTTGGTTTTCCCATGTCGTGGCTCAAGCACTTAGTGTCCGATTCGCCTCTGGTTATGGTCGAGCATAAAAAATATGGAAAACGTCACGTTTAAGCCGCGTTATGAAAAGAAAACTTAAACTGCACGAATGACATAGACGCTGATAAGCATGTGTTGTTTGCGCAGCCAGATTTATATACGTATTTATCCATTTTCTAGAAAGTTAAAGACTTTCCAGATTGTATCCGTTTGCTTGTCTCTGGCATGTAGCACTTGAAACAAAAATCTCGCGATGTGACTCAAAAGTTTGGGAATCATATTCATATTTTGACAACCCATAAAAATTTAGACTGGATGTCGCAAGTCGAGCGTTTTGACCTAGACCACATCACGAGAAAACCATTTTTTATCCTATGCGAAAACTAAGGCGCAGATCAGCTCTGGCACGTGCAGTAACTGCACAGCTGATCAGTGCCTTTGTTTTCGCTACAATGATAGTATAATGCCTCTTCTAATTAAATCCCAAATTTCAAGCTGACTGTACAGACCGGTTTGTGTCAGACCATGTCGAAAAACCAAAGGACCGGTTTTCGCGCCTCGCGGCTAGATATACCCTGCCCGTTTTAGGGTATGTTTAATGGGCTCGATAATAGATTTAATATGGTGACTACAAAAGAACTGTCATTCAAACTTTTGAATATGATTTTTGAAAATGATACAGTGCCTTTTAATAGGTAGTGCCAGAAGTTCACCAACCACAACTGCGGAAAAAATCTACCTTACTCCCACAATAGTCCCGCATCCGTTTTAAAACATGGTCAGTCCAACGCGCCCTTGTCGTCTTCACGCCATCTGTGTCTGGATTTTTTTTTCTTTGCCATTTTATTTTTTGCTTTTAAAAGTGATCTCAAGCAACCTATGTGAAAATGGATTAAAGTATTTTGGCATGCCAGTAATATGGGCCCCGCCCATTGGGGGCCTAGGCGAAATAGATGGCCTGTTTGTGCCTTCAGGCAAAGTTTCTTATCTACCGACCGACCAATCTGATTACTGGTTAACCGCTCATGTCTGTGTCTGCCAAGGAAAAGTGATTTATTCAAACCATCCATACATATAAGCCGCCTTTAATACTGGCTTAATTGGGTGGTTATATTTATTAAGCACATTTTGAGTGTCATGACATCCTAATGTTGGGTAAAAGTCCTATAAAATGGAGGCAACATCCCGACATGATCATTGCTGTTGACTGGGACGTAAAGCATCAATTCAAACAAACACACATTAATATACTGTTCCTGGCCCACATGCATATAAGACAGTGTCAGTGACAGTGTCACAGCCGTGTATAGACATTAGCTTGGTGTCAAGCTTGAAGTTCAACACTGCCACCCCATCCCCCGGGCCCCACCCCGCCCTGCGGACAATTTACACATCTAGTCTTCCAAATTGCAGGCGGTCTCGCCATTAATGTACCCTCGAAAGGTTGATACATCGACAATTTTCAGCTTTTGCCTGTTGATAACAGCCTGATTGGCGACTGCGCACACCAGTTGCGTGTTCCATCATTCTTTTCATGACATTTTCTTTTTCTGGAGAAGTGTGTTTTCACTGCACCAATAAACTGTGATCCCAATTTTCTTTGTGCATCATGGGATTTTTTCATGTTTTGTTTTCCGTCTGCGAATCTGAGCACTTTCTTTCTCATCTAGAATATACAAGTATTGTCTTTGGCTGATTTCGCTGGCTCATTCTAATGCTCTAAATATATGGACATAGCGTTAAAATCTGGCAGGCCTGCTAAACAAAATATCAGAATACAGTATCCGTTTCCTGTTTAGCGTAAACTGTCAAAATGTTATGCTAATCGGTAACTCTATTACCTAATACCAGTACTATATAAGACTTTGGGATCATTGTCTGATCTTCAGCGCGCGTGTCTGTGGTTGCGTTTTCCTCTTTATGATAAAACGGAGGAATTCTAATGTCTTTAGAAATGTACGTACAAACATTCTATTCAAATTCGATGATAGCCTGCGCCTGTTAACTTCTTTTGAGATTGCCCAAACATAAAAATAATCTTCCTCTTTTCACATGGCGATCGGGTTATATGTGATAAGGTGCTGATGCACAGTTCACATTGCTTTGAATTGTGGGAGAGTTGGAATGATAAGTTTGGCCATTCTTCAACAATTTTAAGATTAAGAAGTACACAAAGAAACAATCAGTCACTTTGGCCACAGTTGATCGTCTTTTCGCTGTAGTCAAGCTCCAGCGTTCTCAAACCGACCAGAAGAAACGCTACAAAACATCCACAAAGACTCATTGAAGAATTTCAAGTAGGAAGTAGCGCACATTTGTTTATGTTGCTGTGAAATAGCTGGATTGGTGGTCATGGTAATACAGAACCGGATATATCAATGATGATAGTATTCATGTATATAAACGAAAAAAGGAAAATCGCATCAAGCGTTACCAAAGAAAATAATGATAACAATAAAAGAAAATTGTTCTAAAAGAAAAATTCCTCGATGGTCTTAGTTTTGCATTATTTTAATGAGGATGATGATATATATTATATCAAACAAATTGAAAATATATCTTTTAAAACTAATCAGCGAGCATCTTAACCCCCTCTGTGGAATGATGATCAGCAAATTTAGCTTTGATCATCTTTGAGACGCGTCATATAGAATCGACTTTATATACTAGTTTTATGATCAACAAGACCTATAAACTGTCTGACGAGGGTGTTTCAATAATCTCTCAGCCATACTTTCCAAATACAAACGATTACAATTTCCCCTCAATATCAAATAAAACACTAGAATTTGTTTTCTATGTGAAAACTGATGTCTCCCCCCTTTCTACGTGCATGTCCAAAATATGCAAGCAAGAGTTATAGTTCTTGTGCATCACATATCCTGTCATTCTGTTTTATAAGTGTACCAAGTTTCATTGAAATATCTCTTACGGTTTTCAAGTTATAGAGCCGGCACGAATTTGTATGGAAAATAATCAAAGGGAAATAACTCCAAAGATATGAAAGCAAGAGTAATGATTCTTGTGCATGACACATCGTCTCATCATGCTTTATAAGTGTACCATGATTCATTGAAAAATCTCTAATGGTTTTTGAGTTATAGAGCAGACACAAAATTGTATGAAAAATAATCAAAGGGAAATAACTCCAAAGATATGCAAGCAAGAGTTATAATTCTTGTGCATGACATATAGTCTCAAAAGTCATCGTGCTTTTTAAGTGTACCAAGTTTCACTGAAATTTCTCTTACGGTTTTCAAGTTATAGAGTGGACACGAAATTGTATGGAAAATAATCAAAGAGAAATTACTCCAAAGATATGCAAGCAAGAGTTATGGTTCTTTAGCATGACACATCATCTCATCGTGCTTTATAAGTGTACCAAGTTTCATTGAAATATCTCTTACGGTTTTCGAGTTACAGAGCGGACATGAAATTGTATGGGAAACAATCAAAGGGAAATAACTCATAAAATACTCAAGCCAGAGTTAAGGTTCTTGTGCATGACACATCGTCTGATCATGCTTAATAAGTGTACCAAGTTTTATTGAAAAATCTTAAAAGGTTTTTAAGTTCTACAGCGGACACGAAATTGTATCGAAAATAATCAACGGGAAATAACTCAAAAATACTCAAGCTAGAGTTATGGATGTTTCATTGAAAAATCTTTAACGGTTTTCAAGTAATAGAGCGGACACGATTTGTGACGGACAGGCGGACGGACAGACAGACAGACAGACGCACGGGGAAAACAATATGTCTCCTGACCCTGAAGGGGGGAGACATAATAAAGGTTTGATCCTTTGGAAGCAATACATTCAAAGGAAGATATATGTAGTATAGATTATATTGCGCAATTTCGGTAATGAACCCTCATCGGTAGCCCTTTTTAAACCGGCAACGGAAGCCAGACTATTATACTGCAATTTCGAAAATTTACACGAGAAGTCTAAATCAAATACACATTCCTAAACGGGGTCAAATAATTTCCCTCTATATCAAACCATGTTAAGAAGGACGGGTTGAGTCTAAATTTTTCATTTTTCACTTCTTTTGTGACTGCATGGGTTCAATCTTAAACTCGGAGATACAAAACACTTAATCGAAATCATCTTCTATGTCGATAACTTAATCACCCATATATCTAAAATATGAAGTCAGATCGTTTAAAAAATCAGCAAGGAGTTAATTTTTCACGGTTTCCCACGCTCTAGAGTCTTCGATCATCATAAATTACGACGTGGTTATCCGGTTAAAATGTAAAAATGACAAAAATTATTAAAAGTAATGAGGAATTACGCCGCACGCGCGGGTGAACCGAGAATCATTATAATTTTATTAAGAGTCACATGTTGACAAAAATCGCGCTACAGATAAGAAAAACACTCTCGTACGATTTTAAAAGTGAAAGTTGGAATTTTGAAGCAGAAAAAAAATCGATCTGTCGTCCAGTTTTTATTTGTTTTGCTCAGGACCAAACGAAGACTGACACTTTATTCGAAAAAGGGATCAGCCGGTCCAAAATCAGCTGTGGCACTTTTCACTGAACCAAATCATTGCAATATTGTCCACAAAGGCGAAGACCAGTTTTTTTAAGGAGAGGTATACTTTATACATTAACAGCTAATGAAAATCAGACGGAACACATCGGATAAAAGACACATCGGCTGTCAAATTTTCAGTCAGTTTCCTGCAGGGTTCACAGTATCCTCATTTAATGGGTGTTAAACCGTGCCAATTACAAGAACACCATGCCGCAACACCTACATCTCCTCCCATAGGTTCATGCTTTATTCCGAACAGTAGTTGTGTCAGCAACAATCATAAGCGGTTAATGGGCGTAAAATTATTTTTCTCCAACATATTTCTTCGAAAAAAGCGTACTATTAAATTTTAAGTCATCTGGTCGACTTGCGAGACTCACATACATGTTCGACTGAGTGGCAAATTTGCCACTCCTATTAAACTTACCATGCAATAATATACACAGATTTTTTTCAGCTGTAAAAATTGAAAATTTCATCAAACAAAATTTGATCATTTTAACATATTTGCTCAAAGCTTTGATTGTAGGTATACGTTAGAACCGCCTCGGCGAGACGGTAATGGTTGGCTTCTCAGTTGGTATATAGATGTCCAAAACACCAGCAATAGCTAACACACCCTAAGACACCACTGAATACCATAATAATCAGATCGTTGTATACTATGATATCAAGCATCGACCATGTCAACTCACTTTATTCCCGAGATTATCGATTTTCTTCTGACAGAACTCGCATTGAACGCTGTTGAGTGTCAACCCATCTTACTAGATACGCAGTTGTCTGGGGATTTTCAAGATTAAATTACACGAGACAATCAGATATCTTGCTGAAATGATAACATCATTTGAGTAGATATGACATTCTCAAGTAGAACTCTCTCATTTAACGTTTCATTCATCTTTGGAGAGAGGTAGGGGAGTTACATAACCCGAAAGACATTCTTAAATACTGAAGACGACTGTCTACATCTTATCAGCCTCAGCGTAAACCACTTGACAATAGCCTGCCTGATTAGATCGTCAATTATTGGGACCAGGACCAGGACGACATGTGAGTGTGTAAATAGCAACTTTAATGACTGTTGGAAGTCAATATGCATTTTGTCTGCTCTATCAGCTTCCTAAAGTCAGTGCAGAACTGAAGACAACCAATTTTTTCCGTATTAGGACAATAAGGGATAAAAAGTGTAAACATTAACTATTTGTGCCACTTGACATGCCTCTATGGTGTTTGCCCGAAAGGTTCTTTGAACAGAAGGTGAATGAGTTTATGTTCAACAAGATCAGTAAAACCAAGGTCTGTAGTACCAGAAAAATCACTACGAAACTCAACAGAGGACAAGTCCTCTTTCGGTTAGCGAACATCTAATAAGTCCTGTAATAAGAACCCCCTGCTTACGAGTATATATGGCCACTACGCGCGCCAACAAATAGACGGACCGGAATACTGTACATTGACCGAGGAGTTAAACGTCAATTTCAACATTCACGCATCAGCTCAACTGCAAGTGTGAATAAACTGTGGAAAAGAAACACCATAAACCCCCATCCTTATTTCAACAAGAAAGTATTTAGAGACATTGTGCGTGAAGACATTGTTCAGGTTAATGGTACCAAATGGTTCGTTTACCAAAGAATCTTGATTAAAGTGTAACTTCTTTGGTTGCGTTATCTGCTTTGCAACCATCTTTTATTGCTGGTAATATTATTCAGTGGACAAACGTCTTACCAAGTTTAGAGTATCATCAGTTTATCCATAAATGTATTTTGATTAAATTTTACCGTCACATCTAGTTAAAATACAAAGAGGTCAGAAAATGCATAATTTAGTGTCAGGCTCCTATTTCTAAAATTACAGTTTAGCATAATTGTTCACATAATTATACGCACTTGAATTACCCGAAATTTTGATACTCGGAAAGTTGTCAGTTTAACATTTTGATGTTAAAGGATGGTTTAATTTTCGATCTACATCATCAAACCTCAAAAATGATAAATGTCTTGTTTTTATGTTTACAAATCTCCGTGCAGATCAATATAAATGCTATCAGGATCTACTTTTTACATAAGAAACAGAATCAACTGATTACATTAAAGTCTTCAAAAGAATGGTAGAAAATGAACATCCATCATTTTTGTCAGATGTTTCATACAGAAAAAAATGGAATTCACTCAAACAATTTCTAAATGTGACAACGCAGGTTAATAAAGATTAAAAGGTTCGAAAATATGAACCCTGAGAAAACATGTAAAAGTTACACGCAGGAGGTAAGAAAACAATCTTACGAAAATTCCTCACAAATGAAGTACATTTCATAACTTAAGAATCGAATATACGGACTATTCGTATGATATCAGGCGATAGACATTGATGAAATGCCTTGAAAAGGCGTCTTTAATTCTTTAAAGAAAATGTTTTAACTTCCTTTAATATCCACTGTCACGGACGATGTCGCACATGGCGGTCATGTTAAATATATTTTTGTCATGAATATTTTTGAAAATAAATAATTTAATGGTTATAAATGAGTATTTTGGCACCACCCAGTCATTTTCGATCGTTATATTACCAGCCAGAATGCAAATAATTTTAAAAATTTTATTTCGATGTCCCATAACACCTTAGGAATGTCTCTCAAATCCTGGAAAAAAGAAACAGAAAAGGAGAAGAAAAAGAAAAAAGAAACTTAAAACACAACCACCAGAATCAGGGTAATTCAACATGCCTCAGAGATCTGAGGCAAACAGAACTAAAAGAATGTGCTTCGAAAGTGCAGTGATCAAATGCGAACCAGCAAGTAATTTCAGTCATCATGATTTTTATTTTATAGCAAGAGGACATTTCATGGTTTGTCCATTAAAATTTGAAGCGAGAAAAATAAAATAAAAACAACATATGTGGATCCTTCGGCGAGAGATTTGTTGACCATTGCCCAGGTGATCTCTATTCTCTGGAGCATTGTTATCAAAAACGATAAGAGTGGCTCACTTATTGTCTTGTGAATAGTTAGGGTGCCCTTAATGTATGTTAACTGTGCGGTTTGGCTTTCCCCGTACTTCTTTGCTGTCTGTAACTTACCTGATTTAACTTTCTTTCCGTGACAGCTCGGTGTGAGGAGGTCTAGCAGACTGACACTGATGAAAAAAAAAAAATCCGTATAATATTAATAAAATCTTCTCGATCAGACCTTGTGTCCATAGCTTAAAAGCGAGACCAGTTTCTGGGATAATAGTTGTTTCTTCGATTGATGCATTGTTATGTTTATCTAATCTTCTTCATTTGCCCTTGTGGTCCCTAGCGATTAAAAACGAGACCAGTTTCTGGAACAAATATTGTTATCTCCGTTGATACATTGTATACTGTTATGTTACTCGATTTGATTTTGGGTCCCTTGCAATCGCTTACAAAGCGAGATCGGTTTCTGAGAAAATAGTTATTCACTCGGTTGATGCATTGTTTATGTTTATACAATTCTCGATCTGACCTTGGTCTCCAAGTGTTGCTTACAAAGCGAGACCAGTTTCTGGGGAAACTAGTTGTTCACTCGGCGGAGGCATTGTATATGTTTATATAATCTTCTCGATTTGGCATTGCTCAACTGGTTTAAGCAATATTTATTTTTAAATCAAGTTACGATATTTAAGTTTACATATAAACAAAGTATCAGGATTGGAAAACAAGCCTTTCGGCTTATAGCTATCTTCTCCTATATGATCTTCTTGATTTGGCGTTGCTTACAAAACGAGACAAGTTTCTGTGAAAAAGCTGTTCACGCGGTTGATGCACTGTATATGTTTATATAGTCCTCTCGATTTGGCGTTGCTTACAAAACAAGACAAGTTTCTGGGGGAAAAAGTTGTTCACTCGGTTGATGCATTGTATATGTTTATATAGTCTTCTCGATTTGGCGTTGCTTACAAAACAAGACAAGTTTCTGTGAAAAAGTTGTTCACTCGGTTGATGCATTGTATATGTTTATATAATCTACTTGATTTGGCGTTGCTTACAAAACGAGACAAGTTTCTGGGGGAAAAAGTTGTTCACTCGGTTGATGCATTGTATATGTTTATATAGTCTTCTCGATTTGGCGTTGTTTACAAAACGAGACAAGTTTCTGTGAAAAAGTTGTTCACTCGGTTGATGCATTGTATATGTTTATATAATTTCTGTTGCAAATGGATTTGTTTCTTCTAAAATTTATGATAAGCGCGATGACTTTGATTTTGATATAGTAAATTTTCCGTTTTTGGATGGTGACGTTCCTCGTCGTGCTTCTTATGGTGTATACATTTCGCAACTTATTAGGTTTGCTAGAGTCTGCAATCATGTTACAGACTTCAACGCTCGAAATAAATCTTTAACGGCCAAACTTCTCCAACAGGGCTATCGGTATCATAAACTTCGAAAAACCTTTTCTAAATTTTATCGTAGACACTATGAATTGATTTCCAAATATAATGTTGGGTTAAAGACGCTTTTAAGTGAGGGTCTTTCGGAACCAAAATTTTATGGTGACTTGGTTTACAAATTTAAGAAACTTATAGGAAGTAAAGATTTTTCTTTTCAGTTTAGAAAAATCATAACACGTTACAGACGTATAGGTTATAACTTGAATGTTATGCGACAGTCTGCATGCTTAGTTTTTAACCCAATCACGGTTGATAACTATGCTGCCTTCTTTAATTGCACGCCGGTGGGTCGGGCGTCAGACTCTATGATGGCCCCGACTTAAAGCTATTCATTTTAGTTGGTTAGGGCCGGAGCTTCTTTTTTCTGTTGCTTGGCCCACCGGGGTCCAACTGATGTTTTTCTTTAGCTCCGGAGTTAGTAAGTTATTTGGCGCCCAGGAAACTCCATCGTCGGGCAGCTTACTGAATCTGTGAGTCCTGATTTTTGATTCATCAGGATGTTTATCACGATTTATTTGTTTGTTCTTGATGATTCATTTACTAGTTAGAGATTCACCACGAGGACCGAAGAACTAACTAAATGTTATGAACCACTGCAGAAGCTGAGGGTGAGGTTACGGCCGTGTAAAATCGATTTAAACCCGCCAGTAACTTTGTGTTGCTGATCGTTCCAAGTGGATACTTCTGTGGTGGTTCTTTTTGTTTTATGTCTTGGTGTTTAAAATATTTTTGTGCTGTTGGCGCCTTATGTATGTTTGCATATTTTTAGTTAAGTTAAGGTAACTGAGTGGCCACCTATTGGGAAAATAGCTGCTCATTCGGCTTACGAGGTATTTTCGTGGTATAAGTACCTGATTGTTAGTTTGGTTTCTTCCCACCTTGGTTTTTGGAGTGGGAGTCTTTTTCTGATTGCGCCTTTTCCTGATCTTTGCCTACTTGTACTTTTTGATTTGGCGTTGCTTACAAAACGAGACAAGTTTCTGGGAAAAGTTGTTCACTCGGTTGATGCATTGTATATGTTTATATAATCCTCTCGATTTGGCGTTGCTTACAAAACAAGACAAGTTTCTGGGGAGAAAAGTTGTTCACTCGGTTGATGCATTGTATATGTTTATATAGTCTTCTCGGTTTGGCGTTGCTTACAAAACAAGACAAGTTTCTGTGAAAAAGTTGTTCACTCGGTTGATGCATTGTATATGTTTTTATCATATGACGTCGCTGTTTTCCAGTGGATAACGTCATGTCATAAAAATCGTATGACCACACGTGTAATAACACTTTTGCGGGAATCAGTAACGTCATTGACGACGTCCGTAACAACAATGTAAATTTTCATTGAAAATATGTCCACTTTGGAGGCGATAAAATACTATTTTAAAAGTCATATGATAAAACGAATCTTACACTCGTGGTCATTTCATATGAAATTTATTAAACTCGCCGAAGGCTCGTTTAATAAATTTCATATGAAATGACCACTCGTGTAAGATCCTCTATATTATAATCCTCTCGATTTGGCGTTGCTTACAAAACAAGACAAGTTTCTGTGAAAAAGTTGTTCACTCGGTTGATGCATTGTATATGTTTATATAATCTTCTCGATTTGGCATTGCTTACAAAACGAGACAAGTTTCTGTGAAAAAGTTGTTCACTCGGTTGATGCATTGTATATGTTTATATAATCTTCTCGATTTGGCGTTGCTTACAAAACAAGACAAGTTTCTGTGAAAAAGTTGTTCACTGGGTTGATGCATTGTATATGTTTATATAATCTTCTCGATTTGGCATTGCTTACAAAACGAGACAAGTTTCTGTGAAAAAGTTGTTCACTCGGTTGATGCATTGTATATGTTTATATAATCTTCTCGATTTTGCATTGCTTACAAAACGAGACAAGTTTCTGTGAAAAAGTTGTTCACTCGGTTGATGCATTGTATATGTTTATATGATCTTCCTGATTTGGCGTTGCTTACAAAATGAGACAAGTTTCCGTGAAAAAGTTGTTCACTCGGTTGATGCATTGTATATGTTTATATAATCTCCTCGATTTGGCATTGCTTACAAAACGAGACCAGTTTCTGTGAAAAAGTTGTTCACTCGGTTGATGCATTGTATATGTTTATATGATCTTCCTGATTTGGCGTTGCTTACAAAATGAGACAAGTTTATGGGAAAATAATTGTTCATACTGTTTATGCAGTGAAGTTACTCCAAAGACAAAATCTAGATGATACTCTGAAAAGGTCTTGAGATGTCAAAAACACAACAAATATTTGAAATGTATAATTGGACTGTTTAGAAGCATGTATGTATGTTGTTTCAACAAAATTTGAAATAGGCATGATTTAACATCGAACAAATTAATATTTCAACTCGTTATATATCTATTTTTATTCATATGCTACTGTGTAACTATTGAACTAGTAGTTATTAAAGTGGTTACTTTCCGAAGCACCTGCATCGGGTAACAGATTGAAAACTTGAAAGACACTTTTCTTGTAAGTTACAAGGGTCATTAAAACAATGTCACCTGTTCCAAGGTCTCCAAACATTGGATGAATAAGAAATTGTAGACTGATTTGGAAAATACGATTTGATGTGAGTTTCTTTATTTTGAGTGTCAGTTAAACCACACAGAGAACTTATTTTGTCTGTTTGAAATTCCAATGCATTAGGCACAATATTCATTTGGTGGTTTAAATTATAATTTGTATTTATAACACTTGTACTGAATGTTGAGGAGGCGTTACAGTTATTTCTTCTACAGTCATTTGTGTTAGATATAGCTGTGTCGGCTACAACATTTCCATCCAAAGGTTTGGTTTGCCTGGATGCATTAATGCTGTAAGGGCTGTACCGGGTTCTGTTAACATTCTGAACGGGTTTTGCAAGTCTGTCTTGAATGACTAATTTGTTAGCATCTGTGATAGGTGAACCAGCAGATTCTGGCTCTACTGACTCAGTCACTTTGTTTAATTCTTGAGAAACACACTTCTTAGGCACCTGTACATTGTTAACGTTAGCAAAATTATGAATGTCACTCGAAATGTTCTTTATCGATTGTAACTCTGGGCTCTGAACACTGCTTATCGGGCTAGCGCTGCCAGTTCCATCGCACGCCAGCAAGATTCCAGATCCACTCGGGCTCAGAGTTGGCAAGGCTATCACGTTTGCTGGGACCAAAATTGTCAAATTTCCATCCACTGGACTTGCAATTGGTAAAGCACTGTAATTCAAACACTGAACCATACTTGGCGGAGTTGTTATAGGCTTTGCCTGTGATGTTGAAATCGAGTCTGAAGGATTTGGGAATCCTATTAATTGCACTGGGCTTGATTGTAAACTTTTATCGTTTGATTTGAAAATGTTTGATGGGACCGTTGTGTTTGGTTGTAATATGGAGAGTCCTGCATAGTTTGCTTGGTTCGAAGACGTTTGTCCAGAATAAGACTGCATCGGAATAGTACCAGACGCAATAAACTGCATCTTACTTGAGTTTGGAATCGTTGCGCTTGGGCTTGCAATTTTAACTAGACCAGAACCCTGCACCATAGGTAGGTTACCTCCAAAGTTATGGACTGTATTTTCAGTTTGTCCTTTTGATTTGTCTAAATTGTCCAAAACATTGTCAATCTGAACATGTTGAACGTTGTTATTCTGATCCAACACAGGCGTGTTCATCTTTTGTCCATCCACTATATTTGGAATTCGAACCGACAAGGCTGTGTGTCTGTCTTCTTCAGAATTAACATGGTTTCTATATTTAGTGTCATGGACTGATTGTTTGGCACCGGACGGAATCAGATTGGGTATTTCGTTGAACAAGAATTGTGATTGGTTGGCACTAGCTGTCTGAGAATTCAAATTCTCCATCACGTGTGATGATTGGTTATTGCAATTCATAGCGGTGTTCTGATTGGTGAATCTGTCCACGAGGTGGCTTAAAACTTTGGCGCGCATTTCTGGTTTACAAGTATCAGAGGCACTGATGCATTTTAGAACTTCGTTGAAGCAGGTGTTGAAACCACGCCTGTACTTCTCGTCGGGCATGGAATTTTCGCCTGTAAAGTAAACATTTGTCTCAGAAAAATACCGTATTATCATTAATAGTAAATTATGAAATAAATTGGATTTTGATGGGTATGTTTTATTTAGACTTGTATTTTTTGAAATTGCAGTATATCTATCTAGCTATCACCATCGGAGGGTGGGGAGTCTCTGGTGGGGGTTCATTTTGTCCGAAATTGTACAGTATGGTCCATACCATCTCCCTGGTGGGTGTTTTCACTGCTTTCAAAGGATCTAGCATATCTTATTTTATTTTCTTTACTTGGTGCTCGCTATTATTGAGGTTTATGTTTAAACGTTTAAGCTTGAGAAAAAAAATGAAATACTACTGCAAAATTAATGCAATACTATGACTACACACTGGTAAATGATTGAAACAAAATCATTTAAAATCAAATATGTTTACCTTTAACAGAAGTACGTTGAAGCTGTTTTACATATTTTACTGTTAATTCTAGAATGTCAGCCTTTTCTAGCTTGTCAAATTTCTCAGCCTGAAAGAAAATGGATGACTTATGAACAACAGGAAACATTGACATATGAGCCAGTGCATGAGAAAACCAACAATTTGGGTTCCGACCAGGTCTGACATAAACCGACCTGTAAAGTCACAGAAGCAGCCTGGAAGCTTGAAATTTTGGATTTACGTAGAAGAGGGATTGTACTATCTGTGTAGCAAAAATAAAGGCGCTGATCAGCTTCGCGGTTACCGCGAAGTGTAACCGCGAAGCTGATCTGCGCCCTTTGTTTTTGCATATGCAAATTGTATGTTTTCTTATGCAGCGGCTCATATACGAATCTTAACCAAAATTGCACGTTAACCTGATATTTGAAAGTTCCGTCACATAATGTAATCCTTTTCAATATGACAGTGTCTGGAAATAATGAATTAATCCGTATAATTAGATACTAATGAACTTGATTAGCATCAAATTGTGCATATTGATGAACAAGGCAGTGATAGATATGTATGTTTTTTTAAACCAGGCGCATGCACCAAGTCATGTTTCATCTACGTAAAGCGCCAAAATGTGCCAGACAAGTCTGCAGTCTCATCACTCATCAGCATATAAATAATCTCTCTCTCTCTCTCTCTCTCTCTCTCTCTCTCTCTCTCTCTACAGGGAAGTTCAACTTCTATAAAACTCCTCATTGCTTGTTATTGTCGTCATTCCCTTATGTAAACTATCTTTTGAGATAGTAACAGTGAGCCTTTAATAATTTGGTTTCGCCTATGCGTGTTGTTGGTTTTCTTGTGCGTTACCTTTTCAGCAATGATTCCTGCTAGTATTGTCTTTAGTTCAGTAAGACTGGTGTTGATTCTCGCCCGTCGCTTCTTCTCCATCGCCGACTTTGTTATCTAGAATTATAATGAAACATCTAAGATCTGGTTTATGTTCACTGACTAAGTTATCTTTAATTTAAAACAGTTTTAAGCCTAACTTAGATTCAATGACAACGTTATCTGTAGTTGTTTTCCTTTTACTTAGAAGTGGTTTAGATTCACTGACTTCAGCATCTGTGATCGTTGAAATTTTCTAAGAACTGATTAACTTTCTCTGACTCAGTTATTTGTAATCATCTTTTTTTTTTCTAAAATTTGGTTTATATTCTTTGCTTGTAATTACGTTAAGTGGTATACAGAAGAATAAATTCGTCTTAATAAACAGCAACAACGGCTCCGTTAAAGTAGAAAAGCACCACGGGTCTTTTTTTTCGTCGTTATTGCTGTTGTTGCTGATGTTGTATATTCTTGTTGATTTTAGTTGTTTTTGTGTTTCTTTCTTTTCACCTCCTCAAAGATTATCATTTTCAGTAGTCACAGTGAATTGCCATAAATCATACCCATGACCATGTTTAAGCGGTGGAATCCAAAATATAACTTACCCGCCTATTGCTATGGTTTCCAGCTAGTTTTAGCCCATTTACAGGATCTACGCAGTTATCAACTTCCATCATTGTTCTTCTAAGTTTATCAAATATTATCCGTCTGCTTTAGATTCTATTTCCGCGCAAAATGTCTCTGAAATGTCGTCTGGCCAAAATGAGGCACAAGCACGAGCGTTCTTGGCACGCGAGGAGTTCGTGTCTGAAAACAGTTTTAGACTTGTCACTTGTCTGTCATGCTTTTGTTTAAAGTGTATCGTCTGCTCGCAGTCAGTTAAATGAAGACAAGTTGAAACGTGCTTGAAAATTAAACGTTCTTTATGGTCAAAAAGAAAGAAAACATGTGGGAGTGTCATTGATGGGCAACGAACCGCAAACAAGAAGTAAACTGCTGTTTCAATTGGATGAAAGTGGTGGTTATCTATTCTCGATGTCAGACGACACTAGATAGTAATAAACATAAGGAGACATTAAGCCCGTGTCACGCGCTTGATTGACAGCTGTGGCGCGTGCCAGGTAAAGCTTCAGAGTGTGGGAATTCTCCGCCTATTTGTACAGGTATGCTGAACAGGTAACTATGGTTGGTCAAAAAGTATCGTGTCGCTAAACTGAAATGTCTATCCAATATTTACGTATTTTATATGTGTCACGGAAATTATAGGCCTACGTTGGTACAACGTATAAAAACCATGGTAAAATATGCCAATTACAAACTTTGTAATACGAGAAAAAGTGGCATATATTAAAGCACGGAAAACGCACTTTTCCGCTGACGGTATTTGCTGAACTGTGAGATTGGGTTTACGTTGACGTGAGCGGAATTGCCCTAACCCGGGGCTAGACTTCACGGAGGACGGGCTCGTCATGGATCAAATACGTTGATGTTACGTACAAGACAAAATATGCAAATTAGAAACTTGGTAGTTTGATATAACAGTAGCCTAAATTTAACCGTGACACGGTAGATCTATATATCACGTATATACAAAAGTACAAAGTACAAGAATGTGTGTTGCGCTCGTCCTACTGACGGGGTTTGCCGTTGTTGACCGGTTCGTGTGTGTGTGTGTGTGTGTGTGTGTGTGTGTGTGTGTGGCGCACTAGCTCCAATCGCTTCAGTTTTGGAACTTGGATGCGTCCTTACTAAATACCATTAGCATTTAGGTCTAAAAGCTATTCAGTTTAATGTGTGTCCAAAAGAATGGTGGCACGAGCCATTAGCACGATCAAAGCACGCGACTGTTTGCGCCATCCCGAAGAAAATAAAACAACACTCTAGCTCAAGCATTATTGAACGACCCTCTTAAGGTCGCGCGCAGCTTCATTAATTTTTGCATTCCATTACTGGCTTGCGGCAGGTGAAATCTTAACCTCTGTTGATATATACCTTATAAAGGCCGTGGGAAACCGCTTCAAAATTTACCTTTAAAACCACAACTGTTAACATCACGAGATTTTATGTCTGTTAAATTGCGTTAGATCATAATTCATGAATAAATACATGGCAATTATTAATGCACTTCTCTTTTGACTTATAAAAATGATGATATAAAAAATGAAGAAAGAAAAATTCAGGGACAAAAAATGGAAGAAAAAAAAAATGATATCATAAATTCGAATTAATGTAATTGGCGAAATGTGATCCGGAAATCATTTTGAATTTTTGACATTTTAATGGATGAAACAGTGCTAAACATTTTTACAGTAATTGGCTTTTGATGTATTTGAAAGATTTTAGCACACATGTCCACCTTTCAGTTCTTGTGACAAATCTGATCTTTGTTTGTTTGTTTGTTTGAATTGATGCTTAACGTCCCAGTCAGCAGCTATGGTCATGTCGGGATGTTGCCTCCATTTTTAATTTACGGGACTTTTACCCAAAATGAGGAAGTCATGACATCCAAAAAGTGCTCCACTATATCCATCCAGCTATGTCACAAAAGGCATATGAATGGTTTATCTTGAACCACTTTTACTGGGCAGACCAGAGCGGTAAGCCAGTAATCAGATGAGCTACATGTACATGACAAACCAAGAACCAGAGAGAGAACACCCATCAAGAAGCATCTATAGAAGTCATGAAGACTTGGTTGACTTTGGGGTCCAGTAAGTCCAGTAAGTAAGCTTTGCCTGGAGGCACAAGCATCCCATCTATTTCTTTTGGCCCCAATGTGCGGGGGTCCAAAATCTTACCTAAAATGAGCCGCATCATGAGAAAACCGGCTTTTTGCATATACGAAAACAAAGGCGCAGATCAGCTTCGCAGTTAAAGCGAAGCTGATCAGCGCCTTTGTTTTCGCCACGCGGATACTACAATTTTTCTTCTTCCTAAATCCGAAATTCCAAGATTCAAGCCCTTTTCTGAGACTGTACAGGCCGGTTTGTGTCAGATTTGGTCGGAAACCCTGAGGACCGGTTTTCTCGCGTCGCGGCTCCGATGATTTATTGTCTACGCGCCAGCGCGTAGACTACTCTAATGTTTGAGATTGACCTACTTACAAGACAACTCTTACACCTCTCTACAACTGCAACTGCACGGTTTGAGTCTAGTGGCTTGACCATCGTGTTAGTAGGATTCCGGGTCGTTTCGCCAAGGACCGTGTAAACACCCCAAAACACCCATGCAAACCTCCCTTTGGTTGGTAACATTTGTACCAATGTTGCAGTTGGTACCAAAAATGGGGCAAATTGTTAAATTCGTGGAACTGGTGCATGATTGCATTCTATGTAAGCAACAACGGAATGAAATGAACCGACGGTATTGTGACGCTATATGGTCAGGTATGAAAGCTTTGACCGCACCCCACCTGTGTAGCAAATTACATTCTATCCAAGCCACAATGGAATGAAATGAACCGACAGTATTGTGACGGTCGATTGTCAGGTATGAATGCTTTGGCCGCGCAGCGTTTTATTTCTGTTCAGTCAAATGCACCACGATGAAACGGGAGTTCGGTCAGATTCTTTGACATTCTAATTTATATATGCGAAGCGTAGACCAAGCTTTTTGTTAAAGCTTATACTTGTTATAATACTACTTCGAAGAAATGTCACAAGGCGGAAGACATTGCACACAATGTAGCATATACGCCGTGTTAACTACACCGTGCCTCTTTTTATTAAATGGGGCTTGGTTAGGGAGGCCGTGGGGGGGGGGTGCGGAGGCAATATCCCATTTCCCAAAATAAACCGTCCATCCCATATTCCAAAATTAATTTAACTCGTATCCCAAAACAAATTCCAATATCCCATATCCCAAAATTCCTGAATATCCCATATCCCAAAATAAAAAACACAAATATCCCAGTATCCCTTAAAAATAGGCCAATATCCCGTATCCCAAAATACCCTATACATGCCTCTTCATCAGTGACAATATACACGTACTTTGCAGCATCAAAGGCATTGATCAAAACAACTTTTTCTTGTACACATCTACTTCGTAGATTACTTGTGACGTGTGCGGACTCTGTACAACAACATAGGGATGGCTGTAGAGAGGTCGAAAGTTGAAAACAATCGAAATCACAACCAATGGACATTCATGAAACAGTTTTGGTGCGCATAGATTCAAAATATCATACATCTCTGAAAAGGTACGAATTATGGGTTCAAATACTGGCAGATTAACCAGATCAGATAAAATGGCTCGTGTCAAAAGATCTGTAAGCTAGATGGACTCACTTTCTAAATGGCTACGAATTCTTTTCCTCCAATTCTTAATGGTTCAAATGTTTTATCTTTCTCATAAATGTCAGCACTTAGCAAACTAAGCTGATACAAGGAAAGGAAATCCTGTCTCTGGGTTTCAACTTTCACGGAAAAAATTGCAACTATTAATCATTCTAGGTATAAAGGTTATTAAATAAGGTTTCATATGACACAAAATCTTTAATTTGACCATTGTTCGACACCCCATGGATGGTGGTTTAATAGGTTTTGAGGCATTCAGCAGGGTGCAAATGTGTCACCCTTATTGTTGCAATATATATGCGTCTGTTTCTATCAAATGATTATGATCCCGAAGCGAGAAAACGGTTCTTTGAAAATTTTAACAGGTAAGACAAGTCAGACTGGTCAACAAATGAGAAAATTTTAAGATTTGAAATTGAGATCCCACACAACAATCAGCATAGACACAGGTCAGACTGGGTTGATAGGAAGCCTTCTGTACCGATCCTTTGGTGTCCAGAACAAATGGTGAGGGTTTTTCTTGTACGGAGACTCGTCGGAAACCCAAGAGAAGAACATATGTCATCTTTTGTGCGTCGCTATCCGGGCTTGATATATACATCCTGAACCCGACCTCGAAAATGGTAAAACATACAAAAGGTTCAGATTACATTGAAACAACAGACAAGTGTCGCCCCGATTCAAATGGGTCTCATTTGCAACACCGACAGATCGCTATAGGAGCGTCGTAGTACATTTGTAGTCAAAGATTCTGTTCCTAAGTTTTATTTCGAAAAGTGAAAAAAAAGTATTAATATTTATGGAAGGCCGGGGCGACATGCTTATTGCTAATAGCTAAATGCTAATTGCTATATATGCTTATTGCCAAAAGTTAAATGGTAAACTAAAAGCTTATTGCCAAAAGTTAAATGGTAAACTAAAAATTTTGATTAGGGTCGATAAAGGATGAAAGATATTGTGATTATTCATAATTTTCACTATGTTGGATTGATTTACAATATAGACACTTTATATGTACAAGCAAAGTCAGTTAAATTTGCAATCAGCATTTAGCAATTAGTATTTAACATGTAGCAAACAGCATTTAGCAAAGAACATTTAGCAAATAGCGTTTAGCAAATAGCATTTAGCATATCAATGCGGCCTATGTTTTCCCTTTTTATCCCCTGTTAGTTGTAATAACTAAACAAAAACATGACTGGGCCCCCGAAAATTAGCAAATAGAAGATGGCAATAAGCAATTCGCATTTAGCAAAATACAATAATCATTTAAGCAAATAGCATCATGTTAGCATATAGCATGTCGCCCCGGCCTTTCACATAACGTCATTAAGATGAAGTATTATAAAACTGTCTGTATCTACAGCGCTGTCCCCATTTTCGCACTGTCCCCAGATGAACAAACGCCCACTTTAACATGGAAAGAAAATAAATAAATAAATAAATAAATAAATAAATAAATAAATAAATAAATAAACATGTATATACCTCCTTTAATTGTACTGAGAGAGTAAAGTCCGTCGTGTTAAAATGTGCTTACCAGCTGGGTCAATACGTAAAATAAATGACGTGGGAAGATGGGGACCCGATTTTACCAATTTTCAGGTCACAATCTACAAAACATTCTTAAAAAGAAAAATCCATCGGTTACAATTTGCTCCGTTGAAAATCGTGTATGACTTAATTTGACTTTTTTGCAAATTAGGTCAAGGTCAACCCAAGGTCGTGGTTTATACAAATTGTGTCTGGCCAAAGTCTCGAATGCTACATGTATACCAAGACTATTGCCTTTTTATATCCGTTCGCCGGTTCCAGAGAAAAAGATTTTTGTTCCGGAGAATTTTTTTTTACCATTTACACGCATGGAGGACCATGGAGACCATCTTGGCCGTATGACCTGGATCTCCTATAAACTTTCGTCCCTCCTTCCAAATGATACTCCTCATGAAGTTTGATCTTGTCATGACTATCTCAGCGGTTTCAGATGAGAAGATATTTCAGAACACTGTGGATGACGACGACAGTTGACAACAGCGACAACAACAATGACGGACGACGGAGCATGGTTCACAGTATAAGTTCACCGGTAGCCGGACAACTCGGACCCTAATCAACTTGGTATTTTACGGACCCAGGACGAATCGGACACAAACATGAGATGACTTCTCGAGGATGACTTGGACCCAGTGTTGAGACTCGGACCAAACACAGGGATCAGGAAACAACCAATGCCTATCCATACCAAGCAGTAGACATTATGTGTGTTGTCCGGCGGAACTTTAACACGATTCGACGCTGTAAACGAGCAGAAATCATTTCCGGCAAAAAAGCACCTGTAGTGCTAGGTCGGCTAGGTTGGCTATCGTTTTTCAATTCGATAATTCGGTTCAAGTAAATAGTTTGTCGTTACGTGGTCCATGAGACAAAGAAGCCATTACATATTTTTAAAAATCAAAACACGGTATACTTTTTGATCGTCATGTGAACTCAAAAGAATGCAAACACATGCAGATATCATTGTAGAGAGAATAAAAAACATTTTAGACACTTTAGACATTAACATAACAGAATTTATATAGCCTATCCTTACCCAGAAACCAGGCGGATTAGAAACCAGACGAACCAGTAGCCACATCTAGTACGTAGGCCTATGTACGTAACAGTATGAATAAGGAGATATATAGGAGATAGGTTCTTTCCTGGTCAGATTTTTTTTTTTTTTTTTTTTTTAGCCTCGTCATGGGCGGATCCAGAGGGGGGGGAGGACAGGGGGTCCGGAAACCCCCCCCCCTGGAATTGCCAGATTATTAATTTTTGCTATGTTGAAATTTTCTGTCAGACCCCTTCTGGGAATTTGGACCCCCACCCCCCTGAGAAAATTTTCTGGATACGCGCATGCTCGTGGTTATGATGCCAGATTCTACCCCGGGTTCTGTCAGACCCCTTCTGGGAATTTGGACCCCCACCCCCCTGAGAAAATTTTCTGGATACGCGCATGCTCGTGGTTATGATGCCAGATTCTACCCCGGGTTCGAGGCCAGCTCTGACTGGGTGTTTTGTTTACAGGTCTAGGCTATATTTCTCCTCCTTCTACAAAGTAACCACGTAATAAGTTGACGGAATAATAATAATGATAATAATAATAATAATAATAATAATAATAATAATAATCGCTAATTAGTGCACACGTCAGAGGTGTAAAATTTCCTTTGCCTCGATCATAAGACTTGTCATCTAATGTTGCATGCAATCTTGGTCACCACAACCATTAATTTTATTAAGCAGTACTCTGGGGAGTAAATTTATGTGTCTTGCTCAAGGACAAAGTGGGGATCTTCCTCAGGAACCCTCGATTCGGAGTCCGATCATCTGGCCACCGCGATCCCTACTATGCAATCTTCTTATTGGTTTAGTATAAGCTGAGTAAATAAAACCAAAGATGCATGAAAAAAACAATGTCGTTGCGATGTAATAAATTTTCTTTTAGTGAACAACTGAACAAGCAAGTGCGAGACTTTCCGTTTAAAAGGAAACGGGAAATGACGTATTTTTATCACGCGCCAAAGTTTTTAGAGCGCGCGCGTTTTAAAAGAGACCGTGTGCAAAATCTCCTGCGCCGCTTTGGTTCAGTTTTGCACAATCATGATAAAATAAACCTTTTCCATTTGTTCTTAGAAAATTATGAGTGTAAAAGACTGAAAAATTATTTCAACATGACTTATATTCGTTCATTTTTGATTTTCATATCAACATGTGGTAAGTTAACAGGAAAAATAAAGTTTCGTGCGGACAAGTGCGGGAAAATGGATTCGAAAGGAAGCGCGCCATTTTTTTACAAATGCGGCAAAGAATGTTTTTTTTTAATATTTAAGTCTAAGATGTAGGAGTCAGAGTGGGTATATCAGACAACGTGTTATTACTAAAATGAATATTATGTTACGGAGAAAATTATTTTCCCTTTCCAAGTAGTCTGACGGGTCAGCCGTCAAAACGAATTTTTGATACCTGATTGTTTATCAAAATGATAATCCCCCCCCCCACCCCCTTCAGCCGTCAAAACGAATTTTTGATACCTGATTGTTTATCAAAATGATAATCCCCCCCCCACCCCCCACCCCTGGGGAGGCCTCATTATTTTCATGCTCAGCTGAGATGAGACTAAAATTTATCCTGCTCATAAAGGATAAGTTCCAAGCTTTGAAGTTCTTATCTAAAGCTTCAATTTCAAAATATTTGGACTATTTCATTATTTATTAGTCTGAATGGTCAGCCGTCAAAATGAAAGTAGCATACCCAATGGTTCATTTTGACGGCTGACCCGTCAGACTAAGTATTTTTGAGCAGTTTAAATTATATGCCCATGGAAAAAGTTTTATAGCCTCTGGGCCATGTGCAAGGGAACTAGGGAAGTCCGAATGCAATTGCAGTGTTCACGAAAGACTGACAGAAAAGAATAGAATAACAGTTAAACTTGAACATGTCAGACAAAACGTAGTCACGGTCAGACATTTTTTTTTAAAGAACGGAGGTCCTGTAAGTGCCCAAGTCTGGTTCAAATAAAAAAAAAAAACGGTCCTGGTCAGGCAAACATTCCGTGTGTCTGAGTCAGTCTGACTGAAGGTCTTGAAAGCTTTTACAAGTTTGTAAACACTGGAATTACTTAGATTGGAAACTTAACTTTTTTTGACACGATTTGCACGACAGACCCTTCTATAAATGTGTGTCTGTTTCTTCTTCGAATTGTGTATCAAAAATTCATTTTGATACCGTAACGTGCCAAATTAATGTCTTGAACGTCGAAAACTCCATAGACTTCAATGTAATTTTCATGTTTGTAAGAAAAGTAATCCCGTCACTTTGGTGTCGTTTGAAAGGTAAATGAATAAAGCATGGTGTGGTATTGTCAGTTTGACGTTTCACCAGTAAACTATTCTGATTCTGAAAGATGACTCAAAGTTTCCAAAGAATTTAAACTGTTGTAGATGAAAAATTCAATGTCAAAACTCTACCAAAAATCTTGTTTATTGCTGTAATTAATTACCTTTCATGTGACAACAAAAGTATAAAAATCTATTGACAGTGAGAGGCAGAATGATTTTCTTATAAACATGAAAAGACATTGAAGTCATATTTGAATGAAGTTTGAACTTTCTGACGTTGAGGATATTAATCTGGCACGTAAGTGTAGTTTATTGATTGTTTTGCTGGCGGACTCCAGACCAAGACAAGATATACTTTTTCAAGGGGCTCTACAGTCACAGCAGAGACGTAAACGCCTCGTGTTTACGGGGTCTGTCCCAGAAATACGTAGACATTTGTGATAAAACAGTAAAGTGTCTGCAGAATTTCATGAAATTTATATGATCTGTTTGCATACATCTAATAAACATTTCGTACAAATATGGATGAATTCACCCCTTACACAACAGATTTATATGCATTTATTCCAAGAGGGGTAGGTGTCTACGGCGCACGTCAAAAACACTGTTTTGAAATTCATCAAGATCAAATTCAACAGTTCCTGTAATTGCGAGTTGAGGTGATATAACACAATTTTTACTATCAGTTGCACAAGTAATTATCTAAGATAAGTTTTTGAAAGTTTGAAATAATTTCCACCATCAGCGTTGATTGTATAGAAATTTTCTTAGACCTACTGCAATTATTTAATTGGAAAATAGTGACGTAATATAAGTTTTGCGGCGCAAAATTAGACCTTCCCCAAGCTTTTCTTTCCAGTTAAGTTTATTTTACATTTTAACAAAATTATTTTATAAAATCAACCTTCTATTGTGTCATTAATAATCCTGTGATGATTCTGTATGCATTTTTCTATAAATATTCTAAATGCTCGTTTCTTGTTGTCATTTTAAACAAGCGACATCTTTTTTGTTTTATTTCAGTCTAAAATAAAATTAGTGTTCCCTCATATAAAATGAAACTGATCACGCTTTTTTTCTACTTACATTTATAACTCAAATTATTGACTATAATTTCAGCTAAGAAGACTTAATCAATGCTAAGATGACAATATTCATCACCATTCCATTACGGCTCTAATAAAGAGACTGCACACAAAACATTCAACCACCTCTCCACAAAAAACGTAGCAAAATGATTTTCAACGTGCTCCGTAAACGCCGATACACCATCATATAAATCTCCATAACTTTTGCAGTTTGTAAGCGATTGAACTAATATTTTCACATATTGATCCATACAAATGTAGTTTAAAAGCATGAACATATCTTTAAATTTCAACGAACCGTTCACGAAATATCATATATCTTTATGATTTCCGGGGACAGACCTCGTATATTCGAAATTCACATCCACCATAATTATGCATGTACGTGCATTGCATGATTCAGGTTTTATGGTGAGCTAAATAAAAGATTAACTATTTCATGCCAAAAATCTAAGAATTATAAATTCGTAATTGCCTCAAAAATGTCAAGCTTTATATAAGCTACCGACTGACCATCTGGTTACTGGTTCAGGTCTGAGCCAACCCAGGAAAAGTGGTTTCAAGTCAAACTATCCATACATATATCCGGGAAAACTCGTGGAATTTAAAAAAAAATGCTATTTTTTCCTGGAATTTCATAAAATTTAATTACCCTTGAAAAATGAAGATTTATCCTCTTGGGTGAAAGTTTTCAGTATTAAATTAATTAGTACCTGAGATAAAGATGTATATGTCTCTGTTCATACTATATTCAGTATTGGGAAGATTTTTCCCCAATGTATTGATATAGGAAAACCCTAGTTTTCAGTAATGGAAAAAATGGCTTTTCAGTATTACATGTAAGAATTTTTGGAACTTTCACCCATGTTATCCTTCAATTCATTAAGATTGTATCAGCAAAACATGCTGTGCCGCTGTGCCAATTAAAAAAGAAAAAAAGTTTCAAACTCGCATCGAAGGGTAATGTGCGAAACGTGTTATAGTAAGACCGGTACTAGTACCGGTATTTATCAAGTCCCGGCATTTATCAAAATATACCGATCACCTGAAACAAGTGCAGCCTACTTTCGTTTTTGACTTTAAAATGCGTGAAATTCAAATAAAAATGATGAATTTAAAAGTGGGGAATGATTCTATAACGTAGGGCCATCTGTTGAGTTCTGTTCAAGGTAAACATGTAAACCTGCTCTGCTGAATATTCGGAGAACCGTTTAAATGACGTATTTGTAAAATTACAGTTTTGAAATGATACACTACCAGTGACTACCTTGTGTGGAAATTTATTAGAAATAATGTTACTATCCATTAAAGCCTGTTTTCCACACACATTTTTTCTTTGATGAAGATTATTTGTCACAGAAACTCTGACGATGAGTATCATGAGTTTGCGTTCACACACAGCAAAGATTACTTATATTACTTTAGCTCACTCTCGGATCCATAATAACCCGGATATGGTACTAAAGCAAATGTCAATTTATGCTGTCTCTGCTTGATTTTAAGTATCACAAAAGGCATTAGGGTGGTCTAAACTGAGTTAAAGTGACAACTTAGGCTCTCAAATAAGTTGTTTTTTATCATGCTTGGTAAAAAAAAATATTTACCGGTACTATGAATGAAAATGGAGATTTCCCCTTCAATTTCACCAAAATCTGTTGATTTTTTATTAAAAAAAGGCTGAAAACAGTGAAATTTGATGCCTAACTTTCTAGACGATTTGTGCAAAACTTGTTGGTTTCTACAGAAATAAAATTATACTGTCTTGAAGTAAATATATTATATTAAGCTGTTGCTTTATGAAAAAGATATCTTGGATATTTGCTCAAATAACGGAATTACCAGCTTTTAAACATTATCAATTACAACTTTGACAACCTAGCCGAGACCACATATTTCCAATAAATACCATACATATACCGTAGTTACCAATCCGGGGTTTATTGGATCCGAGGCTCACTCACCTTTGTCACAGATATTTGACTAGGAAACTTCGCCACAGAATTGAATTTTCATGAGCATATTTTTCTGCAACAAACCTCTGCAAAGAAAAATTGGAAATCAAATGGAAACAAGGCCTTATATTAAAATTCCATTGAATTTGACTAAACAACATTGTTATTTATTGTTATTAGTACAGTGTATTTTAATTGTTTTGCGTCAGTGATTTTTTTTCAGCATTTTGCATGATTTTGGGAACGGTACCATTACCGGTTCAATTGGGAAAAAATTAAATAGCCGAATTTTACCATCAACTGGGAAAATCAGAGACATTTATCTAAAGACCAGTAAAAATGGTAAAATGTCATGATAAGTCCGTGTTAGTTTACAGTCATTTGTTTTCTAAAAGTGAACAGCACATGACTGAGAGTCTGAGACACAAGAAAATTAGCGTTATTCCTTGTCACAAATATTAGATTAATTGGTGCTTTTAACAGTACAGTCATGTTATAAATTATGGTTGCAACTGTGAGCCTCATTGGGATACTTTCTAAGATTGGGAATTTTGAATCATCCATTTGGGAAAAAAAGATACTTTTTGCCATTGGGAACGACTCCTAAAATCGGAGTAGGTTTTATAGCGAAAAAAATCACTGTGCGTTCAAATTTAAGCCATATTTTTCATTTTTGAGAAATACCAGGTCTTGTCTTTATCGGATATTGCAAAAAACGCTTTAGGACAGTCGGACACGCTGGAAACCAGCAATAGGAAATGTTATGAACACATGTACTGATAAAACTCGGTATGCAATTTTTGTGAAAATTTTGCCAATTTCTATTACGTTTTGTAACACTATCAGTTTTATTAATTTAATTGGGTAATTATTAAATAAACAACATATAATAATATATACTTACTTATTTAATAAAGGTCTTATCTGAAGATTTTGATTTTGTTATTTAAAACTGAAGTAGACATTGATGTCACACAACTAATAGCAGAGGTTTCAACAAATTATCATGACTGGTTCAGTAGATTAACCAGATTTGAAATTTTTGCATTTTACCTCATGAATATTCATTCTATTAATTTTTTTTCTTTTTCAGCATTTGTGTCAACAGTGGATGGAGGTATGTTTGATTTTAAAACAAAATATATGTACATTTTCCTTGCACTTGAATTTGATGAAATCATTCTTGATCATTTCCAAAAAATGAAATCATTTTAATGATTTACCAAATCATGTGACCTAATGAGTGGACTGGAGCAATGTCATTGCCAGACAATAATGTTAAATGTATGCTTATTCCCAGTTTCACAGTTGCATATCCACATTCAACAATTTTGAGAGTCAAAGTCTCTGATTTTGTACATAATTAAGTTGGGTTTTCTCATTAATTGATTATAAAATTCTATGATATTTTTAATTGAGAGCAGTAGGGAAAATTTTTCAGTTTTTACAGTGAGAAGGGTTTTAAGGGGTCTTTATTTATCACATTGGAAACTTTGGTGTGTATTCTTTTTCAGCATATCACCTGACATACGTGGCTGGCATGATGCCGCCAGCTTCACCACCTGCAGATCCTGTTGATCGTGTTTACAGTGTCGCTATAAATGCTGTCACATCTCGGCCACTGAAAGCAAATGTCTACAACTCTTCAAACCACCACATCACTGATGGAGATTTCTTGAACGTATTGCAGTATCAGATCGAAACGCTCGATGTGAATGCAGTTAGCAATCCGTCATATGTTGATACATGGTTGAACGGTGGTGGTTATCTAGCTATGTGGGGAAGAAAGGCTCCTGTACCTGGTCGACTCCAGAGAAAATTCTTCACGTAAGTTTTGGATAAACTACTAAACCAGTGGATTTTTAGCTCTTCTATGTTTGACAGACTCCGTTGTTAAAAAGTTACATTACAAAAAAGTTTTGAAGTTACATAGTACATACATGTATGAATATTTTGCTATTATTTCCAAATCTGCCCACTTAGTTTTAGGTTAGCAGGCGACGAACTGGATGTTAAAAAAATGCTCTATGACCCGCCCTTTGCAATAGAATTATTTGTAATGTCAAAACCCTGTCATTTCCCTGCACTATACGGAAAATCTAAATCGCCTCATTTTAGCCTGGCTATCCCCACCCTTCGGCTTCCCCATAGGTGGGGAACAGTGGGTATGGTAACCATGGTTACAAATGAGCCACCTCGTGGGAAACCCAACAATGTGGTTTTTCGGAACAGGTCCGACACAAACCGGCCTGTACAAGCACAGAAGACAGCTAGAAGCTTGAAACATTGGATTAAAGAAGAAGAGATATTGTACTATCCGTATAGCGAAAACAAAGGCGCTGATCATGGTCTGGGTCTTTGTTTTCGCCAATGCAGATTGTTGGTTTTCCCATGGGACGGCTCAAATGACTGGTGCATAATGTGTTCATTTTCAATGTAGATTGGTGACAGAGAATTCCAACAAGATTACAAACTTCACGATAGACCGAGGCATGCTGGCTGTTGATGGATTGATACATAAACACCCTTCTGGAGATATCCCACCAAACAATCGAGTCTACAGGCTCACACTATTTCTCAGTGATGGCACATCAATAAGTGCCGACACAAATCCTATTCAAATAACAGGTAAGTGGCGATTAACTGAGCTGCGACACTAGAAAACTGGTCTCTGGGATGTCCGACCAGGTCCGTCACAAACCGGCATACAGTAGTAGCAATAATACTGTAACATGTACAGTTACAGAAGGCTAGAAGCTTTGAATTTCAGATTTAAATGGAAGTGGGGTTGTACTATCGGTGTAGCGAAAACAGGCACTGATCAGCTGTGCAGTTACTGCACAGCTGATCTGCGCCTTTGTTTTCGCATCTAGGCAAAATCTGGTTTTCTCATGCCGCAGCTCATCTCATAGACTATTTCTCCCTACTAGTTGTCCTGTAGGCTATTCCCTGTTTAACCATTACCTTGTCTCTATAGCTCTGTTTTCAAAATGGCTTTGCGTCATATTCTATGTGAATCTTTGTTTGCAAAAAAGTTTTGGGAGCTGAAATCGTCACATATCATTATTTTAATATGGACATAAAGTGTTCCAATTTCAGACTCCATATAGACTCCACTGGCACCATTAAGTATTGACCTTGAGCTAGAACCATTGACTGGAAGTTCTGGAGAATACACAGGAAACAATATTTCTGTCAGTTTGACTAAATGGATCGTTTCTGACAGTACATGTATTAGCATGACTGAAGGATTTTTCTTAAAAACATTAGACCACACAATTAGCCACTTGACATGAAATGAAAGACGAAAGAAAAATAAAAGTACTACATTACTGAATAACGAATGAATGATTTATTACATATACTAATGTAATGGTCTTTTATAATGTTTCAGATGAGGCAAGAACCATCAATGCCGCCTCAGTTATCCCAACAACTATTGAGGCTGGAACCCCATTCTCGATTGACTTTGAACTTCTCGACAAGACAGGATCGAGACTGACGACTGGAACTGATTCTTGTCTTTATGGGGAGCTGCAGATTGCCTGGCAAAATGATACAGTGATCATTTATGATAGGATCAACAGAGAAGATATTTTATTCAAAGAATTTGTAAGTACTATACTGAGTATACTCTTTTCATTGATTCTGTTGATGTTCAGAGGTTTGCTAGGTAACCGAAAGGCTGTTACTTTTGCATACTGCATAATTTATTTTTTAACATCTAGGATTTGGATGTTGTAATCAGTTAAATCGCTGTATCGTAGCACAATGTGAAATGTTATTTATACCCCCGGCATTTATGCCGACGGGGTATATAGTTTTCGTCTTTCCGTTCGTTAGTTCGTTTGTTCGTTCGTTAGTTTGTTAGTTCGTTAGTTCAGTAGAATTTGCTCAGTTTTGGTTAAAGTTTCTCTAATGATGTATATCTCAATCTCCAATGGTCAGAAACTATTCATACTTGAACCATAGGTACCCTATAGGGTTTGCTTTATATCCATCACCTCGGGCCCCTGGGTCCATGCCCGGGGGTGGGGGTAGAGATCAAAATATAGGTCACCTTTAAATTGCGTCAAAGTTTTGGTTAAAGTTTCTCTAGTGGTGTATATCTAATACACCAATAGTCAGAAACCATTCTTATTTGGACCATAGGTACCCTATAGGGTTTCCTTTGTTTCCATGAGTTCAGACCCCAGGGTCCATGCCTGGGGGTGGGGCTAGAGGTCAAAATCTAGGTCACCTTCAGGGTTTGACACTAACTTTTCAAAGTAAGGAGTCCAGAGGACTCCAAACATCCGATATCGAGGAGTCCAAACAAAAAGTTAGGAGTCCAAGTGGATGAAGGCTTGATGCAGACAAGAAATCTGTTAATTTTGTCTGAAGTCGAAATGAGCAACTGTTTCAAAAACCATTATCAAGATGTATAATTTTCATATTTATATAAATCTTCCATATTATTCAAATACAATCCAATACAATTTGGACCATATTAAGACCTACCAAGTCTGAGTTATTGTACTTGGTATTGTTAAGAAATATGGCAAAACATATCTTCCCTCAAGATTCAAGGAGTCTGTCAGACTGCCTAGGAACAAACATTGGGAGTCCTGCAAGGTAAATTTGGAGTCTCAGACTCCCGGACTACTGTTAGTGTCGAACCCTGACCTTTAATTTAGGTCGAAGTTTTGATTGAAGTTTATCTGCTGGTGTATATATCATGAATCAATGATCAGAAATCATTCATTTTTGGAATTTAGATACCCTATAAGGTTTGCTTTGTTTCCATGGGTTCGGACTCAAGGGTTCATACTTGGGGGTGGGGCTAGAGTTCAAAATCTAGGTCAGCTTGAAAATGTGCTATTTACATAGTGTTTTTCTTCTTAACAAATACCTATATAAATGTATTCCTATTTGGATAATAGATACCCTTTAGGATTGAATTATATTCTGTGGCACCAAATTCTAGGGGTGGGGCAGGAGATCAAAATCTAGGACACATTTCTAAAATACAATAGTTACCAAGATTAATATTCTGAAGGTCTATATCTTGACAATCATGTGTCAGAATACATTCATGTTTGCACCATGGGTACCACATAATGGCTAGACCCAAGGGTCCATTCAAGGGGGTCAGGGTGGGACTTGAGGTCAAGATCTAGGACATTTTTTTTTGTTTTTTGTTTTTTTTTGTTTAAGAATGACATTCTATTTCATTGCAATCTAGGACTGAGGACCTGACCCACAATGACAGTGAATGTCCGCGCTTATGTCCTAGTCAGCTCTGTATACTGCTCTAAAATAGATCTGTCAGTCTTAAACTACACTCCGTTTGTACCCAAAGTGCTTTACAGTGCTTATTTCTAAAATGCTTATGATAAGGGCTCTGTCTTTCATTGGGGATTTGAGGTTCAATGTTAGGGGTGAGCGTGTGCCGGGTTGTTTGGGTAAGGAGTAGGGAGAGGGGGGGGGGGCTTGCTGGCTACCAGCCGGGGGTATACGTGCCTGTCAAGGCACGTTTTCTAGTTTATTTAAATAAAACAAAACAAGATGGGTGATGATGATTCAATAATGCAATCATTGATTCTAGCACATGGAATCATGCTTCATATAAAGTCAGTGTGAATAAATTAAGTAAAGTTCAAATTTATTCTAGGTCCGATTACGAGGTCCCAATGTTCGACAGAAGGCTGCCACATACAATTACGTACAGCGTGTGCAGTTCTCAAGTGGCTTGGCATCTTTCAATGACATGCAAATACTGGACGTGCATCCAGGTGTAAGACTGAACATGACGGTTTTCTTGTCACGATTTCCGTATACAAGACGACCAGATAGCTACACAGACTTTGCCTCCAAGGTTGTGTACCCCTGGGGTGGGCCGACCGGGGACACGGTATTGTTCATGAATGTCTCATACCCACAAGATGCAGCTGTGTTCCTCTCTGATCCTATCCCTGTGACAGGTTAGTTTTCACTTAACCTTAAGGCCAGTTAAAAATTGAATCGTAATATAAAGCCATTTAAAAGTCATATGTTTGGGTGCTTATTGTTAACAAAGATTCAAACTAAGACCTTAGACGACCATAAATAAAGATTCAACTCTTAGGACTTAAGAGGGTCTTTCAGTCCTAACATCCAAATGATGCTAAAGAAGAGTAGTACATACACTGAAGGCTGTTGGACTTTTTCGCTTTTTGTCTAATTTAGTCATCTAGACTTTAAAATAAGATTTCAGGCCCAATTTAAAGCAGATAGATATGCATGCAGGGGTTATTCTGGCACAGAAATAACAGAGAGAAAATTGCTAATTCAACCAAAATTTATTAGATTTATTTGGCCAATTTCAATGAGATTTTTGGCAAAACAATGTCAGAGCAAGTCTCACAATCTCCCCCAGAAAATAATCCCTATTTGCATGTATATTCAGCAAAATGACCAAGTTGTGCACTATCAAGTGCATCTTGTAGGAGCAGATGGAATCATAGTAGTTTTTCTCATATGCTAAAAATTTAAAAAATATATTCATTAATGTGTGATATGTTTTATCTCACAACAGCTCAAGATGCCGTAGCTTTAGTCATCACTACCAAAGCCAATATCAAGACCACACAGAATGCCAATTTTCCTATAGAAGGCACTGTCGAGGTGGAAGTGCAAGATCTCAGTGGTAGAAGAGTATATTCTGGGCCAGACTCGACATTGGTAAGATTATGATTTCTGGCCGGCCTATACACTTGCTGTAGCCATAGCGGATCTGTAGATGATCCGGATCAAAAATAGTTTCAAAAGAATTTTACAAAAATATGAAACACGATTTTTTTAAACGAACTTTGCCACTTGACTCTTGATTCAAACATGTTTCATTCCATGGTCAATGATCGTGTATAATGACGTCAACATCCTGTTCACGTCAATGGTTCCCGGCTCATATACAGAAACACGATGGAAAAAGCGTTCTTTTACACACGGCGGTTCGCCGAATTTCCCGAAAATGAAAGGTACCATGTAAGTTATCTTTCGATTTGTGTTGCTAATATGATTTCCAATTATTTTCTGTCATTTTGACGAAGTTTCCGTCCTAAAATCGAATATTGTGACATATTTAATTAGAAACTTTGAAACGGTGGCATTGTAGTTACTCCGGATCACGTTTAACCGCATCCTGTCATTTTATGCTCTCAAAGGACTTGGATTGTTTGATGTTTGTAACTAAAGGTATATTTTTACATTCCGGGTGTTTATATTATAAAATTAAGTGTAAACAATGAAATAATCTGCGTTTTTAACAAGCATCATATACTATTTCGACGCTATTCAGATCACCCATGGAACATCGTGTCTTCTATGTGGGTGGGGTTGAGCAAACATAGCTGTGGGAAAATGCCGCCGAAAAATGCACATGTTTTGGTCCTAGGAACATTTCATAAGGTTCACTGTATGACTACATGCAAAGAATTTGAAGAATAAACCCATCGTTGGTGATATATAGTCCATGATTCGGAATGCCTCCAACTGATTCGCTTTGACTTCAATCGTGCATAGGCTTTCACGGTCCAGTGGTTACAGCCGCGTGCTTGATAAAAAATGAAAACCATTACAGTTGATGAGGAACTAAATTGGCTTCAAGATAATACTTAGTTTATAATACTCAAATCATTCATATGCGCATGCGCAGCAATTTTCATGAACTTGATCCGGAATAGGTAGAATAATTGTATCAGATGATACAGCAAGACTGTGAAAAGGAAGAAAAAATGGCTCCAGGACATTTATGAGCTGCTTCATAGGAAAACCAACAATATTCAAAGGCGAAAACAAAGGCGAAGATCAGCTTCATAGTAACTGCAAAGCTGATCAGCGCCTTTGTTTTCACTACTGGGATAGTACAACTCCTTTCTTAATCCAAAATTTCAAGCATCTAGCCTGTTTCTGTGACAGTACAGCCTGGTTTGTGTCTGACCTAGTCCGAACCCAAATTGTTGGTTTTCTCACTTACAGGCTCATATCGTAATCAAAAGTCTGTTGCAAGATAATTCAGGATCACGTTTTTCTAACTAAACCAAAATGTAATTTGTCTCATCTGTTATATTTACTTTTAAACATAAGACCCAGGTGTTACATGTTTTGCAACGAGCAGGACCGGCATGTATTGATCTATTGCTATAAAATAAAATTATTTCAGAACATTATTGTCTCTGTGAGTCCAGGAGGGACTTGTTTGTCTGCTGATGCTAATTTCACCACGGTGGATGGTAAAGGGGTATTTCTAGGATCCATATGTAGTGCTGCTGCTGGTGTAACCGTGACTTTTGATGCTGTCAGTACAAATACGGGACTTGATCTTGCAAGTGATAATTTTGGTCCTATAACATTTAACAGTAAGTCGTTCTTTCCTTTGTAAAATTATTTCTGAATCTGTATATCTGTACTCTAGTTATAGCCCCGCTTTGGAAAAGTGGGGCTATACTGGATTCACCCTGTCCTTCCGTCTTTCCGTGATTCCGTGAATATTTGGTTTCCGCTCAATATCTTGAGAACAAATTGACAATCTGACCATATTTTGTATGCACATCAACATGGATAAGATGTAGCTTGGATTTTTGCCCATCATTTTGCACAAAATTTTGACATAGTTACTGCCCTTGATTGACGTCAGAATTTCGTTTCTGCTCAATATCTTGAGAACAAATTGACAGAATCTTACAAAATTTTGTATGCCAATCAACATCTGTCATTTTTCGCAAAATTTTGACAGAGTTACGGCCCTTCATTTACTTCAGAATTTCGTTTCCGCTCAACATTTTGAGAATGAATTGACCGAATCTGACCAAAGTTTTGTATGCACATCAACATTGGCAAGATCTAGCTTGGGATTGTTGCCCGTCATTTTTTGCAAAATTTTGATGGAGTTACGGCCCTTGATTGACGTCAGAATTTTGTTTCCACTCAATATCTTGAGAACGAATTGACAGAATCTCATCTGACCAAATTTTGTATGCACATCAACATTGACAAGATCTAGCTTGGGATTGTTGCACGTCATTTTTCGCAAAATTTTAAGGGAGTTACGGCCCTTGATTTATGTCAGAATTTCATTTCCGCTCAATATCTTGAGAACGAATTGACAATCTGACCATATTTTGTATGCACATCAACATTGACAAGATCTAGCTTGGGATTGTTGCCCGTGATTTTTCGCAAAATTTTGACAGAGTTACGGTCCTTGATTTATGTCAGAATTTCATTTCCGCTCAATATCTTGAGAACGAATTGACAGAATGTGACCAAATTTTGTATGCACATCAACATTGACAAGATCTAGCTTGGAATATTTGCCTGTCATTTTTTGGAAAAATTTTGACAGAGTTACGGCCCTTGATTTATGTCAGAATTTTGTTTCCGCTCAATATCTTGAGAATGAATTGACAGAATCTGACCATATTTTGTATGCACAACAACATTGACAAGATCTAGCTTGGGATTGTTGCCTGTCATTTTTTTGCAAAATTTTGATGCTGTAACGGCCCTTGATTTATGTCAGAATTTTGTTTCCGCTCAATATCTTGAGAACGAACTGATAGAATCTGACCAAATTTTGTATGAACATCAACATTGACAAGATCTAGCTTGGTATTGTTGCCAGTCATTTTTCGCAAAATTTAGCTGGAGTTACGGCCCATGATTGATGTTAGAAATTCGTTTCCACTCAATATCTTGAGAACACATCGACAGAATCTGACCAAAATTTGTATGCACATCAACATTGACAAGATCTAGCTTGGGATTGTTGCCTGTCATTTTCGCAAACTTTTGACAGAGTTTTGGCCCTTGATTGCTGTCAGAATTTTGTTTCCGCTCAATACCTTGAGAACAAATTGACAGAATCTGACCAATCTTTTTATGTGCATCAAAATAAACAAGATATAGCTTGGGATTGTTGCCTGTCATTGTTTTTCTCAACCGGGCAAAAAGCTCAGAAGCGGGGCTATAGTCAGATCCTCTGACAATTCTAGTTAAACTTCAGACTTCCATATATTGGAGCTTCATCAAAGATTCTTAAAAGATACAGATGGATTATGAATAGCAAACATGATTGACTGATCTGACAAGTGACAACCAGAGTTCCTATCCAGGGATTTTCCTGGGCTGATTTTGGGGCCCATTATGGGCCCCTCCATTATGGGCCCCTTTCCCAATTGAAAAATTGTGTAAAATTTCCCAATTTTCAGGTAAAAAACCCCAAAATAATAAATAAATCCTTGTACATTTGTTGTGGATACGTAGATCATACTTTCAAAATATTTTTTTCAGAGAAATATCCTCAAATTAACACCAAATATGCATATTATCCCCTGTTCTGTTTTGTATCCATTTTCCCAATTTGACTGATATACATATTTTTCCCAAAATCATTGGTCCCGGGTCCCTGTTTTGAAAAGGTAGGAAAATCCCTGCTATCTGGATTATAGTGTTTTCATACCTTAAATTTAGCTATAGATGGGATGTAAAACTAAAAAAACAAACAAACTTCAAACTACAATATTGCAGACACTGATAATGCCTACAGGAGCAGTCTGGACTGTATCAGCATTTGAGCCACCTCGTTGGAAAACCAACAATGTGTTTTCCGAACAGACCCGACACAAATCAGGCTGTACAGTCATAGAAAAGAGCTAGGGGCTTGAAATTTTGGAGTTAAGTAGAGGAGGAATTGTACTATCCGAGTAGCGAAAACAAAGGCGCTGATCAGCTTCACGATCGCGAAGCTGATCTGCGCCTTTGTTTTCGCCTATGCAGATTGTTGGTTTTCCCATGAGACGGCTCATTTACCCTCAAATCACTCAAATTTTACAGATGAGATCCATCTTGCCAGTTTTGCGGCCTTGGGCTACAGTGGTACAGGACATCATATCGGTGGGCATCTTGATGGCTACTCTCACTTCGCTGTCAATGACATCAACGATGCAAGTTCATCCTTATTAACAGGTAAGGCCAAAATTAAAATCATATTTGTTTCCTCTTACCAGAGCGACCCTAAAAAATTGTCCCTACCCAAAAAATTTTGTTTCAATTTTTCATACAAGATTATTTTTTTTATTATTGTTAATTAAAGAGAGGCAAAAAGTTCATGTTTTATAAGGATACATTGTCTTTCAATGATAGCCTTCTAGGTAAGTACTATTTCTGCAATCAAGTTTTAGCTATATTAGAACAACTAAAAACAAACCGACCGACCCACACCTGAGAAACAGGGTCGGGTAAGATGAAACAAAAATATTTCTAAGGTTGGCCTAATTTTTTAATCCATATGTGACAAAGGTACTTGCCCATCATTATCGTTTGGGAGAGTCTGCTTTAATTTTTAGGGGGTTCAGGAATGATTTTTAGTTTTTATCTCATTTTTGGATGAAAATTCTTTAAGCTAATGGAAGAGCCCAAATGGAACGCTGCATTCAGATGTGTCACATCTCGGGCTATACTGTTTGCCTATGTCCCATAAAAAAAAGATGCCAGTTAAATTTCTGATTTCATGCTAGCAGTAGGTTTTACACAGTGACAGTGATCAAAATTAGGATTTTCTACCAGCTGAGGGAAATTGTGAAAAGGTAGGTCTTATCCTGACATCAATTTACTGAATTTAGCCTATATTTTGCACACTGGCTAGGGCTGATTTGGTTCACGCTGGCTAGAGTAGTGCTGATTTGGTTCACTTAGATTGCAGTTTTCTCATTACATATTAGAAGCCTCAGTGGCGCAGTGGACTGGTTATATCTACTTATAAACCAGTGGTCGCAGGTTCAATCCCAGGCTTCTCCAGTCTGTCAAATGATACTGAAAACTGAGGTCCCGTCTCCATATTAACTTAGCTGTTGGCGGCACATTAACTCCCAAATTTATCAACAAAAACCATTACATGCCGATTTACACATTTTCCCCCCAACAGGTCGACAGCTTGTTCTGCATACTTACAATACAGGGTACAGTATTCCAGCCACAGTGAGGCAATATCAGATTATGAAAGCCATGGGGCAGGTAGGTTCGTTCTCCTAATAATAATGATCTGATGCAAGAGTTCATGCTGTTGACATTTGAAGAACTTGGGTTGCCAAGTCCACTTTTAAATTCTGAAATTGAGTATGATGGCACAGTGGTAAAGCGTCAGACTGGGAATCAAGAGGTCTTGGGCTCAAACCCTACTGGGGCACCTGTTTATGTCCTGGAGCAAGATGCAGCATAACTTAGGACTGTCACCACTGGTTAACACTTAGAAAGCAATGGCTCCATCTATACATAACTGAAAAGATGTGGTCTGGAATATTTTCAAACCACAAAACAAAACGAAAAACAAAATCTAAAAAAAAAAAAAAAAAAAAAATAGTATGCAGCACTAAAAAAAATTTGTATGCAGCACTATGCTATTTTATCCATTTTACAGGCTGATCCATCCCAGAAAGTGCGAGCTGTTGTAGGCTTTGGTGACAACACAATCTCTCAAGCATTACAGCCATTCCTGACAGATGATAAGCTACCTCAAGTTGGAACTAGAGAGGACTTGAATGACTTTGGTGACAAGGTTGGTAGACTAAACGTTTGAGCCGCCATCATGAGTCGAAAAACCCTTGAACACGTCTGACACAAACTAGTCTGTAACGTCACAGAAGATGGCTAGAAGCTTGAAATTTTGGATTTAGAAAGTAGCGCCTAGGAATTATAGTATCCGTGTAGCGAAAACAAAGGCGCTGAATCCGCTGATCAGCTTCGCGGTTACCGCAAAGTTGATCTGCGCCTTTGTTTTCGCATATGCAGATTGTTGGTTTTCTCATGATGCGGCTCATTTGAAAGAGAATAAACACTAAATGAGCCGCCTCATGGGAAAACCAACAATCTGCATAGGCGAAAACAAAGACGCAGATCAGCTTTGCGGTAACCGCGAAGCTGATCAGCGCCTTTGTTTTCGCTACACGGATAGTACAATTCTTCTTCTTCTTAAATCCGAAATTTCAAGCTTCTAGCTGTTTTCTGTGCTTGTACAGGCCGGTTTGTGTCGGACCTGTTCGGAAACCACATCGTTGGTTTTCCCACGAGGCGGCTCAAATATTGACTGAGAACAAATATTCTGTCACCCTTTGTCAAAACCGCCTCTGAATCATATAGATGATCAGCTATGGTCAGTATTTACTATTTAATAAACCAGGTCAGACTGCTCTAAATCCCCAGAAATAGTGTAAAGCTGAGACTAGTAGTTTTTCACAGTGTGGTTAGAATTACTGACCGTTCTGACATGACCATAGCTGTTGACGTAAGGCCATAAAAGACAATATATATATAAATATTTTTATATTTTCAGAATATTTATCCATATTTCAACCGAGTAAATTGGGATATGGGTGCTATGTCCCACAGCATTATGTTGGCTGCCAAATCAAGAGCTTGGACTAAAGCGGTAAGTAGAAATCACCTCTTCGACTATGAATTCAGCAAACGTTGTTACTTCTATCTTTAACTTGCATAGCTTGGTAGTGGGACAGTATAGCCCATGATTTAAGCTAAATAACACAGTGTAACACACCATCTTGAGCTATTCTGTTTGCTGTAAAAGAGGAATTGCATCCTTTGACCGGGACATAGGCAAACGGTATAGCACTAGATATGAACTGGCATTCTGATTCAGATTGCATCTACAGCCATTCTGTTTGCATTATGAAATGAAGTGGAAATAACATCAAATGCCCCTAAAGGTGAAAATGGGAATTCACAATAATGTCATATGAGAAACCAAAAATTCATCTTATGGTTTGAGTTGCGTTTTGTTTTGACAGGTGACGCTGAGATGCAGAGATGTTGAAATTGATGGCATCTTCTATGCTAAAGCCAAAGAGATGGGTATTGATATTACAGAGGTAATGTTTTCTGGGGAAAAAACCATGCTGTGGGAAGTGTAGTAGCATACGTGTGGCATACAAGACATATTATAGCACATTTGAGCCGCGACGCGAGAAAACCGGTCTTCGGGGTTTCCGACCAGGTCTGACACAAACCGGCCTGTACAGTTTCAGTAACAGTCTAGAAGATTGAAATTTCGGTTTTTAGAAGTAGAGAAATTGTACTATCCGTGTAGCGAAAACAAAGGCGCTGATCAGCTTCGCGGTGACCGCGAAGCTGATCTGCGTCTTTGTTTTCGCATAGGCGAAAATCCCCTTTTCTCACGACGCGGCTCATTTAAATGATACCTGATGATTAACTAAGTTTTCCTTGATAATAAAAAGCTTCAATGCAGTACAACAATGCTGCTTTTGTTCTATAAATAATTAAATGTGTTAATCTTATTTCATTCTTAGGTCACTGTTCCAGCTCTTGGGATGGATAAATACGCACAATTTGGAATATTATCTGATGATATTAAGAAGATGAAATCTATGGGAACTAAGATTGTCTGGCTGTTTTGTCGCGCTCCACTGCTGTGGAAAGTTATCCATGAACTCTACCTGTAAGTGATGGGGCCTTTACATTACGAAAACATGCCCATGCAATATACAGAGATTTTTTAAGGTACAGGCCTCCTAGCGAAACCTATAAAACCTGTAAAAACCTATAATTTTATTGTCAAATTATTTTGCCCAGAAAAGTTTTTAGCCATTTTCTGGGCAAAATAATTTGACAATAAAATTATAGGTTTTTACAGGTTTTATAGGTTTCGCTATAAATAACCTATATTTTTCTACAAAAACCTATAATTTTTGCAAAAAAGCAAGATGAATCATTTTAAGACCAGTGTTTGCTTTCTGGTGCTTTTTGTCAAATTAGTAAAAACCTATATAACCTTTATTTTGCCCAAAAAATGGCTAAAAACCTATAAATAACCTATATTTTTTTACAAAAACCTATAATTTTTGCAGAAAAGCAAGATGAATCATTTTAAGACCAGTGTTTGCTTTCTGGTGCTTGTAAATGGTTTGAAGATGCATTCTTTGAACAGCTGTTCATGATTTTGTTTTTCTTTTGAGTTTTGCAGTCTATGCTGCTGACAGGTATATTCATTTTATTTTGGTTGCAATATCAATTCACAATAATGAAGCTCCAGGATTTGGAAGAAAGCAGCTTTCTCGTTCTTTTGTATTGTAACTCTTGAGCGCCGGCCTGATTAGCTGCTAAAATTGTGACGGAAGTGAGAAAAAAGACCTTAAAATAGCCTATATTTTTGGTGAAAAACCTATAAAAGAACCTATATTTTGGTTAAAAGGAACCTGTATAAAAACCTATATTTTTCAAGTGGGCTACTAGGAGGCCTGAAGGTATGAAAATGAAAAATTTCAGTAGAAAATTAATAATTTTTTTCTTATTTTTGCTCAAAACATAGATTGTGGGTACCGTTAGAACCGCCTCCCCTAACGAGTACCCACAATCTATGTTTTGGAGCAAAAATAAGAAAAATAGGTATACCTCTGCAAACCCCATTTTTACTAAATAAAAGTGGGGTTCAAGGGGGTATACATTTCACGGACATGTTTTCCTTATGTAAACGAACCTTTTGCCAAAATGAAAAAGAAGTGTTTGGTTTTGTTTGATTTTTTTTTTACCAAATGTCAAGTAAAATAAGGTTTACCAATTTTGGGTATGTTGGTGAAAACAGGCTTCTCAGCTTCAGAAGTTAGTCTACAATCAGGAAGATGATGCTGCATCATTTGAATTGCTATGCGAGAAAACTGGTCTTCGGGTTTACGACTAGGTCAGACACAAACCGGCCCGTACAGTCACAGAAGAAAGCTAGAAGCTTGCAGTGCTCCAGATAGCGTCCATACAGCCATAATTTATGGATTTCATTGTCGCAAATACGGTAGAAGTTGTAATTTTGTCAGTACCAAAAAAGGGAACGAAATGACTGATACGGTTCGGTTACGTTTGTTGATCGTCTTAAAAGGGACTTTGTACCAACAGTCGTTTTGACTGGTTTAACAAATTTTACTTTTATATGCTATTCTTGTGGACGTTTAGGGATAATATTCGTAGACCAGTCTGATATCGAAACTGAAAGTAGAAACGGGGCAATATCCATCCTGGGGTCACACCACCCAAAAATCTTCCATAGGCCACAATGCAAATTGTCGCCCTTTGTGACACGACCAGCTGTTACCAAACATTGCATGACCAAAAGGACTCCCATTGCCTTGTAGCTCAGCCATACATCTACCCAACGAGCCTATTTCAATGGGGGGTTGACCGTTGAGTTTTTCCGGTATTCCGTTTTGCAATAACCCTAAGACTGGGTTTTACCCTCTAGACTGGTGCAGATTTGAGGAGGGGGGTAGTTTACATATGGAAGCTTCCAACGAGAAATAGTCTCTTTTAAGATCGTGTTTTGTACATCCAAATGTCGTACACTAGCGATACTTTGCAGAGCATACAAAATATAAAACAGACACAAAGAAATGTGCTCGTAATACAGTGTCAAACTCACCTAGGCAAAATTTTCAAATGCACTATTTTCGTGGGGTATGGCAGAGTAATAAATTTTGAGCTGTGTAAGCCTGTGTTGCACCTCCTGAAGTTTTGTTAGCCAACAATTGAATATGAGCCAAACCAGACCGCAGCGGCATTCATCAACAGTATCATTGATGCTGTCATTCAGCTTGTGGTCAAGAAACAGAAGAGGCAAACAACCGATCAAACAGTCTGACTATGAATAGAACCTCGCTCTTGATCAGAGAATATGAATTGTTTACTGGTGACACACCAAACAGGGTTAGAAATAAGCAGTTGCCCACTTGCCCGTCACGGGTCAAATTTGGTGGGGGCAACCTGATCTTACTGAAAGGTTGCCCCCAGGACAACCTGAAATTTTCCAAGAAGTGTTTAATCTCATCATTCTTAGATTAGCTAAAATACAAATTCAAAGCAATGACATTTGGACTGTACCTTTGAATTCATGCATAAACATGATAAATAATCTTCATTTAGTAACATTTATATGACGTTTCTATGGGGGCAAGTTCAAACTATGGGGGGGGCAAGTTCAGCTTGATTGCAGGTTGCCCCCCGGACAAGTTGCTTCCCGGGTCTTATTTCTAACACTGACCAAATTCACAAAACTCCACCACATTTTTAAGCTGACACACCACTTTGAAGCCAGAGTATGTGTCATTTTCATACCTTACTCCCCCACCTTCCCTTTTACTTCTGCCTCGCCCATGTCTTTCAAAAAGGGAGGGATGAAGAATAAAATGCAAATTTCTGGGCAACCTACGCCCAAATTTATCACAAGGTTGGACTACTGTTAATGGATAACTGAGAAATGAGAGGAAAATGCAAATTCCAGGGAAACCCATGCAATTCATGCACATTACACGTGTGGACTGAAATGCTCGAAAATAGCTTTGACAATTGCATGGACTTTACTCAATCGATAAGCAGTAATTTTACCTTGATGCGAGAACGGTTGTCAGTTTATGTGACAGTCATTGGCAAATCAACTATAAGCTCCGCCCACTATTACTCTGATTACGGTCATACAAAATATTTATTATTCAGGTCAGTGGAAAGATTATAATTAGAGATAAGAATGTGTATCTGTATACAACTGCATGGCACAGTCAACATTTTTTCTGTAAACCAGCAATACTATACTAGTAACAGCAATACTTTTAGTGATGAGTAAAATGTGTCGTGCTCCAGGCAACGTATCTTGTATCTCTAGTGTGTTACACCCTGCCAAGTTTTTGTTTGAACAGACTTTACGCCCCAGACAACAATTTTCAGTCATCCAAAGACGGAGCAATTTAACCAGTATTATGGGAAGTAAATGTGCTTTGCCGATGCGGCCGGTGAGGATTGGTCCCCCGCTCCAAAGCCCGACACTCTACCACTGCTCCACCGCCACCGCGCTCCGGGCGGTATTGGAACAAAAAAACTGGAATTCACATTAAAACACGAGTACAGGTTACAACGTTCGTTCAAAGAAGTTAAATATTCACAATGCCGTTTCTAATTAAATTAAGTCTTCTCAAAACAATCTTTCTGTGCAAGTTTGGTTAAAACCCATTCCATTTGTTCAGAAGATATTGCGTCGGATTCCAACGTCGTCTATAAAAACATTTAACAGGATGAAAATGAATTTATTAAACATAAATTTATGTAAATTGAGTTCCCTATTGAAAACATTACCTAGGTTTTGAAACTGTTTTCTTTATATCTTAAATGTTATTGTAAACCTTCAATATAACCCGCGTTATTGGAACCCCCACTTCACTGCAATGCAAACTCAAAGGCCGCAGAGATCAGCGCATTTGTTTTGCTACAAACAAAGTACCAAATCCCTCTATTTTCCAAATCCAAGCTTCTACAGCCACCGTCTATGCATGCATAGCCTGGTTTGTGTTTCTTGGGTACTTCGGGGAACTGAACGTGTCCTGCTCAATGCCACATAACGGAGCTTATATTGATCGAACCCAGGATCTCTCTCTCCAGAGTCCGACACTCTACAACAAAGCTACCGCACTCTTCCACATCTGTACCAAAAAGGCAAGTTACATTTCATGGCCGAGCGAAACATGAAGTGTTGTGTGTGGGTATACCGTTTTCATGTTGTCCATCCTTAACACTTTTGTTTCTTTAATGTTACATATTGTGGCGAATCGGAGACAATCTGCAATCAGAAACGCTGGCTACATTGAATAACCAAATTTCCACGAAAGAGTAATAAGACGGTCTACTACATACGTAATTGCTAGAAAAATCAAAATACTTCCTTAAAGGAAATTTTGAGCAGACTAGTTTTAGCTGGCAAACAACAAACAAATGCGCATAGTTTCCGACCATCTCCAACATAAACCGGACTGTACAGCCACAGATGCCTAGAGGTTTACAATTTCGGATATAAAAAGAAGAGGCTTTGTGCCGTATATATAGAAGAAAAAAAACACTGATCAGCTGCGCAGAAACAGCTGATCTGTCTGCGTCTTTCTCGCATATGCAGATTGTTTGATTTCTCATGATGCGGCTTAATTATTATTGAAATAAGTAAATATTGATGGGTGACTCAGTTTGAACCCTGTCATGAGAGAACCAACATTGTAGTTTCTGATCAGATCTGACACAAACCGGGCTGTACAGTCACAAAATACGATTTCAGATTTAGAAAGAAGAGAGATAGTTGGATCTATGTTGATCTATGAGTGAAAACAAAAGTTCTGATCAGCTGCAGAATGTTTGTTTTCGTGACGCGACTCGCTATTTTTATGTAGACGTCATTAAATTCTACTTAAAATAGATCAACTCTGTCAGTGATCTGTTGTTAAATGGGTAGAACAGAACAAGTAGGAAAGGATTCTTTGTAATTCAGTTTTACAATACGATTTCGTCCATGATTTATATGTCAAGATAACATAAACCATCTGACAGGTTAAAATAAGTCCAACATGCCACACTTTCGTACGACAGTAATAGAACATTAGACGTGTGACCATTAAACGTGCGATAGCCTCGCTTCAGATCGTGCATTTAACAGTTCAAGAACCCAGTATGTCGGAAATACGCATGCATGTCGCTACTCGTTATCATTTTTGTTGCTGAATAAATTGCAGCATGCAAGTTACTGTGTAAAATATTCCCATAACTAGGGCGACGAAGTATGCTTTTGATCTGACTAAAGCAGCCCTCTATCGGATTCATATCAGGACTGTATTTGGGTGTGAACACCACATCAATTCCCTGTTGCGACAACCACTGTTTCAGTATCCGCGCTAGCTCAGAATGGTGAATCGGGGCGTTATCAACCACCAAAATGTGACTTAAATGTCTCCCGGCTTCAGTGCTTGAGTACCATAATCTGTCACTGTTTCCACACATTCTGCGATGAAACTGACAAAAGTGTAAGAATCTGACGCCCCTTCTGTAACTTTGTAATGTGTTGCTCCCTGCAATCCTGTCAAAAGAGTTGAAACGAGTTTTACACGGACCTATTTGGGAATTTTAATTGGTACAGCTTTTTTAATTGAAGCAAAAACACTTAAGATATTCATTACCATTGTTGAGTGATGCCCGTGAAACTGCAAACCAACTATCACGGAGGTACAATCAAAATCACTACATGTGCTGTCTTCCGAGTCGATACTGCATATATGACTGTCGACCGAGAATTAAGGCTGTCGACCGAGTCATAACAATAAATGATACTAGTGAACTGGCTGTCGACCGAATTATGGCTGTCGATCGTTGCGGCGGTCGATAGACTCGGTCGACAGCAGACTATTACGTGTATTGTATACGACTCTTGTCTCGGTTTACAGCGCAGGTAGTACTATTTGTATTGTACACCGTGATAATAGTAATTTTACTACAGGTTGTACATGTATAACAGGATCAAATCATCAACTTGGAGCGCGTCAGAAACATAAAGTTACACACTATATAAAGTGCAAAAATACACCCAAACAGTAGGTTCAAATTACAAAATGCAACAGTAGGTGTCCCAAAGCTATGTAAAAGGTACACGCAGGTGGCGAAATAAACCATCGGGTACCTGTTTTGCAGAAAATTCCGATTCTGAATCTAATGTAATTGTAAACTTGTGATACGACGAAATGATAACCAAGCAGGCACATTATGACGTCAAATCAACGTCTATGGCGACGTTGATCAGACGTCATAATGATGTCATTTGCTCCTTCACCAGGGCAGTGATGAGTCTGGGTAGTCTAGCAAGGTATTTCTCCATGTTCAAGCCACTCTGTGTTGTTAAAACGCACATATAAAGAAAAAAGCACGTACACAACATACGATACCTGCAAGTAAGTTACTTCAACAGCATCCTGTCCTTTAGGTGCATGCCCGTATAGCGGATTTCCTAATTAAGGAAGGCGAAAGCCAGACTCATCCATAAACTGGAGTCTATATGGATCTACACTGTTTAATAAGTTCATGTAGGTTTCAGTGTACACAAGGTTATTTAATGTCAGTCTCTCCATTGCCATTGTCTTTATTATCTTACGCGTCCATGGCTCAGACATATATGATCTAACAGCTCGACGAATTGTTCGCGGTCCTATATTTGACGTAGACACCTGCATCAAGTCTGCATGTAAAGCAGCTGAAGTTAACGACGGTTTCATTGTTTTGCGATATTTGATATAGTCAATGTCCTAGTCGGTTACTGATCTGTGTCGACCGAAAGGTTTTTTTGGTTCTTTCCCGAAACAAAATGAGTTACAGTGGAAACACTCACTTTATATTTGTTTGCAACCGCTGAAAAAGCACCACGATCAACCTGGGATGTGCTTTTGTTTCCATTATAACATGTATAGTCCTGCTCTAGATCACCAATGATCAGCTGAATTAAGTCATTAGATGAGCCGCCTCGTGGGAAAACCAACAATGTGGTTTCCGAACAGGTCTGACACAAACCGACCTGTACAGTCACAGAAAAGAGCTAGAAGATTGAAATTTCGGATTTAAGTAGAAGAGGAATTGTACTATCCGAGTAGCGAAAACAAAGGCGCCGAAGCTGATCTGCTCCTTTGTTTTCGCATATGCAGATTGTTGGTTTTCCCATGAGGCGGCTCAGATAATTCTTTTCCGCATGCATAATCCCGTTTATGCTTATTTAATTTATGTTTATTATGCGACATGATTGTTTCCAAACCAAAGTAACTCATAAAGTGTGTAGTAACTTACTACTAGTAAGGGTATATGGAAGGTGTGGCTTACTACTTAGGCGTAGCTATCGTCCAATGAAAATAATACAATGATGTACTCAATGACAACCGAGCACGCATCAAGGTAAAATATCGATCAATGAATTGACAAAATATGACACTGATATGAAGGCTATTTTCGAACCTTTTCGACCATACGTGTAACTATTTCTCAAAGCTCAATTTACATGAACCTAGTAAAATGAAGTGTTGGTGGAAGAACAAGCTGTATGTAGCATAAAGTATACTCTTCAGACATTTTATAAATGTGTATACAGCATACCTAAATGACCATCAGTTGTCCATGTAACAGATTAGTCTTGGGGCAGAATCTCGATACTGACTGGCTTAAATTTTGACCAGTACCGTACTGATTGAGATAAAAATTATCTGGAGCACTGAGCTTGAAATTTTGGATTAAAGAAGAAGAAGAGTTGTTCTATCCATGTTGTAGCAAAAACACAGGCGCTGATCAGCTGTGCATTTACTGCACAGCTGATCTGCGTCTTTGTCTTGCATAAGCAAAAATCTCATAAGCAAAAATCTGATTTTCTCATGACGCGGCTCATTTAATAGCAGCCATGTTCGGCCTACAAATTCAAACCTATTAGGAAACTATGTTTTTAATAGTCACTGACTGTCAGACTTATGGTAAATATTTGGGCTGTGCCGTCCAGTCTCAAGTCAGTCTGGGTATTTCTTTGGCATTTTGAAATCTAATGCTAAGGGCTTAGCTGCTGTCAGATGAAATGCAGTCACAGACTGATAAGATTCTCAGGCACAAAGCCAAAATCATTGGATTTTTATCATTGGATTTTTCAAACATCAAATTTTATTTTCTTCAGAGAAGAGGCGACACCTATGCATGGCTTCCAGTGGGCAACAGTTGGAATCATATCCTGGATGATGCCATACGGAAATGGAATTAGCTTTTGTCAAGGGGTAAGTTGGATGGAAGCAGAACATTGCTTTTTACAATGTGTCCATGACATAATTGAGCCGTCTTGTGGGAAAACCAACAATGTGGTTTCCGAACAGGTCCGACACAAACCGGCCTGTACAAGCACAGAAAAGAGCTAGAAGCTTGAAATTTAGGATTTAAGTAGAAGAGGAATTGTACTATCCGTGTAGCGAAAACAAAGGCCCTGATCAGCTTTGCGAAGTATGAAATCTTTTTTTCTGGGCACGATAATCTTAATGTATCACTGTATGACTGTCCGCCAGACCCACATATTTTGCTCATATTGAATTTTTTTTTTTTTTTCAGAAATGTTAATAGAGTAGTCCTCGATTTTATTTGACTTTGTTTAAATTGCTGACTGATTGGGTTGTCAGGGTAAGTTTTTAAAAATTACTTTATTAACTCTGGTGAGCTTCGTAACCCATGTTCCTTTGATAATGATATTTTCTTCTCTGTTTTTTCCAGAATCCTCTTTGCTCAGTGATGTCCAAAGGAAGCAATGGCTTTGCCGCCACCTACAATATCTATGGTTTACAAACACCTCTGTGGGAAAGAGTTCTCGAATACCATATCAAGAAAGATATGATGTACTACTCCGGCTCTGTACCAAAACATACGCTGAATGTTGTCACTGCCGAGTTTGGTTTGGGCTACGATGCTGTTTTGTTGCTCGCCACTGCTCTAGACTCACTAATCACGCAGCAGTTGACAGTTACTGGACCAGCCTTAGCTACAGAGATAAGAAATGTACGCCATTGCTACATAATAAAAATATTTGAGCCGCCTCGTGGGAAAACCAACAATGTGGTTTCCGAACAGGTCCGACACAAACCGGCCTGTACAAGGGCAGAAAATAGCTAGAAGCTTGAAATTTTGGATTTAGGTAGAAGAGGAATTGTACTATCCGAGTAGCGAAAACAAAGGCGCTGATCAGCTTCGCGATTACCGCAAAGCTGATCTGCGTCTTTGTTTTTGCCTATGCAGATTGTTGGTTTTCCCACAAGGCGGCTCATTTAAAAAAAAAACGCAAAAACAATTCCTGAAAAAAATTGAAAAATCTTCAGAAAAAAGCCTGTTAAAGGAATGGATTCGGAACCGCATAAGACGCCGTATGTATACGTAAAATACCATCATAAATTCATTCCTGGTACAAGAGAATGCATATCGGGTTTGTTACGCAAAATATTTGTATTCAAAGTTGGGAAACCTTCGTTTTTTCCTGCACCTGAGTGAATCGCCATCTTTATCGGGTATGGTTACCGGTTTATCGATAATTACACGGTGAACGCGGTAACCAGTATAAAGCTGTGACGTCACTCACTCACTTTCTCTTTAAGCCGCTCATTTCAATTGCAAGACGTTCAAATATTCTTCGTATATTTTGTACTTGTGGATATTTTCTACGTTTAACTTGACAGAAGGGTTTATGTGATAATACCGGAGAATAATTTTTACCGAAGATGCCTCAGTGCCAGGCGATTAACTGTAAAAACAAGCCACAGAAATAAGGTAAAAGTTTTTTTCCAGATACCTGTCGTCGGCTTTTCGCTTCCACCAAAGCGATAAAAAATCGTAGGTGTAGACATTTTCACTAATTCTTATTAATAATCCAGTTTGAACGGAATGGAATTAATGTTACATGTATCTACGCACGGTAGTTTTTATTCCGAATTTTGGCATTTCACATACGATTCGTCAAAGAATCGCGCACAATAGAAAAAGAATAGCAATTCGCAAGTTTTTCATCCATTTTATTCCAAAACGGAATCGGTACACACTCAAGGGGTAATCTCACTTTTTTTTTCTTTTTTTTTTTTTACATAATTTGATTAATTTGCTTCATTTATCTATTTTATTAAATTTATAATCGGAGGTGAACCGCCCATCACTAATTGTTTTTCAATGCGCATGCGTTTCTAATTTGTTAACCACCAATCCAGAAAAGATTTTCATTCATGCGGATAATTATTTTGAGCATGTGACACGGTAAACACGCCTCAAACGGTCAGCTGACCTGTCAACAATGACTGCAATCAAAGTTGTTTACATAAAGACACGCGTCATCAAAAGATGCGACCGCCATTCTTCAAATTGTTTGATCGCAATTATAAGTTGTTTACATAAAGACACGCGCCATCAAAAGATGCGACCGCCATTCTTTAAATCGTTTGATCGCTATTATACGTATGAAAGATTATCGACTACCTAACTATCGTTACATAATTTTGATTGGATTTACATCATAAAGGTGCGAAATACACGCGGATGGATGTCTCTAAGATGCTTTTTTGGCTCATAGACAACAAAACACGGGTAAATATTGGGACATATCGCGGCAAAAACAACTTGCGCCCCGGGAATCACCACTGAGGAAAACATGTGTCTGAGCCCAGATTTACTCGTCCTGAGACGCCGGGTCCTGCGTCCGCGAGATCCCTGTGACAGAGTTTTTTAGCTCACCTGAGCCGAAGGCTCACAAGGTGAGCTAATAGGATAGCCATGATCCGGCGTCCGTCCGTCGTCCGTCGTCGTCCACAATTTCAAAGATCTTCTTCTCTGAAACCGCTTGGCCGATCTAGTTGAAATTTTATGTGGAGCCTCCTTGGGTAGTGGCATTTCAAGTTTGATCGTGAAATCCAGGTCACATGACCAAGATGGCCGCCACGCCCATATATGGTAAAAACCCTTCAAAAATCTTCTACTCCAGAACCGGTGGGCCGATTTCCACGAAACTTGGTATGTAGCATTGGGGACTTCAGCCCATCATAGTTTGATAAAATGATGACCCTTGGATGACCTTGACCTATTTTATGGCAAGGTCAAATTTGGAAACATAGGCTTTTACATAGGAAAAAGTGAAAACTATGGATTTTTTGAAAACTATTGCAGCCTTAGGCCTGAAAAGTGGTAGATGCAAACAACTAATGGAGTAGATGAAGGTATGTGATTAATTTAGGTCAAGGTCATCTCTTGACCTTAGCCAGTCTGTTGTCCATACACACTTTTCAAAGATCTTCTTCTCTGAAACTGCTTGGCCAATCAAAGTGAAATTTTATGTGGAGCATCCATGGGTAAAGGAGACGAAAGTTTGATTGCGAAATCCAGGTCACATGACCAAGATGGCCGCCACGCCCATATATGGTAAAAACCACTCAAAAATCTTCTTCTCCAGAACCGGTGGGCCGATTTCCACGAAACTTGGTATGTAGCATCAAGGACCTCAGCCCATCATAGTTTGATAAAATGATGACCCTTGGATGACCTTGACCTATTTTACGGCAAGGTCAAATTTGGAAACATAGGCTTTTACATAGGAAAAAGTGAAAACTATGGATTTTTTGAAAACTATTGCAGCCTGAGGCCTGAAAAGTGGTAGATGCAAACAACTAATGGAGTAGATGAAGGTATATGATTAATATAGGTCAAGGTCATCTCTTGACCTTGGCCAGTCTGTTGTCCATACACACTTTTTAAAGATCTTCTTCTCTGAAACTGCGTGGCCAATCAAAGTGAAATTTTATGTGGAGCATCCATGGGTAGGGGAGACGAAAGTTTGATCGCGAAATCCAGGTCACATGACCAAGATGGCCGCCACTCCCATATATGGTAAAAACCCTTCAAAAATCTTCTTCTCCAGAACCCGTGGGCCGATTTCCACGAAACTTGGTATGTAGCATCGGGGACTTCAGCCCATCATAGTTTGATCAAATGATGACCCTTGGATGACCTTGACCTATTTTATGGCAAGGTCAAATTTGGAAACATAGGCTTTTACATAGGAAGAAGTGAAAACTATGGATTTTTTGAAAACTATTGCAGCCTGAGGCCTGAAAAGTGGTAGATGCAAACAACTAATGGAGTAGATGAAGGTATGTGATTAATATAGGTCAAGGTTATCTCTTGACCTTGGCCAGTCTGTTGTCCATACACACTTTTTAAAGATCTTCTTCTCTGAAACTGCTTGGCAAATCAAAGTGAAATTTTATGTGGAGCATCCATGGGTAGGGGAGACAAAAGTTTGATCGCGAAATCCAGGTCACATGACCAAGATGGCCGCCACGCCCATATATGGTAAAAACCTTTAAAAAATCTTCTTCTCCAGAACCGGCAGGCCAATTTTCATGAAACTTGGTATGTAGCATTTGGGACTCCAGCCCATCATAATTTGTTGAAATGATGACCCTATGATGACCTTGACCTATTTTACGGCAAGGTCAATTTTGGAAAAATAGGCTTTCACATGGGAAAAGGCGAAAACAAACTGTTGCAGCCTGAGACCTGAAAGTTGCTAGATGCAGACAACTAATGGAGTCAATAAAGGTAAGTAATTAATGAAGGCCAAGGTCATGTCTTGACCTTGGCCCAAGGTCATTTAAATATCAAAATTAAAATTATGGTTTTCTCAGAAATCACTGGGTTTGGAAACTATGGCAGCCTGAGACCTGAAACTTTGCAGATGCAGACAACTTATGAAGTCAATAAAGGTGTGTGAGTATTCAAGGTCAAGGTCATTTCATTATGACTTGATACTCCAAGATCAGGCTTCAGGTGAGCGTTCTCAGGACCAATGGTCCTCTGGTTTTAGCTCACCTGAGCCAAAGGCTCATAGGTGAGCTTATAGTATACCCATGCTCCGGCGTCTGTCCGTCCGTCCGTCCGTCCGTCGTTCACAATTTCAAAGATCTTCTTCTCTGAAACCACTGGGCCGATTGTTCTCATATTACACATACACCATCTACAGGTAGGGGGAAAGAATAATTGTGTTTATACCCCCCGCAAAACGAAGTTTTAGGGGGGTATACTGTTTTCAGCCTGTCCGTCATTCCGTGATTCCGTCATTCCGTCATTCCGTCAACATTTAGACATCTTTGCTGAATAACTTGAGTAGCTTTTGCCTGATTTGTTTCAAATTTTCACCACACTTGCACCATCAGACAATACATGTGTGGTATGAATTTAGGGGCCAAAGGGTCAGTATTGCAAGAGTTATGGGACTTTTTAAGTCTTCCTATAACATGTTTGCCAAAGTACTGAAAGTACATACTTTGTGAAATCAACTCCTCTTACAGCTTTCAATGTTTCCTTTTAATATTTTGCTGATATGTTTCAGATACATTGCAGATGTGCATGAACAATTGTCATGCTGAAAAAATCATTTTTGACAAATTTACAGCATTTTTAACTTGGCAAATTTTCTATAATTGCTTATATTCAATAATGGTTGGTAGTGCATACTTTGTGAAATCAACTCCTCCTAGGGCTTTCAGTGTTTCTTTTCAGTACTTTGCAGACATGTTACAGACATATTGAAGATGTGCATGAAGAATTATAAGGCTGAAAAAATAATTTTTGACAAATTTACAGCATTTTTTAACTTTGCCATTTTTCGACTATTGCTTACATACATACTTTGTGAAATCAACTCCTCCTAGGGCTTTCAGTATTTCTTTTCAGTACTTTGCAGACATGTTACAGACATATTGAAGATGTGCATGAAGGATTATAATGCTGAAAAAATATTTTTTGACAAATTTACAGCATTTTTTAACTTTGCCATTTTTCGACTATTGCTTACATACATACTTTGTGAAATCAACTCCTCCTAGGGCTTTCAGTATTTCTTTTCAGTACTTTGCAGACATGTTACAGACATATTGAATATGTGCATGAAGAATTATAATGCTGAAAAAATAGTTTTTGACAAATTTACAGCATTTTTAACTTAGCCATTTTTCGACTATTGCTTACATACAATAATGGTTGGAAGTGCATACTTTGTGAAATCAACTCCTCCTAGGGCTTTCATTGTTTCTTTTTAATTCTTTGCAGATTTGTTCCAGATATGTTGAAGATGTGCATGAAGAATTTTTATGCTGAAATTTTTTGTTTTGACAAATCTACAGCTTTTTAAACTTAGCCAATTTTGACCATTTCTGCTTATATTCAATTATGGTTGATAGTACATATTTTGTGAAATCCAACTCCTCCTGGGGCTTTCAGTAATTCTTTTCAATACTTTGCAGACTTGTTACAGACATATTGAAGATGTGCATAAAGAATTTTATTGGTGAAAAAATAATTTTTGACAAATTTACAGCATTTTTCAACTTAGACATCTTTCAACCATCGCTTCTATACAATACGGCTGGTAGAGCATACTTTATGAAATCAAGTCCTCCTAGTGCTTTCATAGTTTCATTTGAATTCTTTGCACACTTGTTCCAGATATATTTCAGATGTGCATGAATAATTCTTATGCTGAATAATTTATTTTTGACAAATTTACAGCTTTTTTTTAGCATAGCCAATTTTTGTCCATTTCTCATGATAAATAATGATCAACAGTGTACAGAGAAATCAACAATAATTGTACTCCCTGAGCTTTCAGTATATTATTTAATACCTTACAGACATGAGTCAGACATACGGAGGATTTTCATGAAGGATTATAATGCTGAAAAGATATTTTTGACAAATGTTTTGCATGTTTGACTTAAAGGAAGTTATTGGCCTTAGATAATTTTGCGGGGGGTATACTGAAAGCCTTGCTTGCAGCCAATTTCTAGTTTTTGTTTTGATCGGATAAGGACTCTGGTTGCTATGGCAACTTATGCTTCACATAGTCTTATAATGGAAAAATGTGAAAATTGCCAGTTTTTGCTGTCTTATTGGAGATATTTGAATTTTGTTTTTGCAGAAATGTTTATTGAGTAGTCCTCTACGTTTCATGTGACTTTTGTCCTAATCCTTCATTTTGATTGGTTGCAGGGGCCCCATATAGGGCAAAATTTCGAAAAACATTCAAAAATCTTCTTCTCAGAAACTGTCAGGGGGATCAAGCCTATACTTTGTATACATGTTCCTGACAGTGGCCTCTACATAATTTGTGTTTTTTATTCCAGGCGGATAAGAACTCTGGTTGCTATGGCAACTTAAAGTTTCCATAGACTTATAATGGGAAAAGTGGAAATCGGCTATTTTTCCGCTAAAATTGCAGACATTTAAATTTTGTTTTTGCAGAAATGTTTATTGAGTAGTGTTTGACGTTTCTTGCGAGTTTAGTCCTAATCCTTTATTTTGATTGGTTGCTGGGGCCCCATAAAGGGCAAAATTTTGAAAAAAACATTCAAAAATCTTCTCCTCAGAAACTGTCAAGTGGATGAATCCTATACTTTGTATACGGGTGATTTTCAAAAAAATGAAGTAAAAGTGTGACATTGACCCATTTTAGGTCAAAATTGAGATGTGTATTTGTCTGTTTAATTTTTGTTCCTGGTTTTTCTATGGATATCAGAATAAAAGAAATCAACATTCAAATCTTTTTGACAACGGCCATTTTTGTGATTTTCTTGTTTCTGTGCTTTTTGTTGTTTATTTTCAAAACTGGTGATATACCTTATAAGTAGTGCTACATTTGTAACATACACTTTATGTTTCAAATTTGTTCTTAGTTTGATAGACCCTATATTGGGACTAGACTCTATGCCATTAATTTGATAAAATTCTCCAAAAAAAAATTTTTTTCACACACTTATTTGATAAATTTGACCCTAAAATTGCTTTTCTGCACTTATAAATGTTTCCATAACCACTCAAATGATCAATGTATTTAATGATGAACAGTATCTTACAAGTGTACAATGCTTCCTGTGATTGCTATATACATTTATAAGAGTGAAAGTAATATGTATTGTTAGGAATTAGCGTTCAATTTTTTAGACTAGAAAATATGCGTTGCACTTGTGACATCACTTTTGTTAATTTATTAGACACCAATATGCATAACTGTATGCAAATGGTTGTTTTGTTGGTTTCTTTCTGACCTGCTAGACTAAAATATAAAGCAAAATAACAAGTCATACATGATATGCTTATATGGTCAGTCAAGAAATACAAAACGTTGCACTTGTGACAAGAATGGTTACCTGATTAGATCAGTTACTTTTCAAAATATAAGAAAGGGTTTTAAATGAAGAACCTCTGATAATCAATCCAGATACATCAGACTTGATCAGTAAGAGCATACAATAGATGTAGGGCTTACAATGATTGAACACTGGCTTTCACAAGTTTAAGCTAAGCTTTTTTTACAGTAGTTTATTTTGAGGGGTATGGTTATTATTTATAAATGCTGAAGAGGCAACAAAGGCGAAATACATGCATGGCTTATTGGCAACTCTCAAGTACTTAATTGTTTGTAACTTTTTAGAGATTTTGTTTTGTTAGGTAATCAGATAATTGTTTTCTGACCATTTGAAAATGACTTGATATTCAAAATGTCACGCTAAAACGTTGCACTTGTGACATTTTTAGGTATATATTGTTGTATAAATTTGGTGTAGATCCATCTTTTTTTATGAAATTTTGCATGGAGTTTGACCCCTTCATAACACACATTTAAGGTATAAATGAGACCTTATATCTATAAAGCTTATCAGTTCAGCTTTAATATTGAAAAATACTTCATTTTTTTGAAAACCACCCATACATGTTCCTGACACTAGCCTCTACATAATTTGTGTTTTTTATTCCAGTCGGATAAGAACTCTGGTTGCTATGGTAACTTTAAGTTTCCATAGACTGATAATGGGAAAAGTGGAAATTAGCTATTTTTTGAAAACTATTGCAGCCTGAGATCTGAAAAGTGGTAGATGCAAACAACTAATGGATTAGATGAAGGTATATGATTAATTTAAGTCAAGGTCATCGCTTGACCTTGGCCGGTCTGTCATCCATACACACTTTTCAAAGATTTTTTTCTCTGAAACCACTTGGCCAATCAAAGCCAAATTTTATATGAAGCATCTATAGGAAGTAGGAACCAATGTGTATATAAATACTCCAGGTCACATGACCAAGATGGCCGCCATGCCCATACATGGTAAAACCCCTTAAATTATCTTCTTCTCCAGAACCGGTGAACCGATTTCAACGAAACTTTGCATGAAGTATGGATGACTCAAGTACTACAATGTATATATAAATATGACCCTGTGGTAATCTTGACCTATTTTATGGCAAGGTCAACATAGGTCGTCAATGCATTTTAATGGGGAAAACTTTTAAAATGTCATTTTAAGTGAAAGTCTTGCAGGAAATCGGCAGTAGGACTGAAATTTAATGATTCTGAAAAAAAGGACCCCAGGGGCTTATCTGCTTTTAAAATGTTATTGAAGGGGAAAATCAGCAGGAAATGGCAAATTCTGAAAAAAGAAAATGGCCCAAGGGCTTCATCTGCCCCTGCACTGGGGTTTAAATACCATAATATTCAAATATGTTAATTGGTATATGAAGCAGATCTCAGGTGAGCGTTTACAGGACCATTGGTCCTCTGGTTTTCTATTTTTCTTTTTTTTTCTTACCTTAATGTGGGAATTTTATCGATAAAATGAAGTGGAGTACGATCGCTTGTAAATGGCTCTCAACCGAAAGTGAGTGAGTGACGTCACAGGTAAACAAATATGGCGGCAACCTTCGTGATTCGAAACGCATTTGAGCGTAATTTTTAAACGATGATTGTGTACTTATTATGGGGTAAATCGGTGGAATTTGATTTGTAACACATACTGTAACATCTAAATGAATATGTACAGAGCCAAATATGCCTTTCCGAATCGATTCCTTTAAATTGCACATTGCAAACAAAAAGCCTCAGTGGTTCAACCACTGGTCTTGTAATACTGGGGCTGATTGGTATAGTATAGAATAAAAAGGTATAGTATAGAATAAAAAAAGGAATCAAGGTCCCATCTCCAGATCTGACACCTAAAGCTGTCAATTGGGATGTAAAATACAAATATCACCACCATATCACCACCATCTTATTATAAACAAAACAGTACTGCAGCTAGAGACATATAACAGGGCTTTTTCTCTATACAAAACTGGGTCTGGTTTCCGGTACCAAATTTTTTCCCAATTGGCTGAAAAAATTCCCAATTGACCTGGAATATTCCCAATTAGCAGAAAAATTCCAATTTTAAAGGTAAGCTTTCCTAATTTTGCTAAAAATTGCACTATTTTTTCCCAAAATCGTCATATTTTTTCCCAAAATCACACAATTTTTTCCCAATTTCATCGGTACCAAAAATTTCCCAAAAAGGTCAGAAAAAGCCCTGTATAAAAAGCATCTGCTTGACAAATTCAAGATGTATGTTTCCCGAATTTATCATCTTTTACAGCAATTAAATTATCTATAGAAAGGCCTACTTGCATGTAGATACAAAGAGGCAATAGCCCCACTTTAACTATAATGAAATTACCGAGAATTAAAATACTTTTCAGGTACAAATATCCGGCATGACGGGAGAAATTCATCTAGATTCCATTACAGGGAACAGAAACGGATACTTCGGATTTATTTGTGTCACCGACCCCTGGGATCCTGTGCTTGGAGCACAAATTGCTAGTGTAAGATATTTAGAGGCAAACCAAAACCAAAGATTTTTTTGAAGACGTCAAGAAAAAAAAGGTGTCTAAGCATTGGTCTTGCAAACAAGACTTCATTATGGTCATCTTTATGAAAGCAAATTATAAATGGTCCTCAGATCTTCAAGTTTGTTTCCAAGAACAGCACAAGCTCATGGTTCTACTTAGATCGACAACAAAAGTGGGGAAAACGAAAATAATTGATGCTATAGCAAGTTAATGATAAAATTCAAACACTTGTTTTGTGAGACTCGAAGAGTTTACAATATTAAGATTTGATATAGTTTACTACAACACTCGCCTGTACTTCAGGCTGTACTTAATAAAGGATATTTGCTTTTTTGAGGTGAATACCAAATATATTTCATTGAGTGAGTTGAAAACATCAGAATTTTCACGAGTGCGCAGCATGAGTGAAAACTTTGATGTTTTCAACTCACGAGATGAAATATATTTGGTATTCACCGAAAAAAAGCAAATTTTCTTTTTATTTTATACAATACACGGGCATTTTCCTATTCACAAGCCAGGCGGTGAAAATGCAAAATCCAAACATTTTTGAAAACACAAATAATTTTGGTACCACATTGTTCCTTACGTTCTAACTAAGAAAATGAATACCCACACTTTATGTTTTCGTTCATAAGTAACGGAGTTATAGGCGTTTGAATTTCTGAAGTGAGACACATTTAATGACGTCAAGTAAATGGAAACATCAGAAGTAATCCAAAATCTGATGACGTCATTACAGTGATGATATCGGCTGATATCAATCACTAGTGAAAATATCAATATCAAATTCTACGGTGAAAATATCACTTTTATTCATTTTTTATATACATTGATTTCACCGCTAAGTATAGAATAAATGTAATTATTTTCCGACAGGCTGCCATTATAGCAAGATACTTTGATATGGAGAGCTCCGACGCTACAGATCAGATGGAATATATTGCCGAAGTTCAATGGCCACTAAACACTGACATGATCCCACATTATACAGCTCCAATTAACCCCTACGCAATTGCTAACACAACTTGGACTAACAGAAGAAAGTGAGAATATTTTCAACATACATGGCTGTAATATTTCAATTGAAATATAGTATATCTAAATCAAGATAAAGACTTGTTAAGTGGAGCAATGTGATTAGCTATTTTTCAGAAATATGCAATCTTCCCAAAATCTCTACAGTCTGCAGGACAGCTGTCTGGCAGATTACGAATTCTTGCTGGACAAAAGCTTACTTTGCAGGACAGTGACTTTATCTTACAGTGTAAGACATTTGACATTTTGGACATTTGTCTGACAGAATGAAATTTTGTCGGCAGAATAAAATTTTGCTAGTATGTAGTCCAGCACACTGGCACTTTTCGCACTGAAGTTGAGCAAGACACATTTACTCCCCATAGTACTGGTCAGAGAGCCGTCACTTCTTGGTACTGACCAGTGACAGACTGAGAAATTGTTAGCAGGGAGGTCTACCACAAACAAATTTTGCCATTTTGCCCATGGTATTTATTGAAACAAATAACAAAAACCCTTTCAATATTTTTACAGGTTCAACTCAACTGATGGAATGTTCAGCAATTATCAAAAGATCGAGCCGATTCCACCATCTCTGGGACCAGTTACGCCAAAAATGGAACGAGAAGAAGATACTGTGGCACCATTCTACTGCACAGCCGGCTGTGGTGGGGGCATGATTGACGTCTACGACATAACAAGATACGCCCAAGGAGATTGTATTGCACAAGACAAGTGCTTGTAAGTTTGTTCGTTAGTGAGGGTTTTTGTGATAATGAACAAACCTGTCTGTGTTTTCTGACCTGAAACTGGCGTAACAACACACACACAAAATGTGAATGCTCTTTTCCCCGTAAACAATCATGATAGCTGAGATATCACTGGCGTTTCAAAATATGAGCCACATCATGGGAAAACCAACATTTTGCATGAGAAAACAAAAGCGCAGATCAGCTTCGCGGTAGCGGCAAAGCTGATCAGCACCTTTGTTTTCGCTACAGGGATAATGTGGTTCCTCTACTTTCTAAATCCAAAATTTCCAGCCTCTAGCCTTCTTCTGTACTTGTACAGCATGGTTTGTGTCGGACCTGTTCAAAAACCAAATTGTTGATTTTCTCATGAGCTGGCTGCTCCGATGGGAAAAATTTCATGCCTTATTGACCACAACAAATTTAGTTATGTTAGTTTGTTGACCACAACAAATTTAGTTATCTCTAAATGAGCCGCCTCATGGGAAAACCAACAATCTGCATAGGCGAAAACAAAGACGCAGATCAGCTTCGCGGTAACCGCGAAGCTGATCAGCGCCTTTGTTTTCGCTACTCGGATAGCACAATTCCTCCTCTACTTAACTCCAAAATTTCAAGCTTCTAGCCTGCTTCTGTGCTTGTACAGGCCGGTTTGTGTCGGACCTGTTCGGAAACCACATTGTTGGTTTTCCCACGAGGCGGCTCAAATCTTATTTTTAGGTGCCATGATGGTTTCTATGGAACGACATGTGCCAAAATGATCTGTACATGTCAGCATGGTTACTGCAATGTTCCCAGGACATGTATTTGTGAAGCAGGATGGGTAGGCGATGATTGCGAAAATGCTGTATGCAGGTATCAGTACAAAAACACACACACATTTTTCTAAGGCTGAAAGTAAAATTTTGTTTGTTTGTCCTTTACCTACCTACCCACAATTTAGCCCCCTACTCAAAAAATTATATTGCAGTTTTGTGAGGGAAAATATTTTTATTTTTCTATTAATTCTTATATCGTCAGAGGGGAACAAAGGAGAGGAATTTATAAATGGGACCTTTAGACCATTTAATAATGCCAACAAAAGGCACATTGTACATGTACATGTACCTGCGATCATCTAATAACATATATGTATGATTCATAAGTACTTCATAGCTGAAATGTATGACTTTGGTTTTATTCAAACATGTTGAATTTGCCTTTACTGGAAAATTTTGCACTGTATGTGAATTATTTATTCATTTAATCCATACTTGCCTATATTATGTGGACAAGTGGTATTTCAGGTAAAATAAAAGCCAATTAATTCTTAATACACCAAAATGTTGAAAGTTAATTTCCTATTTTCTACAAAAATAAAATATAATAATTTCCCTACCTACCTACCCAAGATAAAAATGCTGGTTAGGTAAAGGACAAACAACCAATTTTTTAATTCAGGCCTAAGTTGTAAAATCTGAAATTTTTCAATAGATTTTTTTTGTACTTATTTTTGCTGCAAACATTGTGGATACATGTTAAGCGCCTCACTAAGGTGGTTCTAACGGATATCCACAATCTATGTTTTGGAGCAAAAATAATAGAAATAGGTATAGCCCAGCATACCTCAGTTTTGGTATATAAAAGTGGGTTATAAGGAGGTATATATTACAAGGAAATGTAATCCTCATGGTTAGAAAATGATGTCCTTTATTGGAAAACACTAAGACTTGTGCTAAACAAACTTGGACCAGTCTTGTAAATGTTGCACTTGTGGAGCATTCTATCTTTAGATTCTGCATACATGTATTTCATTCAAACATATGAGCCGCCTCATGGGAAAACCAACAATGTGGTTTCCAAACAGGTCTGACAGAAACCGGCCTGTGCCGTTACAGAAGCTGGCTAGAGGCTTGAAATTTTGTATTTAAGTAGAAGAGGAATTGTACTATCCGAGTAGTGAAAACAATGGCGCTGATCAGCTTCACGGTAAGCGCTGATCAGTTACCGCGAAGCTGATCTGCGCCTTTTTTTTCGCCTATGCAGATTGCTGGTTTTCCCATGGGGCGGCTCATATTAGAAATAAGTACATCTGAGTAAGAAAGTTTACATTGGTGATACAATTTAGAATTTATAAAAGATGTCAAATTCTGATCTTAGTTACATCTCATGTTATTAAGAATGTACAGGTCAACCTCGTTATAACACTATCGTTGGGGTCCGGGGGTTGGAAACAGACTGATAAAAGTGATTAGAATTAAAACTGAGATCCTTTAATAAGAGCAGTGAACATATTAATGAGAAAGTGGATGGGCCATACATGAAACTGTGTTATTATGAGGTTATTTACAAGGCATGTAGCAAAATAATTATTTTGTGAGCCATGATATAGCCATGTTATATTGAAAACAGCACTATAATAGTGGGACATGTTATAAAATTTCAGGGTTCCCACGGTCAGGGAAAAGTCAGGGAAAAATGTAAACAATTCAAGGTCAGGGAAAAGTCAGGGAATTTTGAAATTAGTCAGGGAAATTTAAAAAAGTGGCAAAAGTCAGGGAAAAGTCAGGGAATTTCAGAATCAGAAGAAGAAATTTTAAAATAGTAAAGGAGAAACAACAAGTGGCTATGGCAGTTTCTTCTAAGAACAAGCATGGATGTGTTTGTCATAGTGTCTCATTAGAAAGCTTATTTTGTTAATGAATTTGTGAACTCATCTCAATTTGAGTCTCTGTTTTTAAAGAAAAATCTTCATGGTCTAGTCTGCATGAGAAAAAGAACAGTTTACATCCTTTGTGATCTAAGCCTACTTCTAAAGGATGTTAGTCCTTCAATTAAATTCAAGGCTAGCTAATCTTATACTTTAAAGCTCTTGAGAAGCATTGTAAAAAAAAAAAACAACTACAAAAAATAAAAAAAATCAGATCTTGATCTTTAACTTATGATTGATCAGTTATGGGCTTGATTAATTTCTAGCTCAAGTTCTCTCAATTAACAAGAGTGTATGTAGCCTCATTTTCTAAACTGAGAGGTATACCAAGCTTTGTCAGCATGTTCCAGACAATTTGAGAATCTATCTGTTTGAATAAATTAAGTTCTTACGATTCAGAATATTATAATTCATCTTTAAGTGAGGACAAAGAAGCTTTACTATATGGGCAGACAGCACATATACCTAGATCAAAATATCTGTGAAGGACTATTTTTATTTTGGGCTACACTGGTTATGATTGAGAATCAAAATTTCCATATACATGTATTTGAATGATGATGATGATGATGATGATAACCTTGCTTAAACAATGTGTTTCATAATACCACAATAACAATATTTGTGTGATCATTATGTTCAATTGGTAGGGTTGTCCAAACTTTTTGATGAATTATGATATGATACAAGAGGGATGACCTTTTGAATCACTGTACTCAAGTCTATAAAACAAAACAAGACAAAAAAAAAAAAAAAATGATACCAATACATACTCAGTGGATTTTAACCATTCATTCTGAACATGGTGAAGGTGGTAAGGGTTGGCTGAAGGGGCGGAAGGAGACCAACATTAGTTAAAATGACCACATACGCTTGAAAACGCCGATGATTTTGGTCAGGGAATTTTGAAAATTGGTCAGGGAAAAGTCAGGGAATTTTACTATATGAAGTTTGTGGGAACCCTGAATTAATGAGGTTAAACTACACATATGAATAAAGCATTGTAGAAATATGAGCCGCCCCATGGGAAAACCAACAATCTGCATATGCGAAAACAAAGATGCAGATCAGCTTCGCGGTAACCGCGAAGCTGATCAGCGCCTTTGTTTTCGCTACTCGGATAGTACAATTCCTCTTCTACTTAAATCCGAAATTTCAAGCTTCTAGCTCTTTTCTGTGACTGTACAGGTCGGTTTGTGTCGGACCTGTTCGAAAACCACATTGTTGGTTTTCCCACGAGGCGGCTCATATGATGATTGGCACGGCCTTGCATCTTACTTCTTTCCTCATTCATGATAAAAGAATAATTGCATGCAAAATTTTCTATACTAGGATATGCTGAGTCTTATCTATGCATGATATATTTAAATTGTAGGACACCATGTGTAAATGGTCGATGTACGTCTCCCGATGTATGTACGTGTGAGGGTGGCTACGTGGGTGGGGACTGTAGCCAGGTGCTGCTGGTGCTGATTCTGGTGCCGATTGTAATTGTCATCATTATTGTCATTGGACTGGCGTTCTTCTTAAGATGGTTCCTAAAACGGTGAGCTATAAATTGTTATTAAAACAAATTCTTTATAGTTGTTGATATAAATTTTGCTGTGAAATAGAACTTCTTAAAATTATTTCAAAACATATGTACTGTAAGTTTGGAAATGTTTGGAAAAATGTAATTTTTGCTATTAAATAGATGGTCACACATTTCTGTCAAATTCATTCATAAATATTGCTACAAGCTTTATAAACTGCATGTACTCTCTCCTAAACTTTAAGAACTTGATAGTTAAGTAGTGTTTGTGAAATAGAAAAAAAGTGAAATAAATTTAAAGTCACGTGAATTTCTGAATGTATGTGGATTCATTTTGCTTTAAATTTCTAACAACAGCTTTGTAAATCTGGGCCCAGTTGTTTAAAACTAACAACGTCGTTAGTTAACGTTTCGTTAAAATTTAAAACATTAATGTTACAAATACACTGTTATTTTTTGTTGAAAAAATGTGAGAATCCTTTGCACTGCAAAGGATTCTCACATTTTTTCAACAAAAAATAACAGTGTATTTGTTACTTTAGCTGATATTTGCTTGACAAATTTATGTCTTAACGATATCGTTAAGCTAACGATGCTTTGAACAACTGGGTCCTGGTTCACGTTCTATGAAATTTACATTGGCAAGCTTACAATCATTTGAGCACTGAGCTTAAGTTTGAACAAAAACACAATTGACAATTTTTCCCCTCCCCAGACAAGCTCTAAAGGCTGCCCTGAGTAATCTGGACTGGCGCTGTATCTGGGACGAGGAGGTACAGACCGGGGTGGGGGCGGTCAGTATGGTCTCCACGGCCGGAGAGGAAATTATGACAAAGAAGAACTATGTTTCCTGGAAAAGTCAGAGATGTTATGCCCAGGTAATATTGAGCCTGTATGTGAGAAAACCAACAATTTGAGTTCCAACCAGGTCCGACACAAACCGAGCTGTACAGTCACAGAAGATGCTTAGAGGCTGGAAATGTTGGATTTAGAAAGTAGAGGAATTGTGCTATCCGTGTAGCGAAAACAAAGGCACTTATCTGCGTCTTTGTTTTTTGCCTACGCAGATTGTTGGTTTTCCCATGTGGCGGCTCAGTTATAGTAAACCTATTTGTGACAAATGGACCTGCCCATCGTTATCGTACCTGCTTATAGCGGAATGTGGTATAGCAGGCCAAATTTCCATCCGGCTGTCAACATTTTAAGTCAGCATTGGTTTTCGCTGCACCTGTGATAGCTGCAAGTTATTGTCATTGACATACACTTCAAGCAGGCTCCTTTACCTGATACCCTTGAACTTTTTTAATGATTCATTGACTTTATGTCACCATTGGGTTTTCTCTGTGATAGCTGTGTGTGTGAAACCTTGCATAGTAATTGTTCTCGACATCTGTGTATTTGACAAATAAAATATCATATGTAGAGTATTGTTTTTCTGTGTTTGCAGAAATACAACTGTGATACATTAGATGTGAATGATAATGATTTGCGTATGGAAGTCGTCCACATGAAGGAACTACGACATAACAATTTAATTACCTTTGCTGGAGCTTGTTTAGAGTGGCCCAATGTCTGTGTACTGACAGAAATTTGTCCAAAGGTAATTTTAAAAGTAGACAGTGTTCAGTTTTACTCAATTTTACCAAGACAAAGGCAATTATTAAAGGCCCTGTCACACACTCACGAGTTTGAGCTACGAGTTAAGCTCCGCCCACTTTTTAGCTCACCTGAGCCGTAGGCTCACAGGTGAGCTTATAGGATGGCCATGATCCGGCGTCCGTCCGTCGTCCGTCGTCGTCGTCGTCCACCATTTTCAAAGATCTTCTCCTCTGAAACCGCTTGGCCAATCAAAGCCAAATTTTATGTGAAGCATCTATAGGAAGGGGGAACCAATGTGTATATAAATAATCCAGGTCACATGACCAAGATGGCCGCCATGCTCATATATGGTAAAATCCTTTAAAAATCTTCTTCTCCAGAACCCAAAGGCCTAGGATCTTGAAACTTGGCATGTAGCATAAGTGACTTAAGGTCCACAATGTGTATATAAATAATGACCTTAGGATGACCTTGACCTATTTTACAGCAAGGTCAACATAGGTCGCCAATGCATTTGAATGGGGAAAACTTTTAAAATGTCATTTAAAGTGAATGTCTTGCAGGAAATGGGCAGAAGGACTGACTATTTATGATTCTGAAAAAAATTGGACCCCAGGGGCTAATGTGCCCCCACCCCGGGGCAATATACATGTATATTTCCAAAATATTTAAACATCTTCTCCTCTGAAACCGCTTGGCCAATCAAAGCCAAATTTTATATGAAGCATCTATAGGAATGGGGAATCAATGTATATGTAAATAATCCAGGTCACATGACCAAGATGGCTGCCATGCCCATATATGGTAAAAACCTTATAAAAATCTTCTTCTCCAGAACCCAAAGGCCTAGGATCTTGAAACTTGGCATGTAGCACTAGTGACTCAAGGTCCACAATGTATATATAAATAATGACCTTAGGATGACCTTGACCTTTTTTACGGCAAGGTCAACATAGGTCGCCAATGCATTTTAATGGGGAAAACTTTTGAAATGTCATTTAAAGTGAAAGTCTTGCAGGAAATGCACAGTAGGACTGAATATTAATGATTCTGAAAAAGATTGGTCCCCAGGAGCTCATATGCCCCCACCCTGGGGCAGTATGCATGTATATTTCCAAAATATTCAAACATCTTCTCCTCTGAAACCACTTGGCCAATCAAAGCCAAATTTTATGTGAAGCATCTATAGGATGGGGTAACCAATGTATATGTAAATAATCCAGGTCACATGACCAAGATGGCCGCCATGCCCATATATGGTAAAAACCCTTCAAAAATCTTCTTCTCCGGAACCGGTGGATCGATTTCAAAGAAACTTGGCATGAAGCATTTATGGCTAAAGTACTACAATGTGTATATAAATCATGACCCTTTGGAGACCTTGATCTGTTTGACGACAAGGTCAACATAGGTTGCCAATGTATTAGAATGGGGAAAACTGTTAACATGTCATTTGAAGGGAATAAATAAAATAGAAATTGGCAAATGGACAGAATATTGCTTATTCTGAAAACAAATGGCCCAAGGGCTTCATCTGCCCCTGCACTGGGGCTAAATACCATAATATTCAAACATGTTTATTTGCATATGTAGCAGATCTCAGGTGAGCGTTTACAGGACCATTGGTCCTCTGGTTTGGTGAACTCGTAGCATCTCGTAGAGAACTAGGCATATGTCTTCGGTTGTCGTACACAACTCTTCTCAACTCGCCATAACTCGTAGCTTGTCGTGGAAAGGCTACGAGAATTTTAAACGGTTTAAAATTCTCGTAGCAACTCGCCGTCTAAAAGTGGGCGGAGCATAACTCGTACTGATCTCGTAGCATATCGTACAGAACTCGTACAGAACTGGTACTAATGTCGTGGGTTGTCGCGCGTTCTCGGCGTCATCTCAAACTCGGCGAGTTACCTACGAGTTCCTACGATATACCACGACATTGACGGCGAGTTATCGCGAGTTGCTACGACATTCCTACAAGATCAGTACGAGTATCCACGACATCCGTACGACATACCACGAGTTGTCTACGAGTTTGCGCGAGTTGTGAAAACATAGCTGTACTTGGCTAACTTTTTCTACTGCCACTTTCATTGTAGACAGAACAAGCAACATCTTAAAACATTAGTGTATAGTTACTTCTAGAATGCCTCCTAGGAAGAAAAAAAAATGAACCGAAGACATCAAAAAAGGAAAATCTGGTGACAGTGATAGAGATACACCACCCCGGCTGTTGGCACCACGTCCTCCAACTGCAAAAAACACTTGCAGTTTTTGTAGCGATGGTTGAAGCCCAAGGGGGGGGGGGGGTGGGGAGGAGGGTACTCTGAAATTTTCTGTATACATAGGCGAGGCTGACTTTTTTGGAGTCAAAATTTTGAATTTCCATATTTTTGGGGGGGGGGGGGGGTTCAGAAAAAACTAGTTACTTTTTTGGGTAGTGAGCTTTTTATGGATATTTTTTTGGGGCCATGCCTTTTCTAAATTATGTTTTTGGGGTCATCTATAATTCTAAGTAACTTTTTGGGTTTTGCACATTTCTTGGGAAATCCCTTTATTTCTATAAAGATAAGAATTTTAGAGTGAAGCAATAGTGTTGTTTAAGAGGGGGGTTGTAGGCATCTGGCAGAGGAAGAGGGGTCACTTTGCCTCAAGTTGCCCACATGCCCAGTTAGTGGAACAACCCGGATGGTCAGGACTATATCTCTGCGCCCCATAGAAATCAAAAGAGTGTTTCGGGGATGGGGGTAAACATTATGGTTTCAGACCATCTTAAATGGGCTTTGCCCAGTTTTATATTTTCATATATCTTTTCTGTGCACTGGTGCAGAGTATTTTTAATTCATGTTTTGTACACAGAAATGTTATGTCTATTCAATTTTCGTGTCCGAATATGTCTTTCCTCCAGCACACAATAGCCGGATAATTGGTCTGAAACCATAATGGTTACCCCATCCCCGAAACACGCTTTTGATTTCTATGGGGGGCAGAGATATAGTTCTGACCATCCGGGTTGTTCCACTATATGGGCATGTGGGCAACTTGAGGCAAAGTAACCCCTCCTCTTCTGCCAGATGCCTACAAACCCCCTCTTAAACTTGCAGATGCCTACAAACCCCCTCTTAAACTTGGTTTTTACTTCCTAGTTCCTACATATACTAACTGTATTGTGACGTGTTCTGTTGGTTGGTTGATTTGGGATTTAACGTCCCACCAACAGCTGTGATAAAATTTCATCAATAGGCATAAAAAAGATGAATAAAAGTTCAAGTAATTTTTTGGGTATGCCTGATAGGACTGGTATTTTTTGGGGGGTGGTCAGTAAATCTCAGTAATTTTTTGGGTTTGGGGGTAGAAGCTGGGGCCTCGCCTATGTATCCACAAAAAATTACAGTACCCCCCCCCCCCCCACCCAGGGGTTCGAAGTGACATCTTTCTCTCTCGAGAACAAATGATATAATGACTCATGGGTCAGTGGTGGGTCACCTTTTGTCCCAAACATCATAAAAAGTCGTACTGAAGTCTTGCCTTGTTGTGGATACTCGAGTGAAACTCGTACGTTGTCGTACTATTCTCGTACAAATGTCGGGGTATATCGTAGTAAACTCGGGGTGACTCGTGAGTACTCGTGTAGAACTCGTACCAATTCGTAGCAACTCGTAGAAATGTCGTACGCTTCTCGTACTCGTCGCGGGTACTCTTACAGATGTCGTAGCAACTCGTGAAGACTCGCAGAAATCTAGTTAAATTTCAAAATTTATCTCGTAGAGATGTCGTGCAGAACTCGTAGGTCATTTTTTACGTAAAACTTTTCTACAAAACTCGTGGCAACTCGCGCGACAAGCGGCGAGTTTTAACTCGTACTAACTCGTAGCATGTCGTAGCTCAAACTCGGGAGTATGTGACAGGCCCTTAAGAAAGCAAAACTTGATACCGACAGCTTGTTGTTGACTTAATACTCTTGGGAAATTCAAGATGATATTTTTATAGAGCACAGAATTTCAACTGGTCACTGCCTATAATGGTAAAATAAGGCTGAGCAAGATATTTTTCTCGCATGTAAATTTTCATATTTTTTAGTGGGATAATTATCTTCTTCAATGAGATGAGTGAGAAAGTGTTACAACTTTTAAAGCTATTATGCTGTACTTTAGAATTTAAAAAATACGAGTCCTTTTATTAGATGCTTAGAGTCTTTAGCTCTAGTTAATGCCCTTCAAAAGCCCTTGGAACTTAATAACAAGTTTGTAACAAAGTTTTGTCACGTTTCAGGGAAGTTTAGAAGATCTTTTAGCCAATGACGCTGTGAGACTTGGCTGGGATTTCAAATATTCTTTGCTAAAAGACATCTGTAGAGGAATGGATTACTTACACAGATCGTTACTAGTTTCTCACGGAAGATTAAAGTCGACAAACTGTCTAGTTGATAACAGGTGGACATGTAAAATTGCAGGTCAGATTTTGTTACTGTATTTAGAAATATTTCTCTTTAAATTATCTGATAGCACTATGGTCCAAGAATGCATAATACTAGGCTCAACTTGTAGTTTCAGAGAAGCTGTTTTCTGTTGCGGCGGAACCATCATAAATTAAAGCATTGTTTATTCACAAAAGTTCAATTTATTACACTGCAAAAATTAGAGTATTGAATTATAAAAGTGACATGTCCATTAAGTTGGTTTGGATTAGGCCACACCAAATAAATTAATAGATTCTCATCCAAATATTTGAAAATTCTGGGGTGGGCGGATGGATTTTATTTTTTATTTTGGGGCATCCAATTTGACTGTCTTCAAGGCCTAGTGCCTTTAAAATTTTATTTGATTTTTGAATTAAAAGACGCACTGGCAATTAAATAAATGAATTTTTTACATTATCTTGACTTTTTAGTGAAACATATATATATATATATATATATATATATATATATTTTTGTTCTTTTCCAACCAAAATAAAAAATGATTTTGAAGAGTTTGAACAGGGGTGGGTGGGAATGAGAATCTGCTAATTTATTTGGTGTGGCCTTATAGCCAAAACATTTTAATGTCAGTATTCTAGATGAATGTTGAACTTCATGCACTGTGGGGTATAAGGGATATATATTGAAATTATTACAAGTACATGTCATCTTGATGGTTTATTTCAGGTTTTGGACTGCCAACTATCAGGCGAGATGGACCGAGGAAAGAAATTCCAGGAAAGGAAGAAGAAGAGCAAAATCCTTTGAGGTGAGATTTATTTTTTGATGCTTTGTTGAACCGTAAAGGTGCAGAGTTATTCCAGGTTGGGGATCAAAAAGGGTTTGAATTCACATGGCGCGGGGGTGTCCTTAAAAAAGGCACATTTAGTTTACATTCCTTATAGCAAATAATGAAATTTATTTTGTTTAAAATATTTCATAACGTTGATGTGTTCCTTCTTTTAAATATGAACATAGATATTTCATGTTACTGGTCTTTACTCGTATAAACCATCTGTATGTTTTGTTTTACTGTAGGAATTTATTCTGGACCTCACCAGAGCTGTTAGTGAATATTACATGCATTGATGATGTGGGGATTGGTACTCAAGCAGGAGATGCTTACTCGTAAGTAATCATGTGGTTTTTCACTAACAATAAAGAGAATTGATGGTTATTCAAAGTTAAGAAGTGCATGTAAAAAATCTTGATCTGATATTTGGAGGAATGAAAAAACAAAAACAAAAAAAAAAAAACAAAAAAAAAAAAAAAAACTACCTTTGCCAATATTGTGGGAAGGTGTTAACTCTTATAAATTAAGAAGTTTTCCAAAATTAACAAAATGAAATGGACCTGGTAAGGTTTTCTTTCCAAATATTGATCACTATTCCAAGACTTAAAACCTGCTACCTTGTAGCTGATCTATGCCTAGGTCTTTGATAAATAAAAACAATGATTCTGAGCTTCTTGCACCCAAAGCCTTAAATCATCAGCGGCCATACACCCAGTTTGAGCTAGACTGGGATTGCAAACCCTGAAGGCAGATTTTCTTTCATACTGCTCTTATAATAGGAGCAGCTGCGTGAGAAAACCAACAAGTTGCATATGCGAAAACAAAGGCGCAGACCAGCTTCGCAGTAACCGCGAAGCTGATCACGCCTTTGTTTTCGCTACACGGACAGTACACTTCTTCTTCTTCTTAAATCTGAAATTTCAACCTCTTCTGTGACTGTACAGCTCGGTTTGTGTCAGACCTGGTGGGAAACCACATTGTTGGTTTTTCCACGAGGTGGCTTATATGCTGATCATATTTTTCGCCATCATTTTCAGATTTGCTATCATCATGACTGAGGTTATAGCCAGAGAGGAACCTTATTCTAATGAAGTTGTCAATCTCACAGTTGAAGAAATTATACAGCTTGTCAGGGACAAGAATGCTCCATCTGCTGCCAAAGCTAAGAGGGTAAGAAGAATTTAAATAGAACCTTGGTTATGATAACCTTGAGAACCTTGGTTCACTCCATATAATACTCTTTTATGAGGTGTATGGAGTATCTGGCAGATTCAGATAAGGAAGTCTGGTCCAATAATTATAGAGCCAGGATTCATTGTCCATTAATATTCATTATCATAATTGTGACTACTGTCTAAACACCATCTTCCAGAAACTGCATTTTTCAAAATCTCACTTTTCTGAAAGATATCAAGAAAAATGACCATGTCACCATAAGTGCCACAAAAATTTTGAAAATCGGTTAACAAATAAAAATTGTATGCCAGATAATAATTTTGGATAGGGCTTTTTCCATTGTAAAAATGCCAGTAAGGGAAGTAACTTTTCCCCGGGAAAAATCTAAGTTGATTATTTTTCATTTAAAATGTGCCAAACCACAACAGAATTGTATTGTATGCATAGCTGAGCACCAGACTCTTAAAATTATTCCACAGATTCGCTTTATTTTCAATTTTCAGGTGTATAGATTACCTCCCTTGCACATGCAAAAGGCCTATTTAAAATAATTTTTGGGCATAATTATTGTACTCAAATGAACCGATTTTCAAAATTTTTGCGCCACTTTTTATGACTTTTGGGTTGCAAAAACATAGTCTTATTTTTAGCTCACCTGAGCCGTTAGGCTCACAAGGTGAGCTTATAGGATGGCCATGATCTGTCGTCCGTCCGTCCGTCGTCAACCATTTTCAAAGATCTTCTTCTCTGAAACCGCTTGGCCAAAGCCAAATTTTATAGGAAGGGGGAACCAATGTGTTTATAAAGAATCCAGGTCACATGACCAAGATGGCCGCCATGCCCATATATGGTAAAAACTCTTCAAAATTCTTCTCCGGAACCACTGGACCGATTTCAACAAAACTTGGCATGAAGCATTGAGGACTAGAGTACTACAATGTGTTTATAAATTATGACCTTTGGATGACCTTGACCTATTTTACGGCAAGGTCAACATAGGTCGCCCATGCATTTGAATGGGGAAAATTGTTAAAATGTCATTTGAAAGGCAAATCTTGCAGGAAATGGGCTAATGGACTGAAGGTAGGTAATTCTGAAAAAAATTTGGACCCCAGGGGTTGGTCTGCCCCCACCCCGGGGCAATATACATGTATATTACAAAAATATTCAAAGATCTTCTCTGAAACCACTTGGTCAATCAAAGCCAAATTTTATATGAAGCATCTATGGGAAGGGGGAATCAATGTGTTTATAAATAATCCAGGTCACATGACCAAGATGGCCACCATGCACATATATGGTAAAAACCCTTCAAAATTCTTCTCCGGAACCACTAGACCAATTTCAATGAAACTTGGCATGAAGCATTGTGGACTAGAGTACTACAATGTGTTTATAAATTATGACCTTTGGATGACCTTGACCTATTTTACGGCAAGGTCAACATAGGTCGCCCATGCATTTGAATGGGGAAAATTGTTAAAATGTCATTTGAAAGGCAAATCTTGCAGGAAATGGGCAAATGGACTGAAGGTAGGTAATTCTGAAAAAAATTTGGACCCCAGGGGTTAGTCTGCCCCCACCCCGGGGCAATATACATGTATATTACAAAAATATTCAAAGATCTTCTTCTCTGAAACCACTTGGCCAATCAAAGCCCAATTTTATAGGAAGCATCTATGGGAAGTGGGAATCAATGTGTTTATAAATAATCCAGGTCACATGACCAAGATGGCCGCCAAGCCCATATATGGTAAAAACCCTTTAAAATTATTCTTCTCCTGAACCAATGGTCCGATTTCAACAAAACTTGGCATGAAGCATTGGGGACTAAAGTACTACAATGTGTTCATAAATTATGACCTTTGGATGACCTTGACCTATTTTATGGCAAGGTCAACATAGGTCGCCAATGCATTTGAATGGGGAAAACTTTTAAAATGCCATTTAAAGTGAAAGTCTTGCAGGAAATGGGCAGTAGGACTGAATATTAATGATTCTGAAAAAATTGGACCCCAGGGGCTCATTTGCCCCAGCCCCGGACTAGAGTACTACAATGTGTTTATAAATTATGACCTTTGGATGACCTTGACCTATGTTACGGCAAGGTCAACATAGGTCGCCCATGCATTTGACTGGGGAAAATTGTTAAAATGTCATTTGAAAGGCAAATCTTGCAGGAAATGGGCTAATGGACTGAAGGTAGGTAATTCTGAAAAAAAATTGGACCCCAGGGGTTGGTCTGCCCCCACCCCGGGGCAATATACATGTATATTACAAAAATATTCAAAGATCTTCTCTGAAACCACTTTGCCAATCAAAGCCAAATTTTATATGAAGCATCTATGGGAAGGGGGAATCAATGTGTTTATAAATAATCCAGGTCACATGACCAAGATGGCCACCATGCCCATATATGGTAAAAACCCTTCAAAATTCTTCTCCGGAACCACTAGACCAATTTCAATGAAACTTGGCATGAAGCATTGGGGACTAGAGTACTACAATGTGTTTATAAATTATGACCTTTGGATGACCTTGACCTATTTTACGGCAAGGTCAACATAGGTCGCCCATGCATTTGAATGGGGAAAATTGTTAAAATGTCATTTGAAAGGCAAATCTTGCAGGAAATGGGCAAATGGACTGAAGGTAGGTAATTCTGAAAAAAATTTGGACCCCAGGGGTTGGTCTGCCCCCACCCCGGGGCAATATACATGTATATTACAAAAATATTCAAAGATCTTCTTCTCTGAAACCACTTGGCCAATCAAAGCCCAATTTTATAGGAAGCATCTATGGGAAGTGGGAATCAATGTGTTTATAAATAATCCAGGTCACATGACCAAGATGGCCGCCAAGCCCATATATGGTAAAAACCCTTTAAAATTCTTCTTCTCCTGAACCAATGGACCGATTTCAACAAAACTTGGCATGAAGCATTGGGGACTAAAGTACTACAATGTGTTCATAAATTATGACCTTTGGATGACCTTGACCTATTTTACGGCAAGGTCAACATAGGTCGCCAATGCATTTGAATGGGGAAAACTTTTAAAATGCCATTTAAAGTGAAAGTCTTGCAGGAAATGGGCAGTAGGACTGAATATTAATGATTCTGAAAAAATTGGACCCCAGGGGCTCATTTGCCCCAGCCCCGGGGCTTTATACATGTATGTTACCATAATATTCAAACATCTTCTCCTCTGAAACCGCTTGGCCAATCAAAGCCAAATTTCATGTGAAGCATCTATAGAAAGGGGGAATCAATGTATATATAAATAATCAAGGTCACATGACCAAGATGGCCGCTATGACCCTTCAAAAATCTTCTTCTCCAGAACCGGTGGACCGATTTCGAAGAAACTTGTTCAGACGGTAGTAGTATTGTAAAAGAAAGTGTTCTGACTTTGATACCAGCGAAGTAGCATCATCAAAGGGCTCCTTGTCATATCCAGACACAATTTTGGTGACTCGAAAGATTTTTGAAAACTAAATATTAAATGGCCAAACACAGAAATATTTGTCTTGGAAGTTTTATTTTACCTATAAAATGAGATTTGAACTCAGATTTTAATTGCATAACTTTCAGCCGATGTTGTTTGCTTACTTCAAACTTGACATGATAATAAAACATTAATTCCTGCAACTAATGTTTACAGAGATGGTATGAGAGTGGTGGTGATACAACAAAATTATTCCGTCCCAAGATAGACGATCAACATCTGCCAGAGGCATATAATGCAAAGGCAGGATTGAGAAAGGTATGTCACATCTTTTAGTTTCATAATAAGAATAGATAATGGAAGGTTTCAAAATTTTGCTATTTTGTACTTCGTCTTGAGCTACCAGCAATTTTAAGCATAATGTTAAAAGAAGTTCAAAGAAGTTTTTTTTTTTGCGGTACCAAGCAAACAAAACTGTTCCTATTTAGAGGAATCTTGAAAAATGAAATAAAAAAAAAAAAAAATCTAAATCACTCCTGGTGCCCCTTAAAATTCTAGTGTACAGAGTCTGCTGACCCAATGATAATGATGGGGGAAAGTCCATCGTCACAAAAGATATTAACACTAATTACGTTATTTCCTTTTTCTTCAGTTATGTGAGCAGAATTGGAGTGAATCTCCAGAGAACAGATTATCATTCAGACAGAATTTAGACAGACTAAATGAAATCCACCCCATCAAGGGCGAGCTCATTGACAACTTGGTCAACATGGTAAGAAAAATACACAATATTATAGATGGTACCTGAATAAGCACCTCACCTCTGGTTATGTGGAGGAAAAGACAGTTTCAGGGTTCCCACTGAACTTCGAAATGGAAGGTATGCTGGCTTAATTTTCTTAGTTTTATACCCCCTATTTGTAGGCCTGTATAAAAAAGGTTGGCAAATTTTGGTGGTACATGACAATTTTTTTTTGGGTAAAACCTCAACAGAGGGTAAATGGGAACCCCGAGTTTGAAGCAGCACTCACAACTGCACGGTATTGTTTCTATGATATGTATCTGTCTTTGTCCCAGACTGCATAAGCTGTTACTATAGCTGTCTACCGAATGTAAAATGAAATTTCATCTAATCTAGAAAAATGATCAAAAAGTTGAAAAATCAGGGAATGTCAATGATTAGCAAGCAAATATTGTATCACCATCTGCCTCCTTCCTGATCTTGGCATGCTGCAAGTTTGGTGTCAGAGATTGTATGAAAATTTTAAAATGCATAATTTCAGATTTTACAATGAATACTTTGAGCCGTCTCTTGAATAATCAGCTGTAATATGAATACTTTATTCCTTCTGTAGCTTGAGAAGTACTCCAGTAACTTGGAGGCTATAGTTGCGGACAGAACAAAGGAATTGATGGTAGAGAAGGCGAAGACAGAACAGCTGGTCAGTCAGATGTTACCCAAGAAGGTCGTAGAGGATTTGAAACACGGCCGAGCTGTAGAGCCAGAGAGCTTCGAATGTGTCACCATTTTCTTCAGGTATAAATCAAACAGAATATATCATTTTCTGAAAATTTCAAATATAATAGTAAACCAACAAGCTCTTTCTTTCAGAGATACTTCACTTCAAAGTCAAGTTTTAGATAATTCCTTGTTGCTTTCACATGTTTAAAATATTTTGCACAAATGGCTGAATTTCTTGGCCAAACCCCTTCTGCATGGACAGTTTGTTAATGCTAGGACAGTTCTTTGTATGTTTGAATCATTTGTTGTCCCTTTTTCAGTGATTTGGTAGGATTTACAGCCATTGCCAAAGAAAGCACCCCACTTCAAGTTGTAGATCTTCTCAATGACTTGTATACAACATTTGATGCTATTCTCGACAACTATGATGTCTACAAAGTAGAAACCATTGGTGACGCTTGTAAGTTTCATCACACTCATAATCTTGATACACTTTGCAAGATGATACTTCAGTTGTTTGATTATTGAATGGTGCATTACTCGAAGTACTTGTATACAGTAGGCCTTGTGGTAGAGCTTGGAACTCTGAATCAAGAGGCCCTGGGTTTGAACCCCACAAGACACATCAACTTTCTATGGTACTGGGAACCCAGGTGGTTCTCATGTCCGGACATGACTAAAAATTGTTGATTGGGACATTAAACCATAAAACAAACAAACAAACAAAATGGTATATAGCATAGAAAGATACTACTTTAAAAAGATAATTTTAGTATTCAAGTTGCCAGAGATGTTTTTGAATGTCATTCATGATTGATATCATAACACAAGAGCACAGAACACAAGAGTATCATCTAAAATAGTTTCTTTTTGTCTGCAGGAACTATTGTCAGGTAATTCTTTAAATGTATCAACTACACGGTAGGTAACCAAAACGGATCCTTTCAGAGGAAATATGCATTTCCTGTTCCTTTCGGAGGAAGGGACGGTTCCTTTCAGAGGAAATTGGTAGACGAAGACTTTTAGACGCTAGAAACATAATCAACCGTTGGGTGATATCCTCAGATAAATAGTCCACGTAAGGCACAACAAAATGAATTTGGTAGCTGAAGCGAAAATTCGCAATGTGCTTCTTTGTTTTCGCCGTTTTAAATGAAATAAGTACCATTCTTTAAGAATGCGACAGTACAGGCTGCACTCAAACCGCTTTTTTAATCGCAAATGAAGATATTTGCAACGAAATGTCTTCGAAATACAGTATGAAATATATTTTTTGTACTACCACACAGTAAAACCCAATCAAAATACACTAATTCGCTCACAAAAAGTAAAATATTAACTATCACCAGAAAGTCATGTAGAAACGGATCCTTTCGGAGCACACCTGAAGTTGTATTTTTTGGGCACCAGCTGTGATCAGAGTATCTGGCACCGGATTTTACCACTAAAGCATATCTTGATGGCATATTGACTAGCTATTCTTTTCTGTAAGATCTTTTATAGCCACTGATACCGTCATTCCATTCAAGTTGCCGCAAAATCCTAAATGCGCCAATCAAGGAGAAAACAAATCATTTGTGTGATTTGTGTGTAGACACCTACAATCCAGCAATACCGTCCAGTGGGTCCCTAAGGCATGCTCCACGAAAGGCTTGATCAAAACCATGAAATGGTAGAATTACTTCCTTGTGTACCGAAAAATAAACATTTAAGGGGCTGTGCATTTAGTCTTATTGCCATATTTTCTAGTTGCACTGTCTAGCAAACCTGCACTTCGTGACCTCGCTCCTTTAGTTGCATTTAAACAAAAGTCGAACCGATTGTGGATTTTGTAACTTTACCTGTAGCTGCATTATTTTCGTGTTAATCGTGTGTTTTGTTTTATTATTATTTTAGCAGCAGCAAAAAACTTCCAGTAAAAACATTAAATAGCCTACAAAACTAGTAAAATCAAACGATTTTCGGCTTTGAGTCGCTAATTCTACTATTGTTTCCCCTGATCTATTTATAGACATATGCAGTTCCTGGACCTTATTTATTTACTTCTTGTCCTTAAAGTTTACAAATAAAAACTTGTTTGTTACAATGCGGAATGCTTACGTATTAAAAAGAATTTGGAGTAATGAAAATATCATAAAGTGTTCTTTTTTCCGACCTTATTTTTGACAAACTAGCAGAAACACTCTTAATTTTACACGTCTAAGTTGTTTACAGTACATAGTTGTAGTATCAAACATTTTGTTACCCGTCATCATTTTCGGTGATTGAAAGAATAGTAACCGTCTGAAGTGGTATCATCATGTGAAGATAATGCATGTAAGCACATTTACTCCTGAAGGATCCATAGCCTCAGCTCTGAAAGGATCCTGTGTCTGTCTCCTTGAGGAACTGTTACCACCAACAGAAGTTGTTTTTCACGTTTATTTATCAAGTACAAGTATATTAGTAATAATAATATTACCACTTTATTCATTTAATTTCAGATTGGCAAATACAATATCTAGGGACAAGAAGTGCTAAAACGTTTTGATCAATGACATTTTCCCAAATATTTAAGGGTTTTCGCCTGCCTGTCATCACAAAAAGCAGTTCTCGGCCAACATTTTTATCTCGAAAACAATTACGAAATGGTTGTGCACATAAAGAAAGCGCTGAGATTGTACCTTGATTACAACGTCATTACGTGCACACACGTTTTGCACTTATTGTTCACGATAAAACCTCAAAAAATCGTTTCTCTAAACACAACGACGTCGATATTGACGATTTCCTCTGAAAGGAACCATCCCTTCATCCGAAAGGAACCGGCAACGCACATTTCCTCTGAAAGGATCCGTTTTGGTTACCTACCATGAACTAGTGCTCACTTTTTCCCCTTGTATGGGACCAGGGAGTAGAATTAGTTTTTGTTGCATGCTTGTGTTTTGTCAGTGTCATCCCCCAACCCCTCAATCCTGTTTAACTTCAACATTTGTAATCAGAATCTTTGTGTTTGAATGCTAGCTATAGTGTAACACCCTCTTAGCTTTGGCTATTCTTGCTTGCTAACTGTAATGTCCAAATAATTTTTGATAAACTAACAGTACAATATAGATTTTTACTAACACCTCTAACTTGTATGCATGTTATGTTAACATAGATTAAGACAGCCTTTCCAATTTTATGTAAACCTAATGCCAGCATTGCGATCTAAAAATAAAAGCTCCAGGAATCATTATTATAAATTTCTAAGAAGACAAAAAGGGTGTCTTCATTTTAAAGGGAGATAATCAAAAAATACAATATCCAGGGAATTTTAAGATTTTTCCAAGGAAACGGTTTTTGAAAATATTTTTCTTTTTTTTTTTTTTGATTCAGTTTTACGTCCCTTTCAAGCTTTTTCATATCGAGATGAATCAATCGGTAGGTGGGGCGAAAACCGGAGTACCCGGGGAAAAACCACCTGACACACCCGCAAACAGAACATGGCTTGTCTCACATATGAATTCGTGCCCCGTGCGAGGCTCGAACCTACATCGGTGAGATGATCGAATGATCAAGAGCACTGAAGTCAGCGACCTTAACCACTCGGCCACGGGGGCCGCCCGTTTTTAGCTCGCCTGTACGAAAGTACAGGAAGATGTACGAAAGTACAGGAAGAGCTATTGCAGTCACCCCGGCGTCGGCGTTAGCGTTAGCGTCGGCGTTGCTCAAAATGTTAAAATTTTTGGTTAAAGTTTTTATAAGTCTATATCTCTTGAAGTTGTTGATGGATCAGGTTGATACTTTGCATGTTGGTAGATATTGGTCTGAAGTTTTATGCTGTACCATCATGACCCACCTGGGTGACCTTGAAGTCAAGGTCACGGATTTAGAAATTTTTTGTTAAAGTTTTTGGTTAAAGTTTTTATAAGTCTGTATCTCTTGAAGGTGTTGATGGATCAGGTTAATACTTTGCATGTTGGTAGATATTGGTCTGATGTTTTATTCTGTACCATCACGACCCACCTGAGTGACCTTGAGGTCAAGGTTACAGACTTAGAAATTTTCTGTTAGAGTTTTTGGTTAAAATTTTTATTATAAGTCTATATCTCTTGGATATGTAGATGGATGAAGTTGATACTTTGCATGTTGGTAGATATTGGACTGAAGTTTTATGCTGTACCATCATGACCCACCTGAGTGACCTTGAGTTCAAGGTCACAGACTTTTGTTATGTTTTATGTTAAAGCTTTTGCTTAAACAGGGTTCGCACAGGCTTGAAAAGTACTTGAAAAGTACTTGAAAATGAAGGGCTGTCTTGAAAAGTACTTGAAAACCAAATTTGCCTTGAAAAGTGCTTGGAAATTAGCCATTGGCCTTGAAAAGCACTTGAATTTCACTTATTCCGGTATTCCAGACAATTAGATTCGGTTTCAAAATCAAATGTTAGCATTTAAGAACAAGTTCGGCACGTTTGAATACAAAAAGATCGGCGAGAGCGCCATAATGAAAGAATAGGCCGAATGTGTAGGGCGCGAATCGGTAATTGAGTTGCTTCCCTTGCGAAAATGGTCGCGAAAATTTGGGCCGAAAATATATGGAGCGAATCGGCTCGTACCGTAATTGAGTTGCTTCCCTTGAGGAATGGTTCACGATTTGTTGCATCTGTTTTATCGGCAGTGAAAATCCATGATGGCAGAATACAGACTAAGCGGAACCAAAATGACGTCGAAATGATATTTTTTCGAGCACAAATTTAATTTCAACATTTCTCAACGAAATGGGAAAGTGCGTGTACAGCAGACTGGCCGAAACGTTATCCTTGGGTCAAGGAAACGGACAATAAACACAAGGCACATTGTCGTGCATGTAATAAAGATATCGATGTGGCTCAAATGGGCGAAAGTGCTTTGCGTTCACAGGCGAGTGGAGATAGACATAAGAAACATGAGCAGTCTTTATCTGGGACTTTCACAAACTTCTTTATCAAGAAGGAAACTAAAGTTAAGACAGAAACCTCTACTACAGCATCCACCCAAAGTGACAACACAAGTGACAATATAATGATATCCCCACCCCCAAAAGCTAGTGTTGCTGGGCCCAGTGTTTCGATTATTGATAAATATGTGTAAGTATTTCTCAATAATAAGTCCTTGAAAATGGTAAGATTTGTCCTTGAAAAGTCCTTGAAAAGTCCTTGAATTTTACTTGGCCTTGCTTGTATGAACCCTGTTAAAGTGTTTTGAACTGTATATTGCTGGAACAGATGGATGGATCTAGTTGATACTTTGCTGTTAGATATTATTCTTTTATTATGCTGTAGCATCTTGACTCACCTGTGGTCAAGGTCACAGACTTAGATTTTAGGTTATAAGTCTATATCAAATATGTAGATGGATCAAGTTGAACTTAGCATGTTGGTAGATATTGGTCTGAAGTTTTATGCTGTACCATCATGACCCACCTGAGTGACATTTAGGTCGATGTCTTTGGTCATAGATTTAATAGATTTAGTGGCAAAGCACAAGTCAGGCGAGCTACGCAGTCCTGCGACAGCTCTTATTGAAAATATGTTGAACCCTTTGTAATTAGAGGATATCACATTTGACCAGATCTTGTGAGAATTCACAGGACCATTAGTCCTCTGGTTTGCTAATACGTGGAATATATTTGAACTTGTGTGTTTCAGACATGGTGGTAAGTGGACTGCCAATCAGAAACGGAGATCTGCACGCGGGTGAGATTGCCTCTGTGTCTCTGGACCTGCTGTCGTCCATGTGTGACTTCAAGATCAGACATATGCCAGGAACTATACTGCAGCTCCGTATTGGAATGCATTCTGGTAGGTACCATTGTCTGTAACGATCATTTACTATGACAGAAGATCTGCGCTGGACCGGAAAGAGTGGGTAATTTCAAACCATCCAGACATTGGTTTAGTTGGGTAATAATAATAATTTCAAGCACATTTTGGGTGTCATGACATCTCAATGTTTCAAAATGGAGGCAATGTCCAGACATGACCATAATTGTTGACTGGGATGTTAAGCAACAAATCAAACATCCAAAGTTCTATTTCTATTTCAGGACCCTGTGTGGCTGGTGTGGTAGGATTGAAGATGCCCAGATATTGTCTCTTTGGAGACACTGTGAACACAGCTTCTCGTATGGAGTCCAGTTCTATGGGTAAGATACTGTAAATTCCGAAATTTTTGCGTGACTTATTTCTTGATTTTTCTCTATCCAAATTTAATTATTAGTGATTTCTTGAATTTGCAAATGAGTACTTTTGCAGTCTATAAAGCTTATATGACTCTTTAATTATTAGCAAGAACTTTGAATTCTTAATCACAAGACAAATTTGTGAATATTGGCTGAAAATAAGGACTGTCGAACATTTCTGAATTTACAGTAACAGCAAGTTCTTTTATAAAGTTGTGAGTGCATTTTAGAAATCATATTATGTAAAACAATGCCCTGGAATGAAAGTACATGTATCTAGAACTGACATTTCTAGATGTGCTTTCGTTGTCAGAGGTCAAAGACAAAGACCCTTGTTTTTTCACTGCCAGAATTGCACAAATGTATTATGATAGAAGTTCCTAGACCAAAGTCATCAAATGTGGTTGTGATCTGGTCTTGAACCAAGCCTCAAAGTAAAATTTTGTAGAAAACTTTAAAGGAAAATCCTGTCAGATTTCATTCATATTTTATTTCAGCTTTGAGAATTCATATGAGTGAACACACAGCCAACATCTTGTTTAAACTTGGAGGCTATCATCTAGATTGCCGGGGAGAGAGAGAAGTTAAGGTATGGTAGAATGTAGGATTTGGTGATAGATGAATAGCATCAAATACAATTTCTGTATTTCTTTGTCAAGAATTTCAGGCATCTAGCTTCTCCAGAAGCCTATTGGCATGAATGAATTGAATTGACGTGTATGTATCTGGTCATGATGCCAATCATGGATAAGATGTACCAGGTTTGAAATGCAACATCTGTAACCCTAGTATGTGCAGTTTGATCTGTTTAAAAAATTTTTCTTTCTTTCTTTTTTTTCTTTTTTTTTTTTTTTTTTTTTTTTTTCACGTTTGGTCTACTGCAATTTCAGATTGATCTGGATAAAAAAAAAATTCAAGCATCTGAAAATTAAGACAGAGAAAGTTTTATGATTTATTGTTCTCATGATCACAATTTTTCCATTTCATTCTAGGGTAAGGGCACAATGACCACCTACTGGTTGGAGGGCAAGGACGGCTTTGAGAAACCACTGCCTGGAAGAGAACTAGCTGTGTCGGCATCCAAACACGAGTTCAAGTAGCGAGGAAAACAGAATATTTCAGAAGCTTAAGCCTCAAGTGAATCTATAGTCTCAAGTTGTAGTTCTTATGTTTAGTGTCATAGAAATGGACTATGTTATACACTGAGATTTTCATATATCATAGAATGAAATTCTATGCTGAAATATGTTTCGTGTAAAAACTTTCTGAATGATGCGTTAATGTTAGCATGTTTGTGTGAAAAAGTTTTAAGGATGTTGTTTCTAAACCTACATTGTTTTAAAAGTTTATTAATATTTGATAAATATGCATGTATTCGAGTATATCTGAATGAAGAACATAATTCCTTAAAAGTGGATTTTTTTTTTCTCAAAAGAGATATGTAGAGCTTTGATCCAGTTGTGGGTTATTTGGTTTGATACAATTATTTCGTCCGTCGGGTGTCAAAACCTCGTAATTCGACTTTTTGCCAAAACGCTTTTTTTATATCGCGGGAATAATAGACATGAGGCGCACATTCTGTCAAAATATCGTAGTCCTAGGCCAATCAGAACACAGAAAAAATCAACAAAATCGCTTGTGTTACGAGTATTTGTAATCTGTAATATGAATTTTTGTAAATAGTATTAAATCTGAATTTCATAAACATTGAAAGTACCTATCAAAAATTAAGTTTTTTCTCTCTCCTGAAAAGTTGGAAAATCGCAGATACGAGGTTTTGGTACCCGACCGACGATTTAGGAAATCTGGAATGACAAACAGACTGGGACGCGTCTTAGGTAGATGCAGCCATATGTTATCATTCCAGATTTTTCACCTGTTTAATTCAACAAGAGCTATATGTATTTCCTACAAAAGATCATTTTAAAACTGAATTCAAGCTGGATAAGCTGTCAAAGTCCCCCCAGCAACAGAATAAAGACTTGCTTAAAGCAAGTCTTTATTCTGTTGCTGGGTGGGGACTTTGACTATTAAAATTCAAACTGGATTGTTAATTCTCGAGTCTGGAAATGGAGGAAATGGTAATCTTGTACAAAGGAACAATATTTTAGGTTCGGTTTAAAATGAATAGGTCTAGGACTTTGTTCTGGTCTGGGCCTTAGTTCTGGTGCTTGGAGGATATGGTAATCTTCTACCGAAGAACCATTTTAGACTGAATTTAAAATGTATGTCTCAGCCTTACAAGACTTTGTTCTGGTGCTGGAAGCAGGTGGAAACACATTTTACATGTTTAAAACAATACTTGTTGATACTGTGCTATGAATAGTGGTTATGGGCATACAGCCAAAGAGATCTTCAATGCTGTCAACGTAAGGTTGGGCCTGAGAAGAGCTTTTTAGACTCCCATGCTGTTTCATTCATAGCAAGTTCAACAAGACAGTATGACTACTGCAACAGTGCAACCCTAAAAGCAAATGTATCTACTTGAATTGAAACTACAGCCCAAATTGGCTGAATTGCTGCTTTTCTAGCACCCATTTCAAATTGCTTGCTATCATCCTGTATCATAAGGGGCTATGATCAGATCAGTAAAAGACCATATGGTAATAGAACCTCCATTAATATCACATTCCAGTTCAAATTTTCTGGCACCAAAAATATAACTGCAAAAATGGCTGACTCAAATGAATAGGACTTGCAGTACCAAAAAGGTTTTCCATTGAATTATCATAATGTAAATGCATGTTGATTGTTGACCTCTTCTAAATTGAAACCTTGCTTTTAATGACATAATGGTGGTTCTGTGATTTTTTTGCCATAGATGACACTGGCATGTTTTTCATTTTAAAATGTTGTTTAGTGCTTTCACAATCGTGTCAAGCCTTGTGAAACTAACCACTTCTGGAAATCATAGCTTGCCATTTGCCAGCCATTTTAAGAAGATTTTTTTTTTTCTTAAAAGTTAAGTTTGAATACAAGAGCTCAGCTGTGTTTCCCAAGAATTGTTGGTCTGTGACCATAGGCTTTGACCTTGTTTAGTTGTTACTGTTAACAAAACTGATTGTTTTTCTGCCGCTTTGGGGATTCCTTGTGAACTTGGTTCATTTATATAGTGGTCTTGCTTTGATGCATTGTTTCATGATTGTTCTGAAAATCTGGCTGTCAAAAGAACAAGTCTTGAGCTGCAGCACAACATTAGTGTTGTCAATCATAAATGCCAGATTCTTAGAGGGAAAAGTTTGCAGCCGAAATGATTGCTGTGAAAAATTGAGTCAAAACATGACGAAACTTGCAAAAAAAAGAGATTTTTTTCTAACATCAGTTAGATTTTGTTTGATCAAGTTTTGATCATCGTAAGATATGAGGTGGGAAAGGAAGCAAGACTACTTAAATGATCAAACTGGTGTTGTTTCTATATGCCAGTTTGTGATGTGGCCAGGTACTGGGTTGATTTCCAGAGCTTTTGAGTTAATGATCAGTTTTATGGTGGTAAAATATCATGTCACTGTGTTTAGCTTGATACTGTTGCAGTGTTCCCTTTAACAAGTCTTTTTCAAGAATGGCTGACCCGTTTGGTTCAGTTGGTAGTTCCTTGTGTCTAGGGTTGGAATCCCACAACTGACAAATATTTTCATTTAGACCATGAAGTGTTTGCTAAAGGCAATCTCTGTACTGATCTAAGTGGGACAGGAGTCAGTTATTGGTGAAAAAAAAATAGGAATGAGTACTGGTTCACCACATAGAGTAAACCTACACAGGAAAAGTTTTAGTTTTCTACATACCTCGGACGTTAAACAACAAATTTAACCTGATGCTATGAAAACAAAAAAACTTCCTGTAAATTGTCAATAATGTATGACTGTTTTGTAACATTTGCCATTCAAAGTCCTGTTTATATGATCAAGTTAAGCATGTGATGAACCCCTTCTCCTACAACTATTTTTATACCAAAACAATTTGGCTTTCTTTTAGCTTTTTGATCACACTATAGCTGATGACACTTAGAATGACTGCCCCTAGGATATACGGCCCATGGCTGTGCTGAATGGTGGTCCTTCTGAGGATAGGCTGTAAAGTTGGCTAAAGATTAGACTTAAAACGTTAAAAAAAAATGAATTCTTCAGTTTGTAGGATGAAACAATGATCATGCATAATTTGTGATGGCAGCATATGCAACAGTTGAGCAACATATTGTTGGCGTGTAATGCAAACTGTTATATGTATGTGTTGTACTGGTACTTGAATTTCCATGTAATATCAAATTGTCGGATATATGAACCTGCATGCAAAGAGGTGAAAAGTCATTGTATAGATGATTACTTTTGAAAAAAGAGCAAAGCAAATGTCTAGGCTTGCAAAGTTCTATACTTCACTTGCCATTGAGATCAAGAGACATGCAGATGCAACCAGGTTTTATGAAGACTTGTTGATCATGGATTCAAGTATGTTGTTATATTTGTTCACAAAAATCTATTAAAAAATAATAAAAAATATAAAATAACTGTAAAAATATATAGACACTCGTAGAGGTGATAAGAAAATTGCTGTTAGATGTTTTTCAGAAACAGATTTACAACTTTGTAAAAGTTACTAAAACTGAAATAAGAAATGATGTCCAGCAATTGTTTTTGTTTTTAAAGCCAGTGTTAACGATAGGTCAGTTTGATCTGTGAAGCCCTTAATTCATCTTGAACTTGTGATACAGTGTTTTAAAACTGACAGAAAATCATATGGAACAAAAGCTTTGGGAAAAAAAAACAAACAAAACGATCACAAAATATTGCCTTGAAGTATGAATGTTTTTGCCTAGCCACCTTCTTCAATTTCACTTCAAAATAGATTCTGTTTAACATAAGGTCATTTGTTACTTTTAGATTATCATCTACATGTGATCACCATATCCCTGATTTTTGGTTCAGAAACATTTCTCATCTAGATGTTCTCTTAGAGAATGGGTTGAATGGGTTGGTTGATTTGTGAATGTGTGATTCATGTAATACAAGAAAGAAGTCGGTGCAAAGTATAATATTAGAGCCATGGCCATGCTGTTAATAAGTTTAGTGAATGTCTTTCTGGGAACAGATTGGATGTGTATGGAAATGATCTTTTACTTGATGGCCACCATGGTGAAATGGATGTACAACTGTGCAAGTACCAGCTTAATAGCGATCAGTTCTTAAAGATACAATAGTCAGGCAGGTGTAATTTTAAATATACAATTAAATGTGTTCATTTGGAATCACCAAAAATATCCAACAATGACCCTTGTCTGTTGCGACCAATTAGATTTTGAAAAGAGAAATCAACGTCTGTCAATTTTATAGTTACAAATCTGAGATGCTCATAGAAAATTGTCAATTTCATTCAAAATTGATGAACAGAGTTCACCTCTTGAACATCTTTTTCTGAGATGGCTGGATTGCTGATCTGCTATTTGCATGGCTGTAAATACATTCAGTACTGGCTGAAGACAAGCCAGTCTTGTAATGTATTGGAATGTATACGAGGGTATTCTGACGGTGGGATCACAAATGCATCTAACCGAGGAATAAAGCAATTTGTAGGTTCTAAATGTTTTTAGGACCTGATAGTAAAGCAAAAAGGAATGTCTGTTATGACTGTTGAAATAAGTTTGAAGGTGATTAGAATTTAGCCTGGGATTGTCAGTGATATGGGTGCATTGCCAGATTGCAAAAAAAAAATCAATGCTGACAACGGTAGGTTGGGCCTCTTGAAAGCTTTTTGGTTCTCATATTCATGGGTATCACAGGCTTTATTTTATTTTCTATTATAAATTCGACATCTAGATGAGAAAAAATTTAGGAATGTGTTATGTTTGCTTTTATGTTCGAAATAAGACTTGAATTTTGGCATATAAGTTAAAAGTGGCTGTGTCTCTGCTACACTTAACATAAGGTATACCAAAGTCACTAGTGTATATTTCATTTAAAGAATTTCTTGCATATCTATGCGTCTGTCTTAATTGAATGATCTTCATTCAGATATATGTATACACCATTTTTTGTTATCATTTGGAACCTTTTTGTTTGTTGTATACAAGTTTGGCAGTTATATGATCCTCGGATAGCCAAGAAATGGTCGTACCGGCCACACTTGTTCTCTCCATTTTGTGAGGGATCATTGTATGCTTTGTCAGACAGACACCGTTCAAATATTTTGAATAATAATAATAATAATCGACTTTATTTAACGAGGGTAAACACATTTAGTACAAACTAATCTTCCATGTGGCCCTCACTAATCTACAAACATGAATACAAAATGAGCCGCCGTATGGAAAAAACAACAATCTGCATAGGCGAAAAAAAGCCTGTTTCTGTGGCTGTGCAGGCCGGCTTGTGTCGGACCTGGTCGGAACCCAAATTGTTGGTTTTCTCATGTACAGGCTCAAGGCAGCTAAAAAAAAACTGACACATGAAGTAGTGATGCCATTACACATATTTGACACAATTTCTGACCAGTTTCAAGCGCTAAACTTGGTATCCAAACAATTGGTTTCTTTTCATCATGAAACTATCATAGTGCTATGACGGGGCAAGCTGAGTGGATGCCACGAAGTTGGTGAAATAATATGTATCAGATTATAGATTCATATTTGAGCCGCCTCATGGGAAAACCAACAATCTGCAATGGCGAAAACAAAGACGCAGATCAGCTTCGCTGTAACCGCGAAGCTGATCAGCGCCTTTGTTTTCGCTACTTGGATAGTACAATTCCTCCTCTTCTTACCTCCAAAATTTCAAGCTTCTAGCCTGCTTCTGTAGCTGTACAGGCCGGTTTGTGTCAGACCTGGTCGGAAACCACATTGTTGGTTTTCCCACGAAGCGGCTCATTTACTGTTAATATCAATTTTGGCATTAATAAAATGGGGCTCAGTGTACTTTGACTGATAATTTCAGTCTTAAGCACAAAAAATTGATTGAAATAGTCTGATGCAGGGCCTGTATGGGCATATGATCGAACTCCTAATGAAGCTCAGTTTGTTGAAGTTATAAGCAATGTACAGTACTCATGATATACAGTCATTCATGCATATTGTTTTGTTTTTTTTTTGCAAGGGTTCCTGGCAACTTTACCTCCTAACAAGTACCCACAATCTATGTTTTGTAGCAAAAATAAGAAAAACAGGTATACCCCTGCATACCCTAGTTTTGCTATATAAAAGTGGGGTTCAAGGGGGTATACATCACACGGATATGTTTTCCTGATGATGAAAAATCTAGATATTTTGGAACAATGGTTTATTGCTTCAAGGACTTTGATGGAAATGTTTGATTTCAAAAAAAAAAAAAAAAAAAAAAAAAAAATGAATTAAATAAAAAGTACATTTTTGTACATGTATTTTCAGTTTTAGATGTATGTGCTAGATTAAAAAGCCTAGTATACCGAAAAAAAAAGTTTCACAATATCAGATACAAACTCAGTTTTCAGGAACCATATTTTAGTTTTTACTTCGTTATCATTGTAAATATCATTGTTATTTAACTTTTAATGTTTGGTAGGCCACAGTCTTGTTGTAATTGCGCTTGAAGAGATACTCAAACACCTGCGAAAAGAAGCAAAAGTATATGGCCTAAAATCAATAGCAGCAGTTTAATTATTAAATGTTATTTTTTCACAGCCTGTGAGGGCATTATGCAAATATGACCAAATTGTGCAAATACAAGTTATTCAAATCATCTTGAACAGTAACGAAATAACAGTATTAAATATATTTCAGTATCATGCCAGATTAAAATTAACAAAATTGATTTACTCCTCAATAAGACTGCTTGGCCTTTTAAAAAAATTGTTCTATGCTCTTTGTTTCCGTCCATTATAAATAAAATATTTTCATAAAATATTTGTTTTCTTTCGAGACCAATATTTGAGCCTCCTCATGAGAAAACCAACATCTGCAAATGCGAAAACAAAGACGCAGATCAGCTTCGCGGTAACCGCGAAGCTGATCAGCGCCTTTGTTTTCGCTACTCGGATAGTACAATTCCTCCTCTACTTAACTCCAAAATTTCAAGCTTCTAACCTGCTTCTGTAGCTGTACAGGTCGGTTGGTGTCGGACCTGGTCGGAAACCACATTGTTGGTTTTCCCACGAGATGGCTCATTTTTCTGGGACAACAATCCGAGGACCAAATCCACGAGATGGCTCATTTTTCTGGGACAACAATCCGAGGACCAAATTAGAATTAACTTCAGTCAGAACCTACAACGTTTGAACCCTACTTTGATTGATGTTGGTCAACATTCCAAAAAGCTATATTTAACCAACACCATAGTATACTGCTAACTCTGAGGATATAGCCTACACCTGAGGAACATTATTAGCTCACCTGAGCCGTTAGGCTCACAAGCTGAACTTATAGAATGGCCATGATCCGTCGTACGTCCGTCCACAATTTCAAAGATGTCCTATGAAACCGCTTGGCTAATTAAAGCCAAATTTTAAATGAAGCATCTGTAGGAAGGGGGAACCAATGACGTGTATATAAATAATCAAAGTCACATGACCAAGGTGGCCGCCATATATGGTAAAAACCTTTTCTCCAGAACCTGTGAACTGATTTCAACAAAACTTCATGACCCTGTGATGACCTTGACCTATTTTGTGGCAAGGTCAACATAGGTTGCCAATGCATTTGATTGGGGAAAACTTTTAAAATGTCATTTAAAGTGAAAGTCTTGCAGGAAATGGGCAGTAGGACTGAATATTAATGATTCTGAACAAAATTGGACCCCAGGGGCTCATATGCCCCCACTCCGGGGCAATATACATGTATATCTCCATAATATTCAAACATCTCTAACGGCTGTATTCTCTACCTACACTCGAGGCATACTCCACTCAAACTCATTCAAATAATCTGATCAGTCACTCGTGTGAGCGCATAACTGTTTGATTTGGTATGCACATGTCCCACTCACACTCAAACTCAACTCAAATTTCGAGTAAACGTTGAGTGAAGGCCACACCTCACTCGAAACTTTTTGGACCCTTATTTCTCCACATTTTCTTCGAAAAAGCCCAATGATAGCGGAGTACATACATCCCCCGGACCAAGCTTAATACTCGGCACACATCTTTTCTTGAGAGGTGTCGCGAATTCTAGAAGAGATTTTGATTTTCCCAAGGCATGTCATTTGCGACTATTTTGACCATGAAAAGCAATTATCCATATTTTAGGTGAGTGGTAAACATTGTACATCCAGATGCAGACACATTTGTGCCTTTACGCTAGATATCGCTGTCACAGACTCACCCCCTCCACCCCCACTCACACCCATCTACTCACCCACCCACCCCGCCAGAGAGAGAGAGAGAGAGAGAGAGAAAAGAAAGACAAATAAAACAACAAGCAAGCAGAGAGAGAGAGAGAGTTTGAGACAGAGACAAACACAGAAAGACAAATAAACAAACAAGCAGACAAACAAACAAACAATATAGAAGGAATGAGTATAAGCAAATACGATACTATGCATACACATCAAAATTAGATAACAGGTTGCCGCAGTATGTGGCGTCTTGTCAGAGTCTTTGCTGCTAATTTGATGTTAGAATAATAAAATCAAATGTCTATAAAATTTCAAATTTCTTTGTTTTATAATGCAAATCTGACACTCCAGTGAGTGATGGTTGAGTGACTGTTGTGCATACCAAATCAACAATCCACTCACACTCAATTTAATCCCACTCGACTCATACTCCAGCCATACTCTCGCGAGTTGAGTTCGAGTTTGAGTTTGAGTGACGGAAGAGAATATAGCCGTAAACCCACTAGGCCAATCAAAGCCAAATTTGATGTGAAGCATCTATAGGCAGGGGGAAACAATGTTTATATAGATAATCCAGGTCACATGACCAAGATGGCCGCCACACCCATATATGGTAAAAACCTTTAAAAATCTCCAGAACTTTGAAACCACTTGGCCAATCAAAGCCAAATTTTATGTGAAGCATCTATAGGATGGGGTAACCAATGTGTATATAAATAATCCAGGTCATATGACCAAGATGGCCGCCATGCCCGTATACGGTAAAAACCCTTCAAAAATCTCCTCCACGGAACTTGTGGACTGATTTCCAAGAAACTTGGCATGAAGCATTGATGGCTAAAGAACAGCAATCTCCTTTGAAACCACTTGGCCAATCAAAGCCAAATTTTATGTGAAGCATCTATAGGATGGGGTAACCAATGTGTATATAAATAATCCAGGTCATATGACCAAGATGGCTGCCATGCCCATATACGGTAAAAACCCTTCAAAAATCTCCACGGAACTTGTGGACTGATTTCCAAGAAACTTGGCATGAAGCATTGATGGCTAAAGAACAGCAATCTCCTTTGAAACCACTTGGCCAAGAACAGCAATCTCCTTTGAAACCACTTGGCCAATCAAAGCCAAATTTTATGTGAAGCATCTATAGGATGGGGTAACCAATGTGTATATAAATAATCCAGGTCATATGACCAAGATGGCCGCCATGCCCATATATGGTAAAAACCCTTCAAAAATCTCCTCCACGGAACTTGTGGACTGATTTCCAAGAAACTTGGCATGAAGCATTGATGGCTAAAGAACAGCAATGTGTTTATAAATCATGACCCTGTGGTGACCTTGACCTATTTTATGACAAGGTCAACATAGGTCACCTATGCCTTTGAATGGGGAAAACTGTTAAAATGTCCTTGGTCTTGAAATTGAGATGTAGCATAAGGGACTTACATATCACATGCCCGGGAACCAAAGCTAGTTTGCAGAAACTTGGTCACACAGCCAAGATGGCTACTATGCTTGTTTTTGTGCTGGAACTCTGGTTGCCATGGAAATAAAAAATCTCTGAAACCACAAGGCCCACAGTGTTGATATTTGGTATGTGTCAATGGCTAATGGTCCTCTATATAATTTGTGCCAATCATGCCCCTGGGGCCAAATTTGGCCATGCCTCAGGGGTCGATAGTCTCCATAGACTTACTATAGGAAAATATTCAAACATCAATATCTCCAAAACCAGTAGGCGGATCTTGGTCAAATTACACACACACACAGCATCACTGGGCAATAGGAAAGGTTGCATTGTTGTTTTTTGGCAGATCAGACTTGAACTCTGGTTGCCATGGCAACATATACATTTTGATGGGGAAAACAATAAAAAATCTCTGAAACCACAAGGCCCATAGCTTTGATACTTGGTATGTGGCAATGGCTAATGGTCTCCTACATAAATTGTGCAATTCATGCCCCTGGGGTCAAATTTGGGCACGCCCCAGAGGCCGATAGTGCCATAGACTTACCACTATAGGAAAACCTTTGAATTCCCCCATTGACTCTTTGTTCTTATGCAAGTGAAGCTGTCCAGATCAGGTGAGCGTTTACTGGATCATTGGTCCTCTGGTTTGAAGGGTTGTCAGCAAACTATCAAAATAAATTATAGTCAAAGGGGATAAATCATAATTCATTTGAAATAATAAATTAAGGTAGTAAGATGGTCCTGCTCCTAAAATAAATATACATGTTACAATACTTTGGAGCGTAAAATACAAGGGGTGGGGGGGGGGCCTATTTTTGAAAAAGGGATGTCTGTTAGTCCAGAAGCGTGTATGAAAGTATTGGAATATACACAAAGTCTCGTAACCATTTACAGGATGAATGGTTCTTTTACCTTTTGACTTGCAGGTTCATGAGGTGGGCGACCCATGCTCCGGTGCCAATCCAACCAGTTTCAAAAGATCTCTGTAACCACTTCGGCTGAGACACAATCAGGGTTGCCTTTTGTGTTGCACTTGAGGCAAAAAAGTAACCTCTTTGTATTTTCATTTTTCTTGGTTTATAATAACTTATGACCTATCAGGTTTATATTCCAGAAATAATTCTTTTGGCTCTCACGTTTTTCAAATTTCACCATAGTGGGTAATGGGAATAGTTCAGAAAAGGAGCTTCAAACCAGTGTTTTGGGCTGCTTAAATAAGATCATATGCAGCCTAGATAAGTCATTGTTCCATGCTGCAGTTAATTTAATACAATGTAACATGTGTGGTTGCACATGAAAAATTGAAGGAAACCTTGACTGCAACACACATTTTATTTCTAGGGTGTCTCTTAACATGGGGCTACGGACTCTACAGGCCATGCAAAAAATATATTTGACCACACCAGCGGTCCTATACAATTTCTTGACAAAACTTTCAGCCATGTTTTACTAGTCCTCAGTCTGAAAAATAATAAGACCATTTCATCCTTGTTAATAGGAATCTGGCTTTGAACATCCATTATGAAAATAGGAGCTACGGACTCTACATAAAAATGATGATTTTTAAAAAAACAAGTTCTCTTCACTGTGAGGATAAATTCAACTTCCATTGATTCTAAACTTTCTATTGTCTTAACAATGAAAAACTAGATACTAAAAAATCATGTTCTAATCATGGGTGTTATTTTTTTACCTGCCAACTGAAGACACCATGAAAAATTGAAAAACATAAGAAAAGTACTGTTTCACTTCATACTCCATATTTTCATTAATTTTAGTCCAAATTCAAAGCCATAAAAGTATATTACAGAGGACATATGTCTCCTTAGTTCTAGAGCCATATGCAACATATTTCATTCATGAACATTAAAGCAAACATGTTTAAAAAAAACACCCAAAATAAAAGTGCAACATCATAACGTTAAAAACAGTGGTTTTTTTTAGCATATAATCTCTCACTGACGCAAAATATTGTACACAATATGGTATCATTATATATCGCCAGAAAGCTTATTATCCCAGTGTTATAATAAAATAAAAACAATAGGTATTGGATAATATCACACTGAATTACAGATGCATAACATGACCAAGGTAGTAAAGGCAACCCTGATTGTGTCTCAGCCGACTTGTCCAACCAAAAAATGGAATGGTACAGGTCACAAGACCAAGATGGTAGCCATACCCATATAACTTGAAAAAATCCTTCAAAATCTTCATAACTGATGTCAACAAGATTTCTATGAAACATGGCATGTAACACAGGGACTTGTGCCCATCATACTTTAATCCTCGACCTATTTTACAACAAAATCAAATGGTCACATGATGGGTTTTTCTCTTGGAAAATGTGAAAACTGAATTTTTCAGAAATTTTTGTAACTAGTAGGAACGCAATACATTTATAATTCATGTACCCTCTTTAATAATAGATTTCATATTGTTCACATACAAGTTGTCCACCATACCTGTATACAGTAAAAATCTTCAAAAAATGTTTGGGAACTGATAGACAGATTTCTATGAAATGTAGTATTAGAGACTTAGGGGCCCATCACTTTGTGAAAGTAATGAAATCGAACTGAGCTTTACAATCTTATATGGCAAGGTTATAATTTTTTTGTATACCCTGTGTAATGCAGAATCAATGAGAAAAGATTGAAACAATGAGTTGCTCTTGAGTTGATATTATCAGATAATTTTGATGTAATGGTATCTCAAGTGTTGCAATAATCTCCAGTCATGGGACCACATGGTATACTCTATCCTACCAATTTAGATTTAAGTGTAACCCTATCTATGATGTTAACCCTCATATGAGAATCACAAAGCAATTGTTTAAAGGATTATCCCTTGTGCATCCAGTATTTTATCATGTGAAAAAGGCAATTACAATATCTGTTTAAAGTCTTCGGTGTTGGATGCTCTTGGATACAATTCTGAATCAAAATGAAAGAAATCAGTAAGTCATTTATATATTTGAGCCACGTCATGAGAAAACCAACATTCAGCATATGCAAAAACAAATGTGCAGAACAAGTGTTTGTACAGCTCGGTTTGTGTCAAACCTTTTTGGAAACCACAATGCAGGTTCTCTCATGATGTGACTCATTTGTTAATTTTACGGTAAAACCACATCATTCCTACTTTTATCAAGAAAATATACCATACATGCAAAACTTGCCGTTAACGACAGCCATTTACAGCCTTAGAGAGTTTGTCGATGGCAAATTGCATACACATAGTACCATTTACAAATACAGTTCAACCTCATTATACTGCTATATGTATATTGTAAATAACCTTATTATAACAGGGTTTCACTTATAACAGTCTGATTCCCTGGACCCCAGAGATAGCGTTCTAATGACCACACTGTATTAGCGGCAATGTGGAATGTGATTTTATACAAAACTGCTTCCAGACTGCCAAAAAAGGCGTTTTAGATTGCCAAAAAGCACATGTTGGCAATCAAGAAAGTTCAATTTATTATTATCATTTTGGCAATCCGAAATGCCTTTTTATGGCAATCTAGAATTTGTTTTGTTTATCAAAATGGCTATTCGACTCTAATACGGTGTGATGACATTGACCTGTTGAAATGCTGTAATTCTTGGTTAGTGAAGCTTAGCGACCAAGTGGTAGTGTACAGGACTACGTAGAGGTCTTGTGTTAGATACCTACCTCCGCTGTGTAGACAGTTACCATAATGTCCTTGAACAAGACACTTTAACATTCCTATAGTAGGGGTTTATACCCTGGAAGTGGTGGCTCTATCTTGATATGACTGAAAAATTGTTGACCTGGATATTAAGCATTACCCAAACCAAGCCAATTCTCAGTTGAGTCAGTTTACCCAGGATAAACTTGGTCACAACAAAAGTTGAGATATATCAGCGTGTATATTTCAAAACGTATTTTAACCTTATCTACAGCCCAGATGTTCAAGTGGTTCAAAATGAGCAGGGCCACAAGAGAAATTGGCTGTCCCTTGAGAAAACCAACAATCTCCATATGCAAAACCAGTAACTGCACAGCTGATCAGCGCCTTTGTTTTGCTCCACTGATAGAACAACTCCTCTACTTTCTAAATCCAAAATTTCTAGCATCTAGCCATCTTCTGTGCTTGTAAAGCTTGGTTTGTGTGGGACCTGTTCGGAAACCACATTGTTAGTTTTCTCATGATGCGACTCATTGACAGGGATATGGTTACACTCCTGTATGGCAGCAGTTGACAAACTCTCCTACTGTGTGATATTAAACTCCATCAATGAATATGATCCAAGATGCAGCAGCTGATCTATGCCTTTATTTTCACATAGGCTAAAATCTGGATTTTTCATGACATGGCTCAAATAAAAGCAACACCCTTTTTTCCCTTGATGCATCCAAATTTGTTTCTGCACAGATTGATGCAACAGCACACCTCACATGACAAAATGGGAGTGAGATACAAGTGTCAACTCCTAACTGATCTGGCTTCCAATCTGTGCACTCCATTTTGTCATGTAACGTGATGTTGCATCAATTTGTGCAGTAAAGATTTTGGCATTACAGGTACATGCAGGGGCGGATCCAGGATTTCTGAAGAGGCGGTTCAAATGTAGAAAAGGGGGGTTCGTTTGCCGAATTTCACACAAAATCTTTTGAAATTCTCCATGAAAACGAAATAATGTGGGTCCAGAGGGGGGTTCAAGCGAACCCCTTGAACCCCCTCTAAATCCGCCACTGACATGTATTAGGGTGATCATCTGATCAGATATCACGATGTGCATTGAATACATGTATTAAGCAAAGATCTGTGGCTTTCTTGGAGCTGACAATAAAAACTGATCAGCCTGGATCCATGTTCAGGTTGATCTGTGTTTGCCAGCAGTTCACATCACCCACCAACTGGTTAATCTTATTGGTATGACAAATTTTTAAGACATAAGATAAATTCTATTTAATGTTAGAGAGTATAAAAGTATAACATCAGCTATGTACGTGGGTGATCCAAGAAGTAATGCAAACACAACTATATTTTAGTAACCAATGCAGATACATTTAAATAATTTTGCATGTTTACACCTGTATATATGTGCAGTAATTAGGTGTAATATCATGAAGTTCGGATGACGAGTTGAGATTTAAGGATTATTTGATTTGTTGACACAAAGTCAACATGGACGCCAAATTGACTGAAGACGTCATTTTTGTAAGGGGTACAGGGAAAGATTTTGTGCTCCAATTTATTAAATTGACATTTATTGACAAGCAAATCATATTCGTTGTGTTATATATGCCTTATGTTTAAAAATAATCTAGAAAACGCAATGCAAAGATCAGCAGGGACTATTCTGTGTTGCCGAGCAACGGCATCTGACAAAAATATCACAATTTCGACGAAGTACGACAAATACCCATAATTCATGCTTAATGTAGAGAAAGCAAAAAGAGCTTTGCACCTTCTATACAAGAGAATAAACAATCTGCATATACCAATAGATTTGCAAGTTCAATTATTCAATCATACCATACTCCCAATTTTACTCTATGGATGTGAAATATGGGGTTTTCATAACACTAACTTAATAGAAAATGTTCAAAACTAGTTCCTCAGATCAATAACTAAGCTAAGAAAAAGCACCCCTTTATATATGGTATATGCTGAGTTTGGTATAACACCTATAGATGTTCATATAAAGTCACGAATGATAGGTTTCTGGATATCTGTACTAAACAAAGAGAATACAAGACTTTCCAAGCTCATGTACAATATTATGCTAAAAGAATCAAAGCAAGGAATCAGATTCAAATGGATCAACCATATCAAAGAAATTCTCATTTCAATAGGAAGACCAGAAATGTTAGATCTTAAAATAATAAATAACCCAAAAGCAGTCAAAGGAAACATAACTAAAACTCTCCATGACCTATCTATCCAAGAATGGAATGCTAAACTATCTGAATCTTCTAAAGGGAGAAATTACAATGTATTCAAGGAGCAAATTGAATTTGAAAGCTACCTAAGACTTCTACCAAGACAACTATACATTCCTCTTATTAAATTTAGAACCTCAAACCATAGACTGCCAGTGGAGGTAGGAAGGTGGAATGGCACACACTATACAGATAGGAAATGTACCTTATGTGACAAAAATGATTTAGGGGATGAATTCCATTATCTCTTAACCTGCCCTTATTTTTTCACAGAAAGATGTAACTTACTCAAACCATATTTCTACAAAAGACCAAATATTGTAAAATTTAAATCACTGTTAACAAGCACCAATAGAAAAGTACTTGCAAACTTATCAAAATTTGTTACAATTATTATGAACAATTTCACATAGCAACTTCTGTATGGTTAATCACATGTCTGTCTTTTTGAATTGTAGTATTATGTCATTGTTATATTCTTCCATTTAATGTCAAATATTTTGTATTTTGTAAATTTGTATCCTTGTATTGGTTGCTCTTATGCCATACATGTTGTGTGGCCGGAGTACTGTGTTTATCAATAAAGTTTATTCTATTCTATTCTATTCTTCTAATAGAAGGGGCGTTGATGAAAATGTGGAGATTTTGAGAGATCAAAATTGACTCAAATTCTGGGGGGTACAGATAGCCAAACCTCAATAATTTGCACTGCATTAAACTCATCAAGGTATGTACAGTAAATCTATTCAAGGGATTATTGTACTTTGGAATAAAACGATTATTGACGTAATTATGCTTTGCATGTTACACTTCATCACATAAATAAAATCCATTTTAACCGTGGCCAAGGTCGTTTACCTTGCATTCTTTTGTTGCTAGGCAACGAGGGTTGCTATGAGATTCAATCAAAATTGTAGTCGGATCTGGAAAAATTGATAATGCATCATAATTCTGATAAAAACTATCTTGAAACATGGCAATGGTGAAAGAAATTACACACGGGTTCGCATTACTTCTTGGATCACCCTCGTATACAGCATCATTTCAAGAAATGCCACACATGCTTCTAAAATGACAAAAGGTTTTCAGTATTAATACTGAATTCAGTATTTGGAAGATTTTTTCCCAATATATTTGTATAGGAAAACCCTAGTTTTCAGTATTGCAAAAATGGCTTTTCAGTATTGAGATTTTTTGAACTTTCACCCATGAAGGCCCCATGCAAGCTTCTTATGACAAAGGGCTCACCATATCAGCTTATATGCCCATTGTTGATACAAGCAAAACGTGAAATTTCTTATGTCTTCGCTCAGATTTAAATTATTGAATGAAATAAAATCATTGAGAAAAACTGAACTTTGATTTATAACAATCAGTAAATGTTTGTCTCTGATCACTAGGGAAGGAGGATCAGTGATAACTTTTGTTTGTTTAAATGATCAAGGATAAATAAATAAAAGTATGTCAAGGATTTCAAAGATAAATAAATTCAGTTTTCAAAGAAAATTTATTTTAAGAAATGAAACATCTTGTAATTGAGGCACTGCATAATAAAACCAACATTTTGCATATGTGAAAACAAAGGCGCAGATCAGCTGTGCAGTTACAGTTGATCAGTGCCATTGTTTTCACTACTCTGATAGTACAATTCCTCTTCTACTTAAATCCAAAATTTCAAGTCTCGAGCCTGCTTCTTTGACTCTACAGCCTGGTTTGTGTCTGACCGGGTTGTAAACCCAGATTGTTGGTTTTCTCATGTGAAGGCTCAAATTCATTTTAAATCCTGAGAAAAGTGCCATGGCTTATTGTAAAGTGTTTGTAGAGGTCTAGCATGTAGAAGTTTAAATCATATGAGCCTTCGCATAAGAAAACCAACAATTTGGGTTCCACCAAAGTCTGACACAAAGCAGTCTATGCAGTCACAGAAGAAGGCTAAAAGACTTAAACTTTCGATTTTAAGGAGGAGAGGGATTGTACTATCTGTGAAGTGAAAACAAAGACTCTGATCAGCTGTAGTTACTGCACAGCTGAACTGGGCCTTGGTTTCACTGCACAGCTATCTGCGCTTTGGTTTTCTCATAAGCAGATTTATGGTTTTCTTATGGGGTGGCTCATATTGAAGAGAAACCGTATAATTCATACAGTAGATAAATAGAAAATACATGGTAGAAAATTTAGCAAAGACAATGGAGAAAACTCAATCTGAAAATACAGCCCAAATTTATATATATATATAACACCATAGCTTCTTTATAACACTATCGTTATCCAGTCTGTGTTATAATATAGGGATCAAACATGATTTTCCATTCATTAACATTCGCTAGGTCCCGAGGGTTACGCCCTCGGTTTTCAACACTCCCCTCGGGACCTAGCGAATGTTAATGAATGACAAAATCATTTATGATCGCTATTATTGCATAAATTCTGCAGAAATGAAAGAAATAAGGTGCAGAAACGAAAGAAATATGGTGCACTTTATTTTACAGCCTCATCACATTTTCATACGCGTAAAAGCTTTAGTTTTTATGCTCGTTAGTAAAAGCTTTAGTTTTTATGCTCGTTCCGGGCGGACTTCAGTTTCTCATTACTAGCACGTGCTTTGCGTGGCGCCCGGTAACGAGCATAAGTCAAAGCCATGTATTAACAGCATGTGCGCGAGTGAATTGCAATATTAATGCATGGCTTTCTCTTCATTAATAAACGGCTGTTAATATCGTGTGACACGGGTATTTATGCAATAATATGAATTAATAGTATACATTATAGCAAACTCAGTCTAAAATGAAAAATTTCAGATCCAGGAATGGTCTGTGTTGTATGTAAAACCTTGCTGAAACAAACCATGTTGGTGTATTGTCATAAACACAGGAATCAAAGACATTAAATATTTTAAATATATATTTCATTTTAAGCAATATCATGACTTTATTCAGCAAGCATGACAACTGATGGCACTATTTTTTTTATTTTTTTTTTTTTTATTTTTTTTTCAACATGGCCATTCCCCTACCCAAAATTTCCAGCCAGTATTTTCAACTTTGTTTTCTGATGCTACAAATCTTCTATATCTATAATAATGCTGTGAGGTAATATAAACAAATATTTACATTTTTATTGCAATCGCCCTAGATGAAAGTATCTTTCTTGATGTTCTTCATTTCCCAATGAAAAACATTATGTCACGTGATCTAGAGGCCACGCCTATGGGCGGGGCGACGTCAAAACCCATCCAGTGACGTTGTTTGTTTATTCTTGTTGTCGTGACGTTGGTCACGTATCGCCATGACGTTAGGCGCGAAAATTTGACGTTTTGGCTGTTCCAAAATTACGTTAAGTCGGATTTAATGTCAAATAACATGAAAATGAGCGGTGATATGCGCAATTAAAAATCTGACACTTAATTGATAATATAGAATGTAAATATAAGTATTGAAATTCAGATTTTAGCTTTCACTGGATGATGAAAAACATTAGCTGTTTTAATGTCTCCGAGAAGCCCTTCGGGCTTCACAGACATTAAAACAGCCTAATGTTTTTCATCATCCAGTGAAAGCTAAAAAGCTAAATCTGAATTTCAATCCTTAAATAATAAAGTCTAAATTAGTTTTTCTTTTAAATATTATTCTAATTATTATACCAGGCATAAAGTTGATTCTTTCCCTTTGATGTCGGCAAAAATGCATTGACCTCATTTTGAATATCTGGACCAAGGCATTATGGTTTCGAAACATTACTCGAGCTGGGTCATGAGAAAGCCTACAATCTTGGTTTCTGATCAGCCCAATACAAACCAGCCTGTCATAGGAGTAGGCTAGAAGCTTTAAATTGAAGAAGAATTGCACTATCCATGTAGCAAAATCATAGGCGCTGATCAGCTGTGCACTTGTTTTCGCCTATGCATATTGTTGTTTTTCTTAAGCAGCAGCAGACTTAATGTCATAATTTGAGCCTTCTCGTGGGAAAACCAACAATGTGGTTTCCGAACAGGTCCGACACAAATCAGGCTGTATAAGCACAGAAGATGGCTAGAAGCTTGAAATTTCAGATTTAAGAAGAAGAGGAAGTGTACTATTCGTGTACGGAAAACAAAGGCGCTGATCAGCTTCGCGGTTACCGCGAAGCTGATCTGCGTCTTTGTTTTCGCATATGCAGATTGTTGGTTTTCCCATGAGGCGGCTCATTTTTTGAAACATTAGTAAGATCACCCTTCAAAATATTTTAATGTCATCTTCAATTCTTGATGCACCATAATTTGAGAAACATCATCAGAAAACTGCCCTTTTTGCACAAGCTAGGACCAAAGATGCGAATCAGCTGTGCAGTAACTGCCCAGCTGATCAGCGCCTTTGTTTTCCCTTTATAGAAAAACTATGTGGCTTCTTAAATGTCAATCTTCAAGCCTTCTTCTGCGATTGCACAGGCCCTGACCATAGACCCCTTCTAGCCTTCTGTGAGTATAATAAACCGACTGATTGGTTTATGTCGAACATGGTCTGAAATCCCAAAGAATTTTTCTCATAACATAGCTCATCATGTAACAGACCCAGTTGTCTGTTCATAACAAGAAAATTCTACATTTTTAAAAGTCATATGTATAAATAAGTTTTATCATATGACATCGCTGTTTTCCAGTGAATAACGTCATGTCATATAACACGTATGACCACACGTGTAGTAACACTTTTGCGGGAATAGGTAACGTCATTGACGACGTCCGTAACAACAATGTAAATTTTCATTGAAAATATGTCCACTTCGAAGGCAATAATTAAGATCCTCTATATATGATAAATCTTCTGGTTGCAGCTTTCATTTTGTTTCCATGTCATTTTCTGTTTTTGAGCCACGTCATGAGAAAACCAACATTTTGCATATGCAAAAACAAAGGTGCTGATCAGCTGCACAGTAAGTACGAAGCTGATCAGTGCCTTTATTTTTGCTACACGGATAGAACAATTCCTCTACTTTCTAAATCAGAAATTTCCAGCCTCTACCCATCTTCTGTGCTTGTACAGCTCGGTTTGTGTCGGACCTAATCGGTAACCACATTGTTGGTTTTGTCATGATGCGGCTCACTTGGTGGTGTGTGTCACTGACAAAGTTGGAGAGGTTGGTACCACAACTTGCAGAACTGCAGTTATTCATCTTGTACGAGATTGCCATTTTGTCTGTAGTGAACAAGAAAATTCATAAGAACAACAACAGTAAGACTGATTAAAAATAAAACAGATCCTTTAAGAGCAGTGAATACCCAAGGACCAAAAGGATTATGTATGGGGAGACTTTTTTTAGGGCCGCCACACGGCACAACACCAGCTGCAGTAATAGCAAATACCAGAGGACCAATGGTCCTGTAAACGCTCACCTGAGATCAGCTGCATATACCAATAAACATGTTTGAATATTATGGTATTTAACTCCAGTGCAGGGGCAGATGAAGCCCTTGGGCCATTTTCTTTTTTCAAAATCTTCAATATTCTGTCCATTTGCCAATTTCCTGTTGGCTTTTTCCTTCAAATGACATTTTAACAGTTTTCCCAATTCAGATGCATAGGCAACCCATGTTGACCTTGCCATAAACTTGGTCAAGGTCATACATTGGAGTACTTTAGCCATCGATGCCTCACGCCAAGTTTTCTTGAAATCAGTCTATTGGTATCAGAGAAGATGATTTTTGATGGGTTTTTACCATATATGGGCATGGCGACCATCTTGGTCATGTGACCTAGATTATTTATATACACATTGATTCCTCCATTCTATAGATGCTTCACATAAAATTTGGCTTTGTTTGGCCAAGCGGTTTCAGAGGAGAAGACGTTTGAATATTATGGAAATATACATGTATATTGCCCCGGGGTGGGGGCACATGAGCCCCTGGGGTCCAATTTTTTTCAGAATCATTAATATCCAGTCCTACTGCCCATTTCCTGCAAGACTTTCACTTTAAATGACATTTTAAAAGTTTTCCCCATTCAAATGCATTGGTGACCTATGTTGACCTTGCCGTAAAATAGGTCAAGGTCATCAGAGGGTCATGATTTATATACACATTGTAGTGCTTGAGCCATCGATGCTTCGTGCCAAGTTTCGTTGAAATCGGTCAACCGGTTCTGGAGAAGAAGATTTTTGAAGGGTTTTTACCATATATGGGCATGGCGGCCATCTTGGTCAAGTGACCTGGATTAGTTATATATACATTGGTTCCCCCTTCCCATAGATGCTTCATGTAAAATTTGGCTTTGATTGGCCAAGCGGTTTCAGAGAAGAAGATGTTTGAATATTATGATAATATACATGTATATTGCCCCGGGGTGGGGGCGGATGAGCCCCTGGTGCCCAATTTTTTTCAGAATCATTAATATTCAGTTCTACTGCTCATTTTCTGCAAAATTTTTCCTTTAAATGACAATTTAACAATTTTTCCCATTCAAATGCAAGGGCGACCTATGTTGACCTTGCCGTAAAATAGGTCAAGGTCACCGCAAGGTCATGATTTATATATACATTGTAGTACTTGAGTCATCGATGCTTCATGCCAAGTTTTGTTGAAATCGGTCCAGTGGTTCCGGAGAAGAAGATTTTTGAAGGGTTTTTACCATATATGGGCATGGCGGCCATCTTGGTCATGTGACCTGGATTATTTATATACACATTGGTTCCCCCTTCCCATAGATGCTTCATGTAAAATTTGGCTTTGATTGGCCAAGCTGTTTCAGAGAAGAAGATCTTTGAAAATGGTGGACGACGGACGACGGACGGACGGACGGACGACGGACGGACGACGGACGGACAGACGGACGACGGAGCATGGGTATACTATAAGCTCACCTTGTGAGCCTGACGGCTCAGGTGAGCTAAAAAATAAATCAGAGATCCTTTAAGAGCCGTGAACATATTAATGAGACGGGGATGGGTCATACCGCGGTTTCGGCTACTTAAGCCTCTTCAGTGACCTTATAAATTTGGCAACATGGAGCCAAGGAGAACTGCAGTAATTTTCTTTCATTCAACAGGGTAGTCGATACAAAGACTTGTATAATCCAAATGGGGCCAAAATATTAAACGTTGGTCAGAAAATGAATCTAAACCATTATTTTTTCTGATTTCTCAGAATACCCTCACTGATCTCAAAGGACCAAAAGGAAAATATAATCTGCACTATGGATGATGTACGGGGAGACTTTTTAGGGCCGCCACACAAAGTTATGATGTTCATTTCTTTGAGGATAAGATCAGCCTGTGTAGTTGTCTGCCCACAAATAGAAAGTTAAGATTATTTACCATCCCCATAAGCATACTGGTAATGGGCCCAGTTGTTCAAAATTAACGGTGTCGTTAGTTAACGATTCGTTAAAATTTCAAACATAAAGATTACAAATACACTGTTATTTTTTGTTAAAAAAATGTGAGAATCCTTTGCATTGCAAAGGATTCTCACATTTTTTCAACAAAAAATAACAGTGTATTTGCTTTTGAAGTTGCTATATAGTTAACAAATTGAGGGCTTAGCGACACCGTTAAGCTAATGAAGTTTTGAACAACTGGGCCCTGGTCACCAAAAACAACCAACAAGGATATATGAGCCGCATCATGAGAAAACAAACAATGTGGTTTCCTAACAGGTCTGACACAAAAGCAACGAAGATGGCAAGAGGCTGGGAATTTTGGATTTACAAAGTACCAATGTAGCCAATACAAAGGTGTGATCAGCTTCGTAGTTACTGCGAAGCTGATCTGCACCTTTGTTTTTCATTTATGCAAAATGGTGGTTTCCTCATGAGGCGGCTAATATTTTTTTTTGTGTTGTTGTCTAGCATCCAAGTCAAAATTTCAAGTCAAGATGGGATGTATCAACTTCTTACTGGGTACATAACCTGAATACTGCACAGCGATCCACCACTTTATTTTCGTCTCAAGCACAAACTCTCTTCTTTTAAAATGTGAAATTCCAAGCTTCTAGCCACCTTCTGTGACTTTATATACTGTGTTGTGTTGGACCTGGCCAGTAACCCTGAAAACAGCTTTTCTCATGACACAGCTCAGATGAACATGATATATTTGCCATTATTCTCTATATATTCAGTTTCCATATTAATTTTCTCTTTCGAAAAAAGCTAATGAACAGTGACTTAAAACCTATTGGCAATTTTTCAAGCAACAATACCCATACTTATTTTACATCCATTTCTGAAACCCATTCATGTGTTTTAAAATACTATCCTCCCTATGAAATATAACGGAACACGACATCAAATTACTTTGCTATTAAATTTGATGCTTCGGTTGGCCTAACGGAATAGTCAACCATTACATTTTACTTTATTCTGAATGAAGTTATAACAAAGAGGATAAATTAAAACTCAGAAGCTGAGGTATGGAATATAAATTTTTGATAGTTTTACATAAAATACTTGTGTATGCATCAGCAATATCATGAGAAAACCTGATTCTTGCATTTGCAAAATTAAAAACATAGATAGCCGCATTGTAACTGTGCATGGTTGTACAACCTGATTTGTGATAAACTTTGTCAGATGCCCAAGAGACAAGTACGCGTACCATGCACAGTGTTAGATCTTGTCAGACACCCTAAAGACAAGTACCCTTACCATGCAGGTCCTATTGGTTATGTTGAGCTCTGGGATTTGAATCTGGAACCACCACATCTCAGGGTATAGCACCAAGGCCACGACTGATCATGCTGACATTCAGTTGAATACTGCATACTAGTTGCAACAGGCTGCAAGTATTGGTGGAGCAAATCACCATCTGCTGCTTCTGATCTGAAGAAAATTATTTCTTAGCTTAATTTAATTTGAGCCGCATCATGAGAAAACCAGATTTTTACCTATGCGAAAACAAAGACGCAGATCAGCTGTGCAGTAACTGCACAGCTGATCAGTGCCTTTGTTTTTGCTACTCGGATAGAACAATTTCTCTTTTTCCGAAATACGACATTTCAAGCTTCTAGCCATCTTCTGTGACTGTACCAGCCGGTTTGTATCAAACCTGGTCGGAAAACCCATAGACCAGTTTTCTCACGTCGTGGCACATTTAATGCTTTACATCCATGGTCAACAATTATAATAATGTCTGGATGGTCACTGAGCTTCCCAAAGGCAGATAACCAGTACTTGGTGCACATTTTTTCACCCCACTAAATGACTAATGACTAATGCACCTCTTGAATCAGTGGAAGGTAAAAAATGGCTTAGAAATATTTGAGCCTGTGCGTGAGAAAACAAACAATGCTGATTCCAACCAGGTCAAGCATAAACCAGCCTGTACAGTCACAGAAGCAGGCTAGAAGCTTGAAATTTCGGATTTAAAAAGAAGAGGGACTTTACTATCCGTGTAGCGAAAACAAAGGTGCTGATCAGCTTCACGAAGTTGATCTGCACCTTTGTTTTCGCCCAAGCATTTTGTAGGTTTTCTTATGCAGTGGCTCATTTTAACACCAAACCTTCATGAAAGAAATGTTTTTTTTTTTTTTTATTCAGTTTTACATCCCATTTCAAGATTATTTCAGCTCATATGAGACGGGCCAATCAGTAGGTGGGGCAAAACGGGAGAACCCCAAGAAAAAACACCTGGCACACCCCAAGCAGAACTTGGCTTGTCTCACATGTGGCCAGAGCTGGGCTCCAACCCACACCAGACACAGCGGTGAGATGATCGAGTGATTAAGAAACAGCGCTCTTAACCGCTCGGACACGGGGGCCGCCAAGAAATGTTTTAGACCTAAGGATCCAATTCAATACAAGTAAGAGGCGCTACAGATGGAGCTATCATGCCATTGAACTGTTCTCAGTAGGGTTTTCAAGACTATATAGAAGACTTGTCAGACAAGCCTGCCCTTAGTATAGGAAACTGTGCTTTTCAATATGATGATGATGATGATGATGATGATGATGATGATGATGATGATGATGATGATGATAATGACAAAAATGGTGGTGGATTCGGTGACGATGGCGACCAGGATGTTACCACAGAGTTTTTTCAATATGATCAGCATTGGTTGATTCATGACTGACAGTAATGTGCATCGTCCTGAACCTCTAAATGGCATCACATGCTGTTTATTTTTCAGTTTTTGGCAAAACCTTTTGTAGCTATCTTTTTGTTGCCATAAAAGGATAAAAAGTTATATTATTTTAGCATAAATAGTTCTGCTTCATTAAGACTAAATGAGCCGCGACGCGAGAAAACCGGTCTTCGGGGTTTCCGAACAGGTACGACACAAACCGGCCTGTACAAGCTCAGAAAAGAGCTAGAAGCTTGAATTTTCGGATTTAAGTAGAAGAGGAATTGTACTATCCGAGTAGCGAAAACAAAGGCGCTGATCAGCTTCGCGGTTACCGCGAAGCTGATCTGCGCCTTTGTTTTCGCCTAGGCAAAAATCCGGTTTTCTCACGATGCGGCTCAAATGATTTTAAGCCACATCATGAGAAGATGTAATGCAAACTGTGCCTTTAACAATAACAGTGAATCAGTCTGTGCATTGACTTGGTGCGGTATGCACATTCGTTGTTTGGTCCACTAAAATGAAATTCAAACTGATTCACTATTCCTGCTCTGAACTGACTGTTTGTTCTGTTTTATTTTCTTTTCTTTTCTTTTTCAATAAACGTATCAGTCCTATAATGACATGGCTCATAGAAACCCATTAAAATTTATCCACCTGTAATCTTAAGATGCCAAATAGAAACTTTAAACCTGCGATATCATAAAATTTGAAACCTTTTTGTTGATATTCCGTTATTTTCAAAATTACCATAAACAGTAAATTATCCCGAGTGACACTTTATGTAAATTTTCAGTAGATAACGGCATATGATTGGTAACTGTTTACCTATATCTATGCATCTTGAATAATATTTATGATAAGTAATTTAAAATTTCAGCTCAGGTCTTTAGAAAGATGCACATTTTTGCTATGCTAAAAATGTTTGACTGTAACTATGATATGACTGTAATTATGAAACCTGTTTCGGTACCCTAGGTACTTATGTTCTCATGTATTAACATATCTGTTATCTGTAAAGATAATGACCTTACAAATCGAAAATTAATTAAGATTCTTTGCAAATGAGAATTTGTTAGATTGTTGTTAAACTTCCTAGTCAACAAATTGTTGGACTTAAGGGTGGAGTCACCCCTTCCTGGATCTTGACCTGGGCTCAGTCGTTCAAAACTTTGTTAGCTGAATGCTGTTGTTAAGCCCTCAATTTATTAACTATATATCAACTTCAAAAGCAAATACACTTTATTTTTTGTTGAAAAAAAAAAATGTGAGAATCCTTTGCATTATGCAAATACACTGTTATTTTTTGTAGAAATGCAAAGGATTCTCACATTTTTTCAACAAATGCAAATTTCAACCAAAAATACCAGTGTATACTGCCATTTGAAATTTTAACAAATCGTTAACTAATGACATTGTTAATTTTGAACAACTGGCCTCAGTACTGTGACGGGATAGCCTCCCTTGGAGAAATACGTTGTTGCAACGTATTAGCGGCATATTGAGTGCTTGTGATATGCAGATTTCAAACTCTAAACTTTGTGAATCGAGTAAGTGTTGAGTACATAACGCAGTAAACCACCCTTGGTGGATGAGCATGCTTTTCCACCAACGGGGTTTGCTTTGGCTTGGCTCAGCTGTTCGTTACAGTACTATAGGCAGTTAAATTCCTTGGTGGGATTCAAACCCAAGCATCTTGATCTGGAGTCAGACCCTCTACCACGAGGTCATCACTACAACCCTTTTGACGAATGGACTTTCCCATCATTATCATTTCGATGAAATTCCTCTAAGCAAACAGAATAGCCCCAGATGGGACGCCGTGTTCAGCGGCGTCACATCTGGGGCTATGCTGTTTACCAATGTCCCACAAAATGACCACCAGGCTTATATGAGTTAAACAAGTATCTTAATGATCTTTCTTATAACCAATATAGTATAAAATTTGAAAAAAGTAAACTTAGTATTATTTTTATAATCTAAATCTTTAACTTTTTTTTACTATTATTCAACCTGGTTAAAACGGCAAATGAATTCAAATCTTATCAAGCCAGGATGTAGCCTAACCCGTTTACTCACGTTTTATATTACGAGTCACGGGTAGTCATTTCTCCGAGTTAACTGTTTTATTGCTAAATTGTTCATTGGTTTTCAAGGATAACTAAACTCTTAAGATAGTCCTGATTAAGTAGTAAAATTTTGATTGAAAAGTGCACATGGATAAAGTAAAATTGCATGATTTAACGGAAAATTAAGATGTCAAACTGTTTAAAAGTGACATTCAATATGAGGTATAGTAATTAATTTCATGGTGACTGAAGCTGATTATATGTAATTGACGCATAATTGTGCACCTCATTGCAGTTAAGATGCATATATTTTCATGCTACTTGGAAATACATGTTTGGTCTTGTTTTGTATTTTTCTAGGAAACCATGTAAAAATTTGATTGCTGCTTTGATTATTTGCTTGTTTTAAATGACATTGGTCTGTTTTGTAAGGTTGCAAAAAACAGCATGTCATGGTCTATGCTGTGCATAAAACAGTCAAAAGTGTCTGTACTTTTTTCAGTGTTCAGGTATGATTAAAAAAAATCGTTAATACTAAGAAGTTAATAGTTTTCATTTTCGGCAAATTGAATATTTGCATTACTGTAGGTAGGTGCGACCTCATTATAATGCTATCTTTGGCATCCACTAAAATAGTATTATAAGTGAGACCATGTTACTAACCATTTAGAAAGTGTAACCTATATACCTAAATTGAATAATACACATGGCAATGCATATATGACACAAAGTCTGACAATATTACATGTTCGTCTGAACTATGTGTGATGCCTGGAGCACTGCATTCGCTCTTGGTATGCATAGGTACAATTTGAATGAATGATTGACCTAATTGATATTTAACTTCCAAGCAACAATTTTTCAGTCATGCTGAGAAGGCTCCAACAATACTTTTGTTCTAACCAGCACTAGAAGGAATAAATGTGTCTTGCTCAAGGACACAACTCAGGGTTAGATAAAACTGAACCCAGGACCTCTAGATTCAGACTCCAACCCTCTATCACTAGTCGAAAGCGCACCCCCATATATAATATACATCATGTGCCTTCTGTTATTGCTTTGCATTTGGTGTGACTAATCTTCATGACAAAAATATCTCTAAATTTCAGTGCAAGAAAGAAACCTGATGTGAGGAGCGGCTAAATAAAAGCTTTCCACAATTTCTTCTGCCACTAATTCCGTCCAAGGGAGACCACCAGCTTCTGTGTTCATGTAAAGGGCAATAACCCCTGCCACTGCTATGCCGTCCCAGCCGGAAACCGTCCCCGTTACTCCACCTAATTCCCCTGTGTTCAGACCACCGGTTCCAAAGACACTGCCTATTTATAGAACAGGGTCAAGGTCATTTAACCCAGCCTGCAGGTAAGCAAAAATGTGTGTTTGTTAATTTTGAGGTTTAACGTCCCAGTCACAGTTTTTCAGTCATGTTTGGATGTAGCCATCACTTTCTGGGTATTAACCAGTAAAATAGGGTGCTTTAAGTGTTTTGTTCAAGGACACTTGATGGCAGAGATAGGCCTCTAGCTCCTGAGTACTGTACTGTACCACTTTGCCACTACGCTCCCACATCGAGTTAAGTAACCGGCCTATGCAATAAGGCCAACTTGAATACAGTTTAATCAGTGTATAATCAAGGTTAATAAGGTATGTATTATTTATGTACTAAAACATATTGTGGGAACTTGTATTAGAGCCACCTTATAGGAAACAGCAATTCTGTATAAAAGTAGTCAAAATTCAAGAAAACAACAACAATATTTGAATATTTTTTCAGTCATTTAAAAAATTGTTGGTACAGGATCTCCGTTTCCTAGGTACTTACCTAGTATTCTAAGGGGCTATCTTGCTTAAGGACACACCATGGCATTAGAATAAATCTAACGATAGACCTCTAGCGTCCCTCTAGCCCCAGAGTCTGATGCTCTATGACCTTACTACCAAACCCCTATAAAAATACATTGCATCATTAGAAAATGTCATTTTAGTACCGAATATTATCTCAGGTATGTACCTAACATAACATTTGAAGAAATGACCCTTGGCTCTTGGTAAGGAAAAAGACAAATTTCTTTGAAAATTGTGACCTATATGTAAATCAGTTAATATTTATTGCTTTCAAAGATTGTTTTGTCTGACCAATTTCAAAGAAACTTCAAAAGAGGAGAAAGTGTTAGTAGTCATAAATGGAAAATAAATACTGGTCAGTTTTACGGTCTTTTAAACACTTCCATTTAATGGAATATGCACTTGATGTAAAGGGTCATGTGGAGCAATTAACTGAGCCACATCATGAGATAACCTGATTTTTTTTTTTTGCAATGTGAAAACTATACCGCAAATCAGCTGTGAAGTACATTTGCTGTGAAGTACGTGTAACTGTATAGCTGATCTGCAGCTTTGGTTGTACTACAAATTTAGTACAGTTCACTTCTAAATCCAAAATTTCAAACGTCTAACTCTTTTCTATGGCTGTACAGACCAGTTTGTCAGCCTGACATGGGCAAACTCAAAGACATGTTTTTTCCTGACCTGGCTCAACTAGTATAACAGTAAACTTTTAAAAATTAATTTTCTGGTTGATTTCATTGATAAAAGGCTGCAAATTATGACAGCTGTATAAATTTTCTAGCCACTTACCTACTTTTTCACATAAGGTGTGAAAATGACTTTCAATTTTCACTGTTTCTTTAATATCAGCCCTTGATCTTTCGGACTTCAGCAATTATACATGATTTGAAGATGATCAGTATTGGCTGCACATCCTTAAAAGAAAATTAAAGGTATTGTTGAATTATCAGGGGTGACATGAGCATCAATTTAGACTATCATCTGACAGGAAAACATGTGCATGAAATGTATACCCCATTAAACCCCACCTTTATATATTCAGGGATATGCCTATTTTTCTTACTTTTGACCCAAAACATAAATTGTGGGTACTCATTAGGACTGCCTCTGTGAGGCAGTTCTAACGTGTAGCCAGAATTGATGTTTTGAGCAAAGGTATTGAAAACATCAAAATTTTACTGACGAAATTTTCAAATTTTACAGCTAAAAAATTCTCTGTATATTGCAATAGGCAACATTTCATATCGTAATGTTTCGTGGTAAAGTCGTCAAGGAAAATGTCATATATTAAGTTGATTGCAAGAAAAAGCAGATTTTATCATTTATAAAACAAGAGCAAAGGCGGAAGTCAGCTCTGATAATACACTGTGATTCTGCCCAGGTTGGTCAGCCTTTTTGTTATGCATTGATATCATATTATGGCTATAAACTTTTGTAACTGCTGAGCATGCTGGTTTGGGGGACGGAAATGTGCCCTCTCGGACATTTGACCCCTGCCCAAAAATGGCATGTAAGGACATATGCCCCCTAACTCATCTAAGGGTGTGGACATTGAAAGGTGGACATTTGACCTCCCAAATGCCCAAATGTTGAAAACCCTTGGACGACGTCTCAAAGACAAGCAGAGGCATAACTAAACAAGCAGGGCCGTTAGATTGGGCAAACTGATCAATAGTTGCATTGTTTTTCATTATGCACAAGTCATTTGCAACTATGCACCCTCCCACACCTCTGCCTCACAGATTAGTGGGGTCTTTGACTGGGAGGCCAGGGCCAAAAAAAACTACTAAAATGCATTTAAAAGTTAAACAGTAAAAATTATTTGAGATAAATCTGATTTACCTCCCCTTAATCACTTGGCCAGCCTTTGCAAATACATTACGATTAAATTTTATTCAAAATTGTGAAATCTGAAACTAAACATTTGAGCCGCATCATGAGAAAACCAACATTTTGCATATGAGAAAACAAAGAAACAGATCAGCTTCGCAGTAATCGCGAAGCTGATCAGCGCCTTTTGTTCGCTAGAGAGATAGTACAATTCTTCTCTTTCCAAATCCTAAATTTCCAGCCTCTAGCTGTCTTCTGTGGTTGTACAGCCCAGTTTGTGTCGGACCTGATTGGAAACCACATTGTTGGTTTTCTCATGAAGCCGCTCTTATTTAAATTTGACTCAGAATTGCAAAAGTGGAAACAAAACATTTAATTGCAATTTTTGGGTTGCATCTTGCATAATAATGCATGTATTACAGTATGTGTGAAATTTTGAAAAATAAATCTTAGATTAAAAGCTTTATAAGTTTTTTTTTTATCTAAAAAGTAGTAATCTTTAAGTTAATCTGTCCCTATTTTGGATTTGGCTTTTGGGAATTTAACAGTTAAATCAGATATCAGCAGGATATCAACTATGTAACAATTCAACAAAACAATATGTCCCAAATGATCAAATTTTTGTTATATACTTTGTATAAAAGTCACCTTACAAATTGTCTGCCTTGCAAATCCATTGTTGTTCTTGAATAATAAAGAACAAACCCCAAAATAAGGTGAAAACAAGATCAAAGAGGGAATAATGTTTTATCTGATCATTTCAATCTGATTTCTATGTAATATCTCAATTATTCCATGGTCTGTTATGTCAGTAATCTCCAGTGACCCGAGGTGGTTAAGGTTCCTTATTACTATAATAATAGTGTTTTCTGCTCATAAATATTTCATAGATTTTTTTAAAAAAATGTGGCATGTTACATACCAGAATAATCCCTAAACCTTAAACTTTCTTATGAATGATAATGTTTTCCAAAGGGAAGCCATTGTAATAGAAGTTTTTAGTGAAATTACCTATTTTTCTAATAAATTTCCATAAATAATCCTTTAAAATAAATTTTTGATTTTAATTGATAGAAACCTTTGTGAAGGTCTAAATAATGTTCTCCAACTAATTTGCAAGCTGAAAAATTAGCTTAGAAACGATTTGCATGAATAGCAGGTGCATCATCTTTATCAGATTTATTACTTTAAATAATATTGTCCGTCACTTATGCAAATACCTGTACCTTAAATATACCATGCCAAATAAATTAAGCAACTTTTACTTTGAACAGTGTCTTCATACGTTTTAGACATTAGGGAAGTTCTTCTGACAATATCTTTTATATATCTAATAAGGGTAAAAACAATTGTTGTGTGGTGTTGAAGTAACGTTGGATTTAAAGTCCTCTGAGACATGTCTCAAATAAAACATAGATAAAATTATTTTGTACAGTATATTTATATGCATTATAGTATGTACACGCTGTGTATACCTGTTAAAATAGGACAGGTAGTCTGTTCATTCAGGTAGAACATACATATACAGTATATTTCCATAGCCTTTTTACATAACAAATAAGCCCATTAATTTGACCTTGATTAGTCTCAAAAAACGGGCTTTTTGTCTGCAGATATTTCGGTAAGAATTGTTTCAAACAGAACAAAAATGATAGCAGTTGATAGATTTTTCTACTTACTAACTACCGTGCCAACACTCATCCCACAATATTTCTTATTTAAGCGTAAAACAATGCAAGAAAAATAAAAGCAGTTTTCAAACTAACAGTGCATTTCACTACCAACATGCACGAAAATGCAAATACAAATTCTGGTTATATTACTAGGATAACGTTTGTCATTCATAGCCCTTTCAGGAGATGTAATATCATGAATGATCTGTATCCCAGGACTGAGAACAACATGTTCAAAGTTTAGGGGGGTTAGGGACTTTGTAAATATATCAATCCACGTTAACTTTATAACTTAAATGAGTAAAAATAAGTGAAAATTCTACAACAAATATTTATTTCATCTATTTTTACTTTTTACTTATTTATTTCCTTATTTATTAAGTGGAAATATTAGTTTCAACTCCTTCAAACCCTAACTTTAAACAGAACAATCACAGTACATGTAATGGGAACCATGATGACTTCAAAACACTGCAATCAAACCCAGCCATGCCCATGCTATGCCTGGCCACAGGTTATTGCATTTATGTTGTAACTGTACATGTATATTGTTGGTAGTTCCAAGTGGGGTAGTAATCAAAAGGGTACAAGTAGGCAAAGATCAGGAAAAGGCGCAATCAGAAAAAGATTCCCACTCCAAAAACCGAGGTGGGAAAAAACCAAACAAACAATCAGGCACTTATACCATGAAACACATCGTAAGCCGAATGAGCAGCTATTTTCCCAACAGGTGGCCACTCAGTTACCTTAACTTTATTCATACCTTAGCTTTATTCATACTCTGTCATTTGAGCAAAATATTTGAAAAGTTAACAAGTCTGTAGCTGCCCCCATGGCCGAGCGTTTAGGAGCGCTGTTTCTTAATCATTCGATCATCTCACGGCTGTGTCTAGTGTGGGTTTGAGCCCTCCAAGTTCTGCTTGCGGGTGTGCCAGGTGGTTTTTCTCTGGGTTCTCACGTTTTCGCCCACCTACTGATTGGCCCATCTCATATGAGCTGAAAAAATCAAAAGGAACGTAAAACTGAATTAAAAAAAATGTCTGCGAAATTTTTGTACTGATAGATTTATTTCCCTTTACATATGAGACATAAAAATTAGGTTTTGACCAATTAATTTGAACCTTTGTGGGGATGACACAAAAGGTCATTGGCTGTAAATTGATATTTTCAATTGAAGAAACAACTCCTTAATGAAGTTTTCTCTATTCTTTTGTCCTTGTTTAAACAACATTTGAGCCCTCTCATGGGAAAACCAACAATGTGGTTTCCGAACAGGTCCGACACAAACCGACCTGTACAAGCACAGAAAAGAGCTAGATGCTTGAAATTTCGGATTTAAGTAGAAGAGGAATTGTACTATCCGAGTAGCGAAAACAAAGGCGCTGATCAGCTACCGCGAAGCTGATCTGCGCCTTTGTTTTCGCCTATGCAGATTGTTGGTTTTCCCATGTGGTGGCTCATTTTGTTTAAATAAAGGTGCTCTTTCATATATAAATCATGAAATAATGATTAAAGGTCCCTTTTTATGTAGTTTTTTTTTTCACAATAATATTGTTTCATGAATAAATAATTTGTATGATTTTGATAATATGTCATTTATATTCAATTTCATTGGGCATATTTGACCATATTTACACAATGAAAAAAAAAATGTTTGCTTAGAAATGCTATAGTCAGTTTAGAATTGAGACTATATGAATATTTATGGACGGGAATATATTGAAAAAGAAAATAAATAAAAAAAAAAAAAATGTAATAACATTAGAGAAAAGTGTTCTTTGTTTTTCAGCTTTATTTCCATTCCATGATTGTTTTACTCATATTAAGACAACTATTAATTAACCAGGGGTCGCAGGTTCAATCCGGGCTTCTCCAGTCTGTCGAATGAGACTTAAAACTGAGGTCCCCATATTACCTTAGCTGTAGGTGGGACGTTAAACCCCAAATCAACCAACCGATATTAAGACAAATAATTAGTTGGTGTGGTGAAAATGTGAGTATGCCTTGAAAAAGCACCTGTCATACTCATAAGCAGTTGTGACATGTAACCCGTGTGGGGATAGAATCCACAGTTACAGCACAGCTGATCTGCGTCTTTGGTTTCAAATTTGCAGAAAGCATGTTTTCTCAAAATGTAGCACAATTATTCTATGCCTAACAACAGGTGATTGAAATTTTTTAGATCAAAATTGATCAATTTTTGATAAAATATGAATGTGCCAACACAATGTTGTCAACAAATCTTGAATTTTTTTCCACGCTACAGTATAAATGGTAAAAGAGATCAAACTCCAAGACTGAATTATTTGATTTTCTTTATTTCCCGACTAGTTTCGGTGCATTACCTTTGTCAAGGGACATCAATAAACAACAATGGAAAATGATGACATCAACGTCGCACGACGTCAATGACAACGACGTCAAAAAATGGCAATGACATTGACACAATGTTGTCAATGACACATTGTGTTGACATTGACATTGTGTTGACATTGATGACATTGACACAATGTTGTCAACAAATCTTGAATTTTTTTCCACGCTACATTAATTTTATTCTGCAAAATTTTTCTACATAGGAGATATTCTTAGACCAAGAAAAGATAAAAAATGGCTATATATATTTAGGCTCAATGCATATGAGCATTTATTTACATGTATGTATATAAGATGCATATCTGTTTATGAAACACTAATCTAATTAAGCTATGGCTAATTGCAATCTGAGATCATAGTATGTCTGAACTTTTTGTTGGACCAATTTCTACAACATTTGAATGGCTCATGTCTATGTACAAGTGTCCGTTAGTCAGGTCTGAAGATTAGGTCCCCCAGACTTGACTTAACACATTAGGTGTGGCATAGTCTCCAGCCTTGTCACAGTATGTCCTTGTCACCAATTTGTCCTGGAAAAGGAGAAACCCGGAATTCTAGCGATCCTTGTTTACAAGGCAAGGGGCTTAACCACTGTGCCAAGGAGGCTTCTGAATGTCTCATGAACCTCTATGCTCACCTGAGTGTATTAAATACAATGTAAGGTTATGTAGCATACTGAAGCCATTTCATTGGTCTACATATTTGATGCTCAGCCTCTACACATATTCCTGAAAGAATGCTTTGAAAAAAGTTGAATAAAAGAAAAGTAAGCAAGTGACAAAACACCATGCAAAATTACCGACTCAACTTCGCAAATCAAAAATGTTTGAAACAGAATATTCAGTATCAAATTTTTAGTTCAATATATTATTTTTACACTGATCACTAAGCCGGTGGGATATATTTTACAACCTTAACCTTGCCTGCACTCAATCTTCAATGTCATATCAGCTTAAATGACCAAATTTTCTTATTCAAATAAAATAATGTGTTTGAGAGTGACTGAAATATTAAATACTTTATGAATGCACAATACCGTTATACTACTAAAGTGACGAACCGACATGTTGGCCAAAAAATTGTAGCGAAAGACTGAAAGCGTAGAGTTTGCCCAAAACTATGTCTGCATATTTTGAAGGCCTTTTCAAACAGATAGACACATATATTCAAATTTTAAGTTACTTTCAACCATATTTGGGATGTCCCAAAAATTAGTACATTTATGGTATTTAGGAATTTTTTGAGGCTTTGCCAGAACATGTCTTGTGAATGAGAGGGATTTTTCTTTAGAGTATAGTAGTAAGTAATACACACATTCAATATAGATCATTACTCCATACACTTCATAGTAATACTACCACCTTGAGATTTTAACCACCTTGGTTGTTCACTGGCTTAAACACAAACCCCAAAATGGGTGAGTTTCCTTATTTTTAATTGTTATTAATTATTAATTAGTTTAATGTTAATTTTAGTGTAGCTTTAGATTTGTAATCGGTATGATAGGTTATCCAATATGGAAGCCTCCGTAGTACAGTGGTTAAGCCACATGCTTTGTTAACCAGGGGTCATAGGTTCGATCCTGGGCTTCTCCAGTCATTTTGAAGAGGCTTAAACCAAGGTTCCGTCTCCTTATGACCTTAGCTGTTGGTGGGACATTAAGCCCAAAAATTAACCAACCAAGGTTATCCAATGGGGAGTGCGGAGATTATGTGAACCTCGTCATGAGAAAACCTGATTTTTGCCTATGCGAAAACAAAGGCGCAGATCAACTTCACAGTACCTGCGAAGCTGATCAGCGCCTTTGTTTTCGCTACTTGGATAGCACAATCCTTCTTCTATTTTAATCTGAAATTGCAAGCTTCTAGCCTAATTTTGAGACTGTGCAAGTCAGTTTGTGTCAGACCTGGTCGCAAACCCGAAGACTGTTTTAATTGCGTCGCGGCTCATGTTGAGGAGGATTTGAATCAAGTACAAGTGGTCAGGGGTTTGAATCCTACCACTGCTATGTTGTGTCATTTAACCCCATCCTTTAGTACTGATTATTTAAATGGTCCATCCAAACATCGCTGATAACTTGTTGACCACTATTTTTCTACTAAGTGTTTACAGGGTCATCATGGTCTGATGAGGGTCTGAATATACTTTCATTGTGTGAGCATCTCGTTGATGAGCATTTCCTTTCTGCATTCTGTTTTTCACATCTTTCTTTTCCATATGCATGTGTCTCTCCCATCTGCATGTGCCTTTCCCATCTGCATGTATCTTTCCAATTTGTGTGTGTCTTTCCCATCTACATGTGTCTTTCACACTTTCATGTACCTTTCCCATCTGCATGTGTCTTTCCCAACTTCATGTACCTTTCCCATCTGCATGTGCCTTTCCCATCTTCATGTACCTTTCCCATCTGCATGTACCTTTCCCACCTTCATGTACCTTTCCCACCTTCATGTACCTTTCCCATCTGCATGTGTCTTTCCCACCTTCATGTACCTTTCCCATCTGCATGTGTCTTTCCCAACTTCATGTACCTTTCCCATCTGCATGTGCCTTTCCCATCTTCATGTACCTTTCCCATCTGCATGTACCTTTCCCACCTTCATGTACCTTTCCCACCTTCATGCACCTTTCCCATCTGCATGTGTCTTTCCCACCTTCATGTACCTTTCCCATCTGCATGTACCTTTCCCACCTTCATGTACCTTTCCCATCTGCATGTGTCTTTCCCACCTTCATGTACCTTTCCCATCTGCATGTACCTTTCCCACCTTCATGTACCTTTCCCACCTTCATGTACCTTTCCCATCTGCATGTGTCTTTCCCATCTGCATGTGTCTTTCCCACCTTCATGTACCTTTCCCATCTGCATGTACCTTTCCCACCTTCATGTACCTTTCCAATCTGCATGTGTCTTTCCCATCTGCATGTGTCTTTCCCACCTTCATGTACCGTTCCCATCTGCATGTACCTTTCCCACCTTCATGTACCTTTCCCATCTGCATGTGTCTTTCCAACCTTCATGTACCTTTCCCACCTTCATGTACCTTTCCGTCCTTCATGTACCTTTCCCATCTGCATGTACCTTTCCCATCTTCATGTACCTTTCCCATCTGCATGTGTCTTTCCCATCTGCATGTACCTTTCCCATCTGCATGTGTCTTTCCCATCGGCATGTGTCTTTTCCATCTGCATGTACCTTTCCCATCTGCATGTGTCTTTCCCACCTTCATGTACCTTTCCCATCTGCATGTGTCTTTCCCACCTTCATGTACCTTTCCCATCTGCATGTGTATTTCCCATCTGCATGTACCTTTCCCATCTGCATCTGTCTTTCCCATCTGCATGTGTCTTTTTCATCTGCATGTACCTTTCCCATCTGCATGTGTCTTTCCCACCTTCATGTACCTTTCCCGTCTGCATGTACCGCATGTCTTTCCCATCGGCATGTGTCTTTCACATCAGCATGTTTATTTCCCATCTGCATGTGTCTTTCCCATCATGTGCAGGTGTCTTTCCTATCTGCATGTGTCTTTCCAATCTGCATGTGTCTTTCCAATCTGCATGTGTCTTTCCCATCTGCATGTATATTTCCCATCTGCATGTGTCTTCACCATCTGCATGTGTTTTTTACCATCTGCATGAGTCTTTCTCATCTGCATGTGTCTTTTCCATGTGCATGTAACTTTCCCATGTGCATGTGTCTTTCCCATCTGCATGTATCTTTCCCATCTGCATGTGTCTTTTCCCAGCTGCATGTGTCTTTTCCCATATGTATGTGTCTTTCCCATCTGCATGTGTCTTTCCCATCTACATGTGCCTTTTCAATCTGCATGTGTCCCATCTGCATGTGTCTTTCCTATCTGCATGTGCCCTTTCAATTTGCATGTGTCTTTCCCATCTGCATGTGTCTTTCCCATCTACATGTGCACTTTCAATCTGCATGTGTCTTTTCCCATGTGTGTGCCTTTCCAATATGTTTATTTCCCATCTTAATGTGTCTTTCCCATGTGCATGTGTCTTTCCCATATGCATGTGTCTTCTATCTGCATGTGCCCTTTCAATTTGCATGTGTCTTTCCCATCTGCATGTGTCTTTCCCATCTACATGTGCCCTTTCAATCTGCATGTGTCTTTTCCCATGTGTGTGCCTTTCCAATATGTTTATTTCCCATCTTAATGTGTCTTTCCCATGTGCATGTGTCTTTCCCATATGCATGTGCCTTTCCCATCTGCATGTGTCTTTTCCCATCTACATGTGTCTTTTCCCATCTGCATGTGTCTTTCCCATCTGCATGTGTCTTTCCCATCTACATGTGCCCTTTCAATCTGCATTTGTCTTTTCCCATGTGTGTGCCTTTCCAATATGTTTATTTCCCATCTGAATGTGTCTTTCCCATGTGCATGTGTCTTTCCCATGTGCATGTGTCTTTCCCATCTACATGTGTCTTTCCTAGCTGCATGTGTCTTTCCTATGATCTACATGTGCCTTTCCCATCTGTATGTGTCTTTCCCATCTCCATGTGTCTTTCCCATCTCCATGTGTCTTTCCCATCTGCATATGTCTTTCCCATCTCCATGTTTCTTTCAAATCTCCATGTGTTTTTCCCATCTGCATGTGTCATGTGTCTTTCCCATCTCCATGTGTCTTTCCCATCTGCATGTGTCTTTCCCATCTGCATGTGTCTTTCCCATCTCCATGTGTCTTTCCCATCTGCATGTGTCTTTCCCATTCCATGTGTCTTTCCCATCTGCATGTGTCTTTCCCATCTGCATGTGTATTTCCCATCTGCATGTGTCTTTCCCATCTCCATGTGTCTTTCCCATCTGCATGTGTCTTTTCCATCTCCATGTGTCTTTCCCATCTGCATGTGTCTTTCCCATCTGCATGTGTCTTTCCCATCTCCATGTGTCTTTCCCATCTGCATGTGTCTTTCCCATCTGCATGTGTCTTTCCCATCTCCATGTGTCTTTCCCATCTCCATGTGTCTTTCCTATCTCCATGTGCCCTTTCAGTCTGCATGTGTCTTTCCCATCTGCAAATGCCTTTCCTATCTGCCTAAGTTTTCCCATGCACAGGCAAAAGTGGCAGAAATATGCAGATGGAAAAACTTATGCATATGAGAAAGACATGTCTTTGATTCTTGCATGTGTTTTCATGCTTTGCATCATGCAGTCTTTTTCTTTCTGTATATGTTTTCATATTGTGCATGCTTTCATATTATGCATGCTGCTCATGATGTCTTCCTGAGTGTATTGAGTGTACATGTATTTGTATTCTATGTATTGTCATTTCTTCCAAGCATGAACAGTCAGTAGGCATCATGCAACTCCTATTCTGCACATTTCTTTCTTTCTGTAAAACTTGCGCATAACTCTGTTACGGAATGTGATGAAAAGTTATTTTCTAGTTTCTTACCATTATTATATTAGTGTTACTTATGGTTTAATTGCTCTTTTCTTTTGGTGATAAGAACATATAAACAAAACCTTTTACAAACTGAAGCAAATTCTGCATCTTTAATTGAATGGAAAATTGTTTGATCAAGACTTTATAGAAATCAGGGATCAATATTTTAAAAGCCATTGATAACTATTATATAATGTTTTCAACCCTTAATGTGTTGGGCAAACATTACTCTAGCACATTATCTTCGAATTTTTGGAGTGAAATTGCTATTACAAGGAATAATTTGATTTCTGCCCCCATTTAATACTGTTTTTATCCACCTTGATTGTGTTTTGACTACTGGTGATAGAAATGATTAGGTGCAACTTTTGATGTTTTCGTGCTATTGCATCTTAATCACTGATGAATTTTTATCCTTTTGATTTCTTGTTGCTTTTTTAAACACCAACTGTTTATTTATTTTGTTACTTACTAGTACATTGCAAGTGCACAGGTCACTGTGCAATACTCTCGTATGCTTGGGGATGAGGCTTTAATCTGTCCTTACATTTACTTGTTTGCATTGTGGTTCAACACCCCAGTCAACAATTTTCAGTCATTTAGAGAAAGTCAGTCATCTTAACCGCAATGTTTCTAGCAAGCCACCAACAGGCAAATTATCAGTACATTATGCATATTTTGCCACTAACTGACGAAAGCTTTCTTGAACCAGCAGAAGAGCAAGTGTAGCCATAGAAACGTTTTCATGACCAAATTCTCATGAAGAAAAATTCATATTTCATTTGACACATTTTAGAGAAATGATTAAAGTGAGTTTGAGCAAATTTGAACAACTATTTCGTTGACAGCAAAAATTTTGCCAAAATGTTAACACAATACGCCCATTATCACTCATAGCACCATGAAAGCAGAGACCTCAAACTTTTACATGTACCTTTAAAATTAGAGAATCAAATATTCAAATTGCATAATCATGAAAGTTCAAAGCATAGAATGCAAACATAGTACACCCAGATGGGACAGATAAGTGTGAAATGTCTCATCTGCATCTACATTGTTTGAAATGACCTATTGTTGTATTTGGCACTTGAAGCGTTATTGTATATTTGACTATAGAGTCTTTTGAAATTTTTGTGTATTGTGCGAAGTCAAATATTTGCAGGTTAGTAGAACCCTTGCAACACAAAAGCCTGTGTGAAAGAGTCCCGTTAAAGTTAATCATAATTTTCAAAGGTGACAATCGTTATAATTCTCAAACGAATAATGAAAAATCTATATAGTTTTGTCTCACCTGATAATAGAACAAATAGCAGTATGTGTGTCAATTATATGATGAAAGACGCAACATACAAAAGTTGCAAAATGTTTGACATTAAATCAAGACTCGTATCACACACTGCAGATGCATGAGACGTCTGCTCTGCAAGTTTTTTTTTTCTCACAGATATGTGAATTTGGTGATTGCATTTTTCAGTTATTTGCTTCTGTACTGAACGGTTTAAAGCATAATATTTTTAGTGTAACAGTATTTTTGGAGTTCAGTTTTATAGCATTTTATGGCAACAAGTCAATTTTTCCATAAAGTCATGTTTGCAAGTTTTACAGGGTACTGCATTTTTTTTTCTTTAATACCTTCAAAGCAAACCTCTAAAGCCCTAGAAATTAAATCTAACCAAGACTCTACATGTTAAAAAGGAAAACTTTGTAAAAAGGCGTCAGCCCAGAACATTAAAGCTGTCTTTTGAGTTAAACAACTGGCTAAGTCAAGTGTTCAGAACTTAAGAAGAAATGCACTCAAAATTGGAATTTTCAAAAAGTTCAGTTAACTCAAACAAAGTAGCAGTATCAAGGGAAAAATGCCCAAAATTTCAAATTTTGTTTGAAATTTCTGCTGTAAAAAAGTAAAACCTTTAAAGGCATACACACAAATAGGCTTGTAGAAAATAAAATCAAATTTTCATCAAATTATGCAGCAAAGAATAATTCAGCGCCATTTAAGGCTTTTCAGTGTTTGCTATAAGGTACCTTTTTATTAGTTGGTGACGTTATCTATAGAGCAAATATATTATCAAATTTTGGGTTTCACTATATGAGCCGCATCGTGAGAAAACCGGATTTTTGCCTATGCGAAAACAAAGGCGCAGATCAGCTTCGCGGTAACCGCGAAGCTGATCAGCGCCTTTGTTTTCGCTACTCGGATAGTACAATTCCTCTTCTACTTAAATCCGAAATTGCAAGCTTCTAGCTCTTTTCTGAGCTTGTACAGGCCGATTTGTGTCGGACCTGGTCGGAAACCCCGAAGACCGGTTTTCTCGCGTCGCGGCTCATATACGGCCTATTCAAGCGTACAGTTTTGAGTCAATACCTTTTCAATATAAACAATATAATCTAGTTTAAACGTTGTGCGTCATATCTCTCGTATTTGATTTTCACTATCTCATGTATATTTGAACAAACAATCAAAAGCCCCAGTTTTACTCTTAATGAGAAAATTTGAAAACTGGTCATACACAGATTAGTATTTCCACTTCAAATGGCTCAAGCTTGGTTTTAAGCCTACTGCAGTTACTTTACACCAGTCAAATCCACCCTTATTTTGAAAATTGAAGGTTTTAGTTGACAATATTTCAACCATGTATATCTATTTTCGCTCAATATGTGTCACAATTCAAGCAAAACATGCACCAGGCCCTTATGCCTGAGCCTACCCATTAAAATGGTTAGGTGGTCAAGTGAAAGGCATGCTCTTCCACTGGCTGTTGCTGGTTTGACTCACATTAGATTTGGTGGCAGCGGTGGAACAATGACAACTGCCAGACCGGGGTTGCCTTACCCATGTAGTTCCCAGGCCAAGACTCGAGACGAGTTCTCGGAGGGGGAGATAGTGTAAGGGTCTGCTATAAATAAATATACAAATTTCAAACTAGTTTATGAAATTAGTGAGTGTTGCATATATAGCGCAGTATTTGTAAACCACTCTTGGTGGATGAGCATGCTTTTCCACTAATGGGGTAGCTATTGCTGGATCACCTCACAGTAGAATACCATATCGTAAGCATTAGAAGTTTACTTGGGTGATATTTTGGAGCACATTTTAGAATGTTGGGTAAAAGTCGGGATCAAACCCACGACCTCAGGTTTACATAGCAAGGAGCTAAACCACTGTCATCATACATGTGATACATCTTGGATGCCAAATAGGGAGATTTGAAATTTTTGGTAGGGAAATTTGGGTCTGAAATAGGGAGGTTTTTTATCGACAAAATTAAACTACATTGTATATTTTAACGTGGCAAAGCAACATTTTCTAAGGACAGAATTCCCAAAATGATCAGATTATATGCATAATGTCATGGGGGTTCTTTTTACGAGTATGTTGCATACAGACAATTGCGACTCTCATAAAAAGAAATCTGTAGAGGTAATCCATAGGAGCGAAGTTTTGTTGGCAATTTGGCTCTCAACTCAACTCAACTCAACTCAACTCAACTTTATTTGCAAATCATATAACATTTGACAATGGATACATGAAATGCGCCCATAAAAGGCAGTGAATAACAAAAAGACAAACTATTCCACCCACCCCACAAAAATCACTTCGGAGTGCCGGACTGTGCCCGGAAATATCCGGTCGATTCCGTAAGGAATCGCCGAACTTGTCGAATGCGCCTACTAAAGACCGGGACCAATCGAGCACTCCCATCACATGCAGTCCATGGTCCAGAAAAGCCAGCACAAACAACGAGATGCTGCCTTTAACAGACCATGAACTACATATACCTCACCTAGTGGATACTCCACAACTGAGGACACACAAAAAGTTTACTGACCAAGATATAGGATGTGACATAAAACCGTGACTGCTACATGCGAAATGGCCAAAACTGTAAATATCAAAACACTGAGGAAAACACTTTGTTTATAAACAATGTGACAAAATGTGACAAAACTCATGGAAAACATTTCTTTTTCTGTTCTGTGTTTCATAGGCCATGTGACTGATATTTCTAGTTTGTTCTTTTTAAAGAAAAAAAAAAATGTTACAAAAATTATGTTCAAGTTATTACAAAGATGACAACCCCCACCAACTCCATCTCCAACTCCACATAAGGCACATATTGTTCTATCAAGCTGTGCAATAAAAAGTGACATGGGGGGTGGGGAGGGGGGTGGCCTCCTTAGCAAGAGGTCATATGTCAAACCCTACTTCCACTGTGTTGTGGCACAATCTAATACTACCGTATATGGCAGAGTCTGGTCTGGTTTTGTTCAAGCATTGGCAACACCCCGAAATGACTGAAAAATTGTTGAAGAGACATTAATTTGCTTGTTTGATTTGTTGCTGAATGTCCCGGTCAACAGCTACGGTCATGTCTGGAAGTTTCCTCTATTCTATGGGACTTCTACCCATTGGGATGTCATGACATCCAAAATGTGCTGTAAAATATAACCACCCAGGTAAACAACACAGTCTTAACTGCTTTTCCTGAACAGACTTGGACATTCTAACCAGTTAACCAGCAATCAGATGGTCAGTCAGTAGGTGATTAACTTTGACTAGAGGCACAAGCAGCCCATCTTTATCTCATAGCCACAATGGGCTGGGGCCCAGTGGGAAATTAAGCCACAACTCAGCCAACATAATGCCATTCCAGACTGTGGCATATTGAAAGTGACTTTTACCATTTGAGCCGCCTCATGGGAAAACCAACAATCTGCATAGGCGAAAACAAAGACGCAGATCAGCTTCGCGGTAACCGCGAAGCTGATCAGCGCCTTTGTTTTCGCTACTCGGATAGTACAATTCCTGTTCTACTTAAAGCCGAAATTTCAAGCTTCTAGCTCTTTTCTGTGCTTGTGCAGGCCGGTTTGTGTCGGACCTGTTCGGAAACCACATTGTTGGTTTTCCCACGAGGCGGCTCATTTTTAGACTACACTGACCAGTGTAACATGACCTGCTTAAGCCATTTTAAGAACTTTGTCAACTTTTGACTTTCATCCTTTTTTGACTTAGAACCCAATCAGCTTTATAGGGCTTATCTCAATATGTTTTGTTAATTTCTAAAAGTACAGTCAGTGGACATAATTATTCGCCACCTTCGGAAAACTCCATAGACTTCCATGTATTTTTGTGTTTGCAAGAAAATTTATTCTGCTTCTCCTGGTAAACATATTTTTATGTTTTTAGACTCATTTGAAAGGTAAATGAATAAAGCAATAAACAAGATATTTTTCATTTAATTCCATGCATGCATTTCAAAGTTACAATTTTTTGAAAACTTATGAATTTTTTCGAACACTTTTTGGGCAACGTCACCATTGACGTCAATGGGAAAGTGGCATTTTCAAAATTTCTTGAAACTTTAAACTGCTGTATATTCAAAATGCAATGTTGAAACTTAACCAAATAACCTTTGTTTATTGCTTTATTCATTAAACTTTCAAATGACACCAAAATCGTGAACATACGTTGACTAGAAGAGGCAGAATAAATTTTCTTACAAACATGAAAATACATGTAGTTTTCAATAGGTGCATTATTATATCCATGCACATTTTATTTTATTTATTTGTTTTTTATAAAGTGTACCGATTTGGGTCAAAAACAGGGATAGACCTAATTCGGATTCTACCCCATCCCTACCTAAATTTCCAAATAATTTTTAAATCAATTCAGATATAAGATGATTGCAGTTTTGTTGAATAATTATGAATTTAAAAAAATCTGTGATCCAAAACAATCTATCTAACTTTGGTTATAAATGATTTGAATGATAACGGATTTTGTAAATTTTGTGGTTTATTGAATTTCTAGCCCACAATTACAATTTGCCTAATCTGTCAGACTAAATCAATAAAATATTCAAATTCCACCCAGGTGACAGATAATATATGTACATGTAGGGTAAATGTATATAGCTCCCCAATACACACCAATCGAGCGAGCTATAGAGCTATATGGTACTGTATTGTTCGAGTCAATTCAAATATTTGCAATAAAGCCGTAACACAAATACGTGAGCCTAGAGAAATTTTCATAAAGTAAAGCTGTTACTATAGGAAAGGAGAAATTTTCAAACCATGGGAGGTATGTTACAATTTTTTTCATACTTTTGTTATTTATGCTGTTCTAACTTTTTGAGTCTTATGACATTTTGTAATTGGTATGACTAATTCTGGACTCCTGAAACTAATGCACCAGTCATTTGTCACCATGCCCCCTTCCACACACACAACTAGGGTGGGAGGATAGCCAGGCTAAAGTGTGGGGTAAAATTTTTGATTGAAAGTGTAAAGTTTTGACCTCCGATTTGTATCCTAGGGGTTGGGTTTACATCAGAGCACTAAAACCTGAAGTCTTAATCCCCCGATATGGACCATAGGTGGGGGCAGGCATGGATACAAATGACTGGCGCATTACATGCAGGTGGTTAAAGAATTAAAGTAATTAAAGAATGATTCTGAGCTCATTAAAAGATCTATTGAATTGAGTATGGACATTTTTAAGTATGTGTAGTTTATGATTTCTCAATACAAACCATTTTGTAGTATTGCTTCCTGACTCTTCAAATGCAAAAGTTGTCTGTTGATGTCCACTCCAATTTCGCTGTTCGAAGAACATGCTTAGCTCATGAGCTGAAAATAGAAAATTATATCTATGATAAAAATCCTACATTTTTAGGACCCCCACCCTCAAAATAAAGGTGTGATAAACCGCCTTAATGAGAACCCCAATCTGCTTTTGTAGAAATATGCCTTGAAAATGAAGGGCTTAATAAGTGTAGACCGTAACAGGAATGCTCTTAAAGAAGCAGAAATTTGATCTAGGAATTGAGATATTTAAACAATTTGTATTCAGTTCCCACAGATAGTTAATATTCAATTCCCTTTGGAATTTATGTCCTGAACTTCATGAAAAACATGGCGTATCGATTAAAAAATTAACAATTAATATTTCACGCTAACTTCATTGACCCTGATATAGAACATTGTACATGAATCATTGAAATATTGATGGGTAAAAGAATTTGCCGTGAATTGGTAATCTATATAGCTTTTGTTTCCACTGAGATGTCACAGTTTAATTGAAACAGTTCAAAGTGCATTGAGGGGTTTATTGATTCGTATTGATTAATAACGAGGGAATGTCCTATGAATTGGATCTGAAAATCGACACCAAGTGTCACAGGTTAAACTTTTGTGGAAGGGCCCCGTTACATTGCCTTTACTTCAAGGGGCTATTGTACTAAACTGTGGTCCACAGGTTAAACTTTTGTAGAAGGACCCTGTAACATTGCATTTTAGGGGTCATTGTACTTGACTGTGGTCAAGCTAGATGTAACCAAAAACAATGGTTCAGTGCCTGCACATAAGGCATTCAACATTATAACAATGGCCAGTTTATGATAACCGTTCTCATAACATTGTTGGTGAAAATGTTTGTTTGATTTAATACTTTTTAAAGCTTTTGGCAGGCAAATTACCAGTACTAAGTGCACACTTTTACTGACAACTGCTCTTCTGGACCTGGTGAAAGAGGAAGAATGGTTGTAGAAATATTTTCACGACCAAATATTCATACATGTACCCATCATTAGTACCAGTAGGACATGCTTTGACTGAGCTACCATGTCTGGTCAGAAAAATGGCAGATAAACAGTTAGTCTGACTGGTCAGCCGTCAAAATGAAGTATCATACCCAGTGGTTCATTTTTCAGTTATCAAAAATTCATTTTGACGGCTGACCCGCCAGACTAATAAACAGTGCAAAGTCTCTGTAAAAATATGCTGACAGTGTGGGTCAACCTAAATGGCAACAAGCACTAGGTACCAGGCTTATTTGAGCTACCATGTCTGGTCAGAAAAAATGGCAGTTAAACAGTGCTAAATCTCTGCTAAAATATGCTGACTCTAGGCCAGCAGGCACTAGGTTCAAGGCTATCTTGTATTTATCAAATGGCAAATAAATTTATCATGGAAAGATTATCACCATATCCCATAAAAGGAAATTCAGGCAAATCTTTAGTAACAATCCAGAAGCAAAAGTAAAAGAATGTTTCGTTTGTTTTTCTGATAATATATCTACCTTTATTCAGTAATGTTTGTTGGTATACGGGATTATATGTATGAATATATCTCTTGTAAACATAGAATTTTGTATGTAAGCACTGGTCAGTTTGAACTAGGTCGGCTGTAGGGCAGATTTAACCTAACCTAGACATAACTCTTTCATGACCTAGACTCACATTCAATTTAATACTGTTATGACTATAGATAAGAATATACATTGTATCTTCAAAAGATGCCTAAATACTGAAAATTAATTTATTTATTAATGATAAAATATTGAAAATTCTATTAGAAGACCTATTACTAACCTATAGCTTTTACAATTCATGAAGTTTTCAGTCATACAGATACATATGAGCCTGGACGTGAGAAAACCGGTCTTCAGGGTTTCCAACCAGGTCCGACAAACACTGGCCTCTACAGTCTGAGAAAAAGGCTAGAAACTTGAAATTTGGTATATAACAAGAGGAGAGATTGTACTATCCGAGAAGCGAAAACAAAGGCGCTGATCAGCTGTGCATTTACTGCACAGCTGATCTGCGCCTTTGTTTTCGCATAGGCAAAAATTTGGTTTTCTCATGACGCGGCTCATAAATGTTGATGGATAGTCATGGGTGTTGATTCCTTTTTCATCTTCTTCAAAAGGACCTGTAAAAATAGAATGCCGAACAAATGTCATAAACAGGCAGATATTTTTCATGAAAAAATAAAATGCAACCTTATAAATCAACCCTTAACCAGTTACTCCAAGAATCAGGGTCTTTCTGTATAAGCAGAAAGAAAGAGCCTGCTAAACATTCAGTTGTTCAAAACTAACGACGTCGTTAATTAACGTTTCGTTAAAATTTCTAACATTAATATTACAAATACACTGTTATTTTTTGTTGAAAAAATGTGAGAATCCTTTGCACGGCAAAGGATTCTCACATTTTTTCAACAAAAAATAACAGTGTATTTGTTACTTTTGCTGATATTTGCTTAACAAATTTATGTCTTAACGATGTCGTTAAGCTAACGATGCTTTGAACAACTGGCTCCAGGACTGCCAGGTGCTCAACAGAATACCAAATATTGCATCTTTTATGAACGTTCTTTGTACATACACGGTGTGGTTGCATTCTTGTAGATTTTTTCTTATAATATTCAAAATGCAAATTCATGATAAGATAATACAGCTGATACATTTGAGCCGCCTCGTGGGAAAACCAACTATGTGGTTTCTGAACAGGTCCGACACAAACTGACCTGTACAAGCACAGTAAAGAGCTAGAAGCTTGAAATTTCGGATTTAAGTAGAAGAGGAAGTGTACAATCCGAGAAGCAAAAACAAAGGCCCTGATCAGCTTCGCAGTTACTGCGAAACTGATCTGCGCCTCTGTTTTCGCCTATGCAGATTGCTTTTTTCCCATGCGGCGGCTCATTAAATGTTTACAATGCTTTAAATAGTACAATTGTAAAAGTTTACGACTGAAAGTACTGCATAACCTTACATCTGAAATTCTTCAAATCGATCAATTGATAAACGAAAATGATTAAATCCTTGTTTGCTCTCGACAGTATTATTTGTATTTTAAGTATTTATTCAGCATTATTTGGCAATTAAACAATTATGGAAGCTACTTATTTGTAATTGTGTGCAAGTCATACACACCACAGTGCGAATTGAAGTTTTTGTCCGTGCTAAGTGTGCCACTGTGACACGGCAGTTTTATAGCGGTTTTTACTGTTATTTGTAAATAATCGACAATACTCACCTTTTAAAGAAGTGATGAAAACAATACTTGTAGTCATTGTGGTTGTTGTTTTTGCTTGGTAACTGGTTATGAGCATTTCTGAAAATAGTCCAGAAAGTATTGGGAACTGGCACAAACAAAAATAGTGGTTTGCGTATGAAAGCCTAAAGCCTTCATAATGTAGTGATGGAGTAACTTGTCTTCAAATCAAAGGCTTGTAAATTTGATTTGTGAATTCTCAAGTCTTATGGATGATACATTCAACCAACTACATGTATATGTCCAATAATGTTTACTAGCTCATCATTGCACTGCTTCTGGTGTAGTTAGTATGTTTTGGAATTTTCTCTCTGTTGTGCTTGTTGCCTTTGATTTTGGTCCAGACTAGCCGAATAGCTACTTTGTTTGGAAAAAGCTTGTCATCCTGCTCGAGTGTGTTGTTGGAAAAATGTTTTGTTGTGTTTTATGTATTTTCTTTCCCACCTGGTGTCTACATTGGGACTTTAAATTCAATTGCATCAATTCCTGATCCCTCTAATCTTACTTTTGATACCAGCAAAGTCAACAAGTTTTAACATTCCCATATACAGTTATTTTCAATAATAAACAGGCTATCCTAGATTCAAGAAAACAAGTTGCATCTTATTACTTATAAGCAATCAAGCTGTGAGGCTGGGTCATGAAAATCATCCTTCTCAGCAGTTTGGGTGTTATTATTAAGAAATTCTTTTATACGAATCAGCAACTTAATTTAAATATATTGACCTTAACTACTACTCGATCCCGTTATTTCTGGTTAAATGATCTTTTGGTAACCGTGTTATTATGCATTACCAATATCAAATACATAAAGAAAACTATATGAGCCGCCTCATGAGAAAACCAACAATCTGCAAATGCGAAAACAAAGACGCAGATAAGCTTCGCGGTTACCGCGAAGCTGATCACCGCCTTTGTTTTCGCTACACGGATAGTACACTTCCTCTTCTTCTTAAATCCGAAATTTCAAGCTTCTAGCCTGCTTCTGTGACTGCACAGACTGATTTGTTTTGGACCTGTTCAGAAACCACATTGTTGATTTTCTCAAGAGATGGCTCATATAAAGACACACAGTTTAGGCTAGATTTTAAGATGAACTTGAATGATTTCTATTGAAAATCGCCGAAAATTTGAAATATGGTATCTAACACTAGTTTGTAGATAGTTTTATTCGAAACTTATGGAGCGTGTCCCAGGGAATTTGAATTCCCGTTATGTTTGTAAATCATGCTGACTCAGGTGTCGGCATTCACATACGTTTCCACAACAACACGCAAACATAACGGAAAATACTTATGACTTATTATTTGAAGTGATTTGATATTTTTGCATAGTAATGAAAGAGAAAATATTCAAAAACAAGAAAGATTTTGTCCGAACATGAAAGATGCAGTCCTATATTATTAATATAAAGTTGATGTGAATATAGAGTAACATCAGGAAAACATGTCCGTGTAATATATACCCCCTTAAACCCCACTTTTATATTGTAAAACTGGGGTATGCAGGGGTATACCTATTTTTCTTATTTTTGCTCCAAAACATAGTTAGGACCGCCTCGGCCTCGGCGAGGCGGTCCTAACGTGCACCCACAATCTATGTTTTGAGCAAAAATAAGAAAAATATCAATATTTCTCAGCTGAAAATTCTCAATTTTTCAAGATAAAAAATCTCTATTTATTGCATGGGCAAGTTTTCTTAATGATAACGAAAAAAAAAAAAAAAAAATGAAAAAAAAAAAAAATAAATAAAACTAGAAATTGGCTGCAAGCAAGGCTTTCAGTATACCTCCCGCAAAATTATCTAAGGCCAATAACTTCCTTTAAGTCAAACATGCAAAACATTTGTCAAAAATATCTTTTCAGCATTATAATCCTTCATGAAAAACGTAGGTATTAAATAATATACTGAAAGCTCAGGGAGTACAATTATTGTTGATTTCACTGTACACTGTTGATCATTATTTATCATGAGAAATGGTCAAAAATTGGCTATGCTAAAAAAAAGCTGTAAATTTGTCGAAAATAAATTATTCAGCATAAGAATTATTCATGCACATCTGAAATATATCTGGAACAAGTGTGCAAAGAATTCAAATGAAACTATGAAAGCACTGGGAGGACTTGATTTCATAAAGTATGCTCTACCAGCCGTATTGTATATTAGCGATGGTTGAAAAATGTCTAAGTTGAAAAATGCTGTAAATTTGTCAAAAATTATTTTTTCACCAATAAAATTCTTTATGCACATCTTCAATATGTCTGTAACATGTCTGCAAAGTATTGAAAAGAATTACTGAAAGCCCCAGGAGGAGTTGGATTTCACAAAGTATGTACTATGACGAGGAAATTATTAAAGCAAAAGCTCCCACCAAAAATTATTGGTCTGACAGTTTTATAATCAAAACCAATTTGTAGGTTACTGCCTTGGGTAATTCTCAAGGAATAACATTTAAAATTAAGTAAAATTATGAAATTTTTGTACTATTTCCTCAAGTTGATAAATTAAAATTTAAGACATGTATGAGGAAACAAAAGCAATGATAGGGTATTTAAACTGGCAAAACTAAATTGTGAAAAAAGAATATTTCTGACTTTAGAAGGAAACACACGGAAATTTTATATTTTTGAATGGCTGTGCAGAAATAGCAAGATGTGACTGAATTAATATACATAGCTTTGCAGGGGGCTTGCCCCCCTGTTCTAATGTACTTACATGGACAATTATCAGGGAATACTCGCTTGGCATGTAAATACCTTATGTTGTAAATAAATTAGTGATCAGAGATTTGTGTGTGTTTTATGTCATCATAATGAGAACAACAAGAACAATCAAAGTATCAGGAACATACTGAAGTATATATATAGTATACAAATTCCCCAAAGACAAAATTACAGAATAATTCAAAACTACAAGAATATCAAGAAACAGTCAAAACCTTGATGACAGTACTATCAACCATAATTGAATATAAGCAGAAATGGTCAAAATTGGCTAAGTTTAAAAAGCTGTAAATTTGTCAAAACTAAAATTTTCAGCATAAAAATTCTTCATGCACATCTTCAACATATCTGGAACAAATCTGCAAAGAATTAAAAAGAAACAATGAAAGCCCTAGGAGGAGTTGATTTCACAAAGTATGCACTTCCAACCATTATTGTATGTAAGCAATAGTCGAAAAATGGCTAAGTTAAAAAATGCTGTAAATTTGTCAAAAACTATTTTTTCAGCATTATAATTCTTCATGCACATATTCAATATGTCTGTAACATGTCTGCAAAGTACTGAAAAGAAATACTAAAAGCCCTAGGAGGAGTTGATTTCACAAAGTATGTATGTAAGCAATAGTCGAAAAATGGCAAAGTTTAAAAATGCTGTAAATTTGTCAAAAATTATTTTTTCAGCATTATAATTCTTCATGCACATCTTCAATATGTCTGTAACATGTCTGCAAAGTACTGAAAAGAAATACTAAAAGCCCTAGGAGGAGTTGATTTCACAAAGTATGTATGTAAGCAATAGTCGAAAAATGGCAAAGTTAAAAAATGCTGTAAATTTGTCAAAAATTATTTTTTCAGCATTATAATTCTTCATGCACATCTTCAATATGTCTGTAACATGTCTGCAAAGTACTGAAAAGAAACACTGAAAGCCCTAGGAGGAGTTGATTTCACAAAGTATGCACTACCAACCATTATTGAATATAAGCAATTATAGAAAATTTGCTAAGTTAAAAATGCTGTAAATTTGTCAAAAATGATTTTTTCAGCATGACAATTGTTCATGCACATCTGCAATATATCTGAAACATATCAGCAAAATATTAAAAGGAAACATTGAAAGCTGTAAGAGGAGTTGATTTCACAAAGTATGTACTTTCAGTACTATGGCAAACATGATATAGGAAGACTTAAAAAGTCCCATAACTCTTGCAATACTGACCCTTTGGCCCCTAAATTCATACCACACATGTATTGTCTGATGGTGCAAGTGTGGTGAAAATTTGAAACAAATCAGGCAAAAGCTACTCAAGTTATTCAGCAAAGATGTCCAAATGTTGACGGAATGACGGAATGACGGAATCACGGAATGACGGAATCACGGAATGACGGACAGGCTGAAAACAGTATACCCCCCTAAAACTTCGTTTTGCGGGGGGTATAAAAAGCCATTTCATAAGATGAATTATTCAGAGGGTCAAGAGGTGGTCACATTAACCCAATGAGGAATAGTGATTATAAATCTTTGTCTCTTTTTTTGGATGAAATTTCTCTATGCAAACAGAATAGCCCCAGATGAGCAGATGAGGATCACATCTTGGGCTATACTGTTTGTTCCATAAATAATAAAATAATAATAATAACTGTCTTTATCTTAAGAGGGTAACACATTTAGTAACAGCTACCCTCTGTAAAAGGTTGCCAGGCTTATAGAGTTAAACTGCCTTTTAATAAATAAGATGCAAAGAAGCTATAATAGAGAATGTGATCAACCCCTTTGCTTCCTAAATCCAAAAATTTCCAGCCTGTGTCCTTCTCCCAACCAAATTGACCATGAATTGTTTTTCTTGGGCTCATATGACAAGCTGTACAAGCTAGAGGCTGGAAATTTTCAATTTAGAAAGTAGAGGAATTGTACTATTCATGTAGCGAAAACAAAGGCGCTGATCAGCTTCGCAGATACTGCAAAGCTGACCTGCGAAGCTGATCTGTGCCTTTGTTTTCGCATATGCAGAATGCTGGGTTTCTCATGACTCGCCTCAAATTTCCAGTTTTCTCAAAGAACTGTATTGGCAGTCATGTCCACCAAGTTAAAGTTTATCTTTAATTGGTCGTGAAAAATTACTAAATTCTTCTATCAGTCATCAATTTGGCATGATAAATAGTCTAATGATTTGACGATTATAATTTAATAAGTGTAATACATTTATGATGGGCCTTTTTCTTCATATAAGCCGCATCAGCAGAATACCTGTGTTTGACTGTTTTTGAGGTTTCTGACTACGCTCTACACAAATCGGCCTGTATAGACACTATCGAAGGCTAGAGGCTTGAAATATTAGATTTGAGACGAAGATGAATCACTTTATCCAATAAGCGAAAACGAAGATGCTAATGACCAGTAAGTTGTTTAAACCATCAAAGACAAGTTTCCCAGGACATAACTTCCAATTACAAAAACCCGTAATTTTAGCCAAATCTAGATATTAGACCAAAATTAATAATCATTATTATATTTGGTCATAATGTGTGTAAATGCAAACCTTTGTCACTAACTCATAATGTCATCTTTTAGTTTGCTGCCAAATCAGACAATCTGAAAAAAGACATCTGAGGACATCAAGTTTAAGCTTTAACACTACTTTATGAAACTGTTTGCATCAATATTTGCCACCATTACTAGAAGACGCAGCAGTTTATGGTTGCAAGTGATACTGAGCTTTATAATGCAACAACCCTACATATCAGCCTAATAAAATGGGGTTCATAAATAGAAGCTTTATTTAGCTTCTGACCGAATAAAGGCCATCTTTACTGAATAAATAAATAAAGTGTTGCAATTTTGTTTAACACAACAAAAAGAAGCGCGCCAGTGACGTCAAATTTAGTCACGTTTTGTGACGTCAATCTCCACCATTGTTATGCAACGTTATGTAGATGAAACAATGAACAAGAAAAAATTAAATTAGCCGAACAAAATCTACTGCAATGGTGGCGAATTTTGAGGAGTCGTTCTGCGGAGTGATTGCTGAGCAGTTGACTAAATAAACAAAATTGTGGAAAGCAAATCTCCTCACATCGGGCGAGTTTTTTTTGCGAAATTTGTCGGCTTTCTTTGCATAATAAAGTGAATAACTACCCCGTGACCAAATATAAACCGATTTATCATGCTCAGACCATAAGTAGATGAAAGGGCTTGCTGAAAGCTCGCCCTTTCATCTGCTTACTAATCCTCACGTGATAAACCCGTTTTTTTGGTCACAGGGTAGTTATTTACTATTTAACCCTCACTTACATAGTACATGTACTTTATCATTAGATTTCAGAATGGAAAATACTTGCATCAAAAGCACTTTCCTTTTTGGTAATTGCCAACTACACATGCCGTATGGTAGTATCTAGAGGCATTACACAAACATTTTTGTTTTCTGTCTTTAGACATTGACATAACTTGGTTGTACTTTGGTTATCAGTGTCAATAGACTGCTACTCCTTTTTGACATAAGGATACTTGACATTTTGTAAAAAATCTGCTATTTTTACTTACCTTTCTTTAACCCATTTAGTGCCGAGCAGAGACGAGAAACTTGTGTTAACTGTGTCTGCGAAAGAAAAGAAAAAGTGACTTCCAAATCAATTACCATTGTATTAAAAGTTATTTACAAGGAGGCAAACTTGGTAGATCAAGATGATTTTTTGCTACGGCTTAACGTCCCAGTCAACAATTTCATAGTCATGTCCAGATTGAACCACCATTTCTGCGGGGAGCTTTAATCCTCTTGCTCAAGGACACTACATGTCAGAGGTGCGTTTGGAACCCAGGACCTCTGGCTCTGAGTCCTGCACTCTACCACTAGGCCATCGGGCTTCCTGTCTCAGCTGAATTAACAGTACATTACATAAATCTAGCTATGTATGTGTTTGGCATTCTAAGGGTTAAATTTACATACAGCAACGCATAATTAAGTTGTAATTTACATATGAGCCGCTTCATGGGAAAACCAACAATCTGCATAGGCGAAAACAAAGGCGCAGATCAGCTTCGCGGTAATCGCGAAGCTGATCAGCGCCTTTGCTTTCGCTACACGGATAGCACAATTCCTCTACTTTCTAAATCCAAAATTTCCAGCCTCTAACCATCTCCTGTGACTGTACAGGTCGGTTTATGTCAGACCTGTTCAAAAGCCACATTGTTGGTTTTCCCACGAGGCGGCTGAAATGTCATTTGGTAGATCAAGATGATTTTTGCTATGGCTTAACATCCCAGTCAACAATTTTATAGTCATGTCCAGGTTGAACCACCATTTCTGTGGGGAGCTTTAATCGTCCTGCTTGAGAACTCTACATGGCAGAGGTAAGTTTGGAACCCAGGACCTCTGGATCTGAGTCCTTCACTCTACCACTAGGCCACCGGGCTCCCTGTCTCAGCTGAATTAACAGTACATTACGTGAATCTAGCTATGTATGTGTTTGGCATTCTAAGGGTTAAATTTACATACAGCAACGCATAATTAAGTCGTAATTTACATATATAATATTTCTTTCATATACTATACTATAAGAACTTGGCAACTATAGTGCTATAGTTCTATTTATAACTCCCGTATATTGACTAAAATACTTCAATGGGTTTCCGATAGATTAAATTTATACTATAAGCCGAGATGTCAACTTAAGGAATTTCTTATTGGTCAAGCTTTGCACAAAATTCTCAAACATTATTAGTAATCATTTAAGCAATATCTTAAGTGTTCTCATAAGGGTCATATGAGTGTCATCTGAGTCACGTCATGAGAAAGTCTGTCTTCATGGTTTCCTCCATGGTTTCCTCCAATGACTGTCAAAAACCGAGTTGTACGGTCACAGAACAAGGCTAGGGGCCGAAAAATTTTGACCCAGAAAAAAGAGAGCATGAAAAAAGATGGGTGGGGGTTTACTAGTGAGCCAGTACCTGAGGTTCGACATAGGCAAAAAGCAGGTTTTCTCATTGTGCAGCTCATCTTTCAGAAAATGGTCTGAAGTGCTATATGGTCAACAGTCAGAATATTGTCTTATGAGTAATTGAGGTTTTCCCAAGCTTTTGGACTGATAGACATAAGCAGACACTAGACGGCGAAGATTCTTATTTGACTGTTCCTGTTTTGCTATTTACACTGTAGTCTGAACCTTTAAATGGTAGGGTCTTAATTTTGAATATGGCCATTTCAGAAACTCTGTGTTTGCATAAGCATTCGCATATGCACAAATAAACATACACATTGTCTTTCAGGTAGCTAGTTCTGTAGTAGAACTTCTCCAAGACTTCACACCAAATGGCTTAGTATCTTCAAAGACCTCTTAATCTCTTTACCTGCTCTAATAAAATGATTAAACCAGTAGGTTTCACTTTTTTACCTGCTGGATATGGCACCATTTTCTCTTTCATGTTTTAATGTTGCAGTCATTTTTGACAAAATTGTATATTTGATTTAAATAAAATTGTTCTTCGATTCACAGCATGTGTCTTCAACACCAAGACTTTGATCTCTTTCTCGAATTTGTGAAAATGGTAAAAAATTGATTTATTGGTAGTTTGCATAGATCAGCATAATTTCAGAAAGTGTTATTTACCTCAAACAAATTGGTGCGGACAATAACTTGATCCTTTGTTAAGAAATTCTATAATAACACCGCAATATTATACCTACATGAGCTGTTGAAAATGTCTCCTCAGTTCCAAATTGCAGACCAAACCAATGTTTGATTCTCTAAATTTTGCTGCCACAGACCATGTCTGAAAAATGAGAAAATAACAATTCCTGACAAGTGTGATGTACAATATTTTTATACCATACAAAAATTGGCTGCAACATCTAAAACTTAAAGGCTTTAACATGGTGTAGATGGGTTTGAGTTGTAGATTTTGTTTGCTTTGTGGCTACTTTCTTTGACATAATGGATGATGATATGAAGGCATAGTTCATTCTCTTAAATATGAGTGGCACTGGGAACAACAAATAGATCTTCATATGCATCACTGATATTTCAGAAAAGATCCTCTTGCATACCTGGGGTCTGGACTGGGTTACAGGCCTTCAAGGTGCTCACTTTTTCTCTGTACCTTGCAGACTAACCTGGAATACAGTTTTCAAATTAGCAATATCTGTCTGTCAAAAGCATCTTAAAAATGTCAAAATCAAATGGGTGGAGAAAAAACAAACAAGGTAAAAGAAGTCACACCTGCATAATAAAATCTTAACGTCTATATTTCATTCTTTAATCCAGTTAGGAAAACACTATATCATTTCTTTAAAGAACTATAACACTTTAGGTAAATATAATAAAAGAGTCACTTAAACCCAATTAATTTTCATTAATTGCCAAAAGTGTGACATATGTCATATTTCACTAGAGTGCAATTTTTTACACCTAGTGCATAAAAAAGAAAATCTGTAGACATAATAGAATTTCTTGTACCTTGAACAGATTATGTGGCTTTGTGAAGATTTTGGGGTTGGGTGACTTAATGTTACTTGAGCTTAGAATAATAAGTCTTGAACAAGACAAAGATTATGACACCTAAAAGAAATGAAAGTTGTGTATTCTTATTTGCTTAACTGTTTGTTAGCCCGAATTGTGTATCTGTCACAAACCTGGCACAAACTGTCTCAATTGCCTTGCTTGGACATCTTTTTACCGAGTTCCATAGGTTGGTCCCTAGGGTATCTGAATTGTGATGAAGCAAACCAAAGATGGGACCCCATGTCTGGCACATTTCTTTTCCTCTTGAGCTGGTTTTGAAAGAGAATCTGTAAGTTAAATAAGTTACATGTAATGGTAAAAGTAATGTGCACTAAGTACTGGTTATCTACCTCCGGGGGTACTTGTCAATGTGGCATGGATAGTTTGACTCTCCTGACATTGCAGTAGCTATTTACCAGGCACATAGCCAAGCACTAACAAGCAAACATCTTTTTAACTAGAAATGCGTGTTTGTAAAACACTATGCCCCCAACTGTATGCTTGTCCCTAAACCGGCAGCCTGTATGATTCATTTATTTCATTTGAATGATGTGAAATTTAATTTCCTAAAGAAGCTGTTCGGTTGCCTGTGTTTTTAACCTCGATCCAGAAACAGAATGTAAGCTTTTTGCATACAAGTTAGAAATGGAGTAAAAATTTCAAAATGGAGTTATTATGTCAAAATTTGACGGAAAGTCCTAAAAAATTAATCAGGTGATCTTCTTTTCAGCCCCAACCAGTATACCAAATATGAAGGCTCTAGCTTAAATACTTTTTCAGGTATTTTGCACACAAGATTTTCAAATTTTGTTTTAAAAGGGGCATAACTCCAAAAAGGCGCATAACTTGAACATGAAAAAAGTACGGGTCAACTATTTTTTCATGAGGAATTTGTATATGAAATTTCAAAACCCTGACAAAAGTTTCAAATTTCACCGAAAAGTGGAAAAATCAATCAAAATTTCAAAATTCTGTATTTTTGTCAAAATTTGACGGAAAGTTCTCAAAAGTTGATCAGGCCATCTACTCATCAGCCCCAACCAGTATACCAAATATGAAGGCTCTAGCTTAAATACTTTTTCAGATATCTTGCACACAAGATTTTCAAATTTTGTTTTCAAAGGGAAATGACTCAGAAAAGGGGCATAACTCAGACAAGAAAAAAAATACGGTTCAACTATTTTGTCATGAGGAATCTGTATATGAAATTTCAAAACCCTAGCATTCACCGTTCAAAAGTTTCAAATTTCACCGAAAAGTGGAAAAATCAATCAAAATTTCAAAATTCCTTATTTTTGTCAAAATTTGACGGAAAGTTCTCAAAAGTTGATCAGGTCATCTATACTCATCAGCCCCAACC